>CM036905.1:77933520-79213163 GCA_020800305.1 Porphyrio hochstetteri | reverse complement strand
CAGGAAAGTCTTCATTAGCACTTGCCACACATGGTTACCAGATGTGCCGGAGAAGGGGTGGGAGGAAGGGGGAAGGGGTATGTGGAGAATGGGCTACATACTTAAACCTAATAATCTGTCTTCTGTTTTCAGGTCTATTGTGTTGGGGAGGGAAAGGATGGGGAGAGGGAGAAATCCTGGCTGCTTCTGGATGCAGCCAGTCCCTATTAGCTGAATGGCATTCCTTGTCTTGCAGCCTCCCCCAAGGAAGGAAAAAACCCTCAATCATGGCCAAGTAAAGAGGGATTTATTTAGGGTTCATGTTTTTTAGGGTTTTGGGTTTTTTTTTTTAAGGCTATCGATGCGGTGAATGTTGAACCCAACTGAAAGTGTGTGGGTAATCAAACTGGTAAACCACTGTCTTTCTGGACAGCTTGTGAATTTGAGCTGGGGTTGGGGTTTTTTTGGTGAGCTTGTGGGTTCCCCAGAGTATCAGTGGGGCTGTTGGACCATCAGTTCAGTAGCAGCAGCATCTCCTTAGTTTGTGTGTGCTTTGCCAGTGAGTGTGAGATGCAATCAGTGAAGCCAAGTCCATCAGGAATGTGAGGAGAGCTCTGTGGTCCTGTCAGCCCTGAGGTTGTCATCTTGGTCAGATATTTAACCTTCTGCCTGTTGCTATTAAAACCCAACATTAATAGATCTTCCGTACATAGCGGATATCGCTGCTGCAGACCAAATCGTGGTCTTACTGCCCACGCTGATGATTTTTTCATAGGAACCAGTGTTAATTTTACTGCTGACATTAACATAAGCATCACTAGCTGCTCCATAGGAAAAGAGAGGGTGTCCCTCCCCCCACCCTGCCCTATTCCTTTGAGCTGGTCATCTCCAGGGAGGTCCTGCATAGCAGTCCCCACCAGCTCCCCCACTTCAGCAGCACTGTGTCTTCTTTCCCCTCTACATCCCCCAAATCCTCCCACAGTGGGTGGTTTTCATGCTGGTATCACCTGTGCTTGGACATCCTCTTTCTTCCTGGACTCCCCTCTTCCTTCCAGTGTTTAAGAGTACATCACCGTGTCCAGATGACAAGGCTTGATGACTCGCCAAGCTCTGAATAATCAGTGATGAAGGTTTAATTATGGCACTGCACATGATATCCACAAGATTTGGCACTCTGGTCATGTGAGAGAACAGCACTAGATTAACTTTTTACTAATTAAGCACTCTGTTTCCCTTCCTTCTGGAAACTGCAAGAAGGTATGAACGGGGGAAATCACTTATGTTAAAGCAAAATAGAGACGTTTTTGGAATCTTAAATAATCTGAGCTGAAGCTAAATCTTGTGGCTCCAGCCTTGTTTTATCCAGCTCTGTTTGCCAGCCTGTAATCTCATCCTGCTTTGGAGCCGGGAAATGTTCTTGTTCGCAATCTCAAAGCGGAGCAGATGTTGCATAAATAGAAAATAGGTTGTGTGCACAGCCTAATCTAAGCGCAGAAGAAGGTTTGGATGAATGTAAGCTAATCAGGGGCACAGATCTGCTGTAGTTTGGGACACAGGACCATTTGTTTTTCAGGTACATTCTGCCTACCAGATCCCAAATATGGCGTTCACTTTTTCCTGCTGCACAATGTCTCCCACTTAGAGCTTTTTTAATTTTTTGACAGGAGGATAATGCCTGTCAGTTCAAGCTCACCAAAGCAAATTCCTGGTAAAAATTGACCTATTCCATTCTTTCTTCCAAGTTTCACGGACTTCTGCCAATGATCTAATTTTTCCAGGTACAAATTAATTGAAGTTTAGGATTTCTTCTTTCAGATTCCCTCAAAGGAAATAACAAAGCTGAATCACTTAGCTGGCTTAACTGGATCTGCCTTTCCTACTGTAGGATTGGAGAGTCTCCTTCGACCCTGTGGAAATTGGTTGGATCAACATCACTAGCATAAGCAGAGTCACTGAGTGTGTGGCTTCCATAAAGTATCTTTATTGACTGTCAGAAAGGCCCACAGAAAAGTTCTATAAGAATGAACCTATTTACCATCCCAATTCCCTGTAGCTGCTATTGCATCAGTTGTTTCCTTTAATAAAATTAAGTGCCATATTTTCAATTTGTATAATGCTATCCCAAATTACTTACGCAAGAATGAACTGTGATTGTGCCAACAACGCGGTATGTACAGACAATAGCTCTTCTTACAGTAATTCATGTTTAGAAAAAACAACGCTGCCAACTTGATGCTTCTGTCAAGTCGTCTTTCTTCTGGAGAAGCACGTACATTTGTTTATTTTTCCGAGTGTTACCCACAGAATGAGCTTCTCTTGTAAGTGCTGAAATCCCACCTAGGCACAGCATGTCTTGTCGCAGCTGATTTTCGTTGTCACGTATTCTGCAGAGATACCAAGTAAGATCTGAAATGCCCATTGATGGCTCAGGTGCCTGGGTTCTCCACTCAACAGGTTTTCAGTTACTTGGGGCTTCAGCGGCGCATCGGCAGAAGCGCTTTCAGAAATTTGACACACTGAACGTGGTTTTGAAACATTCTTCCTATTGCTAACTTAATCTTTAATTACTCTAAATTAATCATTTGAACATTTTATTAACTGGGAGGTGGAAAGCAGAACGATTGGATTTATTTCCTGCTTTTTGTGCATTTCCACAGTGAATTCAAGGGTTCAGGCAACAAGGCAAATATTTTTCTGCAGATGCAAAACTAATCAACCGAACATGAAAATACTCCTGTGAGGTTTCCTGGAGGTCTTGCTGGGGATACTGCAATGCAAATAATATATAATGCAAATAATAAATAATATAGCATAAGTGTTATAAGACAGTAGGATTCAGTTAGGGACACCTAACGTAATGGGTGATCCACATGAGCTGGTGCTACCCTCCTTTTTATGATGCTAAAAATCGCACGGCTTTGCTGCCTGGATTTCCTACTGTGCTTTTTTTTTTTTTACCCTCATAATGTTCTTCTATAATGTACTCCATCAAAATATATGTTTCCTCACAGATGATGTCATTTAAGCGGAAAAGAATTGTAAATCCTTCTTTGGCCTCCTGTAGTTTTTCCTGGGTAGCTGGCTGAGCTCAAACTACCTTGCTTTCCAGTATGATATATCAAGTAATCAATATGACTTTTTATTTTTTTTATATGCACGTCAGCAGTACTCTGTGTAATTAGAGAGTATCCAGCACTGTTCTAATGCTACGCAGTAATTACTCGTGGCAGCTTTTTTCTCCCCGTGATTTGCAATTTTTCCAATATAAAAAAAAAAGTGCCCGACACAACAGGCAGGGAAGTTTCATTGTAATGTTAGGAAAATGGAGAGAAGCAAGTTTACTGGGGAGAGTACAAATAGCTTTTCTCTTTTCAGGGGTAATGACTTGAAGATAGATACGCGGTGCAGCCACATGAGGTCCATCTTTTTGTCACCTCAAAATGAGGTTCCTGCCGTGTGCTGTCCGGGAGGGATCTGTGGACTGCTCAGGGATGGACGCTGGCACCGGAGATTGCAGCCTGGTTTGTTTGTAGGACTGCACGATGGGAGCAGAGCAGCCCGTTGCTCCCAGCCTGCGCTGACTTCCAATAAGTTTACTATACTTACAGTGGATTTGCAGGTGCTGGCTCTAAAATGTAAAGTTTCTGGAAAGGTTTGGGTCCCAGTTACCTTCTCTTGTTGGTAATAATCCTACACCTGAGAGCAGAGTAAGGATAGATGGAAATGTATGTGCAATGGATGATGCTGAAAAGGTATGAAGCGTCTTGGCATAAATACTGCTCCCTCACCTTTTTCTTTCTTTCTCCAACCCTAAATCTCCTGAGAGGTACTGGTTCAGATTGATATATTTAAGGGTGATCCTTATAATTTTAATTTTTAATGACTGGGCATTTACAGTTTCATCATATGCACTGGGAGAAACATAGGTATGAAACGAGAAGCTTTCCTGACTGAATAAGTTTGTTTTTACTTGATTCTGTTTCAGTGACAAAACAGATTAGTTTCCCAATACCATGCCTGCAATTTTATCATCAAGCTTACATCATGTAATTCGTCTAGTAAAGCCCTGTTCTGAGATTTCATGAATGTGGGAGAATCTCTACCTCTGCTTACGTATAAACATTAGGTTTTGACTCCAGTGAAGTGCAGTGAAAAACTTGAAAGTATGACATGGGCATACCCTAAAGAAGTAAGACAAAGTGAAAGTGAAAGGAGCTCAAACGCATCAGAAGCATTTGTGTATGTTTTAGACTCTTTTTCATTTCTAAGCATCTCTATTTATAGCAAATCTTATGACTTTAAGTCCTGGTCTGATGACTTTTGGGAGGAGTAGTACCTTAAAACATCCTTCAGACTATCTGTTCTTGGGTCATTTAGTTTGTCCTATCCCGGAGCTTTGTGCTTCATCCTGCTTAGTGTTTCCCTTTCCCCATGCTCTTGGTTCCTGGTGCCCCCTTACCATGGCGCGGAGGTTTGGGTTTCTCTCTGGTCCCAGTAAAGCCAGTGTGTGTGGGAGAGTAGAGCACTCCTAACCCTGCCTTCCCTTCTCCCCCAGGTTCAGCCTCCGTCATTTCCCTGTGTGCCGAGCATCTTCATTTAGATTTGGCCCGTGGGATCAGCGAGTTGTGCTGAAGAGCCAGCCGCCTTCTGCATTAAATTTTAAGAATGGAAAGCAAATGACATAGAGTATAAAATAAGTACTTAAGTAAACGTTTTAATCTCACTTGGGGAAGTTTGACAAAATAATGAAAACATACCACACGAATATGTATCTGCACATAATCATTGTCGTCGTCGTTTGCTTTTGTTGTCAGCAAAATTAAGCAGCAGAGCGTTGTAGGGGAGGTTGTGCACATGAGATTCAGTGGCAAGCCTCGGTGACCTGCAGCGTATGAGCTGAGCCATCCCGCTTCAGAGCACGTTGGTTCTAAGAACAGCCTCTGCCTGTGAGTGAGTACCTGTTTTTGCACAGCACAAGGATCGAGGTCTCATCCTTTGGTTTCACCTGAAGGTGCGGTGCTTGCCCAATTTTAGCCTGTTTCTGATCTGTGATGGGGCAACGAAGGCAATAATGCTTTCCAGGTGTAAGATCATACTGTAATCCGAACCAGAAAAAGACGTGGTGTCCCAGCTTGGCTTGTAGTCATTTCAAATTCTGTGCAGAAGTTTGAGTAGGTTTTATTTTTATTTATTTCCCCAACAAACAGTGTGGCTATGATCTCTCTTTATCAAAAGGAAAGAAGCAGCAGCAGCAGCAGCAAAAGTTTACGTTGCTGCTTTTTATCATTTCTTTGTACCATTAGTGAATTTGAAACAAAATTAACATTGCTAAAAACAAAGATAACTGTTTGACTGTAGGGACAGCTATTTGTGGGTAATTTCTTGACTTCTGTGAGCAAATTTCTTCCAGTTTAGGAAATTCAGGATTATTTTCGTTTTGATAAAAATGGAACATCCATTCAACAGGCAATAAAAGCTGTTTTAAACCTGTTAAATACTATGAAATAGATGTGTACAGCTAATTAAGGTATGTGTTGAATAGTAATTATGTCATCCTGAGGGATTTACAAATAGAGTCTAGTTAAAATTTGATTCAATCTTCTATCATTCACAGAAGGTGCAAATTATTATTCATTTAGTGTGCTCTGATTTCAGTTCTAAAGGTAATCCAGAAAAAAGGGAGAGGGATTTCTGTTTTATCAGCATTGTTTAAGAGCTAAGATCCCTTAATTATCGCATGGTACCAATAGTCTGCTATGAACTTACTGAAGCAGTCATTCAGCTTTGAAACTAACAATTTACCCTCCAAGCAGAGAAAGATAGAAGAAAAAGTGTTTAGTCAGCAAGCAAATGTACCAAATTGTATGTTTTGGCTTTTGTTGGCGCTTATGTTTCTGAGCTGCGCAAACGTGAGTCACTTACACAATACATTTCAATCAAAGGCATCAAAGCAAAGGAGACAGATTTCATGAGAAAAAGGGGAGAAAAAAAAAAAAAAAGGCAAAAGTGAAATAAGGCTCCATGGGATCCAGTCCTGTAAAGCTTCTGGAACCTCTTTCCAGGCTCTTTCTTTTTAGGTAGCATGGGTAGATTGTTGGCCTTACTCCTTTGTGGAATTTCTCATCATAGAAACAAAGAATTAGGTAAGATTCCTGATCACCTTGTGAAAGTATTACAGATTATTTTTTTACAAAGAAGTTACTTTTAATGACCTTAAAAGAAAAGCTTCACTGTGTTTCTGGATTTATAACAGTAATTGGCAATCCCCTTAGTTACCATTAAAGCTGGCCGACAATGAAAATAAATAAATCGTTTTATGCAGTATTTTTATGTCTTGGAATGAAAACTGTGTTTTTTCAAAGAAAATTCCTAAGCAGCCAGGAGACTCCAGAAGCTGCCATGGCAGTGGTGGTGTGGCAGAAACAGGTTAAGTTCCTGTTCTGCCCGATTCAGAGGTCCAGCCTCTCCAGCTGCTGGGACTTCTCTTCTGCACGTCTGAGCTGTCACAGAAATTTTCTCAAAACCGAAATAATTTTCTCAATAAGTTTTTGTTTTTTGCATTTCAGTTTGTTGAGTTGGAAAAAACTTTCCCTGCAAATTATTGTCATTAATGCTATTTCTTCCATTAAAAAATACCCAAACCAACCAGTCAAACAATAGTCGTATTACCAAAGATACAAGACGTTACTCTGTTTTTTTCCGTAAACTGAGAATACATAATCCATGTGGTTGTGTTGGCAGCTATTGTTTGGGCTTCTTGGAAAGTAACTTCCAGTGTGCTCAGACTGGATATATTTGTTGTGTGGTTTTATTGCAGAAAGGTAAATATTTTCCCGCACTCCTACTTTTTTAAAGTACATGTTTCCCTATTGCTATCAATGGGACTAATTATGTATAATGAACTGCTTTGTGGGAATAAGGATCATGGATCCTGCCCTACTCGGTGCCAGCCAGTACTGAAGAGGAGCCACCGCTGTGACAGAGCACAGCAGCTGCCCAGCAGCCCTTAGAAAGGATGTGCAGTTCTTTAAGTTGAGCTTAAGCCAAGGTGCTGGACTTCTTGGGAAGAATGATCCAGAAGTAAAACCTGATTTGCTGTCCTCTGATTTTATCTGTCGAACCAAAGTGGCATTTTGGGTGAGGTAAATAGAAGAACCCATGTTATCTTTGGTTCGTTGGGTTGGGTTTTTTGGAGGGAGACAAATGTGCTTGACATAACTGGTTTTCTCTGCATGTCCCGTCATATTTAATCTTTTGACGCAGCTGCTCGCTTACAGTATGGCTTGGAATACTACCCACTGAAAAACCCTCCTCATAATTGCTGCTTGGAATTTGGCAGAAACCCACTGTATTTATGCTTGGGTTTGGGATTTTTTTCCCCCTCTTAGGCTGCATTATAGAAGTGGGTAATATTGTAATAGAAGTGCAAAGTGTTCCCAGTTCTTAGCAAGATAAGAAAATGTTGTTTCTTATCTGTGATTTGAAAAGAGACGAAGGGTCAGTGAGGTAGAGATACATGAAAGCTATTGCGCACTTGGTAGGAGCCGCAGAGGAGGAATATCTCTCACCAGCGACTTGTTTGAGTGGAAGGGAAGAGAAAGAGGCAGCTTCCAAGTGGAGAGGGGGGATTGGAAAAAATGTCAAGTAAAATCGGAGAACATTGGTGGCTTATTTGTTTAAAGAAACAGGTGCACAGCTTTGGGATGGTTGCTGAAAAGAGAGTGTGTCGAGTTGAGGTCAGCTTTAAATGCTTGCCTGCTGTTGATGCTTTGGGATTTATAAAAATTCATAGGCCCCTTCAGTGTTTGGAGGTAACTGAGAGAAGCAAGGAGAGTTGGACAGGCTCTAAGCCGCCTGCGATTTGGAGGGATTGCATGGAAATGCGGGGCAGTCAGCTGGTCCCCAGGTGTAGCTTAGCTGGGGCTTGCCTTGTCTTCCCACCTGCCTCAGTGTGGCTGCATCAGACAGGGAGGAAGTGCTGGAAGGGGTACAGGGAAGGTTTTAGGCTACGCCTGTCCCAAGCCAAGAGTTAACTGCTTGGAAGTTGTTTTTCTCAGCAGCACATGCAAGGGGTCTGAAGATGAGCTAAGTTTGATGTCAGGACACAGAAAGCATGTGCCAGGCTTGGCTGTGGGGGCTCTTTGGATCTACAGCCATTTAAAGAAACTCTTCTCCTCGCCATCCTCAGCAGATCTGTAGCCGATTTTCATCTTATCTAAGCTACAGGAGCTGCTGGCTACCCAGCCTGTGCTGGTGTTCGGGTTGGGAGTGGAGCAGACGCCCCAGTACTTACCTGTCTCTGCAGAAAGCAGAAGAAAGCTGTCTTGGGTGCCTTTTTTGCATTACAATAGCAGTGGGTGTTATTTTTTTTTTCCTGACCTACCAGTTTTCATCTTGCATTTATTTGCACACTGTTCTCCAGTCAGCGAGAGGTACATGTCCTCTATTGAGAGCAGCAATAATGTCTCATGGGCCTGGGGACCAATGCTATGAAATTAGACCCTAAAATTCACGTCTCTGCGTGCTTACTGTTGGAGAAAATCTCGTGTTCTTGACTAATTAGAGTACGCTGGAAACGTGTGGCCAGTCTTTCCCCTCGAAGGCTAGAAGCTTAACTAGCTTTACACGTGAAAGTTGAAATTCTTCTATATTCAAGCTGACAGGAGAAATCAAAGTACCATGTAAAAGAAGTATTGCAGGATTCTGGTGTGCAGCCTGAGGGGAGCCCATTTGGATTTTATGGAAAGGAGACCTTTTCTTGACATACAGAAATAACGTGAATGAACACCAACACTGGACAGTCGCTCTCCCAAAAGGGGTTGGGGAGTGTTTTCCAGTGAAGATTTTTACAATGGAGTCAAGTACTACAAAGTCTTTGACTCAAACGCTACTGTCATTTATCTATATGCAATCACTGAATCAGAGAATGCTTTGGGTTGGAAGGGACCTCAAAGATCATCTAGTTCCAAACCCCCTGCCATGGACAGGGACACCCTCACTAGACCAGGTTGCCCAAAGCCCCATCTAACCTAACCTTAAGTGGCTTCAAGGATGGGGCTTCCACAACCTCCCCGGGCAGCCTGTGCCAGTGCCTCACCAGTCATTTATTGTTTCATATCACAGAATAATAATAACTTCAGGTTCAGAATGCATTGTAAGGCAGGAGGATTTTCCCAAGAAGGTGGTGTCTCTTTGCAACAAGGAGATGAAGAACTGCTCCATAGGAAAAAAGGAAAAGGTCAAACTTGTTCTCCCTTTACTTTTTACTAGGATGTGCATACAGGTTGCTGATTTTTCCAGGCTAGTAAGTGGTTTTCAAGATTTGGAGCTGCGTGATTAAAGCTTAGATCTTACTTTTGCGCTGAACAGTGGAAGTGTAATAACTGGTAGTGGACATAAAATCATTTGTTTCTGAGCTTTTAATAATAACAGATTTCAAAAATTACACTTGTATTTTGGAGCTGGTGGCATGTTTGAGGGACTTATGTCTAACAGAATTTGCATGTCATGTAATTTGAATTTAATGGCTCAGTGTAACACAGGCAAAAGGGTTTCTGAGTTATGTGACTCTCCTTTTCCATGGCACAGTAGGTATTTCATTTTAATTTTTGGTTGCATGCTAAGAAATCAATATGTAAAGCAAAAGTGAACAGAAAGGAAAGCATCAGAAAAGTTGAATAGTCATTTACTGGGTTAGTATTTAAAGCTGGCATATGTTTCTGAGTGGGAAAGGGCTTCAGAATGGGGCAATTCACAAACCACTTCTTCCCCTTCAACAGCTAATTCAGAGACAGCAGGTGTGTAAGCAGCCCCTTGGCAAGAGGACCAAGTGTAGTTCGTGGCAGAATTGAGTGGAGATGATCCCAAGCTGAAAGTCAAAAGAGGATCTTCTTTTAAGTTCACCGAGTGACCTGCCCTTTTCTTCAAGCGCATAACGCAGGTAAGAGGCTTCTGTGGAATCTGCCTTTCCCAAGGTGTTTTGATATGTGAATCCTAACCCTTATCCATTAGTGTTTTCAGTTTTCCAAACCACTGATGCAGTGCCAGGTACTGGTATGGGGGTTTCGGTAGTTTCATTGGGCTTTAAAGTATCTCTTTTTGGCAAAATCAAGTCAGAGAGATATTGCATTTGTCAGCAAGCCTACAGAAATGTAGGCATATGCCGAATATATCTGGGACCAGAATTTGAGAGTAAAAGAGAACTGTTTCTTAAATCTTTGTATCTCGTTTCCATGTAAATCAGGAGAAATTTGTTCAAGTTGAGGTCTACATCAAGGTGGCTTTTCACCCCTTTTCACCCCTTGCTGGAGCTGGTTCCTAGAGAAAGTCGATTTGGTCCTGGACTATGTTGCTGTTACAGAAAAAAAATAAAATTATATATATAAAAACCCCAAAACCAAACGACACAAACCCCAACCCCATGAGAGATTCCAGTGTGCCTTTTTGAAATACTGTGTATAAACACCAGGGATCTGGCTGAGAGAGAGATTACCTGCCCTGGGTGGGCTGGGCCAGCTGCAGGCAGCTGTGTGGGAAACTGCCGTCACTGGGCTGATGGGCAGAACCCTTCAGAGGCAATGAGGGCGGGAATGAACACTGCGGTACAGATCCTCTCCCTGAAGATTCTTCCTTGCTTGGGTTCACTTTCTATAGGTTTTTATACTTGCTCTTGAGCACAGGTTGCCAGGTTCCTAGGCAGACTTGGGCTTTCTTTTTTTCTTTATATAGGGCAAACTGTGCAGTCTGTATAAAATACACTGACTTGAGAGTTCATGTTTGGTGGGGCTGGGGTACGTGCTCTGTACCTGCTCACCAGAGGGATAACACATTTTAGATCGTGGAAACTGAGGACCTCTTTGCTCCATCATCACTTCATGGAGGGTCAACAGCAAGAAAATACACAATTTTATTCTCTGTGGCTTAGTTTCAGAGATAGGTCTTCAAGTCAGTAATATCTTTCTTCCTCAACTAACATGCCCACAAAGACCTCTGTATTAAGATGTAGGCAGCACACTGAATGTATGCAAGGCATGCTATTTTGACCCCCACTGAGTGCTGTTTCTTGTAAGCGACTGCCTGATGCCAAAACACAGTAGTATGTGGCTTCTGCTATTGGAGGAGACCCCTGTCAAAATGAGGAGCTGCCTCTGCAGCTGCATGGGTGGTGAGAGCTGGGGTGCTTGCACAGGGCAGCAGCCACAAAAGCCACTTTCTGAGAGATAGTGTCCTTATTCCTTAATCATTAGTGCTAATGAAGGAGTTTTGTTATATTTTTTTTTTTAAAAAAGGGGGTTGGGGGAGAAAAAAGAAACTGAGGAAGAAGAGAGAAAAGAAACAGCCAAGAAGGAGGAAAGATGGGGAATAGTTGGGATTATCTCTGTGCCGTCTCTCAGGTCCAGTGACAACACGACTACAATGGGTAGCTTTCAGGACTGCATATGGTCTTCCTTCCGAGGGAGTTGATTAAGCGACTCCGGATGAAATTGAAATCCTGTGATTTGACCTTTGTCTGGCCTGGGAGGGCTGCAATTCGCATAACAATTTCCTTTTGTTCTTTGTTTGGAGTTATTAATCCAACATGAGCCTCGAATTAATCAGGGGTAGTGCGTTGTTACATTTCTAATTCACAGCTCCACTGCTTGTGTCTTTTTTAATTAAGGCCGAATGATAGCAGGCCTTAGCCCCTGATTGCAACACTTACTAACCACACATTGAGGGATGAAGAGGCTAAATAGGCAGAATGAGATTACTTCAAGGTTTCACTTAATTGTTTTCTTCCTTTAAGTAAAGAGCCCTGAATGAACATTGTTAATGCCAGGCTGGGAGTGTATCTTTTATATGTGTGTTACGTGCGTGTGTGGATGTATGCGTGCAGAGGTGGGGGAGGTTATGGCGGGTGCACTGAGGACTCGGAGCTCTAATGGCTCAAGGGTTTGGAAAATTGAAGCCTTCGGTTATTGATTTAAACCATTCCTCCCACCTCCCCTGGGGGGGGCAGGGGCAAGGGTAGAGGAAGGAGGAAGAGAGTTGAAGAACATTAAACTGAAGTTAGCTGCATGGATTTTCTTGTGTCCTGCGTGAACCCGTTTGTTTGTGTAGTTTGTCTCACTGCTTGCTAGTCGTTCAGAGGAAGGGAATGCAGGGAGATTGAAGGCTATCAGAGATGCTAATTAAATGCGTTGGAGAGACACAGCTATCCAAAGCCTGAGAGTGGTAATAACAATATTATAAAGGCGAGGCAGTCATGTCACACACCGGATTTTGTTCATACCGAAGGATCTTTGAGTCCTGTTTCAAAAGCTGTTTGTAAATTTGCAATGTTGGAGCAGTTCAGGGCCACAAAGGCGCAGGTGCTATTCCAGGGGAATGGTGTAGGTGATCGCAGTGAGATTCATGCTGGAGAACTCCCCCTGTGCCAGCCACTCAGAATGCTGGAAAAGAAAATGCACTGAGTGCCCAGCCTCGCAACAGTTATTTACACAAATAGTTCTGTTAGTTTCAAAACCAAACCAAAACAAACCCAACAAACCCCCAGATTATAGGATTCGTCTTGCAGGATCAGGCCCAATGTTTTGACCTCCTTTGATATGATTGTTATGGAAAAGGGTTAATATCTACAGTCCCAAACCTTTAGTTGCTGAGTATACAGATATCCCCTTGAATTCAATTTGTGTTGTGTGCCTGCAATACCAGATTGAGCACTGTAATTGTGGGAGACTAACTCTTCCTGAGTTCTTTCATCCATCCAAGGAGCTGGAGGGGGGTGGGTGGGGAGTGCTTGCTTGGAAGAGTTAATGTTTCTGTGTAAAATGGCAAGTCAGTGTTAATCATACCAGGCTGCGCAGATACAGCGCTGCCGTTCCAACTCTAGCACAGGATGCGCAGGGCAGCAACGCTGTTCCTGCTTTTCTGAATCCTCAATGTGCAGTGGCTGCTCCGTGCAGGATTATCTAAGAATACAGCGATAAAACCTCTAGATAGATTAAGCAGAAGTGGGGTATAAGCTCCAAAGGAGAAAAACGCTCTAGGTAAAAGCTTATTTCTGTGTTTAGAAATAAAAGTTGTGAATGGAGTCTGCTTTTTCAGATGAGCCTGAAAAGAACAGCCTATATATTCAGTCTTCCACAGAAATATATATGGTGTTGGGAAACAAAAACAAACTAACGCACAGATCTTTAGGTCTGGCCTTCAGTTGCTGCAGAGAAGCATCACTGATTCCATTTCTTTCCGTGCTCAGTCATGTCAACACAGGATTTACACTGAATTGGGTTCACAGGTTCAAAGCCGTTTTCGATACTTTCCTGCTCTTTTCTTAGGTGCTGCCTGAGCCTGTGTGTCAGGAGACTTCTGGGAGATTGCCAGCTCCCGTGCAGGGAGAAGTCAGTGGGATAAGAAGATGCTCAGCATTTGTCAGAGTAGGGCAGCATCGCTGGCAGTTCAAGTACCTTACACATAATTTTGTTTTCCAGAGCCAGTTTTGATGCTCTTGCACTGAATAACACCTTATTCTGCAAGTACTCCTTCTGAATCAGACTTCTCATGGAGAGAATAGCATTAAGTATGAGTAAGCACATTAGAATCTGACCATCAATCACTTATTGTTGTTTATTTCCATTTAAAGACCAAATGCTTCCCGTTTGTCCACCTCGTTCTCTTTTTTCCTAGAAATCTCTGCAGGCCAGGGCGTGTTTGTTCATAGCAGAGACGTTTCCAGAATCGAAGCTTACTTTCAGCGTCATTCTGTGTCTTAAATTTGCGTGCTTCTTTTTTTAATTATTGTTTGAAGCTTCACTGTCGTCGGTTTAAAGGTGTCACATTACACTTCCAAAGGGGCTCGACATGAATGGGTACCCCCGTGTGTTTCTTGTGTGAGTGTTTTGAATAACATCTTAAACCCCGAAGTCCAGCCTGTTCTGTCTCCTGTTTAAAATCTGATGGCAGCGCTCATTAGAATGGGTATATTTGGAGTACTTCTAAAATCTGCTTCTTTCCCTTACTCTTGAATAGCATAATGTTCATCATTAACGTATTCAGTAGCTCTCCTCAGCAAACTTATAATACCATTTAAGTGCTTTGAGATCCTTAAAGATGAAAGAAGTTGCATAAACAGGTGGCAGCAGTATTATAATGCTGCTTTGGATGGTTAACCCTCATTGTAAACTGTCTTGCAGGACCTTGCTGTACCACGAGCACCAGGTACCCTTGTCAGTGGTTTTCAGCAGTTGGCTTGCTCTCTCTGTAATAGGACTTTTCTGATTCCTCTGGGTTACTTTCTGAAGGAAGTTAGGCTTCTTGCTGTACTTGGGAACCAAGGGACCGGGTCAGGGCATGTGATAATACTTTCCTGTCCTTGCCCAACGTCGCTGTCGGTGCACTTATTTAAGTAGTTCTTGAACATTTGCAGCTGGGATGGTCAGGAGTAACAGGTCCACAAATAAATAAGGAATGATTTTTGCTGCTGATGCTTTTACTCCTCACAGTTTTAGACACTCTGCTGCCATTTGTGAAACATTTCTGTTGAGATCAAAACTGCACTGAACTCCGCCCCTCTCCCTCTCCACCCAGCTCTAGTGGGAACGTGCTCCTCACGTCTCTGGTAACAGGTCACTCTCGTGCAGTGAAACGCCAAGTTTTGGCAGCAGCGCATTGGCCGTGCCGCTCCTGCACCACGCATGGAGGTGCTGACACTCCTCCGCCTTGAAATCGGTGGCAGGTCAGCCCCGGCCCGTTATGTTTCTCTGCTCTCCCCTTTCGGACATAAGGTAGAGATTACGATTAATGGTCCTTTGAGTTGCTCGGCGCTCCTCCCTCTGCGCTGTCTCCCCGTGATCCCCCTTCCCGCGCCCTCCCTCTCCCCCCACCCCCCCGTCAATGGGAGCCTTTGATGTCGCACAAGAGAAGACTGTTGGCTAACAGTCTGGAGGCTGCTTCGTTTGAGCTAACCACCACATGAAAACAAATGCGATCCATCATATTTCATTAACTAGCTGCCCCCTGTTCGGGTGCCCTTTTTTGATGTCAGAGCGCATCCTGACAGAAATCAGAAAGATATGTGTGATTAAGACCAGTAATAATAGTTAGCGCATTGTATTGTAAATTACCTTTCTGGGCCTCGGTACTTTATCAGCCCCACTGGCCTTGGCTTGGGTACATTTTTGACTACTCTGTATATACAGTGTATTAGCGCAATGGAGATCATTATGTGGCCTGTATTTGAGTCATTTTTATTTAAGATGCCAAACAATAAGCTGTTGATTGGGGGAACAAGAGGCGAACAATAATGTTCTGTGTCACATAATACACCACCATTTTCCAGCTTTGCTTTAGAAGGGCCCTCTTTATTGTTTTTGTATAAAAATGGTTCTTAGGAGGAGGAATATTTTGCTGAGGTATGTCATTATTTTGCAAATTTCTATTATCTCATCATGTTGTCTTCATTGTAAATTGCAGCTAATTAGGAACCTAGTTAGAGCCCCAGCTTTGAGGCTGGCTTTTTTGTGAAAAGAGCCCACCGATTACCGCACTACAAGAGAGGAAGGGAGAGAAAAAGGAGATTAATCTGGTTACCTAGGCGACACTCGCTTCCATCTGGGAGGAACAATACATTTTTGTTTCCTTGGCTCAGTTCAGATCTGTTTTGTTTAGGGGGAAAAAAAGAGAGCGAGAGGGAGAGGGAGAGAGAGAGAGAGAAGGGGAGAGAGGGAGAGGGAGAGGAGGCAGCCCCACAACAATGCTGGACTCTGTCTGGCCCCGGCTTACCCGCTTCCATCCCTCCGCAAGTTCGGGGTCTCGGGGGAGTGGGAAGATGAAAGAGATAAGCTCTGAAGTTGTCAAAGGTCATAACCTTGCCACACAAAGCCAGCAGTTTTACTTCTAAATCCCCTTCTCCCGAAAAGCACTTAATGAAATAATATACTGTGCTTCTCAACACCCCGTAGTCTTTATTAAGCAGCAAGGCCCCCGAGATGCTGAATTTAAGGAGTCGGTGGAAACTTCTGACTAAACATTCACTGACTCCCAGCATCTACAGGAGATGTGCTGGGGTTCTGCTGAGCAAGAGAGACAACTTTTCTCCCACTGTCTCTCCTTAGCAGCTTTGTGGCTTCCCCGACACGTGTTTTATAGCTGCCTTCACACAAAAGGCAGAGGTCTGTGAAGGCAGGACAGTCTGATTTCTTTCTTTTTTTCCTTCCCTAAATTTCTTTTCAGTTTCCTTCACAAGGTCACGGTTTAACAGACGACAGCGACCTGTATCTTTCCTGTTGTGCATCAAGCCATTAAACCCTTGCATGGCTTTTGCATAGGGTAGACAATGCAGCCACGTTGTTTGCTGCTTATTTTGGAGCAGCTTGCCAGAAAAAGGACGGAGGTAATAACCAGAGCTGATAGAGCCTGGCTAAAAACTCAGAAATGCTCACGAGCTCTTGAACTGAACTGGCTAAACCCACAGCCTTTTCATAAGCATAATGCTTTCTCCAGGTGTTATGTCATCATGTATAATGTTTTACTATCTGGTAGCATTATGGATGATGACATAAAGTCACAAAAATATCGAAGTTACCAATTTCAGCTTATCGGAGCTTTCCAAACCTGGACTAGGCTGATAAAATCAGAATGAGTATCAGGTTAACAACCCTAAACCTCCTGTTCTACATAGCTCTGAAGTACTTGTTCTTATATTTTCTTCCTCTAAAGAAGCTTCTAAGAGCTGCTTCAGTGGTGGTGCGTTGCTCCCTCCAACTGGAAATGACAGTCGTGTTAAAAAAAAATTACAAATATTTGTGAGGGAAGAATGAGCGGCGGTGCGATAGCTTTTGTGTGTGGGGAGTGCAAGGAGTCTCAGAATTGAAGCGGTTTGAATTTCCAGTTCTGTCACATGCTTTCTGTGGGATCTTGGCCAATTCATCTGGCCTATTTCTGCCTCACACCTTGACCTACTGAGTAGGCAAAGCTATATTTCTCTACCACAGAGGATAACTTGAGTCTTAATTAATTAAGGACTTACAAAGCGTTCAAGATGCTTGGATGCAGGGCTCTGTATGAATGGTGAATATTTAATCCTTACCTATTCTGTTTCAATAAATGCCTTGTTGGATACACCTGAACTGGTTCTTCTGAGAAGAACTCTCAAGTGAAAATTAAATCAATCATACTTGACTTTGTTAATTGAAGAGACTTGCTGAGATGTTTTGCAGACATTTGGATGGAGCAGTTGTCACCTCGCAGACAATTAGCCCAGTGTTAGTTGTCATTTTACAAGCTCTGAGGAGAATGTCCTCAGTTATTCTGCAACACTTTAAGATGAGGTGGGGAAGGAAAGATGGTTATGTGTTATCCACGTGTAAAAAAGAGAAGGACAGCACTCTTCAGCACACAATTGGTGCTGTTTGAGGGAAAGATTTGGGGAGTGAAGTAGCAAGTAGAGACTGTTAGCAGTATAAAGAAAGGCAGAGGAATATTTTACAAGCTTGTTTAGATAAAGTTTTGATATTTTAGCAGCGATATTCTTTCTGAAGAAATCATTAAGAACCCTCCAAAATTGCGTGTGTGAATCTTCACCCATTATTAGAGTGAAACAGCATGACTACACATAACAAGTTAAAGATGTTACTTTGAACTACATTCAGATTTGGAGAGGCTCTAGGGATACCCTTCCTATTCTTCAAGATGGATGAGGAAGGAGGCATTTAATAACTTGTGTTGACCAACACTGTTCTTAACATCTTGTGGAAATGGCTGAGAGTGATGGAGTGTGGACAGAGCCCGTTACTTGTTAAACAGACTTCACGATGTGAAAAAACAGTCATGTTGCTCCTACTGGTATAAGCTGTGTATGTATTTAGTCACCAAAGAGCATTATCTCCAGCTAGGAATTATCAAGGAAAGAGAAAAAGAAAAAAAAAAAAAAAAGCAATGTCACTTTCAGTGACAGCTAGGGAGAAGCAAGAGTACGTTTCAGTCTGTTAAGGTTTAGAAAAAATTTCCAGGGTGGCCCTGGCGTGAAGAGCTTTGCAGAGTCCTGAAGCTACAGAGATGGAAGGATCCTGCTGGAGAATTGTTAAAGTTTCAGGAAAGATCAATGTCTGCTTCATTCCCCCTATAAAAGTTGGAACCTTTTTTGGCAAGTCTGTGCCACTGAATTCTGTTTCTATGTATGCAGTTCTATGTATGTGCTTAGGTCCATTTCATTTTCTTCAAGCAGAGGACATCTGTTACTCCAGGGAGGGAACTGCAAAATACCCCGTTTCCTCTCATGTCCCAGCACTGTTGCTGAGGCCTGCAATACAATAGATTTATCTAAATAGACCCAGGTTCCAGCTGAGACTTCTTACTGCCTCAACCAGGTCCTGTTTTGGGGATGGTGAAGGTGAGAGACTCTTCACTACAGCCTCAGGTCTCACAAGCTGCGACACCAGTGGACCCAGCTTGTGAGACCTAGGTCCCACCCAAGACCAGCCTGGAGCATGGGATGAGGACAGATTTCCAGAGGCGGCGTGCCAGGACCTTACTCCTGGACATTCTGATGCTCCCCTGGAAGGTCTTTCTGTCGTTATTTCTAATTGGTGTAAAGTCTGTTTGGGTTTGTCAAATCTGACAAAATAAAACCCAGAGGGGAATATTGCTGCAGCCACATATTGCAACTTCTGTGTTGCACTTGAGAGCAACCCGGAGTGTCAACTTGGTCTGAAAGTTCCTCAGAGGGTTTCTGTTAGGGCCAGTCCCTTATCAAAGCCAGTTTAAGAAATTTAGCTCTTCAACTCCATTTCTTTTGAAACTCTTTTTCTGTGTTGTGTAATGGTTTCCCTGTGTTTCCAGTCCATTACTTGTCAGTTCTTTTTGGGAATGTCAGATTGCATAAAAGTTGATATAAACATTCAGCAGAGCTTGAAGCAGCCCCTGAATGAATTCTGTCTTGGCAAACCTACTCCTCTACCAAAACAATTTCTGAATAATCACTGCAAGGACCAAGATCTGTGTTATTTCTGTGTTATTCTGTAGTAAAGAATTGGTAATTATTTTTCATATAGAAGTTTGAGGAGATGCACAGAACTCAGAAGGACAAGACACAATCATTCATGTTTCTTGGTCTAGCACTCCTTTGGGCAATTTTATGTGCTTTTTCAACTTAATGAGGAATTTCCCTGGGAGAATAAAATACGTTGCAAATGTGTGACCGGTCTGCTACACAAGCAACCCCAAAACTAGTTGCTAGCAGTGGATAGTTTGGCTTAATATGTGATATTTAGAGTCAGAATTAGGTTTGAAAGAACCTCTGAAAGTCTTCTGGTCCAAGCGTTTAGTCAAAGGAGGGCCAACTTGGGAATTAGTTCAGGTTTTTCAGGGTCTTACTCAGTTTCTGGGCATATGCTTCAATGTTGTACTGCCCTCATTGTCAATATTTTTTTTTCTATATAGCTAATTGTCTATTTATTTTGTTGTTATTGTTCCACTTAACATAGCTGGATCTAAAACCATTTTAGTCAAGTTTCAGGACAATGTTCTATCTTTTATCTGGTATATACATGGTACAGGATTGAATGTTAGTGCAGTTATGGGCATACAGGGAAGATGCACACCGTGGTTGGGTCCCCTGAGATGGGGAGACCTATTAGCAGTACTTAAAGGTGTCCAACAGGAAAGTGGGAGAGGGACTGTTCATCAAGGAGTGTGGTGACAGGACAAGGGGCAATGGCTTCGAGCTGAGAGAGGGCAAGTTTACATTAGACATTAGGAAGAAATTCTTCCCTGTGAGGGTGGTGAGGTGCTGACACAAGCTGCCCAGAGAAGCTGTGGCTGCCTCCTCCTTGGGTGTGTTCAAGGCCAGGCTGGATGGGGCTTTGGGCAGCCTGGTCCAGTGGAGGGTGTCCCTGCCCGTGGCAGGGGGGTTGGAACTAGATGATCTTTGAGGCCTCTTCCAACCCAGACCATTCTCTGATCCTATAGCAAAATTATTGGTGCTAGTTGGCTATCAGAGAATGTGGTGCTAATGAGTAACCACCTCTCTGTCTCTTTCTTTGTGTGTCTCTCAGAAATAGAGACATCTCTTTTCTGACAAAAGAAAGGAGGGGAGGAAAAAAGAGCAAAAAAATCCTTCTTCTGTTCTTTATGTAGCAAATGCAGTATGAGAGACCAGTGTGTGTATCTACACATGAGCTGTAGATAGTAATTTGGTTTATCCTTCTCTAGGCCATACCACATCAGTGGCTTGACTGGGGGCAATTGAAATGAAGTTAAAGGAAACAGCTGCTCATCACTTTTTCTTCTTCCTTACTTTATTTTTATCCATGGTTACCCAGTGCCAAAATAAGAGGAGGACCTTTTGTGTGTAATCTTTATTTTCTCTGTGAACAGGGAGCTTAGATTCTCATGGCCAAATAAATTTCCTACAGATAAGAACTTTAAGATAGGCCCTATCATGTGGGCACCCTGTGAGAGTGTTTCTCTGTTCTGCTTCAACCCCTTTCTGCTTCTTCAAAAGTGAAAAAGACTGGTGGGAGCAGATTTTGAGGAAATACCCTTGATATTAAAGGGTTTCCCAGGTTAATATGGAACCAGCAGAATAACTCTGCTTTCCTCTGCAAATGAAATTGTTCTATTAGCTCTTGAGAGAAGCTCACAGATACACTCTCTATTTCTTCAAGAAACATATGTTGGAAATCTTTGAACAGAACTTCAATACAGTGCACAGAGATTTTATTAGCTGCTTTGTTAATATGCTTTGGTTCAACAGTCTGTAGAATAAAAATTTTTTTTTAAAGGTTGCCAGCAAAGACAAATCAAAAATCTTAAGTCCTGAAATGCAAACTTGAAAAAATAGTGCTGGTATTATAAACTAATATATCTTGCATCCCTTTTTCTTTGTGTTTCTGTTTCTGCACTACTTATGTGCGTTCAGCTGATGCATTCTGGGCATTAAAACTAGATGTTGAAATTTAAAAAGTGAAGCCTGGTGTGATCACTTGATTCAAGGAGTTGCAGCTTTGAGATAACCACAGACACCGGAGCATTTGTTAATAATCAAGGGTCAATCTCAGAAGACACAAAATCAGTTGAGTTTAGATCAACTCTTGAAATCTCGAGTGGCTTTCTATACAATTCAGGTGGGTAAATAGGTTTTCCTATGAGCTTGCTAGGATTTTGTCCCCTGCTTATTGTTTACCAACATGTCTGTGCTTCCTGTGATAGATGATGACAGGAGAAAGGGTTCATTTTCATGGAAGTACCATGAACTTAATAAGTAAAAAAAGATTGGTAACAGAATAGTAGCAGTCAATTGAGGGGTTTTTGCAGGAGATTATTTTTTTCAGTAGATATTTCATGGTGCTTTGTGAAGTCCCCTCTCGCAGTGGTTCTACTAGAGCAGGTTTATTAGAGCCATCCTCTGGTTGCAAATCTTTTCTTTTCTTTTTTTTTCTTTTTTTCCCTGCCTCAGAATGTTGCACCTGCTACAATTCACGTACAATGAATAACTGAGCAGGGAAAGAAATAGGGGTGTTTTTTTCTGTTTGTTGCTGTCTCTTTGTTTCACACACTTTTGAGAGATTTTATTCTCCTCCTGATCCCACTAATATTTTGTTGTGTGCTTGACTGTATGTGGGTCAATAGTTTGCAGGTCTGGGGTACCCGTTAATGTCATTCTTGCTGAAAAGACCCTTCTTGACAACAAAAGGAGAGTGCAGAAGTAACAAAAAAGAATGTAAAACATAGGTGTTTAAAGTGTATACAACATTTACCAAGCACTCAATTTGAAACATTTTATATATGTATTTATTTTTAATTGAGCCGTTTAAAAATGTCAAGTTGATTGGCTTCCTTTCAGAAGATTGTTCAGTAGCATTTTCTTTACTAGTGCCCCCTGTGGACCTGCATACATTGATTACTTTTTCTTCAAGCTTTCAGTCTAGAACTTTACATCACATTGATGATCAGTAATTAAAAACAAAAACCAACCAAAAACCCAAAAGAAAACTAAATGAAAGGAAATGGGAGGATTGATGGTCTTCCACACTTTGAGAAGTGACATTGTAAGTGAGATTTTTCACAGAAAAAGACAAGGAAATTAAGATTTCTCAGGACATTTTCTTTCTCAGCTGTGCTTGTATATGGTGTTACAAAATTCCCCAAACTAGGCTGCTCACACACGTTGGATTGACTGAAGGCTTTGATAATTTAGTGTAAAAATCAAGTACGCTATGCACTATTCTCCATAATTTCTCACCTCTTTCTGCCATCTCATGTATATTCTGGCCTTCCAGGACAGCCTTTCTATAGATAGTGCTTTGTAGTATGTAAATGTTTTAACAGCTAGATGATGTCTTCGGCCAGCAAGTCAATAAAACTTGCTGTGAATCTGTACATTTTCTATTGCATTCAACTTTTATGCTTCCAGAGTGAAGATGATTAAGTTTTAAAAAGTTTGGAGAACTTGACTTTAAACATTGTTGACAGTTTCAGGAATCATTGGGCAGCCTGACATAATGTTATTCATGATGAGAGAGCTGTCAGCACAGATCAGGAGTGGTACCAGAGAGAAATGTGAGGCGATATTTTTGCTATAGTACATGGGGATTTAGCTGTGCAACTTCTATTAATAATGGGAGTTTTGCAGTTAAATCCCCAAGCGTCATCTTGGAAAAAAATGCTGAAAACATGCCCTGTAGTGTAGCTTGAATTAATTTATTAATTTTTTTTTGCTGTTGTTTGGACATTGAAGATCATCGTGTCTGAGCAGTGGCTCTGGTTCCAGTTTCCTTCAGGTGCTGCTGAAGAGTAGGGGACTGCAGTAGTGGATGGATAGAGACAAATCGCATGACCAATTTGTGATCTCTGTCTCTCTCTGTGCATTTAAGCATCAGCAGATACATCTGTCTGCCAACAAATATGCCATCTTTGGGCAGATCTGATCTATCAGTATTTATATGCATTATGACTGATCCATCAGGATTCTGTTCTGTGCATTGTAGTTGCACAGCAATGCCTACAGTCATGTTTGTCAGAATTTCCGAGTGAGTTTCTGTTTGGACCTTTCCTTTCCTGGGTTACACTCTTGCTGAGTTTCTACCATACTGGATAGTACCTTGCTTCAGATGATGCAAATGAAATTAATAACTGGCCTGGAAAAGTCAACATGAGCAAAGGGATGAGATCTTCTCTGCAATTGTTCTCTCTCCCTCTCCATCTCTCTCCCTCTCCATCTCTCTCTCCCTCTCCATCTCTCTCTCCCTCTCCATCTCTCTCTCCCTCTCCATCTCTCTCTCCCTCTCCATCTCTCTCTCCCTCTCCATCTCTCTCTCCCTCTCCATCTCTCTCTCCCTCTCCATCTCTCTCTTCTCAAACTGACCAAGATGATGCAAGGCTCAGAACATCAAACAAAGGAGAGAGCAGTCTGCATGAGGAGTACCTCATCTTGCGAAAGCAGCTTGTTATTTATGGTTCTGCCCTTGCATTCAAGGAGGGAGTGTAAGGCTGCTGAGAATGACCAACGAGGCTCAGTGATGAGGGAAATCCATGGACTAAAATGTCTTAATTGGCTTTTAAATTAGTTTCTATTAATGAAGAAACATGGCAAGCAAAAATATTTTGTAACTGGTGTTGCATATCTGAGTCAATATATTTCCATGACAGGAAAAAACATGCCATAAAACTGTGGGGCCTACAGTTAGGAAGCTCACATTTTGGTGGGGCAACTGAACAGTGAATAAAGCCATAGGTGTTGACTGAAAACCCAGCACAATAAGCTAAGTCTTGCAAAGAGGTACAGGTCCTCATTCCCATTGCCTTTAGAAAGTAATTTATTCTTATTTTTTTTGGACACGAGCTATATCTCTCTGTAAAGTGTGCATTATATTTTGAGTGCTATTGTAATGTAAATAGTAATGATGACAATTTCAGGAATTTTTTATGGCCACTAAATCTGTGTTGTCTAAATTATTCCATACCTATTTTCCCTTTTCCTTACATTTTCTTGTTTATTAAATTTTGATGCAACTCTTGGGCGGGGGGGGAGGGAATGGGAAGAGGAAGAAACATAATGTATTAATCTATCAAAAGCTGCAAACGTTTGCGTGCTTCTACTGAAAGGTCTCCCACCTCAATTTTAAGCCATAGCCTCAATCCACTCTTGTTTCTATTTACCTTTAAATTATTTTCAGTCATTGTATACTTATAAAATAATTAGCATACTTCAAAACCCACTATTTTTGTAAAGCCAAGGCTTCTATGGTATGAATTCTTCCCAGCTGTGATAAAACACTCTTGAAATTAACAGTAGCTTGATGAGATCCATGTAGGACTCGGTAAACAGGAGCAGCCTTTGTGTTGCTATAGCTGAAGTTACCTCAGCACTTCCAACTGCATGTGATTGTTTCAGCTGTCCATGCAATGGTGATTATTGTACAAAATTTCAGGTTTTAGGCACATATTGTCTATCAGATTTAAACAGAAAACATTTGACTGTTGCTTTTCTGACTATTCCCTCTTAGAAGCTGATTTTTCTCTTTATATTAGTATGATTTCCTTTCTTTTAAAGTTATTCGTTAGGCTTTTGGGTTATTCCTGATGTCAGTTACCTTTGTTTTTGTATGTGTGTCTCTTAAATATTTCATTGAGGCTTGATCTTGCCAGATCCAGAGTACTTACGTGATTAAATATGAGTAAGTGCTTTGTAGGATCTTCGGCGAGAGTGCTGAGGGAGGGAAGCTAAGCCCTATAGCAAAGCCAGGTGAGTTCTTGGCTGAGGACTGGCATTCATTACTCCTGACAGTCTGGGACCCAGGGATTCACTAACTGTCGGGGTTTTACCTCACTTTACCCCATTAAAAAGTAAGTATGGGAATGTTTGTGTCCATTTCAGGGATTTTCTCTGATTAATAAGCCATGCTTGAAAACTTCTTTGAGTTCTTACAGACACATACACAGTGTTCATATTTACACTTGGTGTATGTATGTTATACATTCACCAAATATGCTTTTACTCCAATTTGCTGTAGTGATAGTCCCACCTTGAAAGTCTCCTGCAGGCGTACTGCAACATGAGTTAAAAATCCTCACCTTTTTAATGCATCGGATGCTGTAATGTGCCATGTCCCATTCTCTAAGCTGCTAAGATGCCAAACCTTGGAATGGCTGCAGAAATGTCAGGTAAAAATTATCTTTGTCCCATGTATAAGGGTTTAAGGCAGTTATACATGTTTATGCTATGATGAAAAGTTCTAGTCTCTGTGGCAAGTGTTTCAACTTAAAAACCTTTTGTGACAGACTTCAAGTATTTTAGAAACACAAATACAAAGGAACTTGGTGTCCCCCAAATACTGTACTTCTCAACAGAATAAGGCTGGACAAACACCAATTCTTGGAAAAATTGAAGTGTGGCTTCCGAGCCTGAACAGTGTCGTGAGATCAGCCACGAGTGCACACCTTCACAAGGCCTGAAAGCAATCTAAATCTGGCATTACCAGGTGCCTTTGGGGTTATAACACATGCTCAACCCTGCACTGACATGGGTTAGAGCTCTGGGATTCCTGGGGGAACTTTGCCATCTCCTGTCTGTGAGTTTCTCCTCTCTTTTACTCTCAGGCTATGCAACATGAACACTGAGGATCCTGGCCAGAGAAAGATTTTTGTTTTATGGTTCTTGGGGGTGAGGCACCAGCCGCCCCAGCAATAATGTGTGTCACAAGGAGAGTAACTTACTTTGAATTTCCCTTTTATTTTCAAGGAGAGCTGGGATTTTGACTCTTTAAAGTGTAGAGAAAGAAAGATGTATTTCTTTTGACTACTTAGTTGTGTACTCTTCAGGTGATCTGTTTTCTTGGGTGTATGAGAAAACAACAGGATGATAGAGATATTCTGACTGCACGGAGGCCCTGGGCTACAGTGTTCAGCTTGTTACACTGCTTCTCATATCACGGTTTTGCTCCCGTGTGATGAACAGACCGCCAAGACAGCCTTAAGTGTTGGGAGACATTCTCAAATTTCATGTACCTGGTTTTAATCCTATTAGTCAGCAGCGTACAAAAATTCCTGCCATTATTTTGGTTAGTGTCCAGGGGAACAAGGAGGGTGATTCTTCCATCTACGTCGTGCTGGGCTACATGACAAAGTTTGTGTTCCGCAGTTTTCTTCTTCCCTGCAGCAGAACTTTTGAACATGAATTAATTATTTGGCTTGGATGGGTTACATGGGGCTGGGTGACGATGTGATGTTCGAAGGCAATTCTGCATGCTTCGTACACTTGCAATTATTTCACTCAGACTAGATGCGACTTCCTTTGTCAAAGGAGATACAATAACTCTCCTCTCTTTTCCCCAGAGACCAAAGGACTGAAAAAACCTGATTCTATTAATTCCAGATGAACATGAGGGTCTTTCTAATAATTTGAAGTTACAATGCATTAAGCAACAAGGGTTTTCTGTTGTTGATTATCCCCCTTCTACTGCCATCCTGATTACCAAATTTATTCAGCTATTGACTGGAGTTTGTCCAGGTAGACCAAACACTGAGGTGAGAAGGCTCATGTTGTGGAGTGACTTGCTTAGCATCTCAGTCACTGAGGACTTGGTGATATAGATTCTTTGTACCATATATATTAGTTTCCTTCATGCCCTGCTTTTAGCCCAACTTGTATCCAGCTAATAGTTCAATAGATGTTAATTGTTGTAATCTGGCTAAGAATAGCACACGCATAAGGCGAGTTTTTATTATTCTGTTCATATTGGTGTACATGAAAGATAACCCCCACAGGGGCTCTGTCTGCAAGCACTAGGGACTTCTCAGAGGAAAATGTACTGACAGATCTCAGGTCAATACCATAATCATCCCTCACAGAGATTGATGCCGGACATACTGTAGGTAATGGATATATTTTTGTTCTGTTGGGATTTATGTCACTTTGTGGTCCAATTGTTCTAGACATTTTGTCCGTCAAAGTAGGAGCATCTACACAGAGCAATAAAATAACAGCTTGTCTCCTCAGATCTAGCAAACAAAAAACTAAAAATGCTTTCTGATCATTCAGGCTTTTTCTTATCTGTAGCACTTAAAAAAATTTATTGCAGTAGCTTTTATTGGCAAGAGCTGGCTGCTTGGGGCTTTCTTGACTAGGAATGAATGCAGTTACCTAGCATGGTAGCTCTAAATGTGCATCTGGAAAAAAGTAGCAGACTTACCTGGCTCCTTTCTGGCATATCCCACTCCTTCCTCCATGCCATGTTTGCCTGTAGTGCCCGGCACATTACTACAGAGCTGCTGCAGGAATCCAATAGTGTACCATAAAGGGCCTGATATGAAAGGAAACTGCTCAAAGAGGGTTAGGTCTGCAGGAAAAGACATCGGGTGACCTCTGGAAGGTAGTGTAGGGGAGCTCTTTGGGAAGAGTCAGCTCTGCTAGGGAGCAGAATGGCAGAGTGAGCTTGGAGGTACTTACATGTCTGAGGAGACACTGAAAATTTTAGGGCCTTGGGTATAAACTCAGTCAGTCACGGTCACTGCCCTGTCCTCCCTTGCTATCTGCATGTCCTGTGGTTTTCTTTAACCTCTTTTTTCTCCTGCATCTCTACTTTTCTTCCTTCCAGCATTCCCCCCTGCCTGTCCATTCTTCTTCCTCTTGCACTGGTTCATTCAGTCTTCCTTATTTTCTCAAAGAAAGGGTTTGTATTTTTTTTTGGTTGCTATTTTTATCTAGCCATCAGGAAGAGCTGCGTCTAGTGCTGAAAGTTATTTTGGCTCTTGGGGTCATTGAATCTGGACCATTGAGGTATCTAGGAGAAGCACTTGGTATGTTGACATACCAAGATGAAGTTGTCATTATGGCTGTTTGGAACACTGTCTGATTCGACAATATTTACTTTCTCTGCCATTTCAATTGAGAAGAAAAACAGGGCATCTAGGGACTAAAGCTGCAACTGGTAGCCTGAACCTGGTGCTCTCAAGAAAAGCTTTATTTTGTAGATGGATAGTGAAATGGTTAGCCAATCATAGAAGATAACATGTTATTGATCTGTGATAATTTTCCAAGGCTATTAAACTTCCAGGCATCATGAAAACAGTCTTCACTTGTTAAGCCAGAACT
This sequence comes from Porphyrio hochstetteri, assembly GCA_020800305.1. Lineage (NCBI taxonomy): Eukaryota > Metazoa > Chordata > Aves > Gruiformes > Rallidae > Porphyrio > Porphyrio hochstetteri. Next base: position 79,185,115 of record CM036905.1, on the reverse strand, counting down.
TTTTAGGTGAGGGTAATTACTTAATTGTAAAAGCTGCCTGTTAATAGCTGGATATCTCCAACTTATCTATAGGAATGTAGTGTATTCTATTAAATTGTACATGTATAGGGAACCATTAATACTTGTGCAATAGTCCTGTTCTTCCTCCGTTTCAAAAAAATAATATTAAGGCTTATGCAGCCTAATAAATTGAGCTCCAGGGATTGAAATTCACTGTTCAGTCACAGAGCTGCCTTACCACAGTCAGCAGCAAAGTTCAGCCACATTGTATTACAGAAATGCCCTGTTTTTAAGACAGATTCCTACTATAGTTAAAAAGGTAGTTCATATGATTCATTCCTTGCCCATGTGGTTCCTTGGAGAAAATCAGGATTATCAGTCCCAATCCCGAATATAATTTGCTGATGATGCAAACAAGCAACAGTCCTATTGAAATCACTGCTCAGGATTAGTAACCACAGAATTATACATTGCTTTGGGACATTTTCCTGGTCTTAAGAATATTCTTACTTGGCCTTTCTCCCAGTCCTGTCATTTGTGCTAGGCAGTGTCAGGAAAAGAGCAAAAGCTGCAGCTGAAGGCTGGGTCACATCTTGATGTCCAGTACAGGCCGTGTTTCTTTTCTCAGTCCTGAATAACAGGTTTGAATCTGAGGAATATCTGATTAAGGAATCTGATTATTATCAGTAGATAACACTAATACTTTAACAGTGCCAACTGCAAATTCTTACCTCTTTTGATGTGCTCCTTAGACATAATTTCATTTCAGCTGGAAAAAAAAGGGAAGGGTTCAAATTGTGCCCTTACAGGCAAATCCAAAGAAAACATTTACATCTAGATATACAACTAGGTCATAAAAAAATCACTTGATCAGGCAGCTCACTGCCTGGTCCTTTCTGCCTGGCAACCAAAAGGCAGGTTCTGGTACACTTTTGGTAAGTAGCCAGATTGGTTCCATCTCCATGAACAAGAACTTCAATTTGAGGAAACTCCCTAACTCGCATTTCATCCCTGTGTGAGAGCCCGCAGCTCCCGTATAAATGCGAGTTCTCAGATCTGAGTATGGAAATGGTGCTCGAGTCCTGGCAGCCCACAGAGTTTCATGTGGACATAAAAAGTAACTGGGACTGTAGCCCTCAGCAGTAACACCTTACATCATAAAAAACAGGTGTAAAAAATTTATCCCCCAAATTCCCAGTGTTAGCTTGAACAGCTCTATGAGTGGTCCTGATTCCAGCTGCACTTCCAGAGGTTTTCCAGAGCTCTCTTGATTCTTCTGTTAGTTGCTAACTCTCCAGCTGTTGACAGTGACTTTCTCCTCTAGTACTTATTCAAAGCAGAGCCTAGTAATGCATTTTTAAAACTTTATAATTGCTCTTTCGTGCTACTCTGACATCGAAATCCACAGAGGGCAATCAGAAAACTGGGGACGACTTGTCCTCATAAACCTCCAGCAGTGCTTGCTACTAGTCTGCTGTGTGTTGTTCTAAACTTTACTGTGTTTTATAATCTGTTCAGTTGTATGGTCTCCTGCGATCTGCAAACATGAAATATTTACGTTAAAAATCTAATGCAAATCACAGGAATAGGGAAGAAAAGCATTTTAAAACTTCTCAGAACTGATTACATGAAGAGGTTAGGAAACCTCTGAGGGTGTAATAACCAGGGAGACTTTCTTCCTGCCTTTTCACTGAGACCAGGTGGATCGGTCAGATTAGTAGAGTGCTGTGCATGTCAAGTAGGTACCGGCTATGTAAGAAGTTACCTGCTGTGTAGGTGGGGTTACCCTGTGCTATCAGCATGTACCTGAATTTGGCTTGAAAGCTGGGTGGCTTGCCTGTATGCTTTGAGGCACTGGGACTGCTTTCATGAGTAACGCTTTTTTTTTTTTAATTGAAAGAGTCAACTTGGGGAGCATGTAGTATGTATTCAAAGAAGCAAATATTGCTTCAAAGCAAGTGCTCTAACAAACAGCAAAAATATACCCCATCCTACCTTTTCTTTCCCAGTGCAATCCGCTATACGATACAGCACACTTCAGCTCAATGGGTGAGCACATTGGCAAATATTTCCACCTTTTAATAGTATTAACTATCTCTCTGGTTGAGATCAGCCTCATGCAATGCTTTTGGAATATGATGCTCTTAATTTGCTACGTTTTATATCTAAACTATTGTGCATTGGCCACTGACCTGCCATCAATCAACTCAAATGCCTCAGTGCCCTTTCCATCCATTTGTGTTTTCTGTGTGTGTGCTGAGAATTAGATTTAAAGCAACGTGTCAGTGATTAAACAATTATTCTGTCCCCTCTCTCTTACATATCAATAATTTGAAAGAGAAAAAAGCCAGCTATTCTTTTGTGTGTTCGACGGTGGCCTCTAGCTTTGAATCTAGTATATGATGACAAAGTGGTGTCTGCTTAAAAAAAAAAATAATTGTAACACATGTGGCCTTTTCAATTCCATTTGGGGACCTCTAACCATCATAAAACAAAGAGAGCAATTTAATGCAGGCTTTGATAATGTCATTTTCAGTCACCTTTTAATTAATAAACATGAAAAGCCTGAAATTGGATAGATCTTCTGAACTAACAATGGCAGCAATGTGAACTCATTTTTAAAGACAGTTTTAAGGGTATTTGAAGGTGGGCATTACTATTTAGGAAAAGGGCTGGAATGACAAGCTACCAATTAACAGCCACTAAGATATATTTGGGCTGAGATGGCAGGACACTGATATTATACTGCTCTTCATATGAGCGACTATTTTATCCTGCATATCCTACTAAACGGTAGAAGAAGGTTGCTACCATGAACCAAAGGAAAGCATGGGGCATTTGACTTCCCTACCAAGTGGGAAGAAGGATTGGACATGAGCCTGAGACGTGCCTAAACGCGTGTCTTCTCTTTGTCTCCACAGACCTTATTGAAGGGTACCGCCTCTCCACGTGCTCACTGTGGAGGCAAGGGCATAACCCCTGTTACCGTAGCCCATGTCAGTGTATAACCTGGCCTCTCAGATGCTGTTAAAATAATCATTCTAAGTGGATAAAAGTCCTCAGAGATTGCATGTTTATTAGACCACAGGGCTTCTCTTTTGTTTCTCGGGATTTCTGGACTCCGTAGCAGCACCACTTCCTGAGAAGGCCTGTTCCCAGGCTTGCCCTTTCCAGGAGCTCATAAAATAGCAGAGGGAAGACACGAGGAGAGGCACATAACGGCTATGGTACTGAAAGTGGCTGTGCTTCCTGACTTCCCGATGCTTTTCCGCCTCTCTCTTGCACGCACATGTGTGATTACACGTGTGATGTGTAACCTGCAGCCAGAGCTCAACTCCTGGTATTTTGCCAATTACAAGTTTAGTCCAGATTCCTGCTTTGAGCTAAAATACACAAGCAGCAGAGCGATTAGGAAAAGTAGAAGTACTGTTTCAATTTACATAGTCCTGAAGAAATGATGTTCAGTAGTGTTAATTGGAACATCAAGTGCTGATTATGATTATCAGGGGAACTTGTCTCTCAACAATGGCAGTTTTGGAACAAGAAGACTTGTTCTTTTCCTGAAGGATCAATCTATTACTGGTAATCAGTCTTCTGACATGTGGCAAAACGATGGCATTTGAAGTTGTGTGTATCATGCAGAAATGTGAGAAAGAGTATTTTTAGGTTATTTTTAAATGTTTCCCAATTCTATGCATTCATAAAATTCCTCAAATTACACAACAGAAAATCCATCATTGTCCATCTAATTGAACAGATAGTAACCTAAAGGGTGATCTCTGTATCACAATGCTCCTTTTCATCTGAAATGGGAGGAACTGGTGCCCTTTGTTATCGTGAGCTGAAGGGGTATAATTCCATGCACCGATGTAAGCTAGCAGGGTAGCAGATCAGGGGGTCCTGACCACACATAAAACTGTGAGGTTTGCACGTGGGGAAGGTGTCTGCCTGCCGCGTGTCGAGCTGTTCACTGTAAGTGCATAGCTGATGTTGCTAAGCCATTGGCGATTCACCAGCCACAGATAAAATGTAGAGTATGTGAGGCCGTGTTTGTAAAATGAGGAGGAATAGTCTCTGGTGGGTGTATTTGCCAGTATAATACCTTTAGAATTCATTATATTACACTAAATCCCCAATCCTTAAAGAGATTTAAATTCCTAAATTCCGTTGATTTTGGTGGAAGTTAACACCTAACACAGTACAAGCAGAGGTCAAAGTCACTACAGCGTCGATGTTTATAGTATGAGTTCCATCTGAAATGAAAGGTTGTACTCTGCCTGGGAAGAACGAAATATAAATACCACTGAGGAAACTCAAAGGATGCGCTCCTGTAAGAGCATCATCAGTTCCCACTACAAGAAGGATGCACCATGTCCCACAGCCTTGAGCTGAAAATGCTTCACAGACATCCAGGAGTGGGACTTGGCTCAGCCGCTAAAGGAATGCAGAAGTGAAGGCATCCTTGAACTGAATGGAAAGGCCACTGAACTGAAGGAAAGGCACAACACATTGAAGAGAAAGGCCGTATAATTTAAAAACTCTCTAGATATTTTTTCCCCAGACGTGTTCCATCCTGATACTACCTGCACTCACACTCGTGAATTTGCAAGAACACATCCAAGAGTAATCCTTTGCGAGCATCTTTTCTGAACTTAAAGGAAAAAAAAAAAGAGCAGTTAATACATATGCAGAAAGGAAAATATTCTTATCTCATTAACAGACTTTCTTTAAGCTTGCTAAGATTAGAATACTTAGTTATTTCAAATTGGTAAAACATGCATTCATTATAAACATGATTATAATGATAACTTTGTAGATAATAATCAATTATTTAAATATGAATTATTTCCCTACATTAGAGTCATGTTTTCAGCTATAATCACCTCGGGTGCTCAATTCCTCCCTCCTTTACAGCACCTCTGGCTGTGTGTGGAGCATTAACCATTTGCTTCCAGACACAGACTGGGAGAGTGCCAAGTCCAGAAACAAAATTTCCTGTATTGTCCTGGCTAACAACATGTGTCCCCTTTGGACTTTCTGAGGTGGAGAAGGGAGGAAAGGGGGGAGGAATTCCATGCAAATAGCCATATCAACCTTCAATTCCCTTTCCACCACCCCCCACCACCACCACCCCCTTTCCTTTTTATAAAAAGCTTGCAAAAATGCACTGGGAGCAATGCTCATGGGCTTAGTAAATCAAAAAACTGATGCCCTGGCTGTTTGGAAGTACATGCAATCATCCATTTTTAATAAGAATTCTGAGAAGATTAGCACCCTGCAACAAGAGCTTCATTTACACTGTTGCAAGGCTTAGCAGCACAATAAACTCTGCTAGCCTGCACGCGCTCCGTAACTCTAGATGACAATTTAACCAAGTTCCTTGCTTCTCCTCGTGGTGTGGAGAAAATCCACCTTGAAATACTAGATCTCTTGAGCATGTGCAACATGCTAAACATTTGTAAGATAGACTATTCACAGCGTTTATGTGCAGCGAGTGGAATTTAATCTCTTTTATTCCTTGCTCTGAGTCTTGTCAGTTGTTTTCCCCATTCTTTAGTAGTCTCTTTAATATGGTTTGCACATATTTAATATATTCCCTCTGAGGTTCTCAACACGCTTTCAAGAGCTAGTTTTGCTGTTCTATGACTCTGTGGCATATCTAGAATGTAATAGCACTGTAATATACCTTTTTTTATAGATACATAAACTGAAACATTGAGAAGTTAAATGATTTGCTGGTGGTTATGCTTGGAATCAGTGATGGAAAGGAAGGAATTCATAAAACTGGACTATCAACATCCTGTTTTAACCTCCACGCACAGCGATGCAATTCATCTCACCTAACTTCAGATGTCTTTGGGGCAGATACTGTGCTGAGCTTTTGTTCTTCCCTTGTGGTCAAAGCAGAGAGAGGGGCACTTCTAAGATGCAACTCACCAAATCCTTTACTAGTTATTTAGAATGGGTCAAAGGAATTCTGTCCTATGAGATCCTATTTCTCTGCACTAACTGCCAATGGAGCCTAGCTCAGATGTTAACAGCTATACTGAAGATGTATAACGTTAGGTGAGACAAATCCCATCCAGGCTTTCTTTCCCATAAATTTTAATTTTGAGTGCTAAGTGGCTCTTTATCAAGGTTTCAAGAAGAATACTTTGGCAATAAGATTAATTAAATACTTAAAGGGAAAACTTGGCTGCTGCCAGATTTATCCCAGGAAGAAAGAGTTTATTATTGTCACAGAGCACTGAACTGTGTATGGGAAGAGGAGGAAGCTTTAAGCAAATGTAATTTTTTTAGCATGATGGGTCAGTGCCTAAGATATTTAGGCACTGGAAGGTTAATCATAGCGTCAGCTGGGATTTTAAAAGGTGCTTAAGCGCTATTTCCATAACAAGTTTCAAATACTACAGAGGGGGTCTTCTAGTTACATTTTAAGGCATTTTTGAGAATCAGGCCCTGGGTACTAAAGAAAAAAAAATTACTGATATCATAAGGGAGGTTGAGCAAGAGAAATTCATTTTTCAGAGAGGGAGTAAAATATACTAGAGAAACTGTAACGCATTTGGGCATGGTGATTTATATGCTTGTAGGGATTAATAACTTCTTTACTTCATAACTGCTTCATAGCACAGCTGTGTCTTTCAGTCTGTACTCTCGGCTTTCAAAGCAGCAGTGACAGCCCTGGATGGAAGTCCATTACTGCCGAAGGTGAAATGGGACAGTTGAGCCATTCCTAAGCAGTAAACCACAAAACAGCGGCGAGTGGTCTGCAAAGCTTAACGGCGAGGTGTATGAAGCTGTTCAGACTGTGGCTGAACTCTGATAGTTTGTCTTAATATCTAAAAAAGCTTGATAGGTCTCTGTGAGACCGGTACATAATAATCCTGAGCAAATGTATTTCATTGCTTCCATACCGCTCCAGTCTAACTGCTGCCTCTTGTTTCATAACTTGCAAAGTGCCTCGGGCAGGAACTATGATTTTCTCTCTGTTTATGTAGCAGCTACCATGCACTGGTGGCTGAGGTGCCTAGGCGCTTGCTCAAGATTTCATATATTCCTAGACGGAATTAGGGGAGCACAGAGGCAAAGAGAAGAGGAAAAAAAGCAACAACAACAAAAAAAGCTAAGAGTATTTTTACATAATGTGTGTCATTTTTTTTTTTAAAGAAGTCAATTCCTAAAATTATGCGCTCATGTTTAGAAATTTTTAGACTTGTGTAGAGTACAGAAAGATCCTGTGCTGAAGCCTGAAAATGTTTCTAATGGAATCTGGCTTGCTTCAACAAAATACAATGATAGGTGTGTTTTATGTTGGGCTGGGAAAAGACGGTAAGAATTTCATTATGAATATCTTTGTAAATAGACCATTAATCATTATGATGGATATAAAGTCTAAAACATGGCATAGCTGGCAAGCGCATTCCTTAAGTGAATCTAACCTGAACTTAATAAAGAAATGCCAAACTAACTGCAAAACACTATTCTGCCAAGATTCAGACTCTAGTCAATCATCCTGCCAGGTGACAGTATATTTAATGCTGGGACAATATATCACTAACAATCTCAGCTGCTACCAACTCAGCAGAATCAGACTATTTACTGAACAAAAGCCAGTGAAGTACTGCCAGTGGCGGCGAAGTTAGAGCCACGGCTATTCTTAGAGGAAGATTGCGAACTACGGCCCGCACGGAAAAGGAAGTAGGAGGATGGGAAGTAGCCAGCGCTGCTCTTAAATGTCCCACAGAGGTCACGGTGGCAGCTCTGTCATTTGCGTCACTACTCGCCTTGGCTGGGTAGTGTAGAATTGAAGGGAGCTTGGTTCCACGCTCGTATCCCTTTGCTGTGGCTGATGGCAGTGCCACTGGTTACTCTCGCTATCTGTGTTTCTGTGCCTTCAAAACAGGACAGCGACTCAGAAGCTGAAGCGTATGGGAACAGTCTTGTCCCCTTTTACAGTTTCTGAAAGAAAAAGTAGAGATGATAGCCTTTTTGTCTCAGTTAAGCTCTGCTCTCTTGCCAAAAAAACTTCAGAAAAATACTGTTTGTTTTCTCAAATGTGTGCAGTTGCTTGCAGATATCTATTCTGCCCTAACTGGTGTGTTGCATTTACTCTCTGACTAATTAAAAATGTCTGTCAAGTCCTGAAAGTGAGAGAGGTATGTGAATTTGAAACAAGTGCAAGGGCACATGTAATTATTTTAAGTGAATTTTACTGCTCCAAGTGTGTTTGGGCACTGGATTTGCCCATGTGTCCCTGGACAGAAACTCAGAGGTTTAAATTTGTACGACTCAGGAAATTTCTATTATTTCCCATGACTTTGCGAGCTTCGGGGAGTGTTAAATGCTATTTTTTTTTTGTCCTTTGCCTCCATGCTAGAATTGTTTCCCAAGCTGGGATATGGCTTGAATTCTGGACGAACCTTTAGGGCAGAAGCTCGGAGCTGGCCACACAGGACATCAATGCCATAGGGCAGGTTTAGAATGGCACATAGGAAGGCCAGTGCAGGAGGTATCTGTGAGAGACTCTGGCACCTACCGAGAGCCTGACTCCCTGGGAGCCCGGAGCCCCTGCCTCACACAGAGGCAAGATACTGCCAATCAGCTGATTGGCAGCATGTTGCCTCTTTGAGAGGCAGCGTCTGTTGGCTCCTGCAAAGTTCCTGCCAGCATTCTTAAACTCTAATTTGGGAAAGAAAATTACAATCTGGCACATCACCGTTGGAAGGTTGCCGACCCCTGCTCCACACTGTACGAGCGGCAGCTTCAGAGAACAGTGGTATGAAACTTCCTTTGTTCGTGCATCAGGAGCAGGCATCTGAATGTGGCTCCTCCAAGGCTGCCGGAGCTGTAGAGCCCCACTGAAGGCAGTGAAGGCGATGGAGTTGTCCACGTGTTGACAGTGAACAAATTGTCTATTCCTATTGTTGCTGGATGAGCCACTAGGTAACCAGATTGATTTTATGATCCCTTACTGAGTGTTCAGGACTGGTGCTTGAAAAAGACATCTTTTATCTGTCAGCCAGTAAATCTCACATTGAGTTGCAAACATACTGGAGAGCTAGAATTCAGCAAGACCGTTTTTATGAATAGAAACATTTTCAGAATAGACACTCTCCTGAACACACAGTTGTTTTACAGGAATTAAAGAAGTCCTTATGGTGGATGGATAAGCCAACTTAGGATAAAATAAGAACCAGACTACACTTTGAACTGCTGTTTGAACAGAACCTTTTTTGAAGAACTTAAAAAGTTCTGAGTTTTGTTGGTCTTTTTTGCTTTCTTGCCTGGTTTTCTCTTTTTCAGCTTATTTGGGAGCAAATAGTGTACACCGTGAGATGAGAGGCTTTTTTGCAGCACTGTTTACATAGAGTATATCAGATTTGCAGCAAAGGTTTTTCTGGTTTAGCAACATTGCAAAATCCTCCGTTGACCAAAATCCAAACAGCCTATCAGCTATAATGGCCACCACTGTTAGCCTCATCTCCTCAGAATGGCCATAAATTCAAAAGAATGCAAACTAAGTATGAGAAACCATTGAGTTTTCCTCAAATGAACTATTGTGACAATTCCAGGTCATCCAGTAAGTAATATTCCATCCCTTGCACCATCTCTGCCTTTCTAGTGACAGATGATTGATGGGAGAACTCCAGAGGAAGCTGCAGAATATAGCCCCACTGAGATCCAACTCTATTCTGAACTTTTGTCTTGGTTTCCACAAATCCTTGCCATCTATTAGAGAAGTTAATAACTAGCAGTGATTCAAAGAAAAGAAAGTCTCTCAGTGAGAGAAAACGTGGCTGTTGAGACAACCATTTCACCAAAGGAAAATTCCAGATCCATTTTCTGTTCTTTTAGCAATTCTGTGCACTTACACAGTACTCTGTATTTCAAAGCACTGTAAAAAAAAAGAAAACCCAAACCATTTAACTGGCTGATTCTCTTGGAAGCCCCACAAAATAGATACTAACTTTTTTTAGAGTTGGGACTTTTAGTGCTAGAATTGACAAGACCTTAAAGACCTGAAAGGAGCCAAACCAGCACCGGCATTATATATTGGGGAACTCCTGCCCTACAGTCACCTGTTCAAACCTCTGCACAGCTTATCTTTACCTCAATTACGTTTTTTGTATCTAAAGATTACAAGATACAGGGTTTTCTTTGGTGCTGCATGTTGAAATCAAAAAAGGGTTAATTTTATAGTCGAAATTGCTCAGAAATTACTAAGTAAGTGTCTTTAGAGTGTTCATTTGAGAGAGTGTCCTGATGATATAATAGTACTTAGCTCATACCGCAGTGCTGCTATCTTATGTTGTCTTGGCTGAGTGTGTTGTTTAACTGTACTGAAAGAACCCTGTGAGGAGTTCTGTCAAACTGCGTGAGGATATATGCAGTAATACTTAACAAAAGTTAACTGTTGCCAGTCCTTGAACATTTGAACGGCTTTGAACAGATACTAAAGTTGTACCAAACATGTATATTTAGGAAACAAAGATACTAATTCCAAGAGATTGCTAAATACAAAGTTCAAACTCATGAGTTTACATGTATTTCTAGCCTGTTTCCTGTCAGAGAGTTTAATTCCAACCACATCCATTTTCTTTACACAGGGAATATCTTGTTCTCTTTAATTGGAGCTGCACTTAGGCTCAGATCTGCAAGTGTTTAAAGTGCACAGTGACAGAGCCTAAGTGCCTAAATGAAATCTTGTGATCCCAAGAACCTCTTCTTAGCTTCTGTCTACCCTGATTGTGCTGAAACTTCCCAATTGCATGAAATCCTTAACTTAAAGTGGACTCAGAAGTGCTTCTGTCTCAGTAATGAACAGTGTAGCACCTGTCTTTCTCAGAGATCTCTCTGGATCCACAAATTAAACAGTGGTCTGTGGAGGTTTGTCTTTCCTTTTGCCAAAGCTGGGGGGGAGGGGAGGGGCAGGGGGAGATGTGTGTCAGATGTGTGTTTCCCACTTTTGACAAGAGTGGCCCAACCACCAGAATTGGGGAATCTGGGATTGCTGAGATCTGCAATATTCTTAATGAAATTGTTCAAACTGGCCAGAAAAAGTAAAATACTAATTTGGCTGCAGAAGGAGATTTTTCTCCTAGCTTAATGAATTAGGTTATGGAACAATTTTAATACTTCATCCACAGCCATTTAATGTAAAAGGAAGAGGACATAGAAGAGAGTCTGGAAGCTGGAGCTCCATCTTGGTTGCACATCTTACCTGCCGTGCTAGCAGGTTGTCATCGTACTACGTAACTTTTCCATCAAAGTGAATTTTCTACATCTTGTAACAGCTTCTAGAAAGACTCAGTGCATTTGACCGGTCAGTACTTGCAGCTGTAATGCCTGGCGGTTGGAGCAAGTCTTTAGGAACCGTGGGGCATGGGTTTGTAGCCTTCAGGCAGAGGAGGGCTATCCCCTGCTGCTCCATTTCCCAGTTGAAGTTAGTCGTTGTTAACCATTGAAGTGTTAGGTGTATGGGGCATGGAGAGCTGTAGGCACTGCCCTTCCTCCTGCCTCCTCCTCAGTGGTCCCTTCTCTCCTGAAAGCAATGGCCTGGGAAGATCCACAGATAGAAGATAATATTGAATTGTGGGTTCCAAGGGCAAGCAGTGGTTTCTTGGTTGCAGTGAATTCAAGCATCAATGTGGGATATTATTTAAATGCTGACCCTGCTACTTCCTTATTGACTGCCACAGATCGGGCTCTGCCTAGCATTTCAGGCATCTAATTCTCTAGATACTCTATGGAGAGCTTATGTGTGTAACTGGGAGGAGTGCATCCATGTCTGAACAGCGTGTTCCCACTCTCCTCTCTGTAGGGAAGATGCTTGTGATGTTGATTTGTATTTGGTTTAGGTGTGGGAGGTTATTGAGTAGGTTTTGTTACTGGCATTTGGTTGTGTTACTGGTAATGGGAGGCAGGGGGTGTTACATTGTAAGTCCTATTGTCAGAGTGCCAACAGGGGCTGGTGGCCTCCTGGGGGACAGGAGCTATGGGGGCTCCCCCAAAGCTGTCTGGGCAGGGCCTGGCAGCCAGGGCCCATCCTATCACCCTGGGCAGGGGCAAGACAGCTGGGGACACCAGGGCACCTCTGTGAGGCCAAGGCGTGGTCCATATGTGGGTCCATGGGTGGGCCTGCCTTGGCAGCAAGTGGCTGGGTAGGGCTGCGGGGAGCTGGAGGCAGGCCCTGCTGCAGCACCACAGGGGCTGGCACTGACAGCTCTGGGGGGTTGACATGGGGCTGTGGGCAGGGTGGGGGGAGTCCTGGGGTGTGGGCAGGGGCAGTCAGGGCTGGCACTGCCCCCCAAGTGAGTAAGATCTGCTGTGTAGCAGCTCTACCAGATGAAAATGGTTCATTTTCTTCCTGCTTTACATTTTCAGAATAGCCTAACGATAGGTTTGCTTTCACATCCCTTGAGATTAGTCTTTATTTCAGACAATGCTTTCAACACTAAAAGGGTCATAAAAATAAACAGTTCCTGAGAGCTTAGAAAGAAAAACTGCTAGTCTTCTCCCTGCCCCAAATTATTTGATAATGGAATGGGAAGCTTTCCCATAATCTTTTGCTTGATTTTTGCTAATATGAACCTGTCAAAGATCATGGCATTCCCTTACTGTGTGATGTGGAGCCAGCTGGAACCAAGTAATCCACCCACGTTTTCCATCATCCTTGTATTCTGATACGAGCTTCTGCTTAGCAGAAATGAGAAAATACCTGTTATTCCTTCCTTGCTGTCATGGTGGCCATGCTGAGGTAGTTTCCTACTTGGCTAAAGTCTGGCTAGATCTGATCTGAATAAATGTGACCAGACCAACTATAATGGGTTTTCTGCCTGGAAAGCACACCCTACTCTTATGGCAGTTCAAGAGGAAAGTAACTGAAGAAATGACACTTTCCTTTCCACTCACTGCCCCAAAGAAATACTTTTAAGGATGAATTAGGAACATTCCTCCTTTGGCTTGAAGATGCAGAGATTTGAGTCTGTAAAAATACCTTTTTTTATCCTCAACTTTACTCTTACAGAAAGGAGAAATCCCACTTTCCATGTGAGCATGTGGACCTGCTTACCAGAGAACAGGAGTAACTTCTGTTCTAATTTGATTTGTACTCTTCCTAATGAAAGCATCTACACGGGTGGGCAGCCAGTGCCCTGCCAGCCCCTCAGCCCTTTGGTTTTGAGGCCTGATGGTTCTGCAGCTGTGGGAAAGAATCTCTCCCACTTAACTTTCCTATTTCCAGACTCTCTCTTGGTCTGTATTGCATCTGTTTTACGCATTAGTGTTTTGCATGTAACATAGCTCGAAGTCTAATCCATTGCTATGGACCCACCTAGTGACGACTTTATAGATTCTTTATATTCATAAAGACACTACATGCTTATCTTCCCATGATTTTTATTAAGTTTGTAATTTTTTTGATGCTTGAAAGGGATCGCAGTACCCAAGCTGAATGACTCCTGTGAATTCTCTCTTCATTCATCTCTATGTACTTTTAAGACTGAGAAAATAATTACACTTAACATGGTTACCTGTGAATAAAGGCATAAGTACAAGGAGTTTGGAGATGATCTCAAACCAGAAGTAAGAATTGTCTGTAAGCTAAATGTGAGGAAACTTTTACTTCCTGGCATGGAAATGGCAATGGTCAGTGTTACCTTCCAGGTTAGAATGATGCTAGGAGACCTGCATGTGCTGCTTACAGGGACCCTCTTCTGTATTTTAAACTGACTCAGTGAATGTCATAAGGCTATTCTAGACATGCAAACTGTAAAGAATTGGGCAATGTGCTGTGGCTTTCAGCAATAATCTACTGCCTTGTTGCTTTGTGCAGTGATCTATGAGAGTTTTGGACAGCCAAAAGCAGCTCAGCAACATCTGACTCTTCAGCAACAGATGCTGAGTATCTGAAAATCCTAGGCAGGTGCTCCTGGTTTATGCTGAGAGTGCCTGTGTGCAGTCAGGCTAATGAAACATAGATGCATGGGATTCACTACTCACATGATGTAGGATCCAGTTAGGCACACGTAACAGGTCTGCTGACTTTGTACTGCCCACATAGGTGGGGGCATGAACCTCCTTTCTGCTATTCCTGGTGTTCATTAACCTGCAAATCCGGATAGTCTAACAGGCTGTTTCTAAGAGTTTTGTTCACTGTAGTCCTCCCCATCTACTATACTCACTGTGTTATATTAATAACTGAATACTCACGTGATGAACCACTGCAGTACACAGATTTTGTGTGTAGCAACCTAAGAATACTAAGAATTTTTCATTGAATACGTTGTATGTTAGGAATAAATCCCATTACAGGTCCTGTGTAGATACCAGAAAGAGAGACTATGTATACTTAGCTATAATGGAAGCAGTGTTCACAGCAAAAATTCTAATGCAAGCAAATACTTGGTAAAGTTTATAAAAGCTACATAGTTTTTAGAAGCAAAAAAATGACCTGTCAGGTTTGGGTTAACATTGAAAGTTTTCCATCCTGGTTTCATGTGCTTTCTCTCCCACCTATGAAAATAGTGCAAGCTTTACAGAGTAGTCACACAAAACTCTGCAATTCGATTTGTAAATTCAGGCTCTTGGACCATTACTAAAGAATACTGTGTTTCTCCTTGTATGGGCTAGTCCAACCATGTGCAGAGACTAAGAAAACTTTACATGGTGGCTTAACCTCACAAAATCCCTGGCCCAGCTGCCTGATGCAGGAAGCTATAGCTCCCTCTCAGTTTTAAAGAACTGATGCCATTCCATCCTTCCCTTGACAAAGAGAAACTCTGATTTTATAGGTTCCCTCACTAAATCAATGTATGATGAAAGCTTATCATGCCCTAGGGGCATACCAAGTCTAGGAAATGGTCTTGGTTCTACCTTGTTGAAAGACTTGGTTTGCATTGCCCAGCATGCCAGTATCAGGGAAAGAAGCGTGCTATTCAGATAGGTGTGGCTTAACACTGGAAGATGTTTGTGATTACTGCAAGCTAGAAACGCAAGAGAACTCCATCCAAAACAAGCACAGTGTCTTGAGGATGGGTTGGTCTGTTGAAATTACAAAGAGCAAATTCAGATATTTTCTACAAGGCTGTCTGTGTCAAGTTTGTAGATCACTCTTCCACTGTACTGTAATGCTGAATAATAGTTAAGGATTTTTTCCTTTAGTATTGTAGCACAGAATAATAGATTGGGAGGATAATGGGTTTGCTGAGAAATTAAATTATTTCCTTGTCATATTCTATCACAGAAGATTTAAGAGGGAAATCTAACCTGTAGCTATTCTTTTGCAATATTAAGGATTAGATACTGTCAAAGAAAAATAAGTGAAGAAAAACTGTGTGCCAAACCTATCAAACCAGGAGCAACAGAGTACCAGGTAAAGTTAGAAACACCCAAATGTGCTACTAGAAATTAGTGGTGAGCTCAAATAGGGCTGCTAGCATAATATGTAGTCTTTCCTTTAATACCAGCTTCTAACCTGTAAGGTTGGAGAAAGCAATTTTTCTGCTCCTCTTTAATTGAACAGTAGAATTGATGTGGAGAATTAGTGTAATGAATTTTCTTTCCTTAATTGATGAATTGGTTGAAATAGCAATAAAAAAAAAGATGTATAGATGAGTATTGTGATACTATTGCTATCCATCAGCGTAGCTTTTGTAAAGAAAAATGATGTCTAATGATAATTCCTTGAGCTTGTCAACAAACAGTAAAAGACAATTATTAGATTTTTCTTTCTCCCATTAAAGAAAGGTTTTTAAGAAGAATGTCACAAGTGGGTATTAGAACAGTGATAGGAGTACTTTCAAGAATTAGAGGGACAAAAGACAAAAATGAAAAATATATTCTCAATTTTTGGCGTAGGAAAACTACAATGAGGCATCCAAAGGCTGAGGGTGTAGGTGGCAGAGGTCTCACCTAAATTCTGTGGTGACTTTTGAACTCCCGTGAGAAAATTTGCTTTTAGTAAACGATGTACATTTTTTTCGTGCAATTATACATAAAACCCTGGTAATGTCAGGGGCATTTTTTTAGTGGCCCTATGTGTCATGGCCTGCAAATCACTATAAAAAAAACCTGTAATCTTTTTAGAGATTGTAGCCACAAAGCTCTCTGCCCTTGATTTTTGCCAAAGGCCTGTCCTGTCCTGACAGCATACAGCAGGGTTTAACTCAACCAAAGTATTGGGACCTTTCTGAGAAATTTATGGCAAGCTGGGGGGGAGAAAGAGAGAAAGAAAAGGCCAGTTTAAAAAAAAAAGGTATGGATGTCTGTCTCCTTCTATTTCTTCTATTTTCCACTCAGTTTGCACTCCTGGAGACACCTGCTGCCATTCGATTGCAGGCTCGGAATTCATGAGAAAGCGCGTTTCACCTGTGACATTCTCACATGTGAAATCTTTGCCCAGATTTTGAACCACATTGCTCTCAAGAAAGGGCAGTGGCTGCATGCAAATACCAGAAGAGATGGTTGACAGGATTGATCATGTGGGGGGTCAAGTGCTAAAAAGGTATGTAAAAATGTGATTGCGTTCCTTGGAAAAAGTGTCAGAAGAGTATTCCTGAGCTCAGGTGTGGTGACAGTCACTGCTTCTGCCTTCTGACATTTTTCTGCATAAGCCTCAGGCTGGTAACACACAGAAATTATCTAATTTATTTTATTTTATTTATTGGACAGGGGTCAGGCACTTTGTAAATTATGGACTGCATTCTCAGGGAATCAAAATATTTAGGTTGCTTGTGAGGTTTAGTCCTTGGCATCGTGTCACTAATTACTTTTACACAACTCTGAAATAATGACAAAAGGCAAATGCATCAACAAAGAAAGAGAAATTAAACTTTGTAAAAAAGAAAACCCCGAAAAACAAAAGCCACATCAGAAATAAAAGTGTTATTTAAGGGGAAAAGCGGGTGACCAAATGTGCAGTCTGGATTCAGTACAATGTTACATGGCAAGAGAAGAGACACTCAGCTTTGGATCTTCTCCAGGCAGAGGAAAATTTATAACATAAATTTTCTTTGATAAACATTCTGGAGAAACTTCTTTGTGTTTTAATCTCAATTACTGTTTGTCTCAATCCAGTGGTGTGTCTCTTTTTTTTTTGGTGGTGGTTGTTGGCTGTGGGTTTGTTTGGTTTTTTTATATCTCCTTTCTGAATTTTTATATTCTAAATATACCTTGGTGGCAACTGTTGAAGATCTGTCTTGCTTACAAACTAATTGGTAGTAGAAGGTAGTCAACCCTGTACCTGTATTGCACTAGGGCTTTTGAAGAGCATCCCCAGATATTCTGCATCTCCCAAACTTATGTTTCAGAATGCTGTTGCAATATTTTCTTAGTTTTTTCCCCATACAAGGTGCAGAAGCATTCCCAGGGGCCTTCAGCATGCTACCCCAGCAATGTTTCTAGCCTCTAGCTGTCCCATGTAATAAGCGGTGAGAAACAAGAGTTAAGCCTCCATAGAAACAGCAATAACAACAAGCCATTGGTCTGGTTTATGCCATACTTACGTATTTATTTCTCTATAATAGTGGCTGAATTGGCGTCTGTGTGTTTGGAAGTAGGAGTTCAGCTTTTCGCTTTGACAGAACCAAATGGCATTAGTTTTGCTTTAACTCAAAAGTGGAAAAAAATAACTCAAAACTGCATCAGAGCACCGTTAAAATAAATGCAGGGGTATGGTATGGTTTTGTAACTTTATAAATGAAACAAAAGTCTGTATGCTCGTCGATTGCTGTTTCAGTGTGCAAGGTGTAAGATAGCAATGTGGTTTATAACTCCTCTCACAGCGATGCATTTAACATCGTTAGAATCATTGCTTAATTTACAGTTTGATCTTCCCAGTGACATGTATAACAAGTTAAATATCAGTAGAGTGCATTTAATAAACACTAATTTGTATTAATCTTATCGTAGACTGTATATGTCATGTAGGGAACTCACGTGTGGTACAGCAGAAAGGGAATATATTTACAAATGCGTTCTGATTTTACAAACCCTGCATTTCAGGATCTGTATTTTTTGAACCTTTTTTAGATAGCAGTTATGTGAATTCTTATGATTATACAGATGAAAAAAGGATAAAATAGATAAGCGATTTACAGAGTGCAAGTATGTTACCTTTTTGTGTTCTCTGCCCAATTAACAATTGCAGTCTGTAAAGGGCTTTAGATGGAGGGTATTTCTTACAAAAGACCTAATTCTTCACTGCTCTTCCAGTAAGAACTGTCTAGAAAACAGCAGTATTATTTGGAATTATTTTATACTCTCACTTTCCCTCTAATTCAATGGAATATATAAAATGGAGGACAACCGTGAATTGAGCTTATAGGTGTTTGTACTGCCCCCACCACAAAAGAACTCAAGCTGCTGAGCTGACGGTGGCTTCTAGCCCTATGCTAAAAGCATGATAAATGATGGTGAAGGCACTAAAAGACGATGGCGTCCCGTCACGAGATGCAGGCAGTAGCAGTACATGTCAGCGCAGAGAATTCTGGTTGCAAACACCAGAGCAGACCTCACGACCACGAGAGGAAGGCTGGAATGCCTTCCCAAAGCGCATAGGGACTAGGTGGTATGGGTTATTCCAAAACGCCTCTGTGCTTTTAATTCCACGATGCTTGTTTTACATCAGACAATCGATGGAAGCTGATCTGCTTGTTCTAAAGCTGGCATTCTTGGTGTAAGAATTAGTAGGAGCAGACCGGAGAGGAAAATGCAGTCAGATTAGAAATACAGAGACAAAGATGTGATCGCTCATACCTTTCAGTGGATGAGTTAAAAAAGGAGACAGAATTGTTGTTGGGGAAGTGACAAGAATGGGGTGGTAAAACCTTCAGGAATTAAATAGAGCCTCACACAGGAAGGCCCGCTGGGCTAAGCAGAAAGATCTCAGTTTCAGTGCACTTGGAATCACGCTCAACAATTACTGTCTACTTTTACAAATAGGTCAAAGTTCTGTGATTAGGATACTTAGGCTCAAAAGCTCATGTTTACCTATAAAACTTAGGTTCCCTGTTCAAAGGAGACTTGATTTCTCCCGGCCGCTCCTCTGCATGCATATGTGGGGAAAAGGGAGCGATCTCTGTTCAACGGGAGTTGGTTATCTGGATGAAATGAGTTTGGTTCATTGTCGGATATATTGTGGCAGGCATTTACATGTTTGTAACAGTCATTGGAAATGACACCGAGGAGGAACATTCCTGCTGGCATTGTCATCCGAGAGGCTGGATGGGCACTGACAGTAAACAGGCCTGTCACTCAGAAAGTCATCATCCCCATCGGGATGGAGGCAGAGCAGAGTGGCTGTGGGTAAGGTGAGGCTGTGGGCTTCAGTCGGGACAGTGCATTCTGTGCAAAATGACTGTGCTGAAAAAAGAACTTGGGAAGGGGGGGGGGGAAGACTTAGAGCAACAGGTTCCTATTTTAGTAACATTTTATGTTCAGAACCTTAATGAGAAACTGTGAATTTGAAATCCAGTTAGCTTCTTAAATCATTTCAAGCACAGTTCCTATCCACGGATATGCTCTCTATTTTTGTGATTATCTGTCCTGTTTCTGTTTAGTTGGGGTTTTTTTTATGCTGCTTCTGTGCAGACCAAATCTACTAAGACAAACAATAAAGAAACCCTGTAGCTAACTGACAGTATAGGGAAATAATAAACTGTACCCAAAATGAAGGAACTGGGGGGTGGGGCACGAGACAAAATAAGGAATATGTCCCCTCTAATTTTTCTTGTCTTCACAGGTATAAGTTACTCTTTTGACAAATTTTATATGTCATTTAATTTTAAATATGTTTACATATATTACTGTTATTTCTGGGGGAAAAAAAAAATATATATAGTCTACATCTGTATTAATTTTGAGGTTCCTTTACCCTGGCTGATGTGTAACGGACAGGATCAAAGAGTGCTGACTGACCCCTTTAAAAAAAGATTATTAGAAACTTTATTGTAATATTTAGTAACCCTGAGGGAAGTGTGAATTCAAATTTTAGATGAAGGTTTGGATTTCTTCTTCGGGGTAGCATCAGTTCTTTTTTACAGGGAGGGTCGCAGATGGTAGGCCCCTGCTGAAATTGCAAGTAAATAGCTGATAAACGAGGGCTTCCCACTTGCAAATGAGATGGTTTTACTTTTTTCCTTGAAGAAATTCACTAAATTGAAAAACTCTAAATAGCACAGAAATTTCAGTCCTCCAGACCGCCTTCTCCTTCTCAGATTTTGCTATACTATATTCAGCGCTCAGTTTTGCCAACACCGAACATGCCTGATGTGGCATTTACATTCTTTAAAAAAAGCATAGATTAGTTATATTTCTAAGAGTTAACTTCTCCTCTTGACACATGTACTTAATTCCCATTAATGGAAATGGCAGCTAGGCATGCACACTGAAAGGAAAAATCTGTTCCTAAGCATATGATCCAAACTGCATTGTAGCTAAACATTTCCATACTCTGAAGTAAGCACTCATTATTTGCGAGATATTCTTCAGAGTGAATGCATCAGCCCCACTCTATTCTCCCTCCGCTCGCTCGTAACCTGTTCCAAAACACCCTTTCTTAGAAATCTTACAGATTCGGTCTTAATGCTGCAGTTGTTCTGGATGCGTGCCTAAAAAAGAAAATCCATTTAGGATCTTCAGAGTTTTGCATATTTTCTGTGAGAATTTTCCAGCAAATCATTCTGTGGAACATCTTACATTTCCTTGGACTTTGTAGGTCTCTATTATTAAAGCCTACAGTGGAAACAACAAAACCCAAAAAGCTCTTCCCCCCCCCACCCCCCCAGTACTTCCTTTGCTTACTGTATTGTGGTATCTGCCAAAGGCATGACGCTGAAGCATTATCATTTGATGACTTAAAAAAAAAATACAGTTTTGTTTTAAGATTTCCCTTCTGCTAGTGTGCTTGTATAAAGACCTCTGGATTCCATCTATGCAGTGTTCCAGAGTTACGGTATTTCTAGCTTGAGCTGGGTGGATAACTGATTTTTTTTTTTTTTTTGTTCAGCTCTTGAACTGGAGAACCACAATAGCGACAGAAAATTCAGTTAAGCACAGAAATTCAGATAGGAGTTTATGATTTAAGTTGTTTTCCCTCACCCAAATGAGCTTTTTTCCTTTAGTTCAGTGCAAATTGTCCTCTTTTACCTGGACTTGTTCACTTGGGGCAGCCCGTGAGGGAAGCAAAGCAAGAGAAATGCAGGTTCACTGAAATGCTGGGAGGAGGTTTCATTTTTCTCATCACTTGAAGGTAGTTGAACCTATGTCCTGAATTCTCAGTTTGAGAAGAGGATTGGGAAGACTGAACGTGGATTCCCAGGTCACAAGTGGGTTTTCTAACTACGACCTGCTTGGTAAAAAGGGGCATCGGGGCTTGCTGTTGCTAGTCAAAAGTTTCAGGACAAGATATACCTTCCTATGTTAAAAACTGGACATTTGCATATTGTGTACATTTTCTTCTACCTCAGTGGCTATTTATCCCAGTTCCTCGGGTTTTCCCCCTTTCTGATACAATGGAGCTTTTTGTGGTATGTCCTGGCAATTTCTAAAACACAAGCCTGAAAGGTTTTAGAGATTCCCCAAAACCATTTGTTTAACTTGCTTTTTCTCCCTCTTGCAAGTAGAACTTACTATAAGAACACAGCTTCAGTCTATATAACAGACTGTTAATAACCCACTAATAGCAACGCAGTGATACAGTAATACAATATTAATACTGCACTCTCAGTACAATGATATTATTACAGTAGTAACAGTAACTTTTTCTTTGCTCTCCTTTTTGGACCCAGCTCTGTTTCACCCCCCACAGCTGGGAGAGGGAGCTCAGTAGTTGCAGGAAATGCTAGGTGAAGGAAACCAGAAGGAAGAGGGCTGTACCTGAGCACAAAATGTATTGGGATAAGAGTAAATGTAAACTAGGGTAAGGGAAAAGAAGGATTCATGACGAAGCATTCAGGGGAATGATCTCTACTTCCTTCTGTTCTTCCATTTCCTCTCCCCTTCTTGGCTCACTCTTCCTCTTGCTCAGTTACCTTTCTCTCCTCTGAACAATGTGCCGTTCCTTGCCACAGTTCTTTGTACTTCATCCTAGTCTAGGCAGTGGTCTTCTTCCATGATTCCCGATGTTGATGGTGATGATTGCTCTGGTTTCCAGTCGTGCTAGGTCAGAGTCGGCAACCAAGGAGCCCCATTGTGCTAGGCATAATACCAGCTCGGAGGAGTATGCGATCATCGCCCTGAAAAAGCTCAAACAGGAAATCATATAGGAAAGGGTAAATAGATGCGAACAGGCAAGGGAAGGATGTGGTAGAAGGGCAGTTGTGGAGTAGACCTGAGTTGAAAAAAAGGATCTGTGGGCAGAGGCGAGTGGAGCTAACGTGCAGTCAAAATATGGTAGTCCTGTTCTGCCAAGTCTGTTGAAAATTTTTTGAATTAAAGGTGGTCTTAAATTTTCCTCCAGATGGGGCTTCTGAGTGGCTTCTCTGCAAAATTCTCCCAAGGCTAAGTGTGAGGAAATAGGGGAGGCAAAGCAAGAAGTGGCAGAGAAGGAACAGCATTTATGGATGGGCAATGGTGCATCAAGGCAAAATGAAACCAAGAAAAGGAGCTGGACAAACGTGAATACAGCAATGATGTATGTTTTAACCAAATAGTAGATGCAAAAGTAAATCCTTGGGGGGGTGGGGGAGATATCTAAAATCTGCGATGTGTTTCGGTAGCATAGGGACTTCTGTCGACTGTGAGGCACATGGGATCTTTGTTTCTCATCCTTTTGCTGGAGTGGGCTAACTGCGTCAACTTGGGCAAGCTACTAAGTCTGCCTGCATCTCAGATTCCTTATTTGAGGCCAAATTCTCCTACTAAGTAGCCTCCTACTCCACACAGAGATTTGCTGATTTGAATGGAGCCCCTGCAGAGCGAGATACTTTTCAATACAAATAAAGTTTTGGAATCAGCCCTAATTATATTTATTACCTGCAGAGGAGTAATGTGAGACTTAACATGGTTTGAGACCCTCAGATGAAAGAGAAAGTATGCGGAATTGTTCTTTTTAATCATCTGCTGCCTTTTCAATGTCTACTTCATAGCTGTCCTAAAAGGGCTAGCTACTAAATAACAAATGAAAAATCCTTGTACATATTAACTAGGTTTGTCAGACTCCTATGAATGGACCTCTGTGGAAAATATTATTTGCTAGGGGGTACCGAAGGAAGTCAGTTTACCCTGCCCCACAGTGAGGAGCCATTAGATCTACCTCATGCCAGAAGTTGACAGATTGTACGCGACTCGGCTCCGCGCGCCGCGGTGGTGTAAGGCAGGCTGGAGGCAGCCTTCGCAGATCCTCCCTTACGAACTGCAACCGAGGCGCCTTCGCAAACTTCGCTTCGGCGTCTCGTGGCGTGAACGGTCTGGCGCTCTTTGGGGGTGATGTGCGTGAGCTACCAAGTGGGTTTGCTCGCTGCTCGTGGTTTAGACGATCATCCCGGGCTTGCAGTTGATGATGCGTTTATGCCAACCCTGGGCTGACTGGCCCCTCTGTGAGTCTTGCTGGCTTATAACATGGGCATTGAGAGGGAAAAGGAGTGAATTAAACAGTGTAGCTGTTGGATATTAATAAAAATAATAAGCTTTTCTATTTGGAATTTTTTTAAGCCAGCGGGCATGAAAGCATTGGGCATTTTATGGCCACGGTGTGCGAATGTGTGCATGTATTTCAAAAAGTAAACTTGCTTTCTCCGTGTCACTGGGAGGTAGGGATAAGAAGGGAAGAGAGGGGGCAGTGGACCTAATCAAACTGTTGTGGGGTCAAAACCTCATGGTTTTTAAAGGCCCTTAATGTTGTCCAGCTGCAAATTAAAGGAGAAAGAAGAAGGAAGAAGAAGAGGAAAAAAAAAAAAATAAAGGAGTGAGAAAGGAATTAGGGCTGGGGAACTGGAAAGAATGGAGTATAGATATGTGGTGGTGTGTGGGGGTGTGTGCATGTGTGTGCTAAAGAACAGGGAGACCAGGATTTTTTTCCTTTTTTTTTTTTCTTTTTTTTTTTTTTCTTCCCTGTCCCCCCCTTACTGTGAGCTCAGTGCCAGGCTGGCCAGGGGCCGCGCAGACTATCGAGGCATTGTGCGCTCCGCTTCCAGAGTAGCCCCCGGCTAATCCCCGAGGCTTGGACGGGAATTTCCCCGCGGCGTTCTCCCGGCCGCTTCCCCCCTCTCCCCGCCGGGGCCGGGGCGGGCTCGAGCGGTGCAGCCCTCCCCGCCGGAGCGGAGTGGAGCGGGTGGCGGGCGGGTGTCCCCCGGGGCGGGATGCGGGGCTGGCCCCGCGGCGGCGGCTGCCCGCGCCTCCGGCCCCGCGTGTCAAAGGTCCGTTACCTGATTGCCTTCCTCGCCTGCCAGATTTTTATCTAGATAATTGGAAGTGCCGCGGAGGCTGCGCTCAGCCGGCCGGGGCGCGGGGTAGAGGGGGGGGAAAGCTCAGCAACAGCGATTTATCCACCTTGTTACCGGGGGACTTTAGAGACCCACAGCGGAGGGACTCCCCTTGCTGGCCCGGGTCGGGGGGGGGGGGAGAACGACACACGGGACAAAAGCCCCAGGGCGGAACGGAAAGTTTATTTTTGTTGTTGTTTGTGAGTGTGTGTGCGGGTGTGTGCTCGCCCGCTGTTTTGGCATGCGGCTACCTTTTCCCTTGCACACAACGGGGCTGTTTGATGGAGTTTGGAGCTGAGGAAACTTTGGGTTTGTTGCCAGGACGGTTCGCAGCACTTTGTGGAAAGCAGGAGCTAACAGTGAGACCGACAGAGTGAGTGACAAGTTGTTTACAGGTTTCCTTGAAGGGGCCTCTGCTATATTTCAATCTGTCAAAGTTGCTTTTCTTCCCTCAGAACAATGCCTGATTGTTGTGCGGGGTGGTTGGGTTTTTTTTTTTTCCTTCTTCTTTTTTCCTCCCCTCCCCAAAGAGAGAGAAAGAGGGAGAGAGAAAGCGGAGAGAGCGGAGAGGGAGGGGGGGGGGGAGAGAAAGGAATGAAAATTCTTCAGAGCACAAATGCCTTTGGTAACATTTTTATGTGTCTAATCTTTTCTCCCCTATTTCAACTCCGAGAGAGTTGATAACTGTTTCAATTTAATCAGTCTGCTCTTGTTTTATCTTCTTTCTCCACTGATCTTCCTCAGCGCAGGGGATTTGCTCCCGGTTTGCCGGTTTAGGTGGATTGTCGGGCGCTTTTTTTTTTCCGCTCTTTTTTTTTTTTTTAATTCCCTTTCCCTCCCTCTTCCCCCCCCCACCCCCCCTTCCTCTTCCCCTTCCCCCCGATTTTTAGGACATGGAACGAGTTGACTTTTCCCGTTTGGCGGCGGCGGGCGAGCAGAATTAAAAGGAAAGGACAAGCAGCCTGAGGTCGCCCAGCGCCTCGCAGCCGCGGCGCACCGCGCCGCTGTGGGGGGAGCTCTGCGAGCAGCCTGCTGCGAGGCGCGCTGCCCCTTTAAGAGACTGGTCAAGGAGTCCTAGCTCAGAGCGAGCGAGCCGGGAGGGAGGGAGAGGGAGGGAGGGAGGGAGAGAGAGAGAGAGAGAGAGAGAGAGAAAATCAATCGGTTTAGAAGGTTTGGACTCACTTGACAGGTTCAGTTGGAGGCGACCATAGGTGGCTGCTGTGACAAAGGGAAATTGTGCTTTTCCAGCATGCTAACTGACCCTGATTTACCTCAGGAGTTTGAAAGGTGAGTCGAGTTGTTGGGGCGCGGGGGGGGCTGAGGGGGGGGCGCTGCCTTTTGCGTTGGGGAGGGGGGGTGTCTTTGCCCCCCTCCCCCCTCTTTTTTTTTTTTTTTGTTCTGTTTTGAGGGTTGTTTGTTGTTGTATTTTTGATTTATTTTTTAATTTCTACGAGCACGCGTGTTTGCGCGCGTACGCGCGGCTCGGCTGCCCGCGGTGCCGGCTCGCACACGGGCACGGGCGCGCAACTCCGGCGCTTGGCGGCAGGCCGGGGAGATGCTCCCCCCCGCCGCCCCCCCACCCCGCCCCGAGCGTTACCTTGGCTATTCAAACGGCGTGTTGTTAGCCCCCGGGGGGGGTGGGGGGGCGGGGCAGGGGAGCCCCGCGGCGGGCGCCGCCGAGCCCGGCCACCCCGGCGGTGCGCCCGCGGCGCGCAGCTTTGTTCCGCTGGCTCGGAGGTTGCCGTGCCCTCCCCAGCCCGCCCGCCCTATCCCCTTCCCTGCACACACACACCCCCCCACCCGCCTCCCGTGCCCGAACCGGCCCGCCGAGGCACACCGAGCGAGAGGTTCCTTCCTCGGCGGCACCTCCCCGCCCCTGCCCGGGGACTCCGCGGGCGACAGAGGATGCCCGGTGGCGGGCGAGGGGGGGGCTTCAACTTCCAACCTCACCCTCCCGTCAAACTTGGGAAGGCGCTCCGCCGAGCACATGACCTTTTGTTGATGTAGCAAGGAGCGATTATTTTTGGGCTAGTTAACATCCCGGCCCTCCGTCAGGAGAACATCCTTCTGTCTGGGGAAGGGAGGGGGGGAGAAGATTTTAAAAAAAAAAAAAAAAGGAAAAGTGAAACTCTTTCCTCCAAGTTTTGGCCATCGCCTCTTGCGGAGCAGGGCGAGCGGGGTTTGGGTATGACGAACGGGGTCTGGGCATGACGTAGATGCGCCCGTCTCCCCCTGCCCGAAGCAGGAGCCTTTCCTGCCTGGAATTAAGTTTTTGCTGTCACTGGCGACGGCTTGTGACCTCTGAGAGTTCAGTCCTTATTTCATATGATCTGGCGCTCCTAAGAGGTTTTGAAGCGTTTTCTCAGGCGCTTGTACACACGTCCATTGATGATCCGGCATCCCTTCCCTCCGGCTTCATTTTAAAAGGTTATTAATAGCCCCTTGTGCGGCTGCAGCAAACAATCCAAACTTTCATTTCGAAGCGGTAAATAAAAGAACGCCAGGATGGGTGTTACTTAGGTTTTTCTCATCTTCGTGAAAGCTACCTCCTGTATAAACATTTGGTTGTATCTGACTATGCAATACAAGCTAGGTGCTAGACCAGCTGGTTAAAAATATGCTAAGTCAAGCTGTTCATCGTTCAAACCTACTGAATTTGATAGTAAAGGCATAGAAAAGAAGGCAAGATAAAAACATTTTAAGTGGGCTGAGGAACATGCACGCAGAGAAAGGACAGGAAAGAATGCCTGAATTAAAAGATCGGGGAGAAATAAAATTGGGAAAGGCAGAAAAGAACTATTGTATCGCTTTCAGTCCTCTTTCTGCTACCAGAACGCTTCCTTACTAGAAAGTGGAGCTAGTGTGGTTGCACTGCTCTGAGGTTGTCTTTAAGACAATTAATTTTCCGGTCTAACTTGGGATACTTGGCGCTTGGCTTTGGTTTGTTATCATTGCACTAACAGAACAAAATTGGGTTTGTTCACGTATATTGTATTAACTTAGTTCAACTACCTGAGGAAGCCTTTACTGTTTCTGGTGCCGAATCTCATCTAGCATCACAGCGATGCGTTCGCCTTGTTCACACAACTACTAGATACGAGTATTTAAGTATTTCATATGCTTCACTAAGATTATACCTAGAAATTTGTAAGCAGGCGGTTTAGATTATTCTTTGAACTTTGTGATCAACAGAATACTTGTAAACTCTGTGAAGCAGAATGAAGTCCTTTAATTTTCCTGTTGGGGGACTTTTTTTATCTGAAGTCTCTCTATTCTAAATACATATTTATATAAATTTTATATGTAAACAAAGACTTTTGGACAAAACGTATTCCTTAGAAATAGAATGAGCTTCCCTACTCTCCCCCCCACAAACGAACCCCCCTCCCCGCCTTAGGCGGACGTTTCATTTTTAGAGATCCCAGCTTTGCTCTTGTAAACATTCTAGTTAAATAATCAATACGCTGCTCTCCTTTTGCTACTCAGATAATAGCAAGCAGTAGAAATGGGAAGCAATAAAAACGAACCTCAGGACATAAAATTTGTTTTATTTTTTTATTTTTTTTAACCACTTTCCCTCTGCAGCTGAAATTGGCAATACAAACCAATATCTCTGTTAATCATTAGCATTTGTTTACATTGTGTGTGTTTGACTATAGTTACACACACATACACAGAGTAGATACTGTCCGTGTAATGTATGTGTGTTTACCAGAACACAGCCACGAGGACCCACTTTCTCTTACACGGAGATCCACAGACCCTCAGACACACACACGCTCGCAGAGTTCACGTGTGGATGCAGGCACGATGCACAGATGATTGTTTTTTTTAGCCGCTTATGGCAGGTTATTTTCTCAGATTCTCAGTAAACACAGTTCTTGGAGCACACTTCTGCAGTCGCTGGGGTCCAGCATGTCGTATCTGCATGACCGACTTCAGGTTTGTTACTGCTACCCGTCTCCCACTATTCCCTTTTAAACTTGAGTAGCAAATTACAAGGAGGTAAAGATTCATCAAGCGAAGTTGTTTGCAGTTCAGCTCTCTGGGCGTCTGTATGTATCTCAGGAGGTTATTCTTCTCTCCCTGTCATCTTTCCTGTGGTATTTCAGTGTATCCCGGTAAACTGCAAACAGTTCAGAAACTTTCAGTCACCACTTACTGAAGGGGTCTGAATCAAGGGCACTTCTGTCCGTGGCAGCTATCAGGGAGGGGGGGGCATGGCGGGGGGGGGGGGTGTGCATTCGTCGTACACACTTGGAATGAAAATGATCCTCCGTGTCAGACGAATGAACGTTCATTAATTCATTCAGCATCACTGGTAAATTGCAGTAGGTTTTGTGAATTGGCATGTATAATTACCATACCAAAAATGTGAGGGTTTTCATCCTTTCCTGAGAAGTTACTTGCATGTCTTTATTTCTGTTTGTGGCGGTTCAGCTCTGCTTGATTGAGAAGAGCATCAGAATGCGTACGCTGAGGGGGATGATGTTTGCAGAAGCGTTGTAGGAAGAAATTGTAACTGGAATCTGCACCGTTTGTTACATGGGGAAAGGCTAACTTCTGGGATGTACTTTGTGATGTACCTGTGGCACTCTGAATTGGCTTTAAAGGTCTCGAAAAGAATAACTACTCTTTTGTTGTTTGGGTTGCCTTTTTTTTTTTCTTTCTTCCTTTTTTTTTAAAGATGGCTCATTATACTGAAATATAACAAGTCTGGCCACAATAGGAAGAAAGTTTACTTCACTGAGGAAAAGGTAAAGATAATGTAGCCAGAGCCATCATGGACAGCTGTGAAATTTACCGAAATTGTAAAATCTCAGGAATGCCCAACATAAAGTTTTAATGTCTTAATAAAAATCTGATAAATGAAAAATAGATAAAGTGACTGCTTAACAATGTCCCTAGTGTATGGAATGTTCTTAAACCCAAATTAATTACTGCATATTTACATTTCTCTGTAGACTGAGAGTGAGGCTGCGCTTAGGCATCCAGACAGTGAAATCCTTTCTCTTTCCCTTTTTCATTCTTTTTTCTTTTTCTTCTCTTAATTTTCTTTTGAATTATTTTTAACGTGCCAGTTCAGCATAGAGAGGTATGCTGTGCTCATGGGAGGGAGAAGGGTAGGTTAGTGCTTCCATGGGAAGAAAAGAAAGAACTAGAAAAGACAAAAGGCGTGGACGGGAGCGTGGGGATGGGGACAGTAGAACAACTTTAACATTTACAGTCACCGGTTCTGCGCACTCGAAATGTTCTCCGTGCTAGCGACTGGCTTGTAGAAAGGAAAGGATCAAGGATGTAAAGCAAGCCTCTGCTGGGAGGAAAAAAATATACTTAGCTGCTTCACTGCTGCACTGCACGAGTCATTTCAGACTCCCACTGAATTTATTTTGGGGTTGTACCAACACTGTCAAATGGAGAAATCATTTTCCTAAAAGGAAACTTTGTGTATTCCTAAGTGCTTTTCTTAGCTAAAGTTACCCCTAAAAGCTTTCTTCTTCTTCTGCATTCGCTGAGAATTTTGGAGAAGGAATAATACCTTTCTATTAGCCGGCTTGCTCAGAATGACGTCCCACTCTCCTAAAATCTACCTGTAGAAGTAAGACTGCTTACTCCTTCATTTAAAAGAAAACAGTGAGATTTCTCTAATATCAGGCTGGATGGCTTTTAGCTTCCACTGAGATCTTTTGAGAAAGGGACTTTATTGCTTACGTTGGTGGGTCTAGGGGTCTGGGATCTGAAGAATAAATACGGTGCCTGTTAAAAGTTTCAGGTAGTGGTTTTCTGTGGTGATGGAAATTAACATGATTTTATTTCTCTGAGATAAGGCTGAAGGAATTAATGCGTTTGCAGACTGCTCATTAATGTCCTGCGTGCGTTAATTTCATTTGTTGTGCTTATGCTTAGCGAGGGAGAAGTTGACTGTTACATATTATGGATTTTAATGAACATCTCAATAATTTACCAGTTGCTGAAATTGTGAACTAGACTTGGAAGGCAAAAGCCCAAATGAAAGAGCTGATGAGTGACACACCAGCCCGCACAATTCCACTGTTGTATTCATTGCATTTGAATCAAATCGGGAGTTTGGCATTACTAATTCTGGGTGGCTGGCTCATCATATGCATTCAAGGAGTTAATTAAAACACACACAAACACATACACACACTCTCCCACCAAGCATCTTGCGATGTTTATGTGCATAGTGTGTTTGATTGGTACCTTTAGATAGGAGAGGAATTGTTTTTCCTTCTCTTGCTGTCCAGAGATCTTAAATATGTAACTAGTTTACAAAATATTTACTACTTCTCAGGGAGCTTTTAACGAGCATTTATGGCTTTATCATTTAGGAGGCATATAGTATCTGGTTGAGTTACTTAAATGGGAAGCTCCCTGATAGGATAGGCATACGTGTCTGTGCAATGCGATTTATCTGTAGCTGTACGAAATACACTTTTACAATATTTATACACGGGAAAAAAGAGTGTCTCCTCCCAAGGTAGATTTATAGGGGGTTTTGCATGCTTTTCATACTAGGCTCAAAAAAACCCCTTGACTCTTAATGTTGCATAGGATACCCGCATGTGTGCATGTCAGATACCTCTGCTTTCGCAACTCGTGCAGAAGTCAGTTTGACATACCCTTGGCTTTATATTTATGTGGTTGGTTTTTTTTTTTTAAATTAATTTCTTGCTCAGGCCTGGTTATAGCATAATTAACTCGTAAGTGGAGGGGGGAAAAACATGTTGTCGTGTTGTACCTGTGCACACTGGAAATATGCAATGACTGTGAGTTCTGCTACTGTAGTCAAGAGAAGAGCTCACAGCAATTAATCAATAGCTGTAGCACGTCTCTGCTGATGGCAAGGAGTTTGTTTAACAAGTAGCATCCTTAGAGGCAAAGCACTTTTCCCTTTTAAAAGTATCCATGGATTTTTATCTAACTTGGGAAATGTGTGAAGTCTCCCTTACTTTCTACGAAAGGTAAAATCATCTTGTATTTGAGTGTGTTGAAAACTATGCTGCAAAATTATGCAAACCCTCGTCACGTTATTACAGGACCTGAACCAGAACTTCTCAAACTTTTGAAATGGGGCGCATTTTTCTCTTTGAGTTTTTGGCTTTGGGCAGTGGGTGAGGGTGAGCAACTGTGCGTGCTGTACCTGGCCGGGATTTACGGCGTTTGTACCTCTTGCATCTCCTCCTGGAGAGACCCCCTGGCGAAAACCCCGCTGCCGTCAGCGGCCATAAAGTTTTCACTCACGCCTTTGCTGAGGGTTACGATGCTAGCCTGTGGTCGGCCACATGTCCCACCTCTCCCACACCCTACCGAGGGGTTGACTTGGTCCCAGTGGCTCGTGCCTCACCCCAGCACAAGCTGGGCTCAGCCCGTGGCCAGTGGCTGCCAGGGGGGCAGCCGGGAGCCCCCGTGTGCCGCAGCCTCCACTCGAGAGACGCCACTTGTCACCTCCACAGTGAGCCCAGCCTTTGCCAGCCTGAGAAGCCAGGAGTCTCTAAAAGTTGTTCCTGAGCCCACATGTCCTTCTGACAGTGTGAAGTTCTGCGTGCGGTAGTTGTTGGGAGAGAGCAAATTTAGACAAGATTTTGGAAGAATTTTGGTGAGCGCTGCTTGCAGGGGCCATGGTACTCGAACGTAAGGAGTGAATGGAAATTGTGAGATGTGCAGTGGTAATTCAGAGAAGCTGTCAATCTATCTTTTTTTTTTAGGGTAGATGCAATTCATTTTAATTTTTTTAACAGGAAAAGAAAGGAGGAAAGAGTAAAGGCACAGGTTGCTAGGATTACCAGATGTTAATGTGAAGTTCAGGACTGTTAGATGTGCTGCCCATGGTATTGGCGGGGGGTGGGGCTGTGGGGGGGTTGAGTTGTTTGTTTTGAAAGAAATTTGAAAATGTTTTCCTACCTGTTGTTTTTGGTCTAGTATGGCACTTGCCTTCAACTTGTCCTTTTGTCACTTTGTTTAAGGAAAAAAAAAATAATTCAGCAGGATGATTTCTGACTTGTAGAACTCTGAGGGTTGAAGTGAAAATGAGAAAAAGCTTGGGACTTGTTTTGAAAGTTTGAAATAGTTTTGACCTTGTTTCCTTTAAAAGTGCTGTGGGATTAGGCAACGTTTCTCAATTCTCAAACTGTAATAATAGAAAATGCAGTAGAAAATATTTTTTGAATTTATGATTAGCATTCAAGATTTCCTTTTTGCCCTTTTTTTCTGGAAGATCAAATATAGTAATTCATATCAGTAACTACTCTTTGAGATCTGTTATTAGTTAATTTTGTGTTACCATGTATTAATGCTTTTGTGTTTTCTCAAGTTCATATAGACTGTCTTCATTTTGTTTTCTGTTTTTGTTTTTTTTTTCCCCAGGATGTGGGTGTCTGCATGCTATTTGATCTAAATATATCATAAAATGTTACCCTTGTTCTAATTTTTATGTGTGGCTGTGTTATAGTCTTATTACTACATATTTGATTCTGCTTTACTAAAACATAATCCTGTTACCTTGGGGGGGCAAAAATATAAGCAGAGTGAAGAGAAATGTAATTTTCTTGTCTAAGTAATCAAGTTTTCTTTAGTGGTGAGGAACTCCGTGTGTATGGGGCATGAGGTGTTCTTGCATAGTTAAGGCCATTGTCTACATCTAATGTTCTTCATGAACCAGAAGAAAAGGACCTAGGAATGTAGTTTATGTAAAGAGTAACCCATGCAGTTTGTCATTCTCTTGTTATCTTTGGTGCCGAGCTTGTAATTTTGGGGTTTGTTTGTTGTTTTTAAAGAAAAAACTGTCCCATGTTTCATTCGTTATTCTCATAGGTTGGCTATGGGCAAAGATAACGTATGTGACAGTGAGCCGGAGTTACTTTACTTGCTATTGCCAACTCAATAGATAGCATAAGACCAAGAGTAAGGAAAACTGTGATGGTTCCAAATAACTTTTAGTTTTGTTATTTCTTTTTTTACCACAGTTTCATGGAAGGATTTCACCAGACATTTTTGGCCACTTTAAACAGTGAGCCTAAAAATACCTGTAGGTACAAACACACTCGTGTTTGTTCTCTCTAGTTAAGTATCTCCGTTTACTGGGTTGCGTTAAGTTGTCTTACTGTCACTTTGTGGGGAATCCTAAAGGGGCTGCGCTTTAACAGGGGGCGAGGTGACTAAGATTGATCACCGTCAGAAAGACCAAAGCTCATCTCTGCATGCAGTTTTTATAATTTTGAAGTATTTCTTGTCTCAAGAGAGAAAATGTTTCATGAAGGGCGTGAAGCGTGTGGCGTCCTCTCGCTTTTTGGGATGGCCTGCCTGAGCCAGGGTTGAGGCATTTCAGCAAAGCGTGGTGCTGGGAGGGAGTTTGGGTTTGCTGTAGTGCTGCCCAGGCTGTATTTGACTGTAGAGAAGTCGTCTGCTTTCAGAGAAATTCCCTTAGTGGCCTCATTACATTCACTTTATAAAACAAGACTGAAAATGTCTTCTCCAAAGGTTAAGTCAAGTTTCTATTCATAGGGTTTTCTCCCTAAATTTCGATCCTGTGGCCTCACTGGGGCAGAGGTTTTTTTGGATGGAAATGAGATGTGTGGGAAGGTGATGGTTGGTAAGGGCGGAGGGAAGGATGTTCTTACCCGTTTGGCATGTCTATTAACAAACTGGGTCATTTTGTTGTGTTGTATTTACATGACTTGTTCCTGTGCTGGTGTGAAATGTGAATCACCAAAACATGATGATTATTTAAAAAAAAAAAAAAAATTAGGCTAAATGAAACAAAACTGAAATAGAACTGAAAGGCTAAATGAAATCAAATGAAAACAGAACATGCAACGTTATTCTTTTGGTACAGTTTCCTTCTGTAGTTGCTGAGTAAAGCCAAATAGATTTCTTTTCCATGTCTGTTAAAAATATTCAGGCTTTTGAGTTTGAAAATCAGAGGGATGCAGAAAGCACATCTCCCTCTTCAAGTTCATCCTTTGGTTTGGCGTTTGCTCATGGGTTTTGGAGATTTATGACCGGTGTGTTGTAAAGAAGGCTATTGATTCTCATCTTTGTCACAAACGTCGAGTTGATTCTGGTTTTGCAACTGAGATAAGAATTTGGCAGAATTTCTCAGTGGAAGGCTCTCAACCTTTGCTTATGTTTTCCATGCTGGGCTCGCTTTTGCTGTCGCTGCCTAAACTCTGAAATGAATTGCGTGGCTCAGGAAACCATGCTAGGCTATGCTGCTTGCATGAAATACCATGGAGAGTATGGGAAAAATACTGCGCCACTCTCAAGTACGCCATGCATCTCTTCTATAGATAATCTGCATGTGTATTAGTGTCATTGATTTAGTGTGTTTTTGTAGAGTGCAAGCATCCTGAATCAGGACCCCATTATGCTCGTCACTGTACAAACACAAAAAAGAAGGTTTCTTTCCATTCCACAGAGCAGCCTTTGTGCTTACAGCTTAGAGTAATATCAATGTGTCTTTGTATGGGGAAAATTCAGAAACAGAGGGTAGGTAAGAGATCCCTAGCATGGGTTGTGAATGAGATTTCAGTCCTGAAGCCACGCTTGAGAATTTTTAAATTGAATGATGCGTGTGCGTGTGTATTCTCCGTATATTTTCTATACGTGGGTATGTAGAAGTTGCTTTGCTGTTAGAAGTACTGATAATATTAATAATAGATTCATACTTCCTTTAAAGTCTTTTGATTAGGAATGCAGAGCATTTGGAAAGCCTTAATATACAAATCATGAAGATTTCTGTGCTCTTTAGATTGATTGGGAAGCAAGATCAGCCTCAACCTATAGATGAGAAAAGTGAGGGATGGTGTCACAAAATCATTTGCATGGTTGGGTATAAGAAGTAGAGATACTGTCTGCAAGTCCTGTGTTTTAACCTCAAGACCCTTCTTTTCCTTCTTGAGATCCTAGAGAACTGCAAATTACAGACTTCTGTCTGTCCAATTATAATTTCTAAAGGTCTCATTCTAGCA
The DNA here is from genome assembly GCA_020800305.1 of Porphyrio hochstetteri. Lineage (NCBI taxonomy): Eukaryota > Metazoa > Chordata > Aves > Gruiformes > Rallidae > Porphyrio > Porphyrio hochstetteri. The sequence goes on along the minus strand of CM036905.1, from coordinate 79,149,702 downwards.
AGATGAGCTGTAATATTCAAATTACTTCAATATGTAAAACAGGGACTTTGGAGTATAATTAATAATATAAAATAAAGCAATATTTACAGCCTCAGCCTCATCGGTTAGGGCTGGGAGAGAAAACTGTCTGTAGCCCCTCCAATTATCTGAGCGTGCTTCTGAACTAACTCCCTACCTGGAGGCAAGTTTGGAGAACTGGAGTTCGGTAGCAGCACCCGCAGTGTTTAAGCAGTAAACTGAGAGACAGTGTGTGCTGTTAATGGTCAGGTAAAGGTTTCTTCCAGGAGAACAATTAACATCTTCAGCCGTATGTACGAGAGCTGTCATATGTTTTATAACCTAAGGACCAGGCACTAGGGGAGTCCAGGAAAAAATTCTTCACATGGAGAGTATTAATGTGAGGAACAGACTCTACTGAAAGCCGCAGTGTAGGCAGCCACAGCGAGCAAACCAACTAGTTTAAAGGCAGAAATCACGTTGCAGAACACAAAATGCATTGTGATTCTTACCTGCATTATTTGACATCTGTTTTTTAAATGTGTGACAGAGACCCGAAATGAAGGAGCCGGTACAGACGTACTAAAAGGGAGGAATTATTTTCTTACTCGTGTTAGAAGTTCTTCTAATCTGGCTTAGTTGTTTGTTTGGGTTTTTTTCTCCGCGTTTCCAATTGCACCCTCAGTAAGAGTAGAACTGAATCACTGGGGTCTGAAGGTAGGTTTGGATCTAGTCCCTGTGTTCCATCTTTTACTACACTGTTGAGAAAATGGGTATAAACCAAGGAGTCCTGGGTGGATTTGATCTTTGTAGCTTGTGAATATTATGACTGAGCTATTATTTTCTTTGATAAGCTTTTTAAGAGGGAGACTACTTTCAAGATGATGGATTATAATCAGGCATGTTCCATAGTATTTCAGTAGTAGCTGTTTAGCAGTGCGTTCACAAAGACCTATTTTGTGATAGGGCCAATCAAGGCATCCTTTAAAAAAGTGCCCCATTCATTGTGAGTGTTTGGATTCTGTGGTGCTGAAGTTCAGTGTCAGGTCCTAAAAATTTAGACCTAATTAATTCATGTTCTGCTCAACTCTCTGAAAACTGGCTGATGTCTTTCACCCCCAGTAAACCGTGACAGCCTGGAATGGTGACTCCTGAGGAGATCATTGAGCAGAAGCCTGACTTTCCTTCATCTGCAGTTTCTTCCATCAGTTGTAGTGCCGCCAGTATTTCTAAAGCATCAAGAGAGATTTCTGCAGGCTTCTGCAAATCCATAGATTTCATAGGCTCTGTGTCAGTGTGCTTTAAAGACAAGTTAACTATCCGTTCCTCCTACACAACCTGTATCCCTGGCAGACCACAGGGATGGGAGTGATGAAAACGCCCCTGAATTCTGCCAGGGCTAACATCTGGGCCTTAGTGGACTTGGCACCGTACATAAAATCAATCTTTGCTTTGAACCTGTGTGTTTCCTAGGGTAGCAATTCCCAGTTGTGGCCACCAAGGTTTTAAGCAAGACCACTGCACAGAAACACGTTCGTCCAAATATACATTTGTTTGATAACGGTGTCAAAAGTGCAACCTCTTAATTTGTCACCAGGCAAATTATTGTCACCAGTTCCCCGATTCCCAGGCAGACAGCAGAGCCCCATGCTGGTAGGCATTTCTGGTTTTGCTGCACGTGGTAGTAAACAACCTACTTACAAATGAGTTGACTGAGGTACCTGCAACTGAGGTGGCTCGCCATGGTTTGTCCCATGTAACAGCAGCGGATTCTTCAGCAGATTCATGGAGGGCTCACCGCTCTCATCTGGAGCCGGTTCCTCCCGAGCAGCGCAGCCTATTTTATCTTTTCATATTAAATAAACTAAATGAGTATCAGGTAACAGAGATGGAGCCTTATTACTGAAGTGGTTTTATAGTGTTTCCTTCGTGGTGTTGATCGGAAAGATGGAAAAGGATGAATGAAGTTGCTGCTGTTACAGTCGGGTAGGGTCTGACAGGGAAGCCTGTGTTTTTAAAAGCAGCGATAAAAAATTAGAGCGTAATAGAAGTTAGAACATTATTTAAAAAAGAAGATAAATAAAATAGCTTTTTACATACATGTGCGGTCTATTGAAAGGCCATCCAAAGCACTGATACCAATTTAAGAAGATGATCTTTTGCCTTAATTATACATCTGGGAGATATTAGCTGAACATTTTGTGGAGAACTGCGAATACCTTAGTTGCCAGTTGTCTAAAATGCTGCTAATGATTGCTTCGGTGCCAGTGTTTTGATGGCTAGAACCTAGGCCTGAATATGAATACAAAGAACTCAATCTAAAAAAACTGCGTGTGCACACACATTTTTTATACAAAACAGATTTCAACCATCTGCTTGGCACTTAGCTTTGCAACTAGAGGCTCTGATATGAAAGGGAGCACTGTCCAGGTTATGAATGGTATCAGTTTTATTGGTACCTTAGAAAAATCATGGTGTTTTTTAGAGAGCTTGTGTGTCCAATGGTTTTCTTCAGCAGAATAATGAAAACAACCGCCTTAGCAAAATTTTGTGCCTTCCGCCGTTCCTCCGACAGCAGCATCTCCTCAGCCTTGCAAAGGGGATTTGTAGTGCAGAAAAGTTTCTGTTCTGCACCTCAGCATTTCCAAGTGCATCAGAGGAGTTTAGATGAGTGGCCCTTAGAACTGACACCCCAGATGGTTTATGACACAAAGCACTGTTTGCTTAGGAATACGTTGTATAGCAGAGTCTGTTGCCCAAGCACTGCAGAGCGTGTCAAATCAGCATGGAAGTTAATGGACCAAAAGCCCTTCTGAATTTAACACTTTCCCATTTGATCTGAATTTACAGCTTTAAATTAGGACCGCAGTTTTCCTTCAGTGGTGCAGTGGTGGAAAGTAAAGTCGATAGCATAAATTACAGGCATATAATACAATCATTTTTACCCAATTCATCTGTTTAAAGGTTTTGAATGAATGAGGCTGTCTAAAATGTTTGGCAAAAGCCTATTCATGAAATGTATTTTTAAAAAATTGAAAGTTAGCACAAGATTTGAGTATGTATTAATTTGATACTCTGACCAGTCCATGTTTTACTCTTAATAGGTTAAGCAGAAGAAAATTCACCGTACAAAAGGAAATAAAAAATCTTTAGCGCTTTCTCTCTTTTGTTAGCACTTTAGGTACTATTTCTTTGCCATTGCCAGATTTATCCTAAAAAAAAGTATGTAGGACAAAATATGTTTCCTCTTTGCTTTTCTTTTTTGAAAGGGTTTGATAGTATTTTTCCTTAGGTGCACATTTGGAAAAAGATGATGAAAATGCAACCTCCCGCATGTAACAAAGCCTCTGTGTTTGGCCGTCCATTTAGTGCCGTGTCACATTAGTACTGCATTGTTAACACCTTTGGACAGGGCTAAAGGTTCCTTGCTGCTGTGTCTAGAGAGCTGCTGCTGTCAGATCATAACGTTTGCTGGATGCTTTTCTCAATAAATGTAATTTTCGCTTAAAAGTAGGACTGGCTTGTTTGCTTCTGAGACGTCAGGAGGGTGAATGAAAGGACTAATTGTTATTTATGCTTTAATTTCATAAAGGTTTCCTTTTCTCTGTGTTATGTGGTCTTGAGAAAGCGCTGCTTTTATCTATTACATTTTATTTGCCTGAGTCTGTCTTTTTGAGGAGAACAGATAAGAAAGAAAGATAAAGTTGGATCTCTGTGGATAAAACAGTGATAATGCTGGAAACTTAAAAGCTTCTGCATAGTTTTAGATGAATCATCATATACGGACAGCAAAAATCCAACGCTTTTTAAAAATGCGTGTGAAATAAGCCTTAACGGCATTAAGGTTATAGCCCTAGCAAGCTAATAGATGTGCAGCCCTCTCTGTTGTTATTCCCATCCCTTGTCTTCCTTGCTCAGCTCTTCTTTCACTTTCCCCCCACAAGTAGCTGGGCACGCTTTCCACATTTCTATGGCGAGCGCTGTTATTCTCGCAGGTAGATATTAAACCAGTAAACTTGTTAAACAAGAACATTCTGGTGCCCTTTAAACGTTGGTCCCAGTGGAAAGCAAGAAAGCCCCTTCTCTGGCCGCAGGGTCGCTCTGTGCCTTCCCATAGCAACTCTACTGAAGATGCTGAACCATCTTCCAGTAAAGCGGTTCTTCGTGTTGCAGGCCATAAAATGGGTTTCTTCAGGAGTGGGAAATAGCAGCCTATCTGCTGCTCAGCGTTAATGATTGCAGAAGAATAAGCTCCTGTATTCAGGGGTGGGTGAGAAGAAGGTCTGTACGAAATAACTATGAGCGGATTCATAATGAAACCTTTGCTGTTTGGCCCTTGCGTTCTTGGAAATTTTAGAGGGGAAAGTCTCCTTGACCAGTGTCAACAATTTGGTTGTTTTCTTTTGCTTGCCCTCCTCCTCCCTGTAGGTAATATAGTCATATTTATTGTGAATTTATTTTCTGTAGATGCCTCCAATCCGCAGTGGTTGGAAGGGAGTTTGGGAGTGAGTGCATGGCAAGGTAAATTTGAGGTGGCAGTTGGTGGTGTTGGGAGGGAGGGCTGGGAGGAGGCAGAGGGTACCAGAGTACAGCTAAGGGTTTTAAACAACCTACCAATTGTCTCTGTTTTTTATTAAAATGGAAGCTTTCAAGGCCAAGTCCCTGAACTGTTTAATTTGATTTACACTGTTAAGCCTCATGGTGTTAAGAAGGACCAAAGAAACACCTTCCCCTTCCCCTTTTCTTCCCCACCTTTTTCACTTTTTTAGCCTTTTTCACTGCTAAATCCTAAGTTGTGCCTCTTGCTGTGGATTTTAAACAAACTTCTGCATCGTGCCCCCACTTTGTATTACGTTTAGACCATCCGGTTTATGAAAAGCTTGAGACGGATAGAGGATGGTTCACAGAGGAGGATGCGCTTGATACATTTGGTGCGGCCCCTTCGCCTGTTTTTCAGCCAGGTCAGCACTGCCATCAGGTTACAGTTGCGCTTGCGTGGAAGCCAGGTGTGAATAACTGGGTTCAAAGGTTGGACTTCACCTCTGTTTGTGACCTGTTGTTGCTGTAGTCCGAAATAAAACCAGGTTCACAATATGCAGGTGCCACATGGCTACAGAATGTCAGCCTGCCAGTTTGGCTGGCGGGCTCTGGCCTAGGAGGCAAAGCGAGGTCAGGCACATGTCAGTAGTACAGGGCGTTGGAGATCCCTTGAAGCATTATGTGCTGCTTGTGCCTTCCAGGAAAGCCCTAGGTAAAGGTTTAAAAGTGTCCAGAACAAGGATGGCTCCTACATTTCAAAGGCTATAGAACATCTGTATTTTTCAAGATTTTGATGTTACATTTAATGCTGAAAGCGGGATGAACGGATGAGCACCTGTGTAGGAAGAGTGCACAGTTTTCATAAAGAAGTAAAAATTACATGTGAGAGAACTGTGTGCGAATCAGCTAGTGCAAAAGACTTGTGCACCCTTTTAGAATTTGGGGGCAATCAAATGTTTTTTAACAGTTTGGCTCATGCATCTAATCTGTTTGGAAATACACCACTTCCAGGCGTATTTGGGGAGAAAATCAGAGCTTGTTTTTCTCCATCTTTACTTTTATCTGTATAAAAGATCAAAGGGAGTGCCTGAAATAAATTGATCTGCTTTTTTAGGCCCCTTTATCAGGTAGAGTTCAATAAAGCAATACACATGCATTGTAATTGTGAACTATTGTTGAGATGACTTGGGTTTTTTCTTTGATATGAAAATAACCCTGTTGAGTAGGAGGGTATATGTAGCACGAAAGGTGGGTCTTGCATTGTGCTTTTACATTTTTAGAAGCATTTCAGTAGAGTAATAGCCAAAAGTTGCTTTTCACCAGAGTGCCTTGTGTCAGTCTGTTTTTCAGCAAATTAGTTTAATGCCCTTGCTGGTAGTCTTGGGAAAAAAGAGAACAAGGAAGGGCCAAGTAAGTCCAGAGAGCAGTGTCTGCCCTCACCTCCAAGGCTTTTATTATGGGCTTCTCTGCATCTCTGGATAGTAGGAACATCACAGGGAAGTTTGTTCATCTTCTGTCTCCGCAGTATCGTTGTGTGAATAAACAGAGGCTGTGCTTGTCCTTTGGTCTCCTTGCACAAGCCCCACATTCACATAAGATCATGAGGCTCTGTCCAGCTCCTCCGGAAAACAATTGTAAGACTCTTACTGACTTAACTTGGGTGTTGGATCAGGCCCATTAAATGGGAAGAAAATAAAGTGGAAGCGGTGTTAATGATTGCTGTTGATGCTTTTCCTGGCACAAAGTACTGCAGATAATTGTTTTTAGATGAAATACAGTTGCATCTAAGTATTACATTTATTAGCTTTTTAAAGGAGGAATAACCAAACTGGACATATGGGGTGTCTGAAGTGTGATTGTGTGAGACTAAGATAATTTCAGGAGAATAGCTTAAGTCGCAGGATATGTGTTGATGCCCTTTGTATACAAGATGTGGGATTGTGGAATTTATTTTGCATGCACTGGTTTTTAGCTGAGGAAGAAACCAGAATGCAAATATATAGTCCCATTTAGAATACGTAAGGGGTGCAGCCTTTCTGCTGTAGACTTCAAGACCCATTAATCAGGTTTGATAGTGATGTGATCTCTGGAAATACTTCAGTTAAGTAGGTTTAATCCTTATTAACAGTAAGTTGCTTGAAACCATTTTGAGTAAAGTCTGAGAAGGAATATGGTAGGTTGAACACACAAGTAACGCCAGCCCTGTTCCCACTCCTTTGAAGTTCTGTCAGTTTGGGACTTGCCACAAGATCAGGACAGCAACAAAAGAATTGTCACCTTGTCTTTGTATTTCCGCACTGTAATTGATAATTCCATGTTCAAACGGAGTAGTGCTCATATTTGTGATATAATTTAGGCGCTGCCCCAGCCCTCCTCAAGACGTGATTAGAATGTGTTACAGGCAGATACTAAACAGATAGTTTTTCTTAAGCTGTATTCTGGATTGCTCAGGTTAAGTGACGTATGTAATTTCTCCACGTTTTGGAATGTTTCCTGTTGGCTTCAGAGTGATTTAGCTGTGGTTGACTCTGATCCAAAGCCTTTTAAGAACAGGGAAGATAGGAGAGGACACTGCTTGTTTCCCTGCTTGCTTCTCGTTCATCAAGAGGGTGGAGGGAAGGAATGAAGTGGCAGAGCTTTTGTTGCTACTGTTTTTTGGGAAATGTGTTCAAAGAACTATTTTGGAAGATGATGGTGAAGTTGTTCCTACTATTTGCACTGCATTGCCAAAACATTGTGCTCTTGTATGAGGTAATAGCTGCGGTTTGTGGCGACATTGTGAAAACACTGGTTTGTTATGATGATTGCAGAAAAAAATCCCAGATACATGGTAACGTATTTGTAATATTTTATTGAAGTGAAACACGGAAAATACAGCTTGGCTTGGAGTCCCCTTGGACTGATTTCATGTGTTGGAAATGAAGAAGCAATTGTGCAAAACTGAAATGGTGTATGACGTTGATTTTGAGCTATTTTAGTATAGTTTTTTGTTTTGTTTTTTTTTTCCCCTCACTACTGTCGTGTCTTGCATTTGCTTGGTAGTAGAATGTATTTTACATTGCTGATAATCCACATTAGAGTATATATTTCCTTCGTTTTGTCCTGTGAAATAGAGGCAATAATAACTATTGCTGGACACTGTTGTAAAAGAAGGAGTGGTGCATAGGTAACACCTTACAGGTTATATATATAATAGTCATTGAAGCCAGTCTTAAGTATGTAGATAGGCAAGACCACCAGAGTCTCTTTCCTCTTAACACCTAATCTTGAGGTAATGCAACAGAAAGACTGATGCTATTCCTTTCAGCTGAACAGGCGAAGTTCTAAGATTTCCCAGTGATGCTGATTTAGAGATTTGAAATTAATCTTTGAACTTTCGATTGCCTCTTTGTTTACATAAGCTATTTTTTGTTTCTTCTTTAATTTCTTTTTAGTTAATGGGCATAACTAAGTCTGAAAGCTTTTAATTTTTTAGTTTATCAAAGGAGTAGAGTTAAAGCAAGACATTATGACGGTGACGCTCCAAAGCTCTAGGTGTGTAAAACTGCTTGTTACCTTATTTTGAAAATGTTGTATGCCTGTCAGCTATATAGGTCCTTCAGTTCTAAAACTCTGCTTCATCTGCATTTGGTGCCTTCCATTGTCTTCAGATAATCAAGCCAGAACCTCTAAATGTTTCATAGGAGTCAGTTGCAGGAGACCACTGGTGATGAATGTTATCAGATTGTAGAAGTCAGTCCTCAAAGAGGTGCATTAGAACCGTATGTCACTATACCAGCAAACCAGCACAGTTGTTTGCTTCATCCTCTTTTTTCCCTGTGTCTCTTTTCATCTCCTTTTTATCACCCACTGCAAAAGACTACTCCAACGTATTTATCTTTTAGAGGGTTGAAACTTCTGCAGTATTTTCGTAGTGCCTGTTGTTAAGACATGTCTCCTATAAAGCAGAGCAGGGTCTACAGCGGAGATGTAATGAATGACCACAGTCAATTACTGAGATGAACAATTGATTTCTGGTTTTTGAAAGTACACCCTTAATAATTACTCATTTGGCTGAACTATCCTATTCTTTATGAGTTGTGTACAGAAAGATAGAGGCATGATACATGTTATTACTCATATAGCTGTGTCAATAATTATATAAGCTATATAGATATGACAAATGGACTAGAATAAATAATGGCAAAGAACTGAACTAAAATATTTTGCTTTAGGTAAATACTGGCTCTTTTTGGCATGTTAAAAAAAGCTAGACTATGAGAAAAATACAATCTCAGAATAATTATATCAAAAACATCTTTAAAGATGTTTTAGTCAAGTTAAGTGGGGGGTGTTTTTTTCTGGGTGTCTCTTTCTGCTTTATCTGATGATTCATCCAAATATGCAGCATTATGTTTATTCTGTGCAAGAAAGATATTTAGGGTCATACTCTACTTGTACAGGAATGTCCTTTTATAATGAGATAGGTAGTACCAGTCTAACAAAGCAAACCAGTTAGACTTACAAGGTATGAGTTTATAGAAGATCACCGTAGGTGCATTCAAAGATAATGGTAATTTATTATCTTGGTACTGTAAAGCTGAAAACTGAGTGCCCAGAGTTTCTGTTGGAATTGGTGGCAGCTGGAAATGCGGAGAACTTTGCAGGGTTAGGCATCCTTCTCACACGCTTCAGAAGGTGCTAAAGTCAAAAGGAGTTTTTAACTCTTTGAGGTGCTACAGCCTCGCTATGAAACACTTGTCTGCAGAACATCCCTGGTCTTGGAGTGGGGTGAAAAAGGGAATGGAAGAAGGAAAGACAAGGGAGGGAATGGCGGGGTGAACTACTTACATAGGTAAATTTGTATTAGAGATACACCTAGCTGCCTTCGGTCCTGCTTTTTGCATTGTAAATGGATGGTGGCATGATATTGGGCACTCAGTTCTTGTTCTTGAATATTTTTTTTAATTTATTTTTCCCCCAAAAAATAGTGGCAGAAGGTCATTTGGAAGTGCTTCAGTTTGTTCAGTAACTGGACTGTACAGGAGGGTTTGGTTGGCAATTTATAGGTTTGGGGAGGGTGCAGCTGGAAATGTACAAATGTACAGGAGTGGCAAAAAGTAAGAAAAAAAGGGAAACAAAGGTTGTTTTAGTCTTTTTTTTTTAAGGTCCAAGGCTATATGGGTTTGGAGATCCATCATGCAGTGGAAAAAAGTGAGAGACGGACCAAGGGAAGTTACCCTGTTTATTTGACTAGACCTTCCCTTGACTCAGTATGCTATAATCATCTTTATGCTGGTTGTCTTCTTTCAAAGTATAATTAGCCTGGAAGTGAATGTGGGTGGTGGGTGGTATGGCAAAGTATTTCTTCAGAAAAAAAATAAATAAGAAAGAAATGGTCTGCTGAAGAAAAAAAGTCTTGTGTGTCTTTCCAATTTCTTGGTTTGGACGGTGCGTTTGTGTAGCTCCAGAAGCCAAAGACATCCTGACTCAAAGTCCAGGGAGAGTTCACTAGAAACAGCCTAATTGGAACATGCCCCAATTTATTATGACAACGATAACACTTTGTGCTTCTATTGTGCCCTCTGTGCCAGCATCTCAAGGTGCTTTACAAATATTAAGGGATTAACTCGCACAATGCTGCTGACAAATAGGTATTATTACTGTCCCCTTTTTATGTGCCTGGGGAATTGCGTGACCAAGGAGTACAGCAGCTCAGCTGTGCAACGCTTTAGACTGGAGAGAAGAACTCGGGTTTAGTCACCCTGCTGCAGCCAGAGGTTTGAACAGAGCAAGAGGAAAGCTTGGTACCTGCGTCCTCTTGAATGTTTGCAGCTCTCCGCTTAAGCTACATTCGGATTGGTTTTGGTAGGCAAATGTGCAGCCTTAAGAGGGACGAGAGGCAAAGTTGTAATTAATTCCTCCTTAATTGGCATAGCAGTAAGTAATTCTGCTTAATCCATTCCTTGCTGTGAGGATGAAGTAAGGCTAAACATGTGAATTGTGGAGAGAACAAGGGGAAGAGAGGGAATAGACAGGGAAAGATGGACAGAAACAGACATTTCTTATGCTGTTGTAGGCCCGCGTTAAGAAATGTTAACATAAATAAGGCACCTCTCTTATTTTTTTTCCTCGGATTGCCTCTTGACTTAATTAAGTGAAATGCAAAGAAATAGAAGATTCAGTTTGGAAAAACACACCAAATTTTCCCTACCCCTTTTCATTCAGTCCATAAGAGCCTCTGGAGTGTGAAATGTGAAGACACCAAATTGGAATTAATTTTGCTTTTTCATTTAACAGATTGTGTTACATTAACACCACACTATTGCCAAGCAGCAAACCTTTCCTTTCCTCAGATGTTAGCTACTAATACAGACTAAAGACTGCTGAAAGAATGGTTATACTGAAATGCTTTATTTAAGTTTATCCTCCCTTGTGGCTCGAGCGGGCCCTGATTCTGCTGAGATGTATTCACATGAGCAGTCTCACTGAGTTCGCTTTTATTGCTTCCTGGCAAGTGAGCTGGGTTCTATTTCATATAACATCGCCCAAGTTAGAATTTCAAAGCTCACTCAATCCTCAGAGAGACCTTTGCAAGACTCTCTCCTCCTGTATCTACACAGGCACTAAACACACTGAGGACACAATTGAATTAATCAGGACTACTCATGTACAGAAAATCAACCCAAGATTCTATTTAAGAGATGACAACTTTGATATCATATTGTTCATTACCAGCCAACGAATTGTTACTGCTTATGTAACCGGATTATTAAATTGTTTACTGATGATAAGTCTTGCTTCCAATATTAAGCATGCATTGAGGGTCTTAGCATAGTTCTGCTGAGAAGAGCTGGCTGTGAATGACATCACAGGGTTTATTTTCTCTCCCTGCATTGTGTTTTGTTTGGGCTTCTGACTGCATGTTTTAATCTTCAGTCGCGCAAGTTTAGCCCGGGACCTGACAAGTCAGACTGAGTTCTCTGATGCTCTTGGACAGTGACCGACGTTCAAATTCTGCAGGTTAAATTCTTCTCCAGAAGATGCCTCCCTTTCTGCAAAATGTCTATTTTGTGCCTCTCACAGTCAGGATAGATCCTGGAAGTAAGTTATGCAGATCCCGGGGGGGCTAAATCTGATTCTGCAATTAGTACATTGTTCTGTGGTATGTGACTAGAATGAAGTGCCGTTTGGTGGCCTGTGGAGTAATCAGTTCTGCAGGACTTAGTCAACTAGAAGTAGTAGCAAAGAGTCCCCAAATTAGAAAATGAACCAAGCAAACAAAGATGTACATGACTCTCAGTGCATCCAGCAAGCACTCAGGACTGTTCTGTGAGGAGATGTCAAGTTGCGCCATAATAGTTTGGGTTCCTTTGTTTTCTCTGCAGAAGAAGGCAGTATTTAAAGCTCATGCTACCTCAAGAGCAGTGGCCCATTCACCGTCACCATCTCACTGAAGAAAATACAAGTCTTATTCCCTTAAGTTTTAGCAGCATTGTGTTTCCTCGTGCTTCAAGAGAGTGTTCTATTTTGGGCTTCCTGCCCTTTGAACTAGAATTTTCGTATATGCTATTTGTAAGCCTAAATTATATGAATTTGAGAGAATCTGAGCAAAACTCTCTTTGAAGAATGGGTCTTCTCTCAGCTGAGGTCCTGTTGTCTTTCTCCATCTTTGCATCTGTAATCCTGTTGCGTTTGGAATCATCAGGACTGAGTGTGGAGTCCCTGATGATGGACCTCGGTCATGCACCCAGTGAGCAGTCAGTACTCTTTAATGTGAACAAAACGCTTTTATTCTATGTGTGTGTATGTTAAAGATGATGTGGTTGCCTGCACATAGAATTATCCTGTATTTCATCTATTAGAGAAATAGATAAATGTATTACAGTGCTGCTGGGACTGCCATTCTCAGATGTAAGAGGTTTCAGGTGCTGCTGTTCTGTACTTATGGCTCGTGGTGGTGGGCACTTTGCCTGATAATTTATTTTTTTTATTTACACTTAGACCATTTTTAAAGAAAAATTGAGTCATGTGCTTCGTAATTGTGTAGCCTTTTCCAAAAATACTGCCTTTCTGAAAATTTTCATGGCCCGTGTCTTCCCTCTAATGTTAATTCTTTGTGTCCTCAAACTACTGAGGTCTGTGTGACAATGCACAATTACATAGTTGCCAGGTTTGCAGTTTATCAGTGTTGTTGTTGGGTTTCCTGGTTGGTGAAGTTGTTTTTTTGAAATCTGCTTTGTCAGGTGTGTTCAATCCCACTGAAAATGCCGGGCACATGACATCCGGCGCTGCTCTGGTAAAGTTTAACTGGCGACTGTCCATTGAGTTCAGTGGAGTTAAAGAAAGAACTGTGAGAATGTGAGATGTCATACACCTGTTATAGCATTGCCCAGAGCCCTGAAAATGGTGCGTAGTGTGTCATGCCCAGCAATTCTGGAAAACATAGGTCAAGATTTGTCGTATCAAGGCTCGACTGCCTTTTGGCAAGCAGCCCCGTGTATAGAAAGGTCCCTCTCGGCTTCTGTGCGACACAGACCTGAGTGTAGCTGACACTAATCTGCTTTACTTCCAGCCGTCTCCTCCCCAGTTCTTTTCCACAGACAAAGCATGGAAAGGTGTCCTTAGATTTTTATTGTTAGATCATAAGTGTTCGTTTCTAGAAGAAGAAAATCAGAAAACTGCAAGAGGGAAAAATGAAATGTCTCTCCATGAGCTCCAGTTTGGCAGTACGAAACAATGTGCGTGTTACTAAGTGCAGTGGAATGGCTCTAAATTAATTGTAACCCCTGCCATGTGTGGGGTGGTATAGGATGTATGATACAACATTAATAAGGAATGCTCTCCTGTCAGTGGGTAACTGATTTTTAAACCGCCTGGAAAATGGCGCCACCAGACAGGATGCACTTAGCGAGGCCGCGTCCTGCCATGGGCCTTCACTGGTTTTGATAGGGGCCGATGACACAGGTGGCACTGACAACAGCGGTGGAGTTCCTGAGAAATGCGCTATTTTCACAGTGCCTCTGATGGAAGAAACGCTTACTAGCAGCTGATAATTAATGATCAATTTGGAGATTATCACAAACAATTTACAAAGGTTGACTTTTCCTTTAGAAGTCCCTTTGGATAAACTAGATGGTAAATTACCTGCCTAAGGCTTTTACTTTACTCGTGCTAATAAGATGAAAATGAATGTGTTTGAAGAGCTCTGAACTGAACTTTTCAGACTGTCTGATAATCCATACAACTCTTCTTTAAACATCTTAAGTGAGTGAGCAAATAGAGACTATAATAAAATTGAAAACCATCATATTGGGCGCATGTTACCACCCGGTCTAAGTAATGGGGCATGACAAATAAGAGGCTCTGCTGTAGAGTCCATATTATGGCATACATTAAATATTTGATCATCAGCCAGGAGATAGAAACAATTGGGCTAAGAGTAGCATTTGCAAATAGAAGGATAAGATTTGGACTGCCGTAGGCTGAGCACGGGATGGAGAACTTCTGAATCTTAATCCATGCTTCAACATCGTTTCTTTACGTTGTGGTGTGCAGACCACTTAAAATCCTCTTCTGTATTTCCTCAGTCTGTAGAAAGGAGTTAGTAATCCGCCTTTACTTCAGAGGGGATAATAACCCTTATTTACTTCACAGAAGGGATATGTGGAGAGTAATTAGTATTTGTAAGTGCTTTTAAGGATAAAAAGAGGAGTGCAAGCACAGAAAGCTCTCTAGTAAACTCTATAAAGGAAAGGAGGATGAGGTTTGTAAGAGGTATGCAGGTGTTTAGAGACACAGATGGGCTCTTAGTCAGATTTTCAGAAGTGCATAGGTGTCTTCATATTGGAAGGAAGCATATCTGAAGATCTCTTGCAGCAAGACAAACTCCATCTTTTGCCCAGTACAATATTTTTACAAATCTGGCTCGTCATTTATATCCATGACACAGGGGGAGAGGGGAGTAGAAGGAAAGGGGGATAGGGCTGTACAGGTCAGGTAGCAGCTGCACTTTCTGATCTTCCCCCTCTAAAGCAAGGATGGAGATAAGGGTGAGAAGGGAGTGTGAGAGGGAAGAAGAAACCTTTTGTGCACCTGAAAATCCCTTTTGCAAGGGAGGTTTTGCAGCCTCTTCAAACCACCAGCTGGGAATCCCAGGGTACAGCTGTCTGCTCAGTCCATGTTGTGAGTAGATCCATGGAGCCAGAAGTATGCTGTTGGTTAAAAATGTTCCCCTCGCATTAGTTTTAAATTTTTGAGACTTTATTTTATGGTTGGTGTTTTTACAGCTTAAAAAGTGATACACCTGTGTGATCTATTTTAAAGAGAGAGGAAAAACTGAGCACGGGAGTCTTTGGTTTCAGTTTATGAAGGAAGGTGTGATGGATTGATTTATAGTAATACAGAAACTGCCCTTTCTAGGGAGTTGTGTCTTTTTGGTGTGCCTTTATAATTAGTTATCCAGGGCAGAGGTTGGAGATGGGCTTGGTTTTAGTTTTCCATCACTGTCTTGGTAGTGCATTTGACGAATGCGGTATTCCTCATTTTCATTGTACTGAGGAATCATCAGAGCTTCTGAATGATAGAGGGAACTGGAAGTCACAGCTTGTGACTCGCCGTCTGCATTTGTTCCTGATTTGCTGTGAGAGGGTGGGTTATAGAACTCTGACTTTAACTTGGATGCCAGCACCGGGCAGTTCTGTGGGTAAACAAGAACCAGACAGGCGTCTGTAACCATTCATCTGTGAAATGGGTGTTGCCATTAGGATTTCATGATGAAGGTATGTGAAATTCCTGTAAAATATTTTTTCTGAGATTAAAAAACGCACAGTGATTCTAAATGACTGTGGCATTACCTGGCAAAGAGTGAGTTTTCTTCTTGTGTGAAGGACAGAGAAGATCCCCTGAAACTGGATAGTGTAGTGAAAACAATTCAGCGACAGCCTTGTAAACTCTGGGGTTTTATTGGTTTAGGGCTTTTTGGTTGCGTTTTGGTTTTGGGTTTGGTTTTTGGTTGTTGGGTTGTGTTTTGGGGTTTTTTTGGTTGGGTTTTTTGTTATTGTTTTTTTTAATTATCAATGCCCAGGAAAGAAAGATGAGTACATTTTTACATAAGTATAGTCAACGGGTTAAAAGAAAAATAAATACTTAGGATCTGTTGGCAGGACTGTATGAAGAAACTTAGTTTGGCAGTTTCAAAATACATTAGTTGAATAGACTGCTTGATTTTTGCCCTCGCTTGTGTGGCAGTATGTGCAAAACCATTGGGGACATTAACAATACAAACAAGTAATAGAAAGAGCAGTCACCAATAAAATGCTTTCCTTAAAAAAAAAAAAAAAGGAAAATCAGAGCTCGTATTGCTTTTTATAAAAACAGTTAAGCATTCTTATCTCTTATGTTAAAACAGAAAAACTGGGAGCCAGAAAGATTCAGTAAATTAGGTGGGGTCACATGGGAAGTTGCTGTCTTCTGACTTAATGTTGTGTCCTGGTTTCCTTGCCCATACTGAGGTGGAGTTCAGTGCTCAGCAGTTAACTGCCTGGTCATATGTCAATGTTTGTGCTGCTTCGGCACTGATCGATGCCAAAGGATGTTGCTATACTGCAGAATTAAGTTTCTGTGATATATTTTAATCAGTCAAGCAACGCTCTCTCCTAGGTACCATTCAAACAAGTATAGAGCTTGCCAGATGACTACTTACCCAAATCAAAAGCTATTTATTACCTTTTTGAAATTAAAAACAGGACAGTGAACCTTTCTTGTGTTTTATATCCATTTCAGTCTGGTAACTCTGAAAATATAGCTGATCATCAGCCTGTGATTAGGTATTTGCTAATGTCTGGTACAAGTGAATCCATGATTTTTCTCAATGTCCTGGTTTGATGTGGCTATAATTATTCCTAATCAATTACCTTGGTTGCAGTAGGTAGCCCATGGAGTGATTGGCATCCTCTTCCAACTGAGAAGTGTTCTTGCCAGTTTCATCTTCAGATACATCAAAAGGCTTTCTGGGAGATCTCCTTGCTGTTGCCCATGCATGATCTTTTTATAGGGATTCATGCTTGAGTTGTTCCAAGTGCCAAATCCATGTAGTTAGAAAAACAAAAGCGCAGTGAATGTGCAGGGATGGAGAATTTAAAAAAAAAAAGAAGAAATTAAAGTAGGAAATAAGGAAGTTTGGTCATGTATTTTTGTTTAACAGAGAAGTTAATTTTCTGGGGTTCTCAGTGCCTACATCTCTCACACCTGAAGGAGTCTGAAGGTCCTGGCTCCCTTCAGAGCTCATGCCAGCGGTGCCCTTCAGGTGCCTCCATGCAGAGGTTGTGGAGTCTCCATCTCTGGAGATATTCAAGATCTGTCTGGTTGTCTACCTGTGCAATATGAGCTAGGGTGCCTGCTTTGGCCAGGGGGGTTGGACCCGATGATCTCTCAAGGTCCCTTCCAACCCCTACGATTCTGTGATTTTCCTCGTAATACTTGTGACATACGTTTCAGATCTGAACATCTGGATTCAGATTCACTTATAATATAATTAGGTGTATCCCCAGCGGGGAGGAGGTGTTTTGATGGAAGAAGTCTTTTCAGGAAAGCTATTATACCTCTTGTTATAGCAATAGCAGCCAGGTTTACTTTACTGTAATGTATATTTATTTTTTTCAGAAGACTATAGTTCTCATCTGAAGTTGGACCTCCGTTGCAATATGTGCCTTAGACTGCTGAATTGTTTTAATACATCTCAGTAGAAACAGTTCTAGGCAAGCACATTTTAATGGTGGGTTTTTTTCTTAAGTGTGTTTGAAGGCACTGTGTGGACAGTGTGATGTAGGGGAAGAACCAAATGTTTATTTTAAGATGTGTTTGAATGAATCTGCCTACATAAACTTGCCAGTGTTAAGAAAGAGGGGCTCTGCCCCTTTTAGATCACAAAGGCTTCTCAGTGGGGGATGGTTTTGGTAATGGAAAAAACAAAAAAGGTTCCAGTATGTGGTGGAGGAGGTAAAATAAACAAACACCAATGGATGATTACTTCTCTCCATCAAGGCTTCTTTATCCTTGCAAGCTCAGTCAGTGGTCAGCATGTTAGACACCCCTCCCTGTTTTATCCATCCCTTAACTGTGTTCTTTGACAGCGTTGGTTTATACAGCTGGGTCTTTGTGGAGCTGGATGGGAATCGCTGTTGAACAACAGACAAGAAGGTAGACAAAATACCTATGGAAGGGTGAATGGCAGACATCCTCTGAGTTTCTCTGGAAGGAAAGATACCAGTTTCAGGGTTTTTTCTCCTCCTTGCCACCCCCACCCGGAACTCACAAAGATTTTTTTAAAGTGGACATCTTTCTGCGATGGTGTTTCTGTGCCTGCCACTGCAGCCTTTCTAAAGTAAACTTTGAGACTCTTTATGGTCCTAAAGGTATGTTGTCTGTTTAGAATGGTCTCTCATTTTTGTACTTGTGGATTTATTTTTGCTTTGCATACCAGTACGCACTTGTTTGCCTGAGGGTATATGCACGGTATGTGGTTAACAGCTATATTTGTCTTAGTGAACAGCTCCAGCAGTATCAAGGGTTAATGTTTGTAAAGATGGGTAATTATCAGCTGTTTATAATTGTTCTTACTCTTGAAATTTGACAGGTACTTCTTGAATCAGATATTAAAAAAAAAAATTAAAAAAAACCCCCAGCCTTTAGACCGTGGTGAGTCAGTCCACTTACGTGCGCCTTTACAGTGGTGAGGAAGCATGTTACTGCGTGCAAGCAACAGTTTTGAGAAGTGTTTGGTGATGCTTTAAACAGAACACAGACGTTCAGAAATCAAAAAAAATTACAGAATTGGAAGCAGCTTGAATGGTATATACTGCAGGTGAACAGACGTGTGCCATGATGGGTGATCACGCCACAGATTTGTTAATATTAGATTTTTAATTCTTAAGGTTTTATGAATTAAAAAATGGGAAGACAACACAGCAACTGTGAACCTTCCACAAGATGACTCAAGTAGACTTTGCAGTACAATATGCATATTGAGTGAAGGAGGAGCTCTCACGTCCTACCATAAAGTTTTTCTGGTTTATCCCTCATGCGATCATCTGGTGGAACAGAGATGGCATGATGGATGCTGCGGATAATGTGAAACAGGAGATAGGAGTGCAAAACCACCTAAACACTTGAAAAAAAGTTCATCTTCTCTTTTTGAATATCAGAATGTCAGAGTGTAAAATTATTTTTATTTTTAAAAATTTTGGTTTACTCTATTTGTGTTTCAGAGTAATTTTCAGAGGCAGTAATTTTCACTGGTTTCTGAAAGGCAACATCTGGGCTTCAGAACAATCCCTTTTCAGCTTCAAAAATTCTACCTTAAATTGCTTAGACATTATAGATGTTCAAAATTTTTGTGGTTTTGTTTTTTTTTTTAAAAAACATAATTGAAAGGCGATAATGTGTTTATTCCCTGTCAGTTTATCTTCTAGTTCAGTTTGATTTTTCTTTCTTGGGCTTTCCAGGATTATTTGTTCCTGGGCCAAGAATGCACCTGTCATGTATAAATGCTCCAAAAAGCGAGGGGGGGGAGCGCACACATGTGTGTGAACAAAAAAAAAAAAAAATTCTAGGCAGCTGGAATTAACCTGTTGAAAAGAAAATGTTTACATCCAATAGAGACATTGCTCTGCCCAAGTATATTTATTTTTTTAATTCATAGGCGTGCACAGGCACACAAAAAGATGTTTCCCCATGCCTGTAATTCTTAAAGGTACAAGTGGGTTCTCTGAGGCCCCAGTTCTGCTCCCGCTGAAGTTATTCAGAGGCCCAGTACTTCAGCCGTGCAAGTTCAAGCTGTGAATGGTTATGTGTACATGCCTCACTAGCATGATTGGTTTTAACATACAGGATGTATACAGATGTATCTGCTTCTCTGTTCATTTGCATTATTTTTTAAAAGAAGTGATGGCCATGATGCATATGGGTGCACGAGTGATGGTCGGAGCAAGAGTTTATGTAATAACTGCAGAACAGTGCTGTGAGCGCAGATGCATAAACATCAGTGGCTGTACTGAAGAGTATTTCATAAGTACAATTATATGTACATTTATTACAAGCAGATACACATTCAATATAAACTGTTTATTCTGAATTTACCAGTAGTGAAATTGAGAGTGAAGTGGGGGGAAAAAAAGAAACTTCCTCCCCCCGTCCCCCGCTTTGTTTCTGCTTTGTTTGTGATTATACACAGACTGGTGAGGGGAATGTTGTTGTTTAGGGAAAAAAACCCAAAACCCGCAACTAAAAATTCCTTTTGTTGGTCTTGAAATGTAAGGAAGGAAAAAGAGGGGAAAGGAGAGGGAGGCTTGAAGGTGGATAACTGTTTCCTTGGCACTCCCATTACGGAGCAGTGGCCTGATGGAAGAGTGGGAAAAGCTGTGTCATAATTTAGCAAGATCTCAATCAAAAGAACATCATCTTGTATTGAAATCTGGGCGTCTTTTGGGAGAGAATTCTTATTATTAATGTTGATTCTACTGAAAGTAATTCATCATTTAATAATGCTTGAAGAAAATTTTATGTCAGCTTGATTAGACAAAGACTACAAATGACCAAGAATAAGCTCCCTAAATTGCAAAAGTTTTAATATTAGCCAACTTTTCAGAACGAGCCCATGCTTCCTCAGATTTCTTTGTAATAAGTAAGTCATTCATAATTGTCATAATTTTAAAGCTTTTTCAACTCCTTGCCTTCATTTCACTCAATGTCAATGGAAATTAAGTATGCACGTCTGTGTGTGATGTATGGATTCCTTGTAGCATGCAGCACAGCTCTCCCACTCAGCGTCTGGAGACTGACTGACTTCTTTTCTGTCGTTTTCAAGTATTAGTTTGTAGAGTGAAATTTCAAGGCCTGAAATCTCTAATTATTTGACTAGGTTCCTCTTTGTAGTTCAGCAGGCAGAAGAGCGATGATTACCTAATGTCATAGTGATTGCAATAGGACTTTTCAGCATTGAGCAGTTCCTAAAACTTTACATGAAAGTTAAAAAAAACTTATGCTGTTTCTACTGCAAGGACAAATATAAAAGAAAAACAATAATAATAATAATAATAAAAAGTAAAAGAGTAATATGTGTGAGAAGCTGAAGAGTTGGGGGAGATAAATTTCTAAAAGCTTGGCGGAGGGGTTAAGAGTAGGGTGTGTGCAGGGGGAAGGAAGCCAGAGTTAATTTGAGGATGCACTGGAAAATAAATGAGCTTGTGGATTTAATTCAAAATCATCCAAGCAGAGTCTTTTGCATGAAAGAAGCCAGTGATCAGGCTCAGTTTACTTGAAACATCAACAGTGACTGCATCCTGCTGTTTCAGAGTTTGTGCTGATAGATGCTCATTGTCTTTGACACCGCACCATTACGCCTATACATGGCCTGTGCTGTAACCACCA
Source organism: Porphyrio hochstetteri (assembly GCA_020800305.1). Classification (NCBI taxonomy): domain Eukaryota; kingdom Metazoa; phylum Chordata; class Aves; order Gruiformes; family Rallidae; genus Porphyrio; species Porphyrio hochstetteri. The sequence continues at coordinate 79,128,759 of CM036905.1, read as the reverse complement.
CATTTTCAGTACGTGCTTCCTCTGGTTTTGAGAAGTTCTCCAAAAATGCAGGATTTGAAGTTTGATCTTTTGGAAACATTGCTTTTCAGCAGAAGTAAAATCTGATCTTGTAGTTGCTGGTTGAGAAGCATACTATTTGATTTTTGGCTCTTCGACTCACAGACTAGGGCAAAACAAGACATGCAGTTGACAGGTACCAAGCAAAACCAGGATACAGGTTCTCATGCTAAAGCTGATTTTGAATGTGTCTCTGGGTAAATCACTAAATGTTCCTGCTTAACACCTACAAGTTACTCTACAAAACTGGGACAATAAATAATGTGAGGTCCCATATGAGATACAGAAAAGAATCGGGTAATATTCTGCACAATAATGGACTGAAAAAAAAATTTGCTAAAGTTCCCCTGTAGAGGGAGGAAGCCTGGAAAGCAAAAGGGAGGAGAAAGGAAGTTGGGTGAAGTGGAAACTATTGGATGGCCTTAACCGTAGGATTACTTGTGGCAGCTATATATATGTAGACAGCTGCGGAGAAATATTACACAGGTTATGCCATGGTGATCTTGGTTTCTGTTAATGGGAGTGACTGGTTCACCAAAACTCTTTTCGAGTAACGCAGCTTCTTTGTAGCTCATGTGGATTTTAGAAGATGGCTGATTGATATGATCTTAGAAAGTAATAATTAACAAATTATTCCATCTCATTGTGAGCGACAGATGAGAGCACGTTCCATGCACATTTTTTATTGATTAGCAGATTAGAGATGTTTGCTTCTTTTTTTTCCTTTTTTATTTTATTTTATTTTAATTGTAAAATTACTTCAGTAAAGAATTCCAAACCAGGCTGTAAATGACTCAAAGATACTGCCAAGTGAAGTCTGTTTTTAGTGGTATGTGTAGAAACAAGTTGGGCTTGCAGTTCCCAGTGGGACAGAGTGTGGGAGTCTGCCACCCTTACTCATGTTGAGTAATACCTTATTACACAAGTAATCCTCTCAAAATGAGCAGAGTTGTAGGGTTTTTTTTAAAGGTACTAGTTACTCAGCATATGTAAATAAGGAATTAATTTGGGGCCAGAATGAAATGGAGACAGTCATTAGTATTGACTAGCACCTTTTGCTTGGACGGTTTGTAGAGACATCCTCATCTTCAGTAAGCCTGGGAAGGCGAACTGCCTTGCTGGCCCTGGGCATGCTCAGAGCTGAGGCAGATGCATTGCTCATGCATTGGATAAACTTGTGCCCCTGCATCTCTATGTACGTGTGCATGCTTACACAGCAGATACTCTGTGCTCTCTGTAACCGTGTTTTGTGTGGAAAAGCAGAGCCTGCAGATTCCCAGCATGTACTTGGGAGGGAAATATCCCTGCAGATCAGGAAGGGAGTCAGACTGAATCCTGTTGAAGTTCTGGAGACTGGTTTAGCACAGAGTATTTGGTCTGGACTCTGGCCGTGTCAGTGAGTGTATTCCAGATGCTGTTGGTAGCAGGAATGACCCTCCACACTGCTGCTGGCGGATCAGACCTGCTGACCTTGTCCTTGCGCATCTCTCTGGAACACAGCTCTCTGCTCATCTCTGATGTATGGTGCCGAGGGACTTAAGCTCTACCCATGAGAAAGACTGAGTTTATAGCTGCCTGAGAAACTCAAGAGGTGAACATTTTCATGCTGATTCAGAAACTGGCTATGCGACTCCAGTCAGGCGCTGTCACGCCTAGTTATGGTGAGAAAACAACAATGCCTCTCTTGATAAGGGGAAAAAAGAGAGTCTTGCACAGTCAAAATTTTGACATACAGTTTAAATCATCTCTCTACATCCTGTGGACTTGGAGCTGTCAAAAAGGCAAAGCCTGTGCTTGAATGGAAAAGCTTTTTATTTCTTTAAAAAGTGTACCAACTATAATTATCCATAACTATGCAGGCCTGTTTTAATGCTGTTTTATAATTACAGGTCTTAATGCTAGATTATACAAAGTCATTTATAAATAGTCAGAACAGAGGGACTTTGGGAGTTTTTAACCTGTATATTGCTGTAGGTTGTGGCAGCTGACGGGATTTTGCCTGTATTTGTATGGGGTGAGCTGTGTAATGATTGATGAATCCCTTAATTAACTCCCAACAAGTTAAGATTTATGGCCTCATATCTTTTTCTCCTGACACATCTGTGTTTGTCACTTTTGAAGACATGGATAAGCCATTTCTCCAAAAGCTTTTGTTGGTATCCGAAATGTTTCTGAGGTATTTTCCTTAATGTAACAAGATTAGAATTTTATGACATAAAATTTATGAAATTTTATGACATGAGCAATTGAATTGGGATGGATGCTGGTTGTGTGCTAGAGGGCACTATCTCCTTGAATACTGGGTGCCATTTCAGATTTATTTTGGGTATACAATCACGTATGAAATGAACCAAAACCAATGAAGAAATGGAAATGTAGTGGAGACACTTACACGAGTTCCGTTATTAATAATAAAAAAATAGAGCTGTGGAAATAACGCTTTTGTGAGGTGCAGAACTCAAGGCGGCGGGGAACCTCCAAAACAACCAACCAACCATAATAATGTTATTTGGTAACCTGAAATTATTTTGGGTGGAGCCAACACTTGTAGAGGGCATGAAAAAACAATTCTTGTGGACACAGTGTAGCTCTTACTCTCTCCAGTGGGAAAGTTCAGCCATGATGAAGTCAGTCCAAAACCACTGAAATCAACAGACACAAGGTATCAGTTTAAGCCTACAAAGAGTCTCTTGTAAATTTAAGGGGAGTAAAGAAATACAGGGAGAAGCTATTGTAAGATGAATCACATCAAATATTTGTGGGATAAGAGTGAGTTACAAGAGTGAGATTTTTACTTCCCCGAAAAAAAAAAACCCAAACATTTCTCTCTACCAGGAAAAGCATTTTTTAAGTGAAAATTTAACAAAAGGCATGGGGTTTTACTTAATTTTCTGCATATTAAGAAGCCTTTCCAAAAGCAGAAAAGCGACTCCCTTTACAAGAAATAGGATTGTATTTGAATTCATTGCCAGAACTAAATCTTCGGTTCCATCCCAACTACTGATAAAAATCAAGTATGGGGATGTATCTCTGATGTGTCTCCGCAGTGGGTTGAGTACTGCCCATTTCCCACTGTGTCTGAACTTTTGCAGATTTAGGTTGTCTGAAAAACTGCTATTTAGCTATTTATATTTAGTGGAAATGATTAATGACAGTTCAAAATGCAACTCATCTTGCAAGTGTTAAGTTGCCGCAGATTTAATCTGCAGAGATGCCCTTTTAGATTCAGAAACTGTTGCTGTTCTTCAGAGAGTTATATCTTGGAGTTTTGTTGTTTCGGATTGAGGGATTTTTTTAATCCTATCCCTACATTGGTGTTTGAGGAAATTAGTGTCTCCCCTCTCATTGTAAGCCTTACTTCAGAAGGGTGTAATTGAAAAGCCTTCTGTGTTTAAACTGGTTTGAGGAAAAGATCTTCAAGTCATGCAAGTTGTAAACTGTCATGTTACCACTGAGGGGGTAGATCCAGGATGTTTGCAGTCCTTTGTTAGGATAGGATAATTCCAGTCCTTCATTAGACCTAAGTCTGCTTAAAAGGGCTGAGGTTCAGATAACTTTGTTGCTCAAAATTTAGCTGTTTCCCTTTGTTTATTGTTTATAACAGAAACTGCACTTGCATCTCAGATGTGGAATGTGGTAAGACCTACTATTAGCTCAGTTGGAAAATGAAGGTGCGTGAACCAGAACTCAAGGATGTGGAAGCATTTCAAATTCAGAAAAGGGACTGATAAATCTGTAGAAATAATGAAAGACCCCCTGTGAATGAATTTATCTTGTATCAGGTGATTTTGCTCGTGAGGCTATCAGTGATTTGCTCCTTTGCTGCAATAGGCTTTGATAGTTACTGTCCCTTTGGAAGACATTTCCAAAAGCAGACATGGATTTATATATTTGTTTAAATCTTCCATTATTTTTCTGGACATTTCCTAGATGTTCATAGGGTGTAAGCTGTTTCTGTGAAACTGTGATGTTTGTGTTTGACGTTAAAGGGATGGTGAGGTACCTGAAAGCCTGGGTTATGCCTAACTCACATTGGCTATGGACAGAGCTACCTGGCAGTCGTCACTAGAGCTCTGTGACCCTTGCCTAGGGTTGCGCAACTGTTTCTTTGAGTGTCCTAGGCACTTGGAAGACTAACGCGGATTAGATCTGTAACTTCATCGCTTTAGCTTTTTCAGCAACTTCTTAGGCTTCTAGCATTATGTTGAGCGCACGGCTTGTAATTTAAACTGGATCTTTTAAGAGCTGCATGAGGAAGGAAGAAGTTTCTTCCCTCTCTACTGTCACTGTAGGTTGGCCTACAGTACAACCTGTAGGTTTTTATTTTAGATCAAAACCATAATAATCTCTGTTAGAGCACAGAGGTGGTCACCTCTATTACCTTCCTTGCTTGTTTTTATGAATTCCCTGCAGAAAATGATACCGTGCCTGTTGGGAACAGTGACAAACAGAAGGTGATGATGATCTGCAGCACGCTAACTGAACACAGTAGAGGAAACTGTCTATTCACCGATAATAAAGTTAGCAGGAAAGCTTTACTTCAACATGGGAGTCAAGCCCTCCTTGTGAAGCACTGTGACAGAATCTGGGTTATTCTGAGTTAACAGCAGGAGGACTTTTTAGCACAACTTGGATATAGAGTATACAGTACAAATCATCAATGCAAAGGAAGGCATCCTCTGTATTCTATTGTCAAGAGTGAATTGTAGTGTGGACTTTTGTAGACCATTTACAATATTTTCAGTGCTCTTATTGAATATAAATGTCCTAAAGTATAGAACATTACTGTGGAATAATTAACTAATGTTTTTGTGTCCCTCCCTTTTTGTTTGCCAAAATTTGAGACAACAGCTTAGCGCTGATTTTCAGAAAGAGAGATTTTGTAAAAACCCAAGCTTCTATTAAGGCAGCGTTGAAAGGAGTAACCAAAATGTTACACTCTCAATCAATAGCAAATGTGTATTTTGGTGCGGTGCAATGCAGAATATGAATAATTCACATTAACTTCAGGAGGGAGTTGCATGGTTTCTGTGGAAGAAAAGCTTGGGATCTGTCACATCAAACATAGCTGTAAAATGCTGAATTCAGTGGGCTAGTAGAAAACTGCCAGTAAGAGTCTGTCTGGTGATCTCTCTCTTTATACATATGCTTTGCTGCAGACACGTAGGTGGGAAAGCCTAGAAGACAGAATTCAGGTAGGATGTATGAAGTGTTAGTCTGTTGGACTAAGTCAAACATTAATAGAAAATACAGATTGCTTCTCTAAGTACAAGTAATAGGTGACTGGGGTTTTTTGTTGAGGTTTTTTTGCATTGTTTTGTTGTGTGTTGGTTTGTTGTTTTTTTTTCTTTAAATATAATCTAACTTGGCTCAGGAGGCAAAGCTCAAAATGAGATCATTAGAAACAAAATAAGTCCTAACAAAGGGCTGTTTAAAGTAACTGTTTGTTTTCAGACCCAGTTGACTGCTGCTAAGAACCATTTCGTGCTCAATATGCCAAATCGTATGGACATGCTCCACCTCACAGCAGCCCCACACATGGTTCAAGAGGCTGCTGGGCTTTTGAAATGCAGTCCTTTAACTGTGAAGTGGAAAATCAAAATGGGGTAATTAGAATCATAAATACTAGATTTTTGAGGAGGAGCAGTATTACCACAGCCTGTCTTTTCAACTTTTACGTATAATAGTCTTCAGTTTCCTTGCTCGTCACTTCCTCTTTTCCATGAAATATTTATCTTTTTCTTTCTTTTTTTCTTTTTTTTTTTTTTGGCTATACCTATAGGATTCCTTACTTCTCGTTCCACTCTTTATTACAGATGCTTAGCACAGTGGCCCATTATGCCATCCATGCACACACCCTGATTTCCATGAACAATGTTGCTGTAATTAAGCCCAGAAGTCATCTGCATTTTAATACTTCACTGCACCCCTCTATTTGAAGACCAAGCTGGAAGTGTTGTGGGTTGAGATTGTTCTGTAAGATTTTCGGTAGCTCCTGGTTTCGATGAAAGCTGGATTTTCCAATGACATAAGGACTCTTTCAGTCTTTCTAAAAGTTGACGATTCATACGTGTGCTCAGAACAGGGTTATTGGACAGTCTCACAAAAATTCGGAAGGTGGGCCTGAAATTTTAGGTCAACATTTAAGCGTGGTTTTTTATCCTCAGTGTGTCTTCCTTGTGTACCCCTTTTATATAGATACAGATGGAAATTACATTTGCTTGTGCTTTTCCTGATCTGGCTGTAGGTAGAAAGTGTAGGGTCTCTTGATAGCTCATCTTCATTCCCTTAGTACGACCGGGAATTTTTGTTGTCAGAAAGCTTAGATAATTAATGTCCAAATGTTTAATTGCATAACTATCCCAGATCTGCGAACCTGAACAGAAACTTGCACCGTGGCTGTAACACTGTATAAAACTTCACCCCTGTGCACAGGAAACACAGGTGTTTTGGCTTGCTAGCAAGATATTTTATTTTACTTTATTTTTTATCAGTTATGGTTAAATACATGCGGGTGATTATTCCTTAAAAGCTCAGTTGACAATAGCTTGTGTTGGGAGACGTTCTATCTTCTTACAGTCTCTTGCAAATGCAAAACCAGATGGGTTTTTTGGTTTTTGTTTCTTTTTTTTAAAAGAATTGCATTTCATTATACAGTCGTCTTAGGTGAATTTTCATGTTTAAGAAGCCAGAATACAAGAGAGTGCTATATTAGTGTATTATTCTCACAACAAACAAGCCACTGTTCTGTTGCTACCTGCTTGGCCATTGTTCCCAATTGTGTATGCTTTGCAGTGGTATTTGGATGGTTTCCTGCTCTCTGCCAGCACAAAAAAGGAATTTCTGTTACAATGGCCCCTAACCACACAATGACGGCATTAAGGATTTATTTGGAGGTTTCATTATTTTCTCCTCTTTTGTTCCTTCCAGGATGTCTTCCAAGCGACCAGCCTCTCCGTATGGGGAAGCAGATGGAGAGGTAGCCATGGTGACAAGCAGACAGAAAGTGGGAGAAGAGGAGAGTGACGGGCTCCCAGCCTTTCACCTTCCCTTGCATGTGAGTTTTCCCAACAAGCCTCACTCTGAGGAATTTCAGCCAGTTTCTCTGCTGACGCAAGAGAACTGTGGCCATAGGACTCCCACTTCTCAGCACAACACAATGGTAGGTTTGCTAATGGTCTATTGTGCTTACATCCATTCTTTGAATTCTGCCTCTACAGTAGTTTGGCATCCAGATCTGTACTTTATGGAGTGTACAATGCACAGTTACACACACACAACACGCTACAATAATGTGAAAGCTCTGACCTAGCTGGACTGCCTTTACCCTCCGCTACAAATGCTAAATCACTTGTGGCGCAAACTCCGCTTTTCCTCACCTTTGCCTGCTGGCATTTAGGGTGCTAAAATTTTTTAGCTACAGGGATGTGAAATTGAAGTGTATGTGTTCAGCAAACAGTAAGTGGTTTTGGAACACTGTAAGTGAGAGTCATGTTTGGCATGGTGTCTGAAATATCACCCCAAAGCCAAGTTTGTGCAATAGTAAGGCATGGAAGAAGTCTGTGTAAAGGGTAAAGAAAAAGCAACTTTGGATTTTGCTGGTTTTAAAAATGCACTTCTGATATGTATTTCACATGCCACAGATACCTACAGGAAATTTTGCTGTGGTTGTGGAATTAAATCAGCCTACATCTTTCCTGCCTGTGAATTCCTGCCTTTTTGTGCACTTTACAAATGATGCTCTGCACTTAATTCGTGACGCGCTGCAGCCCACTGGAAGTCCAGAGCTGGCTTTATCTAAAAGCAGACAAACAGAACCAAAAGCAATGCCTGCCGTGTTCCTCACCAGTACCGCGCTGATCACTATTGTAGCGTGACGGGTTTGGGCCCTTCGTGCAGAACACTGCAACACGTTTTTAGAAAGGTTGAAAGGTGCAGGGGAAGGCATTGAAACCCCAGGACGCGGGTACCTCCACAAAGCTGTTTATTGTGAACACGCTTACGCAGCTCTTGCCTGTTTACAAATTGATTGCAACTTTTCTGTTGGTCCCTCACTTGGACAAGGGCAGTGACAATTTCACTTTAAGTGAAGGTAATGAATAGACCTGCATATTTGAAGGCTTTCAAAAAGGCATTGCAAAATAGGTGATAGTATATTCTCATAACAGCCTTCAACAGGTCCATAGTCGTATTTAAGCCCTTACAGCTCATTATGCATATGTAACAAGCCCTAAGTAAAAAGCCCCAGGGATTATTATTTCTCACAGGACCAAGTCACTGGTTATTTACTGAAGCTGCTCTCCTAGATAAAATAACTCACTGATCCCAATCCATTTCTCCTCCTTTTTGATCGAATGCTTAAGTTCGAACAGTGGTTTGGAAGATTTAACTTTACTTTGTGTTATTGCAACTTTAAGTGAAGAAAAACATCACTGGGAAAATTAGTCATGGGCAGACACGTTATTATCTTTTCCTGGCTTGTTTACCTCTCATCCGTTATCATATGTTTTATGGAGATGTGATTCGTTAATATACCGTTCCAGCCAATGGGATGTTAGGGGATGTAACTCGTGTATGAGCTTTGCTGTATTTGGGCCTCTTCTGAGAGAGTGTGTTGCAGATAAGGGGTCGTTCCTGACAACGCTTAAGTTGATAGATAAACTTGTGATGACATCAGTAGTGTAGAACCAGAACCTAATGAAACAAAACCTCGTTGTCTTCTAGGGAGAGCCCAACAGGAGTATTTTAACTGCACCTCACTGAAATGCTTAACTGCTCTTTAACTGATTTATTTATAGTTACATTTTATTTAACTTTATTTATTTATAGCTTTTAAGGCCAAGAACTTTAGCTCAGCATTTAGTGTGACTTCCCGCTATAAAGGCTGTATTTAATGTGATGTCAAAACCGTGTGTGTTCTGTCTCTTTATAATACAAGATACTGAATTATTGCATGTTTTACAGTTTTCCTGTAGTAGAGAGATGCTGCAGGCTTTCCTGAAGCATGTTTGAGGGGAGGTTGTAGGTTTTGTCCTCATACCTGTTTAAGAACATTGCCAGTTTGTATGAGTGTGAACATTTTGGTAGTAACTTTTTTTGTGTAGTGAGGAGTGTCTTGTAAAAATCATCATCCAGGTAGGTCAGAAAGGATGTGTGTAGCCTGTGAGTCTCCAGAAAGAAGGAAATGGTCAGTGTAGACCAGTAAAATATACATAATCACTCCCTCTGCTGTTGTGGTATGCAGTTATAAGAAGGAAGTAACTGAACCTAGTGCTTGGATCCCTTTAGGTTACTTCAGTTTGAGTGATCGGAATAACTTTTGTAACTGCTCAAAGGATGCATTACAGAGGTCATTTTTACACTGTTTGAATTGACATTCTGTGCTGTTTTATCATCTCTGGGAAGCAAATCCAGGTGCAGGCACATGTGCACACACCACCACGCAGTGCAGTCCAATACAGTGTTATTGATAAAGCTCCAGCAGTGTGCTTCACACTTCTTAATAGCTTGTCAGCTGTACCGCCACACCTACCGACCGAGTCTGCAAGGGGCTGTGGAGTTCTCATTTTGCAGCTGCATGCTGTCCTTAGCAGGGTATGCCTCTACACTTCCCTCCGATGTCCAGTAAGACAGGATCAAACATACAGCCAGTCTGAAGTCATGTAGTGCATCGCTCTGCTGCACCCCTCTAAACCGTCCTGCTTTGTGTGTGATTGTTGACTAAGACTCTTCTCCGAAGGGATTCTTCGATAGGCATTGCATAGATCCAGACAGATCTTTCTGTGGTAGCTCTGTGTGCGGCGCTCTTTTGGCTTAGGGAATGAGCTCAGCAGAAGAAAGCCACAGCCAAGGGATCTGGAAAAGGTATGGAATTACACAGATCACTGATTGCTGTCGTATCAGTGGGCTGCGTAGCCGAATGCCTCTTCTCACGACAGCCACCCCCGCCTCCTCATATTCTGCCTCTCAGCACTGGGAAATGAAGGGACAGTTAGGAAAACAATTTCAGCCTCGAGAATCAATTTCTTGGCCTCGCTTTCCTAGCTGCTAATTGACCCTCTGTTTCATAGGTTACTTCCAGCTGTGCTTCCTTTTACAAGTCCTGCCAGCTGGGACAGCCTAGGATCCTTAAGGTAAAAGGCTGATTGCACCAGAGCGATAACTCAACAGTTTACCCAACTTAGACTTTAGAAAATTCACCCAGTTGCACTTTACCGAGCTTTAACATGTGTCAGCTTAGAGACACAGCTTGGAATGCCAGGTAAATTTTTATAACAGGAGAGTAAAATCCCTAGAAAGAAATCTTCAAAACTAAGCTGAAAAACCCATCTTCCCATCAAAATGAACGGGTATTTCTGAGGGTGCTGGAACTGCAGCCAGGGAAAGGTTGGTGTGGTGGGCGCAAACTGGAACATGGGAGGCTCCATCTGAACACCAGGAAACACTTTTTTCTGTCATGGTGACTGTGCACAGGCACAGACTGCCCGGAGAGGTTGTGGAGTCTCCTTCCTTGGAGATACTCAAAACCCACCTGGACACAGTCCTGGGCATCCAGCTCTAGGTGGCCCTGCTCGAGGGGGAGGTAGTCCAAGTGACCTCAAGAGGTCCCCTCCAACCTCAGTCAGTCTGTGAAAGGCCAGGGTAGTTCTATGCCAAACTCTCTTCCTCTTGATAGTAGAAGCAGGATACTTACTGTAAGTAGGAAAGCTCTTCCACTGATAAGAAAATAATAATTTATCAGACTTAAACCAAAGGCTCAGTAGAAAATACGAAACAAATCATTTGACCTAGAATATATCCGAGAGTCCCCTTAGGACGTTCATAGCAGGCCGTAAGCTTAGTGGGGAAACGCTGGAGGATTACAGTATCAGTCAATACGGCTTTTGAAGAAACCTTTTAAGGCTACAGCATTTGGGTAGCACAGATAGTTGTTAGCTCATCTACGCTATGAGGGTTTCTTTTATTTATTTCTATTTATCTGTGTTACCATGTTGGTTTTGCCATCTCTCAAGACTGCTGATCTCACCAGCCATCTCTGTGTGCTAATTTCTGAAAAGAAGGGATGTGAAGGCTAAAAGCGCTCATTGAAGTATACCATGGGCATGGTTTGTTGTGGTCAAATTCAACCATTCTTCTTAACTGTACAATATCAATCAAATGCTGGATGATATTAAAAAAAAACCCCAAAACGAAAACAAAAAAAGGAAGAGTGTTCTGACCAAAAGCTCAAACTGGTAAAATGTATTTTTGCCACTGTCCAGTTGCTCCAAACTGTGTGACTGCACTGCTAGCCAAATTTGTCCTGCACTTTCAGTGGGGTTTAGAATTAATTTTCATCGGTGCTTTAGACTGATAGAAAATATTTCAGTGTACCCTTAAGGAGTGCTGCTGCTTGACACTAATAAATGTTGTGTTTCTGGGGGGAATGAAGTTACTCCTCTGTAACTTGGGAATAATATTAAGGATTTTTGGTCATATTAAGAATTAATAACAGTACTACTGGTCACAGAGCTTACTGACACACTGCTTCAAGCGTTTCCTCCACTTTCCCAAAATAAAAGTTTGTGTAATGCTGGCTTTGACTTGTCTTATCCCGTACATCCCAGCCTATGCCTCACCTGTTGGTCTGGGGTCGTCAGCACGTGAGCAGTCTTGGATCAGAACAACATGTGGCTAGAGCACTTAGCTACTATTCAGAAGTTGCGAAGAGAATGGAAATCTGAATGTGTATAGCTTTTTAAAAAGTCAAATAGGACTCTAATTATACTGAGCTAAAGAATGCCTATTAAAAAAAAACCCACAGTGGTTTTAGAGAAATTTTAATTTCCAGTGTACCTTTGTGCATCAAGCTTAGGATAAGTTATTGTGATGGTACAATGCGCAGTGTTGTGAACACCAGTGCCGTTATTGTGCCAGCTCTAATAATGAGAATTTCATTGTTTGGGGAGAGCAGTCTCCTACACTCTAGACAAAAGTGTAATTACTTTTGAACGATGTGGAATGTGCTCAGTTTAATAGCACGGAGAATAGATTCACAAAGATTCAGATAAAGCTAGCTTGGAAGCCATATGTGCAGTGTGGCAGTATGAAATTGTTAGCAGGCACCATAATTACAACACACACACACACACACACACACACACAATTTCACAGTTTAAACTATAAACTGTTGTTTTTGTAAGAGATAGACAGGCTTATCTGAACAAGACTTGTTCAATTAAAACAAAGCAGAAATGGTAAGTTTGCATTTCTCTCTTTTTTTGGATGTTCTCTCCTTCCTCTCTTAATGGTAAATTGATATTTATAATATGATTAAATTGCATTGTTACAAACATTGCATTATATATGTCATCATCAAAGTAGCACAAGAAAGCAGTTTGCACTGATACAATTTCAGGCTTGTATCAGAGTTTTATCTTTTCAATCTTTACACTTGCACTGTTTCAGAGAATGACTCGGTGGGCTATTAGGGGAAAAAAATAAAGAAGAATCAGCCAGGACCCATCAAACAGCTATAGAAGTTGCCTACTGCATCATTTAGTTCAGACCCTAGAAAACTGCTTGCAGTTCTTGGGAACCAGTTGTGGTGGAGCTAGAAAAAGTGTTCATGCCTCACGTGTCTGCATGACAAAATATCTTTTAAGTTGTTATAACCTGCCTGCCCTCCTTGTCATGATCTGCATCCTCCCCGCTCTCCAGTCCTGTCCCATGTATCTAAGTAATGCTTATAGGACTCAGCAGTTACTTGCAAAATACTTTTTGTGCAGGTCCTATGCTGGGCAGGCAAACAAAAAAAAAAGTTTCATTCTTCAGGTGAGGCAGGGATCAACACCATAGTGCCATTCAGGAGCGGGATGCTAGGTTATGGAAGTTCCTTTGCTTTCTTCTACCACACTGCATTCGCTGAGTTTTGGTAACTTGTGGACGAGGAGAACCGGGGTGGATATATCATTCCAAACTGGATGAAGTTTGAGATGACCCACTGGTGTTTTGATCGGATTCTGAAAGGTCCAAAGGTTGGTTAGGGGACAATAAATAAGTAATGAAGTAGGAAAACAATTTCCCCCCCCACCCTAAATAGGAGGGTTAGAACTACATTTAAAACAATAAATTAAAAAATCAAGACCAGACTTATCATGTATAAATTGCCTGAAATACAGGGTGCAGATGACTGTAGTTTTTAAAGGCCATGAAGAAAAGTGGAAACAGCAGTTGTTTGTTTTTGCTGAAGATCATCTTACTGTGAAGCAGTCACGTTTTTAATGGATTCATTTGAATGCAGTTAAGCAGAAAATAATCAACAGAAAAGTAAACACCTTTGTTTTATAGAAGTGCTGGGAATTGTATGTATCCATTGTTTGCAAGTGATTATATGCCTAGGAATCAATTCATTGACTTCATACTGGAAAATATCTTCATTTAAGCTTCTTGCATAAATACTGGTAAAAACTAATTGAAGTGAATAGCTGAAAAATTCCATGGGAAAAAAAGATAGGTAAAACCATAAAACCCACAGTCAGAAGGAATATTTAAACCAGATGGTGTCTCTTATGATGAAAGGAGAAAATATATGTAAGCCTCAAGAGAAAAAAACTTGGTCATCTTTCTCCAGTCCGGGTCCCTCACCTGTGGCATGCTGTCCAAATTTATTTACCATTAATCTTTAGTCTCATAGTGGCAGAATCTCAGCTTCCAATTAAGCACCCCGATTTCCATGGTTCTAGAAAGAGAAGGCAGCAGAATTGTCGTTAGGTTTTCATGCTTTTCCTTTCAGACAATGAGGTGGTCTCCTTTGGCCATGCATCTGCACTCTTCAGAAATCTGTGGCCTCGGGCTGGCAGTGTAACTACTATCAGAACAGAGAGCAACATACCAGACTTTCTGTACTCTTACCTGACACCTGCCTCAAGGCAAGGCATGGGGGAATGTGGAATTCGAAGTTGATTATATTCCCCCCTCTATGCAGTGCAAACTTGTACTTTTGCACACTGCCTTGACTCATTTTTGCTTTGGAAGTTGCCCATTTATTTTAGAACTTACAGTACTGTTCCCCTGTGTGATTTCTGTCTGCTCCACATGTGTTTTGTATCCACCTTACTCCTTCTGAGCAGCTGGTGTGGCGCTCTCGCTTTCTTTTCACTGCAGGTGAGAGCACCTTTTTCTCTATTCCCAGCTTTATAAGGGCAATACTACTCTATCGCTTTCTGTCTGCTTGCAGTTGTCCTCTGAAAACCTTTTTTTTTGCCTTTCCTGTTTTCTTCCTCTGCTTGTAATCATATCTAACTTAGTCATTTTTATTATTTAGTCCATTCTAAAGCCTTTTAGTAAATAGCTTATATGAAGACGTCGCACAGTAAAAGGAAGGGTTGCGCTATTTGCTTGGACAGAATGTCAATAAACTAGAAGATGGTTGGTTTTCGTTATGCAGCTTTACATCCCGTAGAGATACACCAAGACTGAAATGTATTGTGAAGTAGTCATGGTTTCTTGAATTTCAGGGTTGCGAGGAATCTGTGATTATGGTTCCTAAAAGTGCCAGAACCTTCTGCTATACTCAAGACTCTGGTTTTACAGTCTCTTCTCTCACTGTCAAGTATTTGTGTCCACAGCTAGGATGTTGTCCATTTCACCGACAGTTTGAGGCATTTCTTTCTTCTCTGCCCTTTTAATGCCTAAACAAAATGCTGTGCCATGTTTTTTTGCCTTGTCTCTTTAAGTAGATCTTCTCTAATTGTACTTTTCTTCAAATCGAAGTTGGATCTGGCTATGCCAAGGCCAGCTTTCTTTTTCTAATTTATCTTGCCACTGCTAGTGCTTTTGCAGATTCACCAGAAGTAACGATGGCTGGAGTGGTAATGAAAATGTGGCTTCAGGCAGTTGCTAGCATTTAAAGTGTCATGTCATCCAGTCATGTTTGTTTTTCCTTTTGTGGACCTAACTACTTCCTCTGGTCTTGAGTATATCAATGAAATATCACCACCTTCTCCACTGTAATAAAGCGGTTTATTAATTTTCTCTGGAGATTCATGGCTGGTGAAGGACCTGTGGTAAAACAGACTACAGATTTCACTATGTGTTTGTTTAAGTATGGACATCTAACATAGGTGGGTTAACTCCTAAAGCATGTGCAGAAAACTCCCTAAAGGAGCAGGTGAACATGCTGCAATGCTTCTGAACAATATTCTGAACCAATATTCCCAAGTGCTTCCAGACAATTAAACAGAGGAAACAAACTCTTGAGTCCTTTATGTCTGGGGCTGCAAGCTCTCCTGAATAGTTGGGGCAGCCTCATTTCCAGATTCTCTTTAATACTGTTGTTTCCCTTTCCAGTTTAGATGCAGTTGTGTGACCAGAAAAGGCATTTTTGCTGTCTGCAGAGAAGTAGACTCAGTGAATCTTGTGAATTTAGCATCACTAGATAAACTGATGGACAAAACTGAGTGGAGTTTGTGCCCAGTTTAACTAAGGATAATTTTTTGCCAGAACAGTGTAAACAAGACTGTCATTATGCATGGAAATAGTTGGCTTTGGCATTCTTTTTTTTTTAAATGCTTTTAAAACAGAGTCTACCCCAAGCGCTATAAAGATTAACTTTTTGTAGTTCGTACAGACAACAGGCAAATTCTATAGATTGTCCGAAACACAGACCAGTAAAAATCTAACATCAGACTGTTACTGTCTTTATTTATATTGTACCCAGAGCATGACCTATTTTTATGGCGACAGAAAAAAAGAAACATTCCTGCCCCAGAATGCTTCGTTTATGACCCTGTTCCTGCAAAATAATCTGGTTGATTAGAACCTAATGCTGATGGTAGCACGAGGGAGGGAAAGAGAGGTCATTGACTATAACTCCTTCGGCACATAGCCTTTTGTAGGATTGGAGTTTGATGACACAAAATAAGAAATATTTTAGCAAAGGGTGAAATCCTTCTGCTATCTTAAGTCTGAATTACTGTAGTAGATTCTATGTCTACCTATACACTAAGTTGTGTCTGAAGAGGAAGCTTGCATTGCTTATTAATATTGCTAGCCAGAAGTAATACAAAATACTGGTGCTTCAGACCTTCCTCTATGTTGATTTTCAAATTTGAATTTAAAGTGTGTGTTTCATCTCTGAAACTGTGAGTGAAGCTTCCCACTCTCATTCTTTCCATTTTAAACCACTGCAGTTGTAATCAGGAGAGTTGCTTGTGTTCGGATCCACCTGCGTTCAAAGGCAATAGTGATCGCTGAAGATCTCATCTGGGTGCTAAGGACCTGTGGGGTCTCAGGAAAACCACTGTATACAAATGCAGAGCTTGGTGGATTAGGACTCTCTAGGAGAGAGCTAGTTTCTCATATAATTTTCAGTTAAATCTATAGGGTATGTGATAGCAATCTGAATAGTAGATTTCTGTTTATGTTGATTACAGGTCTGTTGGAACAGTAAGGGAAGATTTTGGCTTTCTCTTACACAGGAGGGAAGTTAGCATAAACATGGTCACTAGCACATAATGCAGTGTCATGTCAGTCACAATGTCACTCCTTGGGTGAGGATTCAAGGGAGAGGACTTGTCAGACTAAATGTTTACAAAGTCTGTGTCCAGAGGTGAGCTAGTAACTTTAGGTTTAGCTTTGTGGTTAATAGAAGTCAATAAGGAATAGCAGAGTGTGATTCGTTTTGTCCTAACATAGCTTCTAAGTAGGTCAGAGAAATCACACCCTAGAAGTGTGCCTATTTTTCTTCATAGGTTACAACTGGAGCTTAGGGTGATAAGCTCAGCTGTTGATCCCTATAGTTTAGAAATCTGTAGTTAGATAACTTTAACGAAAAAAGCCTTGAGGGAGAGGTAATTACCTGAGACTGGAGAATTTTCTTTTTTATAAATAATTATTGATATATAGTGCTTAGGTCTGCATCTCAAAGCTCAAAACATGCAACTCACTAGAATTTGTGTCCTGCATCTGGCTGACATTAGTGTGTCTCCTTGGTGTATCTTTTACTTTTAGAAATACAAATGTGCAAATAGCTTCTTTATTATCCTATTATTCTTTATTATCCTTAATTTTGTATTTTCTTGACACTGGCAGTAGCACACAGAGAGTGTGAGGGAGAACAGATTGATCAGCCACAATAAGATTTGTTTGAATTCTTTTTAAACCGATTTGATAAATTCTGTTGGAAAACTGTTTTTGGGATTTTATAGATCTACAAGCAGAATTGAAAATAAAGAGATTAAATTCTGCAAAGAATATGTACTCGTCCTTCATCCATGATGATCTATGGTCTGTTAGTGTTTCCAAACTCCTGGAGGTTCCTGGATGCCATACAGTGAGATTGGGGTTCAGATCACCAAAGAGTAGGCACATAGGAATTAGTTAGGTGTCTGGGCTCTCCTCACAGTTTATGGAAAAAGATAACCACCCTCCTAGAACAACCTTTCCAATCTTAAAATAAGCATCTAAGACAAGAAAGATGAATTACCTTCTGAAAGTGCTTCTCTATTGACTATAGAGGGAGCCTTGATGACTAGTTTAGACTAGATGTCTAATTTGGGGCTAAAATTAGGTGAGAGTAATCCCATTCACAGTACACGGTGAAGTTAAAGAAATAACACACATTCCTGTATAAATATTCTCTCGTATTTTTGTAGAAGTAACCATGTTCAAGCTCGTCTTTCTTTCTTTTTTTCTTTTTTTCTCTTTTTCCTCTTTTCTTGGTGTGTGGATTTTTTAGCATACTTGTTTTTGAATCAGCACTGACGGTATTTAGTGGGATTTTACGAATCGGATACTCCCCAAAAGCTTACCTTTTGCCACATACCCAGGCAGCAATGTGAAGTTCAAGTAATAAATTTTACACTTATATGTGCAGTTTGAAATGTGTTGGTTAGCAACATGAATTGGAGAACAGGAGCAGCCCAACACGCCTTTAAAACGCTATTTTGAGAAGGTTCTCACGATATTGAAGAGTGGCATTGATTCCAGTGGTTCTCCCCATTTTAAATTTAAGTAATTGCATCTCAGTTACTATTAGAAACTTAGGTGCTTAATAAAGCATTTGTCATTCGTACTATCAGCTGCAGCAAATATCAGATTTTATCGTTAAGTTTAATTGATTAAAGAGACCACAGTGTACATAACCTGTTGTGTCTGAAAGATTTGATTTAGCCTCGTTTTTGTAGCAGCACTGCCAAGTCCAAATGCCATGCATAGGCTTAGTAGCTAGACCTAGCAATATTTTAGTTACAAGTTCCAGTCTTACTCTGTAGAAACCTGTCTGCTGTGCTTGTTTTAATTCTATTTATGTCCTCATCTCTGTTTAATCCAGAAAGTGGGTATATATACATGTGTGCAGTTTCACATTTTGGCACCGTATTTGGTATATTGTGTGCTGTGACTTGTATCATGCCTGCAGGCCATAGGAAAACGACACAAATTAAATGTGAAATAGAGAGGAGACACAATTTAAAACTTGCATGTTCTAGAGAATGCAGTATGGCGTATGAGAGTTGCAACATATTGCAAAAAAAATTCACCCTATTTCCCCAACAAGAAGACCGTGTTTTCAGCTGTGCACGCTGCTGGAGACGCGGGCAGCTTTCGTAGCGGTTCGCTCGAAATAGCCGTTGCGGCGTTTTATTTGAGGGCGGTATCGTGACCACTGCTACACACGCTCCGTCTTCTTCTCGCTCCTGTCTGACTACACAGGTCAGCGTTCTCCTCTGCCCTCTTCTGTGATTCTGTAATTATATTTATTTTACAGAGACATGTGAGTTCCCTTTTCCCTTTTACATATGTTGTTTTGCTTCATGCTGAGAAAACTCCACAGCCTGACAGGGCGCTTCCCTCCAGCCCCCCCCCCGGTTTTTTTTAAGCGCTCCAAATTCTATCCAGCTTTAAACTCTTATGTTTATAACCCTGAATATCTCTAAAATGTCTTTACCTAAAACATTTATGGTTTTATTACCAGGTTTATGCCAGTAATAATATTCACATCAGCTTTCTTAGGGATAATCTTTAAGCAGAACCTAGCAAGAAAGGCTTTGAAAACTATCATTCCCAGGAACGCAAATCTCGGAACATGAAACATCGGTTTAATCGCCCTCTCTGACAACTTAACACGACAGATTGAAAAATACAAGCCGATATGGAAGTGGGATCAATGGATTATCAAAGTCCTAAACATCTTCTCTTGGGGAGGGAGGGGGGCTTCGGGGTCCATTGGCATGCGTAAGACATGAAGTTTGCATAGCTTACCGCAGATCCGATGCTGTCTGACTGGCAGGGAAGTTGAGACGGAGAGAGAGAGATTTACATGAGGGAACTCAGGGGGCTTTGTCACGGCAATTGTATAAAGTGATATACAGTGCAAATCGACTCGAGCATGTCCCTGGATAGCAGGCGGTTTACAGCCTCTTCGAGCAGAGATTACTGCTTTATCTTGTCATACTAAATTAACGTGGCAGCACACTGTTAAACAGTGGTGACCTCTTCATCTGTGGAAATTGCTGCCTAGAGGAGAGATGGTATTTAAGACTCTCTCTCTCTCTCCCTCCTTTACTCCCTCCCTCCCTCTCTTTCTCCCCTCCCCACTTTCCCTCTCCCCCTCCCTCTCTCTATCTTGTCTTTTTCTTTTTTTTTCCTGTAGGGCCCTGAGGCATTTTTGGGTTAGGTTGTAACATTAAAGACAAAAAGAAAGAAAGAAGGGGGGAAGGGAGAGGCTTTTAACATCAAGGTGACAACAGCTATGTGTTAATTGGGCCTTTGTTGTTTGATTAATAGCCACTTTGGTGTAGAATATTAAGACAGTTGTTTGGACAACTTTCTAAAAATGACATGTCCTTTCAGTAAACTAGGATTAAGCAGTGTTCTCTGGTCTGCACATTTTAACTCCTTATTGTTACTGCATTTAGTCCTAAGCTTACTGTTACTTAGGAGTGAGCCTGCTGTCTGTCCGGCTCTTCTGGCATCGTCCTTAGCTGGCATACATTGGCACAGCTTTCTCCAGTGGCACTCCGTGAGCTGCTGCTATTGCTGAGGGTCAAGGTGATGAAGACACCACTGAAATGTAGTTAGGTTCTTGTACTAGACTATATCAGACGATTTTTAGAATTAAATAATGATCCTAGAAATACAGCTAAGCAGGAAAAGGACCATAGCCCTTTTTTCATTGGGCAGGCAGAAGAGTGGGAAAAATAAATCTCGTGTTCCCATCCTTTTCAGTAAACTGAGGCGATGAAGGAGAGAATATCTCTTCCTCAGACCAGGTTTTTTGTTCCTGATCTTTCTGTTTACTATGCAGCGATTCATTGCGGGTCCAATCCAAAGCTCTTTGAAGTCAATATAAAGACTGCTTTGTCTTTAATAGGCTTTGGATCAAGGCCCACATAACCTTAGGCAAATTATTGCAAATCAGTGTTAGGAAGTGCTTTGAAATTTGCAGGCATACATGTCCAAAGGACTCATTTTTGTTGTAATTTTTCATAAGCAGTTGGGAGACCAGGTGAAGTCAGGTTGGGCAGCCCAGCATCGGAGATAGCCGTGTGTGCTGAAGAGGGCTGCATCATGACTACATGTTTGGATGAAGGAGTCCTATGCTACTTCTTCCTTTGCTTAATCTTTTAGTCTTTAGCAGGTTCTGTTCCTACATTGTTGAGGTAATCAGCTGACAGGAGAAAATAGTTTTATGTCAAAAACTCAGCACTGACTCTGGGCGCCATTGGATGTTTGCTACTTCAGTCATCTGAAGAAGTTACAGTGGGAAAAAGGCTTTAAGATCATCTAGCTTGGATTTTTCCTTGCTGTAGACAATTGTTCCTTACTGTGAATTTCTTGAGCTGCCACCTACACAGATTCATGCAAAACTCTGTGCATTTTTTATTGTACATTTTGTATGTAACATTTTCAGAGGCAAGCTTTTATTCACTTCTCTGAGATGCCAGCAAAGCTTATTTTTGCAGTAGAATATTTGCCATTTGAGATGCAGCGTATCTGTGAACACCGATGTTATCGTTGCTTTCTTTGGATGAATTTTGAAGGCCATTAGGCCAAGCATTTACACTAGAGGTACAGAAAGGACTGACTTCCTGATTTATTATTTTTAGAAATCAATGCATTTGATAATTTATGTACAGCTTACAGAGGCCACATAAGTGGCTCATGAATCGATCATCAGCCAGCAAAAATGAAAGCTAATGAGCTCATTTCAATAGCGAGTTGCTCGTTAGCAGGTAGGTTTACTGATCTTTCAGGTTTTCCAGTTCAAAGTCACATGGTCTTTCCCTGTTCTTGGAAGAAGTAGTTTCCTTGAAAAGAAAGAAAAAGCAAACATGGCAAAGTTTTGAACATTTTCTCATTGCTTTGACAGGTATGTTTACAGTAAATGCTTGATAGTGGGCTAGAGGAACAGGCACTTAATGGTCTCAGGTCTAAGTCTGTCCCCATCGCTGTAGTGCCAAGAACTTTCAGCAGCTGAAATTGAATTTACTGGTGACTTTACAAGACATGTGAAAAGATGAGTATGGAGGCCTCTTCTTTGCTTCTGCATAGAAATCGATATGTTCCCAGCACAGCACTTCATCCAGCACAGCCTTTTCTGCCCAGGTTTTCTCCAGCTCCACAGTCGGATGTGGGATGCTAGAAACTGCATTACTGTGTGGAGCTAGGAACTCTGGGCTTCCCCTCGTTCACAGACAACACTGTCACCCATCCTGGTTAGCTACCACCACGCCTATGTCCTCCTCTCTCCTAGTAATAATTATTTGATACCTTGCTCAAAACACTTGGATGATTCCAGTAGGATTTTTGTAGGGTGTATACGAAAACTAGTGCATTTGGCCCAGGTGTTATTCTTCTTGGTGGAGATAGCAAGAGCTGAAGAAACATGAGAATTAACCTCCCCCTAGGAAGTGAAGGACTCTAAGGGTCAGTACTAAGAAGTAGTGTGGATTTTATGCAGCAGGGCTCATAAACCTGCTTGACAGCAGGTTTTTAGCTTTGTGCATTAATAGAGTACATTGGTGTCCAGCACTACGATTGATTTTTTTTTTTTAATTCCTTTTAGTAAAGAACCAAATTCATTATTAATCCCTTTGAAAAGCAAACCCACTGCTTTAATTACCAAACCTTTGTTAGAACATTCTTGAATCCGTATGTTATTTATATATGTAAGTATATATGTAAAAATATGTAGGTGTGTATATATGCAAACACACATACTTTAACAATCTCCTATAGACACGAGAAATAATACTGCTCCTAATCAGACTGGAAAAAAACCAGATTCTTGACAGAGTTGCCTGAGGCCCCTGCAAAAGAGGGACTCTTGAAACATCTTTTAAAATAATTTAAAAAAAGACAGATTTTCCAAATCTCAGGAATAGATTTTCAACTGCCTGATTTGGCTTGAAATGAGTTGGCTGAATCAGTTTCTTTTTCTTTTAAGTAAGTCTATAAAGCTTTGATGAATCTGTCTCATTGTTTAGCACTTATCTCATGAGTAAAGCTTGAGAGGTTTGGCTTGAAACTTACCAAATCACATCTTTGGAAAATGGCCCAAGCCTATTGATTTATTTGGAGGAAAGAAAAAAAAAATTCCAAAGCAAAACACGACCAAAAAACCCTGATCCAGCTTAGTGAGTAAGTCCCTTACAGATCTATAGAGCCCCTACTGAATGAGCCCATCTATTTACCAGTGTATGTGAGGCCTACACTTCATGGAACTGTAGGCCTGAAGAGGGATTGCGAGAGTCTCAGTCCCAGCTTCAATCCAGGGATCAGCTGTACCAATGTTATTTTTATCAGATAATAACTTCCTAAAGTTACTCAGTGCAGGAGACTTACAGACAAGTCAGTCTGTCCCAGGGTATTGCTGTCTTTACCATTAGAAAGTTATTCCTAATAGGTGACTCCAGTATCTTCTGCTTCAGTTTTGGCTCATTCATGTGTCCTAGCCACTGCAGTGAGAGAAGTGTAGTTCCTCCTTTGAGCAAATGTTTTTGCTTTTGAAGACTTGGTATCACATCCCCTCTTCTCAAACTGGTCTTTCAGTATGTGGAGTTCTTGTCTCCACCATATTTTTGAAAAAGTTACTTTACTTTGGTTCCTGGAAACTAGTAGCAGTGGAAACATTGACATTTAAACAGCTACGTCTCCTGCCTAACAACAGGTGATTTTCTATGAACGATAATGAGGTGTGCAGCATCTGCAATGCTACTGAAAAACTTGTAACTCCAAGTAAAAATGGGCTCAGAGTGGCTCAATGACAGTTGCACAAATGGTGCTGAGTATTTTAGTTCAGTTAACCTGCAGTTAAATCCTCTCAGGAACTAATCTGTCTCGTTAGCTTGTGGTTAAGTTTTCTAATGGAAGGAAGGCTTTGTGTGCCACTGTTTCTTGCTTAGTTCGCTGGAAGAAGACAAGTTTTGGGTCTGCTTGGCTTTACAGAGCTCTGGCTGCATAGCTGTGGAATAGCACGATGGATTGCAGTGCCTCTTGCATATCAGAAGAACTGCCAGTGAAGTTGGACTGCAGGATCTTTTCTTATAGGGAGGAGGAAGAAGAAACTTTGAGTCTCAGGTCCTAGGCTTAGTTTCCGAGGCAAGGAGTTGGCAGAGAGGAAATTTTCTAAATTTGAGACATTTGATCTGGAAGTCAGTGGGGAAAAAAAAAAATCAGACCTCATGATATCAATTATCCAAGTCACATTTAGAAAGTACCCAGTCCTCTGAACATAATTATTTTCGTATGCACAAGATAAAGCGTGCAACAGATTTAAAATCAAATATCCATTTCCTTTTATGATCTTTAAGGAATCCACTGTTTGTACAAGCTGAAATAAGGTATTTTATAGATTTAATAAGTCCTCTGCAAAAAGGAGTTATCAAGTCAATCTTCCCACTTTACTAGAAGACACTTAGTAGAAATTGACCTGGATATCAGTCAACAGTTCTCTTTTTTCCCGTGTTTTGGGCTACTTGATAAGAAAAAACCCACCTTCCCCTTAAAGCAATTCTTTATCCCTTGTGTCTCTATTTTTAAATTTTGAGATTCAGTCTTGTGACCACCAGAAAGAAGGTATACATATTGAGCCATCTGGAATTCATAGCTGTTGATACTTACGGAACTTGATGGGTTTTTACTAAGCTGAGAAATAACCACTGATCTTAAATGGAGAGTAAAGACTAGGCAGATAGTTAATTTGCTGCAAGCCACTGCTTTCTTTTGGTGTTGGAGCTCTGCTGTGGTATCTACAACTCTGGTGGTGAATTCTTAGTGATCTCTTCTCATCCCTGCTTCTCAAGAGAAGCTGGAGATCAGTCTAGGGTACAGTGGAAGAAAGGAATGTACTTTACTGCTGAAGGAAAACAAATATGCAAGAAAAGATGGCAATGATGAGTGAAATTTCCAGTTGCTCCTGAGTGAATCTTCATGTGGCAAAGATTCTTTCCCCTCTCCCTCCTGATACTTTTTGGTGGGAGACTTTGAGCAAATTCCCCTTTGGAAGTGTGGAGTGCTACTGCAGTCAAAAAGTCAGAAGTAATTGATGGCAGATGACAGCTGCTGCGGAACAGCTCGACCTCATGCTTCAGCGAGGAATTCGGGTAGAATTTCACAACATAAGGATATTCTAGAAATCTTACAGAATTAACAAAATTTGAGGACCGCATGGCTATAAACCCCCATAGGTCCTGTAATAAAGCAAACAAAGTTTATATGGTGGTAGGAAGATGACGATCAGCTCACCAAAGAAGAACATTGCGAGCAGGCACGGTGCTTGTGCTGAAACTAAAAGCACAGAAATACTAGGTATGACCAAATGTGTCAGAACTTTTATGAATTTTCTGCATGCGTTTCTGAGGCAAGTGTTTGAAGATGCCTATAAATACAGGATATTAGCATATATTATTTCCAAGAAAGAATATGGAAATAAAAAAAGGAACAGAAAAAGCTCTGAGATTTTGTCAAAACCTATGTGGATTAAGGGGACAGTCCTTTAAAATGGATGGCTGTGTTAGAAAACTGACTGGGGGACTCGCCCCAGGAGTTGTGATAGGAAATAGCTCTTCATCACTGGCAAAGGATCAGTTTATTCTGTTACAGTTTCGCTTTTCACTTCCAGATTTATCAGTTCTCTGTCGGGTACTCTTTAGAACTGTTTTGATAAATAATTGTACTTGTGAAGGTTAATGGAGTGTCAGTCCCTTATTTACTCTCAAGTCAAATGTGGTGCATGCTAGTCAGAAGTGTAGCTCATGCTTCATGACCAGCTGACCTTAACGCTTTAAAGTGTGGTTATAGTCAGATAAATGACTGTAAAAATGACATTAAAGGGTCCCATGTTTTCTGTCTTGCTGTGGCTTTGGAGGTCAAATTTAGTTGCATAAAAATATGATATTTTTATTAATTGCCTATAATGCTAACTTAACCTGAGGTTTCAGAATAAAGCTGTGTCCTTTTTGCCTCACGCCATCCCTAGTAATAAACATTTTGCAAATGGTACTTAACTGACTATTTTGTTGATGATATGTCTGCAAAGCAGAGTCCGGTTCCTCCTTTTCTAGCTGTATTGACTCTTCAGTGCTAATGGCTGTCAAAAAAAATTAGTCAATAAAGCAAGCAGATAGCCATGACTCAGAAGATACATGGTGAGTGAGTATGTTGAATATAGATGACATTTTAAAGCCACTGTTGTTCTTATCCACATATGTTGCCTGAGGTTCACCTGTTGCAGAAGCAGAACACAAATGCTTCCACCTGAATTTCTACTAATCTGTGCCAGTCTAAAGTTAACGCATCCCTTGCAGTCACAAGAATGGCTAGCCATTTCCAAAGGTGTTTGTTGCTATCATTTTCCAGTTTATTTTCATTAGTATCTTCACTGGATATTGTAAGAGAGCATTTCTTTTCATCAATGCTTAAGTGAAAAGACTAAAACCTAAGACAAACTAGCAGTTCCTTTTGAGAAATTTTCACAGCTAATTCTTGTCATATTTTATTAAGTGTACACTGCGCATAAACTTGACCTCTCTGGTACAAAGGCTCATTCTGTTACTTCCAAGGAAGAAAGTTCTTCTTTTTATTTAAGTGAATAATAGCTGCGTTGAAAATTCATAAACTTGCACACCAAGGCTTAAAATAAAATGTGTTCTGGAAGTGAGATTTCCAGAACAGCTTCGTCTTCTGAACATTTTTCACTGAAAATAACCAATGGAGGTAAATGCAATTTGTTGATGGAGATCCTCTGAAACTCTTGCTAATCATTCAGTTTTCTGGCCAGATTCTTTAGAGAATAAGTATGTGCTGAAATCAGGAGAATCAGGCTTATAATTAATATCTTAATTGAAAAATATTTACAAAAGGATGTTTAGACAGTCCTCAGAAATTCTCCATTTAGTCACTGAACATATATATATATATATGCACATATATATATATATGCACATATATATAGATATATGCACATGAATATACATGCCTCCCTGTTTTGTTCGATTGGCCCTCCTAATCCCAGGTTTTCTCTTTCAAGATGATGTTTCGGCTCACTTGGGTACCTGTGATTTATCTATCATCTGATCTTTTCACATTACCAACTCCTTATGTGGTAACAGAACCTTGCTTTTGTATAGGCTTGAGGCAAATTTGAACCTGCAATGTAAAGACTTACCTATTTTATAAATCTGAATCCTAAATAATGAAGAAAAACTGGTGTTGGGATTGAGTTGTGTAAATACAGGGCAGCTGGCAGAATACATGCTCCTTCCAAATTTTTTAATTCTTTCTCTAAGGTAAGCCGTAGATGGAAGGAGGGAAGCACCGCCCTATGTTTCTACGAATGGCACACAGTTTCCAGCTAATACATGATACTGATGAAAGAAACAAAGTGATCATATTATATTTGGACTTGATGCTCCTTATGGGTCCCTTCCAAGTCAGGCTATTCTACTCCGTGATAACTGTTGCTGATATTAATAGCCAGAAGTGTGACTATGATACATTACGCTTAACTGCTCAAGAAAGCAGTGGGTCATGAGGTATATCAGGCATTGTAGCGTTGTGTCATTGAAACATCTTCTTTCTGCCCTCTTTTTTTAAGTGTTTCTTTGACCCTTAAGTTATGAGACACTATGTAATGTTTGAGTAACGGGTAATACCAAAATGTAGTGTTGAAGACCTTTATATAAAAGTATAAGTGCAGGTTCCAGTACTGTCAGAGATACTGTAAGGAAGGTGAGATGCCTTTCAGATGGACTGGCCATACATGGGAGAAACTAGCTTTTGCCTGCTTGTACCTTGTACAGTACAAATAAGCTGTCAGCCTATTTCCTATTTATAATATAACATGCATGTGATTTTTTACTCTTCATGTAATTTTATTTATTCAGGCAATTTATTTTTTTAAAATATGTAGTCTGCACACATGTGTAAGAAAGATTAAAAATCTTAAATCAAGAAATTTTATCTAACTCTTTTGAGTATGTTTAGACGTGTGTGCTGTAACACACCTAGACCAGAATAGAAAGGAGGAAGAAACAAGAAAACCCTCCAGAATGTACTGTAATTATTTTTTAAGTGTGTATGGGGGGGAAAAAAGTATATATATATTAAAAAGATGAAGTGTGACTCTCATAACCAAATACCCTGTCTTTGTGTTTACCCCCTGTCTGTGCCTAAGTTCTCTAGGTGCTCAATAGGAGCTTTTTAATTATTTTTCCCTGTTTGATGTTGCTAAGTATAATGAATGGATTGCAGAGAACTTTTTGTAAGAAACCTTCTGGACATCAGCTCGGTGCTGGTAGATGCAGTGATACCTGGCTGGATCACATCCTGAAACTCAGCCTTGATAAATTTAAGGTCAGAAAAAGGCAGATTTTGTAAAACTGTACTCAGTTAGTCAACCAATACTTCCTTGTCCCAGAGTAGGCTCACATTCTTTCCAGCCAAAGTGGAGAAAATTGTGTCTGTCTTATTTGGGTTGGGCAATTCTGTGGGTTTTTCAGCATCACTTCATGATGACTGAAAACTACAGGGAATACTCAGAGATGAGTGATTCAAAGAGGAGCTTGGAGAAGAAAGGCTAATTCCAGCAAAAGTTATTCATGCTCTGCTGGTGGTGGGTAGTTGACTATGACTGTAGAAGAGAAGATGTTCTCTGGGTTTTTCTGCTTGTGCGCATGACATACAACGGTGCACAAAATTAAGTGTTACAAAAAGTAGAGAGTGGACTGAATCAGCTACAGGAATATGATTTCTTTTAAAAACTGGCATAAGAGAATGAGAATGAACTGCCTTAAAGCTAATAAAGATGTTTCGTATTGCTCAGAATAATTTAGGTAAGTGATGAGAAAGGGGAGGAAAATTAGCATTTCTGTACAGTTTGCTTACTGTGTAATTCTTAATCAGGAGTGTCACAACATCCCTTGATATCATCTTATCACAAAGGTCTCTTCGTGGTAGGCCGTGTGTGCTACTGACTGCAGTTTAAAGGAACTGAAGAAAGAATAACTGATTTGCAGAGTGAGAACAACTGAGAATCTGTCATAAATTAGAATTTATTGGCTTTTTTGCTTTACTCGACCACAGTCTAAACTGGCTTTGGGGAAGGAGATGCCGGGGAGGGGGAGGTGGGGGGGGGGTGGGGGTGGGTGGGAGTGGCTATGTGCATTTTAAATCTGTTTTAAACTTGGCTTGAACGAGCAGTAGAATAGAACTTAAATGATAAAATTACATCATGCTGCTGCTGTCCTGGGCAGAGCATAGTATTACCATTTGAAGTGTACTAAGACCCATAACGATGAACTGAGAATTGGTTCTTGGGAATACTGGGATCCTGAATGTGGTATGCCCTTGCCTTGCTTTGGAACCTGGCAAGTCAGTTCATGTCACTTCCTAATTTGCCTACATGAAATATCATAGAGGGGTTTTGTGGGGATTAATTAAGTGGCATTCCTCGAGAGTCAGTATTGGACTGGTGTGGTTTAATGTCTTTGCTGGTGACATGGGCAGTGGGACAGAGTGCCCCATCAGCAAGTTTGCTGATGCCCCAAGCTGTGTGGTGTGGTTGACATGCTGGGGGAAGGGATGCCATCCAGATGGACCTTGACAGGCTTGAGAAGTGGACCCAATGCAAACTTCATGAAGTTCAACAGGGCCAAGTGCAAGGTCCTGCACAGGAGTTGGGGCAATCCCAAGCACAGCTACAAGCTGTACAGAGAATGGATTTGGAGTATTGATAGATGAGAAGCTCAACATGAACCATCAACATGCTCTTGCTGTCCAAAAACCCAGCTGTATCCTGGGTTGCACCAAAAACAGCGTAGCCAACAGGTCAAGGGAGGTGATTCTGCCCCTTTGTTCTACTCTGGTAAGACACGCTCCTCTCCCCGGTGTCCAGCTCTGGGGTCCCCAGTACAAGAAAGGCAGGGACGTCTTGGATCAAGTCTGGAGGAGGGCTTCAAAGATGATCTGAGGTTGAGAGTGTTGGCCTTCTGCCTGAAGAAGGGAAGGCTTCAAGGAGATCTTATTGCAGCCACCTAGTACCTAGGAATGCAGGAGAGGGACTGTTTACACGACTGTGTAGTGATAAGACAAGGAGTAATGGCTTTAAACTGAAGGAGAGCAGATTTAGATTAGCTATTAGGAGGAAATTTTTCCCTGTGCAAATGGTGAGGTGCTGGCACAGGCTGCCCAGAGAAGCTGTGGCTGCCCCTCCCTGGTAAGGCCAGGCTGGATGGGGCTTTGGACATCCTG
Source organism: Porphyrio hochstetteri (assembly GCA_020800305.1). NCBI lineage: Eukaryota > Metazoa > Chordata > Aves > Gruiformes > Rallidae > Porphyrio > Porphyrio hochstetteri. The sequence continues at coordinate 79,098,969 of CM036905.1, read as the reverse complement.
GGCTAGTGGAGGGTGTCCCTGCCCATGGCAGGGGGGTTTGGAACTAAGATGGGCTTTGAGGTCCCTTCCAACCCAAACCAGTGTGTGAGCTATGAAAATTTGAGTAGCTCTAACACACACTACGTTTATGTATCAGTGTTATATGGGTTGAGGTTTGTCATAATAATTTTTATTATTCTGATATATTTGGCATTATCGGATCAAACACCATCCTCTATTTGAAGTGCATAAGATACAAATAAAATTGATTCCTGCTCTCTAAACATTTCTTGTGGAACTGACTTTCTGTGAATGTGTTTATTCTGTGTTGATAGCAACAGAATATATATATTTCTTTTTTATTATTATTTCCTGTGCATTCTTTCCTCTGAACTTGAGTAAACTACTTTGGTTTATACCAGAATTCCAAATTCTATTTCATTAAAATTGTAGAACAGCCATTAACAGAAAGAAAATCAAATTATAAAGGACATAGCAAAGAGCGGGTGAAATAAATTTTGGAGGGAAAACAGATATTCAGCAGTTATTAAAAGAGGATGAAAACTCTTACTGCTTGGAAAAATCCTATCAATTATTGTTTGGGTAGCCATCACTGAAGAGGTGTAAGAGAGTAAGTAGTAAACAAAGTAATGGGTGAAGTCTATCAAAAGCAGGTTAAAGAGTAGACAGCGTAGATAAAAGCAGATCCATGAATCCAATGCGCTAGATGATATGCATTTCAAAAATAAATGAATGAGACAAACTTATTTCTGAACCAATAGAATTCATTTTGAAAAATTTATATCCTAAATCTGGTATCTTGTGCTACAGTTAACTCCAGCAGAGAGAGTGGGGCTACTTCTCAGGTAGCTGTTCCATGTTAATAAAGTAATGCTTTCTAGAAAATGAGAACTTCCAGAAGATTGCTTTCAAAAAAGAAATAAAGTGATACTAATCTGTATGGAAGCAAAGATGATTTTGACAGCTATCATCCTGTAAGTCTAGCTGTAATCTTTTGAAAAGCAAGAGAATAAATACACAGTAAAAGTAAACAAAGAGATGTGAAATGAGAAGGCTCGTCAATAAAGCGGAACGTGATTATTTCGAAGTATAGTGGGCTTACCCACACACTTACCCTTCATGTAGGAAATACAAGAAGATTCCTGATGCTGAATGCATGGGCTAGGATCTTCAGAGGTATAAAGCATGAGCAAATTCCCAAAGAGCTGGTGATTGGAAATTGCATGGAATTTTAAGCCCATGGGTGTGCGTGTACTGTGAGGCGCTTCCTTCATACAGCGTTTCGTGTGTCTCACTTGAATGTTCCATGCAAAGAAACTATAAAAAAAAAAGAAAAATAGTAGCATGTGAAGTTGTTGAGGGTAGAGAGATGTTGCATAATGTTTTTTTATGGAATTAGTCAAAAGAGGCATGTCAGAAAAAGACAGGGGCACTTCCTTTGGAAAGCCAGGCTGGCAGACAGTGTTGGAGGAACTCCTTTGGTAGAGATGAGGAAAAAATTCCTGGGGCAGCATGCTCTGCACAGGTGTCCTTCACTGTAGGACCTTTTTGCTTACTTGACCTGTCAGAGCCTCCTACTCACATGGCAACATCTGTCTTTTACCTTGCTCTGAGGTGGCTGGAAAAAAATGTGGCCTGAAAGGAATACGGTTACGGTGTTCCCTTGCCTGCTGGACGCTGTCTAGTTCTTGGTGCTGGATTCATGGCAGAGCGAGCGCCTGTAGCAACGTTTTGGAAGTATGGAGAAAGAAATAACATTGCCATGAAAGTTTGAACAGACAAATGACAATACACTCATTAAAGTTGCCAGGGGGAGAATAGAACCATAATATCAAAGGAATCAAGGGGAGACTGACTGTATGGCAGGAAATAATCAAATGTAAAATTACGAACTGATACGGCTGGATAAAGTAATCCAAAACACAGATAATCAATGGGAGTAAGGCACTTGGGAAGCATTAATGCTAAAAAATGTTTAGGTGTGTTAAAACAGATTAGATATGAGCTTGTCAGGCAGCAAGGCAGCAAAAAAAAGGCAGTAACAAGGAGGTAATTGTCCCTCTTCTCGTAACTCTACTAAAATTACATGTGAAATACTGTGTTCAATTCTGGCTGTGTTAGAGGAGTCAGCAAATTGGAGGGATTTCAGATGCAAGCAGCAAATGATTAAAGAGTTGCAGGACCTGATTTGTGAGGGAAGACTGAAAGAGGAAAGGGCCGGTAATAACGAAGTAAATATATGGTAACTTTCCAAGAAGGTGCGATTGGTACGAGCTCTAACATGGGAAAGGAATAGACCAGAGCGGTGGAGGAAGCTGCTGTCATAAGAGTTTGGGCTGAAGGGAAGCAAGTAGGAGGTGATGTTTCAGAGGAACAGGGTTTTTTTACTTTGTAGACTATTCATAGGAGGAATGGGAAACCTGACTGATAAATTTTACTAGCCCAAATGAGGCAATAAGGGACCACCGCGTCAGAGGGCTGAGTGTGCCCTTGGATCCCGTACCCGCTTTAGGTACTTGGCAGAATCACACTGCCTTCTTATGAACATGAGCACAGGTCCTTGTGGGTGCAGGATACTTTCTGTTCTTTTGTTCCCCAGTTTGTGGTGGCATTCTCTCCAGACAAGATATCCTTCAAGTTGCTCTCAACACAGAGGGTGCAGTTTTGACCACATCATAGGTGGTTTGCCTTTTCTCTCCGCCACCCAGCCATCAGAATGAAGTATGTCAGTCTGGTACAATTTTTTGTACGCTACCAGAGAAGAGATGAGGTGGTCTTACATCTCTTTCCCATCTGAAAACTCTGGTGGGTGGTGAAAGGAGAGCTAGGTAGCTGTGGAACAGCCCTGGAACCCTGTCTAACTGATGGCATTCCTTTTATGTATAACTAAGCTCTGTTCAGATGGTCCTCTCCCATTCTTTCAAGGAGTTAGCACAGACAATGGGTTTGATTCATAGCGAGGAAGCTCGTGATTAAACTGCTTTTGACACTATACATAGGTTTTATTACATACAAAAGCCGAGTTGTTATACATCTTTAGTAAGCTTGTATTTTTACACAGATAATCGTTTTATACCATATGATTTCCAAACTATTAGAAGGATTTAATATATGCTGAAGACTCTACCAAGCTGTTTTGATAAGTAGTCTTATTTTTTGTTTAGCAAGGTCTTAAGGGTGATCTTTAGTACTCCAGGGAAGAGATCATAAAAGTCTTAAAAGTGCTTTTGCAGAGTTTTATTTATTATTTTTAAGCATGAAGATTGCTAGCAGGAAGATAACAAGGCTGTTATAGTACAACATGTTCTTTGTTTTTGCAGGTTATAGCTCACATATTAGGAGTTCTCAAAATGCCAGTTTTGTTTGTTAAGTATTTTGAGAGCAAATAGATGTAATCCTGTATTACATTCTTAAAATAAGTTTTGCTGGAGAAAGAAGTAGTAGGAGAGATCTGGTCTGAAGATGGGTGTCAGGAATTATGTCACTAGCCACATTTCCCCAGTACAAAGTAGTTGTTACTATCTTACTATATTTAATATTTGTATTCTGTAGAAAGATTTGCCGTTTGCTCTCATAGTTGAGGAATGCTTCATTGCAAGAAATGGGACAAAGAGGTGGGCTAAAAATAATGTGAAAATCTGCGGCATGGAAGAGAGTATTTTTTAAAAACCCTGTTAGACATCCAGTGTAAAAAGGTTCTAAAATTTCACTCACAACATTTTCTCATGTATTTTTTAACTACAAACAAATCCACAGTTTGTATATAATTCTTTGATTTGTAGTAAATCAAGTAGAAACGGTGAGGTAAGCAGTATGAAATACTGAAGTTGTGCTGTCTGTTTGGGGATGGGCTGGAATGCAGAACAGCCAGAGGAGAAGAAATGTTTGTCTTAAAGTATCGGTTATCAGATTGTGCTCTGTACTGTAGATAGTCTGATAAGGGCCTCTTGAAGAAGTGCAGAGAATCAGCCTATCCACTGTGCTGGTTCCAACTCTTTATTTCGAGGGACCTATAATGAAATCAGTGAGAATTAAACTAATATATATATATATTAGTGTGCATTTTCAAAAATCCCACTAGGCACCTCCTTGTATCTTTAAATCCTTGAAAGATCTGCTCCTGTGAGTCTGTAAATCGAAGAGGATAACGTTAGAAATCGGCGTAGACCGGATTATAAGTTATTCCTTTTGTGTGAACGCAACTGAGCGGCTTCTTACAACTCATTTCCAAACCTTGGAGGCACTGGAAAGTTTCTCTCGTGCAGTTACAGCAGCAGCCTGACTTATCCTGGTATTTGGAAAAAATCAAAGCACGTTTCAGTGTTACGGTCAGATATTGTGGGGTGGCGCTTGATATATGAGAGAGTTCCCAATTTCCGGTTTCAAATAATTGGGCTGCAGCGCACCGCAGAGTAATGTAAGAGCTGAGTATTTATTGCATCAATAAAAATGAAAATACAACGGCTATGAGGCTTTTGTCCAATAATCTCTAGGCTTTTTACATCAATTATATGAAATGCCCTAAGCCGCAGGAAATATTTGTTATTGTCTCAGTTTTACATATGGAGGAAAAAGGAGAGGAAAGTGTCTGATGTAGCAGAGTTTGTAGAGCAGATGGGCTTCTTTCTGAGCTTCAAATAAGTTTCAACCATGTTCACAGAAGTCAAACACTGGAAATACCTGTTAGTCTTCTTGTTGAAACCTCTGCCAGTACATCTTCTGCTTCAACAAAAAGAGAACATTAATTAGATACAGCATTTGATGTCAAATAAATGCTACCTGAAGGACAAGTGATAGTAATGATTTAAAAAAAAAAAACCAGTACCAAACAAAGTATTAATATTTTAGAGGGGGAGCTAGATATGTTCAGGATTCTGTAAGTCTGATAATGGGTAATACTTCTAAAATACGGATCATGGAGTCCCACATGTATCATCTCAAAACAAAATTTGACTTGAATGTATTTCTCTTAACTGTAGCATAATCATTGTAAAGAGGAAAAAATGCACATCTCTATTTACTGCCTTTGTTTCATCTAATTCAGGTAAAATTCTTACTTCTCTGCCATGATGACTTCTACAGCGGACTCTATAGATGTGTTCATTAACTTCTTAATTCTCCATTACATTTCGGTTCCTTATCATTAAAACCACAGTCTTAAAAAAAGGGAGTATAAGAATAGCTGTTGTTTTACATGGATCTACTTGCAAAATCATAGTCTGTAAGTGTATGCCTTTCTGAGTTTGCTGATGTGACACCCTTCGATGTCTTTTAATCCCCCCCTTGGACTATGTGTTCTTGTCAGTTCTTCCTAATGGTGAATTTTTCCCGTCCATGCCCTTTTACACACCCTCTTTCTGACTGTCCTCCACTGTTTCTTTTAAACCTCCTTGGGATCGTTCCTTTCTGCCACTGATGAACAACTTCGCTCCATGAAGGAAACCTACAGACAAAGGGTCTATTTGAATGTAGGATAGATGGAAAGAAATTCTGACGTGTAAAAAGAACTGTCCACTAGAAAGCCTTGTGGAGTGTGGATTTCACCCCCCTGAAGGTGCCAGGTTGACAGTTGCTATGAGCCATATGGTTTTATGGTAATATCTGCCCTACAGCCCCTGTGATGTAGAATGTAGAAGGAGAGAATTTTCCAAATCACTTAAGGGATTTGAAGATATGATTCCCATTGAAATCTGATGGCACTTATGCTCCTAAAGTAAGTTAATTACATTAATTAAGGCAAAGATTGTAAATGGAAGGTTAAGGGGGAAAAAAGAAAGATCATTCTTGCTTAGTGAATACTCTGTGTGTGTTTTGTTTCTTTTAAACCTTAAAAATACTGGAAATGTCAAGTTTGTTTTTTCTTGTAATTGCTGGTGGACCTCCTGTGGGCATCGGGAGTGTTTTTATAGCTTTCAGATTTTCAGTTGAAGTAGCTGTGGTGTTGAATCTTAAACATAGATATTCATATCCCTAAAAGTTTATTAGGTAAAATAAAAATAAATAGCAAACAGTACTAAACTGCTTAAGAATCATTTGTCTTCAGAAGTGGGAAGTAGTCTGTTTTTTGATTATGTCTTGTGTCATACTGTTACCAGCTTCCTGGTCACTATGGAGATTATAAAATAGATAGGTCTACATGCGTAATGTAGAAAGCAGAGCAAAAAATTTGCTTTCCTGTCGTCTTTACACATTCTAAAAGAGCAAAGTATGGGCAAAATTCCAGCTTCGAAAAAAGAACCTGTTAGGTTGCTTTTAGGATCACAGGCTTCTTGAAATCCGACAGTATCCGTGCTTGTTTTAAAGACACAAGTATTTTATTCCAGGTGTTTTTGGCTGCAAAGCCAGAAGCTCGATTCTCATAATATTTTTTTTATTATTATTATTTTTGCTGCAGATGCAGCCTCCTTTCATACCATATGGTGGTAATTAACAGTTTCAGACTCGGTTCTGAGTTCTTCTTCTCCTTTGATTACTGGTTGGTTCGGGACAAAGTTTTAATGTCACAGAAACAGAGTTTTCTGTCTGAGTTTAATTGCAGATAGGAATAAAGCATATCTGTCTCTGTGTGAGGAAGGAGAAGACGAGATCTATTTAGAGTGCTAAGAGGTACTTTGGAAATCTCCCCAAGTGCAACCTGTTTCTTTTCATTAAGCATTTCACCGTCTCTCTGCAGAACTGAAACAGGCCCTGGGCTGGACCTGGGAAACGAAGGGAGACAATTTGAAAGATGCAGTTGGAACAAATAGTTTCTTTTAACAGCAAAATGTTTGCAGTTTTTATGAGAGCAAGGGTAACATTGTGTAATCTTTAAAAAAGATATTGCTCAGCGAGGATAAGTCCATTGTCCAGTGACATGACTTTTCCTGTCAATCACAAAGGTGACAAGGGGGCTAGATTAAGGAAAGCTTGCCCAAGATTAACAAAGGAAGATTATTGACCTCATCCTGAAAGGGCAGAAGCCTGTTTTATCATTAAACCTTGGAAGAGGTATTTCCTCCATAGGTGGAAAGCTGTTTGGCAATACAGAGGCAACTTTCTTGTAAATAAGCAAGTCTACCTGTGCATTCAAGCTTGGAATAGAAGCAGAAGACGTGAAACGGGGGCCAGCCTTTTTTTTGTTGTTGTTGCTGTTGAAGCTCGGGAGAAGAAGGGCCTGGGGTGTTCGATTCAGCAGGATCTGTGTAGGTCCTTGTCTGCCTTTCCGAGGTGGGAAAAGCAAGAAGCAGCAGCATCAGGTGTTGGTGAGTACAATCCCAGCTCAGAGTTGGAGGAAATTTTGTGCCAGCACACATTAGCAGTGCGATTCGCAATGCAAATGAACAATAGAGCCCCATCCACGAAGCAGCTGCTAACTGCATAAAACTGTAACCAGGATTAACAGTGCCAGAGGCTGGAATGTAATCAAACTTGAACAGGTGAAGTGGTTGTGCAGCTCGGAGACGCTGTTCTCCAGTAAGAGTGTCTGGTTTTCTGCTGTTTTGGTGACTGCGATAACAGAATTTGTGTGTGGCTTGGTGGACTTCATTTTGAAACATCAGTAGTAGATATTTTGGGTCTTTAATACCGGTCTTCACAGTGTCCCTGTTAACTGGAAAAAGTCATGTGCATTTGTCCTTTCAGAAAAGTAACCTGCTAAATCTCACTTGTTGGGAAGGAACTTCTCTCTCGGGGGATTAATTTCAAACTGTGGCTGACATATCTTTCTTGCCGTTAAGGATTTCTCTCTCTAAATGTTTCGGGCGGATAGTTAAACTCTCATACATAATATCAGAGGAATTTCCTTGCTAAAAAGCTTTACACAACCACAGGCATGAGTAGGTCTTACGTGGAGGTATTCTATTCTTTTTTTTTTTTTACATGGTAAAAGTAAAAATCCAGAACCACTGAAAGGTCTTTTTCCCTGTCCCTGGTAATGGCATAAGAAAGAGCAACATACAAACGGAGGGGTGTAAAGCAAAAGCCAAGGTAACAGTTGAGCATTTCAGGTGTTTTTCCTGAGTGACAGAATAAAAAGATCATGGACAAGTGGGGAAGGCTGATTCTTGAGCTGGTGTGCTGGAGGATATGTGTAGAACTCTTATCAGTGGCAGTGGCTGCTGTGTGCGCTCATCCGCTGGTACGGAAAGGAGAGGATACCTCTTAGATTGCAAATCACGCAATGAACGTGTGATTGCTACAGATCTTTTTGAATGAATAATTCACTGGTGTACTGTAATTTAGCCCACTGAGATGTGATTACAGCTGTTCCCCTACTGTATATGTGTTTTGATTGAGTGAAGTGTATCTTAAACCCCACAAGTGTATAAATAGCCGATGTATGTGATATGCAAACACTGCATACATGCACGCGTAATAAGAGCAGTCTAAGGAAGCATTTTGTTTTGGAGATGATTACTTAGATGAATAGTTTGATATATAATTTATCTTTAAAAAAAAATCAGAGTAGAACCCTTTCCTTTTCTTGTCCAGCTGTGAAGTTGTCTTTACTGCTTTTAGCCAACACTGTGGTATCAGGGCATCACTGCGTTACTGAGTTTACCATTCCAAGACCTTTACAGTATAAGAAATTACTTCTTTTGTGCCTGTTTTATGGGTTTGAAGCTGAAATGTAGAAACAAAAGTGACTTTTTCCATGGTTAGACACAACATTTAATAGAACTAGGAACTAAGAGTCCAGAGCACTTTCATGTCCTTTACCTACAAACTACTCTCTAGTGCTATCCCCCTCACTCTTCTTTTTCCCCAGAAAGAGGGGCAGGGAAATTTTTCTAGTTTTGAAAATACTTGTGGGTTCCATATGAATGCCAAGCAATTTGTGATTTTGAAAATCGCAGTATATTACCTTACATATCATTCAGTCTTTGTGTTCTTACCCTTCTTCACTGACAACAAACATGTCCCATACTCGGAATATATTTGTACATGTAACAACACTTGCACATACCCAGAATGTACATGGAAACAGCAATTCCCAAGGTTTAGGCAGCTGTTGCAAGTACTTTGTTTCTGTGACCAATGTGTGACATACACAGAAACACGAGTGAGTGTCTTTGGGGCCCACTTTGGAATAAAACCAAGAAACTAGCTCCTGGTAAAGTTAGGAACAATACTGTTCCTACACATAACTGATGCTATAGGTGGATTTGAGAACTGTAACTAAGGATGGTATTTGGCTTATCTGTCTTCAAAGTGTGAATAAGAAAGGAGCTTTCAAGATATTTCCTCTTTTGGCCTTGTCTGTGGGTAAAAAATTTCATCCCTTGGGGGTAACAGGTCTGAATGTTACATAAAATCTTAACTGGTGCTGAAGGTAACTGTTCGGCACATCTAGATCAGTGTTAAAAAAGAGTTTATTCAGGTCTGTATACGTGAAAAAAATCACATCTGGCTCCAGCTCTGTTTTTAAGTCCGCTGTTAGCAACCACTAATTTTTCCAAGCACAGAACTAAGATGGAGGGAGTTGCAAGAAAAAAAGGGAGCATTTCTGTTGACTGGAGTCGGAAAATTTTTTAGGGCTTGGTCAAAAGCTCATTGACGTCAGTAGAAAGTCTCTCATTAACATCACTGGGTTTGGCTTTTGGGGCATATGATGGCCCAGATTGTAATCTCAGTTAAATCCGATTCTGTTAGGGAATTTATTCACTAGTATAACACATTCAAGCTGCTCAAAACTGTTTGCACTAAAAGTTTTCTTAACCAAAGGTAATCTTTTTGCCAAAATTAAGTAGTCTGTGAAAACAAATATATTCTTTACTTCATAACTGCCATTATTCACATTTAATTGAGATAATGTTAAGCATTTTGTGTTCTATTTATAAAGACAGTTTAAGAAAAAATTTCTCCTAAATATTTGGGTTTATTAAACCAGAGACACCAAAAATTGCTCAGGAAAAGAATTATAAAATTGTGACACAAATCACTAAAAACAGTGTATGTTTCACTTTCGTACCCAATAAAATAAAAAAAAATTGGAAATTGTTATTACTTTTTCGCTCACAAGACAGTTCAGTGACATTTTAGAAATAATATTCCTTAAACATCTGGAATACAAAAATGTAAGGAAATAAGATAATGAAAAAGAAAGAAAGTCTCTGGAGAATCTGATCAAAATAAAACCTGATCATGTTTGCAGCATTATATTGTGCAGTGTATGTACTCTGCAGTGAGCTTTGCTTGGAGACATTGACCTAAGTTTTGCAAGGTATAGATGGCTTATGTTAGCAGAGAAAATAAAGGGTTTCAGAGATGTGTACAGAAGGGTAGTGTGTGAAAGAGACATAAAAGGGGAAAGGAATATATGCAGAGAACATTGCTTTGCGTTGGGAGGAGGCGTGGAGGAGAAGGCTCTCACATTAATGAAGGCAAGTTTGAAGATGCTGGAACCAGTTTTGGTTTCCATTAAAATTAATGAGTAGACCTCTATGGACTCTCATGTGAGGAGGATTGTGTGCGAATGTTTCAGGAAGTCACAGAGTTTTGCCATTGTGCTGCTAGTTAAAGTCATTAGGACCACCTTTGTGAAAAATATCCTCTCTCCCAGAAATGAATGTGTGAGATGGAAGAGAAGAATACAAAGAGAATTAGAAAACAGAAAACAATCTCCTCATCCCTTATGGATGGGAGAACTACTTGAGCTGTGACTTAAAATAAGTCATATGGAGGAGGGCATTTAATATTTGGTTACATTTCGTACAACAATCAGCCGTCAAGGCATTAAGCACTTTATAAAGTCAGGAAATTAATGGTCCTTGTAAAAATTGAAGACTTTTTCGAAAGCAAGCTGTAAAAGAACAGACAATTAAAGGTAATCAATACCATTGTTATTAGGAAACCTATGAGTACAACACTTCTTCTCAATTAGGGAAAAACTGAATTTTACGTTTCTCTCTTGCAAGCTGATCTTTGTTCACTTCAGCCTGTAATCTTGGTTTATGCTTTATGGATAGGCTTTGTTCTGGGTGCTTTTGAAGCACTGTGTGCCTTTTAAAAAGTTTCGACAGAAGAACAAACAGCAATGAACTCAGAGAACAAAGCATTGTTCTTTATTTCCATCTTTTTCTTTTTTTCTTCTTCTTTAAGAAAGAAATGTTTCATTTCGGTTTTTTTCTCCCCTTTCAGGAAGTTGATGGCAATAAAGTGATGTCTTCATTTGCCCCGCACAACTCATCTACCTCACCCTTGAAGGCAGAAGAAGGTGGGCGTCAGAGTGGAGAATCGTTGTCCAGCACAGCCCTGGGAACCCCCGAAAGGCGCAAAGGGAGCCTAGCCGATGTTGTAGACACCCTTAAGCAAAGAAAAATGGAAGAGCTCATCAAAAATGAGCCAGAAGGTAAGGCCTGGGAAACTGGCCAATTTTTTTCTGTTTTGTTTTCTTTCCTCCAGATTCTTTGGATACGTATACTTTTTAAAAATCTTCCCATTTTCTGCTCCATTCGCTTTCTTTCCTCGCAAAATCGAAGTACTGATATTTCTTGTCTACATTAGAGATACATTTCAGCAGTATCCCAGCACAGCTAATATTTTTAGCTCTTCCCAAACAAGAGCCTTTGTCTGACATAAGGGTCTCTTTGTCACAGTTGCAACAGACACGGAAACATCCTCAACATGGGTGCAGTGAATGCTAATTTTAACAGCTTGGTGGGTCATTTACATCACTGCTCCCTCCTTCCCCATTTCTAAAGCAAAAAAGCAGTGATATCAGCAATGTCATTTTTTTGGGGGGGGTGAAATTATCTAGTAGGCATGTCATTTTTTGAAAGGTAAGTTAAGTTTAGAACTCCTGAAAGCTTTTGTCTGGATCGTGTCCTGTCATGACGTCTTCTGTTTACCTGTAGTGGAGGTACTATGCAAACAGATGCAGTACAGGCTTTCTCTGCATTATATCTGCCCAGGAAGCTTCAGCCTTGGCATATAGGTATCATCTCTGGAGAATCAGTTTCTTTTTGAGACCGTGTGCTACTTGTGTTCTGTAGGCTGAGACTAAGACTGAACATCTCACCTCTGAGAAGCCACAGAACAACTTTCCTTTGAAGTACAATTTTCAAATTCTACCTATTTGGGGCATAGTCAAAGCCCTGACTGGAAGGTGAAGTTTCCCTATGTTCTCCCTAAGTACCCAGCATGTATACTTACAGCTAGGTTTCCACAGGACTGTGAGACAGTTGATGTTGTGCAAACATACCAAAGCTTATACCCTAATGCACAGTAATAAGAATTCATTTTCATTTATACCCCCCCCATCCAGTTGTAGAAATCTGTTCCAAATGTTTAAAAGGATGGCCCATGGCTTGGCAGCACCTACAAGAACATTGTAGGACAACCTGCATTCTGGAATGAAAATACGGATGCAAACACAGCCACACCACCACGTACATAAGCATGACAGGATTGCACATTAGTCTTCTCTTCTTGACTGGGGGATGCAGTGAAGGTCTGCTGGAAAACGAGTTCTTTGAGCATTTTTTGGAATATTTCATGGCATTTACTTTTGCGCTTACGTTGACTTAATGGTCAGTCCCATAACCTACCTTGTACCTTTGAATGGGAAAAGATTTTTCCTGTGTTTGGTATGGTCTGGGGGTGGTCCGGGGGGTGGGGATAAGGAGACCAGACATTTATATAACAGAAGGAAGAGAACAGGGGATTCTGGGCAGTGTATAAATACTGTATAAGTATAAATACTTGTACAACTTCATACTCTGTTGGGTATGAGGTTGTACAAGCTGCACAGACTCCATTAAGGAAAGGCCATGGATAGACATGAGAATGGTTACAGAGCCTGTGCATTATCTCAGCTCTACTAAAATGAAAATATCCAGTACAAACAAAAGATCTACAGCTTTTTGAAGAGACTGGGAGAGAGAAGAGGGAGAGTAACTGAATGTTGAGCTTTGCAAATGCATGCAACAGAAAATCTTTTCTTCCCTCTAGCCATTGTTCTATTGTCTTTCAAAGGCCATTAAAATGAACAGCAGGTTGTGATGAAAATTTCATTAAGCCCTAGTTAAATCATTATGAGGGTGCCATATTCATATGTCTGCTTACTCCCCATCCAGGAAAAAATGAATAGGACAGTTGGATTTTTTTTCTTCCCTTTCTCCTTAAAAGCGAACTAACAAAAGTTGAGAAGTTAGAAGAGAATGGGAAATAGGACATGAAACAAAAGGAGGCCACAGAGGTGAGCTGGCTAGGAAGAAAATTAGACTTGCATAAGAGCATTGAAAGGTGGTGAGGGACAAATACATCATTTTGACAAGTCTCCCTCCCCCTTCCCTTCAGCCAACATGATTGTTTTTAGAGTGGCTAATTAAAAAATATATATTTCTGGGTGCAGATGGCAAGACTTTCCTTAGAGATCCTCAACAAATGTGAATTTCTTTCCCTAAAAGAAGTGTGTACCACTGCAAGCACAATGTCTCTCTGTTTGAACTCCAGCAGAAAATCTACTTGCTGTCTTGTCATCTTCATGTAGTGCTGTAGTAAAGTTGTCAGTCATCATGGGTTGCTAGGCAGATAATTAGCATGTTAGTCATAGAATCATAGAATACCAGGTTGAAAGGGACCTCAAGGATCATCTGGTCCAACCTTTCTGGGCAAAAGCACAGTCTAGCCAAGATGGCCCAGCAACCTGTCCAGCTGAATCTTAGAAGTGTCCAGTGTTAGGGAGTCCACAACTTTACTGGGGAGATTATTCCAATGGCCAGTTTTTCTCCTTGTGAACAGACATCCTCTTGTGTCCATTCAGAATCTGGATAGCTTGTACGCATTACCCCTTGTCTTTTTCATGTGACTTCTTGTGAAAAGGGAGTCTCCATCTTCTTTGTAGCCATGGTTTAAATACTTGTGTTGAGGTTTCCCCTAAACCTTCTTTCCTCAAGGCTAAACAAACCCATTTCTCTTTCCTCGTGTGGCAGGCTTCCCAGTCCTTTGGTCATCTTCGTGGCCCCTCTCTGGACTCTCTCCAGTGCGTCCACGTCTTTTTTACATAGTGGGGACCAAAAGAGAACACAGTGTTCCTGGTATGGCCTGGGAAGTGCTAAGCAGAGTGGGTTAACGTCTTCATCTCTGCTGGTGATGCCCTTGGTGATGTAACCTAGCATCCTTTTGGCTTTCTTTGCCACAGCAGCACACTGTTTGCTAGTATCAAGCTGCTTGTCCACCAGGACCCCCAGGTCCCTTTCCACAGGGCTGCTCCCCAGGTGGGCAGATCCCAGCCTGTGCTGCACTCCTGGATTGTGTTTTCTCTGGTGCAAGACCTTACACTTGTCCTTGTTGAACTTCATAAGGTTCTTGTTAGCCCACTCTTGCAGCCTATCCAGGCTGAATTTCACCATACAAGTGGGAATCTTTTGTAGTACGTGTAGGTAACAGCTCCACAATGCATGGTCACGGTGTATTTCAGTAGTAATTTTTAGCCTTGCTTGTTTGTGGAGCTTTGTAGGAGAAGACTAAGAATCTTTGCCGCATTATGTCAACAACAATAATATAATACTTCTCTTTGGGAAGAAAGGGAAACATTTGCACCAGTAGCTGAGGTTTAATTAAATCAATTTCCTGTGAATCTTTCAAAGACCAGATATCAGCCAGATTCCCATTTCTCTATGTACTCAAAACTTGATATATTATTTAACTTGTACAATGGGCTGTGTTTGCTCTGTTTTTATTGTTTGAAATTGTCTTCTCAATTACTGTGGGAAATGTGCTTTTGAAGCATTCTTTCAAATGGCCTGTTTCTTCAAAACCAGAAAAAAAGAGAAGGGCTGGGTAGGCGACTTTAGGTCTAGATCAAAACCTCTTGTCAGTCAGGGAAAGGACTCTTCTTAATCGGGTTTTGAGGACAAAATATCACAACAGGTGTGACGGTTTTTAAGAAACTTGATTGATATAAGGTAAATGGTTTTCTTAAATTATCTTTGTTGGAAAGCAAGAGTTAATAGTAGACTTGGTCAGTAAAGAACAAGGATGTTTACAGTGTTGCAAAGCATGCTGCTCAGAGCACAAGAATGCACACATGGAGTATGCATATAAGCACAGGCATGTACCCGTATATGTGCTGACAAGGGGAGCATCACTGTTCATATAAGTGGTTTCCACATTGACTTCTTGTATATATGCCCTTGGCTAATGTCCCCGGTAGGAAGCCCCACTACCTATTCATTCAAAAAAACTTTCACAAATTGTCACTTTATTTTCCTCCTTGCATATGTGTATGGGTTTGGTTTTCACTGGGGTTTATACTTAGCTCTAAAGTTCCATGCCCTTTTTATTCCCCCCCACCAACTTTCTTTAAACTCTTGCTGTATGAAAGTATGTGATTGACAGTGAGTCGTGCTGACACAGAGACATAGAGTGTTTCAGTGAATCTAAAACTTGTGGAATTTTACTCATTGCTAATACAGTGCTCATTTTCCTTCTCTCAAATTCTGCAGAAAATCCTTATATGCAGCTTTAGTATTAGGCCCCCAAAGGCATAAACCTATTACTGAAGTCACACAATGTTATTTTACATGAAACGTTCTGTCCTTTCTAACTTGAACTTCAGAAGAGGAGTCAGTCCCCTTTTATTCCTGGTATACAATAATGAAGATAATGGAGTGGGTTTGGGGGAAGCCTTATATACTGTGACAGACCTCAAGCCCTTGCCCTGAGGGTCGTCTGCCGACCATGGGATTCCTTTTGCAGCTAAAATCATTAGGCGAATGAGATACAGGCATGTTTTTCTTCTGTTTTCTTAAGGCATCAGAGGATGGCAGAGACTCTCTGTCTGTCTGTTCTCTTCATTTGTAGAAATGAAATGGAAATCTCTTTGAAGTCACTGAGCTTGACACAAGTTCATGAAAGCAAAGACCAAAGCAGCCACTTAGCTTTTTCTTGCACTATTAATGGGATTGGATTGCTGTCTTTTAATTTATGGCCTGTGCTTGTGGAAAATTAAATCTCTCAGATCTGTGTAGTCTTTCCTCTATAAACGTATAGCTTGGCTTCTTGAAAAAAAAAAATAAGCGAACAAGTAAATTCTCCCCTATTTTTAGCATAAGCCAGAGTACTCTTCAGCTCTTTACATCTCCTAACTTTTAATTAAGACACAATCTTTTTTTTTTTTTCCATTCTGGCAGTCTATGTAACAGGTTATGCAGCTATCTGTCTTCACAATCTTACGTACTGTATGCTCTGAGGCCAGATCTATGTTATTGTACAGAATTTGTAGGAATTTTGGATAAAAGGGATCATACGGGGGTCTACCTGATCACAGAGACTGTGCACATGGCTCATTCCTCTATAATAAGGACTTCTGAAACTCAATTCGGTTTGGCTGGTTAAATGAATGCTTAGAATTTTTTATAAACAGATGTGCATAGGGGTACATATATGTAGAGCGCCTGTATTCTATATTTTTAGACATAAATATATATAAACATGCGCGCACAACAATTCTCTCTCTATATTGTGTATAATACTGATCCTATTCCAAAATTCCAGCCTGCTGTTCTGAGCAGGAACAATTAATCTCAAGTGTTTAGTAAGCAGGTAATATATATGTTTGCAGGGAACTTTAACAGGCGATGTGAGTACTGGAGCCTCGTGCATTATAGTATGCCGCAGTACTATAATAATTACTTTGTCGGAAAGAAAAGGGATGAGAAAGGCCTCTTGGGCATGATTCTTGTCTTCTGAACATCCCCCAAAGGCTATTTGTGTTTGATGTTTAAGTTTACATTTTAAATCACAACACCTGTTCTTGTGGTAATTTAAATGGCTGTTGTTTAAAGTAGTTCTGTAGTCTATAAAAGTGAACTGTATTGAATTCAGGTTCTCTAGGTAAAATAAGATCCCAGAATATCCCCTAATATTATCAAACTTTTAATCAACATATCTTTTAGAGAAATCAAGAGGTCTCCCTCTTCTTAAGCCATAAATTCCAAAGCATACCATTAATGGGCACAAGAAGGGAGGCCTTTGAAATGCAGACTTTTTTTTTAAATCACATCTGATGAGATGGGAAGAAATAAAGTGAACAGATTCGGGGGAAAAAGCCTAAGGATACTCTAATTGGTCGAGGTTTGAATTTCTTTTATTTGGTTCTTCACTGTCCCTTTGACAAAGTACGTGTTGAAGAGGCTTTGTAATGCTCTTCTACTGAAGGACAAACAAGGATACTTTGCAGCTGAGTACTTTTAAGTTTTGTTCCTATGCTCCTGCTGCCGTGGAAGGATGCTTCAAGTGCATTGTGGTTCCATGTTCACCTGTGCAGTCTGTCACCAGAAAAATGTGTCTTTTCTTGTAGAGCAAGCCAGCATCAAACTTCCATGCACTCCTTTCAAAGACCCTGCCATATGGAATTGTGCATTTGTATGCTGCTGATAAAAATAAAAAGTAATTTAAAAAAATATTAAAAGACGAAGTTTATGAAATAGGCCTATGTGAAAGGAGGCATTGTTGAATGCTGCAGTGGCTTAAACCTTTATTAACAAGTGCTTTAACTCTAGAATAGACGTAGCCTAGTTTGAAGCCCTGCCAGCTCTTACTTGCTCAAAGTGAAGTTTATTAATTTGTCACCTTCAGTTTTTAAGTGTTTTCCTTCCTAATGGCTTAGCCCGATAGTCACGGTTTATTTCAATGGATGTTTTCAAAATTTGCTTAGATTCCCTTCCAAGTCTCTCTTGCTTACATCCTCAAAGGTTTGTAGCTTTTGGATTTTTCTCTTCTCTTTTGATAAAGGCATCTGAGGTGCTGATACAGCATCTTAAATATAGAAGAAAGCATTATGGTCAAGTGAGATGCAGGAAACTTGTGCTTTTGGAGAGAAGATACAGCCCCTCTCCCCCTCCCTGCTTTAGAATGAAAGTCTTCTCTGATGGATCTCCATAATTAAAATTTCTTCTAGGGTACAAGACAGGCAGCAGTCAAAGCAAAATGCTCGATCTCTTGCTTCCCTTCTTTAGCAGTGCAGCATATGAGTGGCTCACCAAGACCAAAATAATTATTTGGGCTCCTGTCTGGCCCCAATTCCCCAGGTAACCAGACTCTTCAATAGCCGTAAATAATGTCAGTAGGGGTTTTCAAAATTTTCTGCCACTCTTAAACCCGCATTGTTTTGATGTGCCTGTTTCCCCCCACCCCCCATGTATTCCAGCTAGATGAGTCTGCAGTCTCCTTCATTTTTTGTGGGGTTTTTCTTTTCTTTTTTTTTTTAACTTCCCCCCTCCCCCCCCCCTCCCAAATTTCCCCCTCCTTTTGAAAAGCCATTAGCTTTCTAAGCTTCATTTCAGTCTTTGGATCACTGCTGGAGAAACCTCTGATCCAGACTGGTAATGTACAAATATACATGAGGGAGTGTGCCAGCTCTTTCTGTATGCTTATCTGCCACAGCTTTTGGGGATGTCATTTATTCAAGAGTGAAGGGCGAGCCACCTGTTTCTCAGGCCTCTTGTCCCTCATATTAAAGGTTCAAGCCCTTGCTGAATAGTAACATCTTAATCTGGGCAACATACACAACATTTAGCTGAAACCTATTTGTCAAGCTAGCGGGGTTTGTGGGATTTTTTTTCTCCCTCTCTCTTACCCCCGAGGCGGTTGTCACGACCGTGCATATTAAAATTAATCAGACCTCCCAGGCTTGTGTGACTGTGTGGTTTAACATGAAGAAGTGGATATCAAGCATTTGCCCTAATTAAATAGGCCTGCTTGGTTTTGTTCTAGTGGATACTTGGTCTTTTTTTTAATAAGAGCTGCTTATGGAGGAGGCACGGCCAGCTCTAGAGTTAGTTGAGAGCTCACTTCAAAGTTTTCCCCACCACCTGCGCCCAGGATGCTGAGACCTGAAGGGCTCCCCGCGTTCTTTCTTAACAGCACAATTTGTGGGAAGTAAGTGGAGGGGGAAGGGGAAAATACGGCCAAATGAGCGAGAGAGTGATCAGGGAAGAAGAGGCGAGGAGCTGGGACGAGCATGTGGATTGGCTTTTTGAAGTTGATTAAGATGACCTATCATCCTGTCTGATTAGCTTTAGATCTCAGTCTGTGCCATGAGCTATTCACAAGGCTGTCTTGTGTGTTCTGTTTACCAGAAGCAAGGGAAAGCCTCTAGTATGGCAAGGAGCAACATTTGCAGCAACTCCCACTTGCTTGTTTAGCTAATCAAGTAGCCTTGTAAAAACACTCTTAAGTTTGAAGTTGTTGGTTACTTTTATTAGCTATGTGTCTGTTTAATTTTGATATTTTTAAGGTGGTTTGAATGTTGCTAGTTTTACACAAATATATATATACATCTCCTGCATTGTAAATAAGCCGTGCTAGGAAGATAGAACCCCCTTTGTCATCTTTTCTTCTCCTATGGTTTAATTGTTTTTGTGGTCTCTGCATTGCTTCAGGAGAAAACGTGCTGTATGTGTGTGCTTTCTATACTGGAACGACTCAATAAAAGTGCACAAAACAGAGTAAAGGAGAGTTGGGGAAGGAGGAACCCTAAAGCCTGTTAAATAGTAATTAAGAACTGATACCATTTAGCAGTTCAGCAAGTTAATTTTAGCCAAAAATAGTAGAAAATTTGGAACGGTCAACATTTTTAGACAAAATGTTTCATTGGAAATGATATTTTTTGTTTTTAGATGTTTAAGATGATTAATCTGAAAGAGAAATGAAAACATTTCAATTAGGATTAAATAAATCATTTTGGGTCAGGTGGAAACAGCTTTTCCCCTGACTTGGTTTGGCAGCTGAAATGAACAAATTCAAACTAGTGAAACAAAAATGAGTTTCAGAACCTGGAAGGGTTTTGGGGTGGTGTTTGTACCAAGTGACCTGAGGAGGACAAATGAGCAGTTGCGAGAAAGACACTTGAATGTATCTGAATGTTATGTGCTGGGGTGGTTTGAGGGTAAACTGTGATATTTCAGTCAGAAAAGCTTTCAAAATTTGACTTCCTCCAAATGTGTGAATTTCTGTATCTTCTGAAGCCTCAGTCAGGAAGGTTTTGCAGCACCTAGGGCATTTTATTTTGAAACTGATTTTGGAAGCTTATCATACTTCTTATGTTCGACATACTTGGCATGTCTCTACAGCAGAAACCTATGAGTCTGTTCTAGAGGGCCTAAAAATCTGCAGTCGTTACACCCCCAGAATGTGATCTTGCCTTCTATTAAAATTCTTGCAATCTAGTGCGCTGGCAAAAAGCAAAGCATTATTTATCCGTTTCCGTAACGGTTCAAATCGTTGAAGTAAAACCCAGCAGGTAGGATGATACTCCATTGATTTAAACATTTATTGCACGTCCGTGCACTAACTCGTTTCCATCTTCCTCTCCCTCAAAATGTTGTTATTATTCCTATTTTATTTTTCATTTCAAACCTTGGCACAACCCAAATGTAAAGAACCATACTGACACTGCCAAGCATCTGGCTGGTGCTTGACAGCATCATAGAAACCCTTCCAGTGTTTCATCTGGGTTGCTATTGGTTATTTAACAACACAATGCAAACAGTGCAGTGTGGGTGTATATGAAATGGAAAGAAAGGTTGAGGTGGGGGGAAGGAGCCCTGTACAAGTAAATACGTCTTTCATCATATCTTTTGTTTGGTCTGTTTGCTGTGCGCTATTCAGTAGTCAATAGGAGTTGTGTGACGGTTCTGCAAAAGGGTAAGAAGCCTTTTCTTAAACTTTTCTTCTCCAGCATTTGTCTCAGTTCAGAAAGTTTTCTGCTTTTGTTTTCCCCCCCTGCCTGCCTTTGTTGTCACCTGTCTGTTGTTGAAGGGTTTTGGTCATTGCTGTTTAGCTGGTCTGACGTAAGCTGATACTTAGGAAACGCTCCTTCTTTGAGGCAGTGATCATCTGTCTACAGGTGAAGTGGACATTTAGAGAGCTTATAAAAGGTTTACCGTGGCGGTGATTGGGGCAATAGAGTTCTTTCGAGCTTGTGTTTTAATTTATTTATTTAGCCAGGGGATGGAAGTGAAAAGTGAATGAAGACAAAAATCAGTCTATGCTTTCTGAAGAATGCCCTGTTAGCACTTGTGCGACTCAGTAAGGCTTTCTGAGATGTTTAGCCTTGATTTAATTCGTATTTAAGATCTCTCCTCCCAGCACATTAATATAATGTCAATGTAGAATGCATTGCATGGTGTAATTATTGAAGAGAGCAGTAGTTGGGAAAACAGACGGTAATTGAACACATGGCTGTTTATTACAACAGGACAGTGCTCCTACGCTGGTATTTAGGGCATTAATAGGGAAGAATTGATTTGTTGTTTTAAGATGAATTCAATCACTGTTGCTTAGGCCTTTGTTTGTTCAGGCCGAGTTATGCTTTGTTTGTGTTATGTGCCCAAGAGGTTTACACACCACAGCGTGGCATTAGTCATGCAGAGGGCTTGGGAGCAGAGAGCCATTTAAATGAACAAAGGACATTTTTCTTTTTGGCTCTGTTTGTCTTCCTCTCCAGTTTTGTTACCCTCTAATCTATCTCCATCTCTCTCTCTCTCCCTCTTTCTCCTCCCCTCCTTTCCGCCCCAAACATTTTTGATCAATGCAGAGGTTCACCCGCTTTCTTCCTTCCCCTCCTCTTTATTCACTCTCCTGAAGACAAATGGAGCTCTGATTGACAGGTGGCAACACGGGGTTGTGGCATGGCGTAAATAGGAGTGCTTGCTCCCAAGTTTCTGCAAGGAAGAATTAGGGTTGGGGGCTGGGCTGGGGAGGAAGAGCTCTCAACTTGGAGGAAGGTGATTAATTTCAAAGCGAACAGAACGGGAATGTGATATACCCCTGCATCTCTCAACTCTGGTGGTTGTGAAAGAGGCAACGGGCGCATCTTTTGTGGCTCCCGCTGGCTTGTGCTCTGGCTGGGGCCTGTGAAGGCCACAGCCTGGGATTTAATGAGCCTCCTGCCCTCTTCTCCTTTCTGCTGATGTGAGCCGGAGGGAGGAAGAGCAAACCATCTGACTGAAGTTGAATTCCAGGTCTCCCCATTGTGAGCAGCATGGTTTATATTTTAGGCTCATTGTGCTTGAGAGGAATCTCGTCTTGATTTATTTCTGAGTGTGGGAGAGTTAATAGACACTTCAGAACAATGTGGGCCAAATTCCACTCTCAGACTGTAAGTTAGCAAGTCCCACTGGATACAGCAGGAGCTTTAAGAAGGCAACATTTGACCCAATAGAGGATTTGTAAAGAACCCAAGGTGAATTATTTGGGTTTTTTTTATCCCTATACAGACAGGGACTACGCCTTTGGTATAAAGAGCATTATTGGGAGAACTGAAGGGTAACAATAACAACAACAAAGTCTGTGCAGTCTTTAATTGCTAGAAACTTAGATTTCCTGGACAGTGAGATACTTGTGTCTCAGAAACAGAGCGCATGATGAATTAGCACCCAGACTTGCCTTTTGGAGGTGTAGAAAGTACTAGCTTATACAGCACGAGAGAGACATGGAGAGCCAGGTTCTTCACATCAGGGAGAAGTAGCAATGTAGGATATGTGTTCATGTATTGCAACATGCAAGGAGGGACATGAGACACAGGTATTCATGCAAGCTTTTTAGCCATAATTAATTACAATATTATGGTTAAAATTAAAAGCACAGGAGATAACAGCTAGAGGAGGATCCAAAGTCCAACAGTGTTTTGCTCCGTATCTGCAGTTGGTTGTGTGCAGGACATGCTACTTGGCCATTACTCATAAATCTTTTCTAAATGTCTAGGAGGTGTAATTGCAAAGCCCCTGCCCGTATGCTCAAGGGAAGTTTCCTTCCCACCTCAGAAAAAAAACAAAGGCTGGTTATTGTATTGCTCTGCCAAGGAGCAAGAATGATCAGAGCTGAAGATTTATATGGCCCTGAAGTAACAACTGGTGTCCAAGTACTTTATCAGAAAGGAAAGTGTCTCTCCCGACTTGGAAGTGGTTATCCAAACGTCCTGTTTTTCCAGTACAGTTTGGAATGTTGCATGAGTTTTGTACTGTAGATTAGCCCATGCAATCGCAAGGTAAATAGTCTAGAGACGCAGATCACATGGAAGAAGAAAAACCGTCTCAGCTTTGTATGCATCCTTGATCTCTTTTTCCTAAACCTTTTTCTTTTTTTTTTTCTTTCTTTGCTGTTTTGCCCCCAACATGTATCCCATTTCAGTAACTGAGCGTCTTATCTCCCACAGAGTCAGGCACCAGGGGAAGGGAAAAAAAAAAGGCAACAAAGTCAACAACTAAGCAGAAAAATGGTTTCAACTGTAGTCATTACTGTGTATTCACTTGAATCCTGCAAGATCCCAGTCTCGTTGCAAAGTGTAAAGCACGTTAATGTATTTTTGCTGGAATGTCTATACAGTAGACTTAAATAAAGCAGCCTATTGCCAAATAGTTCCTTGTCCTTGTATGCGAAATTAGTATATGGAGATGAAACTAGAGGACAGCAGGCTTTTGCTAATGATTTTCAGCTGCAACAATTCTGGATTCCACACTGAGCTCATGTACAGCCTTAATCAGCAATGCTGTTTAACTAAATATGGAGACATTTCACTGAAGATTATTTTATTTTAAGTCTTTTTCATGCATTTCCTCTTGCTGTGTCATCTTAATTGATTCACAGCTCCTGTGAAGCTTTGGGGCATGGGATGCACATGCAGGCGAAATGCATTCTTCCTTTACAAATCTGGCCAAGCCAGTCCTATCTGAGTTCAGAGGAATTAAGAAACTGTCACTGGGAATCGTTCTCTAACTAGCCATAAAATTATTAGATAAATAATACACATGATATATGGGTTTAGGCTATAACCTGTTCTTTCTACTTAAAAAAAAAGCCCCCCCAGTCCTTTTGATGAGATGATCATGTTATTACATCACCATTTTACTGGTATTGGGGCTAGCTACAGAAAGTGGGAGCACAGTACTTATTGGAGGTTACACAGTGTGCGTGACTCAGTATTTTAAAGCAATGGGGCCTGCAGAAGACAAAAGAGCACAAAATTAGAGGTGCTTTCTTACCTTGCCAGACTGCAAAGTTTTCCCAATTTTTCTAACGTAAACTCTTCTTGTTTGTTGTTGGTTTTGTCCAGGCATTATGCCTGAAACACAGCATGGAACAATCTACTGTGGAAGTGCTAGAGAGAGAGAGAGAGTTCAGCTGCCAGTTCAGTTTCGTCCTTGGTTTCTCACATGTCTCTTGTGAGACACGTGAGATTGATCTGCTTATATTGGACATTATAAACGTTCACCAGAAGTCAGACTAAGTCTACCAAGCACCACGCATTCCTACATATTTTCAGGAGCGGAGGAGATGCAGTATGTAGCCATTTTTTCACTTGTCTGCTTCAGCTCTTGTAGTAGACAGGTCCCTGTAGAGAACAGAGAGGTGAAAAAGCATCAAGTGGAGGAGAATGAAGATGCCTTCTGCATTTGCATAAACAGGCACCATTGTGGGAAAATCAAATGGGGATTTTTGTAAGCCTTTCAGTGCAGCTCTTTAAGGCAAGGTAAAAAGATGCACTCTACTATTCTTCAGTCTTCCTTGTGTTCCTTAGGATGCACCCTTGCAATCTGATTAACCTTGGGATAGGGAAGAAGGTAGTGGAGATTTGTTTGATTGTTGGGTTTTTTTTAATTGTGTTTTTAAATCTGGTTCCTACTAGAAGAGGACGTTGGAATTGTTTAGGCAATCCCAGGTAGCTTTCCACCCAGTCTGAATGCCTTCCACAAAGCTGTCAGTTCTTTAGCTTAATACTGGGTCTTAGTGTATTAATTCAAGGCTTTCAGTGATCTAGGACACAACATGTGCCAGGAGTAGGAACTAAAATTAGAGGCAGACTTTTGGCTGCGAGAGCTGCTTGAGGCTACTTGGGGTGAAAGAGGAGGGAAGAGGCCTGACGTCAGTCACAGCCCAAGGACTGTAAGATGTCCAAAGTACCCCCTCAGATACAGGTTTTTCTGCAACACACTGTAGTGAATGGCCCTTCGTTTTTTAATCACATCCCACTCACTGATACAGTTATCGGTGCCTCATTTCACTACCAACTCCTTGTCAAAATCTCTCGTAGTTCACTTATTACAGCAAAGTCCTGTTCTTGATATACTGGGATTGGGATTACTTCCCCCTACATGCACTCTAAAAGAGGAATGAAAACTTTAAATAGTAGCTAGTCTTCGATAACATGCACCTAAAAAAAGGTGAAAACATTGAGAAACAAATTGAAATCCTTATGAAGGATTTTGAGTTTCCATTCATAGAAAACAGCTCTTGATGATGTAACCTAATGGTAAAAAAAATAAATTTAAAAATAGGCAAAACAGGGCTGAGTGACAGGAAAATTGCTTCTTCCTCCTTCACTTCAGTGAATATATTTTATTATGTAAAATTTTATGCTCTTGGCTTTATGCGAGAATCATTTCCCTGTAGGGTGGCTGGTTTTTTTTACATACATATCATAATTCTGTTAAGGACTATGAATAAGGAATAATTAGGCATTATTGTTTGGTTATGTAGATTCTCTTGTGATCCCTTCTTTTTCACTTCATTTAAACTGTCGATACTGTTCTTGCCATGTAGAAATAATGACTGCGGTACTTCATGAATATGAGATTACGGGGACCTTGTTTGAAATTGCTGTTACACTTGTTCCTCCTCTGTGATCATTTCAGGCCATCTGAAACACGCTCTTTCTCCCTGAGAAAATAAATACTCAGAAACACCAGTTTGTAGGCATTTAGTCTTTACTAAAAGATCCTCGGTCTTTACATTGTCCTGGCTTGTCTCTTTCTAAGGAGGTCGTAAGGCTGTGCTTTGGCACTGGCATGGGATTCGCATAAACGTGAAAGGGGGGTCTAAATAAGATATATAGAGGCTGTTCTGCAATACAAGAATTTTGCCTTATATTCAAACATAGAAAGATTTTTAAGTTTTTTATTGTTAGGGGAAAAAAAACCCAACCCTTCTCTTCTGAAATCTGTACTGTGAATCTAAACTCTGATATTTTGCTCCTATTCATGTGCAGCACTTTCTTTGATGACTGTTGGAGTTCTGATCTCACAGGGAGAGGAGAATATTGGAGTTGAGATTTCTTGAACAGAGCTTAGGGGATAATATTGTGTTTAGTTTGTTTCACTAGATGCAAGCTAATCAGAGAATAATTAACAGTCAAAATGCCAAGGTCCTTATTCATGTAAAAGATCTGGTATTGAAGTCCTCACTAAAGTAACACTTACGTTGAATTCAGTGAGACTTTAAACTGAACAAATGCTTCAGGATTTGTCCCCAGCTATTTTCTCCCTGGCAGTTTTTAATGAGCATCCCATAAAAGTGTTTAACAATTGTATTGACTTTGATTTTTCAAGGTTTTGGAGAAAATTGCTTTCTCAGGTTGTGGGGGAAAAAAAATGCTGAAACAAAAAAAAAAGCACACATTTTTCCATCGTGGTGTCTAACGTACTGTAAGCAAATTCAAAGACTGTCTCACCTCACGCTTGCTGATAGGCAGTATGTTAAGTACGTTATAAAGAGTATTGTATAGAAATTGCCAGAAGGAAGATTTACAGCTGGTAGATAAAGGTGTTTCAGATCTGATCTTGAATTCTTGGGATTGAGATAAAATTTAGAGAGGTAGCTATAGATGCCAGTACTTTGTTTGTTTTATAAATGAAAGAAGAGAGGGGAAAAAAAAGCCATTGCTAAGATCACCATGCAGAGCCTGGTGTTTAAATGGCATGATTTTGTGTCAGAAGAAGCAGCTAGTGTATCTGGATTCATCCCTTGCCTTGCTCTCCTCGGTTGTCACTGAGAGCTCCCAGGCTGAGACAGATGGCTGCTGGTTTAGTTGTGTGCGTGGGAGACAGGAACTTCCACATGTGATTTTTTACCATTTGGTAGTAATTAGTTTGTTGTATAAATTAACATTAACTGAACCATTCTTCAGGCATTGTTTGTAATTATCTTCTTTGAGTCTCTGAGTTGTGTAAAGAAATAAAAAGCGGGGAAGAAACTGCTTCTTATTTTTTACAGGGAAAGGACTCTATCATTAAGCAGAACAGAGCAGCAATTATCATCGCATGCCCAGCAGACTGAAAACTTCAAAAAAAAACCCCCTTTAAAAAGCCAGATTTTTTTCTGTAAATATTAATGGAAATTAATGATTTAGAAGTGCAGATAGATTTAATAAAACTTGTAAGAATGAAACTAGAATAAAAGCACTGATGAACGTGCCTCCCCTGACATCATCGTCATTGTTGTTACTGCTACTACAAATACCACTGCTAGTACTTCATTTGGTGTGCTTTTGTGAAGAGCAGAGGGTTACTTTATGTTTTTAAATACATGTTCTCTCAATTTTATTCCTTCCCCTTCGCAGCCCATCTCTGAGATATTTCCTTGTTTGTTTTTTTGTTGTTGTTGTAGAGAGTAAAGATCTTGTGTCTGCGTATCAGGCAGTTAGTGCTGGTTTTCTCCAGGGATTTCTGTCACTTCCAGCGACCAGCCAAATTGGAATTGTCAGGAGAACAGCCTCTCGCATGTTCCTTGGCACTTCTGTTTCCAGACTTGGCCAGAATCCAGACATGCAGAGGTTTGTGGACGTGAAAAATAACAGGGAAAATGCCCTCTGGTATTAGCCCAAAATTTTAGTAATGTATTGGGAATCTCTAGGTCCATTTGCTAGAAAAGTTCGGTGCTTTGGTGAGTAAGAAAGTTTTATATTTCATTAGACTGAAGTTCTTCCCTTTCCTACCCAGCAGTAGGTGAGAACTGGTGTTGGTGTCTGTCTTTTTGTATTGCCCTCCTGCCCAGGATACAAAGCTCAGATGAGGGGCAACGCGGCACTGTGCAGTAAATCCTCTCTCACATTGGCTGCGTTGCAGCAGTAAAACTGGTGCAGTCCTTCACAAGGTGCTCCACGGCTTCATTAAAATTAATTTAGTATCCAACATGTACCCTCTAGAGAACAGTTCACGTGCCTCAAGTTTGCAAGTGTCTCGGTGTTTTCTTGTGGAACGAAATGAAGACAGTTTTAGACCCGAACTTGAACTTGTTGAGGTAAATCTGTGCCGACTGTGGTTTTACCTAAATTTGTTGCATACAGGGCCCACGCCTGAGAGGCACGTTTGGGTCTCCCTTCTCCTGATTGAAGTGCTGTTAATATTCACATTTAAATAGATAAATAGTCTTACCTGGACAATAAATGCTAAAAGAGAGCTTGAAAATCTGAAATGAGTAAATATAGATGCAGCTTAGTTAAGAATTGTTCTGTTTTTCTTGGCATGGTGAATTAGCCTATATGAAGCTCCGTGCTGTTTGGAGAAGAGGAAGGTGGGAGGGAGTATGTGGGAGCTTTAGTGGCTGGAAACGCAAAGAGAATACAAGCTGAGTACGCTGAAACCTGCGTCGAAGAGAAAGCTACTGTGGATGGTTTTCTTCCTCTCTTTCTTTTTGGCAAGGGTTAATGCTGTAACTGAGAACGTATCTGTGATTCTCCGGCTTTTGATATCAATGAATCAAACATTTTTCTGAACCATCCCTATTGAACACTTTTTTTCTTTTTTCAACTACAAAAACCATGCCAACCATGCTTTGATATTGGTGTGACAGTGTGGTGGATAGGCTCGCAGTTAGCTGAAGTGAGCATGTGAGGTTTTCAGTTCACCTTCGTCCTGCTGAAGGGTTGTGGAACAAGAAGGAAGAGCTGAATACAGCCTTTTGTTGTGTGAAGTATACAGCTGCAGCATCATCGTACCAACTGTAGGGCAGGGGTTTTTTTCATCCCTGGAGGAATACAAGGAGGAAAGATTGGTCCTGTGGCTAAAAGCACAGAGCAGACTCAGAACATTCAGTTTCTTCTGAGTTTTGTTTTATGGTTGGTTTGGGTTGGGTTTTTTTCACAGATTTTCCACATGACCTTCATTCTCTGTGTCCATGTTCTGCATTTTTAAAGCATGGTTGATACTAATAACTTCTACAGTGGTGAAATTCACTTACTGCTTGGGAGATGCAGCCTGCAGTAGTCCTAGAATGAGACATAGGTCTGAAGAAACAAGGTGGCTGGAAATAATGTGTCTGTTACAAGTCGGCCCCCCTTTTCTGCCTAACCAGAAACAAGATTGCAGGTTGAGTTTGGAAGCCTTTGGCCTGAATTCAGTAGCTTCCTTGTAGGCAGAGCTCACTTTTGTCTCGATGGGATTGCTACGAGTGGAGCAGCTGCAGAGTTGGGCCTGTGGGGCGGTTGTGCAACGTGAAGTTGGCTCTGCAGCTTTGTGCGGTAGTTACACTACTGGGGAAGGAGTGGGTTTCCATACCTCCTCCTCCTCCTCCTAGATTCTCTTTTGCTGGACTGGACAGTTCTCAATTGTTGAATCTCGTCGTGTTCTTACCTGGAGTGAGGGCTGTCCTGGGACATCAGGCTGTGGTCCTCCGGGCTTGCACGCACTGGAGTAGGGGATCATAACCGTAGCGGAAAACATAATATCATCTTCTCTTTGCCTGCCACTTAAAAAATTTCTTGCTGTTCCCCCACATGCCTTGTGGGATTTATTTATTTATTTTATGGACATGCGAGTTACAAGCTTTGGCATGGCAAGAAGGTGAGGAATTTTTTGTTTTGTTTTTAGTTTGGCGAAGAGGCGGGTGGGAGGAAGGGAGCGCGTGGGAGCTCTGGTGACTCGGAGCTCAAAGGGAATGCATTAATTAACCCAGGAGGATCGCTGGGATGCAGGAGTGAGAAACTGCAGCTTTAAACTCCAGTGATCTTTATCCATTGTTGGGTTTGGGTCAAAGACCCTGGATAAGAGAAGGGGGAAGAAGGGTGAGAAGGAGGGTGGGCACAATGGGAACCAGATGTTTCAAGCTGATGGGGGTTGGCCTCTCTTGTTATTGTGTGACAAGCAAGTGACCGATCTCCCCCACACACCCAGCCTTCAAAAGTATGTCATTCTTGTCCAAAGTCCTTCTGTCCTCCGCGGGGAGAGGGAGAGGAAAAGGGAAGGAGAGGCAGACACATGTGTGTGTGCACATACATGCATACATACATACATCGGCACACACATGCATGCACACACACTCACGCAGACAGCCCTGGCTCTGCTTTTTTCCTCTGGCCTACCTTGTCGGATGGCCCTGGAAGACTAAACAGGTGTTATCTACTTTTGATTTCAGTGCATTTAAATTAATCCTGTCAGCTCAGCTGTTAAAACAACTGTCATCTCCAGCTGTTAGTAATTTTCGACTGGGCACTTTTACAGGTTGCCAAGTTCTGAGCCTGCATTGTGAATCTCTCGCTCCCTTTCTCTCAAAGCGCTATAGTAACAATTTGTATTTTTTTTTAAAGGGGACTTGCATCGCACTGTTTTTATATCAAACCCTGTTTATTATATATTGAAATAATAATATCACAAAACCCAACATCATCATGCCAGACTTTGGAATAAAGAGCTAAACCATGTGTGGAGTGCAGTGCATATCAATCTTCTGTGGGTTTGTTGCAGCCTCTCTGTGCATTTTAAATTTGAATGAGAGATGAATCAACCTGAGGGTTTGGGAGGGAAGAAGAGGGGAGCTCTAAATTTTTATTGCCAAAAATAAAGCCTCCTTTTTAGAAGCACAGCACACTCTTTTTTTCCCCCCTTTGCCTCAATCTACATTTAATTTTCATGTTAGTATGAACAGTAGGTACCTTGTAATGAAAATATTTAAAATACCTTTCAATTGTTAGAGTAATGACATGCACATGGTAGCCTTAAGAACTGGGGGGGGGGGAATCATAAATCAGATACATGTTATTGATTGGAGTAGACACTCTCTAATGTCAGTTATTCCTATGTGGTAAGGATCTATAGTGCATTACCAGTGCTTCAGAGTCAGATAGCACTTGTGGATTACACAGAGCTGAATCCCAACAAGGAAGGCTTTCTGTGCCTTTAAGTTTTCCACTCTGCATGGCCAGATTTTCAACTGGTAGACAACTGATGCTGCCCCCTTGACTTACATTGCAAGCTGTCCATAAAACACTGGAGAGGATTATGCCGGCGTTCTTTTGCACCTTCCTAGGAAAAGGATGTGCTTAAAAAGTGGCTGTAGGTAATCTTTTGCTCAGCAGACCGCAGGTGATTTCAAGTGTCAGGTAGCCAAATAAAAGAGATCCTTGAAAAAAATCATGCTTTGTATTGTCTGCCTCCTACATAAATAAGGGCACTTATTCCATATCTTGTAGCAAAAGAAAGACTTCAAATTTGAAACCTCATTTCTTTAGATTTTCATTATCTTTTAGTTTTGAATTTCTTCAAGAAGATTCAGTTCAAATAGGAACTGCTCCCCAAATAATACCAATGGGATTCTTTTTTTGCTTCACTCTTCATTCTAACTCTTGGATAAAGCATTTTATCATTTCAGAAAAGACAAGAAGCCAAAAACTTTAGTAGATATATGAAAGATAAAAGGGAAGATTCAGATGCTGAAGTACCACCTAATTCAGTGTGGCAGGTGCCGATCCCATTTCCATTTTAAAATGTATCTCTGCTTTGTGGCACGTTCAGTCTGTAACACAGAATTGCAGCTATCTGAGCAGCATCCTAAATTCCATTACAGTTGTGGCTGGCTTTGAAGGGCCCTACATAACGTCTTCCTAGAGAAGTTTTGAATGCTTCATGAAATAACTATATTCATATGCATCAGTCTTTGGGTGAGCCATCATTATTATCTTTCTTCTCCAACAGTGCTACCATTTAACCCGGAGATGAAGCAACTTCCTCAAATTTCCCACCCCTTGCTGAACAATTGTAGTATTTTTCAGCTAAATGTTAAATGCTTACTGAAGGTCCCATTTGGTATTAAAATCTGGAATACTGGTTATGAAGATGGATCTGTGCACAGGAGGCTGAGGATTTGCATCACTAGATTATATACATGCATGCTTACATGCATGCACACAACTACTGTTGCTACTAGCAGGTGCTTATCAGGTTGCTTACCTGGAATTCCGTTCCATCTCTGCATGGAGAAATACTGGAACTGCAGTGGTGTATCAGACACATTTCAGTAGAGAGTTTAACAGAATTTTCTTAGAGTAAGAATTTAATAAAAATCTATTCATCGAATATTCTGATTTTACAGAAGCTGGTACTGGGCAGGAATGCCATTAGATCAAAGAAAGCCCTTCTTCTAAGGTACTGCTTTTTTGAAAAAGAAACTGAAATGTAAATTAAAAAATATAAATTAAGATATGCTATTATGGAAACCTTTTTCTAGCAAAAATCCAAGCATTTTTAGGAAAATTAAATAGTTCGGACTCTGATGCAGTTTCGTTTGGTGATTTATAGTGCATGTGATATGATGTTGTTTAAACCTGCCTCAAGGTACATTGTCAAATGTTCCTGCTTACACGGATTTCTCAATACAGGCTTAGTTTCTGCTTTGCGAGGTGTCCCTAGTTGCTTGAAAAAACAACTGAACTTCAAAGCCAGATTTGCCTATGGTTCCTGAGGTTTCTTTACTCCTTCCATCTCCACATCTTATGCCCACCAGAACTAACAGGTCGACTTGTGGCTTCTGCAGGGAGCTGTTACCATCTCCTCGGTGCCGAATACGGTTAACAGTATGGCATTTCTTAAAAGTAGTAGTTAACTTAATGCTGCAAAGGCTAATGTACGCATTTTGTTCTTGTTGTCTCTTCTCTTTTGCAAGTTCCTTTGCTTGCAGACACGTAGCTTGAGTCTCATTTGGCACGGCACCATTTTAAAAGACAGATAGTTCCAATGACATCAATGAAATCATCTCCGTGTAAGATGGAAGTAAGCGAGACTGAATCAGAGCCCAGTGCCTTCAGCATACAAATGTATGTCTACTTTGCTTGCTTAAATTAAAAGGTACTTCCAAACCTTTGAGGGTTTTGTGCAACTTGAGAGGTTCCATTAATCTTATCTATATGTAGTAAAACCTTGTCAATTCACACTAATGATTCTGGGAGTTAACAGGTAAGCACATTTTTCAGCTGGTTTCTACTTGGGTGAGGGACTGAACCTAAACTCTTGACCCTACACATCTAAATTTAGGGGTATTCAAAATCTGAATTTTGCAACTCGAGTCAATATTTAATTTTATTTGACTTTGTGTTTAGTGGTTTTGGCCAACTGATTTATGTTTGACAATCCAAAGGTGTAAGAGATATCTACGTACGCTATTATCTCTCAGAAGATAGACAGAGCACACATACGAAGGGTGGGGGCTGTGGAATGCCCTGGCCTGGCTGAGGAGGAGTCTGCAGGCATGCAGATATTCATGCTGCTGAATTCGTAAAACCTGTACTCATCCTTCAGAAGTGAGGAGGCCTTTTAATGGCCCAGAGTTCAAGGGACCTATGATGCTTATAAGAGTGTTTGCCAATCCGTCTCTCTCTTTCTTGTGTGGCTGGAGTAAGTAGAGGAAGATTTTCCTGAAGCCTGGTTTTTGAGAGGAGAGGAAAGACTGTTCCATCACTTTTTTCCCACCATTGACAGAAAAACCCACATAACATGAGGAAAACCAGAGACTGATTATTCATTACTCTTTGCTTTCAGTTTTCATCTTTCAGTTCCGTATCTTATTTTCCCTTTCTTCTTACCTTCTTTTCCAATCTTTCCACTTGTATTCTTGAAAGAGCTAATTACCATCCATTAACTAGATTTGACGAGCATCAACAAGCATCTCCAAGGCAAGCCAGAAAAGCGACATTAATAGCAAAAATAATAGTGAAAATTTGATATCAACAGGACACGACTGTGTAAAGTGCACTGCAATGTCAATGTAGTGTAGGATATTGCTAGGCTCTTAATTAAGCAGTTTTCTGTTAGAAGGGGTATTAAATGCAGATCTTGACTATTCCTACGGATCTGTAACCCCAGTATATAGTAAGTGATGCTTCTGAAGTTCCTGTATTTGTAAAACCAAAAGTGCAGATTTAAAGTTGTGAGTACATTGCCATAACCCGCTGTGTGGTTGTCCTTATTTTGGTGGAAGAGTGACATTTTCAGCTTAGTTCAATGTCTAGGAAGGACTATAAGCTAAGCTGAAAAATACCCGTTTTGTATTTAAAGCTCTAGTTGCTTAAACTGATAAAACTTCCCCAGGTAAACAAGGAAAACATCCTGTGTTCTGCTAACTTTTGCCAGCTCTCTCTGATGGATATACGTCCAAGGAAGTGCATTCAAATTGCTGCACCTGCTTTCATTGGTACCAATGTGATTTCCTCCCACCCTGTGAACAGAGGTGGGTTTTTGCTTTCCATAACAAAAGGGGTTGTTTGGGTACCTTTGAACAAAACTTTGTTTATCCACTGTTGATGTGTGTCCTGGATGATACAGTTAAGTATTTCTCTCCTCTCCAGGTGGACTGCTTGTCAGCGGTCATGTGTCTAGAATTTTCTGATTCCATCTAGCTCATGGAAGATGACGTTTTTTCTGCGCTTTCAGAAAAACCCAGGAGATAAGCACATTTCTGTGGCATTGGTGGGCTGTCGTGAACAAAGTCAACAGAGCTAAGATTAGGACTGTATATTTCTCTTTGTGTGTACACCCTGTTTCTGGTCCAGTTTTTATCCATAGTCAAAAACTCTGGACTTACCTGTAGGATGTTTTTCAAGAAGAAAAATGCCTATAAGTACTTCACGTCAAGTTAAAACAATTAGAGCACTTTTATTCAAAGCTAGAAGAGTAAGTGCAGCTTTTTCCCTGGTGAACAAAATAACTTAAAATTAAGTTTAATGTATAATTACAGCATTTTTCTGCACTTTCAGAGTATGGTCATGAGCAAATTACCATGAGATAAGAATTTGCAACTCGTCAACTACTTCTCCTTGTTCACTGTATGATTCATCTTTACCTATTGTAAACGATGTATTGTCATCTTTCATCAATCCAATCCCAAGTGACAGGTGATAGGACGAGGGGGAATGGCCTCAAGCTGCAACAGGGCAGGTTCAGATCAGAAATTAGGAAAAAATTCTTCACCAAAAGGGTTGTCGGGCATTGGAACAGGCTGCCCAGGGAGGGGGTTGAGTCACTGACCCTGGATGTATTTAAAAGACGGGTAGATGAGGTGCTCAGTAATATGGTTTAGTAGAGGACAGGTACGGTTGGGCTTGATGATCTCAGATATCTTTTCCAACTGTGTGATTCTGTAATCCAAGGTTAGCATGTATACTGTGGAAGAAGAGCCACGGGTGTGCAAGCAGTTACTGATGCGTGGCCAGTGTTGTGCAAGGTCATATTGCAGCCTGTCTTACAAGAAGATGTTCAGATGTTTTCAGTTTGGACAAGGTCCATGTCTGCTTTAGGGGCATTTCCTTTTGAGGTTGCCGTCATACAAGCTGTTATCCAAGCAAGTCAACCATATGAATCTTTTAGAATTAATGTTACTTTTCTTTAATACATAATACTCAGTTCAGTGTTTTTCCTCTGAACGAACCAGCCAATTAGCTTCGCTCCCTGGTATAAATTATTTCCTTTCATTGGTACTTTTGACTGTTGTTGTATCTTTGGTTTTAAACGTGTATGTTGAACATGCTGAGAATGTTTTGATGTTCTTACAACTAGAGAGAGTGCGGCTAGAACATAGTTCTAGGAGGCTTAGTTAACTGCCCTGGTTAGAGACCTCTGCCAGTTCTCTTAAGTCAGTGGAAGGAAATCTTCATGCAAGCAAGAAGGCTGATACGCAACTGTGAAATACAGGAAATATAAGCAGTAAAATGTAGGAATTCTACTTTGATGGTTTTTCCAGAACTGTATAATAGCTTGCAAGCTATCTAGTCAGAATCCCCACACTGCTTTTTTTGGGCTTAGCTGAAAGTAATTTAATGGTAAAAAAAGTTAATTCCAAATCACCTTCTAGATCTAAGTTAATTACTGTAGAACTACTCTTGCCCGGTAGTTTCTTTTGTCCAAATTCCATTATTTTGAATCATAGTATTGGTAACAGCTTCTGTGATTCAGGAGAAGCCAACCATCCCCTTCCCTGAAACATAAAAATCTGTATTTACGAGATGAAGATACTTCGTGAAAAGATTCTGACTTGGTATTTCTCTTCCATATTTTAAGAAGGATATTTATACTGCCAGGTATGTAACTTAGGTGAGCTAATGACAAGCTCTGACCTCACCTGCCCCACTTAATCAACAAAATGGGAAACTTAAACCTTAACCACCCAGCTTGAAACCAGCTTAGACACATGGAATCTAAAGTAAATAGGCTAAACACACTTTCATCCAGCCAACCATTATGTATCATAACTGTAATTCTAAAATTTAAATTTGTCCTGTGCATCCATGGCAAATGCAGATTGTATCAGGCAGAGTAGATAATCTTGACCAAGAGAAAATGAAAGCTCTTGAAGCATTTTCAGAGACAATGTAATGCACTGTGCCATGACATTTTATCGTGATACGATGAGACAATATCGTGATGCAGGCAGTTTGACTTTTAAATTTCACCTGCAGGGCAAACTCAATATGGTAAAACTTCCCCATCCACAAATCTAGTGGTAGTTGCAGGGCACAGTCATCCAAACTCCTTAAAGCCAAAGGCTACACAGGCAGTGCTCCAGAAACCAGAGCACTGTGGCTAACGCTCACATCTGCAGCCTGCACGGAGAGCACCTGACTTTTGGGTTGGATTCCTAGGCTTGCTTCTTTCCTAATCCTACTTTTCCATGGAGGTTGTGATGCAAAGTTAATATCTGAGGGATATGTCGAGACTGCTTGATAGAAAATAATAACTGAGAATCCAAAAATATTCTTTCTTTTCAGTATGTGCGTGAACAAGAACAATATTGTCTTTCATCTTCTGTGATAGTTGACTTCAGCTAATGTGTTGACTATTCACAGGGTTTAAAGAACCACAGAAGATTAAATAGACCTGTCCTTGAGTTACCAGAGGACGTAGGAAGTTGGTTGCAGTGACGTTCTGTGCATCCTTTCTTGTTTTTAGAAGAACAGTGGGTACTTCAGGAGGGTATTTTTTGTTTTGGTTTGGTTTTGGGGGGAGGGTGTATTTTTTATAGAGTCAGTGGTGACAAAGAAACGGATGAGCGATAGACTGAATGATGGCATCATGCTGGCTCATGGCACTAAAAGAAGTAACCATATAAAATAAAATTTTAACAATCCAGCCTACTTGGCACACTTGTTGGCAAACTCAGCAGAAAAGGGAAAGAAGAAAATGAGCTAGGGATACTACATTGAGTCCTCTGTTTAGCTGTTCTCCTTCAAAAATGCTCACTGACTAAAATTACACTGTGTTGGGTTGGTTCTTCTGGGTGAATGAAAAGGAGAATCTAATTTTTTAACATGTTCAAGAATTCCACAAAACCAAATTTATTAACTTTAACAAATTTATTTGTAAATCTTATTTATTTAAGCCTACTGAAGTCAATATAAGTCAGTGATCTTTGGATCAGAAGCCTAGAATATCTCATGCTGAGACTCTCTTGTGTTGTATGAAAGGCTCCAATATCACTTAAACTGTTTAAGCTTTTTTCCCCTCTTTGGAAGTGTCTTCTCTGTGTCAGGGGTAGAGCCTTCAGCCAGTGGAGTAATTGTATTATACCTGTGTAAAGCTGCTGTGGGAAAGCTCTTGTTTGGTGAGGTGGACAGAGTTGAGGGGTGATGCTAAGACATAATAGTAAAAATAATACTGTGTCTAAATTTTCCAGTCTGACTGCTTCCATCCAGTAGAGTTCTGAGGCAATTTCTGGACAACTGCACTTTGGAAAAATACATAAATGCAAATAATGTGCTAGGCAAGACCTCGAGGAAGAAAGCTTTGAATGGAATGGTAGTGTGTAATTTTAGTTGTAAATACCATGGGCTAATTTTTGCCTTGACGGGATTCAGCCAAAATGAGTTGTATTTAAAAGGATTTGGTGTGCTGTTGGGTACAGATAGCTAACAGTTTGGTGGTTTGCAGGGTTTCCTTTAATGTGGTTATGCTCAGATTGTGTATCAGACAGCTTCAGACTATTAAGTTACACTCTCTTGCTAGCACTCACTTCTCGGCTTCTAGAAAGAATATTTTCCTTTGTGTTTGTATATTAGTTAAACACCGTCTCAGCAATTCAGATGCCAAAGTGAACCTTCTTCCAGAGCGATTTCAGGAGATGGAAACTTTAATCCAGTGGTATATCAGAAGTAGTTTAATGTTTCATTTTGATTTTTGTTCTGTTTAGTCTCCATCTCTTTGTGCAGTGCAGGAAGTGGAAGTCCCAATGACATTTACATTGCAGCTTGTGTATTCTCTGCTCAGTATCCACCAGTAGTGAAACTTCCAGATCTTACCCGCTTTATCCTGCCCATACTGGAAACAACAGAGCCCACCGGTTGAATAGCTGCCTTCTTTCCAGCAGTTTGGGGGAAGAAAGTTGGACAGTGCTGGTCTCCTGTAGGACTGTTCCCATATTTGAGCACTAAATCATCAGGACAGCTCGTAAAGCCCTGCGCTCTCCCAGTGCTGTTGTGCAGCCGCGTGCATGTTGTGGGACTGTTGTTGACACAGTGCTGCTGCATATAAGGCACAGAAAGACGCATCACCCGTTTGCAGCAGGGTACCATTTCCACCTGAAAGCACAAATAATATAATGCAAATAGCTTGTTTTCACCCTCAGGGAAAAGCAGAAAAAAAAAAAAAGGAAAGAAAGAAAAACCACCCACAAAAACCACCTAGATAAGAAAATAAAAATCATAGGTCATGTCGGTTAAGATTTTTGAGAGGGATTAATGATTTAAAAGGTTTTCAGATGAGGCTCTGATGGGCATAATGAAGCCATTTCAACTTTCAGTGCAAGTCAGCACCAAGAGTACCTACTTTACCTTAAAACTGGGACTTGGTCTCCCATGTGATTTAAATGTTCAACTGTGACATTCTAATAGTTCTTCAGTATTTATTTCGAGCAAGGTGCAACCCTGTGTGTCTGTCACTCAGAGCTGAAAAATAAACAAAGCTAATATTGTTAAGTGTCTATTAAAAAACTGTGTTAAAATGAGGATTATTCCAGAAAAGTGGTTCTCTCCCTTTACTAACTAGCTAGTAGTAGCATATATTCTGGACTACTGCAGTGTTCCAGGTCTACAGCATTCCTTCATGAGGAAGAGAGCTAAGCCATCTAAGCCCAGTATAGTTGGTGTTTTTATGTAACACCAGGAACCCTGTGAGGTGCAAACTCAGGCTGGGGCCCTTTGTGCTGGGTTCGGTAGCAACATGTCTTGCCTCAGAGACCGTAGACTAAAAGGTACTGGACAGCAAACGTGATCCAGGGGACAGAACAGAGTGGGGACCTGAGTTTATGTCATCCTCACTCCCATGTTCTAGCCAACACAGTGCATTTCCAGATACAGATTTGAACCTCACAGCTTGGGCCCACACCTAATTTAAGTTTGAATGTGGTGGGCTGAATTAGTGTGTGGGTGTGTATTGTCACATGTGTACCAGGAGCATCGCTCCGTGCTATCCTGATTAACCAAGGTTTTATGAGAAGTGACAAAAACGAGCTCTGGTATTTCTGCCCTTGGTGCGGTTGGAATCTAAGTGAGAAGAGTAAGAGGGTAATGCACGTTGAATAATGTGGTACTGGACTTGCTTTTAGTTGTGGGTCACGTTTTTTTTTATAAAATCCCTTTGTGGTACTTGGTTAATGAAACAAGAGTTGAATTGCGGTGTTATGAGTACTAATAGCACGTATCAGTTCTGCTCTTGTTTATTCCAGTAGTCCATTTGGAGTCAACACAAGGGAAGTTTTGACAAAAAAAACCCAACATAATTTGCCCCATTTCCTAATATGATGAACTTGAAAACTTATTCATATAATTTTTCTCTCTTTAAAAAAAAAAAAAAAAGAATTTTTGTATTTCTGTAAATTAACATTTAGCTTTTTGACAAGAGTTTATTTAAATACCCCACATCCTTCTTCACAAATACCAAACTTCTAGAAGAGGTGCTTCTTAAAATACTAGAATGGTGCTTTTCACACCACTTCTGTAATAACCGGATTTGATTGATTTTTTTTGTTTTTTGTTTAAAAAAGCCAATTTTTTGACAGTATTATCTTGGCATAAAAATTCATTTAAACTGGAGGCACTCAGACCGTGCTTTACAAAGGTGAATTTAAGCAAGTATTTTTAAATTAAGCACATACTAAATGACTTTCTGAATTAGGGCTACATATATACTCAGCAGTAAGAGGAGTGGTGGTAGCTGTTTTCATGTTGTAGGTAATGCTGAAGAATTAAAAACTGAGCTGTTTAACTTCAAAATAAGCAATATCCCTGTTTCAGCTGCTACGTTAAAAGGAGGAAGACTTTGTTGGATTTATTTTTGAAAACAATGAATTTGCCATAGTCAAATGGTTTATCATTTACATGGTGTTTTTTGCCTCTGGTAACATCTAGTAACTGGAGATGGGCAGGGAGGTCGTTCAAAGAAGAAAAATGGAGGGGAAAAGAAGCTAATGAAATACATGCTTTAATGCACCTACATAGACATACATGCACTGTTTTGTGTTAGCATTAGGAAATCTGACCTCCTCTTTAAAAGGAATCGCTTTATGTCTGAAAGATGGGACTTGATCACTTTTAGCTTCATGCACGTACCCCATAATACTATTCTTGGCCGGAAGAGTTCCTAGATCCCTTGGGCAGCCTCACAGCCACAACGTTTTACTTTGCAATAGCTTGTCAGTAGAAACAAGGTTGTAGTGCCCAGCAACCTGCACAAGGAAGTGGGAAGCTGGAGTTGAAATCCACACGCAGAATTAAAAGCTGCACCGGCGATGTATGCACTCTGTACCAATGTTGCTGTCTGTGTTTACAAAGCAGATTAAGGCCTATGTGTCAAGTTTAAATTTGCGAACTTCTGGTGGTTTGTGCGTAAACAGCAATGCGACATTAGCATTGCTTTAAACATGGTTTTGTTTGCTTTAATATCCTAGAAATCTTACTCTGACATTAAACGTGTCTTTGAGTGTGATGAAGCTGGAGGGTAATATCTCACTCAAGTGCAATTTTTGTCATTGTTCAAAACTATGGTAATGCATTTGATGATTCCTATCTGCTCTTCAATGTACGTGGTTATCTTTCTTATTTTCCTTCTCATACATATCTATAGCACTGTCTAGATCTGGAAGATTTGATTTGCTGTATATGTTGAAAGAACAGAAAACCCGATCCTCTGTTTTTATTATATTTTTCTGCAATCTTGTAGACCTTGAAATTGAAGCTGGCACATTTGCGAATACGATTTTCTTTCTTGGATCTTTTCAAAGTTTATTTTCTCCATAGGTAAATTAACCTGTGATTCTAACAGTGACTTTGGCAAAATCAACACAGTGGGGTGTGGATAAAAGAATTCTTCAGAGTTCTGCATTAATATCGCCACTCGGCTCCTGTACACAAATCTATCAGACAGCTAATTGTATGGAATGGAACTGACAAAGAGCAAGCTTTGCTTGCTAGGAATAATTCTTACAGAGGATGCAATCTTTGAGTGGGAGCTGAATGAATGCTCAACCCATTCCCAATATGTGAGCTTAATTGATCCCCTGCCTGTCTATCTCTAGGAGTTTTTTACTCTATTACAGAGTCTTTTCAGTCTCCTTTTTTTTTTTTTTTTGTAACGTGCATCCTTGTTCAAAGCAATATGCTCTATTTCCCTTGCCTGAATTTTGAAGTCACTGTAAAGGTAGAAAGTTTTTCCATATACATACACATATGCACAGTGATGCCCTTTAAAGTCTCTGTGTATGAACAAAACATTTCTTTCACAAAAAAAACCCCACCACCAACCCAAAAATCAAAATGCAAACCATTTGTCCCACTTGTTCACATGGGATGATTATTACTGCACCACAAGGGTTGGGTGAGTCATATTTATTAACTTCTTCAAGTTGGACTACAACTACAGGTTAGCATTATTTATCATACTTTGCTTATTCTGGGTAGTAAATATTAATGGTCTGTTGGAAGTGTGGATGCTGATTTTGGACAGAAGAACAGTACCAACCCTTTTGAAAATGAATAGATTTAGGAGTGAATGGTTAAAAGCTTCTGCATGAGACTACCATTGATTTTTCTTGATGCTTGTATCATAACAGCATAGCCATGTGTTAGAATGAAGCCAGAGGTAGTAGCATTTGCTGTGTGAAAATTTATTTCTGTGCCTCAGGTATTTTCACCTGCATGTTGTTAGCGTTGAGCCATGCCACGCAATCGCAGGATGGGCATCAGGCACTGGGTCTAGTGAAATTCAAAATTTGAGATATACATGTCCTGTCAGGTTAGTTCAGAGTTTAAGATAACACTTGAGACAAACTCTTTTGTGCTCTGTGTTAACTGGTTGCTTTTTCTCCCTTTCGTTGGAGCCAGCCAACTTCCTATCCAAACGTGTCAAAGATAGGATGGGCTCACTCTGAAATACAGTTTGTCTTGACAGTTTACATACAATTGGGTCTAAGTCTGTAAGCTCAGATTTGAGCACTAAGGAAAAGAAAGAAGCAGCCTTAGATACCATAATATGTACTGGCCATATTTCTGCTTGGTTGAAGTGGAATTAGTAAAAATGCTACAGAAATAGTGACTTTTCATAAAAATCCCGTGACCACTGTTCTTCCATCCTCAGTTCACTGCACCTTCCTTCTGCCCCTCATCCATGTATGCAAAACATTTTAGTAGCTGTCCCACCTCTCCACAGATAATTCCTACTACCTGTATGTTCCCCCAGTAATGACTTTGGCCTGACAGCCCTCTATGTTTCTTTAGTAGCTTATAGCATGTGTAACAGGACTTGGAATGCATCTTCATCTGTTTTGGGAAAGCATCCAACCTTTTCTTTGTTACCACAGTTAAAAATACCAGGTAAAAAGAAACGCTCAGCACTGCTGCCCATGCCTTCTTAGGCAGCTATACACCGGCTTCAGAGTTCTCCAAATGCAACAGGGACTGGAAACTAACCTTTTACTCTGT
This sequence comes from Porphyrio hochstetteri, assembly GCA_020800305.1. Classification (NCBI taxonomy): domain Eukaryota; kingdom Metazoa; phylum Chordata; class Aves; order Gruiformes; family Rallidae; genus Porphyrio; species Porphyrio hochstetteri. Next base: position 79,056,038 of record CM036905.1, on the reverse strand, counting down.
TCATGTGAATAAGTTATTGGTAGCAATTCCTGTTTTGTTTTGGTTTTAACTGGAATATGTGGGTCATGAAATTCCATTGTACTGTTCAGTAGACAAATGTCAGTGGAGTTATTTTTCCCTGCAATATTTTATTACCTAGTCAAGTCTTTCCTTTATTAATACATTTCAATTGCTAAGCTACCTTTTTTTCCAAGGGGTAATAATGTGTCTGGTGTGTTTAGTTTCAGGAAGCAATGTTTGTCAGCTACAGAAAGTGTGCTCCAAAGCAAATACAGGGCAAATTTTGCCTGTGAACTCAACTGTTGGTCATCTAGTAAGCCAAATTCATCATCAGAGTAACTCAGAAGTTAAGAAATGCTATCCCAAACTCTGCCTGTTTTCAGGAGACATGGGCAAGCATCAGTTTCTGTTGGACATGGCAGTGGCCCTAAACCAACAAAGACTGGCTATGAATAAAAGTGATCTGGAAATTAGAAGGGGTTTAATAATTAGAACAGCAGGGTTCTGGAGCAGCAAGTTGGAGCAAAAAAAAAATCCACCCCAAAACTATTTTTACAGAAAAGCTCTGCAAGTTAATGAAAAGCATCGCGCGGCATGCTGACTGCAGTGTCAGAGGGACAAACCTGATGACCTAGAAGACCCCTTGCAGTGCTGCAATGCTACGTAGTACTTGTTTGCAATTACTAAAAAGATAAATCAGCAAGCCATAAGATTTACTGTGTGTGCTTCCAAAGGGCTATTACAAGTCCCTGGGATTAGCAAGAATATAGAATATTAAAATATGTATTACAGATATGAAAGTGTGCCACAGCTGTCTGCATTCTTCTAACTTTCTCTGAAGACAATATTGAAAGAGGTCTGTACTTGTTTAATCATCACCTGACAAAATTCTGCATCCTTGTGCAGTGTAGCTGTCTTTTAGGAAACAGCTGAAGGAAGTTAGACACTAAAATCCAATGCAAATTTTGCTTAAAAATGGCAGCTTAAGCTGTCAGATAGCCAGAAAGTAATATTGCCCTTGTTACTCCTGTGTTTTCATTTTTTCCCTAGCTCGGAGGCTAAGCATTTTAGTGTGGACAGTCGAAGTTTGTGAAGTTAAAAGCAGTGTAAAACAGAAGGACAGAAGGGAAATTTTAGGCAGCCCAATTAGTATGAATTATTTTCAGCATCTTGTGTGGCATAAATTATGTTTTTCTTTTGTTGGCACTTGTGAAAATTTAACAGCTATTGATTAGGCCCGTCAAGCCCTTGTGGCCTGACAAGATATCTTTACTGTAGTCATGTGGGCATAAGCTAGGAATGATGCTGCGAGAGTGAGATCCTCTACAATCATCTCCTCTCATTGTTATTTTTAGTGGGCTTTTTTTTAGATGTACTGTATACAGTAGAACCTTATTAAAGCCTCCCTTAAGATCCTCAGATAATCACCCTCACCAGGCTGCTTCTGAGAAGTTTTCAGCAAACCATTTTTAAACACAGCAATATATTGATTTCTGAGGGGGGGCAAGTGGGAGGTTGCTAATCTGGGCACTTGGGTCAAAGCTAGTGTTCGTGTCCCCGATTCCTTATTTTAGTGGGAGTGGGCAGCAAGTGTAGGTGCATCTCTGTCACTGATTAGAACTTGGTTGTTAGTTTTTGGTGCTGGCAGTCTGAAAAACTGTGAATGTTGTCTCTTAAATGTAGAACAGATGTAGATTTTTAGTCTGATGGAATGAAATGGGGGACCAACACTGACAGTGGTAAGAAGAATTTCAGAGGTGGCAGCGAGAGGACATAGTGGTTTGTTTTCATTTTCAGATCTGAGCTGAGGAACGAATATTGTAATGCTTGCAAAGACCCTGTGTTTTGGGGCTGAGTATAATCATATTAGGGTGAGACGGGCAAGTCTTCGTGTTGTCAGGTGAAACAGGTGGGACGGACAGGGCTTTGAACAATTTGGTTTGCCAAAATTTTCCCTCCTAGTTCAGTATCAAGATGTGGAATGAGAGCGAGTGTTTCCTTGCCATGCAAAACTACAACACTGGCTTTCTAAGAACCTTTTTACCAGCATAGTTCAGCTCTAGCCATTGAGACTCAAGTAGCAAACATACTTAAATCACCTGCGATTCCCTCCTGAGGTGGATGGTATCACTCTTGGTTGATCCTCTATTTTGTTTTCTAAATAATCCCAGATAGTTGCTGCCATTTGCTAAGAGATTGTGAATTTCCTCATTGTTATCTATTCAAAACTCCTGGGGAAACATTAGGAGATAGGTAGAGTGTGATAAAATCACAATATGCAGACAGAGGTCATCAACATATTGGTGGATGGGAGAATTCCTTATATTTTTCCTGCTTTTCTTCATCTGAGTTCAAAATATTGACAGGAAGGATGACTTCAGTGAGGGAGAGTTTGAGTTCCAGTGAAAGCACATCTAGCTCTGGCAGCTAGGACATCTTTGTCATTGGTCAAGTAGCATATGGGTTTAAGAACAAACACACATGTCCCCCAACCCCCCCAAAAAAAAGCCTCACCTCATGGTCCAGATGAGAGTAGTGTTAGACATTAGGAAAGGATTTGGGTGTGATGAAGGGTGATTCCAGTCCCACTCTCTCCTTAATGATGGTCTTTTTCTCTCCTTTGCCAAGAAGTTCGTTCCTGGGACTGTCTCTGATCTGTCATCTGTTCCTGGAGTTTCAGCTGGCTTTAGTCACTAAAAATTCCCTTTGCTTGTTTGTGCTTGGCTGCAAGATTGCAGCCTTGCCTTTCATATCTGGACTCTACCACTGTAATCCTTGTCACTGTGATTTGTAACTGAGATTATTGCAGCACAGTGTGCTGGTGTGTGGACACTACAAAGAAGATAATCACTCCTGCAGAATGCCTTTCTGATTTCTTTTGGATTACATTAGCCACAGGGAACACCCTAGACCTGCTTTTTGACACCTTCATTGGCTTCTCATTCATTTCCAGGTGCAGCTCAACCAGGTGCTAGAGAATGAAAGAAAGCCCTGATTATTTTGGCACCTGCTCAGCTTCAGAAGACCTTGCCTCTGCCACTGGGCCTTCTTGGGTGACCTTGGGCAAGCCATTTCTTTCTCTGCCTTATTTTCCCCACTTGGGAATAATGACGTCTTTCCAACTAATGCTGGAAAATTACACAGCCGTTAGGACATACAAAGTCGTCATCAGATTTGACAAGGGCAAGCAAACGCTGTCACCATCAACTGATCTAATGAAGTTTCTGCTTTTCCCCAGGAATCTTACTTCAGCCATATACCCGTAGACTAGCCAGCTACAACACTACTACTGTAATGATAATGACCTCTTTTGTAAAGCGCTGAGATCTAATGATGACAGGCACTCTACTCAACTGCCTGGTCAGTTCTAATTGGGACCCTTGGAGTAACAGCCCTCAAAGTAATTGTCTTGGATTTGCCAGGAGGAGATTTTGACGTCTGCTGGTTTACATCTCCCAGCTTCCCAAGATCTGAGCTTGCCGATGAATCAAAGTATGGCGCAAGGCCTGACTCCTTTATTAGTTTTAATATCAGGAGAGAGATTGGAGTGTATTGGTTTGCTTCATAGGTTTTTAGAGGTATAGTAAGATCCTGAGCCAGAATCCTAGGAGTTATATAGTGTAACAGTTAAAATACTTTTATCAACAACACTCTTGTTTTAATTGCTGTTGCTATTCCCTATTATACTTGTATCCTTTCTGTCCTTATAACCACTTCCTTAAACTACTGTATCCATAGCTCTCCTGCTGAGATTTTTTGGTATGCCTCCTTTATTCAAGGAGACCCTGTTGATTTTCAGACTCTTTCAAGGACTACATTTAAATCAAGGGGCCTGTCTTTGACTTTAATAAGCTTTTAATAAAATCTGGGGGGAAAAAATGCCACCAACACCCCTACAAGAGCAGTTTTTATGAGGGCTCGCCTCCTGGCTGTAACCCCACAAGACCCCATATTCGGTGAGTACCATGTCCCTGTGCACCTGGCCATAATTACGTAGTCATTTTTCTTTCAGTCTTGGCCCTGTTTTACCAAACATGGTGTAATGCAGCATTGGGGGGAGCTTATAAAAGAATAAATGTCAAGCAAAGTAAAGCCTTACTGCCTTGGTAAACATGCCACCCAGTAAGAGACTTATTTATTTCAAGGCAAGTTTTAAAATGGTGACTGTTCTGAGGCCTTGGATATCACCCTCTACAGGAAGACCATAGATTTTCTTTCCCTTTTTGGTTTTCTGTCATGTTCCCCATCCTGATTGTTTTGTTTCTTTAATGGAAAGTTACAAGTAGGTGAGGATTTTCTCCCGAGTCCTAGAAACCCAGGCTGTGTCAAGTTGAATAGCAGATAAACTGGTTAATAAGAACAGATTCCCCAAATTAAAGCTCTCCAGTGGGGTTTGGATTGAAAAGAAAAGCTCGGAAGAGGAAATTAAGGGAATGGAGTATGGACATTGTGTGTGATCTTGCTCTTCTTGCAGGTAGGAGCAGCTAGCGCAGCAGTTTTGTTACAATCGGCCCTTGTGTGTTTGTGTGTTTTCCTTCCCTCCATGTTGTTTCACAGTTATCTATTAGTAACAGCAGTATTATTACACAGAGATTAAAAGACAGGCAGCTCTTAGGCTCCCTGACAGTTGGCCAGAGCAGAGATTAGAGATAAAAGTTAATCCCGTGAGGTAATAGCAAAAAAAGAGTACAAAGACATGAGATGAGCCGATAATGGTTTGTTTAGGTAAGAAGGCTTCCCTTGCCTTGGTGATTGGCTCTTGCTCAGTGGCGCTGGGAGTGACAGCTTCCCAAATCCTTGCTAAGGTTTGTAACAGTTAGCACTGGGCCTGGGAGAGAGGGAGGGGAAAAAAATATGGCAGCCAGCAGTGGTAAAACATAATGAAATCATTCTAACCATAAATGGAAGGTGCCGGACCGTGGGGGAGATGAGAGATGTTTTCTTCCACAGCTGCAGAGCTATTAGTCAGTTAACACTTGGACGGAGGGAGGTTAAAACAGTCTCTAAGTCAGGGTTTAAAATATCAAAGAAACTTATGTTTATGTTTCTTGTAAAGGGAAAATAACTTGAAAATGTAACAACATGAATATGACCAAGGGTGGTTAAAATGTTAATAGCCTGATAGATTTTGAGGTCCAGTTTCTCTTAAGTTTCACTGTTCCTGGCTGTTTCGTTATACCTACTGTGAGTTCAGAGAGAAAAGTTTTCAAAGATTTTCTTGTATTTCATATATTTAGGAATGCTCTTAAATCTGCATGACATCACAAATGAAATTCAAGTAAATCCATGCCTTTATAGTCAAGTTATGAAGGGATATTCAAAAGAAGATTAGGAACATGAAACAAGTGAATCTTTACTTCTGTACAGCCCTATCATTTTGCAGCTAACACAGATAAATATGTGTTTGAAATAGAAGCTATCTACCAACCACTGGCAATTCAGCTCTTCGCTGCAGTCTCAAAATTGAAGAGGTGGAAATTCACATCTTTGTGTTTTTTAAACAAAGATTGATGAAAGCAGTCACATTCTGATTCTTCAGTGTAATAATAATAATAATGATCCTGAAATAACCAATTAGCTAGGTAGAATTACTGGACCTGCCTTAAAACTGGTTATTCCTAACATGAGGCTAAGAAGTGAACTGTCACAGAAATAAAAACGTGCTGTATTAGGGCATCTAGCTATCGAACCTGATGGAAGAAAAATTTGCCCTCGCATTTGCTGCTTTGTGCTTCTCTTTTGATGAGGGCAGGGAACTAGCATGAATACCAAAAGGCACAATTATCAATAGCACAACTCCAGAATGACCAGATGCATGCGTTCCATAAGATACACTTTGTTCTAATCTCTGAATTTCTTTAGTTCCCCTAAGAATCTATTTCAAGGAGTCGGTAAATCAAACTCTTGATTTATTCTTTTCTATCAAGGACTGAATAGCTAGATATTAATTAATATCTTACTTGGAATATTAATGAAAATTATTTGTGTGATCAGAGTTAGGATGTCTTGGAGGGAAAAGTGATGAGAAGGTTAGAAACTAACCAGTCAAATTTTCTCCCTAAACTTAGAAGGAAATAAACCTATTATTTTTAAGTTTGGGTTTGGTTGGGTATTTTTTTAAAAATATCTTAACAAAGTACTTCAATCACTCATGAGAGTGTTTGCCACTCTTTCAGGGCCTGTGGACAGACTTGTGGCATAAACTTGGCTCATAACATTTGTAGATTAGTGTTCAAATTCATGAAATCTGATCGTTTGTATTCAGTGTTCCGGAGAGCTCCTTTGAGTTTTGAGACAAAAATATTAGTTAGCAATCAGTAAGTATTGTGCTGTGTCCTCTTTATGCCTTTATACATAACTGAAGTGTTTGCAAGAAGCCATCTAACAGTGGAATGAAAACACCACTCCACAAATCAGTAATATGATGGTTTTACTAGAGGTGCCCACCATATTTCAGGAAATACCAGTTTCCTCCCAATACAGAAGCACAGACTGGTGTGGGTACATTACAGAGCTATCTCCTCACGCCTGAGATCCTAACATTGCTAGAGGAAACACTAAGATGCCACAGAGGTAGTAGTAGTAGTAGTAGTAGTAGTAGTAGTAGTAGTATAATCCTCCTCCAGAGCAGTGTGCCTGGGAGTGTCTTGTGTGGTAACCAGAGCTGCAGGCTCTTGTGAAATGATAATTTGTGAATAAAAGGAGGTGATAGGTGGGATTTTTCACTTTCAGAATTTTCTGACAGAAAAAATGAACATTTTTCATAACAATGTTTTCAACTCAGGCCTTTCTTTGTTGAGTTTGTCCAAATGTGATGCAGTTTTGCATCCTTCTCTGTCTGAAAGCCTGTAAACTTGCCAAGGTGTGTCATGTCCTGTTTTGTTGTTTTGGTCTTGGCCATAGAAATTCCAGACCCATTTTCTCCTTTTTGTGCTTGAATGAGCAGGAAAAAGAAGTCAGGGTTCAGAGAATGTCCTTTTCCAAAGAGGCTCAGCTGAGTTCCTCTTCCTTAAGTGATTCTGAAGCTCCTTGCTTCAGGCTTCCATTAGTACAAAGGCAGGTTATGAAGTTGTAAGAAGTTCTAAGAGACAGCGGTAACAAAATTTAGCCTCAATTTTTTTTTTCTTTAGAACAAGTAGGCAAGAGAAGGAAACAGAAGGAAAAATGCCAACCTCTCCACTTGCCAAAAGAGTTGTCCCATTCCTTTCTTCTGTTCAGAGGTAATTCACATTTTTGGATAACAACTTGCCATAGCTTTCATAAACAGAGCTAATATAATTTGTTTCTAATAGAATTTCATGGTGCACATAGCTTGTAGATAATTGGTTTAGGAGTAAATTGAGGGGAGGGGTTTTCTCCAGTCTCTCTTTTTATCATTTGCTGCCTCTGTGTGTCATTCAGAGTCCAACTCAATCAAGAGTCTATTACTGATAGCTGAACAATGTGGTGCCTACAGATCTTTTATGATGCAAAAGTGGGCAGTTGCATTGTGCACGTTTCAAAAGGCATGGCATAAAAAAAAGAATGAAAGAAAGAACTTTGCATACAGGCTTTTAGATAGGAAAGTGATTCATTGGAAATAGGGTTCGGCTATATTTTTCCTGTTTAGAATCCTAAATTGAGCAACAGAGCTTCTTGAGGATTTTCAGGTTTTCCTGAGGGACAAAGAAATCATGTGAAGTTGGGGTGTCTCCCCACATCAGGGCTGCTGTGCTTCTCTAACAGTGCATCTCAATGCTTCACATATCCCTAACTTTTCCCTAACTGAGGAATGGGGAAATAAGATCATTTAAACTCCCCTGCAGCGCAGTTTGGTACCGTCACATGGAATGGGCTGTGTAGGTATCAGGGGTTGGTGTTAGAAGCCTTAGCGCTCATCAGGAAGGAAATACAGATTATACAAAACCTGTGGGAAGGTTTTTCTAAAAACCAAACCAAACCAATTTTTGAAAGTCTTACCCTGATGGATGACTTTCTCTTGACTGAATGGGTTTGTTCCCTCTAGGACTAGCATACAATTTACATGACTAGTATATTTCATGTTCTTTTGAAGTGGGGCATGTTGGGAAAAATCTTCCCATTTTCCATTGTTGCTGTCAGACTTCACATAATGATGATGACTTCATATAACCCTCAATTTAGATGATATTCAAGTATTTGTGTTCTTTTTCTTGACTGTGATAATCTATAAATAAACAAGTAGATTTAGTAGGTTATCAGACAAAAACAGTCTTTCTAAAAACATTTTGTCTGTGCCCATTGACTCGTACGGTCACATATGCCAGAGAAATTTGTGTGTATTTTGTTGTGCTTTTGTACATTGGTTTGGACCAAAAAGTTGAAGTCTCAAGCCCCTGGCAAGTGAAGGAAAAAAAAAGTACCCTCAAATATTTTTACTTGTCAGGATCAAAGTCTTTTAGCTGAACTGCCCTATTCCTAACTGAAAAAAGCCATGAAGTTAAATGAAAATTGGCTTTTGTGATCAGGAATCAAGTTTTAATTTGTGAAATAAAAGTAGCTTTGCTGTGGTGGCACTGGAGATCCCCTCCCATACTGCTCAACTCAGAAGTCGTACCTTTCTCCCAGTGGTGTTGTATGGGCAAACAGCAGCGCTTCGTGTTGCTGTTGTATAGCCCTTCACAGGAGCATGTGCCTGGAGGTACAGACTGACCACTGATCAAACAGCTTCACTCTCAACCAAACAGCTTTCGTATGCGGTACGGTATGTGATTGAAAGGTAAAATTTTGGTCTTTGGTTTCACATACCAACTAGGGAAACAGAAATTTTAAAAGTAACAGGAATCCCTTTATCTCAAAAAATGAACCTGTGGCAGAGGAGTCATTTTCTTTTCTTGATGTTTTTGGAACCAAATGTCTGTACAGAGATGATCAATTTGATCAGAGAAGATAGTCTTTTGAAAGAAAAAAACAAACAACCCAAGAACAGCCAACTTTAAGTAAGATCTCCATCAGTCATTCACAGGAAGATGCAGGGGATTTTGGTTCTATTTTTTCTCCACTTTTTTCTAGCCTGCTACATGTCTGGGTTATAGGTGGGGTCAAGTTGGGAAGTGTTAAAAATCAGGGAAGAACAATTTTTCCTATGCTCAACGCTTATCCAAAAGTAAGAAAAGCCCCTCAAAAGGACTTTCTCAGCACGTGAACTTTCCTGATAGTTTAAGAGACCCAGGTGATTCAGGGAGTCTCAACAATGTCTACAATTTTTAGTAACTACCTGGACTTTCAGGGTTTCAAATGTTATTCCCATTGCTGGCCGTGCAGTAAGTTCGCCGTGACTGGCAACTTTGGGGAGCGTGCAGTTTTTACTCTGCCTGCTCTTGGCTAATGTTTCGTTCGTGCGCCGCTCGGTATTCAGGACAGCAAATTGATTTAGCTTGCAGCAGGAGGGAGCGCGCGTGTGCACATGCACATGTGTGTGTGAGCACACGAGCAAGCACGCAGGAGAGTTGGGGAGAGAAAGAAACGCACCTATATGAAATGTACTGGGGGGGGAGCAAGGCTGGGATACTGAATGGCAACATTTAGGCATTGACTGTGACATTGTATTAACCTTTTTAATGGATGTATGTAATAAAGTGACATGTAAATGGAGCACAAGGGGAGATATGACACTATATCTGGAAAAGGATAAAACAGCCAGTGAATACTGGGCTATTATAGCAGTTTGCAAACCTTGGATAAACTCAGTCAGCGGTTGTATAATTGGTTATTCAATCCCGACCCTTGTTCACAGCTCAAAGCCAGGAACACTGAGACCTGTTGCCAATTTGAGTGAATGCAGTGACTGTACTCGGCCGGGGCCTAACACTGGAGCCAGGCCTTTTCCTGTGGGCTGGTTTCCACCATGTCTGGGACTGGCGCGGTGACAGTAGCCCTTTTGTTGTGAAAGGCTGGCTGGTACTCCCCTCCTTTGCAAAATGTCTAACAGCTACACAAATATAAGAAAATAGGAAAAGGGACTTACTGTAGCTTTTCTCTTACCAAGTTAAACGTAGGGGCTTTGAAAAAGAGGCAAAGTCCAAGCAATAAGGAAAACCGAAGCATGCTGTGAAATGTTGTGGCCAGATAAGGAAAGTGCCATGTTCTTCCAACGTATGATACGATCCGTGGGGAAAGCCGGACTCTCTGAAATCATGTGCGACATGAATGGTACATCTGGAGCCATGATGATGTTCTCCTTTTTTAAAACGCTCGCCCCTGCATGTGCAGTTGTCTCCCAGCCCTTGCCGGGCAGCCTGGGAAGCATGTTCTGGAGCCAATGATTCCTGCGGGCCCACTGCCGTGGCCACTTGTGTGAGCACAGGAGCTCCTGTGTGGACCTGCTCCACAAAAAGTTCAAAAATGTTGATGTTGTCGTCATGGATTGGTTTGAGAACCGCTGGTATGGAGGTTTGTCTCTTGCATTATGGAGGCAGCATTGTATAAGCCAGCTGGAGATGAACAGAGAGAGTGTTACAAGTACCCCAGTTCCCTCCACCCTCATCCCTACACACACCACTTTCCAGTAAAAGCAGGGAGATATTTATGGAATGTCCTGACTCAGAGGCCAGCTGTTTCTCTTCTAGTAAAATGGTAGTTAGAAATAAATCAGAAGAAGGTTTGATTTTGGTTGATGAAATAATGAATATTCAGTAATATATATAGAAGATGAGCCTAGATGAGCTAATGGTCCCTTCTGGTTTCCAACTTTTTGTGAATGAATCTGCAGTGCTATGAATCTACCGTTTCTCTTTTTCCTTTTCCTCCCTTTCCCACCCCCCCAACTTTTCCCTAGCTTTCAGTAGTGGCAGCTTGCTGCCTCACAAGCATTATAGTTTCTACATGTACCTAGGTTACACGGTATTATTTTTGTCATGTCATCAAACTATGCCACCTCCAAGAGAATTACTGACACAGTAGACTGTGCGCAATCTTTTTAAGTTACAAAATAAAATCGAGGTAATGGTTAAAAATTATATGCCTCTAGATCACAAAGAGATGGGCTTGGGGGCTAATCTCTTTGCCATTCTGATTTACTCTAGTTCAGAGAAAGTAATACAGAGTGCCCGATTTAATGAAAGGCAGCAATTCAATCAAGAGGTTCTGCTGAGGTCATATAATATAAATGGTTACAGCACCTCTTGACTGAGTTACAGCCTTGATAATTCAGTACTTTGTTGTTATTTATGAGGGTAACTTTTCAAAGCAATCTGCATATCTCCCGCTAAAACCTGCTTTGAAAATTTTATACCATGATGTCATTGAAAAAGAATTTTTTTTCTTTTAGTACAGAAAAAAAAAGCAACCAAAAACCAACACAAAACAACAACCCACACCAGCAAAATGAGAGGGGAAAGGAATGCATTGTTTTAGAATAGAAAATTAATCACTTGGAAATGGACTGGTTATTGTGAAGCAAATGCAGAAAGAGTATTGAACTTGCAATACATGAGAAAAACTACAGAAACTCCTGCAGAGGCTTTTAATGGAAAATACACCACACCATCTCATTATAAACACAGCTTTGGGAGTGAAGAGTTATAACAGTGGAGCAAAAGTGGCATTATGGAAATACTTTTTTTTTAATATATAATCATATTTAAAGTACCTCAGCCCTAATTGAAGCATTGTATGGAGTAGCAGGAATATATTGTAGTAAGGACTCCTGCAATGTGGATGTTTTGAGTGTTTATAGGAAGAAGGATATAGCATTGCATGCAGGTGAAACTAGAATAGTTTGGTGGTCAGGAGAACTGCACTGAGTCCATTGAAGCCTATGCCTATTGACATTGAAAAATCTATTCAACATATACCTCATCTTATTAATCCCCCCGATGTTATCTGTATTTTACATCATGATGCAATATTGTCTGCAAGGATAATGCTCTGATGTCTCCCCTATGTCAGTGTTTCAAATTTAGGGAATTGTAGGTGTCTAGCTGGAGAGTCTACACTCTTCTGTAGAAGAGTGAATGCTTGAGATGCCTCATTAATTTGATGTAGCAAAGAGACTTGTGGGTTTAAAGGTTTTTGGAGTAGCCCCACGGAGAACTAACCAAATGCAATTTAAATAAGATGGAGGAAACTTTTTATTCCTTTATTTTCTCAGAGTTAGAAATGTTCAAAGTGGTAATAGTTGCTTTTATACGTTTTAAACTTACAAAAAGTATCTGAAATATATATGGAAACAAGTGTTTCAATTAAACTCAGATCAAGGCTTTGCAGAAGCCTAGCTTTTGTGCAGAGTGCTCTAGCACTGCACACCTGTGGTGCTCCTTTTTTTTTTTTTTCCTTTTTTTTTTCCTGTGGCAAAAGGTATAGAGGAGAAGGATGCTCTGCCCACCAAGTAAACCACAAATCACAGCTGAGATATGCTTCAACTCTGAATTTTTGGGAAGCAAAATGATTTTTGTTGATCAGTTGGTTTAGAATTGAGTATCATTCACAAGATTCTCTGAGAACTGAAGAACTTCTGTTGCCAAATTTTGAACCCAGTGGTAGGTTCCATCAATGTACAGCAGGAATTTGCAAATTTAGAGGTCATTTAGAAGCCAAGTTTCATAAAGATCTGGAAGACGTTTGATTTTGGAATGGCTCTGTTACATTTCTCCATTTTACTTCTCTGCTTGAGTTAGAATGAGATCAAGATACTTTTTTTTTTAAATATAAATTATTATTTCCACTGAGAATTGTTGTAGAAATGCCTATTTCTACCTTTTCTATGAAAACTAGTAATTTTATATGTTACTTAATCCCCTGCATATAATACTTAGTATCCTGTCTCTTCTGTTATATATAAAGCAAAAACTGATGGTGCCATTTTTAGCATTGTTCCTTTTTCCACTACCTACCCTGACATCCTCACAAGGGTGGGCATATCGTATTCTATATCATGCCCTAGAGTGTGACCTTTACTTTTTGAATTAGGCTGCCTTTTCTGTATTCGTGGTTCAGCTTGTGTTGAAATAACTGGAAAAATGCTCTCTTTGATGTACCAGGAATTAGATGGGACCCTCCAGCTCCATCATCTCCTATAATAGGGCTCGAGAAATACATGAGTAAATGGGAACGTTTCCCAAAGACATATGATGCTCTCTGAGAGACTTGGAAGGTTAGCCTCCATTTTACACCAAGTGTCTATTAAGGCACTTCCATTTCTTTAGCAAGGGAGCGGGAAGCTGTGTAAATTGGTGGTGTAGTGCTTAATGGCTGTGTTCCTATGACCAGGAGGCTCCGAGTTTAGTTCAGTGGTTAGAACATAGGAGAGAAGGGAAGCCGGCAGGGAATAATTCTTTCTTTCTCTTCTGTTCTTCCCTGCAACCATTGTATTTTACATGGCATTTGACCATGTCTGTGTGTCATTCATGTGGCTTATTTCCCCCTCCACCCTTCGAATACGTCGGAAAATGCCGTTGGAGAGAGAAGGGGGGACATGGGAGGGCACGATTGTGCGGTTTTTGCCAATTGCAACTCTTAAGACTTTGCTGAAAGCTGCAGTCGTCAGTGTGGTTATGTGATACAGAAATTTATTCCATTGGCTTTCAAGGTATAGACTGCTTTCATTTATGCCATAGCATCCCCCCAGGATTAAGTCATTTGTTGATCTGGCATTCTCTTAAAGCCTGGTCACAAAAGAGAACTTTCTGAACAATGGGCCTGTTATCCTATTCAGACTTTTCTGATCTATTAAATTCCCTGTTACACCATTCTGCAATTACTCCACACCCCACCTTCCCAGACCCCCTGTTCTCAAGCAATCTGGGAATTTGCCCTTGTCATTTGCCTCACTTCACAGGAGCCCCCTACCCATCTATTTCTCCACACCACTTTTGATACTGACTCTGGGTCCTTTTCTGTGCCCAGCTTACTTGCAAGTATTTGGTACAACTCTCCTTCATACCTGCATACCAGAGAAACACTTCTTGTATGTTTATTGAAATACTTCTCTGTTTTATTCAGAGAGAAGTAAGTTCAAAAGAAACAATTTCAGGCTCTACCCCAGTTTTGTCTCAAGGTAGAAAAAGAAAAGCTGAGTTGTATGTGGTTCTTTTTCCAAACATCTGTGACTAGACAGGGAATAAATCTGTGTGTTAACTGCATATTGTTGAGCACAGTGCCTGCAAAGAGAGGTAGGTACTGTACGTGAGAGGTCAATGTTAGTTACAAAATTAACTCACAAAAGATATGATTCCATGTGACAGTTTGATAATGGTATTATTCAGACAGAGTTCATTAACATATTTTAGATGTGTCAATGTTAAAATTGAGGTACAGTTAATAATGGGCTTGGATTGATTTCTTTTTTTCACAGCAGCACCAACAGTTCTCTGATTGAAGTGATTTCAGTGCAAACGTTAAAATTTAGCTGAGGTTCTTAGGGATTTGGAGACGGTTTGAATCAAAGTTCAGAGTTAGCCCACAAAGATAAAGACTGAGCCAGGAATCCCAGCAGTAAAGCTGCACAGATCTGTGCACAGATCTGTTCTTTGGGTTCTTTGACAGATCTGTTCTTTGGTCCAATATGCTCTTCATTTACAGATTTGATCTTGGGTTGAAGGAGCTATCAGTCCCAAAAAAGCACCCACTTTGACTGTCAGGAGGATCGTTTTTAGGTCTTGCAAGACTGCACTCTTGACTATAGGTCCAGCTCCTCGTAAGGATGTGTCTCACTAATTCTCAGAGTATGTGTATGATCCCTGGGTCCAGTTCCTTTACTCAGTTATAACCTAGTCAATGCTTGAGATAATAGAAGGAAGTTTGAGTTTGGTTTTGCTTTTCATTGGTAGCTGTGGTCCCATTGAGGGTTTTGAACGTGAAGCCAGGGTCCTAGAAAAGACAGGGCACGGAGAACTTAACATAAAGACCCATGTTGTTGACCTATGTGATTTGCTGTCTTCTGTACCAGTAAGAGCTGTTCAGGTGTTCCTTTGTAACCATGGAAGGTAGAAATAATCAGGACAAGAGAACACAGCTATGAAGATTACTGGTACCAGATTTCTGTGATAAAACACAGTAAGGCTTTCTGCTCATTTGATGCAGGTCAGGTGTCTCTTACCACATCTACAAAGCAAAGGATGATTAGGATCCCAAACTGCAGGTGTTGTAGAGAAGGTGGACCCTTCCAGGTATTTCTTTCTTCATCTGAAAAACTTCTTTGCCCTGTTCAGTTCAGTTTAAGCCTCCTCTTCGCTGATCTTGTGGCACTGTATATATGGGTGAATGCTTTGGAACGGAAAAAACCCAGCGGTTTTGTTTGTGAGAAAGACCTCACTTCAGTCATCCCCAAGCACTAGAAGGTGGCCTCCTCAAACATGTAGCTTGAGAGATCTGGGAGGATGAGCACACCTACTTCTCTCTTGTTTTTTGATGGAACAAATTAGCTTCCAGAAGAAGGCCAAGTTTGTTGAACCAAGTGGGAGAAGGTGAACTCTGGGTGGCAGTTGATGAGACTGGTAGCACAAAGGTGAAGGAACTGATTCTTGTTTTAAAGCAACTTCCCTTCATCAGAGAATATGTTACAACCTCTATGTTTTTGGGATCTGTGGTTTTTTTACCAGGGAGATTGTAGTGCCTCTCGATTTGTCATCATTGTGTAAAGAGCTGGTCAGTGAACGACCTTAATTCTTGGGAGGGTATTCTGCTCACTGCCATGCATTCACTGGACCTTGGCAATTCATGAAGCTACCCTGAATGCAGATGATCTTTCTTGTTGAACTGACACCTGTTTGCAGAGGAAGTTGTATCATCCTAAGGTGAATAGAGGAAGTCTTAAGTTTTCTAAACTAGTCTAGACTAAAGTTCTGTTGCAGGCTATGAGTAAGATTCCTCTCTGATAAAAAGAAGTAAGATTTTGTCCCTTTAGAGTGCTGGCAATGATTTGAAGGTGTAGTTTGTGCTTGAATCTAAGTCCTATTGTCTTTCCTGATTGCAGAGGTCTTGTTACAGCTCTTTACCTCCTCTCTTTCATGTTTGCCTGGGCTGCTGCAGTTACCTATTGGATGGCTAGGGAATGGGGGAGCTGGGTGTTTGTGACCACTTTCAATAGTCAGGGAGCGGCTGCAGAGTTGCCCTGACTCTCCTTCTACTTCAGTGCATTGTGTAATCTAAGTACGTTTTGGATTTTGACAAATGGGTTCCCTTTCTTAGTTTTGTTCCTTCCTTGTTCTCAGCATTGTTTTCTTTGTCTCTTTTCTTTTCCCCTCTTTGACTTTGCTGCTTTTACTTTCTGACTTTCCTTTCCCCTTGTCTAGAACTATTATGTTAAAGAGCTATGCATAATAGACTTTCTCTCATTTCTCTGCACTTCTTTGGGACTTACCTGTCACAACTGCTACATGGCTGAGCCACCCATGTACTGCGATGTTGCTCCCTAACTTGGGAAGAAAAATGCTTGATCAAAAGGAAACCCAATGTATTTCCTCTCCTTATTTACGCTGAAAATAACAGAGTCCAAAAAATCCATGAATGGAGACAAGTGAGAACAAACAGAACAAGTTGTCAAGGCAGATGGAATGCTGTACTTCGGTGGAGAAGCCTGTGTGCAAATCTTGGAAGATTATTTTAAGCAAGTCCAAAGATGACATTAGCTTTAATAATTTCTACTTAATTTGACATAATGATTCCATGCAAATATCATTTACATCACAACTAGCAGTCTGATTTCCTGTGAAGCTACCTGCACTTCAGAAGCCTTGATTCATGGCATATATGGGGTTTTTTAAAATTTATTATTACTATTGTTCATATCTTTCTGGCATCTGGCAATCGATGATTGAGATTTTTTTTTCACATATGTTGTGCAAGAGGAGTTCAGGATGTGTAGTTGTTTAGCATCAGGCGTATGTGCTTTAATTCTCACTTCCAGTGGTAAAACAGTCTGTCGTATTTTTAAAGAGAATAGAAATGTGAGCCTACTGTGTGTTTTCTTGGTTGTTTCAGGGGGATATCCTTTTCAGTTTTCTATTTTCAATTTTTTAAGTCCTTCTAATGGTTTTATTAACATCCCAAATGAGTATTTTATGGTTCTTTCAGTGTGCTCATTAGGTTCAAATTATAATAGTATACAATTACTCTAGGAAGTACACAGACAATCTGATGACTGTAGCCCTTTCACTACACAATTATGTCAACTTATAATTTAAATAAATAGGTCCAGGCAATCAGAAGATGTACATGCTCTTACCTCAACTTGATTGATAACATCTGACTCTAAACCAGCCAGTTCTGTGATATGTCAATATTTTGATGATTTTTAGCTTTATATTTTCAACTTTGAAGTGTACTTGCACTTCCAGGTGACTTAAATGCTGGTTTACTGATTTTATTTGGACATGGAATTGCCTGATGTGCCTTTGTATTTGCCTGGCTTGCCAGGGCAGCAAAGACACAGGGTTTGCATTTGGTGGAGCTTATCTGTTACATGCAGTTTATTGAGTAACCTCAACTAGTAAATATATTTGTACGAATGTGAGTACTCGTTATGAAGCTCAGAAAACATTTTGGCACTTCTTTTTCCCTCCTAGCGGTAACAGGTCTGAGTGCATCGTTTCAATGGGTGCAGTCAGTTTCATTTGAGTGAAAATTAATTTTTCTTCCATCTGCCATTGTTCTCTGAAGAGGATTATAATACAGTTGGTGAAATACTGAGAAGGGTGAAGAAAAATTATGTGAACCTCAAAAGAAGGAATGTCTTACTTAGCACCTAACCGTGTAATTATTCTGCAAAAACAAATACTGGCGGGTTGAGGGGGGACACATGCACCTCTTCTTTCTGTCCGATTTCCACCTCCCCTTCCTCTCGCTGTCACTCCCGGCAGTGTAACTAATGGTCATATCTCGATCCAGCCCTCCCCACCTCCGCTCTGCTGACATCATAAATTATCCAGATCTAAATGGACAACATTCATTAGCTGTGCACTTTACAGAAAGAGCCAGCTCAGGAGCTAAGCGCTCGCCCATTTTTATTAAAAGTTAAAAAGCTCCTTGCTGTCACGGAAAGGGGAGGCTGGAGGAGGTACAATGGAGGACAGTGCCGCAGAGCTAATAAATAAAAATAATAACTATTACCATTGGTTGAGTGACCCAGGGAGAAGAGCACTACCGAGCCATTTGTTGTTCCCTTTCACTTGTCAACAGCAGTGGCTTAAAAGCCTTCGCCATTGTTTAGGGCCTAATAGCACCTGTTGGGAAGATAGGAAGACAGCTGTCAAAAAAAAAAAAAAAAAAAACAGAGAAAAAAAGAGGGTGGGGGAGGAGGGTGGAAACGGATGATTAGTTCAGTAACATGCATTTTGGTGCAGCTGCAGCAGGGCGTTTCGTGGCTTCCATTCGGAAGGGAGGATCTCACCGCCCCAGCCACAGGCCGGCCAGCACCATTCCCCGGCACACATCGGGCTGGGCACTGGCACACCCCAGAGCATTCAGGGTGCCAGGCATGGGGGTGGATCCCAGCGTGCCCCTTTCAGACAGCAACGAGAGTTAACAAAAAAGAAAAACCCCAAAAAACAACCAAACCCTAACCCAGGCCTCAACAGCGGAAGTTGGCGGCTTTGTGAGGAGAGTGCTTGTTTCACTTTCTTTTTCCTTATTCTTTTTTTCTTGTTCTCTGGTGTTGGCAAATAAGGCTCCTCTTCCCTCTTTGTCAAGCTAAAGGCCGCACGTAAGGAAGGCAGAGAGGTAAGGAGCCCAGCTCCCTTTGCAGCCTGAGGCCAGAGGGGCATCCTTTTTGGTGGTGGGAAGTAACGGCCGTGGCCAAGGGCTGCAAGACCAGGCTACTGAGAAAACTGCCTCCTCAGCTTCATTTCATGCAGTCCTTGCTTTTGTCATTTTGGGGAAAATTATGAGTGCTTCAGGACTCTCCTCCCCCCACCCTCCATTTTTAAAAAGTTGCTTTGAGATTTTCAGGTAAAAATGCTATAGCAGCTCTATGTGAAGGGTTACATTGTTGCTGTTGAGTTTAGGATTTGAGAAGTGGAGTGGTTGAGTTTCGGAAGGATTTCCTTGAAATTCCAGCCAAATGCCGTAGTTCTCAATTTATGTTTTACGGTTATTTAGATTATATACTTTTTGGGTCTCTTGGGGCTTTTTCAGGAAAGGGTTTAATTACTTAAAAAGAGACAGGTCAGCACAAAAGATCTTTTTCTGTCGAAGGATAAACGCTGGAATCTCCCTAGAACATCTTTAATGATGTGTCAATGCCCATAAAAAGTGTATAGCCATCATGGTGTGATGCTTTTTTTAAGCCCTCTCTACTTAGTAAGGATGTGCTGAAGACATAAGAAACTATCAGACCAAAACCATTGCCCTCTGTTAATATTAACAAGTTATTACGGCCCTTTAATTAGAAACTGGCTATGTTGGTAGCACTAATACCAAAATGTATTTCAGGGGAATACGTATTTCAGTGGAGTATCTCTATCCAACTGAGACAGAAAAACAAAACTGAAGTGAAGTTTAATGGTATTTAATTCCAGATGTCTCTGTTTTTTTGTTGTTACTCTTGAAATAGTCTCTGGAAATACTAAAACATCTTTGTGGTTTCAGAATTTCAGTGAAGCTCAGGCTTGGTATAGTGCCTTCTTCTGTCAACTGACACAGGTTTTTTTTCTGGGTGGACCACTTCTGAAAAAAATCAATTCCTTCTTTCATTAAGAGATGCCTGGAATTAAAGAGGCATTTGAAAGTTGAAGAACACAGATTATAACAAAATTCTCTTCTTTCATGCTTAGGAGAATTTCTTTTTAATTTTGCTGTTGGCCACTTTTTCATAAGGAATACTACTGGTGTAACTGTAAAATCAGTGAAAAAGGAAAAGGTTCCTGCTCAGGTGTTTGAAAGTGAGTTATGCTGTTTCATTTATTAATTTATTTTTTTGTATGTCAGGAAAGTATGGGGAACATGTTAATTTTTTTTTTTTAATTTTGGTAAGTTTAAATAACTTGCTTTGTTCTTGTCTGTTAAATAAATTAGGGGTGAAGATGACAGCGGTAGCAGGGACTTGAGATCATTCTAAAGATTGTGTATGCTGAAAAAGATGTTCTAGCAACAGTTGTGCCAGTGAAATTCCACATTTGGCAGAACGCATTCAGCATCGGCTCTTTCGGCCAGCTCACTGGCCTGGATCCCCAAAGGCTGTCGGGAGCCTAATTCCTTTCCAGGATAAGATTTATGCTCCTGAATGCCTTTGGGAATCCAAAGCTCTGAGTCCCAACAAATTTCAGTGACAGAAGATATATTGTGGAGTGCACAGCATGGCATCCAGCACCATTCACGGTGCCTTAGCATGCCCTACTCTGGGGGACCCACTTGCTTCTCTGCAGAAATGGGAAAGGCAGAGACTGAATCAGTTCTCAGACTGGCCGTATCCTACTGTGTGCTTGCAAGGGCGAGGATTTAGATGGAGGGTAACCAAGGAGTGACTACAAACTACTCTGTTCCAGTGTTTCTTCAGAATAATTAAGCCGTAGTGGTGTCAAGGGGTATCCTGCAGTCCATCTGAGGCAACTAGCAGCATCTGCAGGCTTGATGTGTAAGGCCAGATTCACAGAGGTGTGAGGCAAGCCACGCTACTGTCCCGCTGCCCTGGCGCACCAGTATGAGTGCCACCCCCTCAACAGTGGATCAGGTGGTACTTATCATAGAGCAGCTTGCAACCCTATGTTGCTGTCGCTTAGAGGGTAATCAGTGTACATGTATCCTCAATGGGGCCT
Source organism: Porphyrio hochstetteri (assembly GCA_020800305.1). Lineage (NCBI taxonomy): Eukaryota > Metazoa > Chordata > Aves > Gruiformes > Rallidae > Porphyrio > Porphyrio hochstetteri. The sequence continues at coordinate 79,035,330 of CM036905.1, read as the reverse complement.
GCTGTCACCAAGGTATGTAAGGCGATGAAGCATATGCTCTACAGGCCAGCATGCTGGAAAGAACAGAGACTGAACTGGGATTCCCCGTTGTTAGGAGGTGAGAGTGGGGATGCAGGCCTGTGCCCTGACTCAGCGCCGTGTTGGTGAAAGAGTTGTGGTTGTGTTGGATACACCAACCTCAGGAGGGCTTTGCAGACATTTCACTGACGTGGACATTGTCAGTCCAGACGAGCGTGTGACAGACAGGCTTTTAGAAATACCTGGATTTCTCACATTCTGAAAGCAGGCTGTCCTGAAGCTGTACACCAATAAAGGGAATGGAAGCTGAGAAAAAAAATCATGGCTGTTGCCTGTATAACCCCAAAATTGAACAGAGACTTTGCTGCTGGGAGTTGGAAGTACTGGCAGAAGGCGCTACATGACAGGCTTGATTTCTTTGCTTTGTATGTGTCGTATCTGGAGTGTGACATTGCTCCTGGAGTAGGTGACCATTTGTTAAAACAAGACAGCCTGAAAAGTACACAGCTAACGGTGCAACTGCCAGTGCATTCAGGTGATGGAAAGTATAAAAAAAAAAAAGTCAGACAATAGCCTGACTGTTCTGAGGGTGTAGTCGAATGAGATGCTGGTTTTGGCTGCAAACCTAGCCTAAGAAGTCCCCGTGCCCTCCCTCTGTCCTGCTTAGCCATGTGTTCTTGCCTTGTGCTGTGGTTTGCTGACTCCTCGCTTACATCCTAAGGGATAATTAGTTCAACCAACTGGTAGTATAGTGTATCTGAAGACTACTCTAACCTTTTCTCCCTAATAAACGCCCCTGTGTTTTCCAGTTACTTTTGTATAAGACAGGCAGTGTGCATTGGTGAGCAGTTGTGCAAATGACTGCTTGGATATTTGTAGATAGAGTAAAATCATGTTTTTAGTGGCATTCATAGATTACTGATTTTGGTTTTAAAGTCTTGAATAATTTATTTATTGTGCTGTGGAACCTTTTCTGGCTCTGTGAATTATTTTTTTTAGCACAAGCAGCAGTGCTCTTGTGCCAGAAATCACAATAAAAATGTCTTATCATTCATATAGTGTATACTTCATTAATGCAGCATGACAGTATTGCAAAAGACAGCCAGCAACTTGAAAACAACTGCTGTATTATTAAGCATACAAAAAACTATGCCAGTATGAGCAACAGGAATACTATGGTAACCTGATGTCATTGTGCACCACAGGTAACTGCGGTCATCTGTGGATACAGAAGTTGATTTTGTCCTCTTGAAATAAAATGCTGTGGGGGCTAACATGTGGCTGGGGTGTGACTGGAGATTCCAAGAGCAGGAAGGCTGGTTATCCCTGCCAGAGAAGGGAGCTTTTTAGTAGGTTTGGAAGCCACCCATGGACATATGTAGCCCAGCTGTTTTCTACACAGTGGTTGGGATGGAGCGGCGGTGTAGTAAGAGTCATACTATGATGTGCTGGCCAGAGCACCATAGCTTTCTAATATCTCATCAAAACTTGAATATTTTGGTCATCTCTGTGAGTCTGTGCCCAAAGACCAAAAAATGGTGTGTGTGTGTATATATAAATATATTTAAAAAAAAAAAAAATCACTTAAAAAAAATCACTACTTTCTGTCTGGTCAGAGAAGCCCCAGGTAATATTGTACCACATTTTTGCTTATCACAGCTGAGCAACTCTGTCCTAGATTTGAATGATATTTACATTTATAGAGGTGTTTCCTAGTGTCTTCTCCAAAAGTTTAAAATGCTTCTAGACTGGTGAAAAACTGAAGTACTTCCTGGAAGGCAAGAGAAAAATGTATGTTGTGTGGTCTTTGATTTCCAAATTTAAATACATTCTGTGTTGTGCCTGCTCATGATTCATAGTGTCTTGCCTAGCTGCAAGTAGTTCCCTAAAAGCATGATTCTGTTGATGGAGAACCATATGTGTATGCAGATGCTGTATGTCTACGTAACCTGCTGATACCAACCAGTTCTTCATAATAGCTGTTTTCTGTTCTTTGCTATGAAAATTGTTTCTGATTTTTGTTTAGGTAAGGCCTCCATAATAAAAAAGCAGGTGCAGAAAAATAAAATTCTTGTTTCCGTGCATATGCTTGTAAGCTCTGGTAAAGGAAGGGTGGAAATCTGCCCTTAGCCTCCGTTCTTGATTCAAACCAGAAAGGGTTTGTCGTGGTGCATGAAAGCCGAACAGAGTGCCGGTGGGGTGGCGCATCAGTAGGTGAGGATTGTAGAAATGGTGAGTGGAACCGTGGCCAACAGGTGTAACGTATTTATGACCACAACAGAAGAAAAGGGTGAAAAATGGATGGGGGAAGGTATTTGCCAGCTCTTTTATAATATAAAGGAAGGTGCTTGCCAGAAGTGGAAGGTATATCAGCCAATGCTGAAGTTTATTCATGATCATTTGTGCCGACCAAATCACAGAATCACAGAATTGTAGGGGTTGGAAGGGACCTCGAGAGATCATCGGGTCCAACCCCCCTGCCAAAGCAGGCTAATACTCCTTCCTCTAGGAACAACATGTGTTGGCAGGAAATGTCTGGTGGTCTGGCTGGGTATTGAGCAACTCCTGGCTTCACTCTGCTACACTTCATGTCATCATCCTTGCTGAGGCCAAACATCTTTCTTTTACTTTGTTCTAAGGAGTCTCTCTGTTTCGTGCCAGGACAGTTCACTGTAGTTACGGAGGAGGGAGCACTTTGGGCATCTCCTTGGGAGAGCACCCATGCTCAGACATCCAGACCCCATGTAAGTGGGAGGCTCTGAGAGTCACACCGTTCCTCTGGTTCATGGTTGACTCATGTCAGCCCTCTTCCCTTTTATCATAGTAGTCTCTTCTTTATAATGCCAGAGCTCTGCTGTCCCCTTTCCTCTTCAAATATGGCTCTTCTGGAAGCGCTTCATGTGGAGAGCGCTTCATCCCGCACCTTGTTACAGCATGGTGGAATTACGTTCCTTTCTCTGGAAGCAGGCAGCTGCATGAGGCTGAAGTTTGCTTTTAGTAAATAACCAGCAGGAACAGAAAGAGGTAACAGGGAGAGATTTGGCAGTGAAGACCATTCTAAGCTTTTATAAGTGGATTTCCAGGATTGTGACCCCAGAGCATGGATTGAAAAGAGCTACCGGAGAGGTTGGGTCTGAAGGGAACGCTACGCTGTGGGACTGTGTTTTTGGATGGCTGCCGAGGCAGGTTCAGGTACACGTACATCTGCACTGCCACTGAATTGAGAGTAGGATTAGGTCACTCCCAAAGGGGAGTTACAATGCAGGCAAAAAAAATAACACAACTTCTGGAAGTAGACTAAATTAAATCCAAGTCTGCCAGACAGCGCTGAAAATGGTGCCTCTGACTGCGGCTGTGTAGCCTCGGCCGCTTCCTGGAAACAACCTGCTCCTTCCTCAGTACGAAACTTTTAGTCTTATAAGCAAATGAAGCCAACAAAACTGTATTTATGAAATACAGAAGTAGGGGGGGAACATGGTGGCATGCTTGTTAGCATATGCAGTAAGTTGGGTTAAAAAGCACTTCTGTGTTCATTTACGTAGCCACCTTGGTTCCCAGTACTGCCAGAGCTTATGTATGTGTGTGCCCACCACGTACCAATGCCCATGCATACCTGGGACTCGGAGCAGTTAACATGGGACTGCTCCACCACCCAGAAGGTGGTTTAATTCCTCTCGCCAAAGGCCTGCGTGAGAATTACTGGCTGCTGGCATCGGTCGCCAGGTCTCATTGTTGTAGATGAGGGAGTCAGCCTCGATGTTGCTTGGCACAGCAGCGATTGAGGGAGGGGAGGAGGGAGAGCAGTGATGCCGGGGGGCACGGAGGAGCCAGTGTGGTGCTGCCACAATGGCTGGCACAGTCGGAGGGCCATTCACCAGCGGGTATTGCCATACGCAGTGATGTGAAGAAGCATATGCAGGCAACAGAGGCAAGGGTGAAACAAGAAAATGCGCCGTAAATATCTCTAGAATGAGCTAATGACTGATAAATGTGCCGAATAGAGACAGCAGAAATCATTTTTGTGGGTTAATTTGTATCTCTATTAATTAGGTCAGTCTCCGCTTCACAAACATTTACTTAACAATTCCTCTTACTTTGTCCATCTCCTTCTACCCCTAATCCTCTTCTGTAACATCACTTTCTCATAGTGCTTCTGGAACAGTGTTGTTTCCCAAACATTAATGAACTGCTGTTCACAAACAACCTGCGAACAACTCTTTGATAGCTGTATTCACACTGTGGGATAGACTGGGGACTTTCACTGCTTGCATAGGGACCTACACTGCAAATAGGTAATGGGCCCATTTCTCAGCTCAAGTGGGGCTCAGAACAAGTGGGGCTAATCTCAGGTTCCTCTCAAAAACGGAACGAGGACACTAACGGAATAGTCGTGATGCTCCAAGCGCCCTGTGTGTAGCTTTTTTGGAAATGCAAAGATGGATTGCAGATCCAAAACCTGGCTCAGCTTTTGGATGTAGGAACAATGTTCTGGTGAACTCAGGAGAAGGCCAAGTGTTGGAGCAGGCAGGGGTTAGGAATAGCAGTTCCAGTGTGCAGACCACCTTTCCCAATTTCAAACTGAGCACTATATGCACAAGCATGAAAAGTTTTACTGAGTTTCTAGTAAATCCAGAGAAGGAGTGCTTGGCAAACAAGATACAGTCATTATTTCTCTTCTTAATTTGAGAGCATCATCTTCCCAATGACTTCTAAAAAGAAAACGCTGAACAAAAGATGACTTTGTTCCTGTACAATTCATGAAAGCTCCACAGTTGTAACCTTTTAAACAGCTATTTTTAAGATGTGTAAATTTCAAATCTTTTTTTAATGGGATACGTAAATGACATAATAAATGTTTGTTTCCAAGACATGGCGCATAATGTATTTCACAAGCAGTTTCTGAAATGTGATCGGTTGAGTATATGAATAGCATATTTTATGTAAGTACAATATGTTAACCCGGTATATAATAGAATTAAGCAAGCTGTAATTTAATATAGCTCTTTAGCTCTATAAAACTATAGGGGTGGGGAAGCTATTGTCTTTCAGAATTAAAGTTCTTTTTAAGTATTAGCAGAAGGACAATAATTTGCTGATTCTGTATCGAAATTCTCTTCAAGTGCCTTATGTAAAAATTGCGGTTCAAGTCAAGAGAGGTTTGAAACTAAGTTAGTACATCAATTAAATGCGATTACACGGGGGTTTTTAGGGGAGGGGAATCTATATAATATTATTTTAAATAGTTAACATACAGTATTTCAACAGGGGAAGCACTGATTAGATCACCACAATCTATTTTATGCCATCGGGATCGCTGAGGGGCTTATAATTGTGTTAAATTTTCATATTACTCATATTCACGCATTAATGAACAGATGCATTGTTACTATTGGGATTTTGCCATTTGGCCTTTCACATCCCTAATCATGATTTCCTACTGAGATCTTTACCATTCTCGCAGAAACTCAGTCATTGATACATGGCCATCCCTCGCCTTCATTATTCTCCGCTCGTTTGCTGTAGCTCTGCCGGAATCACCGGCGGAGTCAGCTTGCGGGGATGGGTAACACTCCTCTGCAACGCGAGGCCTTCGCCTGGGGAGCGACTCCGCCGCCAAGTCCTTGCATTGACAAAGCCGAACACGCACGCACACGCGCAACACCCCCCCACGCGCACACACAGGCACCCACCCCCTACCCCCCACCCCCCGCAACACACGCACGTAAAGTAACACCGGGCGGGCCCCGTCCCGGCGCCGCTCCCCGACCGGCTGCAGCGGTGGCTCGGCGCGGTCCCCGCGACTCAGCAGCCTCGTCCTCGGCGGGGCGGGGCGGAGACGGGGGTGGGGGGACGGAGACGGGACGCAGAGGCGGGGGGGAGGCAGCCCGGCGGGCGGCGGCGGCGGCGGCTCTGCCGCGGCCCGCAGCGGGGCCCGCCGCCAGCCCCGGCGAGCGGCTACTGTTGCTTTAACGCGGCAAGTTAGACAGAAGACTTCTGTTTCTTTACGAGCGCACCGCGGCGAATATTTTGTCTAGCTGCAGGGGAAAAGCTTTGTCGTGGACTTTGCTGACAATAGACTTAAAAGTAAGACGGGCTGCTTTTGGTGCCTGGAGGCTCCGGAGCCTATTGTCAGCTCACAATGGATTTCTATTGCCGCATTCCTGCTTTGCAAAGGTTTGTTAGCTTTTAATGACTGACAGCCCTCCACTGCAAATACCGCATTTGCTCTGGCCTGTTTACACGCTGCTCGAGAATTTTTTGCAAGGAAGGAAAAAAAAAAACCAACAAAAAAAAAAACCCCAACACCCCACAAACCCACAAGCGACGGCGGTTTATTTGACCTATTCGGATCTGTTTGGAAAAAATGGTTTTGCTTCGTGGGTGCGCGTACAAACTTCAGAAGCCGCTGTGCAAGTGCCTAAGATCGTGGCGGGATCTCCGCACCGGCAGCCCCCGCACGGAAGCGGTCATTGCGGTGCAGCTTCTCCCGTGCCTTTCGTTAGGATTAATTGCAGTTTTAAGGGGGGGTTAGCAAGGAAAAAAAAAAAAAACCCTAAGAAAAAAAGACCCACTTGCATCGAGGAGACCGTGGTTAGTTGGTGGCTAGCGAAAGGCTACCGCCCGGGGAGCGGGCAGCACACGGTGGCTACATCGGAGGAAATCGGAGCGTGTATAAAAATGTTACCGGGGGGGGGAGGGGGGTATAAAATCCGCCCTACGTGGGATCGGGGCAGTTGCCGCGCTAGCAGCGCCCAGAGAGGTGCGGGCGGAGGAGGGAGGGAACGGGAAGGGGGTAAAGGTACGTGGGCACGGGAGCGCGTCTGCCTGCGCCTGCCCGGCTGCGGGGCAGCGGGGGGTGCGTGTCAGGCAAGGGGGCGTCGGTGCGCCCGCCTGCGCGCAGTTAGCTGTCCGCTCGCATCCACACGCCGCGTGTGGCGGGTCTCCGAGGAGCCCGGGCTCGGCTCGGTTCTCCAGGTGCGAGAAAGGAAAGGCAGCGGTAGTAGCGCTCGGAGCCCGCCCCGGGGGAGCGGGGGGACCCCGGCCGGCCCCGCCGGGAGCCGCGCCTAGGTTAGCGCGGCGGTGCCTCCGCGGAGCTCCGAGTTGGGGCTTCAAGAAAGGAGGCAGAATTAGCCAAACAAGATAATGAAGGTTGCTCATAATGGTTTTTACTGTGGGGAAAATTAACCAGTTGCTAATAATTGTATGGTCTCTAGGCCAGACGGTCCCTTTGATAAGTTAACATGTACTCCCTTTATGCTCCTGGTAGGGGGTAAACAAATGCCTGAACAAATACAAATACACATAAACACAAATGCGGAGAATAGCAGTATATGTCTTAGATCCAGATAATAAGTGTGGGTATTGTTATTTAGATGGCGCATACTGGGACACTTATCTTTTAGTACACTCCATTTTCTAACTGAATGCAGTGCTAATCGTGGGATTGAAAGCTATTGTAATTGTGTACCCATCTAAATGCTGACAAGAATATACAATTACATTGTTTGGAATTGAGTTTAATGTTCTCTGAATTTTATTAGCATTTATATTTACTTATGCATTAAAATTCTACACAAAAAGAGGTCAGAATACAAGAGTTACAGACATAAATATCAGACCCATCCACACCCTCGCTGCATTTTTCCCTGAAAATACCGAGCAAATATATTTTATTTTATTTTATTTTTAAAGGAAGTGATAGAATCTGAAATGAGCAAATAATGGGTTTCCATTCTAAGCAATGCCTTTTCTCCCTCTGGATTTTGCAGTCTTTTAAAGCTTTTTTTCATACCCAACTTTTTATTATTATTTATTATGTGCGTGTTACTGGAAAATCTTTCCACAGTATGCTTACCACCACACGATGTTTAAACACACATTATAAAGTGGATGTAATTGTAAACACTCAGAGGGATATAATTACATGTAGCAGATTTAGGAGCTAATTCTTTGCTTCTCTCTCTCTCTCCCTTTCTCTCTCTCTCTCTCTCTCTTTACTCTGCATTTTATCAACATAATTATTTTTTGACTGCAGACTAACACCCAGAAATTGACAGGCATCCATTATAGGCAGCAACTTGTTCACCAAATTGAAAAACAATGAACTGCAGGTTTATGTGTGCCCATTGTCATACAGAATTACCGGGGCTTTGTTCCATAAGAGGAAAAAGCTAATGGTTTTGAAACAGCAGGTGACAAAACACATTCTTCCCCCCCCTTATTTTTTTTCTTTTCCTCCCCTCTTATCAGTTTGTTGATGAAGTCATTACGAACTGGGGCCCAGAATAGGGTTGGCCTTATTTTTAGCAGATAGATTTTTAATGAGTTCTATTGTAGAGACGGTCATGTTGATTTGCTTACATTTTTTTTCCCCCCCTTCACTCAGAAACTCCCAGTATTGAAAAGCTACTATCAAAGGACTGGAAAGACAAGCTTCTTGCCATGGGATCAGGGAACTTTGGAGAAATAAAAGGTAATGCTGTTTCTGTGCTAAAGCAAATTGAGAATGAATATACAGATATCACTGGCTTTATGGAACTTTGTTCGTTTGCTCCTCTTCCCCTCCCCTTGAAACATTGTAATTTGGGCTTAAATGACATGTATGCTCTCCATCTGTGATTAATATAAATAGGTGAAATTATATATTGCCCTAAGTGAATGAACTTACATGAAGATATTGCTGCATATATGATTTCGTGTTATGAGGGGACACGTCCTATAGCTGGATTGGGTAAAAAAAAAAGTTCACATATCAAATGCAGGCTTATGTGGTGTCAGACTACAGCAAAGAGCAAAGCTCAGCTTCTGAAATTTGAAGGGGATCTGAAGTCCTTGTTAATTTTTAGACAGATTTTGATGATACAGATTTTTTAAATTTTTTTTTTTTTTTTACTTTTCTGCATGTAGGGGGAAAAAAAAAGCTCAAAGTTTGTGTAATGATACCTCTAGGTACTGAAATTAGCCAGTGCAGATTTTAAAAGACAGTGTACAACATCTGTGCACTAAAACATGTTCTTTTAAAGCCGTACTCCAGAAGGAAAATGACAAAATTTGACCACTCTCCAGCAGCAGTAGCTTCTGGTTTGCCAAGATATTTCCCCATTTTATATATGTGAGGTCATTTTAGGGAACCTGTAGTTGTTTGTTTTCATGTAATTTAATATTTTTGTAATTCTTCCTCTGTGCTTACGATGAGGAACCGACTCAAAATACATGTGTGTCAGAAATGTTCGCTTTCAGAGCAGCCATTATCACTCTGAAAAGAAACAGGGACTCCCGATTCTTCTCCCGTTTATATCAGCGTACATCTGGAGTAGCAAAATCCAAGCCAATGTTGTTTTGGAAATGCGAAAGTAGAACGAGATTAAAATGAAACCCTTCTTTTACGTTTATAAACCAGATTTCATCTCTCTCCTGCTATTTTTGGTTTGTTCGCTTACTCATAGCAAGTTCCTCATTCAGGCAAGCTCACGAACCTTGTGCCTGGCAGATTTAAGGACCTTCTGCCCAAGAGGTGTGTAAAGAACACAACATGACACCCTCTCAGAAGTTAATGTGTCCCTACGTGTGCAAAGATCGTGTTCTTTGCGTTGTATGTGCCGTCCAGCTTGTCACCGATAAGCCACCGGCATTAGTTTGCACTAGCCCGCTGACTTACACAAGTAGGAAAGTATGCCACTCGCTTCCCCAGCTTCTCCCTCAGAGGCTGTAATTCAAAAATGTATATTCATTACATATGTAGAATAACTTTAAAACAGAACGCAGTGCTTCGTTCGGCCCCAGATAGGCTGAGATACTATTATTATTGTTATAACAGAGGACCAAACCCCAGGTTCTCTATTCCCACCGAGCAGGGGTTTTGCCATGCACGTAAAGCAACAGGTCATAAAGAGGTAGGGTCAGCGCTGGGCTTATCTGTGCGTCCTGGCTTTTAAAAGCACAGCACTTTAAAATATCATCGTCTGCCACAAACCGATGAATCTTTACGATGTTTCAGGCCCAAAAGTACACAGGCGGCTTTCATACCCACTTTCGGGTGTGTGTTTCAGCACTTCTTGAATGTTGTCTGGAGCCTCTTTAACTCCTGACACGCTGGAGCCCTGAGAAGAGCTCCCAGCGATTCTCCTCGGCCTTCGGACTCCGTTAAGCCACTCTGGAAACTGCTGTGCACCGAGAAGGCGGTCTGTTCCCAGTCCCTGTGATCTTGTTCTGTTGGAGGGCAATCCTTTTTTTTATTCTTTTTTTTTTTCTCCTGCCTTCCTCTCTTTCCCTTTCACAAGTTAAACTTGAAAGCTGCAGCAGCAGCTATATGCTAGCACCAAAGAAATTCAACAGTCCTTTCAGCCTTGCCCAGGGGGGTTGGGGGGGGGGGGGGGAGAAAGATGGGGAGCAACAGCACAGCCTCAAAGAAGAGTATTCTTTGCTTTAATTTTTGTTTTTTAGCTTCATATTTTGAACACAAGTCGAGTTATTGTTCTGGAGCTCTGTTCAAAAGCCTCACATCTGAGGCTTTTTAGTGCAGCCGCAGTTCTGTGGTTGGGGGCATGGTTATTAGGTGTTTGGATCAGGTTTGGCAGAAAGCTGTGAAAACAGGCACTGGTTTATTTTTCCTACTGACTGCCGTGACAGTTGCAATTATTGTCCATTGTTCCTAGGTGGCTAGAAAGGAGGGAGGATACAATAGACCATTGCCCTCTGGGGGTAAATGAATTTGACTTACAGGTTCTTGGGGGGTCAGGCAGGCTGATTATTTAGTGCCCAGGAATGCGGGTTTCGTGGCACCGCCAGCCATGAGCGGCCAACAAACAATGGCTCAGCTGTGTTGCAGCTGTATTTAGCCAGGCAACATGGAAGGTGTGCGAGTCGAGCTGTTTTACGCTCACGTATGTGTGTGTAAGCGCACACGTGTTACACTGGAAAAGGGGTTTGTCCGTCTGTAGGAGCGTAGAATCATTAAGTTTTCCAGTTGTGATTTTTTAATTAACTTCCCTCTATGTTTGGCTTGGCAGCTGCATTTCTTTTCCCCTCATTTCTCTATTAGCGATATTTGGAAACCCCGCACAAGTAGTGTCTTATTATTAATACACCCTGGAATGTGGACAGCGCTAGAAGCTGCGCTGCCCAACTGTCTTATACACTGAATAGTTTTTTCCACTTAACTGTTCAAAATTTCATTGTGTTTTTCATTAGATCTGGGGGAGTTTTAGTACGTCATGTGCTAAAGTCTCCGCACTAGGCTACATATTGTTAATGCCCGAGTCTGTGTTACTGCCATTGAGTTTTATTCTCCGGGAGAGATTAAAAGAAAGGGAGATGGAGCGGAAGGCTTTATTTTCTATTAGTGTTATTTCTTTTTAAGTTAGAAAGCAGTAATATTTTATTAAAGATAGGGGAGTTGGTGGATGGCTGGAAGTCACCAGACTCCCGCGTTTAGTATTTGGTTGTTCCGCTTAGTTGCTTTGTTACTTTCGGCAACTACTCTGAGACCCGCCTCCTTTCTTCATCTCCACACCTGTAAAATGGGAGAGCCATTACTGTGTAGCTGCAGAAATCTGGCTGCAGACTTCCCAAGTCACATTTGGAAGGCTCCGTTTATGTCCAGTTGGTAATAGAAAAAGAAATGTAGTATTTTATTCCAAGGCTTGATGGGCAGATACTGCAAGGGAGTACTCTGAAAATGGGGCAAAACCCAGAACCTTTCGTATCTGTTGAAATTTTAACTCGAATGCTTCTGTTTGTTTAGTGAGGCAGTCTGTGGCTAAATAAATGATACAAGTTTGGCACTGAAGATTTCTTGAGAAATTTTGTTTTGAAATCTCTGACATTTTTTACCCTGTTCAAAAAACTAATCAGTCTATAGTAAACACCACAAAACCTGCCATTCAGTTGAAATACTTTAAAAGAAAGCTGTAAAACTGCACATTGAATTGGTTAAAGCCTGTTCAGACTTACTTATATCCATCATACTCAAGAACAGGGCTCAGAAGGCCTCTGGATTATTCATGGATAATGCAGTTTATTGAATTCAGTAGAGCAGAGAGAACCTCAGGTCTCAAACCGACCATCTACAGGAGAGGAAATTACACCCCTTTTCTGCTTTCTGTGGGGCTGCCTGATAGTTGTACTTCGCAGGGTGAAAGTGGTCGCTTTCCTCCAAAGCAACATGACCAACAGCAGCAGGAGCAGAGTGTAGGACGGGCCATTGGTAGGAAAAAGGTGTAAAAAGAGTAGTTCCTTGCTATCCCGTGTCAGTGGCCATCTCAGGCTTTGAAAAACAAACACGAAACATTTATTTCATTGGCGTTGGGCCTCCTCTGAGAAGACTTTGGGGAACGGTGCCAGCCCCCCTGGTGGCTGGGCGCATCATGGGGTGTCCAGTCTGGCTAATGTAGATGTGAGGGAAGCAGCTCTAACTGTGGTGAGAACTCTGTTTCCAGACTTCCCTGGTGTACACAAAGCCTTTCGGCTAATCTTGTCCATCTCTTGCTTATCAAGAGTTGTCAGGAAATAATAATACATATTTTATATGTTCCCCACTTAGCTAATTTTGAATGGGGGTGTGGAACAAAAGGCGAAACTGACTTTTGTTTCTAATCTTTCTGAGTTAGTTTTCTGTTGAAGCAAAGGCATTGTTAACAGTGATCGCTCCTGAATCTCCTAAGAAAGGCCGGGCAAGCCTGAACCTGATCTCTTTTTTTCTTGTTTGAAAATCCTTCCCTGTTGTTCAGGTTAGTTCCTAAACAACTCAGGTGAAGTGTTTTCTTCATTCACTGTGAAAAGGGATCATCATTAGGGCAAAATCAGCTCCTTGTCGTAGCCGCTTAGATCTGGGTGACTCCAAAGGCTGCACCGGAGTCACCACAGATTTGTGAGTGTAATTGAAAGCAAGATTAGCCTACGAATCCTAATCTTTAATGCATGATAACACAGACATTTGTTTTGTGCGAGCAACTGGGTTCCAAGTTACATGAAGTATCAGTGCAGGTATTATATCCAGTGGTGTTTGATGTGTGATAGAGCTGTGTTTGCCAAAGACTCTAATCTTGCCTCAGCGTTCAGAAGATGGGGCAGGACAGAGTATGCGGTGAACGGTCTTACGACTGCCAATAATGGATAAAGAGAAATAATCCATTCAGTGATACTATGGCTCATCAGAGCCCATGAATTAAAGACATATGTTACGTAGATTCAATGTATGGATTAAAACGGATAATCTGGTAGGTGACACACAGAATCTTGAGATAAGTGGGCTATGCAGATTCGGTATATGGATTGTGACGGATAATTCCATTTAAGTAATGCTGGACAAGTTGAAGACAAGTAAGCTTCGGGTAGTGCTCAGGTTATGTGCAGTAATCCAGTGAGTGACACTTTGGATCGCATAATCTGTAAACTCAAGACGAGGAAGCTCGGGATTCTGCATTTAGATGTGGACAGGAGGAAGGAGGGGGAAAGGGAGAGAGATTATTCATGGGGAATACACTGGGTTTAAACCTTTGACTAATAAAACACAGATCCCCAGGAGATGTATGAAAGCTGTGCACTTTCTTAGGAGCCGTGCAGATTTTGCATTTGCAAATTAATGGGTGAAAAATGTTTGCAAAGTTGTGTCAGATGTGGATGCTTTGCATTATTCTTTTTGGATAGTATTGTATTTGGAGTGGGGAGAGAAGGAGGGTGAGAGAGTCGTAAGTGAAGGAGGTAAGATATACCTGGTTGTTGGCTTTTAATTGTGATAAATTCAGTATTTATTGCAACCTACTTAGTATCTTCTCCGTGTTGTTTTTGTGGTTGGTTTTTTTTTGGGGGGGGGGGGTGGGGGGGGGTGGGGCTGGGGTTAATAGTAGCAAATTGCTGACAGTGAGCGTTAGTCCTGTGTTGATATGTCAGAAGTTCCGGGGTGGGGATGACACACAGGGCAACCTAAGTTTTGGGAGAATATTTGGCAGCTGCTGAAATAGTGGAGGTTGATCAGAGTGAGATGTGATACTCTCAGACTGCAGAGAAGCAAGACAGTGCCAACTGAGCCACACCAACGCAGAACTTCCTTCAGGCCAAGTGAAAGCCTGAGATGGAGATTGTGACTGGATGGAGCTGCTCCTATTTGACCCTGAAGCGGGAAGTTAGCTGAGGGTAGTAACTGCAGAAGGAGGGTTGGAGGAATTTCTTTTGAAAGCATCTAAAATGCAAAAAATGTGAATTTGTGACACAGCTGCAAATTGGGGCTGTTCCGGATTTATGTTGTTTGGAGGGTTTTTTTAATGTAAAGATACTGAATTTGCTCAGGAAAAAAAATCAGTTTCTATTTAAATCAAACACAACTTTTATTTTCAGGAAGTGATGATTAATAGAGAAAATGGAGTAAAATTGAACTAATTAAAGTGGCAAATGCCAATGGTTTTATTTTGTTTGAACATATGGAGGCCAAACCAGTGTATTTAAAAATCGCCCAGAGGGTAGGATGGCAAAAGGGACCCAAACCAGTTCTTCTTTATCCTAAAGTTACCCCAAAGATGTGCTGATAGGGATGAATGTTGCTGAGCTACAAAATTACCAGTTTGTCAAAACAAAGCAAATATACAGTCACGTACACATTTTTTACTGTTTTTCCTCCTGCTGCATAAAATTCCAGCAGCAAATGCTGTTTCCCTAGCCTAGTTCTAGCCCGTTGTCTAGACAGTAAAACAATGAATAACCTCTGAGAAATAGTCTCAATACAAATGTTGTCTATTCCTCTTGTAACCTTGACAATAAGTTACTAACCTGGTTGAATACCAAGCTTTGTTTGCAGTCTACTGTACCAAAACTTTTTCTGACGGCAAATAAAGAATACTCACTGACAACTTCTTTCCAGTGTTGTGAAACAGTCATGTGCTGGTCTGTTATAGAGGAGACGGCTAAGTTTTTGTCCCCACAGAATATTGATTCTTGAGGGTAGTAATGGCAAAAGATAGTAAATGCTCATCATTTGGTTTTATTCATTCTGCATAGTCTTCCACTAAAACCTAAAAATTAAGAGTGTCGGTGTGCTGTAATAAATAACTTCCTCCTAGCTTGCTGTTCCAAAAAAAAAGAAAAAGGACTTCTATTTGTCAAACAGAAAAGATTCACTCCATAAATCTGTCGGTACAGACAAATCAGTTTGAATTCTGGACTCTTTCTTTCCTTGTTTCTTTTTCTGGTGGGTGCAGCTCGCTGAGTGAAAAAGCAGTCAGAAAGTTCTCTTTTATTATGCTGACTTCCCATTATCAATCAGATGCAGTCATTTAATTTAGCTAGGTAGGTAGTTGCAAGTGATGGCAGTCATTGTGTAGTAAAGTTGGCTTAAATTCTTAATGAAAAATGCCAGGTTTTAGATGTTTATGTCCTGACAGCTTCACGATTTACTGGCCTGAAAAGCTGTGTGTGAGCCCATAATAAAACACTCTCAGAAGTATCGATTAGGGAAGCATCAACAGAGTTTGCACACGTGTCCAAGCACATACCCACATCCACCCACAAATACATCCCAGCGGGTAC
This sequence comes from Porphyrio hochstetteri, assembly GCA_020800305.1. NCBI lineage: Eukaryota > Metazoa > Chordata > Aves > Gruiformes > Rallidae > Porphyrio > Porphyrio hochstetteri. Next base: position 79,019,793 of record CM036905.1, on the reverse strand, counting down.
ATAATTTAAAGCTCATTATAATACTCATTGCTTGGTCATAAACATTTGACATTTCTGTTCAGAGACAGAGGAAAGAAGAGTTTAAATTCCAAACTTACCTCAGGCAGTTAGATCTGTGTATCAGACTACCTTTCCTGAAGGCACGTAGCATCAGCTCCCCATTGCTTCACATACACAACTTTGGGTGACGTCGGCAGCGTGGCCGTCTGCGCAGCACGGGGAGAATACTCCACTTTAAAATTATTATCAGGTTTTAAGTAGTTTTTTTTTAAGGGGAGCATGACAAAGATTAGTTGGGTTTTAAGTAGAAGACGACTAGGTGGCCTCTCTATTCTCTACTTTTCTGATTTCCATGCTGAGCAGAGTAATACTGGGTTTGGATTTCTAATGTGACAGAGCAAAATTAGAATGGGGTGGAGGAAGAAAAATAGCTGACATTGGGATGAGAATTAACTGCTGAAGAAAAGGTACTTTCTTAGACTTCTGAAACTTTATTCTTTGGATGTAATAATGTTATTGCTAGTAGGAGTTTTAATTCTTTCAAGAACAGTTTAGTTAATAGGCTGTTCAGTTTGAAAAACCTCTTTCCTGGCTCTTTTTCATATTTATACTGAAACTGTTATGCCTCTACCTTAAAAACGGTGCTGAAAAAAACCCCCACATCACAGGAAATCCTTGGCCGTGACTCAGGTTTTAGCTAGTGTATGGGTTATGCCCTCGTCCCACTGTTACACAGAGACAGTGTTGGGGCATGGTTCTGGTGCTTTGTTGGATGGCGTCAATAATTGCTTCATTCATAGGGTTCCCTTAGCTAGAACCCTGCCCGGCATCAGCCAGGACAAGCACAGATTTAGTTATTTGTATGACCTGTATCCCTGCTGAAGTCAATGGGGAAATTGTTGGCCTTACTAGTGCAGTTCTCCTGGTGACTCCAGCAAGGCCAGCAATAAAAGGGCTTACATACAGCGTGCAAAGTTAAGCATGGCTTCGGGCAAGTTGCTCAAAACTTCACGCCTCTGTTTTCTCATGTATGAATAAGTAATGCATGCCACTACCTTTCTGCCTGCTCACGGTCTGTAAGAAGATCAATTAGCTAAAGCTTTGAAATTAAAAAAATGCTCTAGACTGCATGGTGCAATTATTATTATTATGTCTTAACATTATTTGAACACAGAGCACTTCAAAATATTCTTATTTCCATTTAATGTTGTTGGGGTTTTTTTTTCCCCCTACAAAGCTTTGTAGATACAGGAGGATTTATATATTTTTTTCCCTTCTGTAACCATAGATAGTGATATGAACGTAATACAATATTATTGTGTCTTCCAGGCTTTGTACTCGCGCATTGTTTTCTTTGATTTTTCTTTGAAAGACAGATGCTGACAGTTCAAAAGCTATTTGCGTAATTACTTTGATAGTAAACCGACTCGGGGGATAGATTTCACTGTCTGTATGGGTGTGCGTGAGCGCGCACGCGAGCACCCCTGATTGATAACATCCCTAGCAGTTTAATTGAGGCGCGTCAGAGGGACCGAGGAGAGTCTTGCCATGGCTCTGCCCCTCGCAGAATACGCCGGGTGCCACACAGCTGCGAGCAGATCCGTAGGCTGGCTGCAAGCAAACGTTCCCATCGCTTGAGCATTCGCAGCAAAAGCTTAAAGTGCCTGTTAAAGAAAATATTGGCTTTCCTAATTTCTCATTTACATTCTCATTCTGTCTAATAAATTATAATAAAGTATTTACTGTTTTGATTGCAAAAGCAGTTTCTCTGCCTTTTTTTTTTGCTTTGGTTCTGTTTTGGGTGGATATGCCAAGGTTTCTCCTGTTCGTTTTCTCACTTTAAGTGTGTCATTTGGTCATATTGGTGTCTTCATTCTAATGTTTATTAAAATGTTACTGTCACTGCCAGTCTGAGACTGTGAATCAGAACTAAGAATGTGTAATAGTTTATTTCACATTTGAGTAAATTTCTTCTACTACTTAAACACTATTATGGATAGTGTTGATCTGAGATGAAGTTTAGGTTTGGCGATACAGAATGCCACTAATTTGAGTCTTCTTTTATTGCCATCTGCTGTGGGTGTTGCATCCACAACATGGTTTGTTGTTGGTTGTTTTTTTTTTTTTTCCCCTTTCCGAGTCTCTTTCTGTGGTGACAGAGAATAAGCTGACGCATCTGGAAAACATCTTTTCTTGGGCCGTTTGCTGTATCAACCCATAGTGCATACTTTGATGCTCTCCTGCCTGAGTTGTTTTGCTAAGTTGTGAAAAATCCACATTTTGCCACTGCCGCGATAGAGCTGAGAGAGAACAGTATGGGCACCTACAGCAATCTTCTGAAAGGCAGGTGGTTAAAAGTTTTGTTAAACATAAAATGTGCAGTATCTATTTGTTGTGGATCTGACGGTAATTAAAAGAAGGTTTTGAGGCAGTCATTGATGTAAGCCACTCTCCTTTTACTCCTCACTCAATACCCATGTGAAGTGGGTCTAGCTTGCTGTCAGGTTGCATGCTGCAGTACTAGGCACTTGTTTTTTCTCCCAGCCACATGGCACAGCTAGAATGAAAGCACCACAACCGGACGGATACTGCACGTAGAGGTGCAGGCCAGCTCCAGAACCATTCCAAACTCTGTACTACTTGGAGCAGCTCCAAGTGAGTTTAATACCGAAGTGGCTGAAGGTAGCTGCTGGGGCTGGTGACTCGCCCTCACTTAGATTTGCGCTGCCTCCCAGGCTCCAGCAGCGTTAGCAGCTGCAGGCGTACTCCCTTAATTCCCCAGTTGCATGATCTGAGCAAATGTCTTAGTGCGGTTGGTGGTGTCCTTACTTGAAATGCTGACGTGTCTTGCCCTGTAAGCTGCACAGTTCTTAAAGTGGAAATTCTGTAGCTACCAAGACGCTTCACGCGATGGTAGAGATTTAGATCTCATGTGGGTTAGCAGAGAGAAAGAGGTGGTGGCAGGACAGAAGTCTGCCTCCCTTTCCTGCCCATGATCTACAGCATCTAGAAAGGGACACAAAAATGGCAACTCTGCAGAGCGTTTCAGTACACTGGAAGAATTCCCTGTCCATGAACGTACTTACGGAGTGACCCAGCTGTTGCCCTTGGCTCACCAGTATGTAAATGATGTCAGGTATGGTTGGGTGGCCTTCGTTGGTTGTGTGAACGAAGCAATTTATGAATGGCAACTGGAAATAGAAGTCTTGTTGGCCATCTCCACAAAAGAAGTTGTAGAGAAGGAGTTCCAGGTAATAAGGGTAACATGAAAAAATAACCAAACTTAAAGTAAGTGCTAACACTTTACATTATGGTCAAGACAGTCTGATTCAAGTGTTTTTCTTCCTTTGAATTTTCACACTTTTATAAGCCACTTGCCTGCAAGAAACCTCAAAACTAGCTGCGATTCATCGTCAGTGGGGCTTATACAGTTGTGAGGGTAAGGCAAGGGGCAATGCACCCCAAAACTCACCATGTCCCACACATCTGCTCTCTCTTGCCCCTGGTTTTAGGCAGGTCGCTTGAGAGTATGGCCGTCCCAGTACTTACTTTGCAGGGAATGATAGCTTAAAGCATTGAAATTACCATTAAGTAATATTGAACCTATTGGAAGGATGGGCTGGTCACGTGAAAAATAAAGCACCCACTAAGCCATGTTATGCAGAAAGTATTCTCCAACAAAAGATTTTTAAAAAAACCCCAACCAAAACCAGGTGACAGTGATAAATTCCCCTTTTCAGTTAATTAGCAAACTGAACTCACTCAAGAAATAAAATGGAAGAAGACTGCCCTTTGTCAGACTACTTGCTGCCCTTTGTCAGACTACTTCCAGTCCAGTTTTACAAGCCACAGGAATTACACCTTGTACTTACTGAGTTAGTACGTAAAGCATCCCCTTTGGGCATCTCAAAATTTCTTTACAAGCCAAGTAATAATGAAGAGCCTGAGTTTGGTGAATTCGTCCCCAGCTGACGGCTGCGGTGTGCCTGCAGCTCCAGCATTTGCACTGGCACTTCATCGCCCTGACCACTTGCTTTTAGTTCGTCCAGGCTTCCCTCTCATTCCTGCAGTTCAAATAAAACTCTTATTTTCTTGGGAAAAGGAGGGCTGGTGGTTTTTTTTTTTTTTTTTCTCCTCTCTAGGTAAATCTAATTAAAGGAGAAGCTGCAGTAGGTGGATGGCCCAGCGGTTGTGCCCTTGTTTGGTGTCACGGTCAGGGTGGTGGCACGTGGGGCATCCTGCTCCCTCTTGGGCAGCACAGCAAGAGCTCTGCCACCCAGTGCTGGCTATCAACATTTCTTCTGCTGCTGCTGTCCGTAACTACCTCTGTGACCCCTCTGTCCAACAGTTTACACATATGGAAACATTTTTCCACCTTTCAAAAGTGCGGTGGGGATTAATTTAACTTTACAAAGTGCTTTTTGATTCCCAACTGAAAGCTACTGTAGGAGCTCGAAATACACCGATGAACCAGTACTGGCTGAAGATCTTTGATGTGTGTCAGTGTACTCAAATAGTTGATTTGACAATGACTTCTTTTTTGCCTCCCCTAATTTTAGGACCGCGTATTCCTTCTCCATCTCGCTCCTTCTCCCTCTGTCTCTCATGTGTCACACCCACCCTGCAGAAAAATAATAAATATTGGCTGAATAGATGAATAAAATATTTGGGTTTCGGATGTTTTCAGTGCACCCGGAGTGTGATACTGTCAGTATCAGTATACAAATGGTGTTTGTCAGATGAGCATCACAGTAAAGCAACGTGCTGGCCGCGGCCAGGACAAGGAAGGGGGCTGCCTTCTAGAATAGCTCTTCTGTTACTCCACCTGGAAACACTGCGCCCTTTTTCCTAGGGAAAAACAAATGAAGGATGGAAGAGTGACAATATAAATTTGTGATCAATTGTATGGCCAGGTGGCAAACGCATTACCTGTAGCAGTTCTCCAAAGTTTGAAGTAAAAATTTTGAGTCAAGAATGTTTTCTTCTGCAGTGTTAGTATTTTAGCCCCGGCTTCTATTCTTTCTTACAGCTTTTAACAGAATGGCCTCAAAAACTCTATGGTTTCTGTTTCACCGTGTGTCTCTGGTTTCCAGCTTGTGTCATGGATATTTTTGAGACTATATGTGAGAATATTTTGCTGTAGTTCTTTGTTATGAGAAAATTTTCACATAAATCTTGAGCTTATTCAATAAAATGTTAATCAAATTACGTTTCCTTTATATGGAAATGTCAGTTCTTTGTGTTTTCCCATTTGTATATGGCTGCCTACAAATTCATTTAAAGGCTTGGACTTGGCTGATGTAGCAAATGGGATGCTGCTTGGGAGTGCAAGGTTGAAATTAAGGGGGATGTAAGCTAAATTAACTATGAAGCAAAGAGCCCCACTGGTGACACTTCTAAGGCACTGGTACAATCTTCCAAAGAAAGGAGTAGATGATTCACCATTTCGGACTTTTCAATCCAGTCTAGAAAGCTGTATTAAATATACTGTAGGGAACATTCCTGCACTGGCAGGGGGGTAGACTAAATGAGCTATTACCAGTAGCTCTTTTCCATGTCTGACTGATAGTTGGCTAGGAACACGTTTACTGTAGTCGCCAATTTTTCTTTTTTTTTCTTTTTTTTTTTTTTTTTCTCTTCCACTTGGAGAGCACTGGTGACATTGGCAGAAGAATGCTTCCTGTGTTTGAGGAAGGTTTGTGTGGCAGGGCTGTCCCAAAAGCAGGCTATTTTCAGAGGAGGCAGAGGCACTGATAGCCTTAATCCTTTCCTGAAGCTTTTTTGAGGAAGGGTTTCATAGGATCTGACTCATGTGGGAGGGTGTGGTGGTATTGGAGATATTTGCGGATTAGCCGCTGCACATATTTTCTGGTCTTTTAAATTCAAAGTCAAATGATACTGGATATTCTAATAGTGCCTTTTTTTGGTTGCTGTTGAGTGTATGATTCATAGCTTTTGATTTTTCCTGGAATGTTTTCTTCCCTTCCCTTATAACCACTGTCCTTCTGGGTAGAAGGAGAATTTTTACTGAATGATGCTGAGAGCGAGGTAGTCAGTTCCTCTGTCTGTGTCTGCTGAACTCGCCTATAAAAATCACCTAATGGCATTACAAATGAGGGAGACGGTGAGTTGTGCTGAACTCAGTTTTTCTGACACGTGTGTGCAAGGCTTTTTCCTTTAAAAATACTCATCGGTGGCAACACCAGCAGCAATAGTAGCAATTTAAAGCCTACGTAATTTCACCCTAATCAGGGCAGCTGCAGATGATGTAACAGGTAGCAGCGTCCTGGCAGCTGTTGAGTGCTATGCTCCTCGCAGTGACATAGCAGGGTGCAGGGAACTAGAGAGGTATCCAGTGCCCAGGAGACTTCTCTGCTTCTCCTTGACTGCAGACGGGGTTTGAATCCACACTGTATGGTTTCTGTAAGCGTCAAAAGGATGGATGTGTCTTTATCGTGACTTTTGGGCAGAAAGGTGATCCTCTTCAACTGGAAGTGTTGATTGTGATTCCCAAGAAATGCAAAACAATGTTTGCAGTTTGAAGCTCTTCTCAAACAGGTTGCATCCTTCGCCCTATTAAACTGATAGAAAGGCAGGAGAAAATAGATGAAAGGGCAAGGAAACATTGAAGGGGGACACCAGATCAAAGCCTGCCTACAGAATTACCCTCCATGGCTCGTTTTGCTGTAGAGGGACAGGTCTTCTCGTGCAGTGTATTGCAATATGCTGCTGCTCTTTGGTCCTACTAAAACTTTGCTTACAGTGAAGCTGCAAAATAAAAACCTGCCTAGCTCTAAATTTCCTCTCTTCTCTCTTTTTTTTTTTTTCTATTTTTTTTTCTTCCCTCTACCATATGATGCCCAGGGACTCCAGAAAGCCTCGCTGAGAAGGAAAGGCAGCTCATGGGTATGATCAATCAGCTGACCAGTTTGAGAGAACAGCTGCTAGCAGCTCATGATGAACAGAAGAAACTGGCTGCATCACAGATTGAGAAACAACGCCAGCAAATGGAGCTGGCTAAGCAGCAACAAGAACAGGTGAGTGATTACTGTTGTGGCTTTCAGCTTAAATAATTTTCTAGGAGGACTTTCCCATAGCTGAAAGGGTTGATATTTCTCAAGTTTGCTTGAGATGGTTTTTTTTTGTCCCATTTCTTTCCTTAGGTGATGGAGTTCAAACAGAAGCCTATTGGCAGAACACTTTAATTTGCAGTATATAAAATGCTGCTCTTTATCTTTTTCCGGTTTGGAGGCATTCTCCTCCAGTAATGTTTTTTTCTTAAAAATAAATGTGAGTAAGCATACAAATTCAGCCTTCCTGAATAGTCTTCCAATGCTGCTTGAGTTGAGTGACGCTGAATAGATATAAAAGGAACAAAAGTAATACGACAAATGAAAGAGGTGGTTTTGCCAACTGCACAAAAAAAAAAAAATGGGAGAGAAGAGCATGAAGTGAGTGAACAAGTGTGACTTTTCTTCTATACTTGAGAGGCTTGATTTTCAGCTCTTGCAAATGTGCCCTCCTCTGAAAATGCAACCATGCTTTCACACATGAACACTTCCAACGCGGACACGTGATATTTTATGCAAGAACACAACTTTTCTAACGTATTTGCACTGTGCAAGCTTTAACTGAGATGAATGTCCATTTTTCTACCTGAATGTGAACAGAGAATAAACATATTGTTTAAAATTTTGTCAGGAGCCCATCCTGATACCTCTTAGGTGAAAGCATTTTGGTCTGCCTGACCGTTTCTTTCAGCTTGTAATGAAATCTGACTTGATACCATAGAATTGAAGCTATTGAATTTTATGGAACTCACAATTATTTTTTTTTAAGTCTGTCACAGATTTATTGTACCAAGCAAGTCCTGAGATTCTAAAACACTGCTGACATCTTCAGACATCTTAGCTTTGGTTTTCCTTATTTTTGATTATTTGAAAAACTTGTCTTAAATACTGTGTATTTCAGCCTCACACCTGAAATGCCACATAGGGGGAACAGAAGTGACTTATCTATTAAAATAGAGAATTCGTATCACGCTCTTGTTTACATGGAGAAGGTAGATGAAGGAGCGAAGGTGGAATTGTCAGGATGTTTCCACGAGGAAACATCCTTCAGGAGCTATTTCCTTTGCATTACCTTTTTAAAGTTACTAATGCTAAATGATCTGAAAGTGAGAAAGAAAATGGAGAGAGTGGAAAAAGGCAGTAAGAAATCCTGCAGGATTATTATTTGGATAACCAGGATTTCTTTTAAGAAATTTGTATATAATTTTGTGTTAAAAAGGAATTAAAATAACCCAACTTTAAGAAAAAATTGATCAAAAATTATTTTGGTTGCTTAAAATGAGGCTCTAGATAGAAAACATGTAATCTTTTAGATGTTAACTATGCATGAGTGTTTCTTATGCTAATAGTTTAATAATAGGAATGAAAGGAAAGACCTGAGGGGAAGAATGCACAAAATTCCTCCCAGTAAGTATGTGTAAGTTCCCATCTGACCCCAAGATGTGTACACATACCACAGGGGAAGAGCAGTGCTATGTTTCTACTGCTGTGCTAGCTAGTTGTGAGAGCAGAGATTTTGTGATGACTCAAACAAAACTTTTTCAAGTATGCTTTTTAAGTTTGAGGTATATAATGGTTTTATCTCCATCAGTCCTCTGAGAACTCTTAATTTGGTTCTGTTACTGTCTGCTTTTTCCTTCACTGTATGTAAACTGTATCTACAGTAAAGTTCCCAGTCATTTAGTCAATGGAGAAGGAAGATGGAAGTCCTTAAGGAAAACGCACATGACTTTGAGAGGAGACTTACATTGACTCCATCAACTTCTGTACATCATTTTCAGTGTTGACCCTCATAGCGTTGCACTGCTGCCTTGGTTTCTTTCAGCTGATAGACATGTTGAAGAGTCAGTGATTCTCCCAAACCCAGTTCCAGTGTCTTTGCATCAAGGAAATATGCACCAATACCTTCCTTCTGCGTGTCAGATTTCCCTTTTCTTTTAAATTTTTTTTTTTTTTTTAAATTTTGGAGGAGGTGGTGCCAAACATAAAAAGACTATTACCATCCATCCTACTTTTTTGCCTTTCCTGCCTTCTCCTCCTATTTTCCAGTTTCTGTGCCAGTATTGTTCTTCCTCCAGCAAGATGGAGGAAATAAGCGCTCACTTTTGGGTGATTTTTAGCAGTGCCATTTCAGTCAGTGAGAGAGATTTTTACATCAGTCCTTCTCTTAATATCCAGCACAACATTTTCCATACAGTTCCCTTTCACATTAGTATTAGCTGTGAACATGAACCCTGTGCTTCATCCACAGTCCAGGCTTCTGCCACCTGCACTTGAAGGTCCCTTAACTTAATTGAGCAGCTTAAAGGACCAAGCAGGGGGGGAGTTTCCTCTGTACTGACTCCAGGAATGGTGATACATCTCTCACATTTCTTCTGTGCAATTTCTCCACAGATCGCAAGACAACAGCAGCAGCTCCTGCAGCAGCAACACAAAATTAACCTTCTTCAGCAACAGATCCAGGTCAGAGACTCCGTCTCCACCCATGCCCCTGTTACCCCTCTTCTATCCTTTCTGTTTCCCCACAGTTTTCCTCAGCCATTATTGTCATAGTTTCAAGAATATCTACAGATGGTTTACATGACACTTATGGAAACACATGAGGATGTTAACTGTCATTAAGCAAATTTCAGTTTCTGAATGCCTTGTATGATTGACATGGCTCCTGTAGGATCAGGAAGCAGATGTGAGAGGAGCTGGTCATATGAGCAAGGGTTTGCAGGTCCAAATCCTCTTTCCGCTGTAGATCAGGAGTGGTAAAAGTGTTGCAGGAAAGAGTTGGATTGGAATGGGTCTCCTACAGCTCTATTTTTGAGGGTTTGCAGAAGCAGTTTTCTTCAGTGGTTGGTTAGCAAGTGTCTCTCCTTCCCTCTGCCCCAGGTGTTGGAAGCCCAGAAATTTTCGATGCTTTGAGTGAAGTATTGTCTGAATGAAAAACTAGTCAGAGAGGTCTGTTAGATTCAGGAGAGCAACTGGGTAGGTCCTAGGTATCTACAGGTTTACGCCTAGTAGTGGAAAACAGTTGTTAACACAGCACAATTGGTAAACTTGGTTTAACCTCTCTTTTCCCTAAAGTATTCAGAAGTTTCTTTTCACACCATTGACTGTATTTCATTACTTTTCTTCCATTTGTATCTATGCATACCCCTGTTTTGGGAATTAGACAAATCAGTGTGCCCATGAAGGTTTTCACAGAATAACAAAGGAGGGGTTTGATATTTTGATCTCTAGAACCATGGTAAAATCTCTGGCTCTTTAATATGCAATTATGTGCAGAGCATGGCAAGTCACTGTGGTGCTATGTTTGGTTTGTTCAGTGGCAACAGGGGATTTTCCTTCCAAAGCTTCTCCTTAATGTTTCAGAGTACGTTGCCTGAAATTATGGGCCATATCCGTAACTTGTCTGAGAAGACTTTATCCAGCAAAATCAGAGGCTATCAGTATGGCTTCCCACTAGAATAAAAACTGGCTTTGTTGTTTCAGAGGACATTCTGTCAGTACCAGGACACGTGTAACTATGAAAAACTTCTGGGGAAGGTCCACCCATCTGTTATAAGGCAACGTCCATGCAAGATGTGTTCTGCTGAAAACAATTTTGAGATTGGTAAGGCCTGGCTTGGCCTTGACCTCTGTATTTTTTTCTTTTTTTAGATTTCTATGTGGGAGGGATTTTTTTAAATTACTTTTTGTTGTTGTTGTTGCTGTATCTTTAGTAAGACTTTGAAAGAAAAACAATAGTAGAACCTCCACAATAGCAAGGAAAGTATTTACATTTTTAGCATTTAGCTGTGGTAGTGAGAGAGGAAGTTGTTTTATAAGCAGTGAATAAAAATAAATTGGAGTAACATAATTTGACCCCAACCCTTTTAAGTTTTAAAGCCTTGTAGATAAGAATGAAATATGTTGTTTTTAGGGTGGTGGTGAACAGTGATTATTGATAATGAGATATAGAGCCTTTCATCTCTTGATCCCTGGTCCAAGTTTGACCTAAGTCAGTAGTAAATGAAAGTCAGCTAGCTACCATCTGATACAAGCTGCAAGCCTAAGAACTGATTCAGAGGTCTGTCTCAAGGGATTTTGGATGAAATATTGATTCTGCTCAGGTCAGAATTTCACCTCCAGGGTCCACGTCACACAAAACCCATCAGATTTGGGACGCCCTCCTTTTGGATGGTCATATAATAAAGGTCAGGAATAGAACAGTCAGAGAGAGACAATATTGTCCTCTGGTTCCCACAGAGATGATCTGTTTGTAGGGAAATTTTGATTATACTGTCTGTCTCTTGACAGTTCCATGGTCAGTACGGTCTTGTTGTCTCATGAACCCTGGTTGCAGTCCAATTATGGTGAGGTCACTGATAGGGAGAAATGTTTTTTTTAAAAAAAAAAATCACCATAAAAGAGAAAAACAAACTTATTGACAGTGACTAAACATTTCTTCTCAGTTGTGCTGTTAGTTGACCGTTGTCAGAGAGAAGAAATAATTCCAGAAGAAATCTACCTTTGTGTATAAACAGAGACAATGAAGCCTCCCTAACATGCCCAGGTTTAAAACGGTCAGTGAGTTTACAGTCAGGTTATGGTAGGTGGAACAAAACTGTCACATGAATGTAGCCATGAGTTCAGCTTTTCTGACCTTGCCCTAATTAATCTAACAGGCTTCTGTCACATTGGCCTGGAGATTTCAAATAGCATTAGATTTATTGACAGGGAAATATTCCTACGAAGTCTGGATAACTATTTGACTTATGTGCAATTGAATGATTAGGCTGCAGTTAGGAACACAGCCTATTTATGACAAAGGATTCGTTTTACTTGAGCCAATTTTTTCCGAGCTTGTAAGAGTTGCCATAATTCCAGATAAATTATTACGCAGCAAAAAGCTATTGAAATATTGTATTGAAAACATAATACCCTCAGGTTAAAAAAAAAAGCACAACCTGACTGACCCTGTGATTTATGACTCCTTTCTCTAAGTGTGCTAACTTGGAAACAGTTCCCTCTCTCCTTACCCCAGCGTACAATCACCAGTACACACACACAGTACCCAAGAAGGGAGAGACCGCAACGTGTCTCTCCTCCTTAGAGGACTGCAAACACTGAGTGTAACTACAGCTCAATTAAACTAGCCACTTCTGTGATGCTGAGGAAAGACGTGATAGCTACTTGAGCTTAAGAAAATGTACCTGGTGCGTGAGTCTCTAATTGACATTATATCTTTTTCAAGTCCATCTCTTCTGAATTAACTGGAAGGAGGTGTCAGTAACGCGGTGACAAACAGCTTGTCTTCATATAGAGAGATAAGAGATAATGCTAAACTGGAGGCAAGTTGTAGGTTAGGTTAAATTAAAAATCTGTATGACCTCAAAATGCTAAAATGTGACCTAGGCAGGGGTTTGTGTTTTGGCAAATGTTTATGATTTTTTTTTTTTTGCCTGCTTTTCAGAATGCTCTAGATCTGAATTGTGAAGAGGTTTTAGTTTCTCTGAATAATTAACTGAAACTACCTCCCATCTTATTTTATGCCACTTTGGAATGCATCCTCCCATGCACACTGCTGTCTGTTCTATTTAATCTTTGTGCGTATGTGTATGGAAAAGGTTTTCACTTTACCAGTTTCTGCCTGCTGAGTATTTTGGGTCTTCTACCCTGCACACCTCAGTCTCTGTTTTACCAGAAATGAAACTGGAATGTGTGTTCTGTCCTGGAACTCTTGCACAGCAACAGCCCCCAAGATCTCAGGTTGTGTTTCAGAGCAACTCCACAGTGGTCTGCAGCTGTAGAACAGGCTGAAGGAAGGAGCATGCAGACACCAAGTAAGGCTCAGCAAGTTCCTGGACTAAATGTAGTTTTGTCCTCAGGGGAACTCCTGCTGTCACCTCCCTGACTTCTTTTGTGAGGCCACTTCCCATGTCCTTGCTCTAGAATGTGGCGGAGTCTGGGAATGATGTAGTTGTCCCATCAGACGGGCAGAGAGCGAAAGGAACTTGAAGGCTAGGTGCACAGTTTTCCACCATGCTGTCCCCAGGGCAGGCAATGAGTGTGTGTTGTGTTCTGCCTTGAGGGTTGTCTCTGAGATGCAAAGTTTTGTGGGTGGTACACTTTTACACCTTCTACTTGCTCTGAGAAAAAGTCTAGCCCAGGTTGACAATTGAAGAGTTTGCTTTGAAGCTCCATGATGAGTGTCACTTTAATTTAACTATATTTAAAATGAAATATGGTTGTTAAAATTCATAGAGCAATTCATATTCAGTAAGGCACTATTGATAAAATAGGTCAACCTTGCAGCCTAAATTGTGATAAAACTGATGCTGCTAATCTCACAATTTTGTAGAAAGCCTGACAATGTTTTTTTGTTTTTTATTTCCTCAAGTCCCAGCTCTCTTGGAGTCATGTGATGACAAAAGTGCCAGCTTTCATTTCTTCAAAATGTAAACTTCCAGCTCTCGGATTTCCAGGCAAAATCTGAAACCACGAGCACTACAAGTTCCAAAATTAGAAGGCAAACAAAACGGAGGCCAAATGTTGTTTTTTAAACTGTTCTGATTTTTAGTCAAAATTTTTTTGGAGAGCCCAGCTCAAGATCTTGAAACACTTCAGGTTTGCCAATAATGTAAAACTAAAATCTCAAAGCAGCAAGAAGCAACAGTGCTGCTTTTTCATGTCTCTTAACGTTTAGGCCACAGTTTTGTTTGTCTTTTTAGTTTAATACTGCCAGTACTTGGTTACTAATTTACATTCATTTCTGAGTGACGTACTTAGCCCAAGAACTTGAGTGTTATCACAAACTTGAGAGCAGTTCCTGCCAGACAGCAACCATTTGATGACTTCGTGTGTTTTAACAGAGGGTTTCCTTCAGAGCTAGAGACTTGTCCGCAGATGTTCTAACAGGACACCTTTTCCTATAGAAACTTTGGACCTCTGAAGAATGAGAGGATCCTGACTAAAGTCTGATGCACAGGTAGAAAAGAGTGCCTCTAGCCTACTCTGCCTACCAGGCAGGTTATGCCTTATGCCAGGTGGGTGGCCAGATGGCACAGGCAGCTCCAGCAGATCCTGCTCCCAGGTTGCACGTGATGATCTTCAAGGTCTTTTCCAACCAAAACGATTCTATGATCCTGCTGTGGCCTCAGGCTTTGTAGACCCTTGTCTGACAGGGAGTGTGGGCATCATGGCTATCCAGAATTGGTGCCTCTTTGGGTTGCAGGCTTCCTGGCTTTCCTGAAGCCTTCAGCTGCCCTAGGTGCCCTCCCTGCTCCAAATAAGGCTTTCCTTTGTGAGTCAGGATCCAGATTTTCATCCTCCCCACCTGCTGTCAGCTGGATGTGTCCCTTTCCCTGTGAGCTGGGTTGATAGATGGAGAGGGGCTGGCTGCCTAATATGTTCCCGAATCAGAATATTCCCGTTCTCGTTAAGTCCTAAGATTTAAGGTGGTGTTCCAATTTGGAATGTAATAAAATCTTGAAGACTTGGAATTTCCTGCAGGATGGTTAGTCCATTTTGTAGCCAGATCTGTTTTTCAAAATGTAGCTATATTTTTGGGGAGGAAAGAAGGATTTGGTTTCTGAGTTACACAGAAGTTCAGAAAAATATTTCTTAAGCTTAACATGCAAAGTTTTGAAATGACACAGTTGTTATTGTCAAAACTTTCCAGGCACCAATAGGCTCTGGGTGGATTCCAGCCTTCCAAAACACTGGTAGAGACCTGCTTCCAGAGTGCTTTAGATATCATAATTTACCCACACAGTTATCTATGGTGATAATTTTTGTTGTTGTTGTTTAGGTTTGTTGTCGCTTTGGAACTCCTCAGGTGAGCAATCATCTGTTATCCACAGCTGGCTGAATGCTGTTCAGGCCTGTTGATGCTCTCTTTGTTTGAGAAAACATTGAGATTTTGATTGACCTATTTCAGATGAAGTTTAGTTGTAAAAAGTACCAGTTGCTCTTTGTTGTTTTGAGAAGGCACTGACTGAACAGACATAAAGAAGTGTGAAGATTGTTCCCTGCCCCAACAAGTTTGTGGTCTAAATTACACTTCCAACTCTGGTTGTCCTTCCATTTTCTGTCTCATATGGGAAAGTAAACTTCAGCAGGCCACTGTGTGGAGTACTTAGTGCTTAGTAAGGAAAGTAGAGATCCTTACCCTTAATCCTTGCCCCAGTGGTATCTCCTCAGTGAAACTGTAAGGAATTGTGAAATTTCTTTCCTGGTCCCCAGCTTGTTGTGTGCCCATAGCCCACAGTTCCCCAGGAGGCTTTAAAGGGCTGTAGATGATGAATCCTTCACTCGAGATACAAAAATGAGCAACCACTACACAAGTGCTTGGTTACAGCTTTAGTAATGTCTGTTGCTTCTGTATTACCATTTTCCCTGGGAATTCTGATTTTCTAAGAAGTCAGTGGCAGTGGAGCAGTGCTTCGTGGTGCTACGACCCCTTTGCAAGCCGTTGCACAGCAGAACAGTGTAAGTTCTTCTGTAATTAGAGTCCTCTTTGCATATCAGAGAGAGGTGAGGACAAAAGGTTTCCTTGGTAGACAATAAAGCTGTTGAAGTGAGGGCCTGATCCAACTCCCACTGAACATAGTGAAAAGGCTCTTATTCATATTAGTGGGAGTTTAATGAGACCTTTCTTCAGTAGGAAACTGTGAGAAAGTATCTTCCTTCTCACTCTGCAAAATGTTTTCAGAACAGGCTCCATCCACTGAGATGGTTTGTTTTTTGTTTTGGTTTGTTTTGCGGTGGTTGGGTTGGTTTTTTTTGCCAGTGTGGGTATGACAGGCTGTGAGTGCACAGTCAAAACCGAACAGGCTCCTCGATTGGGGACATTTTGTCCAAATTCATCTTGTGTCAGGAACAGCTGTTTTCCTGGAACTTATAAACATGGGCATGCTGGATTCAGTGAGACAGGCCCAAGAAGGAGTCACACTGCAGCCTTTCCCATGACTTCGCAACCTCTTCCCAAACAACTGAGGTTGCCGTCAAAGAGGCTAAGCAATTGTTTCTCACAAAAGCTCTACAGCCGATGTCCTATCAGTTATCAGAATAACTTGCCTGGCCCTTGAGCAGGAAAAAGCCCCTGGGAAATTAATTATTCAAAAAACCAACACTACCCCACCACCCCACCCCCCCAAAAAAAAAGGAGGAAAAAAAAAGACAAGGTTGAGGGAGGATATAGGGAAAGGGAAGAGTGAAAACTCTAGGCAAGCAGTCAGAACGAGCTAATTGCTTGCTGGCCTCTCATGTTTAGCAGATAATGTGTGTGTTTGGCTGAAGGATACAATGCATGTGCTTCGTAGTAAGTAACCTATGGGCCTTCACTTCCGTCCATTACCACAGAAGTTAAATAACATAAAAGATTGCAGAGTTGTTTACCTACACTTAGTTCTCTGCAGAGCGATGATTTGCAGTGATGTACCACAGTTCTACTTCCAAAGATGACCCGTAGAGCAAACATCTACAGATAATTCAGTCTCAGGCCTTTCCTACACTGTCATCCAGTCTGAATTTGCTGACTGGTATAGTTGTACCAGTGCAGGCAAGGAGAATCTGCTTGTGATTTGTACAACTTGAATTTATCAAAATTGCAAGGGCATGTTTTCATCCATAAATCATCTTTTTTTGCCTATGCTGAGCTACATGATTGCAACACCACTTGCTGATAATGAAGCTTTCTTTAATGTTATCAGTCCAAATGCTCTAAAACTATGAGATTGCTTGTAACTTTGTGGCTTCTTCTCCTGCAATTTTAGCATATTTTCTTAATTTCCTTTTTGTTACTGAGCTTTCAGTGTTTCCATTTTCCACACGATCACAAGGGAGGGCCAGAAACTTACTTTTATTAAAAAAACAGAACACTGAAACACCCAAAATAATCCGGCAGCTAGGACTGTGAGGAAAGTGCCAGCACTGGAGGAGAGTCATTGCAGCTGGCAGCGCTGTGCTCCAAGGCCTCATCTTGGTCTCTGCTCTCAGCAAGCGTTCTCTCTCAGACCTTTCTTTCCACGGCCTCGTCCCTCTTCTTGGTTTTGGATCCGCTCTCCAATTTCAGTGTCTCTCTGAGGCACCCCGCAGCTTTTCCCACTTCCTTCCACTTCCAACTCCCTGTCCCAGTGGCGCTGACAGGCTTCCTTTGGCAGCTTCCCACCCTTCCCCGCATTGACTCCTCCTTTCTGCCAGCCCTCCCTTTTCTTTTCCCTCCTTGCCGTTATTTCCACCGTCTTTTTAATGGTTTTGCTTGGCATTTTGTTGGCTGCAGAGTGTGCCTCTGCCATTTTGTGAATGGTGGTGTTCCAGATGCGTGGGGTGCTGTACCCGTGTGCATGTGGGCTGCATTCATGTTCGTGTAGCCGTGCGGGGATTTATGTGGCAGGCAGCGGAGGTGCAGGAGCAGAAAGTACCTCGGTAGTTTGTGTAAGTGGCTTGGGAAGATGAGCGTGAACTCTTTACGGCTGCGATCGTGTCCGTATGGAGTGTGTGCAGTCATGAGCACTTTAGTTGTGCAGCCAAACAAAAGGCTGCTACTGCTGCCTCTGCAGTAAGGTAAAGCAGGAGATAACAATAAATTTTTTACTGCTGGCTGGCGGAGGTGTTTAGGATGTGTTTTCTTTATATCTTCATCCGCCCCTAATTGAAGATGCTTTAAAATTGAATGACTAGCAGTCAAAACGTGTTTGCTTCAAGCTGAGAAGAAAAATGCTGGTGTCTCTGCTTCCAAACTGATTGCGCTTTGTACACAACTGACAGCCACAGTCACTTTGAGTGACTGATAAGTGGGAAGCTTTGCCACTTATCAAGGAATGCGCGCTGAAAAGAAAGGACTGGAGCCGTTCAGATGCTTTGGCATGTTCAAAATAACATCTCACATCAGTCAGACTCAGAGGCACTAGGAGACGTTTCAAAATAAACTTTATATCTATCTATCTATCTAGAGGCAAAGATTCAATTTAACAGACAAATCACTGTGTGGCATCACATTGGCTCTGAAAACGAGAACATCATTATAAGGGTCACCAGTTGCAAAATGACTCAGATAGCTGCATAATTTGAGATCATTTATCGTAGGGTCTCACCCCACAGAATAAAACTAAATTTGAAAATTCACTACTGCGTATCATTCTAGTGATTTCTCTGAACTGGGGGCTTTCACCCCTGTTGGCCCAGCAGTATTTGGTTTATATAGCACATGACATCCTGAAGGTTGCCAAAGTGAATGAAACTCTAAGCAAAATTCTGATCTCATTTATTTCCTCTTCAGTATCATGGAGTATGTTTGGAATTGCCTGGCTTTAACTAAAATCACAAATGGGTTGTTAGGGTTATTTAGGAGTTCCTATGATTTTTAGGGATATATAGCATGAACAGATGATGGAATTTTTCCTGGTATATGTTTGTTGGTAGTAGTATTTAGTGATACTTACATTAGGAGACTCTGGCCCACAGGTGCTGAGGTTTGAGGGTGCGTTTTCTTGTGCTGACTTTGAAATGACAGTCCATGTAGATCGGGTTGGTGTGCTGGAGGTGGTGACATCTCATCCTACCTTAGCAAGCATCATAGGAGTTCACCTGATAGAGGCATCTCTGAAAACGCTGTGTAGAAAAATACAAGCACATGTCATACTCAGAGTTGAGCTGGGATATGAGTTTTCACATAAAATGGGAGAACAAGTCGATATGAGCAAGTAGTGTGTAACTTCCCAAATTGGAATTTGGACAGGAGATACATAGTGCTGTGTCTACCAGTAGTACTTAAACAAAAACGTTCTTATGACTGCTGCCAGGTTTGCACCTCCTATCCTAGCAACACTGGGAGTGTTAATATATAAGGACCGTTATCTTCTGTTGCGATTCTAAGCACTGCATCTGAACATCTAATTCTGCCCAGCTTGGTCTATCTAAAATGGTTGCTTTTCTAACCACAGCAGCTATATCTTAGATACAGGCTATGTTTGGCATGCCGAAGTTGCTACCAGCACCCATGCCTGTATCAAGAGGGAGATGTTTGAGGATCACTTAGTTCCTACTGGCAATTCTGATTCATCACTTGCCTTGTTAAGTAGTCACAACTTTATTTTGATGGGTCATTCAAAATAGATCACTTCAAACTCTCTGCTGGAATAATGGCTTAAAGTGATTCAGAGGGCAAAGTATGGTCCCACCTACTGAATCAACACCACTGTCTTGGATTTTCCTCAGACATCTGGCATCCAGAAGCTAATGATGCGTTACCCTTCATAGTTTAGGAAACAAGATGAGCTCACCATTGGTGGTGATATCATGCAAGTGGCCAGCAGAAACATTTGGGTTTTTTTTTGTTGTCCACTTTCCATCAGTTATCTGCTACTGAATTGTACTGTATAATTTAAAGCGGAGTGCAATTACTTGTCCTTGATATTTGTAAGAGGAGTTAAAGAAACAGCTTAATCACTTGAAGGACAGCGATTGAAGGGCCAGAGTGTGAGTGAAGCCTGACTTAGGAGTTCAGAGAATGAGTGGGAAAGGTATGTTTGTCTTGTGGAAGTCTCTGTTGAGCAGAGATGAACTAGAGAGTTCCAGATCTCGTGCCAGATGTCTGGATTTTGTGTATTGTATTTAATACCTATTGAAGTTCAAGTACTGCACATGGAAGTTGAATAAAATGTGTAATGGGTAAATAATTGTAAGAAACAATTTCAGATCTTCTTTCAGATTGTTGTGAAATATGCTTCGGAGAGGCTAAGAAGTGTATGTCAGTGGTTCTTGTATTTAGAAGTTAAAGAATAAGCATAATAAAGTTATGGAAACTAAAATGAAGACTTATATGAAAGATAACAATTAAATGGAAAAATAAATTCACAGTAGTTGGAGTTTATATATATTTGTCACAGTGAGGAAACTCATTTAAAATTGTATGTATAATGAAATAGTTTTTATCAGGTTTAACTTTTTTGAAAGACAATACTGGTAGTGTTCAGCAAATTATTCTGAAGTTGAAACTTGGATAGTTTGAACAAAATTGCTTATAGATGGAAATCTAAAATGGATTAGGACAGAAAAGGTCAAGAGATTGGTATACTTTCGTATGCTGTGAAAACTGTGTACAAAGTAAACCTTAGCTGGGTAATGAAGTAAGGTATTTGAAAGTCAGAAGTGCCAGGATTAGGTTAAATAGCTATCGTTATTTTATTCCCGTGTATCTCTGTCATAGATATTGAATGAAAAATGGTACCCTGAGGGAGTAGAATTAGGCAATAATATAATTGTGGACTGTACTCACAAGAGGGAAAATTAAAATTATGTTGACAACCTTAATTCTGGCATTCCCTAATGTTTGAGCCCTTGACTTTTAATCCAAAGCGGCGTTATTTTAACGGTGTTTCTGTGTAGTTTTAATGGCCGTAAAAGCACATAATACTGATATACTAACCACCTATAATGTATTGTCAGCACAGCTTGAACCCTGAAATGTCAGCATGGGAGAAGTGCCAAATGTCACTTGAGTTGCAGGAGAAATGCTATGTTCTCCTGGCCTAGCAGGAGAAAACAGTTCTTTGGCTTTGGCAGATAGGGGCCCTTACTACGGATCCCTTCTTTCTGTATCTTGTTTGATTTCTTCACCCTCCTTTTTTTTATTTTGGTCTCCATTAAAATAAAAAAACTTTTTTTTTTTTTTCCTATTGCTGCCCTCTTCAGAAGGAGATATGGGTTCCTAAAGTGCCTTTGTTGAATTTTGGCAGGCTGCGTTGAAAATGGAGTTTGGCTCTTTCTTTTCAACACCTTCTGTTTGCTCCCCCTTTTCTCCCTTGGTGGGGTTGGGACCAGATCATTTGTAAGCACAAGTTGCCTCTAATCAGTTCTTTCCTCTAATTTACCACACTCTCTATGTTTTAGCTAGAAGGCCAAGGCTGGAGGAGCAAACTTCAGAGCCACAGATTTTTTAGTTAAAGAGTCTCTTGCTTTGAGTATTTGACAGAAGCCTGTAGAAGCATTTGGCCCTTTAAAGTATATGTTTTCTTAGCTTGCACGTTGTGAGTAGAATCTTGTCTGTGGTTTGAGTATCACCAAGCTGCCGTGTGTCAGCGAGGGGAGCTGTTTTATACACTGTGTGTAATGACTTTTAAGTTCTTAGCATCCTTAAGAATCACATATATCTAAATGAAGCATCATTTCCAGTTTCTCTAACTCTGGAGTCTAGATTTGCAGTCCAGGAACAAGTAAGCATATATTAAACATCTGATTTGCGTTCTTACCCTATACACAGAGGTAAGATGCCTTATATGCACATAGGCACACATTTTCAGGCAGGCATCTGGAATGCCCTAATTCAGGTATGAATTGCAAACATGATTACTCTTCTGGACGTGGATTTTCAGTGTCTCTAAGGCATTTAAGGAGGAAGGAATAGTGTTATTTTCCGAGCGGGGGGCACAGGTTATTAATACGTACCAAATTACAGCTGATCTTGTATGTGAATTGTCCTAGGCTTTATGAATTCTTCAGCCCTATTGACAGTTCCTCTTCAGCTAAAATCATGGCAAACAGAGAGAGCCCTTAGTTTAGATCAAGACACTGATTGTAGTGTTTCCCAGTAGTGCCGACAGGCTGATGCATGCACTGGGAGATACAAGGTAGGTAGAAATGGATGCAAATTATTTGAAATTGGAAAACTTGAAGGAAACAAAACTGTCAAGCTTCCTTCCCCTTCCCTTTCCCTTTCCTCTTCCCCTTCCCCTCCCTTCCTTTACCTTCCCTTGCTTTCACCATTCTGTGATTCTTTGGATGGCTCTATAGCTACAGACACCCCTGTAAAGGTTGCCTCTTTTCTTCCACAGAAGCCAGTTCTGCAGTAGGTTTCCCGGCATAGGATAGCTCCTCAGGTACAGGTTAGATTCAGGAGCTTCTTTGCCATGGTGTTAGGAAGCAGAGTTTTGGAGAACTGATATATTCTAGTGATGGGAGTTAGAATTATGGTCTATTTCTTGCCTTTCTTCTTTAGATTTCTCTGACATGACAGATTTGAAATGTTATTTTTCCAAGAATTTTAGCTTTCTCTGCCATGAGTTTCAGGGTATTATTTAAGTCTACTTCCCTTGTATTATGTCTTTATTGCACAGTTAAAAATTCCTGCCTCTTTGGTACGATCAGAATAAAGACATTAAAATTGTAATCAATTTATTGACGTAGAATTCTGTATTCTACGTTAACAATATTCACACTTCTTATTTAAAACAAAATGTGTCTGGTTTAGGTGTTCCTTACATCCCCTCTGCGTATTGAGGTGGATTTGTTGAATTCACAAGTTTGCTTTCTGTGTCTTTTGTGAGGGTTGTTTGAGCTCAGTATCCTCTTAGCAGAAACTCTTGCAAAGGCCCCGTGGGAGGAAAATTGTCCATTGTGTTCTTTTGAAAACCGGCTATCTTTTTTCCTGGAGCTGGGCTCAAGCAAGTTTATTCTTCCACTCAAGGATATCTTAGGAGGTTCCTGTCCTTTCTGGTGCCTAGGAAGCAGAGCTGAGATACGTATATTGTATTTGTTGCCATCATATAATCTGTGCAACTTCCCTGCAAATATAAAGAATTACGCTTTTCCCAGCTGTTCATGTGATAGGATTCTAGCCCTTCATTTAGAGAACACTGAGCTGCTCCGATTCACATTGTTTGAACCGCGGCCTCCCTTCTATACCTATTGTTTGTTTTGTCTTTTTCTGTTGCGCGTAACAGGTGTTTCTTTCAGACAGCCGAGGCAGCAAGGCGAGGGCTTCCTTTATGGCAGATCTCTCGAGACTTTGATTAAACTCGTCTTTGTGATAAAAATGCCACTGCCTTCCAATGAATTGCACACGTAATCTGTATTTGCACAAACGCCCTCCATCCCTCTGCCCTCATTGCTCAAGTCTGGCTCTCCTTTGGTACACCCATTTGCCTTTTCGCCTGTCTTTCGCCACAGAACTCCTTTTTACCTTCCTGACACTGCACACCACAGCAGAGCCTGGGTGCAGCCATGGGAATGGTTTAAAAAGAGCAAACTGTTTCTGCAAAAAGAGCTCCCTTTTTCCTCAGTGCTTCCCATTGCTGCCTCCACAAATGCCGTCATCGGACAGCTGGGAAAACCTTACCCAGGGCTTCTCAGGGGGAAACCGAGGGGCTGACACTAGGTGCTACTTCTGCATCTACTGGAGCAGGTTGCAGTCCCAGTGGGTTATAGGTGGCAAAGGTAATTTTTCTGCCCGTCTTACTTTTGTCTTTCACACAATCTCACCTGCTGTTGCAGAGGGCTCTTCCTGGCTCAGGCCTGGGAGTCCTTAGGGAGGGCTGGTCAGTTGTGGCAACAGCTCAGGTGTGTGGTTGGCAGAAGGTTATGTGTCCATCGGTACCCCATGCTACCAGCTCCTGTAATGTACATTTTAATAGTCTTTCTAGTTCTTTTGTTTAGAGTCGGACATCCATACTCTCCAGTGTGATCCTCTTGACTCTTTAGATGTTAAGGCAGCCAGAGAAACAGTGCAAACCAGAGTGGAGCGGGAGGCTGATGCCATGGTGTTTGGTGGCTGAGTTGGCTCACACTGCTCTGATATCCTGGTGGAATATTGCTCACCTACAACACGTTATTTTCATGCCCTTCTCTTTATGCCAGGACATTTATTGGTTAGAAGCCCTGGGGGTGAACAGATACAAATATGCGTTAGTCAGAAGAGATTTAATGGATGTCCTGGGAGCTGTGCCAAACAATTAAGAATACGGGCATAATGATTTACAGGGTAAGCAAAACCTCCAGAGAATGCTACATCTGCACAGGCTGCCCTGCAGATCTGCAAAAGTCAAATAACTTGCATCATTTCAATCTACCAGAGATAATGCATATCTGGGGAACGGATATGGATGGACTCTTGCTTTCAGTCTGAGACATACCTCCTGCAGACGACTTTGTGTTGCTTTGATCAGTTGTTAGACCTTCCCAAATGTCATCTACGGTGCCTCTGAGATCCTCTATATAAAGCGTGTTTTTTCCTCCTTGTGCAGAGCGACCGGCAGTTACGGTGGCAGGGGTATCAGCACAGCCTAGACATGACACTAGCATTGTATCTATTTTAGTGCCTAACTTTGTGGCAGTGGCAGCATCTGTGGAAAATATGAAGATAACTGTCAGAAAGAGTGTTTGAAGGGCGTTTAATTTAGAAACATGAACACCCCCCCACCCCACTTACATTTGCTTCAGCGTGCAGTAGTTAACAGTGGAAGATGGGACTTTTAATAATGCCATATAATATGTTTTCCTAAATTGGTTCTTTCTCTTAAAGCATGTTGTCTAGGTTTGTTAGTGTTTAGCTACGCAGTGCAGTAAACATAACTCATTACATGATTTGACTCAAAACCAATGATTTTTTATTGTATTTTTTCTTAACATATGGATGGCAGAGGCCTGAAACTCCCTCTTCCTCTACTAGTCTAAAACGTCTCAAAGTCAGAACATGAGCATTTAGAGACACTTTGTGCTGAAATAAACGACCAAGATACAGAAGAGCCTAACGTGATATAAAACTTTTATCAAGTTCCACGTAGCTCCTTCTTGCTGTTAATTTTATGTTCAAGGAACCCAAGCCACTGTTTTAATACAGCAGTGAAAACAGACTGATTAAAAAAAACACAAGCCCAAACCGGTCTGAAAGCAACCATTTCTTACTCTCAGGCATGCAGACTCCGCTCACAGGTAGCTCTCCTTAGAGCGCAGGGCCATTTTCCAAGAGCCTCGCCACCCGTTTGTCTCGCAGACACCGTCTCCCCATCCCTTCAGGAGGAGCCCTTTTGTAGGGAGGTTAAGCCGCCTTTCCACTGACATGGGACTTGAGGAGGCTCCCTTGGAAGCCTGTCATTGCTGCTCTTGGATTTCGCAAGACAGCGATGCTTCCTGAGACACGTGTGAAGCTCACCTGCCCAGAAAGATTGCTACTCAACAGTCTGCTTTAAGACGGCTTTGCATGCGAAAGACTGATTTTCTTCGTTTTGGGACTGTCGCTCAATGGAAATGTCAGAAATATGGAAGGATAAATACCGAGTTACATTAAATAGAGAAAAAAAAGCTCTCTGAAATTATCTCCTGGCTCCATGTTTTCCGAGGTTTTGCATTAGCGGGGACGAAGTCACGGTGTGTTGACACAGTCTAATGTGCAATGACATAATACCTGGAATATGGAGACAGCGAGAGGCGCAAAATCAAACTTATCTGAGTTTTCACAGGAAAAGAAGGGATTAAACTTTGCTGGTTAAAATATGTATATATTTTTTTTTTTAATAAAAACTATCCTAGTTCGATTGAGATAAACCTACTCAGATCTAATTCTATCCAGTCCCTGCGAAAAGTGGGCCTTAAGATGTTGAGCCTATTTGCCCAATCCCTTTTTTTTAGAAATAAAGATTAGGGTAGGAAGTTTGGTCCTTATCTGTAAGGTTCTTACTGCTTCAGAAAGAAACTGAAATACTTACATGAAGGACACTTTCTTGAACTCGTGATTTGTCTTCACTCAGATTATTTCGGAAAGCTTTGGCAATGTGTATTTCCCACAATGCTTGACTATTTTTGTTTTACATATCTTAGAGGAACTATGATAAATTGTTGTTACTGCCTATTAAAGACTAGAAAGAGATGTCAAAATGCTTTAGTGACTTAAAATTCAACTATTACTACATGTGCATGGAAACTTTGATCTGGAAGCATCATCCCCCATTTCGTAACTGCCAGGTGTGATTTTCTCTGCCTTTTCATCCCTTGTGGCTACCTATAGCTCCACAAAATAACATTCAACCGCTACGTTTTACTTGCATTTCACAGCTTATTTGCATGGATATTAGTGTATGATCCAGATCTTATGTAGCACGGTCATCACTGGATCTTGGAATGTCTGGGGTTCTTTTCTTTCCTTTTTTTGCTTTTTCTTCCTTTCCTTTTTTCTCTTTTTTTTTAAAGCATCCTATTTTTCAGACCGGGGGAATTGAGGACAGAGGGGAAGCAGCTTGCGCATTGTTAGGCTGCAGATCATTGCCAGAACCAGGCACAGAACCCAGATTGTCAGTCATCTCCCATTGGGCCACAATAACAAAATGTGAGCTGAAGTGCAGAGTTACCAGAGATTCAGGCCTTCCTAGGTTTTTATCCTCTGTCTCCAATTGTTCTGTTTTTCTGTAGGATTTCCCTTCTCAGGGATAGAAACTGAATACAGACTGCAGTGGTCATGAGGAGGGATTGAGACAGGGAAGCATGCGGAAACCAGTCCCTGTTTCAGAGTCGAGTGGGTGCTGTTCCTCTGAGTAACATCAGTAGGGTTCAGTGTGGAAAATCTGATCCCATCCATCAGTAAAATGTGAGTGAATAAATGGTAAAAGTTTGTGAGGGTCTCAATTTCTTCCAGGAGAGAAAACCATTTTCCTTGCATTTTTAACATTTTCTGGGTTTAAGTTTGTCTAGATCCATTCATTGTAACAAAGGCAAGACTTTGCCAGTGCGTACATTTCTGTTTCAAGCATCCCTTGTTTCCACAAAAACTGCCTAAAGAAATCAGAATGTAAGGCACCTACCAGTCATTATGCAGGAACCCCCTCCTCACCTTGACCACTGCTAGGTTTTTATTCCACTCTGGCTGTGCCGAGCTGTTCTAAATGTGAGTGGGATGCCTGCCTGTATTTTTTCTTTCTTTTCTTTTTGTTTTTTTCTATTTGTCCTGGATTGTTCTGCTCCAACTCAGAGTGTTTCATTCACTGACTTTCTTTTCAGTTTCTGGTTACTTAACCTGCTTTGGAGCCAGTCTCGGGGCTCTGGTTACCTAAGGCCAGCTCGTTGTATTTAACAGGCACAAATGTCTGTGCCTCAGGTCTGCTTTTCCCTTCTCTCCCCCTTCTTCTTCTTCTTCTTCTTCTTCTTCTTCTTCTTCTTCTGTTTTTCCTTTAATGGTTTGCTAATAATGAAACCACAAAGGCAACAGTAGGGGCGGTGTAAACACATGCTCACCTACAGGAGAGTTGCTGATGTTTTAGAATTAAAATCCAAAACTGGATTATTATGATAATAAAAGCCAAGACAGGTGCTGGGCACTTTGTTTATTCTCTGATTAAAACAGTCACAGTGTGACATCTTTTCATATAATAAACTAAAGAGAGAGGTGGATTATTGCATTGCCAAGGCTTTGAGTATACCTTAACAGAAAATACTTGGGAAGGGATCATCTGATTTTAAGGGTCAGTGTGTATCACTGCATGTCTGGAATATACCTATTTCATAGGTTGGTGGGCGGGAAATAAAATATTCAAAATAATTAGCTGCCAAAACATTCATTTCCTTCTAATTTGGCATAGTCCTGTGTTAAATCCCCAAGAAACAAGGGGGGGGGGGGGGGCTGTCTAAATCCATGCTTCTGCCATTGAACAGAATGTCAAGTAGGGGAGGCAAGACATATGTTGCTCTCCTGGCTCCTCCCATCTTCATAGTAAGATGCCGAGCTTCTGTTAGGTGACTGCAATTTGCATTGAGTTTTAAGCATCCTTAATCCTCTGAATGTATTGTGCTTGCATTGTTATAAAAATGCTTTCCTAGATTTGTCTTTTTTTTTTTTCAATAAATCAGTTACTTCATATTCTGTAGAATTTTATTTTGTGGAAACAGGGTTTGTTTATCCATAAGTCCCATCATTTTCTGTCCTTCAGGCTCTTAACGCCTGCATAAAGTTCTTGGCATAGCAGAAACTTTGCTATGTTACGAGTTTCATCTTTACACTTTCACGTGCACGTGTCATAAGAATTCTCTGCGTTGTGCAATTAACAGTTTCTTCTCATGCCTGATGCTCTAAAACTGCAAATGCAGTAGGTAGATAGTTTTTTCTTTGTCAGGCTGCTTCAGGCTAAACGTTTAGACTGCCACTCTGAGTTAATTAAACACCTATTTGAACCTAAGCTGTTGAATGGGAAATAAAATAAAATACTTGTTCCAGCCCTGTGGAATGGTTATTGAGGTTGACACAATACTTTCTGCTTTGTCCCTTTCTACTTTTCAGTCTCTCTACCTGCTCCGTATGCTGCTTTTCTAGATAGGGACACAGTATTTGACAGACAAGAAATTACCTTTAGCAAAGGGCACTAGCTGATGTTTCAGGAAGTATGTGTGCAGCAGCAATGCTGATAGTCCTTGTCAAAGTTCTGAATTTTGCAGACTAAAGAAACATACTCTTCTTTGTGAGAACTGAGTAATTTCATCTCTACCAACTACAGCTAAAAAGATTGATCAGAAAAGGCAGCTGTAGATCCAGAGAGAACTGTGAACTCTCACTGTTAACCAGCCAGAATGGAAGAACATAGAGGGCTCTGCTTTTTCCTCTCCATTTCTTTCCAGTTTCCACAGTTTTTGTAATTTCCTGCTGCCATGGGAAATAGGTGTTCATAGGGTAGACGGCTCTCTTTTTGCAAGACAGCTATGGCCGTCTCACTACCTGTAGAAGTATTGGGCTTTCTTAGGTAAAAATGCATTTCACTGACTCTGTGCAGGAAACCGAGGGATCCAGTATTTCTTTTAAAATGAGGCAATAAACAGGCTAAGGCACAAAAACCTGTACTGATAAAATTTTCTATTTAAACTTGTTGGGTTTTTTAGTGAGAGACTATGATTTTTTACCCATAAGCATCTTAAGCCTGAAATCTTAGAAAGCAGGGAATTGCTCCGGCACCCATTAAAAGCAGAAATAAAATCCTTTGTCCTTAGCAGGTGGTGGTTTTGGGAGAATAAATTTCAGTAAGACAACCGGTCAAGACAAAAGTCTCTGGATGTTTTGTTAAAGGTTATTACTTTCTTTAACATCCCTTGAATGCTCTTTGCCTTCTCCCCAATATACACACGCTTGCAAACATACCTCTCTGCATTTCTGGAGTTCACTTACGTTACTTGACAATGTGTATGCTGATCTTACTTAGCAGTCTCATATACTATAAGAGGGATGAAAGTGCTCTTGGGCTTCAGAGGGAAAACAGGATGAGAATTAATTTCTTGTTCAGTTGGTGTCAGAAGCAGCTAGACATATGAAAGAAATTGGGATCGTCTCAGGCTGCCTGTTTGATTTTAGAGAAGGCTTAGATGTTTACTGAAATTTTCAGCCTTTCGAGGTTCACTCGTGAGTGCTTTATTCATAGCTGCCACTGGAAACAAGCGTGTGTCACCCACATAATGCAGGGTTTTTTCAGTGGGGCTAACATCTCTCTGCTAAACATTTTGCCTGAGTGTGTGTGTAAGTCAGCACCGACAATGCAGCAAACCACTAGGACAGAAGTGGTTTTAACTGCAATAATTTTCAGAGTGCCATGTGTTTGATTTCTCCTCAGATTGTAGTGAAACAAAAGTGTATTAGGTTTTGTTCCCATCTTTCTCAGATACTGTAGTGCTGCTGAGTGCCTTCTCACAGTGTTTATTTCCATGGCAGTGGACTGGAAGAGGTGTGAATGATCTGAAGGCGGCAAAATCAGTGGAGGGACCAATGTTTGTAACTTCTTTATCCACTGAATCCAGGAGGGAAAGCGTTTTCTTTTTGTACTACTGCTATTTTGGGATCCAGTTTGGCTGATTATTTGTACTTCTGCAGACGAGGTTTCGGCCAGATCTCCGAAACAGTTCTCCTTAGAAATGCAGGCAAGCAGGCATTAAGTTAACAAGTACAAACTTGCATGTGAGTTTTTGGGTAAGTGCTTGCAGGTACACCTCCAAATCCCATAAACCTCAGGAGAACTGCTTTCATAAGGTCCTGGGGCAAGAGAACCCTGTTGTCTTCAAGCATGCACACACACATATCTGTGCGCACAACTCTGCAAAGACAAAACTATTTCTGACTTGCCAGAACACCACTGAGCGTAAGCATCGCTCTCGTTATACATACGCGAAGGTGGAGTTTGGAGGAGTTACTTGTCTTGTTTAAGTTAAAATCTAGAAGCCCGATTCTTCCATCTAAGCAAGAAAAGACCATGTCTTTCCTCACACATGGCCAACCGCAAGATCTAAATGATCTCTGAAGGAGCTATGTTACTGACATTTTTGTCAAGCAATATGATCATACCATGATGAGATAAGATAAGGGTTAGAAAGCATAAGGCAGCAAAATAGAAGAGAAATCCTTCTTATCTGTTAGTTACATCACTGCTTTTTAATGAGATTGTAAAGAACTGATACATCTTCCCTTTCTTCCTTGAAATACATAGGATGCTTCAAATGTTCTTTAATATTATTGTATTCCCATCCATTCCCAAGATACTGTTTACAGCACATTGTATCTTTTATAGAATCTCAGACCTTCTGAACTCTTAATTACTCAATGAGATTTAGATTTAAACCAATAGGATTGTGTACCAGATAAGATACCAGTTTAGTCCTGTCCTTGCTCTATAATCAAAATTTATATGGTATAGAGTTTATCTGGATGTTGAACTGTACCCTTTATCAAATTTAGACGGGCTTGGTATCTGTCAAGCTTCAACATAGGGCACCAGTCTGGAATACCAGGTGTTTCTCAATGTCCAGAAAGTAAGAAAGGTGATAAATTAGTTGTGATTCAAGTGACTTAATCTCTTACTAGAGGGAACATCAATCCTGAACAGAGACACTAACCTCAACTGAACTCAGCTGTCTTCCCAAAGCCTCTCTGCTTTCTGTATGCTTTATTATCAGCACCAACATCATCTCCCTCCCTATCAAGCAGATTTATATTCCAAGAAACCATTATGTCTTCTTCCACTGCTTCTTGTTCGAAATCTCCTTGATTATTTTGGTATGGCATTTCGAAAATCTGCCTTTTTCTTCTATTCCACCTAAAACTTTCAATCCCATCTTTGTCAATCTTACAGCTTGATTACTAGTCTGCTGTTGTCATTACACTTGTGTTTGTCTCCCTGCTTCCCTGTTAGGACATTGCACAAACACTGACCATCATCTTTTCACTTCTGTTGGCATTATTGGACCCAACTCCTTCCTTCAGCCTAGGCATTAGCTCCTTGTTTTCCATAACTTGAAATTCAAGTTTGGTGTTGCTTTTCCAGAGTTCTTCTCAGATCTGTTGGTCATATTTTTTTCTCTTACACTTGATTCCAAAGTGCCTCAAGTCTGTAGAGTCACCTTCGCAGAATTGTCCAAGCCTCAGTGTTGCCCTAGTTATTCCTCAAAGTTTTAATGCTGCTGTTACCTGCCCACAATTAGCTAATCCATGAAATCTATACTGGAGACAACCACAGCACCCTAAATAATCTTGATAGACATTTACTCATTTCTACCTTATCACGTTTCACACTTGCGGTATCTTGTCTTTAAAAAATGATATAAGAATGTGCAGGAGTCCCTTTGATCATGCACAGTCAGATAGATGTTGGACCTCTGGAGTCCTTTGAACTTTCTCACAATATAAGTAATAAATGATGACAGTAATAGAAAGATTCACTTAATTTCACTCGCTTCTGTCTCTGAATTCACCTGGATTATGACAGTTAGTGTTTTTTGTGTGACAGAGCCTTGTGTTAAAGAGCCTTGGCTGAAATGGGCATCAGCGGGATCATGGTAGGCACCTCCCATTAATTAACTTGCTACTTTATTGCACAGATCCCTAAAGTTCATTCTTCTGGTTAGATAATTATCCAAACGAATACTGTCTGCCTACTCAGGAATCAATCTGTCCTTTATGACTTTTGATGTAACTTAGGTTGAGGATTGCTATGCAATTCGTACCCAAATTTGGTTTCACACTAGACTTTAAGTAGCTACTAATGCTCAAGGACACTGCAGAGTGAAGGAAGGTGACTTTATGAGAAAAGATGGGAGTAAATCTAAACCTACTTGTCCCATTCCCATTCAGCATGGGCTTCATCGAACGTGCACTTTGAATTGTAGTCTGTATCATGCACAGCGCTCATTCCCCTTATGCCACAGAAAGCAAATAGTGGCAAAAGGCAAGCTGTAATAAACCCAAAAAGCACCTGATGTTATCTATTCCCTCTTGGGAACTCCTGCAGCTTTCGGTACGTTTGTGTGCAGCTGAGTAAAAGAAAGGTAGCGGTGGGATTATTAGTGAAGAGAGCAGTTTAGGAGAGACATGAAAAGGGGGCCAGTTCTTATTCTGATTCCCTTTTTTCCCATGCAGTTAAAAAGAGGGAAACGTTTAAAGATGCTTCTGTCAAACTCCTTTCATTGGGCTCTTTTTCTCAGCAAAGTTACCAGTGGTTTCATTCATAAGATGATCTTGAAGGTTGTTTCACTGTCACTGGGATATAGTTAAAGTATTTTGTAAAGGGTACCACTCAAGTGTAAAGATGCCTGGTAGGAAAAATAAGGCCCTTGCAGAAAAAGAGCAGCAGCCCATCAGATCTTGCTTTTTCAAACCAGGCAGGTTCCCCCATGGAAAGATTAATTACAGTCAGGTTTGGAAGACAGCCTTGCTGTGTTTTTTTTTTTTTTTTCTCCTAACATTAGAAAAGATAAAGGGGGTGATTAGTGTGCACAAAGCCTCTGATCAAACCAGCACTGAGGTTTGTGACAGGAGGTTCAAACACTTTATGGATCACTGGTGCTGACAGGTAGATCACACAAGCCTTAAACAGATGTTTAGTGAGAAGATGAATGTGTGAGATCTCAAACATGCAGGGCTCCTTTGCCTGGCCATAATAGCCTGTGAAGCACTAAAAACCTTCTTTTTTTTTTTTTTTCCCAAGCTGCCCCACTAAAAAGAGAAAAAGGAAAGTACTAACAAGCTTGCATTACATTTTTTATTTTAATTTTTTTTTTAATTTTAAATTGAAATTAAATGTGGCCAGGTTCTTAGAGTTGTTAAACTTTTTCTTTAGGAAATGAAGGCTATTCTTTTGGGATGTATGGCCATAATTTGCCCTCTCGATAAAACTTACTGTGAGCCAATGAGTGTGCATGCCTCTAACAAGGTGCATAAGAGATGCTCAATTGGAATAGAGATGTGTTCAAATTAAATTACAAAGGTCTTTGTACCAGAGGGCTTCAGAGACAGGGTGCTTTTTATTGGTATATGGTACTCTGTAGGATACACTGCATCAGCACAATGGCTTGAAAATACAGTCATTACGTAAGGCTTGTTGAGCAAACTGTATTTACTAGACCTCTTTGAAACATTTTGAGTTGTTGATAGGATGGGAGGAAAATATTGCATCAGTGCCATTTATTATGAGAATTCAGAAGTTCTGGGCATGATTTTTACTGTCTTCTCAAGAGAAATTATCTTTAGCTTTGCAGTTTGTACTCTCAGAATCCTCTCATTCGGAGGGGAAAATGTCCTGTGTGGGGGACAAGTGGAGACCCTCCCTATCTAGCAATATATTAAGACCTTGGCAGAATGTCTGATGAATGTCAGACACCTGGAGGGATCTATTCAATTTAGAAATGGGCTCAAGCCAAAAAATTCAGAACCTAGTCTCAGATTTGAACACTCCGGAGTTCAAGGATTTTTTGGATAAAGGGTTTAAGCCACTCCATGTAAATAATCAAATTACAGATTTTGGTCTGGGCACGGATTACAAGCACCCCTAAAATCTGAGAGTATTCTTTAGGCTTTGACTTGGTTGGTTTGGAAAGCCCTGATCCAGGCTTTGAAATCTTTGCCATCAACCTTGAAAGCAGTTGGTTCATAAATGTGGTGGGGTGTTGGGTTCTTTTTCTCCACACCCCACCCCCCTTACTGGTTTTTAGTTCTTTTTAAAGAAATAAAGAAGAAAAGGTGTTTGTAAGCAACTTCCCAAATTATTTTTTGCCATCCACGAGTGTAGGGCTGCCTGTTTGAATGTTTCCAAGAAAGTATTGTTCTTATGTGACAACAGGTCAGAAAGACTCTGCATTAATTACACTAACATATGGTTATTAACAGATTCTAGCTCAGGGAGCAATACTTTACAATGTTATCTTCCACATAGTCAGATGTTAGCCATATTGTCAGTGCTGGCAGCTATTGTTTCACTCATTAACTTCACAGAGCTAATTACTCCCTAATAATAACTTTACCTTGGAGTTTTTCACTTGCTTGTGCCAGCAAACCTGTTCACACTACATATGCTAATTATTGGCACTTATTCATTATGTTAAGATAGCTTTAAGTTCAAGCTGTGCAGCCTGGCTTTCGGTATGGAGCCAGCTGGCTGCAAAGTTCCACCTTTTTTTTTCCCTTCTTTTTTTTTCCTTTTTTTTTTTTTTTTTAAACTAAAGTCATTAAAAGTTTTAATATGGGCCTATCTTGTTCTCTTTACAAGATTCAGGCTTTCAGGAACTTGGGCGTGTAGTTGGTTACTCATGGACAATCGCAAGTTTATAAGGAGTTCCTGGTTTTCTTGAAATATTTCTCAGCTCTTGCAGTGAAATCTTTCCTGTTAAGAGGATTGTAAATTCATTTGTAATTTGAACTACGGGGCCATTTACCAAAATGGGTATTAATTTTCTTCCTTTCCCCACCCAGTTCTAGCTCCTTGCCTATTTCAGCACTCTGTATACTTTTCCACTGGGAGTCCCAAGGCCTTTTCAGCGCCTGGTGAGGAAGCTTGCTGTTGGTTTTGTTTCTCTATGCTTTCGGTGTCTAAGGGTCTAAGCCTTCAATGAGCTTTGTAAGGATGGATTCACTGATTTGTCCTGGGCTCAACATAAGTACAGTAAATCAGATCATTCAGATTTGCAGCCTAAAACAGACAAATTTCATGGGATTCGGTCTATTGCATCTTTCCAGAATTCTCAGTGATCCTTTTTCACACCCTAGAATAGTGCATATTCTCATAAAACGCTGAGAAATGTGGTGTCTTCTAAAGATAAAATACTGTCCTTGATTTGCATGAAGAATTTTATGAATACCAACTGAACATCTACATGGGAATCAAAGACAATCGATGGTTTATCCTTGGTAATGTTGTATATACGGTATGGGATGTTACAGAACTGACTGTTTCAGCTGTGACTCCTAAAAGCCCCATGTCAGATCACTGTCTGGTGTAAATCAGCGTAAGTGCTTTTCCACTATTTGGTGATCTGACATTTTGTCAAGTTCTTACAAAATTATTTCTATCCAAGATAAGGGGAACCTATGTGAAATCCCATTTATTTTTATCAGTAGAAAGAGGAGACTGAAATCTTCCACATGTAACTATCCAGTTCATATTGGGGGGCAGGGGGGGATATTTATTTGTCCCTCCCCATGAGGGATGAATTCTGTAAACTTTTGAGCTACCTTGACGTTAGAAATAAAAGGTTCATTTTAAGTTGCGGTCTACCTAACTTTATTAGAAAAAAAATGCATGCAGAAAATTGCCATTTGGACATCTTCCTAGTGTGCCATTACATACCTTTGGATTTCTCTCCACTGTAGTATCAAAGAAAATAAGGATGAATTAAGATCAGGAAAGACTAAATCTCTCTTCTCTTGTTCATGTGTACTTCCTTCCAGTGTCCATATGAACTGGGTTTGTATACTTCAGTGCAGAATTTGGCCTTAAAATAGAGGAGAAGAAGCAAGACACCTTAAATGGCAAGAAAAGATTTACTTGAAAGAAAAATACTCTTTACTGCAATGTCCCATTTTAAAGGCTCAGTGCGTTAGATTGGGTTCCCTCCTGTACACTACAGTTCTGCCTCAGTATAGTTCCAGTGATATCAATAAACAGTTTTAATACAATTCTTAATAATAGATGGTCTTTGCAGAATTTTTTACTTCTGGTATTTCTTGGGCTACAAAAATCAGTGTATTCCTTAGTAAAAATACTGTCATTGTGACTACATAGTATAATTTCCAGTCCACATTATAAAAAGGCCAGGGTTTGGGAGAGTGGGGGGGTTGTGCAGTGATCTGGAACTATGGAGACAAGTGATATGGATAAGGTAGGAGAGTTTTGAGCAGTTTTGAAACAGAGCTATGATACAACTTGCTTGGATGTTGACTTTTGCTGAGCCTAAATGCCAGATCTGAATTAATTGTGGACATTTGGATAGAGACGAACTTTGTGGTTTAGACCTGTATTAAGGGAACCTGGTAGCACTGCTCAGTCAACACTCAGTTTCTACCACGGTGACTTTCTGCTTTCTTGATAGACTTCAGATATTACCAAAATAGCCGTACCACCTAGCAGCAAAATATTGATCTTTCAGGCAAGGAACTGAAGTGGGATATGGCTGAAGAACCTGTGCTAGAAAGCTCTTGTAGGACTACTGGGCTGAGATTGGGAACCCTGGTCTTAAGAGCAATGGAAAGGGGAACCCAGAGAGCCTGTGTGGACAGTTAGGCTGATCTTCAAGTTAGTTTTCCAGGATTAAGTATGATATTTGAGGCCAGGTAAATGAAGATAGAGGAAAGCCAACCGTTCTGACTTTTCCTTCCTAACTGCTCCTTCTGTGTGCCTGAATTGAAATTTGTATTTCCACACCCTTCCCATAACTAGAAGTTTGACAACTAGTGATTGAATCCACTGGAGGGGAGAGTAAATGGGAATTTCTGGAGGTAATGTTAGTATTGGTATCCATCTGACTGGTGAGTGTGAGAAAAAAGAGGAAGGTTGCAGGTTATTTTATCAGGTGCTTTTATGTCTGATGAAGTGGGGACCCCAACTTAATACCAATTAAGAAAAGCAACCAGAAAAAATGGCATGACAAAACTCTTAGGAACTTGTTTATATTTTTAAGGCTGTTTCCTCAAGGAAAACAGTGAGAGAACCCTTTTTTGTTTTGTTTTGTTTTTCAATAAAAACTTAGTTCCTTCTCAGATATTTGGCACTCCTTAAGATCTGCTGGAGCCTGACGGACTATTCTGACGTTCTTAATGCACCTGAGAGTTACTTCCCAAACATGCCTTGCCTTATACTAGATCTTGCCAAGATCTTTTGGATAAACCTCATTTGAAGTTTCTAGGACACAGCAATGTGGCATGAAGGAGCCCTAGAAGAATTTCCAAAGTATGATTAGCCCTTATTTCTAAATCCCATATCACAAAAAGATCTTGTTCAAATCACCTGTAATTCAGTGGAAAGTATGTTCTCTTGACAGCTGACCACCTGTAAAGGCTTCAGAGATAAACGACCTCTCATGAGATGGGGGGAAACTAGTCGAAAAGTATCTAATCTAGGTATTTATCTGTGCTTTGAACCATGTACTTTGAATTCTTGGGTTTTCAACAAAAAGCCAATCTCGGTCTTAACTATGGACAGCCTATCTGTAGTCTCGCAGATAATGCATGTGGGAGAGCAGTAAATACACACTGGATTGATGCAGTGGGGAGGGTTCATTGGCTTGTTTAGGAGAGGCATGCTACTTGCCACTTCTGCATTACGCTTGGTATATTCAACTAATAGCAAGAAAAACTTTATGCTTCTTCTGTAACTTATTATATGAAAGCTGTAACTTATTATATGAAAGCAGCCTATTTTTTAAAAATCTGTTTAAATATGTTTTGGAGCGTTTTAGAAGAAATATTGGTATATGTCTTTGAGAGCCTCTACCTGTAAAACTGCTTCAAAGATTCACAGATCAGTAGGGGTTGGAAGGGACCCCTGGACATCATCTAGTCCAACCCCCCTGCTAGAGAAGGGTCACCTAGAGCAGGTTTGCATGGGACTGTGTCCAGGCGGGTTTTGCATATCTCCAGAGAAGGAGAGTCCACAGCCTCTCTGGGCAGCCTTGTAGGTTGAATAAATTTGGAAGACCCACCTGAAATAACTTTTCCATGAATAATGTTATGATTGGGGTCTCATGTCTTGAGTTGTTCCAAGGCTGCACACAAGTGTTGTGGGCCACATTAGGAAACTGTGAATCCTCCACTTCTGAGCCCTCAAGGGTCACAAAACAGAGAAACTGCAAAGTCCCTCTGGCCTAGGGCAGAATGTGGGTAATATGGCAGCTCAGTGATACTGTGGGAGAAAGTGGGAAGGAAAGACACGTGTCTGTCAACTGGGTGCAGAGAAGAAACACTTCCAAAAGCTTTGGGGCTAGACAACTCTGTCCCTGCTCAGACAGGAGTGTGTATGCTGTGCAAGTGGAGCTGTCAGAGGTGTGTGGGAAATGCTGTTTGCATTCTGTTTGAAATCTTTCCTTGGGTATCACCATCTCTTGTATGGTGCATGCCTGTGTGCTTGCATATGTGTGTGGACTCCTGTGTGTGGGGCATCTGTTTCGTGGGTACTGTGTGTATATATATATATGTGTAAATATCAGTACATGTGCACATACACACACATTTACATTTTAAAATAAATACCAGAAATGAGATTTATAGATAGCTTTCCTCGTTTGCTTGTGTGGCGTGTGAGACGTGTGCACACACATCTACTGGAAAAATGTGTGTGTTTATAGTTCTGCATGGGCACAGATGATGCGCAGCCAAACATACACTTGTGTTGTGATACATTAGATGCACTTAGGTCTCTAGGACTCACAACTGACTTCCATTAGAACATCAGCATAGGCTTCTTGTCAGAAATCATTAACTTAGAGTTATTCTTGCATTGTTCTGAGTACATATTTACCGTATTTCTTGTCTGAAGTGAGTCGTAGTACTGACTTATTCTACTGGTCGAGTCTGAGGAAAGTTAGGTCCCTGGAAAAACCAAGGTACGCAGCTAGACCCAGCCCGTGCTCTGCTGGTCCTTCCCCAACACTTGGTCATTTCAAGCCAGGACAGTCATGTATGCTCTTCCGGGGGAGAGCCAAACCACCACAGCTCTTGAAAAAGGTTTCTAAGCAAAGCATATGCATCGCAGCGCATCTGACGTTAAAATAAAGGTATCGCAACCATTTGATTAACTAGAGATGCTTCTTTGTGATTACTTAATGACATGGTGGGAGTTTGAAGCTTGTCATTAGTCTCAAAAATATCTTCTAAGTGCTGCTTGGCACTGAGGTGACTAAACACCGTATTATCGCCTGAGCCTGGGTCTGTCTCGACGCATTGTTAAATTCGTTGCGTCAGGACATTCTGCCGTGCAGCCCTAGGGGACCCTACGAAAGGCATTTGCAGGCAGGAACTTGAAATAAGCACAGCCTCAGCGTAATTGTAGCCAAACAGTTCCACAGAAGGAGTGTCTGTGTGTGGAGTCTGAGCGTCCAGCTGTTCGGAGGAGGATTACGAGGGCTTTAATGGAGAGCACAGATGGAATCAGTACTATTGTCCGGAGTATTCTGGGGCAGAGGCTAAAGTGTGAAGGATGATCAGTGGAGAGCTGATTGGAAAGGGGGGAAAAAATAAAAAAAGGTAAGAAAGAAAGAAAGGGAGAAAAAAAAAAAATCCCCTTGTTCTCTAAAAAGCAAAGGGATTGATGCTGTCCAATGGTGAGGGTGCAGAGGAACTAGTTCCCAAAGCTTGCTTTCATGGTTAGCAGGCATTGTAAAGATGGCACAGGTCATGTGTTGTGTGCAGCTGTTTAGAGGTTCTTACAGAACTGTTAGAGACTTAGCAAGGCCCATTATTCAATGCACTAAGGCAGTTTTACTGGATATGGACTGCTGCAATTGTATAAGCTCTGCATTGTGTGAGTACTAATTTAGAGTGCTACCATAAGCCAGCCATACAATCCATGCTTCCCATGAATGA
The DNA here is from genome assembly GCA_020800305.1 of Porphyrio hochstetteri. Taxonomy (NCBI): domain Eukaryota; kingdom Metazoa; phylum Chordata; class Aves; order Gruiformes; family Rallidae; genus Porphyrio; species Porphyrio hochstetteri. The sequence goes on along the minus strand of CM036905.1, from coordinate 78,980,172 downwards.
ATGAGTCATCTTGATGAAAGGGCTCAGAGCACACAGCTCTGACTTTTAGTCTTAAAGGGACCTGATGTGTTCAGGCTGGAACACACTTTAATGAACAAACTCGCTGGCAAAATATTTTGAGTTCAAATGGCTGAAATAATCCTTTTCTTTTTGGGGAAAGGTGGCATACCTAAAGACTTGAGATATGTTTTAATTTGCCGTTATCATGTTGGATGTATTTGTAGATACTGATTTGTTATGGAATGGTAAAGTGTTACTAATGTGCTTGTATAAACACAACAGGTTTCAAGGCCACTCTGTAAGCCAGCAATTTACGTCCTAAATCATTCCTTTAGGTGCCAAGGAGCCCAATGATTGTTTTATTCAAAACCATTTGGCTGCAGGAATGCAGCTGTTTTTCATTAATGATGTCCATGAACGTACACAAGCAATGTGTTGTTGCATAGCACTGCTGTCTTTTTATTTCTTTGCCTGCAAAGAATAAGATGACAGCATTAAGACCTCTAACGTAATTGCAGTGCTGTTTGGTGAAGTAATTTGCTGTAGAATTCCTACCTGCATGGGTTAGGGTCACATCAAAAAAGAGGATAGCCTCTCTGATAAGAGGACTGTAAGAGCCTTTGGGAACATCTGAACTGGGGGAGCCAAGAGTGCTTCCCAAGTTCATATGCAGATCCTTGTCCAGCCATCGCTGAAATGGACCCTGGAAGAACCTTAGTTCAAATACAAACTCAGAGTCTTTGAGGGCATCTAAACATACATGGCACCCACTGATGTGATCTGAGAATTTTCTGTATTTCTCCTTATGTGCCTGCCCTGAAACTGCTCCAGTCTGAACACCTCAGTGCTTAGCTCCTGCCCAAGGGTCATGGCAGTGCACAAACAAGGCAAGGCAGCACTGGCATCACTTGAGGGGCTCAGGGTGCCTGAAGCACCATGACAGCATTGCAAATGGAACCGCTTCCTTTCCAACATACAGCAGTTAAAGAAGGAGTAGTCCTTCCTTCTTTGTGTGTGTGCAGTAGCCTGGTGAAAGCTTAGCAGTTGCCTAAGAAATGGAAAGAACTGGGTTGGGACTTCTGTTTCCTTAAAACAATTTGCATTGCGTCTCCCACATCTCAGAAAAGACAAGGCATTTCTCCACATCTGCTGAAACGGGGCTTCCAGCAAAAAGAGGCATACTGTTCATGTCATAAAGGGAGCAAAGAAAGAAATGTCATAGATCAGTATCCTGCTGATTGATGACATTTGAGCCTGTGTTCTGCTCCATAGATGCTTTGTGGTAGGTTTGGGGTTTTTTTTAATTAAAGTTATTTTTTTAAATTAAGTTGTTTCTGCCAAATACCATTGGGGGCAATTTGAATTGACTTCAACAGAGCAAGGACTCAACACAAAGTTCCTATAGGTCAAATTTTGCCCTGCAGAAAATAACAATTGTTACAAAGTCCCTTTTCTGAGCTGAATATGACTTAAAGGCTAAAGGCATTTAAAAAAATCTAATATTACTTCATGCTTTCTTCATGTTTACTGCTGGTTTTCTTTTTGAGCTCTCTTCCTATCAAACTAAGTTTATTGAGTCAGCTTTGTTTAATTAGTTTAATTTTACTTGTTCAGCAGCATTGCCAGAGTTGTACTTTTCAGATTCACAGCTCTGAATGAAAATACTCCCTGTGACTGGCAAGACAAAACAAAAACAAAAGTGGAAAAGGAATTATTAAAAAGTTTATATTTGCTTAGGTAAAATGCTTCCAGAACTGAAATCTGGAGCAGGAAATATGTAAGAATCCTGATACTTAATTAACTAAAACCTGTTCTTGCTGAAGCATCAAACCCGTCATCCGCTTTACTGTGAATCGGGTCTGCCGCACTAAGCATGGTAAGCACTCGTGCCTAAAGTTAACAAAACCCAAAGCAGCACAAAACAAGCACCCACTTCCAGGAAACATTTGCAAAATTGTTTATATCTGGCAAAAATATTGGGGTTTTCAAATAAATCTACGCATCCTCAGTCATGCCAGTGAGTGAGTGAAGGCTCACTCAAGGGCTTTTCCCGCTCTCCCTTCAACCAAACTCATCAGCATCAAGTGCCGTTGTCCGTCATGCCGTGTGACATGATGAGAGCCATGAGGTCCTTTGTTCCTCATTGATACATCGGGGCTGCGGCTGTCCTGTTGCTGATTGGCGTTTGTGAACCTTAGTAAGCCCCTGATTTTCAGTTGCACCTAGCATCCCTCCCCAGAGACTGTGTTCTGGATTAAAACTTTGTTCTCCGTGTCCAGTGGTGCTAGAAGAGATCTCAGGAGTACTTTATAGCCAGCAATGTTTCCATATGAACAGTGCTAGGAATAAACAAATTGATCAGAAAAATTCCTTCTATTGCTAAAGGGGAGTGGACAGCTGAAGAGCCACAGTTTATGCTTAAAATAGAGTAGGTGGATAACATCACTGTAATATTTTCAGAGCTTTTTACAGTGCTCCATTCTATTCCTCTCTCCCAGACACATCACATCTACCTTTCTCTTTAGTATGCAAATGCACAATTAAAAGCATTCAGCAGATAGAGATGAATAAGCTAATACAGTGTGCTGCTAGTAATTTATTTTCATTAACTGGGAGTATGTGGAAGTACCCCAAAGAGCAAAGAGATGCTGGAAAGTTGCAATAGATAAGAATCTACTGACTGCCTTTATGTAAGACAATAGATCTTGTGAATATTCTGCTTCCTCTCCAGGCAGTGAGCTAGTATGGTTAACCAAAATTGTTGAGTAATTGTTCTGTGGTTGAGAACAAAATGCTGAATTAAACTGTTCCCAGCACAATAATTGTGTGATTACAGCATTTATGTTGCTGGCCAAAAGAACAGTCATTAGGTTTGGAAGACTTACCAAAACCACAGGCACAGAAAAAAAATGCAAATCACATGTAAATTGTCCTCTAATACCTATAGCGGCTTAAAAATTGAACTAGGAGTATGGTATGTGTATATTTAAAGGCAGTCAAGCCAGAAAAAAATGATTGTACGTTCAAGAACTACTTCTGACTAGGAAGAAAATACCCAAAGATTATTCATTTTCATTATGTTGTACTTTTCCCCCTCTTGTGAGATCCTGGACTTCATATATTACGCGTGTATTCTGCTTTGTGAATGCTATTACATTTTTCCCCACTGCATACCAATCAGATATTGTTTGGGAGTTGCAAGGTAGGTAGGACTCCCACACCTAAGTACATCTTGGGCCAAGTTGATTCAAAGAGCAATGTTCAGGGGAGGCAGGCAGCAAATGTTTATCTGATTGCTGTAATCCACCAGTAAAATTAAAAACTGATTTATGATGATAGGTCCTCTTGTGAAGTAGACAATTTTCTTCTCCGTTGCATGGTCCATATCTTGAAATGCCAAAGAAACAATAAGATTTAGTCTCTTTTTTTCCCTTTTGTTGTTTTTACTCATGTTTTTAATAATAAAGGAGGAGGAAGATGAGAACTGAAGGAGGCAGATAAGAAAAAAATACAAAATATTTAGAGCAATTAACACTTTTGTGTCTGCAATTCAGTGCAATAACAAGCAGCAGGATTTGGATAGCTGGCTACCTGGCCGTACAAAAACAGATGAAGAGATGTCTAAACTTTATCACAGTATCTACAGTTAATTGTGTTTTAACTGTATTGCTGTCACCAAGATGTAGGCACAAAATGAGAGACTGTCTTTAGTCCTATTCAAATAATGTTTCCAAATAAAACTTGTGAGAAACATTTTCATATGAGGATTTTGGTAACAAGGGGGAAAAAAAGGCATCAGGACATGAATGGAAGAGTTGCTATGTATCTGTTTAAATAGTCTTTCTTCTGTGACTTGAATCCATTTCACTTTTAGAATCAAACTTTTGATGGTAAAACTAAGCCCTATTGACTTAACAGTTCCACTGGCAAAAGGGACAGTCAGAAACAAGTCTGAACAGCTGGAAGACTGAAGAGAGATCTTTATTGTGCATTTTCCTGGGCAGTAATTAGAGGCTATCCAATACTACAAATGTGTTTTCCACAGAGGTTTCTACTATCATTTAGTCTTAGTTTTCCTGGCCATTTGTCCATCACATTTAAGTGCAGGGGGTTTTAAGATCATGTAGAAAGCAATAAAACTCAATGTATATATGCGTGTGTATATATATAAATATTCAGGAAAGAATGCAATTGAGGTGTTGTAGCAGCTAGTGCTCTGAAACTGAAGTCACCAGAGACCAGACATATATTAAAACATGTATCAGATTTAATAATAATAAAATTGGAAAAAGAAGGGGCATTCAAAACTTTTAATCAGTGGATTTAAGTCTAAGATTTTCTGAGCAGACCCAATTTTACCAACGCTGATCATACCGTGAAGAATATTTCTTTCCCTGTACTGTATTAGATTGTGTACAGTTTTAATAACTATGTCCCTCAACCTTTCAATTTAAAGAAAGCAAGAGAAGATACAGACTTTTAGTGCAGAGTTTGTTTTCTGAGTCCTTTATGTCTATTTTTTCTCTCTCTTTCTAGATAGCATGATTTTAAGTGGATGACTTTGATAGGACTTTCATGTTTGTTTATACCATTGCACTATTCAGCAGCTGAATGGGTTTTGAATTTCTGCCCACTGCCTGATATTAAATAACCCCTGTTTCTTGCCCACCGCCTACACATTAAAATTGTTGTGTTTGTTTTAATTAATGATATTCCACTTGTCAGAGAGAAACTGAGTGAAAAATATATCTTGAAACCTTAGGGGTTTGTTTGAAAGAATAAGCCTTCCTCTCTATATAGTAATATTACCTTAAATCATGTTAAGGAGATTGGCACAAAAAGCCCCAAACTAAACTAAGAAATAGTTATTATAAGGCAGAATTCCAATGATCTCCTTGTCTTCTGTGTCAACTAATTTGAGTAAGCAAGATTTCTGCGTTAAGGGTTATGGAAGTACAATTGTTTCATATCAGTTGATGAGACAAATATTTTACTGTAATTATGTATAGCATCATTACAAGCAATGTGTCATGGGTGATTCATAGTAAGTGGCAGTGGAAGAGTTGAAATAGGAGCCCAGATTGTAGCAATACGGCAGTGCAAGAGAGGAAGGTATCACTTCAGGAACAGAGGAAAGCTTGAAGGAGCCATCACTTCCCATTACTGGTGCCTACCATAGCTACCACGGTGGGGATGAAGGAAGACCAGGATGAGAGATAGGCCTGCCTTGCAAACTTTGTACATGCCACTGAAATACCACAGCATACCTATTTCCTTCATATTTCATCCTCTCTTTACTTTGTGGTCCTTCATTTCATCAAGCAGTTTTTGGACAATGGGTTGAGTACTTCTCTTGAGTCACAGCTTTTCTCCAGGAGTGCCCTAGGGTTGTTAATAAAATGACAAGTCTCTTCAAAGAAGGCAGTCCACTATTAGTGGTTTAGGCCTTATATACTGATCTATTGATGAAGTTGGAGTTTACCATTGTGTCAGGAATGAGGTCATAGCACTTGCCGCCTTCTACACACCATCTTAAATACAGAGGTTTCCATATTAGGACTATTTTCCCTGTTTCAGAGGTTAAAATTCTTTTTTTGCATCAGTAGACAGGAAAAATATTACTGCAATTTATACATCAAAATGATTAGTTACTGGTGTTTGAATATGTTACAGAAAAATCAACAATGGGTGAAGGGGGAGGTGTAGCAGCTGGCCCTAACGCAGATGCCTCTGAATAACTTCGTATGACAAAAAATATCAGGCAGCCTTGCTTAGGTATAACGGCATCAGCCTTGCTCTTGCCACCCATTTCTTAATCTTTTAAGGAAAATACACTGAAGAAAACTTGAATGAGTAGGTTCATGACCCAAAAGCTGCATCACTTCGGTCTACATAGGAATAAGAACCACAGCCAGAATAAATATGTTTCTTTACTTAGACTGCGTTCTCAACCTGAAAACCATCTTGGGCAGGTCGACAGCCAAGCATTTTATGGTCCCGTTTGCATCCTTTGCATGAAAACACACACAATGATATTTTGGTGTCAGGATGAGCCCAAAGGCACCTCGAAAGAGGTGAAGAAACAGCAAGGTGGGGCATTTCTCCTGGCTCACAGAATTTATCTGTCACAAAGAGCTGACACAAACCTTCCTATTTGCTCTTCCCTGCTTCCTCTGCAGCAGTGGTTAATACCAGACTTTCTTTCCAGAGCTCTTCTGACAGCAGTCCATGACACTGTTCCACAGAGACTTTTGATCTGGTAAAATGTGAGCATTGGGTATACCCAAGAAGTGACTTTGAAAAGAGAGCTGGGTTAGCACAGGCACGCAGACCCCAGCCACTTCAGCCTCTTGAAACAGAATGTGGAAAATCAGAAGGAAAAGTTATACAGGTGACTTCTGGAAGGCTGATATACACAATGACAAGGGAAATGTACTTATTTTTGTCTACGATTCTTTATGTTATGTACAAAAATCCCTGTAGCTCATTATAATTTGAATAACTAGTGATATATAATAGATCAACTAACAGTAGAAAACAGTACACATGTGCAGCTCAAGAAATTATCCTACGTGCTGTCTTTTAAAACACATCAGGAAATCTCACACCTGTTTTCTTTTCACTGACAAGTGTTTTGCTGAATAGCTTACTGCTAGAGTGATCAGCACTGGCCCAGACCTCACTGGGAAAAGCATTAGCCAGGCATCTGGGAGCTGTGTGCGCCGTCATACATTGTGAGGTGGCATCAGTCATTAATGTAAATTCTTAGGTATTCCAGTTTGAAGGGGGTGACTTTGCAGATTAACTCTTGCTACACGACAGTTGTATTTAGGAGCAAGTTGCCATTAGCCAGCAAGAACACAAGCAGAGGACAATGTATAATGTAAATCAGCGGTTTTGACAGCCTCAAGTTTGTGGCAGGTTTCCATTGTAGTCCTGGCTTGTACTTCTAGTCAGGATACTAACAAGGTGCCTAGGTGCTTGGAAGCTATGGCATGAGGAATACAGTATTTGTGTGAATGTTAAGGATGTTTGGCAAAAACACTGGTCATCATACCTCAAAAGCCCATTTTGTGTCCTCTGTTAACTTTAACCTCTTCATGGAATAAATGGCTCAGTCAACCGAACAATGTATCTTTTCCTTCTATAAAAAGGAAAGAGAAATTATTTTGGGTTTTGCTTTTGGGCTTGGATTAAAAGGGGCTCTTTTGAGAGTGCACTTCAGTCTCCCTGGGCAGCTGTTACCTGAATTACAGTGGCTTGCTCTGAAAGTCCTGGTTCTGCCAGAGGACCCCCCACGCTGGGGTGTTATGTAGCATGGAGCAGCCATTCCTGTATGAACTCTTAGGTTTTTGACTTAAACCAGCTGCATATAGGAATGGATTCTGGTTTATGTTCTTTTTATTTCAGGTAGCCACTTCCTTTTTGGTTAGGCTATTTGTTCAAATGCCTTTGTGGCAGAATTGCCCTGTAGATAACATGCTGAGTGAGACAAGCATGAATGCTTCTTGTTAGATGTCATCCCAATTGGGAAAAAGTCATCTTACAGCTTTTCTCTCCTCTCTATATTTTTCTTTACTGAATCAAATATGAAAGAAGTGCTCTAAAGTTTTTTATTTTAGTTACATAAATGAATAAGTAATATTGTTTTTACTTTAGAAGTATCCAAAACAATGTTCCTTAATGCAAGAAGGTCCTTTTGGCTTATGTCCTTCCAAGTGCTGGTGGAGGTGTTTGTCTGTCACCAGCGCACTTTGATCTGTAGTATGAAGCAGTGGAGGGAAGCCTTTGGAAGCAAGCTATCAACATGGAAACAGGTACTGTCTGTGCTGTGTGGCAGTTTGAGACACTTCGTTGCACTTCAGTGAGAAAGGCTAAGTGTGTGTTCATTTGGTAGTACTTACAGACTTGGTGATGAGATGAATTTGAGATGGATGCTAGTAGTGCTGCCTGGATTCTCTTGCAGAACTGAGCAAAGACAGAAAGTTTCCAGCCTGAAAAGCCTTGCTTTTTTTATATGAAATATGTTTATGTAATTCAGTTTTCTGAACGTTTGTTCCTTGTGTTTTCCGTAAGCCAAACTGCAGACATACCAATTATTACCTGTTAAGGGTTGTCTCCATATTCCATCAAATTAATGATTTCTTCCACACTGCCACTCTGTGTAGAGCTCTCCTCTGCTAGTGGGGCTGTAATGGAGGGCTGACTCTCTAAATAGACTTTTTTATTCTTCTTTAAAAATTGCCGCTCTGAGAGCATGTTTTTCTACGATCAGTGTCACTGTGACCGGTGAGGTGTTACTATTGAGTGAATGGAGGTGTTCAGACACGATTAATTTCTCTTAAGTACTGGTATGAATTGTGTAACCCTTCTGTGCAGCAAAAGGAGGAATAATATTTAGGCCCCATCTACTGCAAAAGAATTTTCTGGTAGAGATTAGGAAGAAAAAACCGTCACAAAATCCTTTGCCAGGATCCCTCGTACCAGCATCTGGCGGAGGAGCGAGCTCCTAAGCAGTAAAGGCAAAGCATTAGGTCAGAGCATGGGCTGGAATGAGTGTGTGGTGTCTGTCTTGTTGGTGTCTTCCTCTCTGCATCTCTCCTGCTTGGCATCCACCTTCTGTTTTGCATTTTAAGCACTAACCAAGCACCCCATAAAAAGCCACCTCAAACTCAGCAGGAGAGTGATTGTTGCATTACCCCTGTAGGCAAGGCTACCTTTAGGACACACTTATGTCATTCTAGGGAACTGATGTAGGGAAGAGAATGAGGACAACAACATTTTCTTTTCTTATTTTAAACGTCACTGTAAAGGAAAATAGCAGATTGTAGTTATATGAGGATATATATTTTTATTTCCCTTAAGATAGACGTAGGGGGGTGTGAGGGAGAGAGAGAGAGATGGCCAACACATATGCTAATTAAAGAATCCGGTCCTTCAGCATAGTGTGTTCCACCATGAGCCAAGTGTTTCTGGAGGAAGGGGGACCGATGCAATTAAACATGTCATTTTTGAAGGACAGATTTATGTTATTGCATGTTAAATGTACATTAAATTCTTTCCTATACAGTAGAAGAGATTTTTAACTTATAAACAAGTCTCAGGCAAGAAGACATTCATACAAGAGTTGGAAATTAAAAGAATCATTCATGCACTGTTCTAGGAATGTAAAATCTGAACTTAAATTCAAGATGGCTGAGAATAACTCAAAATAAAAATTAGTCACACTTCTACATGAAGAAGCCATGTAAGAGATCATTTCAGCAGAGATGCTCATACAGCTCTTGAAGGACATCTCCTAAACAGCTCAAGAGTAAAGCACAGCTCAGATTTTTGTCAGTTTGTAGAGAAGGGAGTGTTGCTTTTAGCAGCCGCTCTTGTTCACACTCAATATTTTGTTACTCCATCACCAGTCTCACCAAAATGGATTGAATTGCTTCTGAAGTACTAGAGATGGGGGGAAGATCAGTATTTGCCCCCAGTGGAAAGTGTTATATGTGCATGCCGGGAAATGTATTGAAATATTTATCTTGGCGAAAGGAAAACTTACATAAAAGTTTATGCTAATAAACATGTAATGATCAACTGCGGAAATGAAATTGGTGGAAGTTTATAAAGATAAAATAAATAAAACTAATAGCAGCTGCTACATTAGGGGCTTAGGTTTGTTGAAAGTACGGTTTTATGTTACTTAAGAAATATTATAAACCCGCTAGATTAAGCAACGGTCATGTGAGGGGGGGAAATTGTGAACTTTTTAATTAAAGACTGTGTCAGGATGTATGGGCATAAAGGACCAAAATGAGGTCAGATATGTTATCCTGATCCCACCATTTCCTAGGCCTTCCAACGCCTAACTTTGCAACCATCATGTTTCCTTAAACTGTTTTGTCTTTGTAGCTATCTATATAGTGACCCAAAGCACATGTGACATTTTGCAGAAAATAGAGTAGAACTGTAGTTGTCAAGTGTTTGCAACCTAAATTTATAGAAGTCACAGCAGGAGCTAGTAACAAACAGTAGGGGTAACTGTTGAAAACATACTGTTTACCGCTTAGGTAGCTGTGGTAACCGTAGTATGTTCCTAAAAGTAGGTAGGAGACCAAAATTTAGGTGGAAATACTACAATTGTAATGGAGCTGGGAATGCTGGGAATTTAGCTGTGGCTACGCTGAATGCACGTCTTTGTGCAGTTGGATTTGTTATGGTGAAGTCATAAAGGACATGCACAGATTTGTGAAGATGCTGGCCCAGGCTTCAACAACTTGGATCAGTTCCGAGTTTACTAACCAATTTTTTTTTATAATAATAATGAGAAGAAGTCATTTAAGGGCAGATTTTTCAAAGGCACTGAAACAAAGATACAGTGAGGCACTTCCCAAAATTGAAAATCTTATGGGAAACTCTGGAAACCACGGTTTCCCAGTTGCAGAGAAGATAGACTATTAGTTGCTTGTCATGTGCTCGTACAGTTTTTTTCATTGATAAATTCTTTAGAGCTAGTCCCCTTTTCGGATTTTCAGTGACAAGGATGAAGGGTCCCTGATTTTGGTTTGAGCTCTGGGTGAAACTTGGTTGCGATTTCTTCCACTCCTAAAATCCTGTGCTGTTACAGAAGAAGACTTGCTGTCATCATTATGAATTAGAGAACCTTTACTTTCTTGGCCTGTTTGGACTCTTGTGTACATGCTTCCTTAAGGGGAGTATTTCTCATAAACTAGGGGTCAAGTGGGTTTACTTCCGTCATGGCATTGCAGCCTTCACTCTTGCCCCGAATTATTTGTCAGAGGTGCGTGAAAGTACAAATGCCTTGACTAGTGAATTGATGATATAGAATCTTATGGCTTTGGGAACATGCAGTTTGGGGTTTCCTTCTTGTTTTATGTTTGTCATACAACTTTTCTGTGCATAGCATGCCTCTGCAGTTTGTCATGCAGAACAAGAGTACGTCTGGTTAATCCAATGTGTGGGGACAGCATTCAGATTAAAAGAAAGATCAAGCAACTGGCTGAAGGGTTGCCATCATGTCAAGAGTATGTGTAGTAAGGAAACAGACCCTTAGAAGGTATCTGTATGTGGCCCTGTATCAGCATCAACCAGACCAATATCCTAAGGGAGACAAAAAGTTACAAGGTGACATTGTAGCCCATGAAATCCATTGGGAATTTTGTGAGGATTTAAACTACGATCTTTACCTTTAGGTAATTACAACTAAGAAGAAGTGATCACATAAAGAGATTGGCAAGTGAAGAATCTTGACAGCTATATGCATTTTTAGATTATTCAAGATGTATTTCCTTTTATGGATGTATATATGTCCATTAGCAGAACAAATTGAAAGGCCTGAAAAATAGCTCTGCTTTGCAGTCCCATTACGTTCAACTTAGAAATGCTGTATGGAGAAGTTCATGTCAAGAAAATATTGGAAAGGATGTAAACTTTATAACGAAAAACATTTGAGAGATGTAACTGACGTAGTAATAGCCTTAAAAAAAAGGAGGGGGGTGGAAGAGGGGAGAGGAAAATACACTTTGTGTAAAACTCAGAAGGAGGGCTTGTATTCTGTGCCACTTGAAACAGTTGTATCCTAGCAATTCTAGGTAATAATAACAAACATAACAAAAGTTAAGATGTAGTAGTTAAATGAGCCATAAAAATGAAGAGCCCGTAATTTGCATTGTATTGTGTCAGGTAACCGGATTAAAATAAACTAATGTTTGCACTTATTTGTATTTGGGAGAAAATGAAGTGTAGCTGTTTGAGTGGCGCTACATATATTCCATCCTGGAATGAAAATCACATTGTTTTGACTGCGTTATTTCTGTATCCATGCAAACCATCCTCATCACTCTATAGTTCTTACCTCCTTAACGCAACCAGGGTTGTGTCATTTGAAATTAGTGGGTATAAGGCCCCTTGGAGAGATAAAGAGGAGCAGGGGTTTGAAACACTGAAATGCAGCAGTCAGATTTAAGAAGAAAGGGCATTTTCCTGGTAAATGTTTTCCTAAATGGGAAATTTTCAGTGTGGTGTTTTGCTCGTGTATTTGGCAGTCACTTGGAATCAAGTGCAGACTTGTGCTACATTGTGGGCTTGGCAATGACAATTTGTGTGTGTGTGGTGCTTTAGTTATATTAGCCCTGGAGGCAGAGTTAACACTTGCAGTGGGACAAGAGTATTTGCAGTCATCAGAGAACTTTGCAGTCAGCTTCAATAACATCACTCCATTTTTTTCACTTTTTTTTTAACATTTTTTTTGGCAGCAAAGCTCTTAGTAGAACCATCTGTCTTTCTATTAGTGTTTTTGAGTCCTGTTTTGAAGCTTCTTTGCTTGGCAAAGTCACTTTCATCCTTGGAAACCATTTAAAAAAAAGTTCTGTGGCTTTTTGCCGAAGAAGAGTACTATGCAAAAATTCCACACGGCTGTTCATTTTTGTTCTAAAAGAATGCAGTTACTTTGTCTTTGTCTTAAAAAAAAAACAAACCACAAACAAAACAAACAAAAAATAAAAGCATGAAGAAAAGGCAGATATTGGGCAGTTTTAGGGTGACTGAGTGGGGATAGAGAATAAATTGCTTTTTATATGTTGGGGTTTTTTTCTCCATCAGTCCAGTTAAAATGTATGTTGTCTTCTAGTTAACAGGATCAGAAAAGAAAGGAGAATGCTGAAGTAACAAAAGATGGATCTATATAGTTCAGTGAGTGTAGCTACATCTACTCTAGCTTCAGACCCAACCTTAATCTCCCAGTGCAAGAATTTCCGTCAGCAGCACTCCTGAACTACATCCTTGCAAACTGTTTCTGACTGTAAAGATGCAGTCAGCACACACACACAGAGGTGCTGACAGGTCCTGGCATAAATGAAGAGGTTACCTTCCCAAATTTCATATTGCTCTTCTGCCTTGTAGCAGTGTTGGGTGAACCGGGACATCTTCAGGAGATTAAATTAAAATAAAATTAAGTCAAGATGCTGTGGTCTGAACTGTGGCAACCAAGGAGCTGGCACAGGTTCTCTTTTGCCAGCTCTGCTGTGCAGGCAATAACGAAGGAAGTAACACCTTCTTACGCCGCTGGCCAAAAAGGGCTGTCTATCAACATGCTAATTCTCCTTGTTTCTTAAGACCACAAACTAAATTTCAGCCTTTGATTAATTCTCTGTACCTCAGATGCCTTAGCTTTACAGTGCCCTGATGGTGATGACCTGTCTTAAAAATTGAGTCAGTCTGCCTTTACTGACTGAGCTGGTCAGTACAAGTGGGTTTTTTTTCTAATTAAAACCAGCCATTTGCCATTTTGATCTATCAAACTTGTTCTTTCTCATCTGTGTGAAATAGAAAGATGATGTCCATTTCTAGCGATGAACAACTCTGACAGAGCTGGGTAAAAGCAGTAGTATTGGACATTGTGCCATGGCCAACTGCCAGTTTTGATGACTAATTTCTGCATGTCTTAAGTCCCCTGCAATAGCCACTTACAATATAATATTTTCCATTTCCTGACTTGCACGGTTGTGTACAGTTGCTGTGCAAAGTTGAAGAGCTAGTGCTTCAGACATAGCTGAGTTTTACTTGTGAATAAAGTGTCTGAGCCTCTTTTCTTACCATCTCAGAGGCGTTACCCTTTCACATGTACTGAGAAGCGCATGTGTATGGGCAGAAAAACAGTACTGACTGTGCTGTACCCGACTTATGCACATATTTGTACTTCTCTGTGTGTGTATCTTTGTGTTTGGACTCAGTCAGGGTGAAAGCTACTGTCTGTCTGAGACAGAGATGTTGTTACGTGGTGCAATAAGAGAGCCACCCTGCAGTCAAGAAGAAGTGAGGCAGCGTGGATGGTGGGGGACATAATTAGCGGGGATATAGGTATGCTTTAGAGGAATCTTTCGATTTATTTTGGATTGATGTAATTCATATGAAGTGCATTGGTAATTAAGATGAGGCTGAATAGTCGATGCTACTGGAACATCCCATTCTGGAGGAGCATATCCAAACCTGACCTCCTAGGTCGGAAGTAGGAGAAAGCATGTAAGCAGACATTTTCCCCCAAAAAAATTCCACGTTTGATTTTCCCTCTCCTGTTCAGCAGGTCCAGGGTCAGCTGCCTCCATTAATGATTCCCGTATTCCCTCCAGACCAACGAACCCTAGCAGCAGCTGCACAGCAAGGATTCCTTCTTCCTCCTGGTTTCAGCTACAAAGCGGGATGCAGTAAGTCCTGTAGATTTTTTTAGCTGGAAGCGGGTACAGGGCACAATTTCATGCCAATCTGTATGAAAGTATCACCTCTTTTGCCAGATGGACAAAGCCATTAACTCGCACAGAGGAGTGTAAAATAGAGAAGTAGTCGGTATCGTATGGGAAAAGATTGTCAGAGATGAAGTACGCGTTTCAGCGCAACAGCAAAACGTTTCACACGACAAGTAGATTTGCACACCTTCTTTCTGACAGATCATTTTGACAAGCGAACATGCTCATGACCACACATACGTACATGCATCTGAAGAGAAGCTATTTGAAACTTCCCAATAAATTTCAACACTGTTGCAAGAAAATATGTTTTTTTCCTGAAGCAGCCTGCTTACTATTTGTGAACTGAGGGCCTATTCTAGTCTCTTTCTTCACACAGAACTCACATTAATCTCAACGGGGGTTCTGCACAGAGATCAAAGATAGCATATGCCTTTCAGTTTGATGGACTAACACAAACTATGAGTATATTTATGAGAGCCCAACACTAAAAAACCCAGCATTTTCAATCTTTGAAAGATTTGTATTGTTCTCTATGCTCCCCAGATTCTTTTTTTAAATTTTATTTAAGCCTTCTATAGGATTTCGTGTTCCTGTCAACAGGATGATAATAAATAGAAGTTAAAGAATAATCGAGGAACTCCGTTTCCATGAATAGACTTAGCTAGAGCATGAATTTCATAGGCTTCTTTTCATGCGTTTGTGCTTGTATAACTCTCCTGACATCAGTTTCCTACTGAGTTATCTAGGACTTGCTTGTTCTGCCATTCTCTGTCTCTAGCATGTGTGTTTAGCTTTATTTTCAGCCTGGAGAAAAGAAGGCTGAGGGGGGACCTAATTAATGTTTATAAATATCTTAAGTATGGGATGCAGGGGGAATTGTCCAACCCCTTTTCAGTGTCTGTGGAGACAGGACAAGGGGCAATGGCTGTAAACTGGAGCACAGGAAGTTCTGCACCAACATGCGGAAGAACTTTTACACAGGGAGGGTGACAGAGCCCTGGGACAGGCTGCCCAGGTAGGTGGTGGAGTCTCCTTCTCTGGAGATATTCAAGACTCGTCTGGACGCCTATCTGTGCAATATGTGCTAGGGAGCTGCTTTGGCAGAGGGGTTGGACCCGATGATCTCTCGAGGTTCCTTCCAACCCCTACAATTCTGTGATTATAGCCATGTCAGTCTGTCCACCTGTATAATTGACTAACTCACGAATTCGTCAGTTGTTTTGAGTTACTCAAGACTGGACACTGCTGCAGTGTCATACAGTTAGAACACAAAAAGTTTCCTTTAGTGAAAGTGGCTTAGCCCACCATTTCTGATCTCTTTCAGTTTCTGTAAACTTGAGTTTCTTTGGCCTCTCATGCCTTTCCCTAATATTGCACAGACTGGGACCACTACTGAAAATGACTGCTCAAAAGACTCCACATCCCTCAGCAGCCACAGTGCCAAAGCAAAGGCTCGTTCAGTTCTTCCAGTGATTTCACACTCGGCCTCTCTCAAATGGGAGAAGCAGTGAGTCAGATTACTGGATGTTTAACTGAAAGCCACACTGAATATGAATGCTACTGTAACTGTAGGCCTGGAAAAGGTCAGGAAAGCACCCTGTTAGATATATCTGACAGATTGAATTAGTTCCATGTTAATGTAGTCTGGTTTGGATAGAAAGAGCTGGGCCTGGGTTTTTTTCTTCTTTTTATGGCATGTACATTAACTGTAGGACAGTCCTATAGTTCTTGACATCCATGAAGCACATATGATGTCACATGTTTGTGTAACCTTGAAAATGAAAAAAGAGCAAAGTTGCTGCTGCTCCTGGCAGTAAGGCTTGGAATTAACAGCATGCCAAGGTCTAGGGCTGAGCAGAAGCCAGTGGAAAAAGACAGCTCTGTGTTTGGTGATTCCCTGGCATGTTTGACTGAATTTGACTGAGAAGCTGAGGAGAAGTGATAAGTAGTCCAAAGGATTTTTTTCCTTTTACTCACAGTTTAGTGTAAACAAAAAAAGCATATACAGATTTAGCTACACCTAGAAAGCTTGTAGCAATGAAAATCATAGCTGCCTTAAAACTACAACATGTTCACATCAAGTAATGTTTTTGACAGGCCATTAAAACATATTTCTCCCACTTTCCTGCTTGCCCTTCTGTGGATCAGTCCTCTTGGCAAAAATGTGGTAGATTGTAAACCAGAGAGCTTTGGATGGAATTTTCTAAAGCACCTGAGTAATGTAGGAGACTAAAGGCAGTAGGATCTAAGTCTCAGGGATATTAGCAAATGTTTGTACTGTAAGCTTTAGTAAGGTCACCTGTGCTAGTTTGAACTGAGCTAAAGTGGGTACCAGTATAGCACCTCAGCAGAGAACATGCAGCAGATTAATTTGCCCAACTTGCACGTTGAATACTTAACTCTCACTGAGTTAGATTTTAGATGTTAGGCCTTCCTATGAGCTTCTGAATATCCCACTACCAGCATCTTTACCTGACTGCCATTGCATGTCTTAAATTTGGCTTATGTACTTTACAAAAATGGAACTTCACTTCTACATCACCCTGTTGCTTTTGGAAAACCTGCCCTTTTAATCTGGATTGATAGATGTTCAGAATTATTTTGTATGGCTGATTGACAGGAATTCTCCAATGGTGATTCTGTTATATACTGGCATTAGCCTGCACATAAAACAATAATAATCTCCATGGGAGAATTTAGTTCCAGTCACAAATAAAGCAAGGTATATGAAAATTTTCATACAGTTTCTCAGTATAAAGGGAGATTTGAAAATCTGGGGGGAAGGAAGAGGGAATTGCTGTGACAGCCAGTATTTTCATAACTGGCAAATGGTGCAGAGTACCCTGATTATGGATATACAGTTGGGGATGCCTCCAAAGGGACATTTATACCGATATGTGCCCTGCCTCAGCTCCCCCAAAGAGTATCTCAGATGCAGCAGCATGTCAGCTTGACTCTAGTCAGGGGTGGTGGTGGTCACAGCTCAAGGCTGGGTTATTTGCCATCTGCTGTCTGCAGGCAGGTATCGGAAGAGATGACTGTCTCCAGTTGCTCATCACCACGCCTCTAACTTCTGACTGGCCAAGCTTCTTGGTGGAGGACTCCCTAACTTGCTTCTGTCCAGGCTGGCCTAGTGAGGATTTCCTGTTAAAATTGCCTATACTGAGCTGGCTCATTTTAATGGAAGTATGTTGAGAAGTGGTGAAACAAGCAGCCTGGTCATGGTGGTAACCTTTGGCAGGGGGCTGTGATTTGGTCTCTTCAACCAGCACAGCTGCAGCTGGAAGAGAACATGTGAGCAAGCCTCGAGGTCAGTGCAAGAGAAAAAATTGTGAATACCTAGTTATACTACGGTTTTATTTTCACTTAGCTTAGATCATGAAACCAAGCTAACTTAGTCAATGCTTTCTGATTGACCTGCCCATGTTAGAGCAACAGAGGGCCAAATGCATGTCTCCCGGTGGTTTTGGAGAGTGTGCGGAGTAGGATTCCTCAGCCAGTGCTTCTCAGTGGACCAGTGACTTGTCCAGAGAGAGATTGTAGAAGGGAAGAACACTGATTTCTCCACAAATAGTTCATTTTCTTAGGATTTGACTGCAGACAACACAAAAATAGTCGTAACAGTTCATTGCAGGGGCCCATTTAGATTCATCTCATGGCAGATACCCAAAGAAGAGTGTAAGAACAGGGCAAGGGTATACTGATACTTTATGCCCTTATAGCTTGTCAGGCTCCAGTGGTTGGAGACTCGGGGACCTTCTGACCCAGTGGTGGCATCACTCTGTGAGAGCTATTCTGTCTTTTACTGAAAACAAAGAGGTTTCTCTGCTCTAGTTCCTACCTGATTGCAAACATTCTACATGGCTGAAATGCTCAAAATGTTACAACAACATCAATCTCTAACATGAGCAGAGCAAATTATTCACTTATACTTCTCCAAATATTTTTCAAAATTCAGTAAATACAGGGGAGGAGAAGGGTAAATATTTTCTCCATGGTTACATGACAGGTCATGGTCTTCAGCTTCCAATTTGATGTAGTAAATTTCCTTTTCTTTCTTTTTCTCCATAGCACATCATGCTTGGGAGTGGCTTGGTTTTTCATTTTGTTTTGTTTTTTAAACAGATGGTTTGCATTACATAAGGGACAATTTACACAAGTTGACACTTCCCCTTTTTTCTCTATGGCATATTGTGTGGTGGTAAAGTTGGCAGAGAAAAAGGCAGGAACTTCTATTAGGATTACATTTCTATTTGAGAAAAAGATCGATGATCTACGGTTCCAGTTGATTTTTAATCTCCATACCTAGATATAATTGCATGATGTGTAAAATACTTAATGTTACCATTTACAACCAAAGCATTTTTTCATATGAGAAAAATAAGTTGCAGGACTATTTCATCCATGATTAGCAAGAAAATACTGGTTACCTACTTATTTGCTACATACCTAGTTATCCATTTGCTGTGTGCTATTTGGAGTTTAAGTATTCTATTTTTATGCAAAACTCTTTATATGTATTTTCTTATATGCATAATGTGTAATATTTATGTAGATGTATAATGCAAATCACTTTAATGTTTCAAAGTTACTAAGTGACATGTGGCATGAGCAGATGTTAGGAGTTAACCCCAGTACCCTAAGTATATTAATTGGTTTTAGCAGCAGGTGAGCTCCTTCCATTTCGGCTGATGTTGAAACCAACCAGAGCCCAATTCCAGCGTTTCCCAAACCGTGGCAAAGCTTCTCCCACATTTAGGCTACGCAGATTGGCTCAGAGCAATTAACCCTTCTCCTTTTATTGTCAGTCAGCATTCCTTAACCCTATCATTTGTTACTTTTATTACTAGTTCACTTTCTCTCATGATACTTGCTAGATAATGCACACGACTCCCAGCGTTTTAGCAACGGCGAGTGAAATGTCAGCTCTGCTGAGGTCTGAGGAGCGCTTGCTGTTGACTTCACTGAAGTCAGATTTCACACCAGATGATAGAGATCTGCTAGGGCCACTCTTAGAAATAATTAGAATTTATTTAGAGCTAATTAATATTTGTGAAGTGCTTTGAAAGTATAAAAACTGTGTAAGTGATAGAAGATAAGCTTGGTATTGTGCCCTTTGAAAGCTGCATAGCTCCACCTCAGAGGAGGCTGCTCTTCAGCCGTAGGTAGCGTGATCCTTTTATTAATGCACATATGTATTGATTTGTGTGTGAAATATTAAGGGATGGTTGTCTTTCCTGTATGAGAGATAAAAAAGGGAATGAAATAAAGATTTGGGGAAACAACAGGGAAGATGCTTTTGGCGAGCAATTTACGGGAAAAGGCAGGAGTTAGGCTGGGAACAGTGGGAGATCGGGTATTCTTCAGCCACTGCAAGGGGCACATTGCCCCGGACAGAATGCTTCCCAGTGCTTTCTCTGTGGGTCTGCATTTGCAGCCCTATTTACAATTACCTTTCCACTAAAAGACACAAAATAGCCCAGACTTCATAAAGAAGATGAGCCCTAACAGATTAACTATGCCAAGTAAGTTTAGCTTTGGGAACTGTGCTCCGTTGCTTCTTTAAGCATTTGGTGATCACAATAAAAAGGAATTAAAATGTTGACTAGCCACTGGTTGAAGCTGTTGAGTTCCAGATAGCTTCTTCTCCAGAATATGAACAACATACTTCATTTTCCAAACTGAAGTATGCAAGAAATTGTGTTATATGGAGATTTTTAGGATTTGCCTTCTTTCCCCAGGAAACGTTAGTTACAAAGTCTTTATTTCTGGAAGTGGGGTTTGCCCCAAATAGATTTTCCAGGTAATTCACAAATTCTCAGGAAAGCTTCTAGGTAGCCTTGTATTTGCTAGCACCTATGTTATTTTGATGGAAATATGCCAGATTCTGGAAACAAGAATTGGTTTTCTTTGCCCACTCCTCCTCTCCCCTGTGGATAATTTGTTGTAACAAATCATATTGTGTTCCCAGTCAGATGTCATCAACATGAGGTTTTCTGAAAGCGCTTTAATCACTATTTCAACCATATCCAATTAGTGGGGGAAAATCTGAATATACAATAGGTACATTGTATGTGTCTTACATATCGGCTCGTTGCTGATGGAAGTGTTCTAAATAAAATAATGCACACAAAGTTATTGATGAAATATCTAATTACTTTTTTTAATCGGCAAAAATGCGTGAGATGAACAAGCAGAGCCTAATAAAATTAATATATGCTGAATTACTGTTCGTCTATATTCTGAACAATAATTCCGATGTCCGATAAAAATGAAACTCCCAGTTAATTGGTTCCTCATACAGTACAATAAAATTAACGTTTAGGAGTTAAATACCATAAACCTCCTCAGGGAAATTTGCTGATGTATCTCTGTTTTTTAGTCAGTCACATGTTTCATTGTTTAATGGAGTATCATGTGGACTGTCTTACAATTTTTCTTGTGCTCAGTGTCCATGTGTCTGACTTCTAAAGAAACCGAGCGCTAATTTCTGATTTAACTGTGTCAGTTGTATCAGCTGACATACAGGTCATTGACAATCACCAAATCACAAGAAAAAAATATTGACATTGCTATGCTTTTATCAGAAGGACAAAAATAGGAACCATGTGTTGTGAGGACCAGATACTGTAACTTCTTTATAAAGATGCTGGTCATCTTTCAGGGCTACTGTTTATGCCTCGGAAAAGAATGAGCATATGACTAAATCCTCATGTTCCCCCCAGGATAAGAAAAGAGTAATAGCATTGTGGAGAGAGACAGCAAGAAGGAGGCATTTTTGGTAACAACTTTGGCTTTTAGCATACATGAGAATGTGTCACTTCTGAAACGCTGAAAATGCAATGGAAGGCCTCAAGACTGCAAAAAATAACAACACAAATAAAGACTATTTCTAACTGAAAGAATCCCGTAGCCTCTGATCTGTGGGTGGCTTCTCACAATAATGCTAATAAAACCAGAAATAGACAGGTGAAATAATGGGGTCCTGTGAAAACAGGCTGATTGTGTCAGGCCAGTTTCTAGGCCATAAAAAATGTCTCGCATTACAGCACTGTTACCCATCGTTGGGCAACCAAATAAAAGCCCTGATTTTTGAATTCATGTGCCTGTACAAACCTCTGTGGAAATACATTGGCTTTCCTTGGTACTCAGAGCTTCTGAATAACTGTCATTTATTCAAGAGGTATATTACAAAAAAAAAAAAAAAATCAACACATTAAAAATTGCCCCCTGGAAATTATAGGATTAGTCTTGCTGGGAGGGATGGCAGAAGGTCTGTAGTCCAACCTCTTCCTCCAAGCAGGATCATCTAGGAGATCAGACCAAGTTACTTAGGTCTTTATTCAGTCAGGGCTTGAAAACCTTCAAGGACAGAGACTGCTGACCTGTTTTGGCAGCCTGTTTCAATGTCTGGCTATCCTCATAGAGAGAATCTGATCCTCTTGATTCACTTTATATCGGTTGACGCTTCTCTTCCAATCAAGCACTACCATGAAGAGCCTGGCCCTCTCTTGTCAATCCCCTCCTCATAGGAACCGGAAGGCTGCTTTTGGGCCCCTCCAAGGCTGTCCCTTCTGTAGACGGAATTGTTTCTCTGAAATACAAAATCAGCTAATGCCGTGTAGGCAGCACTCAGCAAATGCTGTCTGTACCTATCCTCAGAGAAAGTCAGGGAACCAGTTTGGATTTCTTTTTGGAAGCCACCAGTTGTAACTTCTTCATACTCTTTTTCTTATTTATCTAAATCCTTGATGCCTAGAGACAGAAGTCAGGGAACACTACTCATGTCTTTCACATCCTTTCATTACTTTTACTACAAGTCCACCATCACACCAAAAAACTGAAAGGAAAATGGTGATGAGGATGAGAGCAAATGAATGGTGAAAAGAGATGCAGTGGCTTACCTGTCAATTAGCCATCAGCTGTGATTATTCATTGTAAATATACTTAAGTGATAAATTGAGTGTAAAATTATTGTGGCTTTTTCTAGAGCTTGTCAAAATGGGGGAAAGATGATGTAGAAGTCCTTTTCATTCAACAGAATCTAATATAAGGAAATGTTTATTCTGGTATTTTTCATGGAATGTAGTTTAGCATTCTGGCTTTGGAAGTTATAATTTAAGAATTTGTTTTTGTTTCCTACTCTTTATATTCTTTACACTGTTTTCTTTTTTTCTTCTCCTTCCATGACCTCCAACTTTTTTCACTTGCTCTCCCTGAAAGACAGGTAGGAAGAAAACAATAAGCTGGGGGTTTTTTTAAATAAAAAAAGTCATAGGAAATAAACCCCCTACTACTTCTGGTATCTTTGTGGGTTTTTTTAAGAAAAAAATTTCAGGAAAAAAAACCTCAGAGTTCTATTGTTTCATATAATCAGGTTCAACTCTAAAATCCTGTCAAAACATTATAATTTAACATTAGCATGTAACTTGATTTATATAGCAAGTAAGACAATTGTGCCTGCTCTGAAGAGCTTGCAGCCTGTCAGGAGACAAGACAAGACACTAGGGGGGATTACACCATGAAGGAGAATAAATGAGATGAGTGACAGAAAATGGAATACAAAAAACATCTTATGAGTTTAGGTGAATGGTGCAACACATATAATGCTAGCTCCTAGGCTTTCTTTTCTCTTAAAAAAAAAGAAAGTCTTCATGTTTTTTAACTTACTAAACACCTTTGATAAAATTTTGCAAAACCGATCAATGGTTTAAGAGCTGCTGTTGCATTACCACAAGTATACAGTCACTTAATATCGATGAACTTCTAGCTAGATAGTTGAAAATCAAGTTCCTAAACACACAGAGTTGTTATTTTGTGTTTTGGGACAGGATGTCCACTTGGCTCTGTACCACAACTTAGTTTTGCAGAAAAGTGTTTTCTCTGGAGGATGATTGGGAGAGTTCATAGAAAGAGTGGTTTGAAAGTGAATGTACTTCATGAAAAATCCTCTTGTAAGCAAGATCTTGGAAGATTATTTTGGGCAAGGATGAAGGTGTGATTTGAAATTGAAAGAAGTTGCAGTGCATAAATTATCAGGAAAGTGGTTCTGGGTATGTTTGTGGAAGATGGACCAAAAGAAGTATAGGGAAATGAAGAATTAGCACAGAAATGAGGGTTCAGTCTTGCCTTCTTTCTTCCCTGAGCCGCTGGAGTTAGCCTTTGCTCACAGTGTGCACCAACAGCTCTGACATACCCTGTCAGCTCCCCCAGGCTGACATAGCCCCTTCACTTCTTTAGGTGCCGTATCACCCAGTACATACATGCTATGTTCTGTGTTTCTTGAGTAACACTGTTCTTCAGTGATGTGACCAGGTAGCTGGGAAATGACTCTACGTTAGAGAAGAAAATGTCAGCTAATGAAATATTTTTTAACCGTGTTCTTAAAATAAAAACTCCAGCCTTTGACCTGCTTCAGATTTTACTATACAGTGTACTAAAGAAAAGCAACATCAGCAAAAACTTCTGATGCTCTGTTTAAAAGAAGCATCCACTCATAAGGAGAGACATGAAAGGCATGCACAAAATGGGTTTTTTTGGTAGCTGGAAGATGGGAGGTATACTCCTGCCCACATGCATTAGTAGATTAATAGTGAATTTTGGGAATTGTTATGTAATGTAGTTGTTGGTGAATTTATTGTGAATGGCCTGGGAAATAATCAATTTCTAATAACTGTATATCTTGCCTCACATGCCTGAAAAGTTCCCAGAGCTTGGGGGAAAAAAAAAAGTGGTTTTTTACATCTAAAAATATTTACTGAAGAGGTAATTAAATACTTTAAGACATGAATTTCCCAGACTTCAGGATTAACTAAAACTGTTCCGTCTGATAGTGGAACAAATTAAAGGGTAACAGAGTGGGGTGTCATGTCCTAGAGTATCAGCACAGAGTGAGCAGATACTTACCTATCAGAGGAGACTGGAAACCTTTGTTGGTATTTTGGGGGGGGGTGGGAGGTGGTAGCTGTTCCTGCACTGTGTGACGTATGTATACAAGCACTTGGCCTCCTCATTGATTGAGGGCCTGGATCTTCCCCCGGGAAGGGTACTGCCTGAAGAATTGTCTCTGGGTTTTAATCTTGGCTCTTCCTCCAGCCTGTTGTGTGACCCAGGGCATAGCACAGCGTTTAAGCATATTCCTCACTGGTTTGTGTTTTATTTCCTGTGGGCAGTGAGCTGCTCCAGACAGAGGAGATCTTTTGCCAGGTGCTTGTACTGGGACAAGCACAGTGGGTTGCTAACCTGAACAGTGTCTCTGCTCATTATTGTACCTTCCTCCAACTTGTTGCTATCATGTCTGCACTGTGGGGCAGTAATGTGGATGTAAGAGTTGCCACAGGCAGGGTGTACTTTTCTTCAGAAGAAGAATTAGCAAACCCCGACAATAAGCACAGGACAGCAGAGAGTATCACCAAAACCTCATGATGCAAAGATTCCTAACAGGTTACAGAAGCCTTTCAGTTTTCTTTCTTGATTTTCTTTGTAAAAAATATATTTGGAGCACTGGAAAAATGTCAAACCCTTTAAGGAGTGAACTGACAAAATTGGCTAGCCTGGCAGACAGGAGACCCTAGATCTGTACAGCGATAATCTGTTTTTAGGATGAATTTGAGGTTTTTTCCTTAGAATTCAAAAACTTACACTAGCAC
This sequence comes from Porphyrio hochstetteri, assembly GCA_020800305.1. Classification (NCBI taxonomy): domain Eukaryota; kingdom Metazoa; phylum Chordata; class Aves; order Gruiformes; family Rallidae; genus Porphyrio; species Porphyrio hochstetteri. The sequence continues at coordinate 78,955,271 of CM036905.1, read as the reverse complement.
ATAGTGGTGCGGTAGTTACTTCCTAGCATGGTGGCCTACAGAGTCCCAGAAGCATTATTACCTACACCACCAGAGCCAGTGGTTGTGACCATGCACATGGCCGTGGGGTATGCACGTGGCCAGAGGGACTTCTGCATGTTCTTCTCTCACAAGCATCAACTTGATATATCTACCAAATGAACTGTAAAGAATAGGAATTACCACAACAGATGAGGGTATGAGAATCTGCCTGGCTGTTGAGGGAGGTGAGAATAGTGGAATTTATGAATTAGTATGAGGATGTGGGAAGATGGGCTGGGGCTGAGGCTTGTACATGTGCGTGGAGAGATGAAGAATGTGGGACAATGCATAGAAGTTAATCTTTTAATGTGTGTGTTTTAATACAAGTCTTTTGTAACTGAAAATTTTAATGGGCTGTAAAATCAACATTCTAGTGTGCACCTTTTCCCTTGTTCTTTTCGTTGCAGTTGAGAAATTAATCATATTACATAGTTCCATGGCTGGTCCTTGAACAAAACATCCCATTCTAGAGAGCAGTCTTTCAGAATGATACTGGGATTAACCTTCTAGCTACTAGTGATGTGGAAGGAGCTAAACACCGTAGACCTTGAGTCTTTGGCCACTGTCACTTTCTTGTCCATGTCTTCACATCTTTAAGGCCCGCTGCTTGGGTCACAGTGTAACTCCTCAGAAAATTTCAAATTTCGTTTAACTGATGATATGTAACAGAAAGTGGATGCCTCAATTAAAGCACAGGAAAATGTAAAACAATGGCATCCTCTGGGGGAAAAAATAACAATCCAAGCAAGTCAGGAAACCTGTTGACCATTGGCAATAAACCAGTAAATAGAGAAGTTGTGACCCGATGCAGGTGCAAAGACATTAGTGATGCTGGTGTGGACATTTGGATTCCCATTGCTTGGCTATCCAGCCTTGAAAGACTGTAAGGCTTCAGTCAACAAAGCATCATTTAAGATGTTCTTAAATATAAGCAGGCCTGCTTGTTGAAGTTAAATATCTTTTAAGATGCTTTTGCCAGCCCATTTTTTTTTTCTGACCCTCCATTTCTAGAAGTTGCAGTATTTAATTCTTAACAGGAGATCAAAATCCTGAAATGAAAAGATCTCTGTTAAGAAGGTTGCATTATAAAAGGGCAAAATAAACATTAGCAGTTTTCCTGAGCATGACTACTCCAACACAGCTTATTTCTACCGTTTTAAAAACATGAGATAAATGTCTTTCCCTTTGTTTTCTGTTTCCTGTAACTTAGACTTGATACCATTATAAACTTTAATTCAATAGTAACTAATAATGATTGTACAGAACAGCCTGCATTGCCTTCGTAATTTGTCCTTTTTTCGCCAGTTTACTCAAAAAAGGACAATAAAGGAGGGAAACTTTTAGTCTACCTCTCTGATAAAATATACAGGAATATATAGGTAGATTTTTCTGCTAAAATGTTCTGCCTTTTCCATAGTCTCATTTCAAGAGACTGGTTTAATGCTAAAGAAATCATACATGCTACCAGCACACTGGGAACCTACAAAAATGCTCGGGTGATCCTTATTTGAGTGAAAAGTGCTTAAACTTTTTATCATTTGGAGACGTGATACAATGCATGTAACTTTTTTAAAAAGAAAACAGTTTTCTTACTCGTTTTTTTGGTAGGCTAGGATGAAATTTAATTTTAACAAATCAGATACCTAAGGGTGGCCAAAAGTGAGCACTCCGTAACATGCCTGTCTCCATCTTAATTTTTGCCATCTCAGGTAATTTTCCTTTATAAACTCCTGCAACTTTTTCTTCAGCCATTCCTGGGTCCCTTTATCTCATTCAGTGCAATGCAGTTCTTAACAAAACTGAAGTAGTTTTCCCGCAGCAGCAAAATTGAATCACAGGTCATGAAGCCGAGCTGGTGCAGAGATTTTGGAGGCTTGTATCTGATTTACTTAACTTCAAATGCTCTTTCTCTTGTAGGATCAAACCCTGACACTAAAGCTAGATTATTTTCTTTTTTCTCTCCTAAAAGAAAACACGGTAGTCAAGGGAGCGCCATTTCTGATCCGTGTGAGGCTCAGTTTACTAACAGTGATCAGAGTTTGGTTAACTTCATATTCTGGACAAGCTTGTAAATTTGTCCCCTTCTAATACTGTGATCTTATCAAGGTTGTACTGTTTTCCTTTGCTTCTCCTCCACCCCCATCTTCTTTCTTTCCTTTATTTTTTTTCCCCTTTCTTTTTTTTTTTTCCTGAAGTGCAGCCTTCTGATCAATGTGCACTTTTTTTTTCCATTTCCCTAAATACATCATGAAAAAGGATGAGGTTTCCGCCTTAATTGCTTGTGCCTTTTATTCACATTCCTCTCTCAGCCAGAATTGTGAAAAGAGTGTTAGTAAAAGGCTGCACAATAGAGCTTTTCATTAGGCCTCAACAAGGCACACAAAGGAAGGCTTTTGGAAAGAGTGAATGCAGGACTTTAATTTGCAGGTGGAGAGTAGATAAAAGGTGCTGACGCCTCTATTATTCTCTTACTTAGGTGACCCTTACCCCGTTCAGCTGATCCCAACTACCATGGCAGCTGCTGCCGCAGCAACACCAGGCTTAGGCCCACTCCAACTGCAGGTAAGTCCGAAAACAATGCGGAAGAGGCAAAGGTTAAGTAAATACGAAAAACAGTTTTCTCTTCCATTTGAACACAATGCAATTAACAGGGTTTTTGGTCTGCTCTCCTGGCTTACAAATTCGCCTCCCGAGCAAAGTGATCGTCCAATCATAGACATTTTCTTTCTTTTTTTTTTTTTTTTTTTTACCTTGGGGGAACTTTTTTGTTGGTTGTTTTGTGCCTTTATTGTCATCTGAACCACTTTTTGGGGTGGGCTTCAGATTTCCAGGGAGCAGTATGTTCGCTTGTCTTTCTTGGTGCAGGCGGTAAGGGCTGGCAAGGTGTAAAACCAGCAAAGGAAACCCATTGCCAGCCAGAAAGGCTCGGTCCCGGCAAGCACTTTTAAACTGCTTCAAAGACGCTTAGCATGATTGTGTCCTTGTAGGCTATAAGCTCTTCAGAGCAATGGCTGGCCCCTCCTATGGTGTTTTAGGTACCCAGCACGTTTTAGACTCTGCTGTAGTGCAGATAATTAGTGATTATATTAATTTAACATGGGCAATTAGAAAACAGGTGGAAGGGTACTAAAGATTTTTTTTTTGAGCTACATTAAAATGTTGGCCTGATAGGAAGATGTATCCGATTTAGAAAATCCAAATTTTTGAAGTATTGGGGTGTCCACGGTACTTAATGATATCTGTGCAGCTGTTCCTCAGGTATTCCTGATCAGCCCCACAACCCTAGTCAAGTCATTGGAATTAAGAAAATACGATGTCCATCTCCACAGCTTGAATTCTGTTACCTACCATGTATACATTGCTGGTGGGCTGAAGCTGGGTAAAATTTAGGACTAAAAGGAAACCAAGATCCAAATCATCTCTAGTTCTGCAAAATCCAGATTGACACTCTTTTGTAGGAACAAAAAAATTCCCATACTCTCCATTGCTAATTTGTCTTTCTGCTCATTATTATTTGCCAAGTCACATGGAACAGCAGAGCTTTATACCTGCTTGGAAGAGCTCAGCATTTATAAACAGTACATGTAAAATGCATTCTCAAACTCAGTTTGGCCGGCACCAGTACGAAGTAGACTCTCTACATCAGATATTTCAGTTGTTTGGCCAGCACACCAGAGCGTGGGACATCGTTCTAGGGGGAAAAAAAATATAAATTTTTTTTTTTTACTGTAACACAGCCAGCGGAAGTTAGCTGAGTTTCACAGAAATAGCTGCCAGTGTGTAAGCTGACACATTCCATGCACCACAGAGGTTAATACATTCATTCCTATTGTGCCTTTGTATGAAAAGCTACACTGTCTGTGTGTTAGTTTCTGATTCCGTGAGTTACAAATACTGTAGGCGGCTTAAGAATCATGGGAGCCATAAAAGTCATCCCTCTGAAATGAATTTTGAGAAGTAACGTCAGTACTGATAAAGTGCTTATAATAGCCAAACACACATGAACACACATATGGAAGAAAGGGGGCGGGGGGAAGAAAACTGGAGCTAGCTAGCAGTGGTCTAATTCTTACTTCTGCGGTCATTCAGGCTAGTCCTAGAATAATGCGTCAGTGCCCCAGTAAGTTGGGAGGGTGGTTTACTTTCATTTCAGGACCGGCTTTGGGCCATATCTCTGCATGTAGTGGGCTGAAGAATTATGATTAAAGTAGGCTTTGTCACAGTGACAGTTTCCATATAAAAAGGTGGGCTTTGTGCAAATGCAGTTGACTTCATAAGTATCTTAAAATGAGTTTAAATTGTGGAAAATTTGAAAACCTCAGAGGCCTCTTGCATGTGTGCAAACGAGAATGTTAACATGAAAACATTGATCAAATTCACCTATGTTGTTCTGCTGCTTGTTAGTTAGTCTGGAATTAAAGGGCGAGTTTGGCAGCCAGTCAGTGGGAGAAGTTCAAATTACTAACTCTGTAGGCTCCTTCAAATCTTTCAGACTTGTTCTCTAAGAGTATTTTTATACTGTAAAAGACTTAAAGTTGTCTTTCTTCATGTCTTAACAACAATTTTTAGCTATTGGTGCAACCTATCTAATAGAAATTTGGACATGCTTCTTAGTTTCTGGTGCCATTTGAAAGAGTCAGAGAGGCTTGATGTGTTTTGAGAAAGTTTTTATGATACAGTACTCAGAACAGACTCTCCCATGCTAATGTGAGCAGAGCTGGATCTAGCATAGCTACGAGCCTAGAAGGATTGTGTCTTCCAAACTCTGTTTAAATCCAGTTTAGGTAAGTGATGACTGTTTCTTCAGTCAAGAAACATTCATGATGTTTGTCATGAAGAACTGGTTCAAAACGACCTTTAAATGGCATGTGTGAATGTGCAGCCATGACAGTCTCTTTCAAGGAGGAGTTCTTCCTTCAGACATTCCCCTGCATTACATGTAACGATAGTGTTCCCAACAAACCCTCTGTCCTCTGGTCATCAGACAGTAGAAGGTCAGAAAAGTTCCTTCTTCTCTTCTTTTTCTATCCTCCCTATCACTCATCTTTCAGGATTTGTATACTAGAAGCAGTAATTTTCAGGGGAGATCAAAGAACCTGACACAATGCTCAGTTTGTTGCTCCCAGCAGAATTTGGTAAACAACGTTGTCTTAGTGAAGACAAAGCCAAGGAATTTTTCTTGTTTGTTTATATAGTGATAAACATGTCTTTGTTATTTCACTAGAGAATTTTAAGTCAGGGCATGTCTTTAGTAGTGTATTATGAGATCAACAGGAAGTACTTTTTTATCCCTGGTTGTCAAAATCAGATTTTCTTTCTGTAAATGAAATGTACATTGTATCGTAGAAGAACAGTTAACACCTGATGGTTTTCCTATGACAAAGATACTCCTTGTCAGTGCAAATGTAACCTTTTGTTTTGAAATGCCCTGTAGATTTCCACTGTCAGGTTCGTAATCTGAAGCCCTCCCTTTCGGTCCCTGTCCTTGAGTCCCCACTGGAATATGCAGATTCTGTCATCTGATAGCCACCACAATTAGCCATACATGATTGCCTTTATTTCCAGTATCCACAGAGAGACTAATGACTCAATGAGAATGGAAACTAAAACTTACATTGTTTGATGTCCACAAAGGAATAGATGGATGGGTCCATGTTGGAGAAGCTGGAACTAAGGCACTGCACACTTTAACCAGTCCTCCTGCAAAGAGCTGTACTGTTGTACACCTTAAATGAACATAATGTTCTCCTATGTGGTTCAGCAGGTGAGGGAATGAAATTCCTCTGTCTCAAGGATCTTATATCCAAAGCTAGAAGCATAGATACCATGCAACTAGTTTTACACAAAGTAAACTGAAGTGAATATTCTAATACGGATCTATCTTGGCCATACCTAGTATAAAAAAGATGTTTCCAGAAGTCTGAGAAAATTCAGTGTAAAATTATATCAGGTGAGTTTTTTTCTGAGAAAAAGTAATTCTTGAGTGCTTTCTGAGCATTGTGAAACAACGGACCTGGTCGCCTGGTCTAAAAATTGAGAGAAATCTGCATCATTGGGAGTGCAAATGGTTCAGATTTCCCAGATTGCTTGTTTGAGAACCAAATAGTGACAACTGATTAATTGGCAGTAATACAAATGGTGTATACACCCATAACTATATTGAATGATAATGCTGGATGTATAATGACAGCTGCCCATGTAGCAGCAGTATTATATGGACATTTTGCGGTCTGTCAAAACAGCATAGCAGTCTGATGTCATACAGACTTCCTGCTAATATCTATTCTTGGAAAAACACCCCAAAAAGTTTTGAGCACCCATGTTCAAACTCTCTTCTCTTTTCATCTTAGTGTGAAATGGGACGTTGTGATTATTGGCAGTTTTGTTCAATATCATGACCAAACCTGTCGCTATACGGATTAAGAGAACTTCATGTCAGCCTATGAGTGTGAAAACATTTTAGCTGGGTCTCCGTTCTGAAAATCAGCCATTTGAAGAATCCTTATTGATTCTCTTTTGCTCTTTGTATAAAGATAATGAGTAAATTTTGGCCTGAAACAGCTGAAAAAATAATTTGGCCAAGTTTTTCAGTCTATACTTTCTTTGTTAAGTGCTTGGGTCATTTTATTTTCCGTACTACAGACCTGTTCTTTTCAGTGGTGGGGGAAGATACATACCATGGAATGAGTTTCAGTGGAATTTAGCATATGTAGCCTGGACCATGCTTTTAGAAGACTTTGGGCCACATGTAGGCACTGACATAAATAGCTAGATTTTGAGAAAAGTTAAATCCGTGCAGAGTTTGAGCGTTTCTCAGAATTGTTCATCTTGCTGTTATTTAGGTGTCGGACTCATCACAAATTTTCCTTTGGAAAGCCTTGCTTCTAGATATCTTAGGGGTTGCGTAATCATCTGTGGTCTCCATGCTTCCTTTTACTTGAAGGAAACAAAGGATCGAGCTATTTAACAAGTATACAGTGACTGATCAGAAGATAGACTGTTCCAATGGTCATATGAGTATTACATAAAACATCTGTTGCCTGTGAAACAAAAATAAAGCATGAGGACTGCGTGCTCAGTCAGATAGCTTTTTTTTTTTTTTTTTCTTTCTTTCTTACATACTAGCTTCCTTTTGGCTTCTGCACCATAGCAGGAATGAGCTACATCTCTCCTCTTGCCAGTTCAGGTATTTCTCTGAAGTATCTCCTTAAATTTCACTTGAAATGTTGCTGATGATAGAACTTCCTGTCTCTGTTTAAGAGATGGCACTATATTTTCATGCATTGTGCAGCACATAATTTTTTTTTAATTTTCATATCTCCTTCTGATTTCATACTATAATCTGTAGACATAACCAGTTTTGACCAGATTAAGCAGTTGGCCTTTCCATCTTACAGCACTTCAAATCTGCGAAAGAACACCCTGAAAAAAACTGTATGAACACTGTAGTGATACATCTGAATACTGAAAGCTTGATTGTTTTTTTTTATCTTGTATTGGGGAGCCAACTTGCCAGAGCTGCAAAGACATATGAATTATTTCTGATTGAGAAGAAAAGTCCGAAGCCCCATTATTGTCTCTACGGAATGTAGCCAAGAGATGGCAATACTTTATCCATTATTCATTTACTCTGCAATCTACATTCATGACCTCTTTGGGATATTACTATAACCAATTCTTTTCCTACAAGACGGTAAACCATTTCTTAGCAGTGCAAGGTTATTCCTTCTATTTGCTGGGCAGTGCCTACCTTTAAATACCATCTAAACTGGCTTTTCAACAGCAAGAGTCAGTATCCTTTCACTGTTTGCTTTTCTACTTTACCTGTTCTCATTAATAGGACTCTGACTTAATTTGTAGGGAATGAATCATTAGTGCACAGTTTAATTACAATATTATAATACTCATGCAATCCACTTAAGCATAAAAAAGTAGAATTAGTTTTTCACTGTGAGCACACACATCTGGGGAAAAAAACAGCTAAGTACATGAAAAGCGACATTTCTGATTAGCATAACGAAAAGATGGCAGTTGTCCATCTGCCATTAGCTCAGTGTATTGCAATGCTGTTTCTGATGGCCATCACAAATAATGATAATAATAGGAGTAATAAAACAACATAATATGTATACATTTTTCTTGGACGCCCTTTTATAGTTTTTAAAATTGCTACGTTCATGCAGATTCTATGTTCCCTGCTTCTGTCCACCACTTGTTTCTGGCTTTGTAAGTGAATGTGCTGGCCACTAGATACTCGCCACCTGTTCTGCAAATGGGCAGCTAAGATGGCCATTGTAAAAGAAATCATTGAAGACCAAGGTCCAGTTCTTCAGCTAGAATAATGGGACATAAATACCCTTCGTGTAAGGGAAGTTACCACCATCTGAACAGGGTGAAGATCTCTGTGAGGGTGTAGGGTAAGTTGTCTTCAAAAATTTGAACTTTTCAAGATACCGTAGTTATTGTGAAGTCTTAGTGATGATTTTAAAATATTCGTTAAACTGTAAAGAAAGGTGTGAGGTGAGGGGCTCTTGATTGCCCATATCATTTTTGAGCAACCCCTACATTGCAGAAAAAGTGCCTCCCATTTAAGTCCAAAGCAAGCCTTACAACACCAGGATGCAACTAGTCCTCACTTTCGGATACCTGGTGAGAGGTAGAGACCACAGAACATATCAGCTCAAATAAATCTTGTTCATGGTAGGTGAATGTGCTTTGCAGTTGGCATCTGAACAGCCCATACTTGCCTTTGATATATTCTTAGACAGTGTTCTGGGTAAACTCAATATATTCTATCAAAATAGATTTGGATGAAAAACTTGATCACATCATTTTATCAGAATCCAATCAATTTAGAAAAGACAGTCATTATGACAGACTATATCTAAATGCTTTGTATTTTACTGACCACTGTGAGTGTCTGGAACATAGGCACAGTGGACATTTACTGGCGGTAAATACACATGGTAAAACAATACCGTGGCTACTCTGTGGGTTGTCAGATTGTAACTCCTTCCCCAGCACTCCAGGGGAAAGAATTAGTGGTAGCATACTCATTTTATCTAGATTAACAGTCCTTTCCACATAACTTTCAGATTCCATCCATATCTATGAAAAATGAAGAAGGCTGAAAAAATGACCAGCCTGTCTTCCTTCCAGTTGTAACTCAGGCCTGCTGTTTGCTAGCAGACCTCTGTCTGCATGAGTGAGTTTTCTTGTAGGTTAAAGAGACTGAATTCCCTCTTCCCCCTCCCTCCGACCCTGAGCCTGCAGGGCAGACAGACAGAAGCACACATATGATTAATACAGCACAGCTGCAGTAGTGACTCATTTGCATATGTATTAATAGAGGCAAAAACAACAATTCAATTACATACAGAGACATTCTGCATACTGAAGAACATATGCAAATAGCCTGGAAAAAGTGCAGCCAGCGTTTTCTCCGACTTTCCTGAGCCCATATGGGCTAGCATCAGAGCCTAACAGTTCTCAAGAAATCCCCTTCAGGAAGAACCCCTTACAAGATGCTTATACAGCTATTACTCCTCCCCCACCCCCCGTGTTCCCAGAAGGCATTTGACATTTGGACAATGGAAATAGCACAAGCAGTGTCTTTTCCGTGTTGTTTCCTATTTGCCAGCCTTCAGCTTTGTATTGCCACCTCTTTACATATAAGACTCAGCATGAAAAAACCCCATCCTTTGCCCTGTCTTCCCTATGCACACATTTATTCTAGTTTTTTTCTCTTCATCTCTTGTGTTGTTTCCATTTTCCTTTGTCTTTCTCTCAGGCTTTCTCTTATCTTCTTGACTTCTGTGAATTAGCAGAATATGACCGTTTCTGCACCTTTTTCTTGTAGTGACCTTAAATGTCTCATAATAGCATAATTCAGTGATTTTCTGCTAGGGCACCTGAAAACTTTTAATCGGCCTGAGAGGTGTCTCAGAAAAGTTAACCTGTTGTCGATAGGTTTTTTTGTCATATCACTTTTGTCTTTGTCTCTACTAAGAAATGTGTGGAGTTCTGAAACCAAAAAGGTTGAAAATCACGTGTGTTAAATAGTTCCTACTACAGGTGATGCGGCTCTTCACAACTGGTGCAGCATCTGATTCTAGTAGTAGAAACAGATGTTCTCTACGTCTCATGGGAATTTAATAGGCAATACTTTTGAGCTTCTTTCAAAAGCAGGTTGGAAGTATTTCAGCATTGGAACCGAGGCTATGGGAAGGTTTACTTAAGCTATAGGAAGCCTTTCTTAAGTTATACTTACTTTAGCTGTAAGTTACTCCTTGTGTTAGTTTATGGTACATTTAGTTTGTAGCTACAGTATAGCCACAGCTATACTTCTTGTATACATGTATTTCTTCATGCAGGCTATTCATGCACTGCGATACCCAACAAAATACTAGGCCATGATCCGTACCCAGTACAGTAATTTCTGGAAAAGCATGACTCTTGATGTTGTCCTTTATGGACTAGGTAAAGAGAGTTCTGTTTCAACTCAGAAAGAGATAACAAGTCACTAGAAACTTTCAGAAACATAACGAAGCCATTAAGATACCCAACTGTCTTGTTTGGGTGGGAAGCCCTGTGTTTTAAGCAGTCTGAATTAACTGGCCATTTGTTTGAAATGTCTCTGTGGTGTGAGCAGGGGAAAATAGGTCATGCAAGAAAGAGCCTGTAACTGTCTGGCGAGCATACTTGTGAGGTCAGGTCAGCCTTAATTTCTTTTCTCTTACAAAAAATGTTACACTTCTTTCTTTTTGGGGTTAGCCTGACAGACAGAAGCAGATTACTCCTTGATTATTTATAAGGCATTAATTTTAGATGAATATTGCTGAAGTAACTGACATCGTAAGTAGTTTTAGCAGCCAGCAGAAGAGCCTGTTTGCCGATTGGAATATGACAGTCTTCACTTACACAACGTCCTGTCTAGGACAAAGTCTGAAGTGTATGAAAGAAGAAGGGACTTGAGGAGTGGAGGCGTATATATCAGCTAAAACCGTGTTTATTCTTCTGTGGGATACAACTGGGACTTTGGATGGTTGGGGTGGTGGTGTCGATGTTACAAGTTCACCCAGCTGCAGGAGAAAACCTGTGTCAAAATGGCAGTAATGGGAACACCTCTCAGTCAGCATCTAAAACCAGGGGTGAGAAAAGGATCTGAGAATGGCCACGAAGTAGCTTCTCTTGAGAAGGAAGTAGCTACCTTTGTACCTGTCCTTTGAGATAAGGGAAAAGACCTCTCCCTCCCTACTTTGGCAACAGAGCAAACCTGTGAAATGCTTCTGTTCCACAGGATGGGGTGTTTCGTGGCTTGCATTCATTTGGAATTAATTCTCCCTGGAAAGGTCTGTATGAAAAAGCCAGTAACAAAACAAAACAAATAAAAAAAAATTTTAAAAAATTTTTTTCCTACTTTATGCCCTTTGCACATTCCAGACACAGGGTTTTGAAATAGTTGGCTTGCACTACTGGTTTTTCTATTATGTTGTTTGCTCTTTTCAGAGGGATGTTGCTGAAAAGAAGATTATATAATCATGCAAATAAGATTGTATAATCCTGAGCAAACGGCCCGGGGAGGTGGGGTATGTGTGTGTGTGATGGACAGACAGATGAGGGGGGATGGAAAGGCACACCGAGTGGGGCTTGGCTGGCTGCAGAGGTGCTCACTCTGAAACCATAAACTGGGGTGCTACAGGCCTCCTATAAAACATGAAAGCTGCTGTCAGACTAGTGATTTTTTTTCGGGATATTTTTAGAATTCATTGTCTTCGTGCTGAGCTCTGCCAATAGTGTATATTTACAGTGCCTCGGCAGAACGTCGTGACAGACAAACACACAGGAAAACTGCAAATCACTAACATGCACACTTCAGAGCTTGCAGAACAATGCTCCAAATAACAAATAACAACAGTGAGAAAAACTGACTTACGCAAAACTAACTGCTTACTGACACTCACTTACTCCTTTAGGTCCACAAATCAAAGTGCTATGTTTTATGCATCCCAAAAAGTTAACTCAATCAAATCTCCCTTGAAGTCTGGCTAGCTTTGTTGTACCAAGGTCCTATGGCGTGGTTTGTTATTAGATGCAGATTGGTATAATATATGAGCATGTAAGAATTTTGATTTATGTCTTACTACAGTCTTGTTTATGATGGTTCTTTTCTCCAAAGTTTTAGGTCATTTCTAGTTGACAGAAAGGGATAGAAACAAACAGCATGGTAAATGTGTACATGGGGACAGTATCACTGACCAGTGACATAAATCACATACGACCAGAACAGTGCAAGTCATTCAAAGTTCTTATGCTCTTACTCTCATCCTGTCATTCTTATGTCTGATTCCTTGCCAGGGGTCACTGTTACCAGCAGGATATTTTAGCATTTTTATGAATGGAGGCTAATAGTAGACACAGATTAACACTGTGAAATACCTAGTTACTGTAGACTATAGATCTAAGCATTAGACAACAACCCACTCTAGGTCAGGATGCTTGTTCTGTTTGTTTTCCTTCCAAAGTCATCAACTGAACTTAGCTCAATAGAAGATACCATGGTATCTGGAGATGTAACTTTCAAAGTGTTAAACTTAATTATCCTGTTGTGCCTGGATAGCATTATCCTGTTCCCGATGTTAAGTCAGAGTGCAGTTACTTCCCCAATACCAAGGTTCTGTTTCCTCAAATACGCTTTCTCCTCTCAGAGGTTCCTAGTGTTTTCCTTTTGGTGGATTTTGCAAGATCAGTCTGCAGAAGAAAATTTGGAGGCAACAGCACCCATAGCTCCTAGTGGTCCTTGAGACTAGCTTTTATGTTTGCAACCCACATCAGCTCTGCTGATCTCTTGAGTTTGGGTGTAACTCCTAGCCCAACTTCTAAGCATCCCTTTCACTTTGCAGAACTGAATTATCTGTTTGCTGTTTTCACCGATGGTCTGTTTTGGTCCCTGTCCATTTGTTAGATAGCTAAGGAAGAAAGTGTTGCAGACTACTGGATTTACATTCCTTAATCACATAGTGGTAGAGATCAGTCACATCACAGATAACTTACCTGACCACAAATGTACAGCAAGTTTGTTAAGTCATCTGTCTCAGAGACTGCCAAACTCTAGAATTACAGGGAGCAGGGCAGTCAGCAAGCTACAGCTTGAGTAATCTCTTCCTCATGGACAAACATATAAATCAAGCAAAATAAAAAACAAGTATACAAGAAAGAACATGTTTTTAAAAGTCGATGCTTCTAAACTGGAAGATGCTTTGAGATCAGGATCCTGTGATTATCAATACAACAGGAAAGCAATAGGAAAGTTTCATACGCTCTCTCGTTAGTAGAAACCGAGATTTTAAAAAGCATTTTCCAGCTATATCAGCACCTCTGTGTCTTGCTGTTTGGAGTAATGGCTCTCTCTGTTTAAAATCTGCACTGGAGCAGAATCCTCTTAGCTGTATTGCAAGCTGTACTTTGGTTTGGTAACACAGCTCTGCCACACACTGCTCCAGCAGCGGCTGCCAGAGGCAATCTGTTTGTGGTATATCGAGGGAGTTGAATTGTCTTTGGGGACTGCTGCAGAGTGGCTTTTTTCAGCTCTTTCCTTTAGGCAGAGTATCCGTTTCTCCCAAAGGGGCTTGGGACTGCCGGTTGATGTGCAAGGGAATGAGGTCAAGCCATCGGAGACCCAGGGCGCCATGAGAAGTGGTACCCGTCCCTCCACCTGATGCACTCAGGGGCCCAAAAAGCAGCGTCCCCATAGGTGCTGCGCCAGGGAAGACTGTCCATCCCCCAGCACACCTGGGCTGCAAGGCCACCAGCTCTCTGGCCTTCTGAAGGTGAAGTGTCTGCTCAGGAGGTTACACTTTTCTCCACACTGGAGTGTGAAAACAGCATCTGGCAGCAAAGCCTTTCCTTTTCCTTTTCCTCATTTTTCTTTTCCCTTTCATGGCTCAAAATACTCTTTACAAATTATAACAGTGTGTTCTCTGTTAATGCACCAAAACATTACAGCTTGTGATAGTGTTATTAAAGTGTTTTGGGCCATTACCATAGAATACAGCAGCGTATTTATTTCATTAAGGGAACCAAATGGATCTAGCTGAATTTGCAAAAGAATATGGCTGAAGTCCTATTTTATCTCTGATGTTGATTTTACCGTTAAACTCTGAACTTCTGAAAATTAGAAAATTCACAGTAGAAACACTAATAGGGGTGCTACCTTTTTCAGTGGGCTAAAAAATGTCCTTAAATATACCTTACTTTCTTCACAGTAGTTCTGCATTGGTATTTGTTAAGTATTTCTATACTTTACAAAAGTGGGGCTTGTTGATGTTTCGGGTCAGCAATATGACATCTATGTATAGGTTACATTTAACTCACTGTCCTGCTGGGTCACCAGTAACTGCCTTGGAATATAGGTCTTTTTAGACCAATCAACCCTTCTCATCCCATTCCTGTTATCCCAGCAGCCTTGTTTCATGCTATATGCTGGTCTGATATACAGGTAGTTAAAGTAATTTGGACGGTATATATCAGTGTGTGTTTGGGTAAGATTTTTTAAAGAGGCCTGAAGGGATTTGGGAGCCCAGCAATAATTAATTTCTTACGGTGGCTTTGAAAATAAGATACACGGCATTCACACTTAATCCTTCCTCCTTTCCACAGCTGTTTTGTTTTTCCTGTGATTAGCTTTGTGGAAACAGTCATCAAAATTGTATCAGAATGTTTGATGGTGAGGTGGCGTTCATTCGGTTAATGCAGTTTTTCACTGGATACAGTGAAAGACACGAGTACTCTGCATCTCCTACCTCTAGCCCAAGCTGGCCAAGCTCACGTTAGTGTGGTGGCTTGTGTTTCAGTGCATGGTGCTTGCTTTCACTTTGAGTGGGGAAAAGGGAGAACAAGGATAATCTCCCAGCATTTTGCATTGTGCACTAGGATGTCACATCCCATGCATTAGAATGTCATTACGGCGCAGGCGTGGGACTCTTAACCAAATCGAATGCTGCCCCAAAATCAGTGCCCCCTGATTTTTATCATACTGGTTGAGCATGGGGAAATAATGGCCTGAGCTCAGACAGAAAAAGTTAGAAAGACGACATTCTAAAATGCATCAACCCAGTTTAAACACAAAGTCTTGTTCTCAAATGCAAACATTTTCTTAAGTGTGGTTGGGTTTTTTTGCATTGGTTTATTCAGGTAACTTCACTTCCCTTCACATTAATTGCTGCTCTGAATCAGGTCCTTAATGGATGTAGGATAGGTAGAGGCCTGTACATCAAATGTTTCTTTCCTATCACACTGGGTGGCATTACAGGTTTGATTTCACTAAAAGGTATTGTTCACGATCAAGTGTAGAAAGGAATGAATACTAAAAAAAACCCAAGGAAATGTTAGATTAAAAAAAAAGCTGATTTGTCACTTTGCTCATTGACTATGAACTGAATAGACTTCTAACCCTTAAAATACTTTCTCCCCCCTTTTCCTTTTTATTGTCTGGAATCTTAAGAGCTTTATCATTTGCAGTCATAAAATGAAAATATACACCAAACCCTCAAAGGGCAAGTATGAAATTAAATTATATTTGGGCAGCTGTAACCTTTTAAAACGATCAGATTCCAGTTAATGTATTTCTTCCTGTTCCGAGTGCTGCCATGGTGTTTGATGGTGGGAAGCAGTCCAAAGGGCATTGGGAGATAATAAATTCACTGGAAATTTCACCCTGAGGCAAGCCTCGATACACCAAGGCTTCCATTTAGTGGGACTGACCTAAAAATCTTGTCACATCCAAAGGTCACTTAGGTTGGGGTTGGTGTGTCCCATCTATCTTTCCCTGGTGCAAAGAATGACAGCTGAGCTCATAAACAGCCATCGGAATATGGAAGACGAGCAGGGGGGAGAGGGAGGAAGGATAATGCCACTGACAACTTCTTAGGTTTCCTCTAGGCCAATGAGAATAGATACCATCTTTGGGGTTGCTTGTTTCTGCCACTGCAGAAATGGCAATTCCGTTTAAGGAGGTTGCAGTTCACTGTGGAAGTCTGAAACGAGTCATTCCTCCCATGTCTGCAAATGCCATGCAGTCCTGCTAGTACACACTATACCGTCCCTGAACATTTCGTACTTGTTACTGGTCTTGTTAGTCAAAACAATTGCAGTTTATACAATGCTTTATTTTTGAGGATGGTCACAAGTCTAAAAAGCTGTCAGGGATGACACTGATAGGTATCATCTGTAAGAACAGCGATTCTAAGGGAAACAATTTGGACAATGACACTAACTACAAACAATCCTGGAATGTAAGGTATTTTCAGTCTTACGGGAAAATCTGGGATGTACATCCTCTAGGATGTTACTTATTCTAAGCTTGTTAAAATTGGTATAATCCTCCTACACAGTAAATTGAAGCAAAAGGCCTTTCAGGATGACTATTGCCTTCCAGTCATAGTTCATTCTTCTGCAATGGGAAACTCCAGTGGATCCTTCCTATACTTGCAGTATATTAAATACTGGAGACAGGGCTGAGAGTTGCATAATAGATGTATATTTGAAGGAAAACGATCTATCTTGTCATAATTGGCCTTACTTAATTGGCCATGAGCCATGCAGCATACATTGATTGTATCTTACTGGTGTGAATCTCTTTCTCAAAATTGCCTGAGAGGAGGATGAGGGAGGCTGTCAGTCACCACTGGGATGCAGGCGGCAAAGATTCCACCTTCTTCATCCTGTCTTGGCTGGAAAAAGAAATTGTAGTCCTTCTGAAATGTGGTAATACCCCTCTGTTGGAAGAAAGATACTGTGTGTTATATAAGCCTTTGTCTGGTTATTTTTGGAACTGTAACTTGAAGATAAAACTTTAAAAGAAATCATCATATGAAATCAGTGTAACCTTGGACATACGGGGGGGGAAGGGGAGGGGGCGGGGAAATCAGAACGAAACATCCGTGTTCCAGAATTGGCAAGATGTGGAGCAAGTTAGGTATCTAACTCCTCCTGGGAATTTGCTGACATCTCTCCATGAATTTCAGTAAATCAGAGCCTTCCAAAGAGAATTGTAAATTGTATGTTCCTTTGCTTGTTAAAACTAAATGGAGTATAACTGTTATTGTCAGAAGTATTTCACACATTTTTACGAACATACTATATTTGAGGCAAACACAGTAAAGAAGGGCAAGATTGGCCAGCTGTCAGTGTTTGTCTTCATTTTCCTTGGGTTCACACTCTACTTTATGTTAACATATATGTTCTCTACACAAATTCAAAATAATTTGCAGGCAACTTTGGGGGAGTTATATACCCTTTCCCACATGTTCTGTGCTGAAAATGTAGCTGTGTGTCTTACCAGTTGTACAGCTTTGAGGAAGACAAAGTCACTTTCCATCTTACTTGTGTACCAAGAAAAAAGGAAATGTGTATTTTTTTAAGCAGAGAGGACAGAGAGATTTCACTTTAAAAAAAAATAAAAATCGGCTGCTAACACAATATTTTTTAAGGTTACATAGGCATCCTGAGTACAGACTAGCTAGTTTTTCTCCTGGTTTGTACTTGGGATAGTGGGATGAGAATCATCTTTAGTCACGGATGCCTGACATGCATAATTCATCTGGCCTAAAGTTGCAGGTTTCATTCTAGTTTTTGTAAAGGGAGCTGAGGGTGATTAGCTCAGACCTGACCAGGTGGATTCCCCACTTCATGTCTGAGCCACAGAACTTTCCCACTGTGGTTCAATTTCCTTTTTTCATTTGCCCAGACAATTCCAGTTAGTAAGTAAAGTCAGAATATTTCCCTGATTGCCAGTGGGACATGGAGCCTCAGAGTCAACTGATTTCACTCTAGTAGTTGGAATCTGTGGGAGACACTGAGTTGGAGTCAGTGCCAACAACTTTTTAACTGACGAGTATGTGTAGCTTCCCCAAGTCAGTTGAGTTTTCTGTCCTTGGAAAGAGGAGGTATCCCATTGAGGGAGGTATCCCAGGCGGTGCATTGCTTTCCCTACATTTTCATAGCCATATTCATCCCATTTCATGCCAAATGACTTTAATCAATTGACAGTAGTCCTGAAGTATGTCGGTGCTGTTAAATACATGGTGGAAAGATGGTGAGGCTAAGGATTGTATTAAATGGTCAACAGTTGGACTTGATGATCTCAGAGGTCTTTTTCAACTTAAATGATTCTTTGATTCTGTGATTTAATGCCTACAATATTGGGAAGTGCTTTGATGTTACCTTAGATGCTCCTTTTATTGTAGTGAATATGATCACATTGACCAAAAGCCTGCGTTATGCCATGATATTAGCTGGAGAAGTTGAGAGAGACTTTACAGTTGCTGACTTTGGCAAAAACAAGGTGTGTCTGTGCGTAATGGAGGACTGTGCTGTTGCTTGCATTATTCATGCTTCCCACGCTGGAGTCACAAACATTGGGTAATGTTAATACTTGTCATGGAAAAATTTAATTGGCAGAAATGTTTAATATATTAGTGATAGATGGGAGGGCCCACAAGAGACTTTCCCTGTTCTGGATTGAAATGTGACACGTAATTAGCGATAAAGGAAGGCACAGTGTGGAGTGGATCGTTGCTACGAGGAGAGAAGTGAGGAGGATCCCTCCTTGACATTCCCAGTCTCTCCCAAAATGGAGATATATGTACTAGTTCCTATCTGAAGAAGCAGTGAGTACTGTTCACCCTCCCACTGTAATGAACAGCCAGTCTTGGAGCAGCATAAAAAGGGTCAATCAAATAGATCGTACATCATACGAGGAGGCAGATGTTAGAACATATTGTAATGGATTGCTGTGCAGTATGTGAAGATGGCTTGTGGAGTACAGGGATGGGGGGAGAGAAGCTATCAGGGATGTTTTCTGTCATGGTCACTGTAAAGATCCAAATTTTTGAGAACTTCTGAACACAGGAAATCAAAGCGTTAGCATTCCTGCTATGTTAGACTTGTGGGAGGGATGATGGAGAGAGAAGAGGAATAGAAGCATGAGTGCCTCTGTAATACTCTGTGTAATATGAATATGTCTAGGTATTATCTATGCTCTGCCAAAATCAGCGTTAGTCTTGGAACGTGCGAGTATTTTACCTGAAAGAAAAAAAATTACACAGCTTCAGACTATATTAAACACAGAACTGTTAAAATAGCTTCTATTTTAGCAGTGCCCCTAATTCACACCCACTCAAACACCTCCTCGCTCATTAACCCCATCATCAGACCTAAGTAACTCAAGTGAAATGAGATGGCATTAGGAATGAGGTAATGAACAAAGATTTCTGGATAATGTTATTACTTCATGATAGCAGCTCTTGTTAGTGTGACTACAGTTAAGAGCTGCTCCGTATTTCCATTGCAAACTCTTTGGTACTCCCACCCCTTCAGCTTTACAGACAGCTACGCAGCCCGAAGCAATTTTAAATTTGATTTTACATTCATTTTAGCTGTTGTTTTGAATTGAAAAGGGTTTTGTATTTTGGTGCTGCTTTCTGAAACATAAAAATTCTGGGTTTTCCCTCCTAATCCAAATTTCCAGGTGAACAATTTAAAATATGGATTAGCTCCTTTTATAGCCCAGCCACATTATTAACAACTGAAAAAAATCTCCTAAGCATGTGCAGTAATTCCAGTATTTAATGTTTCTGGAGAAGCAGATGTTTTTATGTTATAAAAAATCCCATACTATAAGTTTGTGTGAAGGGCAAATTTTTTGAAAAGGACCATTTTCATCCAGGTGTCTACAGGGATTTTTATGTATTTTTTAAAAAAAATTTACTCACTGCTGCAAATTGTAGCAATCAACTTTAATAAATAGTCATGATGGATCAGATGTTCCAGCAGATTGTAGAACTTGTTACTAGTTAAGTCATGTTAATAGAGTGCATGCCACTGGTTGGCTGTGTAGGATCTCTTAAGAGATGAGTTAAAGTCTACAGCTTTGTCAATGAACGGCATCCTTTTTGCCTGAAAAATGGGAATATGGAGATGGGGATTTCGGCATTCACCCCCTCTAGATTTGAGAGCAAAGTGCTGTAGAGTTGAGAGAGAAGACACATCCACAGGGTAATCCAGGTTTAGCAGCTTTCACCAGCATGGCAGTGAAAAATACAGAGGCACTTGCATTTCCCTTGTTCAGTTTGATGCTAAGATGTAGAAAGTTCACAGTTGATATGAGAACATGAAGCTCCAGCAGCTCCTTGTTCCCCATATGGATTGGTAAAACTAGAAGCAGCCGTTGTATTCCTCTTAGCTGAATGTAATGTTCCAACGTTCATCATATAAGCTCTTCTTGTGCTTGGGCGGTGCGTAGCATGTGAGGAACATAAAAGTTAAAGTAATTCCCTTTGACCTTCACTCACGTTATTGTGCCTACAGCTTCTTAAACCTTGAGTACAGCATGTGCCAGAAGAGGCGTATTGGCATGAGTTTCAGGCTAGATTCAAGGCTTTTCATGCGTCGGCTGGAGTCTGACCATGCCGTGTCATTGGACCTTCGTGTTTGTGGTTTCATTTCAGTGAGAGTCAGAAACTGAATCTGGAGGGATTTCATATGTTTTCAGAGACCACTTTTGGGGGAACAAGGTCTCTAAGAATTAAGAATTAAACTTCTGTACGTGTCCTAATGGAATATGCAAAGTGTCACTCTTCCCATTACATCAGTGTAAGCATGGAAATAATGAGATGAACCAAAAAACAGCTTCTTATGTTATTTCCTGAGAAGTTTGCCAAAGCTTCACAGAGGTTTCAGGCTCTCTGGAGTTTTATGGGCTCCTTTGGAGGGGGGAGTTTTACAGACCACACCTATTTTTATCGTAAAATCAAAGATTCAAATATTGAACAGCTATTGAGTTGTGTCTACTACTTCATTTTGTTAAAGGGGGGCATTTATATAAAAGTATTAAACTCCAAAATAAAGAAATTGAGAATGCTTTTCAACTTTCTCAGGTCTCCTTGGCAATTCTGGTAACAAATAATGGCTCTCTCCTCCACAGAGTCTTTGTACCCTGTCATCTCCGAACTCCAAGCATCCTCGTTCAACAACTGTGCATTTGAGTTTCTAAGCATCGAAGTTATCCAGCTTACTGCAGTGGGGCTTGTTTGAAGTTAGGCACTTCAGTGAGTTTCAAGTGGATATGACTCACTGTTGGAAACAAGAATCTGACCAGAGCAAAACTCAGCTGGTTTCTGATTTGAAACAAGTCAAGATTTGCTCTGATTCAATGAGGCTCGGAATGTTCTTGGTTAAAGTTGATTTCTATGTTCTTGGTGGGATGTTCCTACAGGACTGTTGAATTTGATTGACCTTTTCTCCAAGCTTTGTCTTCAGTAATACCTAGAACACAAACCCCCTGTTTTAGAAGAAGAGGGGAGTCCATGTGGGTTAAAGCCAAAGGCCTAGTACGTGTGAATTGGAGCTTTCCACAGTTCTTGTGTTGTATTCTGTCCTTTTGGAAAGGCATCACAGCGTGCTGGTGGGAAGGTGAACTGGTGCCCTGTATTGATAACCAACTTAACAATGGGATCCAATTGGATGAGGTAGGACTTGCCAGCTTACTGGAGGACTTTGATAACGAGCATGTAAGGCAATGAGCATGAACAAAAAATACATTAAAGGTTAACAGATTCCTGTTGAACTCTAATAGGTCTTACTTGAAAGTTTTCTGCAGTATTAAAGCCCTTAAACTGGACAGCTAGCTCTGCAGGACTGACCTTCTTCCCCCTCAATAATAGCCTTACTCTACTTTTTCCACCTCCAAAAATAAAAATAAAAACCCTAAAAAAAACCTGTTGCAGCTGGATAAAGAGGCCATGATACATCCCATTAGTACTCCCTGCTTAGGAAAAGGGAAGGGGAAAAATTTCTTCAGAATTATTCTAGGAATCACCTTCTTGTCATTTAGCTCTCAGAATAAGTACGTTTTCCTCTGCAACTCAGATGGTCTATCCATCACCAGTCCCTCCCTTTCAATATTCTTTTTCTACCTGCACGGGGGCAGCAGCTCAAATGCAGTCCTTAGCTCCCCTTTAAGGCACAAATATCACATTCTTTAGTCTCTACTCAAGCTGAAAGAGAGAAGCTGTGGCTCTCTGAGCCTGTGAAAGTGAGCTCTGTTGAAAATTGCTTACGATGGACTAAGAGTTCGTCACTCTGTCTCCTGTGTCTTTATCCAGACCCTTTGACCACATAATACAACTCAGTTCAAAGAGCAAATTAAGCTTTTGAATGAGCTGAGTAGATGTCACTGAGCTCCTGTACACGTCAGATAACCGAGGAACAATATTAATTTATACTTCCAAGGACAACAGATACAATTGCATGGTACTCCAGTTACAGAAATAGTCTTCATGTCAGGAGGGAAACAGAGGAGAAAGAATATGTTTGTCTGGTTAATGTCATAACAAATGACAATGAAGATGCAACCATGGGGGAACTCTTGGGAATACACTGGGAAAAATATCCAGGTGAATTTTTTTTAACTTGTTTGTTGATGAATTTATTTCTCATCCCCTCCCACACGTTACCATTTGGTCATAGGATGATGCTGCTTCTGGTAGGAGATTATCATCCTTCTGCTGCCTTTATGGGGGTGGGGGACACACTCAGTGTTTTAGGACTCTATCTTGTCACAAAAGAGTTTCTAGAGGAGGCTGAGTACTGTGGTCCACATGTACTGCAAAATACCTGTTCCATTACTTCATTACTGAAGGGGACGAGGGACAAGTCACCAAGGAACCGTACAGTCATAAAGATATAAGAATCTGATACTGTATCAGCATTCAAGTGAGTAAATCTGCATTCTCAAAATAGGAAATGCAGTTGACCTTAATCGTTCTACCATGAGCTCTGCACTTAACTTCAGGAGAAACAGTGTATTCAGATTTGAAGTAATTAATTCAGTATCAGTCCTAAAGCAGCCACAGAGTTTTCCTGACTTAATTCCCTGTTGAATACAACAACTTAAAATGCAAACAGAAAATCTATAAATAAAAGCTGGAGAAAGAGTTGCTTAAGGAGATGTGTATAAAATAGTGAAATGCCTTAATTATAGTTCAGCAATCTGAAATATATAGAACCTTATTTACAGTAATTCTGCTGGCAGTGTTTGCTTATTAAATACAGTAGTTACTTAATGGATAACAATGAATGATTATATACAGTACCAGGCAAGTAAAGCAATGTAATATGAAGTAAGTATTTTGTCAAATGGCCACTCATAGAATTTTGCTCTCTCAAATGGGAAATTACACTTACTGGAGTCAGGTGCTCTAAGCTAGTTGCCAAAAATTTGGATATATCAAAAAATAAGCTCTTGGGAAACATACTTGTGGTAAAAAAATAGGCAGTAGTGAGATTTTATTCTACAGGAGTATAATGTCTCGGCCACTTTACTGGCTTCAGGCTTCTAATTTGGAAAAGCTGTACTGGGACAGAAATCTCCATGTGGAACCTTCGTACGAATACTTAATCTTCATTATAGAAGAGTCAGTGATAAAGGGAATGCAATTTACAAAACAAATGCCCCTTCTTCTTAAGTTACACATCCCTGTTGTTTGTTAGTATTCTACGTTACCGCTGACCATCTTGCTGTATGCTTCTTAAGGAGTATGCTGTCAAAAATGTGTCCTTACTGTAAAGAAGTTCTTTCATCTTTTTTCCTAACAAAAGAAGTTCTGTGGGCATAAAAATAAATAATGAAAACGGCAGCAAGCATGCATTATGTTGTAGTGCTGCACAACAAACTATAGGAATAAAATGTTGCCAGATTATATATATATTTTAAAATATGTGCAATATTAATTACTTTCCTTGAAGGGGACACTGTTCATCTGCAACATTTCATCCAACAAGCTTTTTCCAGAAGACATTATCAAGTTTCCTCTCCAATATGCATTCCATATAGTCACTCTATTTCAATTACTGTCATATGGTGTGAACATGGTATGTATGAATATGTAGGCCACTTGGGCAGTTTTCCAGTTAAAAACTCTTCATTTGTAAAGAGCAGGCAATCTTAAACACACAGTTTACAATGATATTTTATCACAGAAACTAACAGATCTTATTAGCCTCTGATAGGAAGTGTCTATTGATAAGTTCCTACAGTTACATCCTGTAGAAGGATTGTCTTCTTGTTAAGGCATGGGACAAAGGAGCCATGAGGTCTAGGCTCTAATCAGGACTTTCCTGCAGTCTTCCTGTGTCACCAGGAATGGTCAGTTGATGTCATGGGTGCCGATTGTCACCTTGCTAATACTTGAATAGCATCTAGCCGTTGACAGAAACAAAGACTGCTTTTCTGGGAAAACTGAATTTCTTAACATTTATAGAGTCTGATGGCTAGTGAATTTTCCCATAAAAGCTACTATCAATACAGCTACAGCTGTAATTCAGCTAAAACGATTGCCCTATCCATCGAAATTACATTAGTTTCTAACAAAACTCAGAGCTACCGTAAATTGTACCTACATTCTTTATTCACTGCTTCACAAGCAAAGCAAGCATTGTTTTGAATGTACTGCAGTGATGATAGAAGTCTTTATTACTTCAGACGCAGACTTAAAGCTCATTCATTTTTTCTGTGACCTGGACTCCAGCCTTGTTTCTGGATGCCAAGGATCCCCAGTTGGTTATACCATGGACGTTCCAAATGAGAAAAGAGCTAGTGCATTCAGCCCGGCACGGGTAAAGCGGTCCTGTTGACTACAGTGAGATTATTCTCGGGAATAAGGGCTGCAGCCCTGGAACCCTGGAGATCAGCTACCAGAATCATATTTTATGGAGCCTTGTGGTTACTGATTCTAAAAGTGATGTTTTTCTAATATGAGAGAGATGGTGGTTACAACGCTGTGCTTGTAACTCGCATGCAAGAACTGTATAAATGAAGCCTTGTTCTGTTTGTGAATGCTTTACAGTTTTTCTAATGAGAACTTGTTTTTCTTACTGTTTCTTTCGAAGTCTCCAGTTTTTCAAGGCCAGAGAGACTATTAGATTGTCTAGTCTGACAAAACAAGATGTAAAATATTATTGGGCATACATTACAGTTCATTTTCCAGAAACACACCAGATCTTGACTGAAGTATCAAGAGTCAAAATCCACTGTTTTCTGGGCTCTTCCTTCAGATGTTATTAATACTCTGATTAAAAGTGGCCTATTACCTACCTATTAATTTGTCCAGCCTTAACTTTCAAATACTTATTACCGTTCCGTCATTCAGGAGTTACTTACCAGTCTTCCTCCCTTAAGCTAAATGCAGAGCAAAGCTATGCTGGGAGTTGTCAAAGGAAGTTAGCTGGTTTCTGTGACCACAGGAAAGAACAGCGTAGCTTTTCAATGCTTACTGTATCTTCTCTAGCTTCTGTGTGGCCCACAGTTTTGGGGCAAATTAATCGAGCTTGCCTTTTACTTGGTGAATAAAGAGAACGCTAGTTCAGGCAAGGTCTTCGGCCGGAAAGAGGGACGTAAGCACACCCCGGGCAATGCCTATTAGGAAGCGGGTGCGATAAAGACATGCAGTGCATAGAACAGTAACAGTCCAAATCTGTTGAGAATTCTAAGGAGCAAAATAAAATAAAACCAAAATAAACCAAAACATTTCTAAGGGAATCTCAGGATCTCGAGCTCTATCGTTCTTACCTAAAGCTAGCTCAAAGTGAAAACTAGCAAACGCAAGCACTGAAGGTGAGTAAAATTCAGCTTGCAGTGGGCTCTTTGGGCAAGCTTATTGAATTTGTGTTCACATACTATCTTTGTTTTCTGAAAATCTCCCAGTTGGTGCAAACAAATGGTGCTTTAAAGCCTTTACTGAAGTTTTGAATACACAAATTAAGAGTGTCCCTTTGAAATGTTTGACTAACAATCTGAAGGAAACTCAGGCACGGAAAAGATGAAAATCTGGCAATTGTAGCTTTCAGATATATAATGAAGAGCTAAATGAAGAACTTTTTTGATAGAAGACCTAAAAAGCATTGCTACCAGTTGCTGATGAGGGCAGCTTTAATTCTGATTTCTATCGTTATCTTTTTTTCCCATGTTTCCACCGCTTTTAAAAGCCTGTCTTACAGTAGGATGTGTGTCAAATGTTTAAATGAATTCTTTTTTCTTTAAAATTCATTGTGACCTTTTTAAAAATAAACCCCACCTGAGGAGATCCAAAATTAATTTTTCTGACATAATTAAACACTTTGCATGCTTTATAGAAGCATAAAACTTGAGGTAAAGAAAATGAAATTCATGTATTCTGGGTGGGAGAATCTCAATTGATAACCGGTTTTTCCCCTCAGATTATGCAAAAATCAAAGAACAGGGCCATTCATGTGTGTATTTTTAATGATGGGTCTCAGAAAGACAAAGAAATTGAAGTGTTGGATCAGTCAAGAGTTCAAACGTTTAAGCACAGTGGTTTGTAAATTCATTGCTTTGGTAACTCCACTGAAAACCTGGTGTATATCAGAAGCAGATTTATTGCAGTAACTCATTGGGCTTGTACTACCACCTGTCTCTACCTTTTTTTTTTTAATAACAGCTCTTCATCTCTACTGTTCACTAATAAAAATATTTTAATAAGAGATAATACTGTAATCCAAATGCCTATAGGTGCTTGAATCAACTATTTCTGCTGATGTAATTGATTACACTTTGTTCAACCCTTTTTAAAATTGCTATTAAATCTCATTCTCATTTTCTGTATTAATAGAACAAGAATTCATTTTTAGTGTACCCTCAAAGCAGTAATGAGCATTGTTAACATGTAACAACAATGCCCAAGGGGAAAGTTTTCAAAGCCAGTCTAACCTTAAGGCTTTGCTATTGATGTACTACAGAGTCATCAAGCCAAGAGCTGTTAGAGCTAGTCCATTTGGAGAGTTCAGCTGAATAGTTCTGCTTAATATATTGGAAGAATTATAAATGGTTTAGGTGGTGACCTAGGGAGAAGGGGGAATTTTTGTTTAATAGCTGAAGAACAGAGGAGCAACATTAAAAAAAATAACTATACCTCCTGCTCATTTTAAAGCATATCATATTATGCTTTTGTTCTGATGATTTTGCTTCCATACAGATTTTCACAAGAGGTTAATGAGAAAACATTAACAAGGCATGCAATATTGCACATGGGCAGGGGAGCTGAAACATAGTTATTTAGTTATAAACAAACAATAGATGTTACTTTTTAATTGGTTTTTCAGAAGCCCAATTCTACCTTCTTGAAGTATTATCTTTCTTACTGAATGCAGACTATTATCCTTATTTCATTTATTATGTATAGCAAAAATAAACTTGTCTAGAGCAGTAGCACTTTACTGATTTCAATTGAATGCCTTTGTCAAAATAAACCAGTCAAGACCCTGTAGACTGAAAGTCCTATATGAGTTGTAGAGCATCAAGATTACATCCGTGAGTGCTAGAATTTGAGATTAAGCCTGTAAGTTACCTGAAGGCAGCAGAACTGGTTTCAGGAGTCTCTGTTTGAGGTACAAATTAAGAAGCTAAAACCCAGTGTATTACAGCAGTGATACAGAATAACATAATTTTCATTGCACTTTTTGAGGGCTTGATTTCATTACTGGGAAAAGTGTAAGGGTGCATTTTAGATGATGGTTGAATATTTCAACAGACACACATTCATATACTGTTGTAAAATTTTAAATCCTACTGAGGAGGCAGAGGTGGAAATGTTCTTTTGTCAGAGTTCTGTTCATCTATGAAATGAATGTGTAAATTGTTGTCATTTAGCTGTCTTGATTCATAGCATTTGGTCACACCTTTGCCCTTTCCTTGGGTATAAGCTAAAGGTCGTCATGTCCTAAAACAACTAAATATGAACAGACAGGTTCAATAATGTCAAAGCTCAAAAATATTGACAGTCTAAGAAATGTCTTGCATGTTGTATATTTCTGTCCATTTTTGGAAATGTGGGGGAGATAGAGGAGCAATCTTACTGGTTAAGTAGGATTCAGACCCTTGCAATTTCATAAGCTGCCTATTTTCAGATCTGGGCCTGATGTTGCTTTACAGTAGAATAGTTAGTTTGTGTTGCAGAAAGGGACTTTTTGAGAGGGTACTCTAACAAGGGACCTCTTATAAGATTTTATTTAATGTTTGTTTTTAATTCTCAAAATTAATTAAGTAGAGGTGAGGTGTCAAATCTGATAGCAGGAGGACAGAAATTTGTACAAAACATAAAGCCTTCATTCATAGGTTTCTTCCATCCCTCCTTTCAGATTATTCCACACTATACTCATGCTTTTGAGATGTATCTGTTAAACTGAGAATAAGGCATGTGTTTAAAATTTCATATACTCCATTTATCACCTAAAAATACGGCTTTCTCTGTGGGCTGTTGCATAGGGCAATTCATTCCCCATGGTTATTTAGTCATCAGCTGCTTTGCATGCATTGTCAAAAAGGTGGTTGATGACAATACTGTAAGGAGGAGCTGTGACTTCCAACACATTTCTCAGTGACCACTGAACAGGCACGAGATGGTACAGAGTCTGGGACAGCATGTTGTGCATCTATTTCATATAGTTTAGCTCTTGTGAGTCACTCTTTGGACCTCAGCAGATGGTTGAGAGCTATGTTTGAGGTAGAGATTTGCCACTCTTTTCAGGGTAAGGATTTGGTTTGAAAAACCTTCCCCAAAGGCTCACAGAAGTTTTGGGGGGAGGGGCCCAGTCCTCGACAGGCAGGTCCCTGTATGGCCTTTCACAAGTTGGTTCATGACTGTTAAGTGACCAGACTGATGATGTTGTTTTTACCCTTACTTCTGGACTAGGCATACTCTCTGATAGCTAATCTATAGATTAGCAGCAAGCCTGAACCTTTCCTGCTCAATGGCCGTTTGACTTTCTTTTGTCTTTTTCCCATAGTTGCCTCAATTTGTTTTGTCATGTTTTTCAATAGGGAGCAAAAGAAAAGGAAAAGCTTTCCCTAGATCTGCTCTTTCATCACCAGAGTCCGATTATGTTTGAGCTGTTTCCTAGCCATGTATCCTATTTCTTAAACAACTGTTGCCCTTCTGATATATTAATTCATACATAAAGCGGGCTTGGTTTTCCTTGAACTGCCTGCTACAGCTCTTTGCTGGTTCACACAGGCCCTTGTTCCCTTCTCCCTGCTGGATTTAGATGTCTTTTGAAAGAATGAATGGATATGAACTTCAACTGATAAATACATGCATTTGAATCTGTGACTGATTTGTGGCTGGATTGTTTTTGATGACTTTTATCTGCAGTTGATTTGCATCTCTTCGGCTTAGACTCGCTGGGGGTAGCACATAGAATAAATGAATAAATAAATTTGAGGAAGAGGCAAGGAGAGGATGGATGAATGAATGGATGATAGGGAAAGAGAGGGAGGCTAAACAGAAAGGGATGGATAAATGGTGATTAAGAAGTATAAGAAAATAAGGAACAAGCAGCGATCAAAGTAGTGAAAAGAAATAAAAAGGATTCAAAACCGAAAAGAATCGAAAGCCTGAAAAGGATAGAAAGAGTGTCAATGAAGTAGGAACTTGGTGCCTGATTACACCTAAAAGATGGGTTACTTTTAATTACATGGAAGGTTATGCACCAGTGAAGAGTTTGTACGGGGAACCAGGGGACAATGCTCAGCGTTGTCAGGGACTCGAAGCTGTTAATTTTGCCCACTGACCAAGTTACGTGCTTGCTGCAGGGCTTATGTACTCTGAACTCACATTAACAGCATCCCTCCATCTTTTGCATAGCTCTGTGTGGAATACTCCTATCATGAGTCCTCATTTTTCTCGTTCAGATTTGCTGATTTGGGTTAGCGTTTCTTTGTACCCTCCCATCTGACCTTTGTTCTTTCATCAGCATATACAATTAACTAACAAAATAGTGGCAAAATAACTAAGCACCACTAAGAAGACTTTCTTAGACTGGTCTTATTGAAGACCCCTTGGTTTTTTTTTCACATCCACTTCCATGTTCCTGCATGTTATCCCTTGTCACGGTGCATCTCAGAAGCTCTGTTAGCACCTGCAGGCAGAGAGCTCCATCATTCAGTGTTACACAACACATGTACTGCAAGGCACAAATAAGACATAGCATGAGTCTTTGAAACCAATGCTGTGACCAGGGAGGGAGAGCTGTTGTTACTACATTACCTGCTCTCTCGGGCATCTCGGCCGCTTCTCCTGCCCATAATTATTTTCTCCACGTTTTTATTTGGAGATCAGGGGCGCTTCCAGGCCCCGCCAGTTTCCCTCTTCTCTCCCTGCTTTTGACCTCTGTCCATTAAACTCTTCCTGTAGGGCTTAACTTTAAACAGATGACTGTGATTATAAGTATTCACATGCTGATAACCAAATATGTGTTCAAAGCACCTTGCTGGCTTAGTTGTGAAGAGAAAAACTTTCTCACTGTGTATCTGCTTTGCATATATCACAGAAAGGGTTCTTAGTCTTCGTTGGAGCTACTAGGTGGTAACAGACAGTACATCTCTATCAATATGTATATATTAATATTGACTGTGGCCATTGCCCAGGATGCAACTGAGAGTGGACTCTCACAATAAGTGCTAAACAGAGTTTTGATATTCCCTGTCCCAAACACCTCACAGCCTGTGCAAACAAAACAAACACAGCAAGTAAGATAAAGAAGCGTAAAATGGTATCACAGAGGCTGTTGTATCAAGCATCACGTGAATTTCACGGGGGTTGATGCACATTATTGTTGGAGATGCTATTATGGCTAAGTCATCTGAAGAAAGGAAAGGTTTCCCAGTGGCTTAGGCAATCCTGAAGATTAGCTTTTGTTCCTTGCTTTGAATGCCTGGACACATGGGGAAGCTGGGACATTTCTCATGGTGACGTCTGTCATTCGTCCCCTTGAGGAATGAGTCACAGAAGTGGAGATGACAATTCTTGTCTTGAAATATACCAGTGTGCTAAATAAAAATACCCATCAGAAGGAAAATACTTTATCTGTAGTAGGAGAAGTTTTGGGAAAGTTATTTATTGATGATGTCTCTTCTCTCTCTCCCCACCCCTCACCCCCATTTCCCTTGCATGTGTGTGTGGTTTCTTCGTTTGTTTTTACAGCAGTTGTATGCTGCCCAGCTTGCTGCGATGCAAGTGTCTCCGGGAGGCAAGATACCTGGCATCCCCCAGGGTAACCTTGGTGCTGCTGTATCCCCTACCAGCATCCACACAGACAAGAGCACAAACAGCCCTCCACCCAAAAGCAAGGTACTGTACCGGGTCCTGCAGCATTGCATTTCTGACAGTGTGGGTACTTGCATGTGTACTTTTTTTTCTAAAGGGTATCTGAGAGTGTCTCAGTTGCAGGAAGCTTTGTTCTCATGATGGCTTCCTACAGTAGGAGAATATTTGTAGTGCCATTTTCCAGTGGGAGGATCCCAACACAGCAACACCAAACAGCCATTTGTACTTGACATCAGTAACAGACATCATCTCAGCTGAGATCCTGTAGTTTCCCTCACAGTATCATAGCTGTCACGCTGCTTTTTCTTCCATCTTCAGTAACACGTAGCAAATGGAGGTGACCAGCTCCTGTTCCAGCATAGAACTGTGATTTCCTTTCATAACGCTGGACTTGGAGTCAGGTTAGCAGTGTGTCAATGAGAGATGGGGCATCTCATCCATGGCCAGATCCTCTTCCGGGGTTCAGTGGGAGTTTGTGGAGAAGCGAGTCTCCAAAGCAATGTCTGTTGTGCCATAGAACACGACTGGAATCTGTCCATCAAGCAACAGACTCTGATGAATACAATCTTGGTCATAGCTGGGCAATTAGGTGGCCTAAGCATATGTCACCACTGAGCAAAAGTAATGGGTGAAAACTGAATGGCACATCTTGCTGCAAAACTACTGGGAAGAATTTTAGCTAAGGAATGCGAGGAAAAAACAGTCCCATTTAGGTGGCAGCAAGAGCTTGATAAAAATGTGTCCTTTGTTTTTTTCGGTGTCCTCTAGCGTGCTGTCCATGTCCTTTATCATGTCAGAAAAGATTCCTTGAATTGACAGTAGTTTCTTGTTCATACCCTTAACAGTAAAGCAGCACAGATTAAAAATAACCAGACAAATAAATAATACCATTGTCAGCTCAGTGAGATACATGTTCAAAGAACAAAATAGATGGTGTGGAACCAGTGGCTGTTGTGTTAATGAATCAAACTCCGGGTCTGTGTTTTCTTTCTTCTCTCCTCGGCGCAGACTTTCTGACTTCCCGAAGTTTATCCTTGGCTTGGCCTCTTCTTTTGTATATTATAGAGCAAGGAATCACACTGCCACGCAGTGCTTGGCGATAGGGTGTTTTTCTTTCTAAAAGTCTATGGTTAACAAGAGATTTTTGTGCCTTTTACAAGGGGGTTTTGTGTGTGTGGCTAGCAGCTTGCTAGACCCACTCCACTTAAAATCCCGCTGTTGTTTTTGGATCTCTTGTGCCCAAGCAGAATGTCTGATGAGATCTGAGGGGACACAATATTTATTTTGTGGCAATTGTGGAATCAGAAGTCCTGCCATATCTACTGGTAACATCAAGCTTATATAACCATCTTACCGGCAGCTGTCAAGATCGGCTCTGCTCTCGCCTTGTGTTTCATTGCTTTTTCGTATTTGTAGGTGTTCCAGTGCCTTTGGTGCCTTTGGCTTGCTGTTCTGTAGGACACAAACAAAACTTATTTGCAAATTGGGGAGAAAAAAAAAAAAAAAGAAGAAAAAAAAAAGAAAAAGTGGGCCACAAGGAGAGGAAGGGGGCTCCAAAAGGCTGTAAAATTGTGCAGCATGAGCCCTGTGATGCATGCTGTTTTCAATCTGCTGTGTGCCAGTTGGAGGCTCAGAGAGAGAGCGAGAGAAAGAGAAAGGATAATGCTGAGAAATGATAGAGTGGCTGTGACCTCCAAGCTCAGCCTGGAAATCCAAGACATTGATTTCACTTAGCATTCCTGCTGAGAAATCCGGCGGAGTTCAGTTGTAATAAAAGAACAAGATTCTGTTCTAATGGTAATGGCGTATGACAGACATATCACTTTGTCTGTCCTCAGCACCAGAGAGAGGGGAATTGGAGCAAGGTCACCTGACCTGCCTGTGGTGTTGTGCGAATGCTATACTGAGCTTTGAACTCCAGCCTGGAAGCACAATTATTTATAATACTAAATGATAAAGAAACCTTTATAGAGCCTACAGTAATTAGAATAAAGCTTATACAATAGTGTGGTGGCCTGGCTAGGAAAACACGCTGGCAAATCCGTCGCGGTGGCAGAAACTGAAGCTTATGTGTTGAAACTAAACACCTTCATTCGTGTCTGTGTGGACCTTCCTGTGCTTTTCCAAAGCTTGTTTGTGTTCACCAGCTCCAAAAGTTCATTGTATTCACTGTATTTTTTTTTTAAATTTAGCTTTTTAGCTGTTAGGGAGTACCTGAGTTTCGCAGCCATTTTTGAATACGTTTTTTTTCTTTAAATCCCCAGCAGCCACTTGGTTCTTGAAGGTAGTTCACAGTGGTCTTTCTCACTGTTCCTGTACATCAAAACCTCCACAGATAAACGGTTAATGCCTTAGACAAGCTTTCAGTAGATGCTGTTTGCTGAATCTCTCTTTTCAGCCCACAGTTTACACTGGCGCAGCTTTGGTAATACGCTCAAGTGTTTGGAGACAAGGAGACAGCCTTACCTGAGAGTGTGTCAAGCTACTGGCAAACATCTAGGTCACTTCTGAAAAGCTGTGTTTTTTTCCCTCTTGTATAGTGTTAAAGTTAGTGTGCTGCTCTTTGCAAGGATTCTTCAAAGTCGGCCTCAGCAGCAGATGGAACAACTGTTGGCTCTAGAAATGCTGAGAAGCATCAGGGGGAGTTTGCCAAGGATCATCCTTTAAATCTAGTAAGACTTGAACACATCCCTGAAACTCCTCTAAGACCTTGGCAACTCCCGTTTTGGCAAACCTTTTATCAGTGGCCCTCACCAGTGTTTGAACATTGTGCTGGGCAGACTAGCCTGGCATCTTCTGTCGTCTTGCTCGCCTTTCAGCAGATGTGACCTGGAATAGTCAAATTCACTTCCTAGGTTTCTGTACTGTAACTTTTAGGAAGCCACGAAGTAGAGATGCCATTATGCTGTGCTGCACACATTCTGTCAAGTTTTGGTTAGGAAACTGAGCTGGTGTCGTACATTCTTCCAAGAAGGAATCCGTGCCAGAAAAATTGATTTAAGAAACAGAGCTAGTGGAGCCTGTCCAAAAGAAAACGCGTGTGTCTTGCGGAAATGGATTTTAACACAGCTTCTTCTTGAGCAGTTTTAAAAACAGCCGGTATGCTAATCATACCATTCAAATTTACCAAGGCCTCCTCCACAACCCATTTGAAAGGCAACTTTGAAGTTTGCCAAATTGTGCTGGATTTCCAAAGTCTGTCTTAAGCACATTTTGCCTTTGATCGTGTAAATGCTTACATGCTGCTCTGTTGGGTGTTCAAGGTGGTTACGCGCTCCCAAGTAAGTAGGAGAGAACGGGCACAGATGCAGATAAGGACGGGGCAGAATAACCCACGGGTCCATCTTGTGATTAACTTCAAGCCTTTTGCTGGTACAGGGCCGTGCAGGAGATAAACATATTCTCTACAACACTGCTTTTTTTTTTTTTTTTTTTAATCTGAACAGTGACCTTTACCATGGTACCAGGATTCTCACCTGATAGCTACAGTCTTCACTGACTGCAGATGAGGTGCATTATACTCTTGAATAAGAACAGCAACATCACCCTCACTTGTAAACAGCTACGGCCCTGTTCATACCTGCTTTGTTCCTTGCTTTTTATGTTGCATGTATAAATATAGCGCTAGTGCCTGCGTGATGCAATATCCTAGCCCTTTCCATGTAACCTTTCAAGTATAGTAATTCTGGAGTGAATTTTGAATGTGGCTTGTAAGTGTAGCTAAATGATTCCCTGTATTTAATGGAGCACAGTGCATTGTCTGTAGCATCTGCTGAAAAACAGGAGCAATTCAGTGTGAAAAGTGACAGGAGAGAATTCCTGGGCACTTTTCTTTTAACCTTGTTATGACCTCAGCCCTAACCCTACTCACGGTTGTGTCTCCATCAATGGCAACAGCACACAGATTGTCCAAATCAATTTTTTCGTTCTTTTCAAATACTTCTGGCAATGATGTTACTATTTGCTCAGAAGTAGCACCTGGGAGTTGTGACAGGGAAAGGAAATGTGTTTCAGACAAGCCAGAAACAGCAGTAAGCAGCTAGATGCACACAATCAGATTCTCCTCAACTGCAATATCCAGACAAGTATCAGTGTGAATCCTTAACCGAAGACGGTACTTTATTTTCACATTATCTGATCCTCTGATCACCAAAGTAAACATTGGATTGGAAACTTTTCATGTCACCTATAGTCAGCAATGGAATCACCTTTGAAAGATTTAGAGCTTGCCTCTGCACCGCAGTACAGATTGACCTTAAAATGGCCAGAGACTCTCCAGGGGGACTTCTTCCATTTTTGAGGAATATCTGATGATGCTACAGTTGCTGCCACACGTACCACCTGTGGCTTGCACCCTGTTTACAGGATACTAAGCATAGGAAGGGACCAACAGTGTGCCTGCTCCATTCTCACCCCAGGCAAAGTGAGCCTGGGTATGCAACTACAACCGAGTCCCTGTTGACTTTCTTGCTGAGTACATTTGATAACAGGGACAAAAGAAAGAATAAGAGTCTTTGGCAATGGACATTTTAATTTAATTTAGTGACACCACAGGGTATGTTATTAGAAAAAAATAAGTTAAATATTTACTGTGGGAAACCAGTTGGGGATTTTTCTGTCCCAGTCAGGACTGCCGATGGGACTATACTTCCTAGTTTCAGTAGGAATGCTTTCTTGACTGAGGATAAAAATATGATGGGAAAAAAAAGAGGAAAAAAAAACATCTGAAGGGAAGGAGAAAGAGAAAGGCCCTGAAATGGCCTGGTAATAAGAACACTCATCTAGATGATATTTCTGATTCTACTTGGAGCAAATTGTTGACTTGAACTTCATTTTAGGTAACTTGGATATAGTCGTCTCCCTTTCCCTCATTTCTCTCTTTCGTATGGTAGTGCAGAGTGTGGAAATTTGTCCTCGGGAGATGTTGGGGAAAACATTAAGCCCCATTATGTCAATAGATGCATCATCTTGCCTGCCACATCAGGCTATGACTATCGCAGAAGCCTAGCTGATAAGTAGACATACAGATTTCTTGTACCATTTTTTTGAACTGTTAAAGGAAAGTACTTCCTTTCAGCTCTACAGATGATAGATGAATTGCTATTCAAAGTCAGAAGGATATTGGTGTTTCCTCTTTTTTTTGGAAATGTGAGCTAATTGTTCTCCACAGCGCTGTGAAGTACTTCAGCTATAAAGAGGACAGCTGTGTGATAAAGAAGACTGATCATGGCTGTGCACAGGTGATCAAAGGGCGTGACTGCTTATGTTAGATGAGGCCAAATTCTTTTCCCCAAACAGTAGAGGAACCTGACTAAAACTAACCCATATGAGGCCATGTTAGGCCTCATATACTAATGGCAATTATGGTCCTCTTTATTGGTTGAAGAGCTCAGCAGCTGCTGAGTGCCTATCCAAGCAGCAGTAAATTAAGGCATCCTTATTTTCATTGAAGAGAGTACTGAGGTATATTAGAGTGAAGAACAAGAGTTCTCATTAAAGGGATGTGAGACGCACCATCCCTGGTAGAATGTTGAGGCTATGTTTACAGAAGGCTTATCTCCAAGGCTCTCCTATTTTTTAGAAATTCTATGCTGGACACAATTTTTTATATGCCACTGATTTAAAAGAAATAATCCTTGCAAATTAATGTATTGAGCTTTTCAACACCAGAGTAACCGTTAGCACTGAAATATTACAAATCAGTAAATTCAAAACATTTTTCAGTGCTTGCATTTCTCAGTCCCCTGGTTGTGGCATTGAACAGGTTAGAAATAGCTGTAATAATTAAGGAAATGGTGATAATTAAGGAAAAGTTTATCAAATGGATGCAGTTATGTATAGGGAGCTATAAACTGAGACCTCATCTGCCTTATCTGTGCTATGCTACTTCTTTAGTGTCCCTGTCCATTCTTAATGAAGACTCTGTAGCTAATTATCTCTTTATCTGGAAGCCTTTTAACTTTGCTGCCTGTGCTTTTAATCCCAAATAGCAAAGTGTGGACTTGGTGACAGAATCTTTGAAATTGTTTTCCTCTTCCTTTTCTTTTCTTCCTCTACATGACATCTAGGTCTACAAACAATGACTTTTTAAACCATTTGCAGGAGCACAATCAAATTACGTGTACTAATAGACCTTCTTAAGATGCCTTTCTAAAATAGTGAATGTGTTGTGAACAATAAAGCTGATGTTAATAACAGGATCTAAAACAGCAGCAGCAGCACGGCATTCTGTGCAGAACACATAGCATTCTGCCTGCTGCCCACCCCTCTCTGCTTTCCTAAAAATAAATTATATACATGGAGGGGCTCCTAGGATGCTTTTTCAGATTAACCCTCCGCAGCTCTTACCTGATACTGTGGCAGGAGGCTGTCTCTCAAGCAGAGTCACCAGCCAGTCAGCCCTTGTCACGCTCAGTCAGCACTTCTTATAATGAAAACTCAGAAGAGAAAAGCCCCGCTCTCACCAAAGTGAGATACACAAATCAAGCAAGACCGCTGCATTTCTGAAAAAGATGTCTTCAGAAATCAGACAGGGAGCAACAGAGATGTAAAGTGAAGTGGTAAAGACAAACACATAGTGTGTGCTTACCAGTTCACTGCTGTTCCTTCCCACTAACGCTTTCCTTTCCTGGTCCGAATAAATAAAGGCACACACTTTTTCCTAAGTGGTGATGTTGGTGGGGTAGGCAGCAGGTAGTAGTTTTCTTCTTGGTTCAGTGATCCACTGGATTGGCTTCATACTGAAGACCCAAGATACCACCACTCCAGGCACTGTTTCATTCAGGAGGCAGCTACTAAAGCCAGGTTCAGTTACAGAATCCCTCAGTGTTCCGGAGTGCTGAGACCTGATGTGCTGTTTCTGCTCTGTGGATCTTCCTCTGTTACTCAGAAACACCTAAACATCAACTTCTGCAGAAGCTTTTTGACAGAACTGCCCATCTAGTGTCACTTGGAACAAAGAGCTTGAATGAGAAAGAGCACCATTTTGCAAGAAGAGACTGGAAGAGTCTCAAACAAGAAAAATGGGTCACAAAGTCAAAGCGTTTTAATGCCACTAAGATACCCATTGAGCCAGTATTGCTAGTTGTCCATGCAGTCCTAAGAAGAGCAGCAAAAGGGCTTTAGGAGAGCATGAAATCTGGAGCTGCATAATGAAACAGAGAAAAATTAGATTTTTCTGGTTGCAGTGGATTTTGTTGATTATGCTTGGACAGACTTATTCCGTGGGGAGAGTTGGAAATTACTTAGGAGAGGGTCTTCCTGCTGAGGAAGAGGAACCAACAATGAAAAGAAATACGTGAAGTTCAGTTTGGGACTGCTGAGTATCACAGCACTGCAAAGATGAAGGACCAATATTAGCTCTAAGTTAAGCATAGATAACAAACCAGCCAGTTATGCCAGTATCAGATTAATTTATAGTTTCCTTCATAATATGAAATTCCTGTAAAGTAAAGGTCATCTTTTATTCCAGGGATTGATTTTTTAGAATCTGAGCTGTTAGACCCTCTAAATCTAGGAACATGTTTATTCCAGGAGCACAACCTTGTGCAAACTAACAGTACTGTAGTGATGTACCTATTTCATGGATTATGAGACATCTTGAAATGGAGCAGAGGACTCTCATTCCTCCAGATCCTTCTAGAAGGGAGACAGGTTCTATACCTCATGAGATAAATCTTCCCTTTTGCAGCTTCAGTTTAAGAGTTTGGGTATCTTGTGGCATGTGTTCGCAAGGCTGTCCACTGGACAGCAAAGGTAGCCATCTTTTACCAGGTGTAGAACTGCTTTTCAACCGATCACTTAGTCCACAGAAGTGTGGTTTGCTTCCATGTTACCTGCTAAATTTGAAATTAGCGCCTCTTGACTCATTCAGGCAGAATGTAATTTAAATGAAGCATCGTATTTTGCAGCAAACATTCCTGCAGCTGAATGATTATCGTTTAACAAAGGGGCTCTACAATTTTATTTTTAATCTAAAACATTTTAATCTGTAATCCCTGGCAGCTGGGGATAGCTGAAGGGAAGCAACACTTAGCCGCAGAACAGAGAAGAAATCTATTGTATTTTTCAAATTCAGAGAGGAAATTTCTTATGGATTAGTGCTAATCTAGAGTTCTATGAAGTGCTTTGCAGATACTTTGCTGACATTCCACAGAACTACACATCTATTGCACAGAATGCAGTTTCAGTTTTTTAGTGTAAAACGAACTGGTGCAAAACAGGATTTCAGAGAAATTGTGTGGAAATCATCACTTTAGATAAGTGTGCACGCATTTTTCAAAGCAGTGTGGCTACATCTTGTGATTTTATAATGGATAGTTTCCTTAAAGTCCCAGCTCCTGGAGTCATGTGAATATGTTAGAATCTCATTTAATCAAAAAGCTTCCGTCTGCCATGGCTGAAACTTACAGATTGGTATAAATGTATCTCAAAGGCTTAGAAAGCAGCTAACAAAAGGAATCTGTGAGTTACTATTTAATCAAGTGAGGTTAATTTTCAGTCTCAAATCAGAGAAGACTCCATGTTGGCAATTCTGGTAAGGCATAAATACTTCTCAGCAGAAGTAGACTTCTTACACCAGTAGAAGTGCTTCAGCAGTATCCAGAGAGAACACCTGAGAGCATCTAGAGAACATTAGATGCAGGCAGGTTGAAGCAAAAAACTGTTTGGGTTTTTGATGTAATTTAACCCGATTTAATATATTAAACCAGTTTAAAATTTTGATCTTGGTCATGTGCCTTAATCTACTAATGCTGACAGACTATGAATTCAAATGTGTACTTTTAGTAGTAATGAATGAGTTCAGCTTCTGTTTGTTTCATTTCAGTTGCTACATGACTGGCAAAAAACCCAAAAACAAAACATGAAAAAGGTCTTTGATAAAAGATTGCTCAGTATCTTGACACACAGAGTGCATGGGAAGGAGAAGACCTTGTCCCTAACAGGAATAATGGAGGGAAGGCTTTTTCAATTTCCCTATGTTACAGAAAGAATGTAACTTTGAGTATTTCATAAGTTATTAGTGTTTCTCCAACTTTTTTTTGCGAGGATGTGCCAGCACCTGCTAGTAGCAGTAAAATAAGAGGCCATTTCACAGTGATGTGTGTATGGAGATGTAGCACATGGGTCCATACAGGCTTTCAGCTGACATGCCAGGCAGTGACATGTCACGTCATGAATCAGCCACATCGTGTTACGTGATTTCAAGCTAACAGAACACAACAGGAGTTGCATAGTGACAAACACAACCCAACATGACATATCCATGGGAAAATTGGCACAGAAAGCTTCTTAATGTTGAGTTTCAGGGGTACATTTATTTGTCTCCAAAATGCTCCAGAGAAAACTATGAAGCAGCTTACTGGAAAAGGGAGTAACGTAGTGACAGAATTACTAAAGCAGCTTTAATTCAGTGTACAGTTAGGAAGAAAACATATGTATATAACAATTTTTGTTCCATGGGTTCTTGTGAATTGCTTTGTTTCCAAAGGTAGCTGTCTCAGGGCCGAAGTCATTCCAGGTCAGTGATTATTTTTATCTTTAGCCATGCTAAGAGCGGTATAGACTTCAGGTTACAGCTGTAAGTTTAATATATTTTGAATTTAGCTGTTGATTGCCTCAGAAAATCTTGCATCCTTTTAGTATAAGCTCTGTTGTTTTTTCTGCTTTGCTTGCGGATCAGAATGTCCCCCTTTTGTGCCTGTTTCCGATATTCTTAAACTTCTCTGAAATGACCTTCTTTCCCTTTCTGGGTACTCCTATTCTAGTTTCTGATGTCCACTGAAAATAGACTCCACAATTAAAACTCTGGGATGAATTAATTCATCTCTGTTTGCTTATTACTCATTATAAATGTGTGGATAGCCTGTGCTTTCAACTTCCTGTATAACAGGCACAG
This sequence comes from Porphyrio hochstetteri, assembly GCA_020800305.1. Classification (NCBI taxonomy): domain Eukaryota; kingdom Metazoa; phylum Chordata; class Aves; order Gruiformes; family Rallidae; genus Porphyrio; species Porphyrio hochstetteri. Next base: position 78,914,135 of record CM036905.1, on the reverse strand, counting down.
ACTTAACTTGGGGTCAAGGAAATTCAAGATATACATTTGGCTAGGAAATGCATATCAAGTAGCATTGCGTTGGTGATATCAAAAGTTAATACAGTAGTACGTGACTGTTTGGCCACTACATCTCATGTCTGAATTTACAGTTCCTAATTTCAGAGCCTTAGAAATATCAAATTCTCTACAGAAAGTGAGTCCTCCTAGCAAAATGGAGCTCAAAGGCAGAATGATGTGGTGGGGTAATACCCAGGAGATTCACTACTTTACCAAACAGCTAAAGTGTGCTGGGGCTGGCACGTGAGGAAGACAACAGCTGCATCATTTTGGCTGGCCTAAGTAAGAAAATAGCAGACAGAGATGCTGAGAGGCCTGTAAGCGCAGAACAAACCGAATAGGTATTTTCTCTCCTGCCTTCATTTGAAAATAAGCAAAAAGGTCCCAGAGTGTCAGGAGTGATGATGCCTAGTCTCATTTGTGAAGTCTTACAATATTTATTATCTCTCTCTGGAGATCGAGAATACCCATCTCCAGGGGATCCCTTGATACCTGTTGCAAGTGTGGGTAAGCATTGGAGTCTTCTCCTGGGGGGAAAGGTTTATAGCATCCCCCAACCCTTCCTCACTGTCCCTCTACCCAAATGATATGGGACCTTTGAAGGCTTCATCAAACCTTCATCAAAGATTGGCTGGTATGCTCAAAATGTGTATAGAGATGAAGATTGCCAAACGTGTATAGGTGCACACACACACCTCACGTGCACAACTTGCACGCATGGGCACACACATACACAGAGACTAATTTTGAGGCTGAAAATCGTCTCACATGTGGACAACTCTCAGGGGTTTTAATGGCATGACAGCATAAACTTCAAGTGGTTGCAGTATGTCCTCCTACTGCTTTTCTTGTGCTGTTGTTCTTTACCCCCACATGATTACAATTCAGTGATGAGTGGAAGTATTCCCATGATAGTATCATTTGGGACTCGCTTTGTGAATTGCTCTGGGCTCAAACAGAGGAAAATAAAAATGCTATATAAACACATATTATTACTGGTGAAGCGATGAAATTATCTGATGTTTACCAAGTATCCTAGTGTCTTGTCTTGATCATAATTAAACGGTGACATACATGTTGAGTCAGTGCTCTAGGATTTGTGCCCAGAATAAGTCACAAAAACATAGCAGTTTTAGTAGGGGAGAAAAGGATGAAGGAGGGCGCTTTTTTTTTTTATTATTTCCCCTCCCTTTTTTTCTTCTGGGTAAGATATAAAAAAATCCCCAGAGCTGGCCCTGTTCAAAAATAGCGAATCAGCCTCTCGGAATGTATTTTTTTAAGATGTCAACTTCCCTCTCGTATACTTCTGTTGAAGACAAAGAATGTCTTAACGTCTGTATTGAAGTCATCATTAAAATAAAAGGAGATCCGTAGACATCAGCTATAAATCATCAAGAAATAGCTTGTGGGTAACCTTTGACACAGTTGAACCTACTTGAAATGAGCTAGGGCTGGATTCATTGCCTTTAGTGAAGCCAGTAGGTGGACTAAAGGTCTCCTCTCTCTCTCCCTCTCTCTTTCCATCTCTTACAGTGTTAGCTTCTGGGAGGTGAATGTGTTCCGGCTGAGTGATGGAAATGCGTTTGGATGTGTTCTTAAATAGACATTTGTTTTATGTCTGAAAAGAATAGGCCAATCTTAACAGTGTGATGCTGGGGCTATTTGAAAGGTATTTTTAAAGGCAGTTGTCTTCTTTCAGCTTTACAAAAACTATTTTAACCAATTGTTTAGGCTTGAGGAACAGCATAGAATATCTATTGTGTGTGGATGCTTGCATGTTCTCCAGAAGTAACAGGAAAATGGTAGATAAAAATCTGCCTAATTTTACATAATAGATTTTTGGCATTCTTGTGATCTGACTTCAAATTCACGCTGAGTTTCTACAGTGTAACAGAAATACTAGTTTGCAGTTGTTAATTTTAATTTCTAAGATGCTAGGTTTTAAAAGGAGCTGAAAGTGTTCAGCATCTCATGGGGACAAACTATGAGTCTTACTAATGAATCCAGCAATTAGTTGTTCATTGTGCCTGCCAGCAATTTGGCCCTGATACCGGTCCTGATGGTGATTTCATTTTTTCTGGTGTGAATCAGGAATAGGATCTGAAGTCTATTCACCAAGGGGGGCTGAATACTTCTTCAGCACTGTTCTGCTGGTAATCTGCATTCAGTACTGACAGCCACAAATGGGGAAAAAAAAAAAGGAACTACAATATATTTCGATTTTAATTATGATTATTATGGCTGATTAATATGTTCATTAGGATAATTATATAATATCAATAGTACTTATTAAACTTAAAGCATTGTAAATGGAGGTGTCCCCATGCAGTTAGATAAACATATGTATGATGTGTGCCCACTTTGCATAGAAGAAACCCTTTTCATAGACTAAAGTATGTATTTTCTCCAATTTTCAAAGTAGAGAATTGAGACAAAAGAGGCAGCCCTTTACTTTCTATAACCATTTGCACTTGTGCAAAACACTAAAATTCGTATTTAGTAATGTTTTATCATAACTTCACTGAAGGATGCCAGTGACCGCGTGCGGAAGGAGGTTGGGTAATGAGTGACTCATTCAAGTTCACAGAGAAAGTTTGTCAGAAGGTCAGGAACTGAACCCAAGTCTCTTCAGCATGACCCAAGGATTCAGCAGTAAATAAAGGCATGACCGTGGCACAGGAAAAGGAGCGACCCTTCCCAACAGGTGTACTCTCGAGTAGTTAACCCCACGTATGTAATTATGAGTGGGGTGTAAATATTTAAACAAATTCTTTTTCTCTGTGTGTGCAGCGTTCAGTGATGGAGCATGTGTTTGCTTTGAACATTCCCTGCAGTCCGTTAAACTCCCTCCAGTTTCTGGAACTGCTGATTAGATTTCATCTTACTGCTAAAAGGAGGTGAAATGAAAAAATACCCAGGAAGACAGAGTTGGAAAATCATTTTGATTTTAGCGATCTGGGATGTTGTTAATAGCACACAAGCATTAAAGACAGATGAGTTTTGTGTTGATAGCTTCCCTTTGAAAAGCTATTAGTTGGAAAAACAAATTGTCAAGCAGGTCCTATCTACAGCTGCAAAATGTATTTTGACATTTTTCTTACAGTTGTATGTATCTATAAATGAAAACAGTGCATGTTTTCTGTGCGCTAGTTACTTGTAGCACTGCATATGTTGCCACCTCTCTTCATGAAAAATCTACCTAGCCTACATGGAGATACCCGAAGTCAGAGAAAGCACAGGTGGTTTTTGAAAAGGAATTTCTTAGCCCACTGCCAGTTGTCTGAGCTGTTTGAAATCTCTTTTCTTTCAAGCTGTTTTTGACTTGTTTCTTCTAAAGTTTTCAACAAATGGGTTTTGGTTTTTTTTTGGTTTTTGTTTTGTCTTCCCCCCCTACCCCAGTCTTAGAATCCATACAGCATCTTTGCTTCTTTTGCCTGACCACAGCAGGAGGAGGGGTCTGTTACTAATTTGTTTTGATATGGTACGCTTTGGTCTGTATTCTTTTTGAAATTAATTCCTTTTGCAGGTGTGAGGTTAGAGGTGGTGGTGTGCTCCCAGCGAAGGTGTCATCCACCACAGAGAGGAGGTGGGAGGCTTTGATCAGTGTGGCTTCTGTTTTCTTGTTGTTCATTTAAAATGTACCAGTTTGTAATGCTGTTTGGCTTTGCAGGTCCTTGTTTTATTTCCTTCCAAGTCCTTCCCCATCCTTTTAGGTTTTGTTGTTTTCATTGCTGTTCATTCTGCTTAACATTTACTGGGGTTTATCTGCTGGAAAGTGGCGACTCCAGGTTTGATTTAGGCAGCAAACAAAACCTAGTCTCATGTCTGTTTCCATTTTTTAAACAGCCTTGTTATGGATGGCAGAGTGCATTATGAAGAACACGCTACCACATGCTTAGACTTATGAGGTTTGTTGGGACAGAATTATGTGGCAAGGTTTAAAAAACATTATCTAACCAAGATGCAAGCTACGAGGCATCATGCATCAGAGCACGAGCCACTCCAGTTTCTAACAAGCACAAGTTCAGGAATATATGCCACAGATCAAGCTGTCTGACAACTATCTACTTTTTCTAATAACTTCTGAACATTTTGGGAGGTTCAGTGCAGTATGAAAAAAAAACCAAAAACACTCCCAAACATTGGTCTGAGTAAGAGCAGCAATTGTTCTGCTCTTCCTTATGATTCAGCTGTTTACTCACTGTGTGACAGTAAGCCAGTCATTTAGCCACTTTGCGCCTTATTCTTCTTGTTTGTAAAATAAGGCAAAAGCTGTCAGGGTAATTATGAGCTCTAATGAATTAATATGCCTGTGCTACACTGGAGAGGTGATTTTTTTTTTTCCCATCTCACACTTTACTACTTGCCATGTAGTTCAGTGGGAGCAATTTGGAAGAAGAATTCTTTCTAGGAAGAATCCTTTCCCCTACTGTCCCCCATAATTTTTCGATTCTCTCTAAAGATTTTTACCTCCTATAAAGTGATTTGTATGGTTAAAAGCATGAAAAATCCGTTGCTGTCTTACCCTGAAGATTTGCAGTATCTACGTCAATCCCTGATGACCTGTGCCTAAGTCACTCTTCCTGCTTAGCAGATGACTTGAGCCTTCTTAGAGAAGTGCTTCATTAATAGCATTATACCAAATAAATAGGTGCAGCAGTGATGTGAGAAGAAACAGATGAATGGTAATTATTAGAAGCAAAAAGCTAACAACACGACCCCAGTTTGGCACAAAGTATGGACCAGACAAATCCCAAGTGGCCAGTCTTTCTGCACTGGCTCATATTGTATCTTTACTCGACATAGACCCTTCTAATTTCAGGCCAGACCTGGCAGGATTTGCTCAGGACAAGGTTTGATGAGGTTTTGGGGTTTTTTTAAATGTAGATTTTTGTAAATGAGGCTACTGAGTTAATTTTTCACTTGCTTGGAGATGAAAAATGAGAAGGGGCTTTTTCATTATGAGGTGCAAGCAAATGCTAAAAACTCTTTGATCCTGCAGTTTTGCCTCATGGTGTATGGAAAATCCACACACCGGGTCCTAAGCAGTGTGGTAAGCAACTCTCACTTCTTATTTCAGTCTAACAGAAGAGCAGATGCCTAAACAGCAGAATCACAGCACTAGGAGCAAGTCAGTTACTTTTCTATGAGTGTTTGAAGTTTGAGTCTGAGTTCAGATAACCATCCATAAGTTGTCAGGTTTCCGTAGAGGTTGATGTGACTGAAAACTCACCATCAACCAAAATAGCCTAGAAATCTCATACTATCTACTTTAGTCAAACACATTGTGCTGGTTGTCTGTGGAGATTACCAGGAGATTTCACAAGGATGGCAGGGATTTTGGCAGTCCAAAGCCAGCCAGAAGCTGCCAGTATGGTTTGGAGGATGCTTCTCTGAGGATTTTAGAAACTAAATGAATGAGTTTTGAGTAAACGCATACCACTCCGCTCATTTTGCTTAGCTGCATGCCCTGATGTATTCTCTTGGCCAAACAGCCTGCCCGGAGCTCCACAAGACCCCAGAGGGCTAGCTCCCAGTGCAGCACTTGTCTTCCCTGATGGCTTTTAAAGAGCTGCTTCTAGGGATCTGTGTACCGAGTTCTGGTCAGTCACTAAATAATATTAAGACCTCTGCCCCAGGTCATTGCTGAACATAGACTTGGAGGAAGGATTACATAGCTCTCTCCACAGACACCGTTTTTAGGCTGCCCTGCAGGTGAAACAGCCCACACTCTTCCATGCCTGAGCTAGCTGGAGGACTACAGTGATCCTGGAATTGGTTGGCATTTGGTCCATTTGCAGCTTGTAGAACCGAGCGATGCTACAGGCTAAGCCCTGTGCATCAGATAAAAAGGTGCTAGGGAGAAGGAGAAAGCATCCAGTTCCTAGAGCCTTCCATGTTTATAGGCAGGTCCTTTTGCGTGCCGCCTTTTTGTTCTTCCTGTATCTGTGAATCCTCTGTACAATTTTGGGAACCAACAATGCTAAATATAAAGGGAAAACCGCCCAGCAGCTCTCTTATTTTACTGTGACAACATGTGGACTAGACAAAATCAAAGCTTGGGGTTTCCAGGGCAGCAAATTAGTCTTTGTAGCTGCAGACTTCTTCTCTGGCAGCTAGGCTTCCTGTAAAGAAAAATGAAAGGGGAAGATGTTATGGATCTTCCTGAGAGGACAAAGTCCCCAGAGAATATCCTCACCGAGAGTCCCTAGAGTTGTAAAAAGGACTGGGAAAAAATCCTGTCTGTCCCTGGTGCTGCAAAACAGATTAAGCTGCTGTGTTCCTGCACCGCTTTTCTCCGTGAACAGGAATGAAGACAGTGTAAGAATACTCCCAGTGTATAAATCAACATTTGGGAGTAATTTACTCCTTGAGTGGTTCCCTAAAAGAAGCAGAAGAGAGAATAAAATGAGTATTTGTCACAAATGTAAGGCAGCTGTTTCCCCCTTTGTTTTGAGTCCCATGAGTAAAAGTATCTGGGCACTATCAAGTAAAGACTGGAAGTGCTAACTTTGGTTGGATAACGTGTGCTGTGTCCAGAAAGTGTCTGCCTTTGGAGAGAAGCGTATTCAGGAAAAGATGCTCAGCAAAGCAACACCATAAAAGCTCTGCTCTATAGATAGAAACCCAGGCTGACATGTCTCTGCAGCCATCACAGAAGGAAGAGTCTATGCACTTTGCAGGATCAGAAGTAAGGAATAGTTCTTCCTAATATTTGCCCTCTGTCTTGTCTAAGGTGCTTTTTCTTTTCCTTTCTGACAAGGGTTTTAGTTGTACCTTGTGCTTTTGTTGCTGAAACTCACGGGCAGGACATTCTCTGGATTATTGAAGAATAATTTTCTTGTGTTTGTTATATCAGAACCAAGGTGCCTGTTTATATGTCTCCATCTCTTTTTCTATGCAGTTAAAGAAATTTCCACCTTTGCAGGAAGGGACACATTATTCTTAATCAAAACTTGAGAATGTGGCAGGAGGAGGTACAGCTGCGGATGAGCATTATCTAATTCGCCCATCCTGTCATGTGAACATCTCTGCTTAATTTAATACAATTATTTCATCAGTGAGGATAATATCAGCAGCATGATTCATTTATACAGCATGTTTCACAACTGCCTTTACCTCTCGGCTTCTTATTATCACTACTGATAAGTTCACTGTGCGTGTTTTCAGAGGAAGGGTACGGGATGCAAAGGAAGCTGCCAGTGTCTCTGTGTGAGTGCCTGGACAACTGTAGTTTTGAGGGATAGTGATGCCAAAGGATTTTCTTTGCATACATGCTGTTGCACTTCAGTTTCTGATATATATTGGTTAGGCATTTCTGGATGAGCACAAGACTGAATGGTTAAGCCACTGACTGGTTTCATTGTTCAGTGAGCGACAATAGCAGCATTGTCCTCTGCCCCAGACATGCCAGTGAGTGCTCCATATTTTGCATTTCTGTTGAAATGAAGATCTCCACAAAACAGAAGGAGGGTGGGGGAATGAGGCTTTGTTTCTGGTGAGGTGGCAGAGGCACCCCCTCTCTGGCTTCTTATTTCTAACTCATTTGGCTGTAATTTGTACTGTCAAGGTCATTTAAATAGGCAGCAAGATGTGGCAAATGTGTTCCCAGAGGTCATGAAAAGCCTCTTTAGTAGAGCATGCTAGGCTGTGCTTATGCCAGGTCATTTAAGCACATTTGTATTGCCAGTCAGATGATGCACCGAGTAGTTCATGATTTTGTAATAAACCGTGCAACCTGGACCTTCAGCGTGTGCCACAGTGGGATACAGCGCTTGGATTTAAATGACAGGACAATAATTCAGTAACTGTATTTTAATAGTAGGGTAATCTTTAAAATGCGTGAAAAGAAGTGAGATTATTAAATCCCAATGAATCGTCTGGGTTCTTCCCCACAACCACCTTTTTTTTCTTTCTCTGAAACTGGTTCATTCATCTGGGCTATCTGTCTTTTATTGAGCTCTCGGTGTCGAAATCATGCCGTTTTTAATAAACAATTTGTAGAGATTCTCAAAATCAGATTTTTTTCTTTCCCCTTCTTCTTCCATATCCATTCTCCATAGAGACAAATTAACTGGTTATCTTAGGAGGAAGAGAATAGAGATAGAGTGATTGAAAGATTTAGAAGGCACCATTTCAGCCAACTGTTTGCAACATTGGTGACTGAGACTCAGAATTCCTAGGTCTGTCTGAAACACGGCTGCTGCCAAATCCGTTCCTTTTCTCTCACACATTTTTTTCTTCCTGTATGAACAAGCACTTTGTGTTTACCTAGAATTTTACCTTTGCAAAGGTAAAAAAACCCCCAAACCTTAGAAAAACAGTGGTTTTTTTAACTCAGCTAGGCAGCTTTCTGCTTAAATGTTGCTTGTCAGGGACTTACATTGGGAGGTTTCCAATTTCTGATCCTTAAGTATGAAATCTCAACATTACACAAATCCAGCTTGAGTGAAGCTACAAAGTACAGCTCTTGAATATTTTGTTTACCCTTCAAATTTTGGTGTAGGTGAAGGGTTCTTAATGGGTAACCTTGTGTAGATCCAGGCCTGGAGGTTGGTGGCCCTGCCTGTGGCAGGGGGGTTGGAGCTCTGTGATCCTTGGGGTCCCTTCCAACCCAGACCATTCTATGATTCTATGATTCTTTGCTTGTACGTCTACAGATCAGCTGGGAGAAAAAAAATCTAAAGCAAATTAAGGATTTAAAGTTCCCTGGGCTCCAAAGTTAGTGACAGTCTCTTCCAATCCTGAGGAGTAAACCACCAGCTCTCCGTGAAACAGCGACTGGCAGTGCTGTGATACAAGTGATGAGAATCTCTTTGCCAATGCTTTGCTCCTGCTGTGGGTACTTCATCTTATTAGCCCTCTGTCGTGTGGTTTTGCTTATGCTTTCTTCTCTACATTTATTTTTTGTGTGTGTTTTGTTTTGTTAGATAAATGTGCTACTTTAAAGGAAACATTTCATAACCTTTAATCAAGATCATATTTTACTTTCATCACATCTGTGTTTATGTTATTACAAGCCTTTTGGGTCTTAACATCCTCTGGTCTAAGCATTAATCGTTTTGGCTGATATATAAATAAATGTTTGACTTTAACTCCTTAAAAATACTGGCTTGGAGAAAAAAAATCCTTATATCGATGGCATCTTAGAATAACTGCATGTCATAAAAAGGCAGGGACCAATCAATACTGAACTTCTCTAAAAAAAAAAAAAACCCAACCTAAGTGCAGAGAGTAGTTTTAGATTCTGTGATCCCACTGTATAAAATTGACTCTCCTTGCTGTTGAAAGATACCATCTACCTGGAGTGATCGTGCCACATCTGGGTTTTTCATTACTCTTATTTGCCCTAGCTGTCACGTTGCACTTACACACATCCTCGGTAGAACTGGGAGTGAAGCCTGCTAAGCTGTAACGTGGCAAAATGCTAGCTGGGAGATTTTGTGGTTAAATATAAAGGTGGGCCAACATCTAATTCTTCTCATGGCTATGCAGGCGCAAATCAATAATGAAGACAGTACAGATCATGATTTAAACTGGAAGAGCAGAGAATTTTGGATTTATGTCTGCGGATAGGAAAGAGAGTAAAATGGCTCGCCAGGTATAGGAGCGAAGACCCAGTCATCTTCACACTTACCACAATTGTATATTATTACCTGTCTCCCAGATATTTTTTAGACTCCTGTGGAATAAATCAGTGTAGTTCCACTGTGCTAAAGGAAATTACTTAAATTATTATCAACTCATGATCCAACATAGGATTTCTAAACTCTCTGACTGAATTTTTAATGTGTTTGACTTCTAGTGAGGATTTGAGAATGCTTTCTGAAATACCAGAAGTAAAAATGTTATGAAGACCAAACAGTGAAGTAATATCATTTTGTAAATACATACAATAGCTGAAAATTGTTTACTTATCCTCCTTTATGAGAACCAGGCTTCAGTGACCTCTGATTAATTTACCATTAGCCTGAACACACAATGAAAGTGAATGAAGGGGCAATTTGGAATGACATTTATCAGGTCTGGAACTGTCGGCTTCTATTATTTCCACAAGGCCGTATACTTCTTGGCTCCAGAGAAGGCTGTGCTGACTTGAAAGAAGAGGAGCATTCTTACTACCAAGAATAGTCACAACACAGACAGCTTCATCGCTGGATGCCTACATTGGGAAAAAAAAAACCCAACCCTCCCCCATTTCTAACTTGTGAGACCAAACCCAGTGTTCTACAGTAGACTTATACAAGATCTTGCCTTCACACCAGGCTATGAAAAGGGAACGGAGGAACTGAGGAAAGGGAGAAGGAGTAAGAGAAAGGAAGGAAATAAACTTTATAGGGACAGGATAGCTGAGGGATCGAGTCAAAAGGACGAGACTGAAAAAAGCCTTTCAGCACAAGGATGCAGGTTGGAGTCCGAGCTGACTATGCAGCAGGTGAGCACCGTTCCCATCGGGGACGGGTTGCTGCTCCGTATGAAGTGTTGCTCTCACTCAGACTTCAGTGGCCAGAGAGCACGCTGCGGCTTTCAATACCGTATCTGAAACTAATCGGCCCCTTTTGTTGAGGCTTACAACAGAGGTCAGGAATTGACTATACATGGAAACTAACCCCTCTCGGATTGAACCGAAATACGTCTGTGGGCCCGTTTGCTTTGCATCTGATACTGTCTTCCAAATGATGACTTTGCCCTTCAGGCATCCTTGTCTGGCGTAGCATTGCTGCGTTTGGTTGGTTCGTTGGCTAGTTTGTACTTCTATGCAACTATCTCAGTACTGATTTTACAACGTTATAGTTGGACTGCTGTGGGAATTTATTATTTTTTTTTAATTGAAATCGGTGAACCAACAGAGCAAGTTCCCTTCCTTTGGCTAGTTGGTTAATCTATTTTATTCTAATACACATGGATTTGCATTTCTGTAAGGTAACTAATGCCTTCTTCAGATGCCAAAAGCTGGTGGAACTGGGTGACATTTTTAACCCCAAGGCTGAAGTCTCCTAGAAGATCAGCAGAACTCTGCCTTCTAGCGGCCTAAGTAGCATCTGAGAACACAGACTATTGGCTCCTGAGACAACTTTATGCATTGATTTTTTTCCCCTATATGCACAAGTTGCATCTAGGATGGCTTAAATGTAGCTTAAATACCACTTTAAGGATGACAGCTTTGTTCTCGATGTCCCTGATATGTTTGTCTACTAGGTTTTAATTTATTTTTATCTATGACTATTATAAAAGTGTAGAAATAATCAAGTATAACAAAAGTGCTTTGCTGAGAGCTTGCTTCTTTAAAGTAGCGGAAAAGGTATATGACAATGCTTTGCAGAATTGTCCTGTGTTTGGAGACATACATCTACATCATACTTTCCACAAGCAATCTGCAACTATAAAATACCTTCTTTACTGCAGCACACCACCCTCTGTGGAAAAAGAACCAGCATTATATGATAGGAGTTACAGATACCTTCGTGGTAACAGCAAAACATTCAAACATTTTAAGTCTAATCCCAGTCAGCTTTGCATTGCTGTAAGTCAGGAATAATTCTGTAAAACTGAAGGTGCTTACAACTTTGTGAGATCAGAATCGGCTTCTTCAGTGCCTAGAGCCCAAACCCGGTGGTGTGATGTAACACATCCTGTAGCTAAAGGATGGCTTTCCTAAGCCACAGTGTCAGAGGGTAGCTAAGCTGGGATGTGATGGTTGGCTCTAATACCGTATCCATTAGTTCTGGTTATTTAAAAGTCAGTTAAAATCACTTCTGAAATATCCCACTTGTTGAAAAGCTTTTTCTCCCTTCCCTGTTTTTTTCTTCTTCTTTTTTTCCTTGTATTTTATTTGGGTCAAATTGGAATACATGACTTAGGATTTTCGTGTGGTTTATAGCACTGTCTGTTACCCTGTGTAATCAAGCCAGGTTTAGGAATACTTCCAGTTACCCTGCAAAAAATGTCACCCAATCTTTCTATTTTTGCATAATAATAATAATGACGGAAATCTTGACATCCAGCTCCACAGAAGATGAAAAAACCTAAGAGCTTATGCAGAATTAGTCAGGTTATTGTTTCAAATGTTTTGGAATAAAAGGACAGGTTCTTCTGCTATCTTGTTGTGATGGAAGTATTTATTTCTTACAATATTTTCATGCTCACAGTTCTAAGCCTGGGATGTTCAGAGGGCAGCACAAATATTTAAAAAATAAATGAAAAAACAAACCAAACCTGACTGAAAACCCATTCCCTCACACTTCCCTATTTGAGGGGTGGTGGTTGAATTTTAAGTGAAAATGCTCTTCAGTTCTTAATTAATTAATCCACATCAAGTTTATAATGAAATAACAGCAAAATATAACTCTAAAAATGCTCTTCAATTTCATCATAGAAGCGTATATTTTGTTGATGGGAGTAATTTCTTCAGAGACATTTCTTACATACAAATCACGAATGGAGGATGCTCTCTGATCATGTCATGCTAATTTTCCAGTTTATCAGTCATCTCAGTTCCACACTGAAATGACAAGATGGTATCACATTAGATCTTAATATATATCATGCAACCTTTCCAGTTTAGAAGTTCATATGAGCTGAAAACAACTGTCTTTGCTTGGATGGCTGTTGTGCCAACAGCAGGTTTTTAGTAACATTCTTTTCTCTTCTGCTTGTTGCAGGATGAAGTGGCCCAGCCTCTGAACCTTTCAGCCAAACCCAAGACATCTGATGGCAAGTCTCCCACATCACCCACCTCCCCTCACATGCCAACTCTGAGAATAAATAGTGGGGCCAGTTCACTAAAATCCTCCGTGCCAGCAACATTAGCTAGTCCTTCAGCCAGAGCTAACACAATAGGTAAGCTCAATTTTATTTGTCCCTCCTTATAATGATGAATCGATGTTCCTGGAGAGTGGGCATTTATCAGCCAGTGTCAGACCGCAGGTCTATGAGCTGTCATGGGTTGACCATAATACTACATTTTTTTATGTCAGTACAGAAACTCCCACAGACATACCATGTCAGGAGGAGTACCTTAACTTTTACGGGCTCAGAAAACAAAGACCTGTGTTATTTCAGAGACAGCTTTATCAATAAAAGTTAATAAATGCTGTTTGTTTAATGGCATACATTAAAGACAGCGACCTGTCTAATCGTGAGCATTAAAAGTCCCATGACATTGTACTAGGTCATCTGAAAGTGATGGATAAACTTTAAAAAAATACCCTTTATGTTAAAAGCCTATGTAAGCATATACCTCTTTGTGAAATTCCAGGTTTAATCCTTAGTCTGCAAAAAAAGCTGCTTGGAACATTATTTTACCTTCATCTAATACGCAAAAAAATAACCAGGTTCATTCAAAAAATCAGGGTTGATGATGTATTGTGCAAAAAGTCTTGACTGGCTGTTCTTCACATCCTTCCAGGAAACAGCATTAATTCTTCCTCCTGCCAAAACTACCTCTCTGCCTAAAGACCGTCCAAATAATAGCAGTTGTAGTGGTGGTTTTACAAGTCTGATGTGTTAAAGGAAACCGCTTTTTTGTGTGTCTTACTGCTCTTAAAGCATCTCCTGATGGCTGCTTTCAGGGGTGGCACAAAAGCCAAAAGAAGCCACAGGTCAAACCTATCAGAAGTTCCTTCCATGGTATCTCAGTGCTATGTAGTACAATCTTTTCGTGTCTCTGTGCACCTCTCCCAAGCTCAATGTAGTCCATATTCTATCTGCATGGACTCCAGATCTAGCTCCCACTATGTTGCACTCACACTGTGCTTACGCAGTTATTGCTAATGTTGATGACAGTTCTGTGTATCAGACAAATAATAAGCCTTTGTGCCTTTTAGAAAAGGAAGTAACTTCATCTGGTATGACATGTCACCATTCTATAAATATTTTGTCAATATCACGTTAATTGTTAATGCATTCATTATTATTAACCCTACACTCTTTAACTGTGGTAGGTAACAATGCATTTCATCTTTAATTTGCTTGGATCTACTCTTCATGTGCAGTGCAGTGAGTTTCAGTTCTTCCATGTTAAAGTTTTTGTCCTCAGTAGAGCATGCATCACATTTAGATGTGGAGTTAAGCATCTGACCTGCATCTCAGTGACAGGACATCTCTTGTTCTCTCCTCTCCAATCTTCTTTCCCTACACACCTGACATTTTACATAGGTTTGAGGCCCCTGCAATTTACTTCTTTTAACAGAATGCAGATTTTGAAATGCCGTACCTGTAATGAGTGATAATGTAATTGGATAAAAGCTGTGAGGATGAATGGAGCTTTAAAGGTCACTCTTGTAAGAAGAATTAATGTGTTATACCATTAATAAACCATGGAAAACTGTGGAGCAAAAGATAACATACTTAAGTTATTGTTAATGACATAGAGTTCACTGCTGTATATCTCTCAGCTACAAATATAGAAAGTGACTTTTTGAGGCTGCTGAGCAGTATCACTGTGCGTACTGTATATATAAGATAAGCAGTCTTTAACCGGTGCAGGAGTTGGATGGACATAGCCTACTTCTAACAAAGGTTCATCCTTTAATGGCAAAGAAGGAAAGGCTTGTGAACACTCTACAGTCTTTTCCTGCTCGCTGCTAGGTCAGATCCAACCAAAGTTGCAGCAAGTAAAACTCATCATTTGGTGATCTTAAAAAAAAAAAAAAAAAAAAAAAAAAAAAGAAAAGAAAAAAAAAAAGTGAGCATGAAATGTCAAGTCACCTTCCAGTAGGAGCTATGCCACAAAAAGTTTTGATAGAGTTTTTTAACAAAGGGACTATGGTCCCTAAAAATGGCAGAAACCAGATTAGTTTTTTATCTTGAGAGATGGATCCCTCTGCCAGAAGTCACCAGGAAACATGCAGACATTTGCCAGACAGCTGCTTCTCCCCACTGAATGATGTGAGCTGCAGACACAAGGCACAAGTTGTCTGTCCTCGGTGTCCACACCCCACCTTGCCGAGGTGTAGCCGAGCCGGCACTTTCCACTGCTGCCCACTGTAAATGCAAACCCCTCTCTGAAAGCAGTCCTTCCGGCTGCTCCGTTCCCACGGCACGGGGAAATGCCCGTGTGTTGTTCAGTTATCTTCAGAGGACATAAACTTAACAGCCTCCTCTGATGAAGAGTGTAGCTGCATTCGGGCATAGCCCTTTTCTAGAGCTATCCTTACAGCGTATAAATTATGCTACAGACTGAGCAGTCACAAATGTCGTGGCTTCATGTATGACTTTAAATCCAAGCATTTCTTTTTGGGAACAGGCATATGTCCGTGTACTAAAAACAGAAACAACTTCTCTCTGCCCTTTGCCATTATCTTCAACATCTCTGTGCTAGTTTGGCAATCCTTGTAACTGAGTGCATTTTATGTAATGCAGTTCCCCTCTCTGTCAATAATTCACCACCTACCCTAAACAACAATAATTTACATTCAACTCACTTCTATATTAATCATTTCCCTGCACACCAGCATCTTGGCAGCTACTGAAAAACATAAGGAGTGCTTGCTTTTATTCACTGTCATGTGCCAAACTGTCTCAAAGATAGCAGTATTCAGGAAAAGCCAAATAGTCTGGAGAAGGGCATGAATTCCAGTTCCTAGACAAATTCGGCTGCATTACAGATTGGAAGTATTATACCTAGCCTAATCAAGAGCACAACCAGCAGTAATACTACTGTTTGTTTGTTTGTTTGTTTGCTTCCTTTTTAATTTATTCTGACTACATGCAAGCTTGATCAGCAACAGATGCAAAGTGGGGAAGAAACCAAGCAAGTTGATAAAATGGAGGTGAAAAAAACCCCAACGACCCAGCAATCAGCTGGTAGCATTGTGCTGGTGCAGGTTGTATCCTTCTTGCACTGGGAAAGCTGGAATTCCTGGAATTCCATTGGCTGGGAATCACTGAACCGGGTCATTTGATAAACATGATGCGGATTGAGTTACTTCATGCAAAACTTTTGGGGTTCCTGGGTATTTAGCCAAAAGCTAACAGTGCAGTTAACAACAGTCATCCTGCACGGAAACTTTTCTTGCTGGTTTCTGCGCACCAAGGAAGATGGGAATGCTAGTCCTGTTCTGTCTGCAGACTGGAAAAACAACAATAGAATCCCAAAGCAAACTAAAATCCTGACAGAGACACAGCACTGAACTAATCTGACATCAGCTTCTTCCCCTGAAATGTTTTAAGCAGCAAGACAATGTCCTACGTTTTTTGGCAATCAGCGGATCAGATAGAAGAGTCTAGCAATACAACAAGGATGTGTAATCTGACATGATTAGACAAGGCTCTTTAGGAACAGAACATTCATAATTGAGACAAAGAAAGAGTATTAATAACACTTTCCTAACACGGCAGTTAGCCATTTTATATTTCCTTTCTTTAATCTTAGTGTTTTTCAACAAATCATGGGATTTAATAGCGTGTTTTGGCAGATTAGAGGATTTATGGCCCAGATGTTTTTTGTTCTAAAAATGGATTAGGGTGTAAAGTTTGCTGGAATCCATGGAACATGTTGAGGCAAGCCGGTCATTTTGTGTGTGATTAGTGCCTGCCTTCTGTCTCACAGTCCCTCCATCTGTCACAATTCACCAATGGATCTGGTTAGATTTAGCCTCATGTCACAAACAGAAGTCCCTTTTCTGGGCAATTTCATATTACAGATTCATTTTATGCCGTTTTTATGCCCTAGTTAAAAGACAGAAAGAAGTGTGTGCGTGTGCGCGCGTGTGGGGATGTGGAGAGGGGGAGGGAGATTGATAGATATTAGCCTCTCCTTTAATGTTTGAAAAATAGACCGGGGCTTGGAGTCTCCCATCAGTATTCTATCCTACAAATCACATGCAGATCATAATAAGTATAATCTACAGTACGCTAAAAGAAAAAAATGACAAAGTGTCACATTTAAAATTAAATAGTATTAGCTGTGCCGGTGATGCTTGTAACATTTTAAAAGGAAATAATTCAGTGACTACTAAGGCTAAGCCCTAGGCTGTGAATTTGCAGCAAAACAGTGGACATTTGACCTACTATTAGCAGCGTGAATAGGAGTGGGAATGTAGGTCTGTGTAGCTGTGGTTCCTTATACATTTCTGAATGACAGGTGGTGGTGGGGAGCATTCAGTGGATGAGGTTTCTCTTCCCAGCCATTATGCATTTCATATCTATAGCAAACCACCGCCACCTGTGGTTTATTTTAATGTATTCACAAGTTTTAAGAAGGGGAAGAATGAAATGGTCTGTTTTTAAGAGTTTGGGATTGCTGGCATGATCAAAGCTTCCCCTAACTCTTATCCAGTTACATCCTGCTGCATGCAAACCACGGGGCTAACCTCTGCCACATTAGGGAAATACTGAAACTAAAGGGATCAACTATCAGGACGATGGTTTTGGCAGAGGGGTTTCTTACGTGTTCTGTCCAGGTGTCTCTATCATAACAATTATAAAGTCCAGACAGTTTTCTGGGCATTACCTTTTAACTCTTTCTCATTGATAATGATAAATTGTTGGTGTATTTTATCAATGCAAGCTAAAGTGTTCTCTTGTAACTTTCTTTTTTTAAGATATCCTTTCTTCTATCACGTCGTCAGGTTATTTAAATGACCACGATGCTGTTACCAAGGCAATCCAGGAGGCCCGACAGATGAAGGAGCAACTTCGGAGGGAGCAACAGGTGCTGGATGGGAAGGTGGCCGTGGTGAATAGCCTGGGTCTCAATAACTGCAGGACAGAAAAGGTGAGTGTCCAAGGCTCGCTTTGCAAAGGGTAAGAAGCTGCCTTTGGCTCGCCCTACAGATGCACAGGTTCTTCCTCTCCTCCTTTTTCCATCCACTCGTTCTGTTTTCTTCTTCTCCATTTTTAAATAGAGTGATTTCTTCTTTATTAAAAAAAAAAAAGTAGTAAAAAGCAAAACAAAAACCACAACCAAAAGATGACACGAGAGAAAGACCTGGAGACCCTTGGGGGAGAGTGGGGAGGAGGCAGAGATAGTTAAAGCCTTCACAAGAACTTTGGAGGCCACTAATTCTCTTTTCCAGCCTGTCAACATGTATTATGAGAAGGTGATCTTGGAAATCTCAGGCTTGGGGTCTAAGTGGAAATCTTGCTTTATAGAAATGCTTACATGTGTTTGTGAGATGAGCTGGATTTGAAAATATTCAAGCTTCTTTAGGAACATAAGCTTTGCTGATACTCAGGCTCAGCTTCTGGGTGTTTAGCCTTGTGAGGTTGTCATATATGATATTTTGTGACCATTGCAATGTAGCACTGTCATGTCACGTTAGATGGCTTAATAAAATTGAAAAAAATGGAGAATTGACAACAAAGTGCACCAGACATGTGCAGCGAAACTCAGAGGAAGCAGAACATACGGGCCTGTCCAGCTTCTGCTTTTGAGCTGGCCTGTGAAGCTGGGCTGTAATGAAATAGCGACAAAGTGAATATTCTCTAGTAAAATGCCTACGTATTGTTACCGTCGCATGTGTCAAGGAGGTGGTGATTTGCTGCTTACTCTGGAAACACCTGATGTTTTTCTGCGCGCTGCCCTGGCTTATGGAGGATAAATAGACCTGCCAGTCCTTGCTGCCACATTTATAGTGAGTTGTCCTTATAATACTGCCACCAAAGATACACATCCAAACTCTTGTCTCAACATCATGTGCTTAGCAAGACTTTTTTCCTCGATTCCTGTCTTCCCCTGCAACGTTTCCAGAGGTGGCTCAGCCTGCACTGTGCAGTAGAACAAAAATGACCATTGTTGCGTTTGGTGTAAACTGAATTTTACTGGAACCATTTCTGGTGGCTCTTCACTGTAAGGCCTTGGGTGAATCTCTAGGATAGGCAGATAAAGAGAATGAATAAAAAAGATCAGCTATTTAGCAGAAACTTGAAAGTCAGTCATCCTAGGAAGCTCGTGAGTCAAACAATATTGTCCAGAATGAGCAGATTGCTAATTTGGATAGCTTTCCATTTTCCCTGTTTTTAGATGGAGTTTGATCAATAAGCTGTGAGAAGCCAGCAGTCTGAGTAATGAATGTTAAATGTACATGTGAGTCTCTCACTACTGTACTTTTTTCATCAGCCTATCCTGGGTCTAAGTGTTGTAGAAATTACTCCAATTTCATGCACTTTCTTGGGAGGAAGGGGAAGGAGAAAAGAGGTCAGTGTAATAGGTATCTGGCAGTACATACATTCTCTCTTAGAAGAATAAGAGTGCTGGTAGGGGGAGAGAGAAAGAAAGAGAGGGACGGAACATGTTTACAGCATTTCACATAGAGGAGTAGCAGAAGGGAAAAGGGAAAAGCAGAGTGTCAGATATAAGAAGAAGTGATCACAAGCACAAAGGAATTTATATTCAAATATTTAAGCATTCTTGAAAGGATGCTCGGAGCAGAAATTTCCTTTCTCTGCTCCCCATGTAGAAATGACTTTAACACTCAGCCAGATGCTAATGCAAAGTGACTCAAGCTATTCCTCGCAAGCATAGCTAAATTGCCGTTATTTGTTAAGCGCATTGAATTCAGCTGTGGATACAGCAGTTGGTTGCATTCAGAAAGCATCTGTACCCTTTTTTTTCCCTTTTTTTTTTAATCCTCCAAAGCAGAGACAACTCTACCTATCTCCCCCCTCTCCTCCCTTGTGCTGGCTGGGAATTGTCAAGTGACAACCGACCAAATCCTTTTGGACAGGAAGCCTTCATCCTGAGTTCTATATACTTGCAAAGCAGGCCTTGTGGTTGGATCAGGAAGCCCATTAAAAGCACTTTGATGGTATGGAAATTCATCTTCATGAAGCACCCAGGCCCCTAAGCAGCATGCTGTTTAGCTGTGGTTACAGATCAGTCATTCACATCGGAGGGCAGTAATTGTGCTGACGGCTTGTTCGGCAATGGAAGTACATAAAATAATCCCAGGCCCTCCACCATGGCATCGCGAGTTAATCTTCTTTAATACAGATCAGCTGTTGTTCTAACACATGACTTTATGCTGGCTCTAGTGACTCTGCACAGCCTTTTGATTAAGTAACAGGAGTGGAACCATCTGCATTCACTTTATTCTGTTACTTTCCTATTGTTGGGATTCTCCTTACCCCTTCTGTTTTCACTTCTCACCCTCAACCCCAGTTGAAGTTTATTTTCCTCTCTAATTCATGCCTCCTGGTGGGCTCGTGGAGGGCAGAGAGGAGTCCTTTTACAAGGTAGCAGGAAGAAAAAATTGTTTGCTCAATTGAAAATTTTTCTAGTAGGCTTTGGGGGTTTTGATACAATAAATGCCAAAACTTTATTGGGGCACACTGATTTATTTTATTTTATTTTATTTTATTTTATTTTAGAGAGGATAGAACCAAGTCTGAGCTCTCCTAGACTACAATGGCATTTGAGTTGATGGGGTGACCACTTAAAACACCAAGCACTAGTTAAGAAGTTGCACTTTTTAATTTGTAGAGTCTCATGAGCCCTCTTGCATTTGACCCAACAGAGGAAAAGACGTAGGCTGTTAAGGTTAGGTACCTGTTCTCCTTTCTCGTATCATCTCTAGGCTGTCCACTAACCAGCCAGCTGCAAAGTTCAGATCCAAGCACCCCAATTTCTCTAAAGTTTCTGTCTGTTTGATCTTGGGCTTTAAAGTTTTCTCACTTACTAAGAGCAAGATTTGAGAGGAAGGAAAGTGTTGCCATTTTCAATTAAATTTTATTCTGTTTTTCCCTGTTTTCAAAAGAAAGAAAAAGACTTGGGACAGTGGGTAGTGAGAGGGAGAGATTGCTGCGATGTTATGCCTGAGAGTTTCCCTTCAGAAGCTCTGGGTCCTGCTGGGGGACTTGGAGGCAGGCCCTGAACTTTTGGGATGTTACATTTGCTCACTGATTGCTTCCCGACAGGGAGATTTTGAGGTGGGGGTTGGAATTAAAGCAGCGGTAGTGTAATGTAGCTATGTGTCCGTGGGCATACTCGTACTTAGAAATGTGCATTACGTCCACAGTTACATACAGAGGAAAGACTCTCTCCTTCCTGTAGAGTGATCTCAGTCTTTACAGGCAACAAACACTCGTCTGGGGCTGTCCCAGATTTTCCTCCCTTCTTTGCTGCAGCGGCTGGTGTAGTTATGGAAACCTATGATTCTCTGAGACCTGTTGAGTTTTTAGTTGCATGAATTGCTGCTGCAGCCCACCAGTGAAGATAGACTCTGTGCAGTTCTGAACACGGATGTTAGACTCCTGGTAGAGATTTATGTGCCGGGGTAGCTGGGCAGGCTCAGGGCTTCAAATCACCTCTGCAAATCTCTGTTAAAGCTCTTGGAGCTTTTTTTTTTCCCACACACATGCATAACCGGTTACCTGTCCTGTGTTCCCAGATGGGCTGATACCTGTGGACAGCCAGACCTGCCAGCTGCAAGGCAGTAGTCAGACAGGAATTTTGTGGAATTGGAGAGAAACTGTAGAAGAGGAGTCATAAATGAGAAAAGATTCTAAAAGCCGGCTAGGATGATTTGTGTGAGTCACTTTTTGGGCATCCAACTTGGACCATCTTGAGGGATTTGATTTTCAGAGGATTACAGTAAAAACTATGAGCATCATGATGAACATGGATTTTACTAAAACCTATTTTAATTGCAAATGCAATAAAACATATTTTTACATTACTTTTCTTGGAAACATTTCCGTGTATAAATGAGAAGTGTGTGTATATGTTTTTCCTGGTTTCTTGGAAACCCAGAAGCATAGTTTTATTTGTAATTGTCATCTACGGTTAATTATAGCTTGATCTGTACTATACATAAACAATGCTACCTTTCATACACGTAGCTCAGAGCGCAGATTGTCATCTAGTGCAAACACCACGACGGACAACATCAGCAGGTGGACTCTGGTCTATTTGTTCAACCCCCAAAACTGCCCGTTCCTCTGCAAAGGAGATGTACACAGACACAAAGAGCCAGCATGTGTGTGCGTGCATGCAAGCCTGTGGTGTGCTCTGTCAGAGACATGCAGCACAAACATGCACCGAGCCAGCTGGTAACTTTGACTGCACTCAGATTCCCAAAGGTTTGTGTATGTACCCTGGTACCTGTAAAAGAAGGAGGAAGGGGGCATGCGAGCAGGTGTTTGAGCTTGCCTCCATGTACACTGGTTCAAATGCAGGTACTGGTTCCCAGATTCTGGTGCCTGCTGCTAAAGGTGCCAGCAGCTGGGAGGGCTGTGTAGGTATGCCCAGTCACACGAGCAATTCAGACGTGGTCACACTCACAGCACGTGCTGCGATGAGCGCATCCAAATGCGCACACCTCCTGTGCTGAAGTGTTTCTTAACCTGTGATACCAGTTCTCCCTGTTAGCGCTTGGAGTGTGTCCTTTTAAAAGGCTCTGACATGTACTTGTCTGCTGGGCTGTAACTAAAGAGCTATTTGTAACAATATTTATTCCAGCATTGTAAGCAGGAGCCTATTTATTACTCGGGCTTACGGAGCATTGGGTTCAGGATGCCTTTCCTTCCCATTGCCACCCACCCCCACCTCTCCCTCTTCCCCTTAAGAGAGTGCCAAACATGAAATGACAGTGACCAATGTTGACTTAATGTGGATGTTTAATAATGAAAAAAGTGTGTCAGTTCCAGCGTTAGTTACAAATGGCAGTAAGTATATCGGGTGGCAGCCCTGTAATAATTTTACATCCATCATTCCTTCCTGATGCCTCGCTGGCTGCCTGATGGATGGGGATAGCAGAGTTAACTCTTGAGAAACTGCTGTGATCTGCTCAACTGAAATGAATTCTGTCCCTGCTCTCCCCTCAGGGAGGAGGGGGATATTAAGAATCTCAAACCCGCAGATCCTGCTGTCTTTGAGAAATAAAACACTGGAGCTCACTTTACATGAGGAGGAGCTGGTTTAACACATGGGATTTAAATTTCTCTTGCAGTAGAGAATTTTACTTCAATAACATTTTTTTTCTTCCCCTAATGGTTAAATTTGAACCAGAAAGTCAAAAGAAAAAAAAACACCACAAAAACAACAGAGAGCAGGGACAGAAAAGAAAAGAGTAGGGCTGGTAAAACATAGTCTGACCCCATGCCTGCTGCAGACGCTGACAGTCTGTGGGTCAGAGAGGAGTGGATAAGTTGTGAGGTTTGAAACTGGGAAGAACAGGCCCTGGCACACGCCAGGCTTCCCAAACAGGAGAAACCCACTGGAAATAAATCCAGAGGTGCAGTACTAACATCATAAACCAAATCACTTTGTGAGAGTTAAAACCTGCCCATTTTCATAATCTCCGTAGTATTTTGCTGGAAAAATACTTTAGCGTTCCCAGTGAGTAGCAGAAGCTATATTACCCACAGACATTGCATACACGCATGCTTATCCCTCCCTGCAAGTTCAGCAGACTGCTAATATATATGTCCTGTAATTTGTAGCCTGCTCTATTCCTCCCTGGCCTGTAAAACACTAGGAAAGATGATCAGTGTAATATTTTTGTTCTCTTCTCGCGGTGTGAGCGGAGATCCTTCTGTTTGGAATAATTATTATACAATGTGGGGACCAGGGAGTATCGTGCAGACAATGGGCTGTTACAGTCCCACAATGGAAAAGTTAACATGTTATCCTAACAACTGTATGTCCCTTTCTTATTACCCTTTTCCCTACCCCCTTCCTAATTTTTTCTGAACTGAGGTTCTTTTCCAGCAGAAATTCTTGTGTGTGGGTCGCAGCCCTCTTTGTTAATGCTATCAACACACAGCAGACAGTTTTCAAAAAGGATGACAAGGAGGCGAGCAGGTATTATGTCATCACCCATCCATCACCCTGTATGTCAGCCTTTCAGTGAGTCCAATCAGCGGACTCAACAGGATCATTCATGTTCAAGGATTCCTTTATTCAGCAGAGCTACTGTATTCATTGTTATTTCTCCCGAAACTTTTCTCAAATTTAATTAAAAACACATGTCAAGTTTACACACTACAAAAATCAAAATTGCTTTTGCCCAGTGCTGGTAACTAAGCATTAAACATTTTGATTTGCTTAGGCTGAAAGTTTATTCCTTTTTCCTTCCCTGCTCTGCCCCCCTCCCCTTTTTTTTTTTGCCATTTGCTTTGTGGAGCTTGTGTATATTTATATTTACAGCCTCTGCATTTAATGGCCACATGCCTTATTTTCACAGATGGCCAGTGGAAGACTTCCCCTCCCCCCTTTTCTTTTAGTAAAGCCTGCCTTTGGTTTTGCTACTTTTGTCACAGTGCCACTACTCTCAGTTAGCAAGTGCCTACGCATGGGCGGGAGAGATTCTGCAATGAGGATTTTTTTTTATTCCCCCAAGGACTTTAGCTCTTTATTTTAAAATGTTTTTGGGTTTTTGTTGTGTTAGTGTGGTTTGTTGGGTTTTTTTTCCCCTGATTGACCAGATCAATTTTTCAGATTAAAAATAAGTGTGTATGTGCATGTGTCTTTAGTGTGCATTATGGCAGGGATGCATGGGCAGCGTTAGCTAGTAAAAAATGGGGAAGGAGGAACAAATTCTCTGCACGAAGCTCCCATTGAAGTCACAGAGAAGAGCAGGCAAAGAGAATCAGGGGGAGAGTCCTGGATCCTTGAAGGTGCTGAAGTCTCAATGGGAATTTAAGTCTTCGTGCACTCCAAAGGGCAGAGATTGGAAACATTGAGAGGCGAGTGTGGATTGGGGAGGACTGCAGCTGTTTATACCTCAGTGGAAATTTTATTAAGCCCAATAAAGATGGATCAACTTCCTCCCAAAAAAAAACCCAACCCCAAACAAAATACAACATACAGTTGGTTTGGAGTTCTTGTTATATCTTTCGAGTTTTCTGAATCTTTGGGTTTAAGTTCTAAGCTGTGCCCTACAGCCACGAGAGCTAATTACTTCCTGAGATTTTATTATTATTTTTACATAATGAAGTGCCTCCAATAGCTCGGGCTTTCAGCACATTCATGAGTGCCAGTGTCAGTGCAGTACCTCCTTCAGCCTGATGCTTCTGCAGATTGTGTCCGCTTAGTGTGCTGGGGGATGAACCTATCCTGTTCTGCCCATCCTAGCATGCAGGTGTTCACTTACCTGTGTGGCAAACAGCCAACAGTATGTTCTGGGGGTGAAGAACTTTACTTCTGATTGTAGTGATGCTGGTGCTGGGGAGTAGACAAGGGAAAATGTGGTTTCTTTCTTAGGAGACAGCCTGGATAGCACATCAGCTTCTTCATTGGGGCTGGAAGAAATGTAAGGTACAGCAGCCTTCATAATTTTAATACCTTCTAGGGAAAACCGTAAGAGAAAAGTCAATATATCTGTAATGCTGCTATGCAATTGAGTCACCCATTGTTTAAGAAACAATTGCCAGGAAAGCAGAGACTGTGTTCTTGCTTTCTCTTTATGTGCATGTAGACCCTCTTTCCCAGGATATCCTACGTGGGTTGCGATTTTCGTCTTGTTTCATTTTTGGTGTACCCCCTCTCTTCCTCAACCCTTCCTTGCCTTGCTGATCAGTTTTAACAGCTCTTTCTGACTGGCTGTGAAACCCTTCATGGAAATTTGCATGACAGATTTCATCCAGAGATCTCCAAACTCTTCACAGTGGTGGGAAAATGTCATGACCTCCATCCTGCTTAGTTGGGGAAACTAAGGTGCAGCAGTTTGCAAAAAGTTGCAGAGCATGCCAGCCCAGAAAGCAGACTAGATGAGAAACTGGGTCATGTAACTCTTAACCTATTTGCAATCAGCAGATTACGGCTGGATCTGGTTGAGGTCAGTGCCTATGCCCGCACTGTAAAACTTTTGTAGGAAGGAAGCAGTGTCTCATCATTCTGCTTGGCTTGTGCTTTACATTTTATTTCTTGTTTAAAGTAATGTGTTGGGCCAGCCCTACCTGTGTTTTCATTTAAAAATCCTGACTTACACTCTCTCTCAGAGCTCATGACCAAAGGAAAGGAGAATGTCAGAGTCCTCATTTCCTGTAGAATTGCTACTTCCCATCTGACTTTGTTTCCAAGTCAAATAATATATTTTACTGAGGAAGTCATTCGTTCTCAAATAAAGAATAAAAAAAGATCTTGGGGACATGACCCTGGCCAGGTTATTGAGGATTTTCCTCTTTTTATTTCAGTGGACCCTGTCTTGTCCTCAGTACTTTGAAAGGTGCTGACTTGAGAGCTCTTAAAAACCAAAGACCTATGTCCACAATGTATAGCAAAGAAAATGGCCATACTGGGAGGAGAGCAGTTAAATGTCTGGGCCTACTTGATGCATCTGATTTTTTTTCCCAATAACACTTTGTAGAGCACCTCTCTACTGAGTCCATATAGCACTTCATATAGATCACTAATTGGGTGCAATGTTTTCCTGGCAGTATTGAACCAATCTGAATTTGAATATTTACCATTAACCAAAAGATGCGGTTCCTTTACCTAGTGATGTAGCCCCAACTAAGACTGAATGTGATAATTCAGAAAGAAGTACCATAGAATCAGGAAGAGCCACAAATAAAGGATGTTATTTTATTTTCTTGCTTGTAATGCTGCTTTTAGGTTCTGTGGGTGGATTATTCCATGAAAAAGAGAGATCTCAGATAAGCAAGACTGAAAGAGCTGAGGGGGTGGTGAATGCATTGTTTCTTCATGCTCAACTTTGATGCAACAACAACAAAAAAAATCTCCCAAATGATGAATAGCTGTGACATTATAAATAATCTTTCATCTTCTTTGGTGGTCCACAGAGTTTATGTAATTGGAAGGCTAAAACCTTCTTTGTTGTTTCTTCCCTTTTCATTAGTACAGTAGAAGACTATAAAATTGTGCAGCCAGAAGGGTTTTAACAATTACTGAGTCAACATTTGAAAGTCTCACTCTATTTTATCATTTCATGCATGTGCTTTTTGTGAGTTTTACAGCCCTGCAAGCGTTACTTAACCAAGGTCCATTGCAATGGTGGATCTGTAACTGTACTTTTTTTATTCTATTTTGCTTTCCTTAGTAACATGTGCCATCAGCAAGAGTCACAATTCCACACTTAGAACGAAATTACAAGCTTGAAGTTATAATTTTTAGATAAGATGCAGGAGTGCCAGTTTCAGTTCCTAAAACTACCAGTCTTACTAAGGAACCTTTGGCAAGTCACTTAATGCGTGACTCGGTTTCCCATCTGGTAAACAGAGTTAATTACACTGCCTTCCTTTGTGAAATTTTGTGGCTGAATCTGCTGATGAGCGCAAAACACTTGGGCAATGAAAAAAACGTTAATTTAAATAGAAGATCCCTCGGAAATTCAGTTGTAGGTATAAGATGGTTTGGATTGAGTCATAGACAGTGTGCACAAGTACCTATTCAGAAGTACCGTGGCATTAATATGCAGGAGTAGAGCCTGGACTGCAAATAATTCATCATGTGCAAACCTCTGGGAGAACCTCTCACTACTGCCAGTGGTTCCTCTTAAGTTCTTCCAGCCCTTTGTCACTCATAATGCCTACCTGCCCACCTACCTCATGTTTTCCACATTTTGAAAGGCTGCAGAAGAAGATTTTATAACACAGGCTATTCTGATGTTTATTACTGCAAGTGGCAGAGGAACAGCACAGAAAGATTACTTTTACAAAATCTTCACTTGTATCAGATGAAGGATAAGACTCTTCACCTTTTTGGAGGGCTGAGGAAAATATCATCATGTTGAATGGATAACACCTGGCACAACCAGCGTGTCTGATAATTAAAGCTGTTTTTTCTGTCATAAACAGAAGTGAACTTTCATTGCGGGATCATAGTCTAGCAGCTAATCTGCCTAGTACAATATGCACCTAGTATTTGGTGCCTGTTGACCAAGGTATGTGTCAGAACGGTTGGTATTTACTGGGGCTTGATGAGTGAAGTCTTCTGTCTTAGCTCCACAGACCACATTAGATGGTGTCACGGGTCCTGCTCAACAATCTAAGATAAGAGTAAGCTTATCAAAACTCAGTCTCATTGAAAATACCACTTCTAGAGTTTAGATGTGGGATTTTTTTCCCACAGAGCAGGATGGTAACTACCTGGACAAACTGGGCTTGGAGAGCGGGGTGGGGTGGGAATGGGACACCCAAAAGGACAGTATCAGGCAACCGTCTGTTTCTTTTTACATACTGACACTGAAGGGAACAAAGGTAGCAGGCACTCTGTCCGTCACGGTCGCTGTACTTAGAATTCTTCGGCCCAAGAGCTGCTGGGCGAGTTTCTCCTTGCAGTCCGTATGTAACTGCGCTTGGCTCACTCCAGCTACTTTACAGGCGGGTGTTTTGCCTGGCCTTTCAGTTCACTTGGAATAAGAAAAGCAGGAATGTGAGGCGATGTGCCTCGATGCTCCTCCTCCTCTAGTATTCCACACTGGCTGTATCTCTGCAGGCATCAAACTGAGAGAAAAATACTCCTATCGTCAGGAGAAATGGGGGTAGGGTTATTGGACTCAGAGAAGCAAAGAGTGGACTGCTTCAGTAAAACTGCTAACCTTGAATTATGCAATCGGAAAAACAGCTCTTGCCAAAATACAATTCTAACGGAGTTCAGAGTACTGTCAGTGTTTGCCAAATACCCCAGCCAAAAGGATGTCTCGGAGAGGGGGAGGAGGGATCCGTTGCCATATGCCCAGCATTCACAGTATTCTGGGAGAACTGTGGAGTCCTTCAGGAGTGGAGGCGTGCGCCTGGTCTCAGGTGGACCCCGAGCATTGGTACCATGATCCAGCTCGAGGCAGGAGCAGCGAGGTCAGAGGGGAGTAGGCAAATATCTCCAAATGTCTTTATTTCTCAAACCTTGCAAGGTTTTGCTTCACGTTTGGATGGTAGTGGGAGGAGTTCTGGCAAACATTATCAGGCTGTTCTACATATGTTTTGACTCTTCTTGTTTTATGTTTCTTCTATGAAAGAGACTGCAACCAAGTTCTTGTCATTTTTAGATCAATGTTTTGTTAAACTATGACAGCTATCCATGACAGAGAGCCAAGTAACTTTTGCAGCTGACCACAAAACTGAGTCTGACTTGCAGTGCTTAGTCATTTTTTATATATATTTTTTTCTACATGACACATTCCATGTGTGTATGTGTTTTTCATTGTTCTTTTAAATATAATTAGAACATTGCTGGGAGCTGTGGTACGAATCAATCTTCTCCAGCAGATTACTTTATTTGATTAATAAAGTTTTAGAAACTTCTCAACCCATTAGTGCTATTGACGAACCCTCTCTGGTTATACTTTGAACAACTGGGCAGTTGTGGGACAACAGATTGCTCTGTACAGTATTATCTTCTCCAGTTTGCCCATTACAGTATTTCACATGATCCAGATAACAGAGCTCTTGCTGCCCTTATGGAAAGTCTCTCGTACACTCCAATAGAAATGACCATTGGGATAGTTTTACTTAACCTCTGCCGAAGTTATTCATAGAGGAAAGAAGATGTTTCCAAGATGTATTTCAGCCTTCTGGGGCCTGATCAGAAATTCAGAAATTTAGCAGAAAAGGAATCACTCCATCTTTCCTTTAGCAAAAGATCCCTGTATTCATCCTCCTGCCAGATCAGAAGCGTTCCTTGCCATTTGGTTCTCTCCTTTATGCAATCTGATCTTTCAGAGGTCTCACAAGCAAGACTTTGCAGCGCTTCCCTGGGTCTGGGCCAGCCTTGCCTGTTCCTCCTGGAAGTATTTGCTCCAGGCTGCAATTGATGCCATTTGTGCATTGCTCATAGGATGGACTGCATTTTGTAACATTGGCGGTGGGGCAAATCTGAATAGATATATTTATATTTATGTAAATGGTATAATGATAAACTAAGCTCGAAGCATAGTCCAGCATAGCATGCAGGACTGTAGTGCTTTCATATGTGTGCTGCTGAGCCCAGCATGCACGTACTCCACCTGCTATCACTGGATGGTACCACAGCTTGCTCCTGTTTACACAGCTAATCCAACACAGCGGAGTGGTGTCAGCTTTAAGAATGTGTAATTTGCTATTGAATTAAGATAATGATGATAAATAGATCCTCCTTTTGTATCAACTTGAAACCATTGTGGATCTTCTGTCTGAAGTTCTTAAACAGTCTCTGTGAGAGGAGGCTGGGCTAGCAATGTCAGCGGGTTGCCAGCTTGTTTGGGGTCAGGGGAGAAAAGATTTTTTTCCTCCTTTGTTTCTTAGGAGCTTCCATAAATACTTTCTCCATCAACTGAAAGACTCTGTAGGAAAGGTAAAGAGATGTTTCCATCAAATGAAAAGCAGTAAGTCATCAACTGGATGCATTCAAGCAAAACCACACGGGAATGCTGCTTAGCCCCTTTCAAACATTCTGTAATCGTAAAAGCAGTCCCAGGACTGGAGAAAATTAGCTGCCGTGTGTTTAATGGGAAAAGCATAGGACAGAAAATCAGAGCGCTACCTACATATAGTCAGTCTTTTGCATCCTGCCAGAGTGTTGCTGATCTCTTTCTGCTCTCCTAGTGCTGTTGTGGAGGCTTAGGAAAGAGCAGGCCTTAGCCTTACTCTTGCCCAAATACTTGTTAAACATTTCTAAACATTAACACAGAAGAGTATACAGCTGACCGTTTTGACATCCTCCATTTCAAGAGCAACATCGTGCAGAAGTCCTTTTTAGCTGCCACCTTGTCATTGCCAATGGAATTAAATTGTTACTCTCTGCATTTACATAGCGGGGAGTAAATTGTCACCATGTTGAAAGGGTGGTCTCCACGCCGCCCCACATTTCGGCTGCCTGGAGAGTCAGCTCCAAGCGCTGGGGCTGAGCGGCGCAGCCCGGCAGCTCAGCACTCATCTGGCATTCCTCTACAGCCCCTCTTCAATCATGCCTGTGCTCGCTCCCTTCATCTAATGTGACCGTACCTCAAAATGCAAAACTTTGCCCAAGATGAATAGCAGCAGAGCATCTGTGGTCTTGTTAAGTCAAACTCTGATAAACAAGCCGTACCCCATGCGTACCTTGCAGACAGCATGCCGGAGTATTCACTGACCTTAAGACTCAATCAGATCATGTCAGCAGAGTGTGGTTCTGAATGTAACTGCCTCCGACTTCAACAACGGCTGCGTTTACTGCATAAAGAAAAAGCTGTTAAGCTTGTGCCCTTTGCGCTCTCAGCTCTGTTTCTCTAAGAGGTTTATACATGATTCAAGAAAAGTCTGCAACAGAATAACTCCCCCTCCCCCATAATATGCCCAACAAGAGGAGATGTTCTTTTATATATTAGGCTGGTGGCAGCGTTTCAAAATGATTTCCGACATAAAAATGTTTGAACTCTTACCGTTAGGAGGTTGACGGTAAATAGATTTTTTTTTTAAGGAAAAACTGCTGACTTAGGTTATTTAGCTGAGATCCATTTGAAAGAAATACAAAGTCAACTTATTCCTGACTTTCTGTCTGCTGACAGGCTGGTTTGGAAATGAGGGCTGTTAAAACCAGTAGATCCAAGAGTTTGGTAAAGCTGGATGCCTGAATGGTTCAGGTGCTTATTCGAAGCTTCTCCGGGCTTCCTGGATCTGCTGTGCCTGGAGGTGTTGCAGAAAAACCCTTTTGCTTGTGACAGGCTGACTCAACTGCGTGAGCTTTTCCTGCAAAACCCAAGAGGATACCTCACCTTGCACGGTTTCAGCGGCAATGTGTCTGCTTACAGTCAGAGTGAAAGGGATCCACAGTGAAAATGAGCATGAAGAGGAGGAGGAAGGTTAACTTCATGTTCCCTAAACTGTGCGAGTGTACAACGTTGGCAGATTAGCCTCTTTTCTAGCTCTCTCCAGAAATTCTTTGTGAAATGACTTGCACGAATCCAAACTGTTCTTTGAATTGCAGATGCCGGGACATCACATTGCAGAAAGCATTTCTGTATTCGTATTGTTCTCTTTTCTGTTTGCTTCTGTAATACAACCCAGTGACATTATTAGGCTACACAGAATAGTTGTAAAGTCTCCGGTTGCCATGTGAAATGTGCAAGTTGGTTTTTTTCTTTAGTTTGTTGATCTTTTGCAGTCATCAGGAGCGGAACAGAGCAACAGAACAGCAATCTTTCTTTCAGGAAGAAGCTCAAAAGAATTTTTTTTCAACTGGAGCCACTTTATTATCATTCTGTATCGTGTCATTTTCTCAGCTTTGCAAAAGGCACAGTGCCTAACATTTTGAAATGTTAGTGCCGCTTTCCTGAAAGATTTATTTTTAAACCTATGATTGTCAGGAAGATAGAACGTTTGTGAGTAAAATTCCTTGGGAAAACAAAAACAGTTGGGAAACGGAACACCTTTGTATTTGTAAAGTCACACGATTCAGGGGGAAGCGAGGTGTTTTGCAGAGAACATTGGAATTGATGGCCCTGGCATGTTGCTCTGGCAATGTCTTCAGACACCGCTGCAGCCTGACAGATTAATTGGCAGCACGCACTGGCCTGTCGCAATCCAGGGTTCACAGATAGTTCTGACTAGATGAATGACGGACAGGGTGTTAGTAGGGTTGGGCAAACAGTCTGGACAAGAACTCGAACTGCTGCCCAAGTATTGTGCTTAATTCAGGCTGACCCTTTCCCAAGGCCTGAGTAACTTTGAACCCGCGGGGTTTTCTTTTTCCCCAACGGGCTGCTTCCTAAAATATTGCCTTTTAAAAAACAAAAAGGGCATAGTCACCCATGTCTCCACACTTTGATTGCAGGCTGGAAAGAGAGTAAAACAATAAATACATTGCAAAAGAGCGCGTAACATCTAAACTCCCAGTCCAGCTTTGCAGTCCCGGGAACATAGAGAGTTGAAGTATTCTTCAGATGTGCAGCCAATTTTATCATGCCTAACTAAACCAATCTTTTCAACACTGTGAAGTTTGCTCATCGCTAGCTAATAAACATGTTTTAAGAAAGGACTTGGTAGAGACTGCAACCATATCCCTTCCAGAAAAAATATTATGTATTCTTAAATACCTGGCTCAAGTAAACTGTTGTGAATGAATTGTTACCCAGCTTCCCTATCAACCTTCTAAATTACCTGTGAACTTTGTAATTGCAGTATTTAATGATTTTCCTGATCCAAATCCCATCATTTTGCCCATATAGGACAAAACAACACTGGAGACCTTGACTCAGCAACTGGCAGTAAAACAGAGTGAAGACGGGAAGTTTAGCCACGCAATGATGGATTTCAACATGAGTGGAGATTCTGACGGTCAGTACAGATGGCTTGTCCTTATTTCCAGGTTAGTGTGTCCATGTCAGCAGGATCTGGAGGAGAATCCAAGTGCTTTGGAGGCCTGTGAGGAGTAAGAGCGGTTAGCAGTAAGTGGATGTGAAGCAAGTCAGGAAAAAAAATGATTCATTGTGTGGTGTGTTAAGTCTGGAGGTGATTTTTGGCCTTGCTGTTCTGTACACTGCACTTCTTCAGACTGGACCAAGACTGTATTTCTGATAGTAATGGAGAATAAAGGAGGCAAATAGATGTAGGATAAATGAGATCTCACAGTGAGTCCTTGAATTAAGGAAGCGATCGTCCATAGATGATGTGCGCTCTGCATCTATAGGAGCTTTCCTGGTTTGATGAAGCAAGTGTAACGTTTGTTTCTTTCTCAGCTATTGCTTATGTTGCTATGGAGAGGGAAGCACAGAATCAGGCAGATGTGTAAGTGTACATTTGCTAGTGAGAGAATTGCAGAAGAAGAAACACCTGATGCTGCCATATATCACCCCCTTCCCATCACAAAAAAAGGTAGAAGAAAGGTAAAATAATATGACTAGCATTTGGTAATCCAGAAAGGAAGAAAGTAAAAATAAACTCTACATTGGTAAGTGTTGGGTTTACATTATTAAGTAGTGAAAGATGGTTTAGAAAAGCTGTTTAATGCTTTGTGTTGAAAAAAAGTTGAAACTCTTCATCCAGTCTACACTATGTGATACTGAATCAATAGCATAGCTAAAAACTAGGCAGCACAGGGTATTTCCTGCTGCTTCAAGTGAAAAGAAGAAATGCCATTAACCTCTTGTGAACACTGACTCATTGAATGTGCAGCACTGCCGTAGGTCACTGATGACAGAGGAAGCTGCATAACGAAAGACAAGCTGGGAATGTTTCTCTCTTTCTTTTTAGGAAGTGCAGGAGTTTCAGAGTCTAGAATTTATCGGGAATCCAGAGGGCGTGGTAGTAATGAGCCCCATATCAAGCGCCCAATGAATGCATTCATGGTGTGGGCTAAAGATGAACGGAGGAAGATCCTTCAAGCCTTCCCTGACATGCACAACTCCAATATCAGCAAGATACTAGGTAAGAATGATAAAGCGCTGTTCTTGCAGTAGTAAAACTCAAAAAACCCTTTTGACTGAACAAAGTGAAGTGCCTGCCTCAACAGAAGTATTCCCGGTAGAACATCTATGTGGCTACTTAGTGACTGCACCAAGGACAGCAGTGATAGGAGCTTTCACCGGGCTCCCCAGCAGCGTACACCTACCATAACCTGAAGCGTCGGTGTGGATTTGTCGTTACTGAGGTTGTGGTGGGGGTTTTGGTGCAAATACGTAAACTGAAGAGGCAAACCCAGTTCATTTCATGTTGAAGAAGCACAAAATGACTGCTATCATTTAGTTGCCCGCCTATTTCATCTAACTGGGTTCTTTGGGGTAGGACACCACCGTATTTGATTTGTGCTATAGCACTTTCTGTTCAAGTCAGCGACCATAGGGAAAAGATGCTAAAATACATCCTTTTATTTTATACACTGACAGTTTTAAATTATTTTTATTATGTTCCTGTTATATTAAATTTCCCTTTAGTACGTGATCTCTATCACAAGCTGCTTTTATTCTAAACATTCTGAAAAGAATACTGAAATAAAAAAAGAAACATCAGAACAAATTACCATATCCTCTACTCTTCACATCTCAAGCAATATTTGTCATGGATGTCATCTACTGAATTTCATGCCATCATCTTCTAACTTCTCGCTACTTGCTCGAATTCCAAGGACCCCATTCAGTCCTAAGTTACTTCTCTGTGCAACACTGAATGATAAGGAAGGTGAATAATGAGGATCTCTTGAAGCTGATGAATTACTGTTCTGCAGAAAAAAAAAAAAGAAAAAAAAAAGTAGTCTGTGACCAAATTAGAGATATTGCCCTTCCACTGATAAAGATTGTGTTACAGGACCCAGGTGTCCCTCAGGCCATTGGGCAAAGGCTTATGCAGGGACCATGTTTACCTGGGCTGCAGGTCTCGTTGGTTTTGCGGTCAGCTCAGGTGGTGCAGCGCAATTGTAATGGCAGCATTAACCAGCTGCAGGGTTGGTAAATGTGCTGAGTTCAGACTGGTCAGAGGTTTGAAGTTTAGGTTGATTAGAGTGGTATTATGAAAAGTTAGCAGGGGGCAAGTGGAAATAAAATAAATTGGTTGGCAAGGCAGAATGTATTGGTCTTGAATAGCAGATGTGACAACATTAACCCATGATTAAAAGGGTGGTACGAGATGATTAGATTAGTTATGGGAACAGGATTAGAAGGCTAAATTGGTTATGTTGATGGTAAAATAACCTTATACTGGTTAGAAGGGATTATACTGGTCAGAGGTGTATGATGTGATTAGACTGAGGACAGGGCAGTAATAGTTTTGGTCTGTTTCTAAATTGAGAGTAGACCTGGTTAAACCTGTTTTTAAATAATCAGCTTCACAAATCTACAAGATCATTCTGAATGGCCCTTTTCATATAGAAAGTACAAAGGGAGCTTGATGTTTTCCCTCCTAACTGATTGTTTTGGATAACAACCTCCGACAGCACGCTGCTAATTCATTCTGCTTAAAACAGGCGCTTGAGCTGGGCTGACATTTTACGCAGTCTCTGGGGATCCTGGTTGACATTTTAAAGGGCTTCTAAGCATTTTATAATACCCTAAAATCTGGTTTTAATAAGCCATTCTGCTGAAATTGTTAACATAAGGAATCACCTTTTACTATTTGGCGCTAGATCAGGGAGATATGGGGACATCTTTTTCTGATTAGATATACAGTAGTTGGAGTAAAATGTGCAAATTCATTACAGATCCTGTTGAGGTGACAGACAGTATAGCTGACTCCAAACTCTTTTCTGTTTTGCTGCCAGATATGGGGAAGAGCAAGGTCTGAAGCAGTGAGAGATGATGTTTCTATTTCTTTCCAGCATCGCACTTAATTTTTTTTTTAATTCCACCTATGCAATGGAGAGGGATGTCCTGACGTCTTTTTTCTTGACAGAAACGGTACAAAGGTCTTCCCTCAATTGCAAAAGGCCGGTCTTTTGAAGTCAGCAGGGAGCTAGCTCTCTGTTAACTGGCATAGGGTGAGCAACTAGAAGCTTACAGTTCAGCCAGGTATTAGGGTCTCTTTATTAGAAAGGTGCAATTTTTCCTTACTCTTTCCTTTTTTCTTTTTTTTTTTTTCCCCTACCAACACTGCTACACATCAAGGTCAGAGAGCTCGTTGTCACAGGGAGTAGCTTCGATGGAGTTGTCACTGATCAAGGGTCATTTTTATAGTAAAATGAGAGGAGGTGCCCTTCCCAGTGCTAGAATTCATCAGGGATTATGTTTGACACTGTGGTATTATGTTTTGAGCATAAAAATTAGATACATGGATTTGTCACTAAATTCATCTGTGCATACGTTTGTCATCCATCTGTTCATTGCAACTTAAACTTGCGGATAATGACTTTTTTTTAGTAAATTGTTAAAAAAAGTGCTAAAATGGGTCTGCTGGACCCTATCAATTTAATAATGCATTGTTTAGATATTTTTGTAAATATTTTAATTAATTTCGCAGAGAAATCTACATGAAGAGCTTAGGAAAAGATGAAGTTAGATACTACCTTCAGAAATTCTCTTGTGCACGTGTATGTGTGTGACTAGATACCTCTACACGTACCTGTAGATGACAGGAGCGTTTGTGTAAGCGTGTGCAGTTTTTAAATGCAACAATAGCCCAACTCTCATACTCTGATTAAAAACGTCAGTCTAATGGATTCAAAGTTAGGCAATATTACAAAAAAAAAACCTTGTCAAAGAAACTTGACTTAAAATCAGCAGTAAGCAGAGCTCCTAAGCCCACCTAGGGCACGCACGTGTGTGCCCAAGCCTGGCTGCTGGTCTCAGGATGCATGGGGCATCTCTTTTCTGCCCCATACTCAAAAAGCTGTCCCTCTGCAGCTGTCCTCACAGTCATCACTGCCCTAGCTCACTTTGGGGGCAGGAACCATGTCTGGTGCTGCAAAGTCTTAGAAATTTTCTCATTTCACAGAATCACAAGGTTGGGAAAGACCTTCGTTCCCATCCCATGCTAAACCATAACCCTGTGTACCTCATCTATCCTTCTTTTAAACATATCCAGGGATGGTGACTCAACCCCCTCCCTGGGCAGCCTGTTTCAGGCCCCGACAACTCCTTCAGTGAAGAATTTTTTCCTAACATCTAATCTGAACCTGCCCTGGCACAGCTTTGTGCCATTTCCCCTCGTCCTATTTTTTTCTTTGTTAAGTGCTTCAGCCATCAGAGCAGGGAGAACCATGCTTGTCACTCTGTATGCATCCAGGGAGGGGAACGGGTTCTTGTTTTCATAGAGAAAAGCCTTGCATACTTGACTCACTCAAAGCTTTCTAATGCAG
This sequence comes from Porphyrio hochstetteri, assembly GCA_020800305.1. NCBI lineage: Eukaryota > Metazoa > Chordata > Aves > Gruiformes > Rallidae > Porphyrio > Porphyrio hochstetteri. The sequence goes on along the minus strand of CM036905.1, from coordinate 78,876,505 downwards.
ATGGTGAGCAGAAAGCTCACCCAAGAGTGTAAATCTTCTCTTAAAAAGAAAGTTTTTTCAAGATTATTCAATCACACCTTGTTTGGACTTGGACTTGGCACTGCGCATAGGTACCATGCCTGCCTATGTGTGTTTATAGAGAACAGTGGCAGATAAAGCAATTACAAATGCTTTTTGTCCAAACATAAAGTATTTCTAACCAGGTTTAGTAGGTTGATTGACTCTTTCATAGCTTAGCATGCCTGTGGGTGCAAATTCAAGGATTAGAGTTATATATTCTTCAAAGTTTCAGAATTTCGGATTAAGACCAATTAGAGAGCTGGTTGGGTTTTGTATATGACTAAGAAAAGAAGTGAAAATTGTAAAATGTAAGCCCCAAGGCTTTATCATCAAAAGTGGACCCTTTTTCAAAATGTATTTATTTTGACAGCATTGTTTGTTTAATTATTTCTGATACTTGAAAACATGCTAGTAAATTATATTTAGTTTATTTTGTAAAAATGATGAAGGACGCATCACTGAAGAAGCAGCTATTAAAAATTTGCTGGGAAGAGAGGTGAGACTGCCAGGATTTTTGTTGCACTCAGTTTGCAGCTTAGGAAGGAAAAAACATAATGAATGACATTTATGTATACATATTGTAGATGTAACTGTATGTACAAATATTATGCATCGAAACTTTTGGGTTTTGTAGCCCTGATACTGCAAGGACTTAATGTGTTTGCCTAACTTCACCCACCACTTGCAGGTCTCTTCACATGAGGTGGTAGGACTCTTGCCTGCCCAGATCTAACAGTAGGGTTGCGACAAATGATCTAGCACCACGAGAGAAGGATTGTGTTGGGACAGGACACTTTCACGGCAGTCTTGCCACAACTGATTTTAATTTCTACCTTTCTGTCTGTCTGTCTGTCTCAAAATATATCCGAGTTCCTATAGTGCAATTCCTCTCACAGCATGTAAGGCAAATGTCAAGATTTGTTTAAAAGCCTGTGAGGTTTCCAGCTTTATTATTCATAAATGAAAATTGATTGATCAGCAGGGGGCCGGGATGGGGCTGTTTTTCTGAGCCACTGGGACTACAACATGTCTGTGATTAGAGGACTATAGATTAAGATTAACATGATTTTCTTCATCACCAGTGACAACGAGATAGAATTTGAAAGCAGACCTACATCTGGGTATCTTTCTGTACAGCTCATACTCTTTAAGCTAAAATCTTAACATCATTCAATGTGGGCCCTATCTTTCTTTCCATTTTATGTGGCATTAGTAGGTGTTCGGTGTTTTGGCAGTCTCCACACTTAGTTACCACTGTGTCGTTTAGCCCAAAGTCTAGAGGTGCTACCTGCAGAAAGTTCATGTCACTTTCTTGAGCTGCTCTCTTTGTCAGAAAAAGCTTGGAATAATTTCTCTGTGGGAGACAAATATACTTACCAGGATTCAGGCCGCAGAGCTTTGTTACCCTGCGTAACACAGAGCCCGGACACAGCCCCCCATGTGCAGCTACTACCTTTTTATGACATAAAAAGTGCTGTGCGGGAGTTTTAGTCCAGATCCTCAGAACAATCTAGTCACACTTACATGGTTCTGCGCACAGCATCACAGAGAATTGTAGGGGTTGGAAGGGACCTCCAGAGATCATCAAGTCCAGCCCTGCCACCAAAGCAGGTTCCCTAGGACAGGTCACACAGGTCAGCATCCAGACAGGTCTTGAATATCTCCAAAAATGGAGACTCTAAAACCCCCCTGGGCAGCCTGTTCCAGTTCTGTTCCAGTAACAGTGTAATTAAACTGATTTTCCCTCCAGAAAAAGCTGGAGGATCTCTTTATGTTTGTTACATATCATGAAAAATGATGGGGTTTGACTCCAAAGTGAAGTGTGCTATGAAAGGGATGGTCATGTCTCCTCTTCAGAACAAAGATGTCATTCCTTAGGAATCAGGTATCTTCGGGTGTGAGGTCAGGCTGTACCAGTCTGTTAGCCCATCATGCCAGAAGCCCAGACTGCAGCTTCAAACAAAGATTCAACAAGCACTGGGGCAAACAGTGTCACTAATCAGAAGGGGCCTTTCTAGAGGGAGCCAAGCTGTTTTCTTTCCAGGGAAGGGACAACTGTGCTCTCTGCACTGCGACTCTTAGGGGCACAGTGTGTTAAGACCAGCCTGAGTTATAGCATGAACCAAGTACAGTACGAGTAACCATAAAAAATGAAGAACAAGGGGAAGTCAAGTATGACATATGACATTATGAACCCATTAAACTGAGAAACTAGTCAAACTTTTTTTTTTTTCCAATGGGAAAATAGACTATTTTCCAATAAAGTTTTCCTTCTAGGCCACATGTTTCACAGCTCAGTCCATTCCGGTTATTGGAAATGTATCTTACCCTGAAGCACTTCTGTAGTTCATGGAAAAATAAAATAGGATAACTGATTCGAGAAATTTTGCTTCCTGCTCCCGTATTATGTCCTGTAAGAAATATTAGTTTGTACATTTTGGGAGGTATTTGGAAACAGTTGTGAAGTCTTCATTGTTTCCCTAGCTCAGCTGTCCCTGCTAACATAGGCAGTGTCAGAAACAAGGCTGCCAGCAATCAAGCCATAGTGCAGCTCCTTGGAGAGGTGTGCCAGCACCCCAGTGCTCTTCCCCTCATGACACACACTAAATTCTTTGTTAAGTTGGAGCTGGAAGTGTTCACCAGGACTTGGTCTTGGAGTTAAAACCCCACTGAGACATATGGGATAGTTTATAGCTTTTAGAGGCATTGCTTCAGGGTCCTTGCATGTTCCTGGACCCAGCAGCATAGCATTTACGATCAGTTAATATTCTGCTGCTCACAAACCTGGCAGCTAGAAAGATGTGTGATTTGTCGGGAAAGGCTGAGCTGCAGAGACGTGCTTATCTGGAGTTTAGTCTTTGATCCAGCCGTGGTGGAGCACAGCGACTGGATGGCAGCGTGTGGGAGTGAGTGGTGCCCCCTCCAGAAGAGGAGGTGAAGATGACCCCGTGGCCAAAAAAAGAGGGGACCAATTAGCCAACCAGGCTATGTGTATCTAAGGGGTCTTTGGCCATTCCACTAATATCCATTGCCTTGTTTTCTAAAACAAAGTGCCAGGGATTGCTCAGTATCAGGGTGACGGTTTTACTTCTCACCTGAAAGACGTTATAATGTGAGATAAGTTTCAGTAAAACACTGAGTCAAAACTTCCAGTATCCTCTCTCTCTGTGCCTCTTGGCCATACCCAAGAGGTTTACCAGTCAAATACAAACAAGACCTGACCCCTGTCTAGAAGCTCTGACAGATTCCCAGCCCAAAGCGATATGACCGTAGGTATCTTGTTCGGGGTGACCTACTTGTTTCTCTGCCTTTCAGCATTTGTGGATGAGTAGAATCTCATTTCTCCCTTTTTTTTTTTTTCTTCGTGACAGGATCTCGCTGGAAAGCTATGACAAACCTAGAGAAGCAGCCATACTATGAGGAACAGGCACGACTCAGCAAGCAGCACCTGGAGAAATACCCAGACTACAAATACAAGCCAAGGCCAAAGCGTACCTGCCTCGTAGATGGCAAAAAATTACGCATTGGCGAGTACAAGGCTATCATGCGCAACAGACGCCAGGAGATGAGGCAGTATTTTAATGTTGGGTATGGATCCTTTAAAATCTACCACTCATTTAAAAAAAAAAACAAAAAAACCAAAACCCCAAGGAGAATTCTTACTTAATTCAGTGTGGTAAATCTTATATTTTATTGGCAAGAGCATTATATATTGCTAACAGAATATGAAGCTTATACTTTTAAACAATGTGTTCCAGGAGGAAGTTAGGCAGTTAGGGATTTTTTTGTTGGCTCTGCTATATACTCATCTTACAGCTTCAGCCAACTGTCTCATTTCCACTTTGATCATGCAAAAGAAAAAGAAAAAAGAAGAAAGATTTTTCCAATGAAACGTAAGTCTTACAAGTCTTCTAATAAAGCCTTATAAGTATGACTTTATTACAGGACCTCAGAGGGTTTTTCTGAATGAATCTGTGGTAGTGACTCTTGATCCAGACGCCAAAAACACAAGTTTGCATTCAGGATGATCTGTGGCAAGTGGTCTGCAAAATGACTGCTGAACATACTGAACTTGAGTTGGAATATGGACTTGGCTCAGTTAATTCCTATCAGGCACGAAGTTGTCTGCATTGTTCGTTGTGATGGCATTTGCCATACCAGGGAGTCAGGAAGTGTCTTCCAGCACAGTAAGCTTGAATGCTTTGCACTGAGCATAAATTTCAAGAAGCCTGGTTCTGATAAACATCTAATAGATCAGCTCGATATGATTAGATTAAAATCTGCCTAGAAAACTAGCATGTCTTCCTTTTGCAAAGGCTCCTTGGTTTTGGTTACGGCAGATCAAAAGAAATGGAAGTAATCAAATATTCTGCAATATTTCTGTGTTCACTCCAGAAAATTAAAAGCTATGCAGTGGTCTTTAAAAAAGCAATGCCAGCAACAAGAAAGACTATCAGAAATAACGGGATTTGTGTTCGGTTCCATCTGAATTCGGAATCGTTTTAGTATTAACTGAGTTGCACATCCCTATAGTTAACAGCCAGAAGTAGCAATAAAGGAGAGAATATCTGTCCAGCAATGTTAAGTGTCATCAGTCTGTGTTTTAAACAGCTACAGCGTCCATTGTTATAATAAGCCGCTCAGCAGAGAAATTTGAGCTGCTTAACCCTGTGGTGCTGGCAGGTCCGGTGATCCCAATGGTAAGCACTGAAACAAACACAGGGAAGTCAGCCAACATTTGGCATCAAGAGATTAAAAAAAGGGGAGGGGGGCTTTCTGCAAAAAGAATAGGTGGCAACAGAGCCCCCCCAAACGCTGCTTATCTGGTTAACATGCACGCTTCATCATGGGGAAAAAATTAACCTTGTAATATTCTGCGTATTATTTAGCTCTCCAAACAAGGCTGACATTGAAATCAAGACATTTCAGGAGATAATTTGCTCTGGGGCATTGGAGCGCAGAACCTGGGGTGAAACCATTCTAGAAGTTACTGACAAAGGGGACGATGACTGCAGCAGGGTGAGCATTAGATGCTGGTGGTCACAGAACTGCAGCTGCATTCCTGGTTTTAGTTCCCCATCTGCTGCTGACCGAGCAGAGGTCATTTAGGGCTAAACTTCTAACCACCAGCCCAGCTCCTGCTGAAGTCAGTGGCTGGGTTTACAGGAGCCGTGGCTGTGCCAGCTGCTGGGGCAGGCTGAAAGCCTGTCTGAAGGCATCACAACGGGAAGGACCGGGCATGTTTTTGCAGCTCTGGTACTTAGTCCTTCTGTGTCTCGACGTCCTCATCTTTTTAGTGGTGGTAGGGTAAGCTCACCTCACCAGCCTGCTGAGGGCCCTGATATGAGAGTGTCTGAGGGCTGCTTTGAGATCCTTGGGAGTGGACATCCTATAGAAGTAGAAGAATACTATTCTTAAATTATTTAATACTTGAAAAGCATTCTGAAAAGCACCATTTAAGTGCAAAGCATTCCTATTGTTAAATATTAAAAGCAATTTAAGTGTGCTGAATCTTGTTACAGAAATGCTGACTCCAGGAAACAAAGCCTTCCTATTGAATTAAGACTAAAATGCAAATTAGATCCGCTCCCTACTTTAAGAGCTGTATCTTCGGCTGACACAACTTCTGCTTGTTTCAGGAACAGGGAAACAAGGACTGTGTGGAGGGAGGCCTTTGCTTGAATGGCAGGCAGGAAGTATCTGAAAACACAGCAAGCAATTCCAAACAAATGTAAAGCTGTTTGGCAGAGGAAAGTCTTTCAGGATCACTGTACTGTGCAAGGCTTACTGTACAGCCAGGGCACCGGCAGGCAGGGGAACAGGGGAGGGTTTCATTCTTAATTAAGAATGTTCATCTCAAGAGACTCTGCCCTGTCTCCTGTGGCAAGGCTTTTCAGTGCAGATGGACACACCGCTGATGACATTACAATGTGCAGCATGTACTGAAGAGTATTACTGCAATGGAATTACTTCATGCAGCAAGGAAACAAAAGGAGCATGAATTTTAAACCTCTAGGCTTGTTGGGACCCTGAAGCTTCTCAGGGAAACAAACACTGGTATAACACTGCTAGTGTTCTTGATGCAAAGGGAATTTCTATGGCCTGGAATAATTCTTCTTTCATTACTGCAGACAGGTTTCCAAGGCTTAGACACTGTATAAAGGCATCCTGTAGAGGATTTTCTCAAATGCTCATGTTGCTTGCTTGCTTTTTATTTATTTTTAAATAATGTGTGCTTCCGTTTTAAGTCTGCCTTTCCCCAATTTTATCCACCTTCCTTCAAAGGTTCTGCTTTTCACAAGTGCTGCTCACTGTGGAAATGATTGCCTTCCAGTGGGAGGCCCTTAGTGATTGTTCCGTAAACCCATGTTGCCCCCAGAAAGCCCACCGGTCCTCTCCCTGATACTGGACAGGTCTTTGAGTGAGTGTGGAGTAAACATCGGGTCTTTGGAGAGACGTGCCTTGCTTTCTTCTGATCCACTGGTCCTTCCCTACAGCACCTCCCCATGACTGTGCAAACTACCCAGTCCTCACCACGTCTCTCCTGTTGGCAGTGTGTTACTTTTGTCTAGGCCTGCCACCCGCTTGGATTATTTAAAAGGGAGGTTTTCAAAATACATGGGTTTTAAAGTTGGAACACAATTGAAAGGACATTTATTTTTGGCCAGCAGCTCATGGGACACACAGTTTACCCAGTAAAAAAGTTAGTGTCACAAGCAGGCAAGCTGAAGCTGTGTAGTTCAGGTACAGCTAGAGATGTTTTCGGAGGTGGGCTTTTCTTATCAGAGAGGTTGGCTTGGGCTTGATGTTCATTTCAAGAGCATCAGCTGGTGAGTCTGGAATGTTGATAGAACATTGACGTGTATCTTGCACGGGCCATCCAGGAGCATGCGCTCTGGGTTCACAAAGTGCTGTTGTACTTGCCCTCCCATTATGTCTTCCAGTATTCAAACATCTTTTTACTTTTTCTCCACGGCAGGCAACAAGCACAGATTCCCATTGCCACCGCGGGCGTAGTTTACCCAGGAGCCATTGCCATGGCAGGAATGCCTTCCCCACATCTGCCCTCCGAGCACTCGAGCGTGTCCAGCAGCCCAGAGCCCGGGATGCCCGTCATCCAGAGCACTTACGGCATCAAAGGTGAGGAGCCTCATATCAAGGAAGAGATGCAGACCGATGACGTCAATGGCGAAATCTACGATGAATACGATGAGGAAGAGGATGACCCTGATGCGGACTATGGCAGTGACAGTGAAAATCACATTGCGGGGCAAGCCAACTGATCAGGGTCCAAATATCTGGTGACCTACAGGACTTCAAGGAGAAAAGAAAAAAATAAATAAAGCCCCATCTGGTTTATCCTTGCCAGTGGCCAAGCACATTAACTTTCTCATACACTGACTGTTACTTTAACTGTTAGTCTTAACTAGTTGGGACATCAGCTGACTAATAGACATCAGCCTGCATCAGAAGAAAAAAGGCTCAGAAGAAAGGAAACAAAGACAACGACGACAACAACAACAGAATGATATAAGCTATGGGTAAAATAATGCCAGTAATTCAGCTGCTATACCCAAGCACTGAAGTCTTACCCGTCGACCTTTTATTATTATTATTTTTTTTTCAAATAAACTTTATGGCTGTTTGTTCTACAATGTTCTAGAAATTCTCACTCAGGTACACAGTGCCAACAAGTGGCTTGTGAATGTGTTTTGTTGTTTTGTGCTACAGTTTAAAGAGAAATAATTCTTTTTTTTCTTTTTTTTTTTTTTTTTTGGTAATGCACCTGACAGGAAAGAAAAAAGATAAAATTCCTTTGACCTCCCCTCCCCCTCTGTCTCTTCCTCTTCCTCCTCCTCCTCCCTGGCAAATCTGGGTCAGAAGCGTGAGCGTGTGTGTGTGTGCGTGCATGCCTGTGCGCGTGGCTGGCAAGGAAGGAAGTGGGGAGTCTGTTTCTGTTAACCCCAACAAGCAATTATTTCCTTTAAAGAGAGAACTTCTCTTCATCAGTTGCACACCATACTGAGTCTTTGAGCAAGTGCCAAATTTGTACTAAAGCGCTGAAGTAGTCCAATTTCTTTTCGTTTTTGGTTTGGTTTTGGTTTGGGTTTTTTTTTTTTTGGTTGGTCTCTTCTTGTTTTTCTTTCCCTTTTCTTTTGCTTCCTGCTCTGTCTTAAGTTAGGACAGTGTTGTATCTTAGACAATCCCTTGTAGAACCTGATATACCAGCAGCTGGTGAGATTAGACGTATATTTTTGGGTTTGGTTTTGCTTTTTAAAGGAAACTGTAGGTGCCGTTCTCAGGTGAAAAAAGAGAGAGAGAGAGACATAAGAAATTTAGAGAAAAAAATATTTTATGATCTTGGATTTTCATGTGTGCGTGTTTATGGTACTAATAAGAATAATATTGGACTATTGTGAGCAAAAAGCATGTTCCAGAATGAAGTCCCGCACCCTCCAAATCACTTGGTCTGTAAGGAGCCTTTGCTTTTCATTTACACTTCAAGTGGCATCAGCGTAAAAAAAGGCTTGTCCAAAATGTGGTTTGTTCAGCATTGGACAGGGCAACTGGGAGTGTTACCTCCTCCTTGAGCGTAATTAGGTTACTGTGATGTCCAGTTTTAATGAACTTCAGTGTCGATGAGTACTGATCTCTGATTCAAAAGATGATTTTTTTGTTCTTTTTAATTTTTTTCCCTTTGTACTTGCAGAAATCCATTTTTATCAGGGGGATGTTTGTGTAGGAAGGAAGGCTGATAGCAATGAAGAGATTTCCATATTCAAAGTGGGCATGTAAGAACCCGAACTTTTGCAGTACCCAGTTTCCCTCACTGCTGCCTCTCGCACGTAAATAAATGTTCTCCTGGGCTAAAATATTTTCAGCATTGTTCTGGAGCACTTAGATATGTTGCTTGGGCAGGTTTGCCTTCCTTGGGCAACAGTAACCAGGAGCGGAAAGTGGATTTACACAAGCGTAATCCTGAGCAGGAGTTAGCCTCTTGCATTTCCAGTGAGGTAACTGAACGTTATGCTTTATTTCAGAAAAAAAAGAACTCAAATACAAGTGAATCAAAGAGTTTCTTTTCATCTCCTCACTCTGATCTTCCTGTAGAGGAAGAGGACCCACGTTTGTGTAGCAAGACCAGAAGCATTAGATCTAAACCTACCACCAACCAAAAAGGCTACCTCTAACTTCAAACAGCAGCTACCCAAGGACTCCTCTCTGTCCTGGGAAAGAAAGTCCTTAAGATCATACTGAGGCAAAAGCCTTCCTCGAGTCACTTTTCAGTCTGAGGATATCAGTTTATATTCATCTTGTTCCCTGCTAAATTCCTACTCCTTGAGAGAGATTCTCAGCCATCATCATTGCTTTTGACCTGGAACAGTAGCCCTGCGCATCTTGGTGCCAGGGAGAGAGCGCCCAGCCCGCGCGGTCACCAGAACCACGGTCTTCCGCACTTGGCAACATCGATTTGGCTAATGGTCCCTCGGTCAGGCAAATTTCGCCCTGGGTGCAATCAGCCATTTGAGGCCAGGCGCAGGATGAAAGGGGGCAGGTAGGAGGGGAGGCTGGGAAGAAGGATGTGGGGGGTCTTCCTTTGCCTCTTGAAATCCCACTTGAAGTGTAACTTGACCTCTGCAGACCTTGTGCAAAGCAAATGAGCACATGCCATTGACGACTTAGGACAATACTCCGACGAGCGGTTTGGATGTGTGATAGTTTTACCCTGCAACATCTGGTTTATTTTTCTCCTGGTTTCCCTTTTTTGATTTCCACCTCTGCCTCGAAAAATTCTTTTCTATTTTCTCTCTCTCAGAAGATTTGCTCTGAAGTTATCCTTGGAGTAGCTGATCATATCCTCCATGTCAGAGAGGGTTCTTTTTGTTTGTATTTTATGACTGTGTTGGTTTTTTGTTTTGTTTTGTTTGGGTTTTTTTTTTTCCAGTTGAACTGCCTCTTCTTGCTAGTGTTGTAATGGTAATTATAATAATAATAATAATGGTCAGCTGTTCCCAGATTAGTAAATTATGTATAATTTATTTTACCCCCCCGCCCCCTTTTAACTTTATTTTATTCTGTTCTAATTTGGCAGTGCAGTGAATGAAGCTGTTAGGCTATTTAAAATGGATACCCCTCCCCACCTCGCCTTTTTATATATATATAAATATATATATATACATATGAAAACAAATTGCTTCTTCTTCTCACACCATTCCTCTTTCTTTTATTTTAATTTTGGCCCCAGCCATGTCAACTTCTGATGTTTATTATGATGGAGTGAATTAATGGGAGTGTTGTTTTCAATCTTAATTAACTTCTGCTCTCTCATCACTCATTTTAGTTATTTAATTACACCAGTCATCTAGAGCCAATTTTTTTGAAGCACTCTGTTTGGATAAGAAGGAAAAAAAAAATAGACAATTGTTTTTATATCATTATTATGTACAATGTGAAAACAGATATTTGCTCCTTTTTTTTTTTTTTTTTAAACTTTTGAATTTGTTCCCTGTCTTTGTGAACAAATTACTTCTGACTTTTGTGGGTTCGCCTCACATTTGCTGGATGCTTGATTTCCACCACCTTCTAGAGACTCTCTGGTTTAATTTTGTCACTTTGGGCTACCAGAATACTTTGTTTTAGCTCCAGGTAGGTGCCACTGCAGCAGGTGTGATTGGAGCAAGTCTTAAGACACGTGGGCTGGAAAGCCGGCCTCGGGGAAGTCAATGGCAAAAAGGCCCTTTGACTTCAGCGGGACCGAATTTCACCCCCGAACTATGGGATGCGCTGCAGGAGACGCTCCTGGAGGTAGCCCCATCTCTGCGGGCAGGGTCCGAGGAAACGCCTGCTCCGGGGCTGCGGGACCGAGCTCTGCTCTCGGCAATGGACGGTGTGACGGAGCCCTTCTCCGGGAGCGCTCTGCTTTGCTCACTGCCTTGGCCTGGACTAGGGTTCAGATGAACGCTAATTCTGTTAACCGTACGCAATTCCGTCTGAGAGACTACGCTAGAGCCTGAGGTTCGGCCGGGCTTTTCGAATGGGTAGCTTTAGCAGACTATCCACGTCCTGCGTTTGGATGTGGCAACCGATGCAGCAATGTTACAAAGAAAAAAGGCAAAAAAAAAAAAAAAAGAAAGAAAAAGAAAAAAAAAAAAAGAAGAAGAAAAAAGGCTCTGGGGTCCCAAACCAGCAAAATACTTAACGCCTGTGCTAATGTTTCATTGGGTCCAAGGATGAGCGCCCAGATATATATCATTCGGCAGTAGAAGACCAGATTTGAAAATGAGGCCCTGTTTGTCCCTCTTTCCTTTCTTAGAAAAATCAAAACAAAACAAAGCAAAACATAGATTTATAAAAAGATCTTCTTGTCTTGTTTCTTTTTTTTTTTTTTTTTTTTTTTTTCCCTGGGTTCTGTGCCCTGGAGCGTGTAGTAAAACCAGGTTAGAAGGGATTAGGATTGCATTAACCTAAAAGCGCATCGAGGCCCTAATGCCAAGGCGGGCTTCGTTCCCCTCTTCCCTGGGAACCTGGCGAGCGAGGATGGTCTTGGGGAGCTGCCGGGGAAGGCGCGCAGGCCATCTCCTCCTGAATGTGGGGAGCCGCTTACGATGCGCGTCTCGCGAGCTTATGGAAGAACGACACCAGCAGTGGGGGAAAGGGGAAAAGAAAGAATTAACAAAAAAAAACAAACCGAGGCACTTGCTTCTAAGCTCAATTAAATAACACAGAGTATATCCTTTTTCAATTTATTCATGCCTTATATTAGTAAAATAGGATTTTTAAGTGCATTTAACATCTTTATTTAACCGTTCCGCTATATTAATCAGGCCCCCAGAAAAGAACACTGGCTATTATTATAGCATTTAATTAGTTTTGTAACCAAATCCTCTTATTACGAATGCATATGGAAGAAATTCTTTCTTCGAAGACATTATTTCAAAGATTTGGTTACTGCAGTAGACTCTGTCTTTAATTAAATCATTTTTTAGAAAGTAAATTGTCTTTAACCTTTTTACAGCACATTTTCAGAGCTTTTTCTTTTTAATCCAAAGAGATGAGCTGTTATTGTCCCCGAAGAAGCCTCTGACATCATGTTCGTAACATCAAAAATAATTATACTCCGTGGAAACATAGACCTTACTTAGCAAGGATTCATCTGCTAGAATGAATGGCAACTGTGTGATATCTCATACATTTAAGGGCACGATGTATCGGATAGGAAGTATTTTTGTCTGCCCACCTCTCGATAGAATCATACCTTCGATTTTGCAAAGAACTGTGCGTAATTCACTGGACGTGGATTCAAGTGTATCCTCAATTCACAGGGCATGGGCTGGCTGTTTAGCTTGGTTTATATTTACATTTTTTCAACTTTATCTTAACTTGTCAGTTTCCCAGATTGAAGAACATGTCAAGTTCGTTTTTTCTACTGACTGATTTCTCTACTCCCCAGTGTTTTTGTCACTGGTTTGCTGAAACAGTATTTATATAGCTCCATTGGCTCTAAAGCTCTTACTCCTTCTAACGTTTTGGATTTTACAAGTGAAATGAAAATAGAAAAGAAATAGAGACAATCAAATGCCTGGAGCTTAAAACAAAGTATGTGCAACCTACCATCTCACTTGAAATTTAATAAAAGAAATAATTATGTAAATATAACATAGAGTTATAGATTTATATTTTGTTCATAACACATAGTGTAATATAAGTTGTATATTTTCATGTTTTGGTTTTATGTTATCATTCATGCCACAATAAATAAAAAAAAACAGGAGTTGATGTACTCTTTAAAAAAAATACAATGTGGGTTGCCACCATCCTGGGTTTTTTGGTTTTGGTTTTTGGTCTTTTGTTTCTTTTGCATTCCCCTTTTTCAGTATTATTGCCCTGCAAGGCACCAATAAAACAGCAAATGTGTTCTTTACCTATACTGTGGTCTGTTTCCCACTTTTTACACCAAAGGGTGTGCCAGTTAATTCTGTTGTCAGGAGAACAAAACACCTGAGCTTGAGAAAAAAGCAAGAGAGAGAGATGGGGCTTCTTACTGGTACGCTCTGAAACCTAAACTTTTCATCAAGTCATGGGAAAGAAATTTCACCCCGTCTTTAAAAAATCAGTATTAAACCAGAAGAAAGGGTCTGTTGTTTAACAATGTAGGACACTGCAATTTCCAGTTAGGAGTCAGGGCACCTTCTAAATGGGAACTGTTGAGTCTGGAGGTTTGGCCCGTGCCCACCTTCCCCAGTTACATTCACCTTCTACGTTCTTCTCTCCAGAGACGAAAGCAAATTCAGGGAAATACCCAATTATAAACATCGATGACACAAAGCTACGAAAAAAAAATAGCTCTGCTCGTAGTTAGTCAAAATGTCCCAACATGCTGCCTAAACAGTTCATGAAGTTTTGACAGCAGCATATGGCACAAAGTGGGATGAAATGAATTTGTACCTGTTTTTGACAGTAAGTTATTCTGATGGGTGCTTACTCTCAAGTGCCTACAGCTTGACAGATGCCATTCTATGGCTCCAGATTTCCTAAAGGGAAAAGGCAATGTTTGGGAAAGCAGGATGTAGCTGGTGGAGGTCCTGTGAACCTGCCTGTGCTTCTCTTGCTTGCCAAGTTGGCCTCTCTGCTCTTCCCGGGAGCTGGGTGCCACCTGAAACATCCCATCTGCAGACCAGGGGGCTGTTTGAGCAGCTTCGTGGTAGCAGCCAGTGCCGTATGGTGCCTGCCCAGTGGAAGTGGAAATGAACCTGAGCAGAGCCCATAAGGTGAGGCTCAGGCCAGTAAATGTCAGCATTCTTTAACCCATGGAGACCATTTATCTGTTACTCTCGTGAGCAGGTGATAAAGGCATCATGTGTCTACCTGCAAGGCCAGAGAAGCAGACATGGCCATGCTGGGCGGTGTGGATGTTGAATTATGGGGTGGTTTGCGTTCAGTGTGCTTGAAACCTAACCCACAAATTGAGCCGAGGCAAACATTTTGCTTCCTTGCCCTTTTAACAAATACAACACTATAGCAAAACACATGCCTATATGCAACCTAGCACACTACCCACGTGAAGCATCCCTGAACATCTGGGCCTTCTCACCGCCATAGGCTCAGATGGAAGGACATGTGATGTCTTCTTTATTTTATGGCTGGGCTGGTACCTAACAGGGGCAACAGTGGTCCCTAAACCAGTGGGGAAAAAATGCCTAGGCAAACATGAGAAAAGCTAAGCTGAAGATGTATCTGCTGAGCTTTGCAAAAATGGGAATGAAGACCAGTTAAACCCTGAAGGTGTAAAAAAAGTTTCAAGGTGCTTAAGTGATATTACGGCCTGGACTTGGGAGTGGTAACAATTCTTTCTCCTTACAAGTTGTGGGGGTTTTTTTTTTCCTTTCTTTTCTTTTTTTTTTTTTTTTTTCTTTAATGCGAAAGCATTCCAGCAATTGCCTGTAGCAGGAAGGAAGAAAATGAGGATAATTATGACATTAATCTATTTTAAAAAAGAAAGACGTGTGACAATTAGCGCATTCCTACCAAGAAAGTAACATACAGAGCTGTATGTGTGTAGGAAAGTGAAAAGACCCCCCACAGAAGCCATGAAAGGTTATGGAAAGCGTATGTGCCTCACAAGGAAGCACTGTGCTGTGACTTCGACATCAGTGAGAGAGAGAGAGCACGGGAGCTTGTCAATAAGCTTTTGGTTAATAAATATTCAGCAATACTGCAGAAAAGCAATGTGGGAGAAGAACACAGAGGAAGGCAGCGGCTGTCAGGCCAACCAGTGGAAAGCACGTACTGAAGAGGTACAGAAAGTCTTGTGAACATATTTCTCAAAGTAATGTGGTGGGCTCGAGCTAGTCAGAGTAGTTAATTTCAGTCCCCGAGATGCTCATACTCACGTTCACTGGTGTTACAGCAGCACTGATGGCTGTGCACCCCAAGCAGAGGCTGCTTGCAAGCCAAGGACAAGGGAGGGGAAAAAGAAAGTCATGCCGCAGCATGGCTGGCCTGATTCAGAAAGGCTGGCAGTGTCAGAAGGGCTGTGAGAATTGGCTACACCCCATCAGCAAAAACCTTATGCTAACAAGGCTGCACAGGGCAGAGGGGTTGCAGCCTCCCCTCCCTCCTCCCACCTGGATTTGCAAGGCTGGCAATTAGCAGACACTGTGGGGTTTTGGTGAGGGCATTTTGCCCCTCAGTAAATGTGACCTGAAAGCTAATGCAAAAGAGACCCTACAGATCCCCCAGTGTCATTTCTAACAGTGGCTCTCAAGCCTCTGGTTGTGAGAGCTGCACAGACAACCTGGCCTTCACAACGCTCTTGGTCTTACGGAGTGGTTCAGCCAGGTCACAGGTCCCCACTCCTGGCACGCCACGTGCCGTGCACATTCACACACACCCCTACCTACCCACCCTGGCCTGCTCCACACCACGCCTGGCATGTACTCAGAAATCATAGCCTTAGAGGCCAGCGATCTGCACACGCTGCTCTGAGGGATGAAACAGTGCTTGTTTAGGTTGTGGGGTTTGGGTTTCTTTTTTTAGGGAGAATTTGTTTTGTTCTCTTGCTGGTGGAGCAGCCTTGCCTGGGCACAGCAGGCACATGGGAGCCCTGAAAGCACCCAGCACTCAGCCAGAGTCCTGCTCCGTCTTAGGCCAGATTTGTCTCAGAGCACTGCGCACCCAGTGAACTCGGTTGTCACCACGACAGCACTGTACATCTGAGGGGCGTTGGGCAGCAATACTGAGGAATGGTCTTTCCTGACCCATTCACTTCCCCAAAGCAAAATACTTGGCATGAGAGTATAAATTCATTGAGTATGGGTTTGGTTCTTTGTAGGTTTACACCAATGTACCTTTTGGCTGCTTCTAGAATTGCTGCAGGAGGCAGCAAGGGAAGTTGGCCAAAATCAGGCTTGGGCCTGCCCCTGTGGCGGCCAAGTCAGTTAGGAAGAGGTTAAAGTCACACCAAGATACGCCCCTCCACAAAGTCCAGAACACTTCAAGAAGGGAGGCTTTCTGTGCAGCTGGATCTTAATGGCACTAGAATGGCATATACGTAATTGAAAATATAATTAAAAGCACAAATTTAAGTTTTAGTTAACACTGCCAGCCCTGTATGGCAATTCAAGCTGCAGTTTGAGTGGCTTCTTGAGTCAAGTAAGTTCGGCTCGGCCCCAGCTATATCTTCACTCCTAGTTAGCAGTGCTGGGAAGGAAGAAGGAGGGCTGGGCTATCACAGGTAACTGGTGCAGTTTTAGCTGTGCAAAGGACCATTTATCAGTACAGATACATTTACAGTACAGATCATTGCTTGTAGGAAATAGCAGTGGTGATTTCAGGCAGCTGTGCCGGGTGTGCTGATGACTAGGGTGGGTGGGTGGGTGTCAGCTGCACTGATGTAGCTGTACAGGACTGAGTGTGTGTGCACATGAAGACAGGGGCTCAAACTAAGCCCTAAAAAGCCCCTCCTATCCCCCCCACAAGAGCATCCCCACACGGGGATTTGTGTCGGTTTAACTTCACATTATCAGCGTAACTTTCACAGGCAGTGAATGCCGACCCCACCAAGGATAAATCAATGCCTCCCCTTGTATTTAACAGAGATGTGACTTAAATGCAGTAAGTAAATCAAAGTAATTATTTAAAATTAAAATGATTTAAGAGACTTAGTCTGGGAGAATGGCGTGGTGGTTAGAGAAGCGGCTGAGACACGGGACTAGGGCAGGCTATTCCTGACTCTGTCAAAGACTTGCTCTGCAACTTCAGGAAAATTACTCAGCCCATCTCTAAGACTGCTATAATAATACCTACTTCAAAGGGGTGTTATGAGGCTTAATTCATTAATGCCTGCAAAGCACTTTGAGATCTTTGGATTAAAGGCACTACAGCAGTGCAAAGTATTATTAGCTACAGGAAAAAGCTCTCAGGCAAGCATGGCATTAAATGTCTGTGGTTTAAAAATATAGGAAGGGGAAAGAAAAAAAAACCCAAACAAAAAACAAAGATGGGCAAATTGTGGGTGGTTTGGGTTTGGTTTTTTCGTTTGGTGGGGGTTTTTTGTGAGGCCATGTTTCCATTAGTCAGATCTGTGCTTTGCTGGGGTGGTATAGCTCAAGGCCCAATTTTGCTCTCGCTCCTAGGGCTCCCAGATTGCATATGTCACCGTTTCAATTTTGAGCTTCTTTTTATCAAAAATCCTGAATTTTTTTGGCTCAGGAGCATGTACAACTTCCCTCTAAGGACATGCTTACCCACTGCATTAAACAAGAAGAAGAAGAAAGTAATTTTACCTTGTGTTGACTGCCTACATTTTTTTAAAATTCAGTTTAAGCATTTTCTCTCCCAGTGAAAAATCTATTCCATTTGATTTTGAAGAAGTAAAGTTTTCATCACTGATGATTATTTTGAATACAGAGGGATCCAAAACAGGCAAAACAGGGTCCAAATAGAGCTGCTCGACCTACTATGAGCAGAATTCCAAATGGACAAATTGCAATGGACAATTACAAATGAATTAAATGTCAGGAATTCTTTTCATTAGTGCCTTGGTCCCGAGTATTAATTTATTTCTGATGTTAAGTTTTAAAAGGAAACAACTAAAAGCAGCCAGTTTTTCTGTTGGTCCAAATTTCAATCATCTTGTCCGATGTCATCATTCATTTGGTACCTGTGGCAGCACCTGTGCACTAACCCGGGGCACACTGCAGCTCTGCAGCCCAGGGGTGAGCAGGATTTCTCCCATCAAAGCCAGGCAGCAAAGATGAGGACACAAACAAAGTTCCCAAAATAACGAGTTGAAGAGCAGTCTTAAAGCTGCCACACTCACCTCGTTAACCAAATGAATCCAGATTTTAAGGTTTTTATATTCTTTAAATCTTTGAAACTTTTCAAGTACAAATTACTGACTTAAAAATAAACATAACCAAGAGCCTTCCTCACACACATCTCTAATGAAAAGAATCTAACATAACAGCCTATAAATTTATTTTGGGGTGTTTTTTTTTAAAGCATTTCTGACTTTGGTGAGGAAAACCTTTTAACTTCACTTTGTTTCCAGGTCCTATTGAAAGAGAACACAGGGGAAGTGAAGTATAAGTGATTCTGGCTCCCAGAGACGCTTTGTTTCTCTTCTGATAGAATATGAAACTTCATGTAGGTGGTGGGTAGAGCCATCGTAACCTGCTTTCTTCTGTCTGAATGAGGGAGGTCAATATATTATCGTATCAAGGAAGAAGAAATTACATAGGCGATCCCCCCACAGACAATAAAGACAATTCTGACAGCATGATCAAAACAACTGTATAACTTTTCTTTTCTCTTCTTACAGACACACCAGTGTTTAAATGACAGCTGAAAAAGGATGATGGACTAAACACATTATTGTCTGTTCCATCTACTTTTTTATAATAGAAATATATCTTGAAGACTATATTCAAGTTGATCAAATAATAAGTCAATTTGTCAATAAAACAGATTAGGCAACCTGTCTGCTGAGATGATATCTGTCAAACAACATATTTTGTTAATACAGTCTGGAAGCAAATGCCTTCATGGGAGACAATACAACAAAAAAATCCAAACCCTCAATGCCACTTCTGAGTTTATTGAAACAGAGCACTGACTTCTTTCAGGTATGGATGTTTAGACTTTCCTACTTCGAGTTCTAGTTGCTAGTTAACAAACCACAGTTTGGAAAAGCCTAGAAACAAGTGTTAAAGGCCCAGTGGGCACTGTCTGCTCCTAAAATGTGGGTGCAATTCCAAGCCGCTTGGCAGTGCCTGCACTGTGGGCACAAGTCACCATTAGTGGGGTTTGTCGAGGGGTGTCTCCATTTCTCTGTGCACCATTTTTTTTTCTTCACCCCACCCCACCCCCCAGTTTGTTACCTCTGTTACCCACTACTGGCAAGACATCTGCAGCATCGACTGATCTGCCTTGTCACATCACGAGCCCTGTTGCTGTGCTCACCGGATTAAGGCATGATGCTTTGACGCATGGTGTACGCCGATGCAAATAATCCCTTGGAGATGTTGGGCTGTGGCCTGATCTCAGCTGCACAGGGAGATCTCTCACTTTATCCTCCTTTAGTGACAAAAAAATAGAGGCAGCGCTACCACGCACACGTGCACTGAGTGATGAAACACGACTAATGCAGAAGTAAAGGGCATAAAGCCAAAGACTCGTTGCTGAAAATAAGGATTTGTAACTCATGTAGAGCTTGAGTATATATAAGGTAAAATTGTTGCCTGTAAGGGGACAGAAAATTTCCATTCTGAAGACTGGAAACTTAGATTTGCCAATCTCAGATATTAGCAGTTTGCTGGGTGAAGTTTGAGCCAACCAGTTTAATTTGTGTGGTTTTCTCCCATTCCCTCCCTGTGCTAAAGCTGTGTAATCCTCAGGGAAGTGCCTGGTTCAGAACCTCACATTCTTCTTTCTTGATTGGGAAGAAACATACATTCATATGCTGGCAAGTCAAGTAGAGTTATCTTGGGTTTGATTTATATGGGGTTTTTTTAAACACCACTTGGGAAGGATTCTGTTCCTGAACTATCTAATTCAAAATATACAAGCTGAGGAAAACTGAAGCTACTCGAAAGTCTGAACAGGGGCTCAACCAGGAGGACCAACCATGGTGGCTGAAAACCAAGCAAACAAACAAACAAAAAGAGCTTAAATGCTGGCAGAGATTTAAGCAAGCTGACAGAGATTTAAGGACTCTACCACCTCTGCAAGCTCAGACTGCTGTTAAGAATTAATGACCTAATTTGCTATTACTCTCAATATTGCACCAACACCTTGTAGGACAGAAGAGCTTTCATTCAGGAAAAAAAAAACTTTCAAAAAAAACCTACAAACATGGAAACTATATTCTGAAAGCTAGAGATTGTTAACAAATAATAAATCTCTGTGGCAAAGTCAGTGAACAGATTTAAAGGCAGCACTAAAAAGAGGTGGGTATGAGGGAAAAAAAAAATCCAAAAAGCCCTGGTTATGTCAAAACATTAACTTTTGTGGTGACATTTCAAGAACAGTTGAAGATATTCCCATAAAGTCTACTGCGCAGTTCATTCAACTTCTTGTGGTGGAAATCCCCATTTACAGAACTGGATGGCACACCCAGTAAGAATCTGGGCTTCCACGTTGATTTCTCCAACCCTCTGAGTTTATGTGACCACGCGGCGATGTCAGGAATGCTTAATTATCCACTCAGCCCTACAAACCTTGAAGCACGAGATAGCCAGCAATCCACTCTCATTCAGAAGAGTTTGGCATGTCTCCACGTTGTAACTAACCAGTGTTACCCCTAGCAATTGCTCTTTAAAGCAAAAACATGTGCAAAATGTCTTCATTCAGCCTAGTAGTATCATATGTCAATCAGATTCAGGATGCAGAACTGGCCAGCAATATCCTAAAAAAAAAAAAAAAAATCGTCTTTCTTGTTTGAATCACTTTGAATTAACTTGACTCTGTCATGTTACTGGCAAGAATATTCTCTCTTGAGCATCTGATTTCTAATTTTTTTCTTTCTCTCTCTCTCTTTTTTTTTTTTTTTTTTTTGGTCTTTGGATCTGTCTGCGAGTTCCAAGGATCTGGTTTAAGCTTTGCAAGACCAACTTAGCCTGGGGCTTTGGCAAGCAATTTAACATTGTCTACAGCACACTGAAGTTTATTAACACCTTTCAAAACCTCTGCAAGTTTGTAAATCAAGCAGCGGTTCATTCTCCAGAAATAACAAGGGTCTGGTTTTGTTAATGTATATAAACACAAATGACATATATTTATGATAATGTGTGCTTATGTATGATATAGATATATTTAAGTGACATTAGGTATGTGTTATACGTCATAATGATGGCACTGAGACTTACTGAGCTAAAGCCACAGAAAAGCAGCATCAATCAGACTCCAAGAGTCTATCAGACCCTCAGGCTTTTTTTTTTTAAGGGCAGATTTTTTGGTTTTGACCTTGATCCTGTGCTTGTCTGCACAGAATGGGAATGACACTGCTGACACCTGATGCCAACACATGGCAAATACCAATTATCTACAGAGCAGCATTGGTGTTGTTTTCTTCTGAAGAATTACTCTGCTCTTACAACCACTTTTTATTTTTCTTCTTTTTTTCCTAGGTCACTTTGTTAGGGTTCACAGATGCATAAAGGTTAACATCAATTCTAATGTGTTTCTTCCAGATCTAGAGAAAAAGATACTGCTTTACAGTAAGGTCCCACCGAAACATTCCTCCATCCCAGCAGAGCAGGGAGGAACGCAGAGAGGAGAACAAATGCTGCTTTCCAATAAATCAACAAGTGTTTCTTTTATTAGTTTGCCCTCAGATTCCATGATACTTTCATAATCCTCAACATAAAATGGTTGTCTGGACTGCTCACAGACCCTGGACCAAGATATAAGCGTGATGTCACACAGTGTGGCTTATATGTCATCGTACTTAACTTGTGTCAGGAGTCATCCATCTCCTGTGAAACCACCACATAAATGAGAGGAAAAATACAACTGTAGCATATACAGAGCAGTACTGCATACACACAGAACAAGCCATTGTAAAATGAAACATCACTGCTCTGTGTGAACATCAGGTTCCTATGTTGTCCTTGTCCATGCTGCCATGAGGATAGTCCTACATTGACAGAAGCAAAGCTTCGAAAACTGGACTGTCTGTGCAAACTTACATAGGCCTGCTCAGGCATATGAATTATGCTCTAGTCTCCAACTATACAGTTATTTGCCTTTTTTTCATCCCGGGGCCTTGGCTTAGTGCAGAGCACAAGATATACTGACATCAAGATAGACCCAAAGCCAACACTTCCCTGGAGGCCTCCACCATGGCCCATTGTGCAAGCCCTGCCACAAAGGCAGATGTATTAACTCCCTTTGGCACGCACTGCTACATTATTTGCATTCTTCTTAACTATTTGCTGTCTTCATCAGATCTCTTGAAGGTCAGAGGGTAGGATAAGCATCGTTTTGTTGATGAACAGTGAAGACATAGTGAATTTCAGGTCAAATAACTTCACTAATTTCAAGCATGCAAGTGGAAAAGCCCTGAACCTGCCTGTTGGTTAGAGCAGTTGAAACTAAAGAAACCAGCTTGGTTTCTTTAGTGACCAGTTGCTACCATGGGCACTGAGCCTTTCCACCAGACCGATGAAGCCTCAGATTCAGAAAACAGGGGCTGTGCAACCAGTGTCGAATTTTGTCAAGAACAGGCCAGGTAGGTAGAGAATTCAGACATCTGTTTCTTTATTCTTTCACCCATTGAGAGTCTGTGCTTCCTACAGCCCACCACAACCACAGTCTGCAGTACAGGAGGCAGAAGTCTCACCAAAAGGCTACTCCTTCACTGCGTGGCTCCTGCTTGGCTGGAGAAGTCCCTGAGCATGGCAGGGCTACTGCAGTGAAATGAGACGTTGTCCTGCCCGCGCTCAACAGAGCTTGTGGATGAAACATTACATGGAACCTTTATCGATAAAACTTGGCATTTCCTTAATGCAGAAGGCTTGGCCTTCCAAGCTTCATAGTGCTTCTTAACATCACTGTGTATCTGTCATCTCGTACACAACCACACGCTCTCTGAAGGTTTTCTAAACCGTATTTCATGCTAGCTTTCTTCTTTTCTCTCAAAATGTCTCACTCATACCTGAGTTGCTAAAGTGGCAGGCAGTGGCTCTCCCACAGAAAAAAAATCTCCTGGCCCAGCACAGTGCCATCTGATGTCAGTGTCGGCATAATTCCTTCCTTTGACCTCAACTGGCAATAGATCAACCCACTGGCTTTTTGTGGCATTTCTGGGAGTGAGGGAAGATTATTTATTTTTAAAAGGCGAGAGTTATTGAATTTGCTGTACCTGGATGCTGCACAACTCTTTGTAATCGTTACCAACAGATGATGTCACTGAAACTTATTTTTATGTCATTATCCTCACCCAAGGTAAATATGGAATGCTGTCATGCCATTACATGATGTAAATATGTCATCATAATTTGTCTTTACACATCATAAATATTTTATTATATGACATTATTACACCTCCAGATATCTTTTTCCATATGAATAGTAATTACTCAAAGTATTTACTGTAATTATGTCACTTGATGAAATTACAGTAATTACATCGAAAAATGATAGCCCATGACTAATGAATTAAAATAGCATGGAAATTCGCATAAAAATGACATTAAAAATGTTAAGGATCTGAGGCAAACTCACAAAAGCAAGGAAATTCATAATTAAGAATTTAATCTCTAATAGCATTGCAGGGTGCCACATTTTTAGATTGTATCACAGAAGAAGGAGGAAAAAAAGAAAAAGTGAAGAGGTACTACCTGAGCAGGAATAAAGCTCAGAAGTGAACTGCTGCAACGCATAACCTGGTGTTTTGTATGCATGTGTGGAGCAGCATCCAGTAGTCTGTCATTGGGAACAAAAAGCAAGGGATCAAAGTCAGAGCTGAGGTAAGGAGTGGTCACCTGGGTGGAAGTGCCTATCTAGGAGCTGTCAGGGAATGTAATTTTGTGGTAGGTGAGGATAAAATCACCGAAGGACCTCTGCGCCAAACTTTGGAGCAAGATGGCTGGCAGGTCCCAGGAACGTCTGTGGACCTCATGGCAGATGTGAGGGTTTGATACCTAACCTGTGCTCACAGATTTTGTTGCGCCACGTACCTCACATCTGCAAGCAAACCTGTATTTTCATAAACCTGGTGACCCCGAGCAGCCACGCAAGGTCCTGCTCTGGCAGGCGTACCATCTTCTTGCTGCCACTTGCATCCCAGGGAGGCACAAGGTCCTCTCTCTCAGTGGGAAAACTAGCAAACAAATCTTTTGCATTTGGACCTTCATACAAAACATTATTTGTTATTATATGAGCATTTTTAAATGCTTATTTTATACGCATTTTTAATCCTGTAGTCATTTTCTGCATGAAAATAAATTATTCTGTGGCCGCTGTAAGAAAAACCCTAAAACCCCCTTAATATTGGTGGTGCCTGAGAAGCACAGAGGAGCCACCAATATCGTATTTGCTGCCTGGCCCAGGAGGATGTCATGAGTTCATACCTGTGAGAAACTCAGCATTGTTCATCTCCTCCTTTCACAGCTGTCTCTCTCGTTGGTCCCAGTGAGGTATGGTACCTCCATGGACTTCGCTCCTTCTTGAAGCGGTCCCCCAAGCTCCTTTGACACCAAGCTGCCCAAATTGTATGGTACACCAGAACAGGAGACCCTACTGAGCTGAAACAGCTCCTCACCAATTGTAAGGAGAAAGCTGAGGTTTTACCTGAATTAAGGAAGAGACAGATGGACAGAGTGGGAGCAGGGGGGTGGGGTGGGGGGAAGATGGAGAGAGAGAGGAAAGGGAAGGGAAGGGAAGGGAAGGAAAGGAGGGAAAAAAGAAGAAAAGAAGAAAAGAAAGAAGGAAAGAGAGAAAGAAATTCTGTTTCCAGTTAGAATATCCAGTAATAATTTAATATATGGTGCCATTTTAGAAAATGTGCTATTCATATTTATGAAAGGCTTAATAGATGCAGCTGCATCCTTTAACAAATTATTATAAGGCATGGTATGAAATGCATTAGTAAGAAATGCTTAACAGATGATGCTGTGACAAGCTGTTACAACGCGTGTTATAAGACGTCAATATTATTAAATCTATGGGCTTGGTTAGCACATGAATATAAATAATTTTTATGCATGCTACAAATTGCCGTGCTTTATTAATAATGAAGTGTTTATAAATGGAACCTTACTGTAAAGCATTATTAAATGCAGCTACTCAGAAGACCTTAGAGTAATACTGTAGAAGCATTATCATGCTGAAAAGCAGACTAGAAAGGCTGCTTTATTTTACTGCCTGAGTCGACATGGGTTCAAACACCCTGGGCTTTGATTCCTGAAAACCCATGTGGTAGGGGCCACCAGTAGGCACCGATTGAAAGCTGCTGTTGTCACATTCTTTGTTTGTCTGAAATCACTCTGGCCTCACTTACGTGGGATTTACACCAATGTAAGTACTAGTGTCAGTGGAGTAACTCCCTGTTAACCCTGCTGTAAGTGATACACGCTGCAGGCCACATTATTTTCCTTCCCAAGTGAAAGCTGGCTGAAAGGCAACTGTACGTTGTAAGGCATTCTTCTGGAAGAAAAAGAAGAAAGAAAAAGAAAGAACAAAGTATGCAGATCTGAAACATACAATTCCTTGAGTCTCAGATTCTGCCCTTCCAACGGGTATCTTCCAAAAGGTTACTTTTGCATTAAAAAGAAATGTCTTTCTACAGAGCTTTTCAATGCAAAAAAAAAAAGTCATGTTGCTCCAGAACTTACCGTGGCTCAGTAACACACAGGAGTGGCTCAGTTTCTCTGGCCTGAGCATCATGTGGGAAAGCATCATTTGCTTTTATACCTTTAATTATTTCATGTCTTCGTGGTTGATGTTGTTGAAGTTTCTGTTACTGCATTGAATTGGACCGATACACTGATGGAGAGAGAGCTACCATGGAACACATGGAACACTGATGGAGAGAGAGCTACCATGACCTGCAGAGACTGCCATTAATTAGTTAAAAGATATAGTAAGTCTAGGGCCACTCAGGCAAGAAATGCTTACCACGTGATGGTAAGCAGAGTCTTTTAAATTCTCAGTTACCTTTTTTTCCCAAATTCTTAGTGTTTAGTTTAGTTAATGTCTAAATGGGATGCTCTCTTTTCAACCATTTCCCTAGTCTATCCTTTAATGCTATCTTTTTCTTTGAATAATTTTTCACAACTCCAGGGTTATTTGAATGATCACTTCCTCTAAGCTGTAACTTACGTAAGGGTGGAGCTTATGTTACTGAACTGAGACTATGGCATAGGGGGATCTAACCTTCCTGCATCCAGTCAGCACAGCCTCTTCCCCTGATTCAGCCTGTGCCCCTGGTTTGGCAGCCCACATCCACAGGTTTCAACTCAAGGTTGTACAGCTCTTTGAGGGGGAAAACTTGCACTTCTTGGAAACCTCCTCCACAGGGAACTGCTGATCTTTTGGTTGAGCTTACATAGGCTCATCATCTGAATGCACTTTGAGAGAGAGAGAGAGAGAGAGGGAGAGACCTCACTCTGGTATAGCAAAGGGATTTACATGCATCTGTGTGTGCTTGTGCATCCATACTCACACATGAGTTTGTGGGCACATCCAGCTCACTCTGTTCATATGGAGTATTTTTGTGTCCTCTCGTACTGCATTATCTCAGGCCCTTCAGCACAGGGTATAAGAGCTTTAACTCAGTTTTCCAGGGTGACCTGAAATACAGTGAGAGGGACAGCAATGGCCAGATGTGGAGAGGTGTGTAGGTGTCCACAGCTGGTAGTTCCAGTGGAGGCAGAACTGCTCAGTTGATCTGGTAGTGGATGCCATTTGGGGAAAAAAGGATGTGACTCTGCATTGCTCAATCCCTGCTGCAGCAGCTGGGCAATCCCTCCACTTCTTCCCTTCCCTTCCCTTCTCCTCTCCTCTCCTCTCCTCTCCTCTCCTCTCCTCTCCTCTCCTCTCCTCTCCTCTCCTCTCCTCTCCTCTCCTCTCCTCTCCTCTCCTCTCCTCTCCTCTCCTCTCCTCTCCTCTCCTCTCCTCTCCTCTCCTCTCCTCTCCTCTCCTCTCCTCTCCTCTCCTCTCCTCTCCTCTCCTCTCCTCTCCTCTCCTCTCCTCTCCTCTCCTCTCCTCTCCTCTCCTCTCCTCTCCTCTCCTCTCCTCTCCTCTCCTCTCCTCTCCTCTCCTCTCCTCTCCTCTCCTCTCCTCTCCTCTCCTCTCCTCTCCTCTCCTCTCCTCTCCTCTCCTCTCCTCTCCTCTCCTCTCCTCTCCTCTCCTCTCCTCTCCTCTCCTCTCCTCTCCTCTCCTCTCCTCTCCTCTCCTCTCCTCTCCTCTCCTCTCCTCTCCTCTCCTCTCCTCTCCTCTCCTCTCCTCTCCCCTCCCCTCCCCTCCCCTCCCCTCCCCTCCCCTCCCCTCCCCTCCCCTCCCCTCCCCTCCCCTCTCCTCCCCTCTCCTCTCCTCTCCTCTCCTCTCCTCTCCTCTCCTCTCCTCTCCTCTCCTCTCCTCTCCTCTCCTCTCCTCTCCTCTCCTCTCCTTCCATTTAATGCCAGCAGCCAGAGCAACCCTCTTCACAAGTGGTGTAGACCACTTCATTTATCAACTCTATTATCACCCAGGAA
This sequence comes from Porphyrio hochstetteri, assembly GCA_020800305.1. Taxonomy (NCBI): domain Eukaryota; kingdom Metazoa; phylum Chordata; class Aves; order Gruiformes; family Rallidae; genus Porphyrio; species Porphyrio hochstetteri. Next base: position 78,849,248 of record CM036905.1, on the reverse strand, counting down.
TTGAAAAACAAAGCAAAAATATTACCTAACTGCATGAAGCTCATAAATGTTGCAGATGGGATCATTCTAAGTTCTGGGCAAGTGTTCAAATAGATTTTTTTAAACAGATATGTAATTATACTGACCGAAGCCTTAGTCTTGACTGTTCCATTTAATTTTTTTTCCCCTCCAGTGTTTCATGGCACACACAGCATAATGTCAAACAAGCATGCTGAAGGACTCATATTATATTTATCTATTAGCCTTGATGTGATTGCAATCTTCTGTATCTTCATGCATGCCTAGTTTACAGTTCCTCGTGTTATAATTCATCTCATATCACTTCTTTTCTTTATTTTCCCATTCTTCATCATTAATTTCTGAGCCAACTTTTTACTTATTCCATGACTCCTGCACCCGAAACATTATTATTAACCTTGGATGTGGAACTTGGTCAAAAATCCTTTCTGAAGTGTAAACAGCTCTGGCATTTCATTACAAAATTCACCATTGTGTTCCAAAACACTCCTTACTGTAAACTTCAAGGTCACTCGCGTCTTCCCCCTGTAACTGTTTCGGCTCCAGGTGGAGCATCCTCCATCACGCCAGAGCTGGGAAAAGGAGATGTTGAAACCGCAGGAGTCAGCGCTTTAGAAAATCACACCCAGCACTAGAGTTTGGCAATGGGGCTTCGCTCGAGGAAATCTGGAGTGGGATTTCCACATCATGCTGCTGAACAGGAAGAAGAAACAAACAAAAAGAAGGCAAACACCGCTTTTTTGGTCAGATGACCCTACCTCGTCCTCCAAGGCTTTCCAAGGGTCCTGCATGAGTGTGAGGGATGGGCAGAGACAGAAATGCGGCACAAGTCCCAGTAAATGCCTGGGTTGGAGCTGACCTGATCCAAACCCAAGGTCCAAGGCTGGGGGCAGGACATCATGCGGTGGGGTTAAAGCCTTGCTGAGACCAGCCACACACACTCTGTGAGCTTCACATGCTGCTTGTTTGTGGCATGATGGGAAGCCAGCTCCTACCTGCTGTCTCTCCCCCCACGCATCAACAGGTTAACTCGCAGCAAAAGCAAAACAGACTTTGGTACTTTCTGAAGCACCCTTGAGCTTTTCCATGCATCAGTTGATTGATAGCCTTATTACTTAGCACGTCTTTATATCTGCAGTAACTGTAGCAATCAGCGAAACAGCAGACAACTGTATTAACTACAACTGGGGAAAAGTGAAAATAACACCTGGCATTTAGCACAGTTCGTCAAAGGATCTCAAAACGCTCAGCAAACTTTAATAAAGACACATGACGCCCAGTGAGTCTGGAAATATTGTGACAGCCGTATTAAACCCAGCCAAACTGATAAATCAAGGCACGCTGGAGTGGCACCAGTGCGGCAGCAAGGCTGCTGCATCAGGGTAGCACACTGCCAGGGTATCACCTCTGCAGCCCCCTCCCCAGCCTTCCTCTGCCCAGCGCTGCCCTCCAAAACATGTTGGTGCTGGGCTGGGTCCCGTGCTCAGCTGCTTGTCATCCGTCCTTCATGCATCCTGCAGGAGTTTACCCAGGAGCATCGGGATACCCACACACCTCTATCTTGCTGGCTCCCCACCGTTCTTGTGGCATTGTGGATAGACCAGCAGGAAAGCAGGACTGCTGATGGTCCTGCTTAGCCTTTATTTACACGCTTGGTTCATTCTGCATTTCTATTTTATATGTTTTTCTATTTAGATGATGTGTGAATTCCATGTGCACTTTTTTTTTCTCCTCAGAGTCATGCAGCGAGTGTTTGTTTGTGCATCTGTATTGTGCTCTACTTTTCCTCATGTTCACAGATTTTTATTAAAATATTTCCATAAAACAGGTTGTTACCAAAAATAAATGATCGCATACAAATTAATACATAAAAACAGATGAGTTATATAGAATATTTACAAACAATGGGATGGAATTCAAAACTTCTCATAAACACAGCATATAAATAAGCATATACATACCCCATGTTTACTACCATTTATTTTAAGAGTTACTTAGTAGATCTGAGGTAGGCTAAGGCTGACAGACAAGTTTTTCTTCCCGTTGCAGATTGTGGGTGCATCAGAAAGATCTCATTTAACAGCCAAATGAAAAAGATCTTATTTTACTCCCAGCTTGTGTTTCCTCAGCCTGCAGAAATAAACACACGCGGTGTAAAAATTAGGTTCAAGAGCAGTACTGACATGACCAAGCCTCGGTCTTCATGTGTGGTAAACAAAGCTCAGAGCTTTTAAGTGACCTGGCCAAGGGTAGACAGCAGGTAAGCGGCAGCAGCAAGGGTCTGGTCTGTGACTGCTGGGCTTTCAGCTCGTCTGTTTTCTACATAAAACATTTGGAAGAGAGAAAAATCGTTGTGAATAAGAAATACCCACAGCAGTGGCGGACTGAGCATTCAGACGGAGTGGGTATGCCATCAAGCTACATGAAGGGGAAAAAAAATAAAGTCGAAAAATTGACTGTCACAACCTTCAGCCCAGAATAAAAATTTTACAAAATAAGAATATTGAGGGCTCCACAGTGCAAATCTGCTTTTCTTCAATGAGACCCACTGAAGGCAGTGGGACGACCTGACTGAGCCAAGCTCACAGAGCATTTACACAAACTCACGCCGTGCCCTGAGGCTGGGTGCCGAGGTGCTGCTGGGTGCAGCCCAGCCTGAGGTGGGTCAGTTCAAGCAAAGCAGCTCTGGCAGGGTCAGGGCTTCAGGGACCACTCAGCAGTTAACCCAGGGCACACCTGTGTCTGGCAGGAGCTGGCAGAGGCACCATGTCCCAAAACCAAGGGCTGGACCCCCATTACTGGTGATGGTCGCACCGGTGCCGTTCAGCATTAGGATTAGGTTCAGAGGTTGGGTAGTCCTGTGCACCAACACCTTACTGGAAGACAGAGAAGTTGGATGGGACCTACATTTATCCTGGCTCCAAAGAGCTGTTTCATGATGGGCAAAGTCCAAGTTAAGTGCTTGGCCACCCCTTCAGCTTCGTGGGGCTTCTCAGGTGCAAGGTGGTAAACACCATACTGGAACACAAGCTAGCACCACCTCCTACTGATACGAGCAAATATTTACTCTTTATATCCTCAAGTTGCAGAGGCAAAACTGCATAGATCTTAATGATGGACTCCTGCCTCTGCTGCAGAAGATCACTTTCTGCACCCTTTGACAAACAGGAGGCTTATTAAAAGCTAGGAAAGGCAGGGCTGACTTTTTCTCCATTTCCGAGAGGAGGCTGTTTTGTCAACGTTTTGCCAGAGTCTAGGAGTGTGAAATTGGCTATTCATGTGCAGCCTGCACAAGTACTGTAGTTTGAAAGTGAAGGCAATTAATTTTAGTTGTTGACTTAAACTGCTGTTGAGAGGTACTTCATTTCCCGATTCTTCCTCCTATAAATAGATTAAGGGTTACATGAAAGTCAAGTTGTGCTCGTTTGTCCTCCCTCTAGATAGATTTCCCATGACTGCTTATCTATCAGCTCCCCCCCCCCTTAACACGATTTGTTTCTCAAATTAATTTAGCTCCCTTGCTGTCATTGGTCCACAGCCAAAAACATTGTCTCCTGTTCCTTCTTTTTTCCGTAAAATAAACCCCACAACAAACCCCCCCCACTTTGGAATTCATATTTTCTGGAGGGGAGATTGAGCAATGTGTGTCTTGAACTTATGATGGAGGGAGCTAAAGAAAATGTATATTTTGGAGGGATAAACATTTGTGTTAGCAGCCTGGAAGGACTACCAGCATGGGAAAGCAGCAGTTCTGCACACAACACTGCAACAGCTCCACGTGCACGTTTCTCATCAAAACTCATGGAAGCTGCATGTGCTCAGCAGCTGCAGAATAAATCCCTCTGCTTATTAATCAGCTATCATTTGGCAAATTTTCTCATTATTATTTATTTATGTATTTGTTGCAATTTTTTTCCTTATCCATCCATCCATGTGAAGACAGCCATGGTATCTACAAAAAAGTAAAGGACGATTTTGTTTCCCACATAAGCTGGTTTGCAAGAAGGAGCATTAGAGATGCTGAAGATATTTTAAGTGTCCAACTTGAACACACACACACACACTCACACCAGAGAAAAAAAGTTGATTGATACACATTGATGTGCCTGGAGAAGTTCAGGCTCCATCGTGTTGTTTAATGCAAATTAATCTCAGTGCTTGCCCATGGGCTACCTCATGTCTCCACTCCACGACAGTTCCAGTCCCAGGACCCAGGCATAAAACACACAATAAATAGCTAGTGTAGGGTTTGAAAGGCAGTCACATTTTCTGATGCAGATAAGGACATCTGGATAAGTATGAATCACCATTCTGAGGGCAGCATTTGTGTTTTTCATAGAGTGCATATTTAAGGAAAAAGAATTCCTTGATCTAAACATTCCGTGGTTGTCTTACTGACGCTCATCTGATCTCTGATCTGGAGCTGCAAAATTAATTTACTCTTCACCATATAATGTAGAGCTGAACAGAATTAGAAAAGGTCTGTGTTTTATCATTTAGGATGCCAAATCCTTATCTGCTAACATTGCACTTCGGAGTTTTTGCCAGAAGGGGAGGAGAAAATGAAGAGATTTAAAAATAATAGTGGATATTTGGAGAAAATTTAGAGATACTTCTTTTTCTAATAATGATACTCTGTGCTGTAGGAATCTGTGCTCATTCAAGGTGCCTAATGTGTTTTGATAAACCAAAATATGGACCTTGGCTTTTAATTTATGCCATACAGTTCACAACTGGTTTCCTGGTCCCAATTTTTTAGTTCAGTTGGAGGGTTTCATATGGCTGTCCATCAGCTTGGCCAGAACAGTTGTTTCCACTTGTATTGCTGGTTCTTTGGAGGTCCCAAGCGTGTGAAGCTGCTCTGCTACACCTCTTCAGCAAGCAGGGCACTTCTGAGAAGTATTGGACTTAATGCTCCTACGGTGTGGTGTGATAAACCTGACACCCTGCAGACTCACTAAAATGAATGTGCCTGTGCACATAACTTAATGGTACATGAGGAGTAAGCCTGACATCTCCAGGAAATACTGGTCTCATTGACCATAGGGACATCCATCCATCCCTCCATCCATCCACCCACCCACCCCTCCATCCACCCACCTATGAAACTCAACAAAAATACATTTGTCCCATTTCATGTAGGATCACCTTCTGCAGGTGTCTGGAGTTGGGAAGCTTGTACATATTTCAAGTATGATGGTATTCTGGGACCAGAGAAGGAGGCTATAAAAAAGTAGTGAAGTCTTCCTGTGAGCTGAAATGAAATACAGATGTCAATTAAATACTCTTGAAGACAATATGCAGAAGGTGTAACAGGTGGCACGACTTTGTGCTATTCCTTTACTTGAAATATTTAGATAGAATAATAGGAGAATACCAAGCAGCTGAGAAGTTAATCAACGAAATGTGCACCCAGACATTTATTGGTAATCTTGTGTTCCAGATGTAAGATTAAACCTTTGGTGGGAAACTGCCCAGTAAAACTATCTGTGAACTAAATTGGTGTCATTACAGCAAAGTATTACCATTAGAATAACAGGGTAAAACCAATGCCTATTTTAAGTGCCGAGATGTGTCAAACATGTCAGGCAGACACCACACAGCTAAAGATCCAGGTCAAAGCGTGGATCCAAGTGGATGGTGAGTGTCACAACTGCTCTCTGCAGAAAGAAAGTGGAAAGCCGTTTTTTTCCAATAAAGACTCTTCAAGATAATAAACAAACAAAACTACCATTTAGCTGTCACGTTGCATCATTTTATATCTCACCCTGTGCTCCTGTAATTGTTGCTAGTGATTCCACGCATGAATTGCATAGTGGGGCACATAAAATTATTAAGGTAATAGGTCGGGTTACATCATTGCCACCAAAGGTTTTCAGGAGCTCTCAAACCCTGTTCAGCAGAAGTATGCATTTAAGTTGGACTCAAACTGAAGTTCAGAAAAACCTACTTAACTATTGCTTGCTCAAAATCCACAGTACAGTAACAGTACTAGAGTAAAAATTCAACAGGGGCTATAAAACAGGTTTAGGACACCTTCACATTCTTTGGGGTTTTGGCATGAAGTTTCCTTCTACCATTTTTGCTACTGCGAGTTGGACATCAATCTATTATGAGGTAACAATCATTATTTTGCTGCATCTGACTAGGAAATTATCTTTTTTTCAATTTTTGCTTCAGAAATATGAGAAAACACAAGAGGCTCGTTCCTTCCTTCTTTTAAAATTATCTTTGTGTCCTGGTTTCAGCTATGATGGAGTTAATTATTTTAAGCAGTGGATGGAATGCCATGTTTGGGTGTTAGGATGAGAACAGTGCTGATAGCACCCTGATGTTTCTAGTTGTTGCCGGGCAATCAAGGACCTTTCTCAGCTCTGCATACTTCCTTACTAGTGAGAAAGGAGGGGACGTAGCCAGGACAGGTGACCCGAACTGGCCAAAGAGAATATTCCATGCCAGCTACGTCATGCTCAGTATAAAGGGGGACTGGGGGGAAGAGGAGGAGACAACACCAGGACGGGCAGTTTCCGGGTTCGGGGACGGCTCTAAGCTGTGCGGCCTGGGTTCTGTGGTTTGGTGAGAAACTGCATTGTGTATCACCAGTTTCATCTATTTTGTACTTTAAACTTCTGTTATTGTTATATCTAGTTTTCTGTTATTGTTTAGTAAACTATCCTTATCCCAACCTGCGTGGTTCTGGTTTATAGGTTGTGGTTTCTTTTCCTCCTTCTTCCTTCCCTTTTTCCCCTCCCCCAACTTTCCCTCCCCCTTCCTTTTAAAAGTACAAGCGACTGTGTGGGGTGCGGCCCTCGGCCGGGGCAAAACCACGACACTTTGCAGTGACAAAATTAGATTCCCCATAGAGATGACACTTCTCAGTCCACCTCTGGCCCGCGCAAGCTTCCTTGCTCTGCACACAAGCATGCAGCGACACCTGACTTCCACCTCTTCCTCCTGGCCCATTGCTGCTGCTCCAGCACTTGGCTTTAAAACAATGGTGTCACAAGCTTATTGCCTTCCTGTTAAGCTTCATCTGAACTCATATCTTGCCCAAGGCTCAATCCATCCTAGGTAAGCTTCAATGCAAAGATAATCGTTGCAGTGCTCCTGTTGTGTCTGGTGGGTTGAGGACTTCTCTAATGACTGTTTGAGGTAATTTTAGGCCTGGCCTAGCTCTTTATTCCTTCAACTTGCTTCCTTCTTACTGAAGCACTGTAAGTGAAGCTGCAGCTTGCAGTCAAATTTTTTACATATGTATCTCCCGAGAGATTTTCAAATAGAACCTGGGTGTCCTGCTCTCCTTTTCATCAAAGGAAGAACAAATCCTCTTACTAGATATTAGGGATTCATTGCAAACTCTCAGCATGTCTCTGTCATTGCCCCAAACCTGAGGACAAGATGGAGAGAGCCATGGAACATCCCTATGCTCACAGTACTGCACCTCACAGAAGTAAATCTCACCTCAATTTAAACTACTTCTTTTGGGCAACAGTACAAGAACGTGTAGGTGGAACCTCCCAAACAGGCACCAAACACTCCTCTTCCATGGTGTGCTGAATCCAAATGAATGTAACGCAGCAACAAGTAAAGCTCTTCAATACGTGTTTCGTACTTTTGAGTCTCCAAAGGTTTTTACAGCTTTAGTAATTCTACTGTATTAGCAAAGGAAGAATTGTTCTTCCTCTGGGTTGCACAGAAAGTGCTGTGGTGATGTATAGCATCAATTAATATAGCATTCATATAGCATAACGCAATATCCATTAGCACAATGCAAAGTAATATTATGTGATTTTATTAGCTTGTATTAGTAAACACAGATTGCATTAAAAGCTGTTTCTGTTTTATTTTTTAACTGTTTATATATGAAAGAATACCCCAAACTGCAGAAGTCGATGATTTTCTGACACTACAAAAATTAGCTGCCTGCAGATCAGCTTAATTTAAAGGCTTTCTGTCTTCTTTGAAAAGGTTAATAAAACTGTGGCTAAAGAAGACCTTGTGAACCTACTTATTAGGATTTCAAAAGATTTTTGACAAGTTCTCGTAAGATGAGAGTATGAAATAAAATAATTATGAATCAGATGATAGACAAGGCTTATAAAGAAATTAAACCCCACTTTAAAGTCTGACAGTTTCACTTTGTTTTAATCATTTTCTGCCACAGTCACATGTGGCTGCACTAAAATAAATAAATAAATAAATAAATAAATAAATAAATCACAACTGTACAATGTTTCTTCACTCAGGCTTCATGCTACTGTCTTGAAATGTTTGTTTAAAAACTTTGTAGTCTGCGTTAGAAATGAAAGGTGACCATCTTGCCAATGGTAATGCTTTAAAAAGAAAAATTCAACTGCAAAACAAACGATTTTAACCTAAAGTTTAGATTAGTAATTTAAATCTGGTGTCAGGAAGGACACAAATGCCGGGCACGGCTGTTAATCACTGTCAGATGGCTGCGATCACAAACTCTGCAGAGCGATGGCACTTGATGCCGGCTCAGGATTTGGGCTGAGAGGTGAAATAATGCCCCAGACATATGCTGAGATATCTAAAGGCACGGAGAGTACTGGAAAGGGATCCTCAGTAAAAGATACTGTGTGTTTGTCATCAATGTGTTGAATGAACATTTGCCCCCTGGACTATATATATTTCAATAGATAATTGTCTTTTCCAAGCATTTCCATTTTGCCATCAATATTGTACATGACAAGGTTTGGGGTTTTTTGCTGCTGCTGCTGGTAATGCCTGAGACCATGCTGCATTTTACAGGAGCAAACTGTCTGCAGCATAATGAAGACCATTCTGGATCAGCAAACGATGGACAGGTACAGCTTTCACACAGCACAGTAATTTATTAAAATATGAAGTAGATTCTAATGTTGCTCTTAAAGGCAGGCAAAGCACATTTTGTGGTATTCACTGTGGGCTTTTTTCATTAATTTTATCTGGAAACAATGTAAAGGAATACAAACAGGCACAGACACAATTACTCTCCACATAATCACAGTTTCACTGCAGGGACAATGGCCTTGGTATGGAAATCACCTTGACAAAAGCAGATAAACAGTTTCTGTACCTTGGAAAGGCTTCCTTGTATAGAGAAAATAAAAAGAAGTAACATCAGCTTTCTGTTTACCAGACAGAGTGAATTATAAAACCCTAGAAGTCTTTTAAAAATAAAATTATTTGAGCTTTTCTTTAACCCGTGAATGCAGACATCTCTGAGCCATGGTAACACTTCACATGTAGCATAAAATAACAAAAGTGGGGCATGCTCACAATGCAACATCGCAACCAATACATTCACCTTCCCTGCATTGCTTCATTTACAAATGGTATGTCACAAGGGATTCCGGTGATGACAGAAATATCGGGACGTACTGACATGTCACTGTACTACTTTCAATCCCCTTCTTACACAAGGTGTTTTGCACACCTACTGTAGAGTGAAACTGGTTCTACATTTCATGCATTTGCATGGACACACATGCCTAGACAACTGGGAGAAGAGATGCCATCCCACAGTGTAAGTGCCAGCAGAGATCATAGTTTTCTGAGTGTGCCTGTGCTGGCAATTTTTGGTTTTCTTTAGGTATACCAATAAAAGTGGAAATCCATTATATAAGAAAAAACACAGTTCTACATGTATCAACTCCATCTAAACCAGCAAAATTTCAATGGTCACACTAAATACACTGTTGAAGTGCTCCCAAATTAGAAAAATACTTTCTTTCAAGCACCTGGAAAAGTATATATTTAAAAGTAGTGATTTTATTAGTGTTAGTGTAGCTGGATAGAGAGGGGCCCTGTTTTCTGAGCGGCCTGCACCGTACGGCAGTGGCTTCGCCCAGTCAGGCAGGGAGGAGAGGCCCGTGGGAGTGATGCTTCAGAAAGCCGGAATCAAAACTCACTGGCCTTGGTGACTATGAAGCAGGTATCCTTTATTGCAGCGCTGGGCACACAGGGGATCGCTCCTCCAAATGTGTGCACCCATTAAAGCCAAATTTCTCTTATTTATACAGATTAACTATACATATTCATTACAATTTCTAAGAAAAGGCAGGGTTACCGCAGCCCCCACCTGCCCCAGCTCGCCCTGCTCACCCCACCCCAGGGAAGCATGTGGGAACCAGTAAGACTGTCCACCTGGAAACCCCTTTCCAAACCATATTCTGTGTTTGGTAACTTGGGCAGCAGAGGAATTGTAGCATCAAGCGCTGGAAGCAATATTTGGAAGAGCACTCTGGCAGCCGGTGAGGCCACGCTCTTCGTCCGGAGGATAAGGAGTTGAAGTTCCTCAGGTGGCACCTACTTCTCTGGCTGACCAAAAAATTCAGAAACATGTCAATACCCAAGAGTGCACCATTCTGTGATCTTTCAATTAGAAATGGAAGCCAGCTTGTGCTATCAGAGCTCTCCAGAGCCTGACTGCAACTTTTAATAATTGGTGTAAAGTCAGAATCCTGCTGAGATGTAACATAATGAAATGCCAGACAATGTCACTGTGAGTCTATAGTGGAAAATATAGGCAAAACAATGTCAGTGGATGTCTGCGTAGACAATGTTATGATTTGAGGAAAGGCAAAATGCTGTCAATGGGAGTCTATATGCTGTAGATAGCATTACCACAGTATGTGAATAAAGGCAAAATGATGTCAGGGCAATACACAATATGCTCAAGACAGAATATATTTAGTCTGAATAGAAAATCTGTCATGTAAAATAGCTGCATTGATTCTCATCTTCCACAGTGATGTGTTGTCATTTTTAACACTGACTGTCTTTTTTATTTAGATTTACCCTATAGTCTAATCTGGGGGTTTTTTCCACGTTAACACTTCCTTTACTTGCCATAAGTCAACCCACTACCACTGACTTTTTTACCTTTGGCTTATTTTATTTAAAAGAAATACAAATTTGAACAAAAATCCCCACTAGAAAAACACCAGCTATATCCACACTAGAATTAGCAGGTCCAAGACTTGGATGTCTGTCCTCTCCTTGCATTTTACAGACAGAAATAAAATTAAGTTGCTTGTGAAATACGTGTATATACTTATGTGCACCCATATGTGCCCAGGCACAATTCTAATAATCTCTGATCAGGGGAAATAATGTTATTGAGGGGTAAATAGATTAATAATTTGTTCATAATTATATAGCATTTCTGCCTCTAAAAACTTCAGTTGTGACCTCACATGGTTTGTAAAGTGTGGCCTCATGTCCAAATTAATTTAATTTGTATACATTTCATTATTTTTCTTAAGTATAAGGTTATTAGACTCCAGGTCTGAGTAATTCCTCGTTTTCTCAACTGGCCTCCTAATGCCAATCAAACTTTCATGTTTGTCAGTTAATTTCTGCTAGAGCAGTGATGTTTCAGCTGTAAGAGGAAATGAAATGTTTCCTGTGTATTTTGGGCCCTCTTCACTAAATCACAGCTCACTTCAACTTCCAGCAACCCCAGCGCTGTAAAGGTTAAATTTCCCCACAAACCCTACTTTGCAAAGCAAAGTATCTGTACTTATTGATGAAAGGCTCTAAAATATAACATGTAATTATCTAAATTATAATCAGTCAAGGAGAGCACTGAAGCTCTCTGCTTTCTTCAGCCCGGTTATAGCTGACGTTATCACATTCAGTGTTCTCTTCTCAAGAGTATTTTGACTCTGGCCACCAGCAAGCCTACCTACATCTGCATTAGCAGGTAATTTGGTGTAATCTGGGCTGATCAGCAGACCGAAGCGGCTGATGACAAGGTCTGTGCAGCTATGCTAAGTGTGGTGGGTGTTTTTCCTTTAGATGAGATCTAGTCTGCTCCCCTTAGACAAATTACTCTCCCATGTAAGCTGTTCATAGCCTTTCCACTGCCCACTTGTTTGTGTGGATCTGTGGGATTGTGTCTTCTTAGAAGTCACAATTCTGACAGTGACATTTATCAGATATGCCTAAGAAGGGTCACCTAGGTTATCTGCCTCTACATGATCCCACATGGGCATTTGACCTCACTGTGAACCAAAGCAATGCGCAGCACATAGGAAAAAATAGGCAATTGGCCTCTGACTGCTGGTGCTACTGCTTTGATTCAACATATAGAAGGAGGTGCAGCCTCCATTCAAAGCTGGTTTCATGCTGACTCTGAACTAAGATTTTGAAATAATGGAGAAAAACAGTCACAAAGTTCATATTTACCTTTGTGTGTGCTCAGGTTGGACACCCAGACTTTGAAAGCTAGGAACTCTCATGGGCACCTCTGTAGTACAAGCTCTCCAAAGAAGCAGAAGGGAAGCTGCAGACTGGCTCCTTCTCCTCCTCCCTGATACAATGAGCACTTAGAGCTTTGTAAGCTTGGTTGGTATTGGGGCTGAGGTCTACTGAATCATTAAGGTGCATGACTGGCAGCATCTCAGAAATTGCTGGCAGGAAGGGTTGATAGGATCTTGGGAACTAGGCCATTGAAGCAGGATGCATAAGTGGTGGGAAGACAAATTGTTAAGGAAGAAGGCCAATTTTAGACAGAGCCTTGACTGTATTCCATCTTTCCTGCAAAAAAAAAATTATTTTGATAATCAGCAGTTTATGGGAAAGATAAATTCTGTAGCAATGCTTCTGGTGCTCCACCTATATCTTTGCAAGTATGCTCCAGCATGTTAAAAAAACCCTACAAACTCAGATCCAGGCACAATAGTCCTTAAATTGTTGTGCAGAGAATCTTAGCTCAAATTTTTCTTTTTTTTTCTGCTTTCCATTTCAACCTTTACATTATATTTGCATAGTGTTCCCATGCTTAATTTGCCTCTCATCTGGATAATGATAATGAGCTGTTATTGACTAGCATTTCCAGTTCAGTGCAGTGAACATTGGGTAGTATTCATAAAATGTTCTTCTTATGCCAGCTGAAATTGGTAGTGGTTTTGAGGCAAAAGGCCAGATTCATCAAAAGGATAATGGGCAGATATATTTTTTGTTTGGCTTTTTTTTTGTTTTAATTTTAATGACCAAATTGCATTGCTATTCTTTGTTTATCTATTTTTGAATTCTATCAGATAGCTTTAGGGATAACTACCCAATTTCTGTATTTATAGGAAACTGGCACAAATCAAGAAAACAGAACAATTCCATGTTTATGAAGCATGAATTCTCACAGTAAATGTCAATATATTGTGCATTAATACACAAGAATTCTACAGTAAAGCACACATATATTAAATGTGTGTTTCTTCTGCATGGAGCCTCCAGCTTGTCTATTTTGTATGGTGGTCGTTCATGCCAGAGTCCTCCTGGGGCATATAAGACCCAGCTGTACCCACTGCTTCTGATCTCTGAGAGGATCCTCCTCACCCCATCTTGCTGAACTTACGCCCTCCCCAAAACCTGCTGATAGAAGGTCCAGGGCAGGGTCGAACCCTGCACTCCCTAGATGCTGCCAGGGGAGTTTGAGCCCTGTGGGAGGCTGTTAGGGCTGTAGAGTGACAGAAGGAGAAGAGGGCTGGTGACGAATGAAGTGTCCACATCTCATAGCACTCTGGGAGTATCCAGAAAGGAGGATTCTCCATCCATTTGAGGAGGCAGGAAAGAGATTTGTCTGAGTTGTCATTACAGGGAAAGCTGATTTGGTTTAAAATACATCATGCGCCTGTATATTTTTAAGGTAAATGTATGGTCCATATGTGGTGTGTTTGCTAGACCATTACAGAAAATAAGAAATGGATGTCATTTTGGCAGTTTGAAAACTACGCTTGTGGTTTCTAAGTCTTCTGCCAGTGCCCACTTGTATCTCATGATTAAATTTAGCATGGAATCTCTTCTCCTCATGAATGCCTTAGAAATATGAGGGAACGTGGGGTTTTTCCACAATAAAATTGGTTGAGAAACAACACAGAGCATTCTGGATTATGCAGCAAGAGGACTGTCTGCTCAGGTGCAGGCCCAGAGGCATTTGCTTAACCATGGTCACATACAGGACCAACCTCGTCCTTTGGATGCTGCAGAAGCATAAAGGTCCTGCTTAAAAAAACAAAAAAAGGCAGACACTCAAAAACACCCACAGAAATCATCTTTCTACCAGCCTACTAGCAGGGATGGGCCCATAATTATACATGGCTACATTTTGGTACACACCTAGTCAAGCTTTGCTGAAGAGAAGACACTGGTTTGTACCTAAGGAGTAATCACAGATATGAGGGGGTGTCCTCACTGGTGCACTTTAGGGAAGATACAACAGCTTGCAGGTGGATGGGCCTTGAGGAGAACATGTGCAAAAGGGACAACGTACAAACACCCATGACTGGGACCCTTGTTTCATGGCACAGAGAATGCCATCTTCAGCAGCACAGCATCACCCATCACTATTTTGTGATGTCTTTTATCATTATCTTACCGATAATAGTCACTCTATTAAGGAAATCCATGATTTTTACAACATTTGCATTTTATTGCTGAAGCATGGCAGTCCAACCTTTCTATTGGTGCAGAAGAAAAACCTCCACAAACAAGGATGGAAGGCACTCATATTTAAAGCACTGTCTGGGATCTGTGGATCCTACAGAAGCTTCACATCCTTTGATCTACGTCCTATGACAGGGGTCAACATGAAAGTCTGGAGGTTTGTAAAGGTGGGTTTTAAGATGGTCGTTTGACTATCTATAGTAGTGTACTGGTTCAGGACCTGGGGTTCTGCAAGTTGAAGCACAAGTGTAAGAGCATAAGTCATGCAGTGACTTAGACCATCATTTATCCATATTATTGCCTTGATTCATTAAAGTCAAAATCCTCACAGCTTATGTGAGGCAAGCACTTAATGACCTATTTCTTCAGCTTCATGGAAATGTGGCCTCTCCAGACTCTTCTGTGTTCCAGATAAGTAGACAGAAATGATGCCTGGATTGCAGAAATCTCCTAGAGAACATCTACCCAGGCAAAAGCCTGGCACTTTTAGCTCACAGCACAAGTGTGGCTTCTACTGTCTTGAAATCTGCTGAAATGTAGACTGTGTCAGGCAGAAAAAATATTCCACCCTTTAGGTAAAGCAATGGCTGTGCATAAGCCACCTCAGATGACGAGACATGAGCTGTGTCTAGTTCTCTTCTCCTCCCTGATACGCATGCAATGCTCCACAAAACATGTCAGCCTCCACCGCTCTCCCCTAGATGCTAACCTACTGGTGACAACAGACACGATGTGACAGGCAGAAAGGTCCAGATGAGGAGTGTACGTGGACTTTGGTCCATGTATAATACAGAACATTTTTTTTTAAACATCATCTGAGATAATCCACTGCAAAACAGTCTTTTGGATTAACGGCGGTGACCTTGGGTCCTCCCACAAAAACAGATGCTTGCTGCTGCAGGAATTGGGATACTGGGCATCTTTGGAGAGGAAGAGCACAGGAACAATATCTGCGCTTGCCAGGGGTCCCAGTTTCCCTTGATCAAAGAACAGACACAAGTTGCAGTATGTAATCTTAAAGCAGCCAGTGTCAGGTCCTGAAAGTCAGGAATCTTGGAGATGATGGCAGAAATGATTCACTGCATGCCTCTACACAAGCTTTTTCATTTGCTTGCACCTCAGTTTTGTCACCTGTAAAGCTGGGATTTTTGGTTTGGGTTGGTTGGGTATTTTTACTTCACATCCCCTGTTTATGGGGATAACCAGCAAAAACTCCAGGATTTTCAACACACTGGATCAAAAAATCTCAATTACTGCAAAATGCTATATGGGTAAACAGTTTGGATGTTGGTGGGGAATTAGGTGAACATAAGAGCTGTGAGTCTTTATGAAATGCCTCCTCACAGCTAAATCCATCAAAGCTCACTGAAGTTGCAGGCATATGGCAATTCAGAACAAGGGTGGGTGAACATGTTTAACCTAGTTAGAAACTCAGTGGAAGATTGTGGTGTCTAAAGCATTGCTCTGCCTATACTGAGCTCCCAGATTGCTTAGGAAGGATTCAGGAAAACAAGTATAAAAGATGAGAAAAGAGGGCTGGTCAAGAAAATGTCATATTAAACATAGCAAGAAAAATTTCTTCACAGACCCACCTCTCTCAAAATGGCTAGCCTTTTTAAGGGATCTTTGTTCTGCCAGAGATGTGCAGCTCTGTGTTAATTTGACGATGGAGTTTCAGGAGATTCTTTTAGACTGTTTTTGTAATTAATCCTTGAAAAGGAATACGGGGAAAATATTTATTAGATCAATTCAAAGGTTCATAAAACTTCTGCCTTTGTGAATGAGGCTTTCCTTTTCTTAATTCAAAGTGAGCTTTTCTGCCTTCCTCTGTAGAGAAATGTGAATGTGAGGGGTATAACAATCCACACGTCTTCCTAAAACAGGAAGCTGACTTCCATGCAATGAGAATCTGACCCATATAGAAGCTTTTTTGTGTTACTTTTCTATAAAAGAAAAGAAATTATTTCAAGATAAAAGGCTTTGACTGTGCTTTAAGAAACATAAATCCTTTACTAAGGATTGGAATAATAATTGTGGGAAACAGTTTAGCTGTTTGGTTAATTATCCTTTTTGCTCTCAGCTCTTAATGTGATGATGTCAGGTTCACTTCTAGGGAAGTGCTAACTGGTTATGACTAATAAATTATGTTATAAAGAGAACAGCTTCAGAAATAAAACCTTCTGAGCTATTTTAACCTCTGTCATGTATACACAGTAGTTTTTGGCAACTAATTGGTATCTACTGAGATACAGCTCTTGCTCTGACCAAACATTACTAGCTGTTGTTTTCTTTTACTGTATATGCAGCACCATCCAAGGCCTCATGGAAAACTTTGGGAAACTTTGCAGTTTGATAAAACTCTGACACAGTGCCAAGTGCCTTCCTTATTTGTTTTCTCATTTTATTGAAATTAAACTGGGCCACAGTTTCCCATTTACACAAAAAGGCTCCATGCCACTCCCATTGCCATCCCATTTGCTCCCCACCTCGGCATCCCATTCCGCTGCCAGAGCCAGGTTTACACAAATCATAGAATCATAAAATGCAGATTGGTTTGGATTGGAAGGGATCTCAGAGATCATCCAGTTCCAAACCCCCTTGCCATGGGCCAAGGCATCCTCCACTAGACCAGGCTGCCCAAAGGCCCATCCAGCCTGGCCTTGAGCACTGCCAGGAAGGGGACAGCCACAGCTTCTCTGGGCAGCCTGTGCCAGCATCTCACCACCCTCACAGGGAAGATTTTTTTTTCCCTCCCCTGAGCCTTCTCTTTTCCAGACTGAACAAGCTCAACTCTCTCAGCCTGTCTTCATAAGAGAGGTGCTTCAGCCATCTGATCATCTTCATGGCCCTCTTTTGGACCTGCTTCAGCAGTTCCATGTCCTTTGTGTACTGGGAACCCCAGAGCTGGATTAAATACTGCAGGTGGGGGTCTCATGAGAGCAGAATAGAGTGGGACAGTCACCTCCCTTGACCTGCTGGTCACACCACTTTTGTTGCAGCCCAGAATACAGTTGGCTTTCTGAGCAGCAAGAGCTTCTTGTCCACCACCACCACCAAATCCTTCTCCTCAGGGCTCCTCTCAATCCAGTGATGAAAGTGAGACTTTCATTTCAATCTTTGTGACATCCTGATACCTCCCCCCTTTAATTCTATGTGAATACGCTGAAGATACAATTTGCTGTTTGTGCTGTTCCGCTTTCCGAATGCCCACTGTGGCAGTTTGTCTTAAACAAGGTAGTTCTTTTTGCACATATATTGGAGGTGTGAGCTGCCCCACTAGTGAAACCATCATTCTGAAATGCAATTTTTTACCTGATTTACCTTGACAGGGATTAGAGAGATGGGGTCCTGATCTAACTTACTGTGGAGGTTTAACAGCGCAATACACATTTTTTTGTAGTGGAAAACAAGGCTAAAAGCTGTTGAGCACAACACTCAGTACCTAGATACTAAGTCTCTGCAGTTTTACTTCAGACCTCCTTCAAGTTTAGGCTTTCATGTTGCCCTTACATATATGATCAAATTCCAATTTTTCTAAAATCCCTGGTTCATGCACTGAGCAGTAGATACTGAATATTTTCCATGGAGCTACCCAGCTAAATATTTCTTAAAATCTTCCCTCTTTTGACAAGGACAGAGGTAAATCTCCAGGAAGCATTCAACTACGCAAAGTACAAACAATTTTTCCTTTTTTTTCCCTTTTTTTAATTCCCATGCCTACTCTGCTTGAGTGGTTGCCTTTCAGATTCAGCAAACAAATGAGTCCTTCTTCACCACAGGCTGCACAGGCCTGTCCTGTGCCCTGCATGAGGCTGGGTCCAGCGAGGGAAAAAAAATAAGATGTATGTGATCACATAATTATATATAGTATGCTAACAGTTACATGCAAGGTGAGGGTCTAATTAAGGCTACCAAAGTGACCTTAGTTCTGGAGTTTCCTAACTTTTTCCACTTTAGTGTGTTAGAGAATTCAGCTGCCAATGTCTCACAATTCTCCATTAAGCATGAATTTAAGTGAGCTTTTGGGGGAGGACCACAGACTGACAGGGTTTTGGGGGTGCGGACAGAGGCAGACCCCAGGCAAAAGGCAAAGGATTCACTGAATCCTTGAAATAATTACACCAAAACATGGAGCTGCTAGTGGTCTTGGACAAAGTGCCTGTAAGAATTCTTTCAAATGGCTAAACCGTGGCATTTTTCCTTAATTGCATTTTCAGAACTGTCTAAACCAGTCTAGCTGAAACTTTCCAGAAAAATTTTGCTTGAGACACCTGGCATGGAAAAATTCAGTCCAAGTAATTTAAAGCTGCAAAATTATAAGCAACTAAAAACAAAATCTTGTAATGGGAAATGTCAGGCAATTTTAGCTACTGATGATACTACCAGCTCTGTCTGTTACAACATGAAAAATAAAGAGAGACAAGAAGGAAAAAAAAAAAAAAGACAGACAGAATTATAAATGATAAAAGGAGAAAGCTTACTTACTGGAAGAGGTGGGTTTTCAGAGATTTTTGGATGTGAATAAAAGGACGTTTGACAGATGAGGTCATGGAGACTGTTTAATGTGTTAGGAAGCAGCATGAGTGAAGGCATAAAGCTGAGAGTGAGTAAGGAGAGGAAAAGAGCAAGGTAAGGCTATTGGAGGCTGTTCTGAGAAAGCAGATGGAAAAAGAAATGTACAATAGTACAGAAAGTGATGGTATCAGAGTTCCACTGTTATGATCATTAGTTAAAATAGTATGTAGAACATCATCTGGCTTCATTTGAGATGCTCAGCTACATTGTTGACAGGTAGGTGGATGAGAGCATCCCTCCTTGAGACACATCCTATTTAAATGTAAGTGCTCGTAAAATATGGAGGGGAGGGACAGCCTAAACCCACTTCTCATAAGTCATAGCTGCAGCTCGTTTCTAAACAAAATTTTTCCCAAGGTCCTTATTCCTACTAGTACTGCTGGCTTCAGTGGAGTTCAGCAAGAAGCAGAAAACATCTAAAAGGCAGAATGTGACTTCCAGATCATTTTTCAGATCACAGCCCCCAATCCTGAATTCCTTGACTTCTTTGGGGACTTTTGAAGATCTATGTATAGCAGAGTCAGTGCCAGCTTTCATTCTAAATCTTTCTTTACTTGGCAGGGTCCAGTCCTTCAACTCTTGAGAAGCGGTCCTTAATCATTTGAGAAGTCTTTTTGCCTGAGGTCGGTCATGTTTAGTTTTGTGAAAAGAAGTCTCAATAACTAGCCTGTATTCTTCTTTTTTCTGCAAATGTATAGGGTTTAGTCTCCTACTAGTATTCATCGTGCAATATTGGCTCTTAACACTTCTCAGGGCCCAGGTGCTTAGAGCTACACGTCACTTAGGAAAAGCATTTTTCTCCATTTACATGCTAGGATCATTTTTATTTGGGAACTGCTAGGAAATCTGTCATTATGGTGTTTGTGACAGCTTGACAAGGCCTGTTGCCATGGAAAAGCTTTGTGATGTTGTATAAATATATTCCTAGGTCAGAAGTTCTATGTATTTTTTGGACATGGATGCTAAGGGGAAAAAAGAATGACTAAACATTAAAAAAGAAGAATAATAAAAAATAACAATAACTAACATTTGATACTATATTTCTGCCCAGTAACCAAACAAACTATTTCTCAAAGCATTTAATTTATGCTGTGACAATCCTGCTAGCAATGAAAGTTCATTCATTTCCGAGCTTCACCCCCATCCTTAAAATATTCTTATTACCAGTCATTTTGCAATATTGATGGTTCCTCTATTAATAGACTAGCAGACAAGGGAGCTATTATTCTTGACCTCTATCTGTTATTCCATTAGGTAAGGCTGACAGTCTCCAACCGCTCGCAGTTCTATTACCTACCATGTGCTCAAGCCACTAACTAGAACTCATCTTCACATGTTGTTTTGGTGAAAAGTATGACTAGACAGGAAAAGAGACAACAAAAACATGTAGAAAAGTACGAGAGAAAGCTCAATATAGGTTTGCCTCCAAAATAGCAATATTTTTTTGACTCAGACAGAAATGAGGAAGTGTCGGCACAACGCTGTGGAAAGTCATCTGAGACTGTCTCTGCAGTTTGTCCTTGCTGACGACTGATGCCCTATGTTTTATTTCCAACTGTACCTTCACGCCGACACAGAAACAGACTTTCCAGCCCTTTTTTGCTGCCTGTAATGCAGTATAATTTATGCATTTTATAAGAGGCTTCTTAAGCACGGGTTCTTAAGTCCAGGCTATCCTGAGCTGATGCAACCAGTGGGCATGAGCTTTCTTCCCTGGGTGCCAGCAGTAGACTCCACAAAAGCCAGTCCTCAGTTTCCTTTCTCACTATCTCTCCTATATGTTTGGATACACATGTTTTGCAATGATAAATTCCTTCTCTGAAACAGCGTTTGAAGTGAAAGAGTGAGGATAGGTTATAACTTCCTTTGGAGAAGAATGAGGCATTAAGTACATGACCCCAACTGGGGATCCTGGCTGCTGCTGAGATCAGGATCTGTGGAGGTCTATGGGCCGGGGCTGGTGTCTCTCAGGGTGGAAAGACACATCTGAAAATCAGACTGGCTTGGTTTTACCTTTATGAAAGACAGTGTCTCCCAAGCCAACCAGCTTGACAGGGCTTGCAGGAAACTCTGTGTACGTGGTGTCCAGGCATGGCAGAGACTCCTGATGACTTTCTCCTGTTACCCTAGACACAGCCATTTCCAAAAGAAACAAGGTCCATGCTGAAGTTCAAGATTAAAATGTGGCAGTGTGGCATGACACCGTGTCCCACTATACTTCATGTCTGACTCAGGGGCATGTAGTAAACTAGGAAAATCTGTGACCAGGTTCCCTCACCCGCTGCTCTTGGCTGATGTCTTCCCAATGACTGTCCAACTGTAAAAGCAGCCGGGGAAGGTGCTCTCCTTTGGAGTGTTGGCCAAAAACAGATGTCACATAACTTACTAGGTTTTCTTAGTCATCTCTCAGGACATAAATGGGTTTCAAAAATAGAATTATAATCTTTAAAAAAATCACGAAGGATCACGAATCCTCCAGATCTGCTCCTATCCCCAGACTTTGTTGATTAGCTAGTTCTTTTTCCATCATAGGGTCTCTCTTTCTGCTCTATTTCTTCCATAAGGGTTTTGGCTTCTGTTTTTCTATTTGCTTAATTATCTCCCATCAAACTATGATGTACTGTTTTTGAGGCCCTTAAACATCAAAATACCATGTATTTTAATTTAAAGTTCCCTGCCACTTGATCCTTATTTTTAAGTGTTAACTTAAAAGAAGTGGGAAATGTCTGGAAGTAGAGAAATGAGAATTGATCCATAGTTTGAATGCAAGCCACAAATATGCCATGAGAATATAGACACATGCACACAGTGCCATCAAGAAAAATATCCCAACCCTCCCACACTTTTTACACATTACAACATATTAAAAAAATAATTCTGGTCATAGTGAAATATGTTAAAATTTTAAAAAACCCAAAACCCCTACATAGTTGCTAGTACCTCCAGAATTTTCTACAGACAGAGGAGCAGTTCTTGCTCAGAAACATTTTCATGACAGTTCATTAGCCTAATCTTGTGTTTTGTAAGTTGTGGTCTACCAAAAAGAGTGTGGAAAAGAAGGGAAGGAACGTATTTGTTACAGTCTAGCTGCTACCTGCCCTGGTGGGAAGAAGACCATTTTTGTGATAAGACTTAGGACACCATTGGGCAAACCAAGGTCACCTCAGGTGCCTGCATGCTGTGGAGCACTAGAAGATCGTCATTTGACTGTGCATTTCAGATGCCGAGTGTAGCATCGGCTGTGCTAGTCACCAATTCAGGAAAGCATCCTTGAATGCTGTTTTAGACCTGGATGAATGGGAGCCTGGGTTGAATAATGTCCATTACCATGAGTACAGGGTGATCCATGCACACATACACACACACATGGATCAAAAGCATGAAACAGAAGCATTTGTTAAATCTGTCTATATGCTCCAGGAAACTGAGGCATGGGATGACATGCTCCAGTCAATGCAGGGTATCAGAAGCAGAGCCGTGACTGTGAGGACGTGACTCACGGTCCTGTGTTCCATGGAGCAAGGCAAGGCTTTTGGTCCTCTTTGGAGAAGTGTTGTTATATACAGCACTGCTCAGCAAAGACACTGGAAACCTCCCCCAGTAATTTATCTTTCAGCTTCGTATCCATGAAAGCTTTTAAGGAGAAGATTCTAAATAAGGAACCAAAAAATGTATCTGTTTCTCACCGTAATTGTAAACTGAAAATAAGCACTTATACAACCTAGCCCAAATATTTAGTTAAAGAACAGGTTTATAACTAAGAATATCTTAAAACCTGTTTGAATTATTATATACACTACTTAAACAGTTAAACTGTCAGCTTAGAGTTTTGTATATCTACCTCATTAGCCTGCCTCCAGGGCCTGTGGTAGGTGAATCTGCATTTTAAAATTTTGTATTTTTCCATGCTTTATGCATCCTGTAAAATGCCTTGAGAACTTTATGAGGGATGTTGCATTAAAATGTGTGATTATAAATATGATTTAAATATCTGAAACATTACAGAGTGATTATTGTTCAATAAGGCAGCGTGCATAAAAGGGTTATCTGCATGCTGTGCTTAGGTTTCGACAATATAATGTAATGAATTGTTCAATATAGTTTGTGCGCTATTTGTCTCTGTTTCTTCTCATACTCCAGAGATGCCTGATATGCAGTACTCTAACAAGGCTATCATAAATTGCTGAACAATAAACAGCCCTTGAGATTTTTAGATAGTATGTGGTTAGTATGTAATCCATCTTGAGGAACTTGATTTAGTGCCACAAAGGAACATCCTTGACAATGCTCAACATTGTTTTAAACTGCTGCTAAATCAATTACTGCATTTGGGAAATGGCACGCTTCTTCCGCTCCCTGCTCCATGCCGGTGGCCTGGCTGCTCAAGGAGAGATTTAGAGAGCCACACTACGGAGGCAGATGGGCTCCCTGGAAATCGCTGAAGTAACCCAGCTTGAAACAGTGATAAGTAAGGCCTCCTAAAATCTGCACTAAACTGCACAACTCAACTGCCGCTTGGCTGGATTGTCTTAGCTGTGTCTAGCAATAAATGAATTATGAAACAAACAAAAATGCTTCCTTTCGGATCGGCACTGCGTCATGGAACAACGATATCCACATGCGTGAATAATCTTTGGTGCTTACACCAAGATTTTTGAGTGCAGAGTATGCTATTTACATTGATTAATCTTCCCTTGCAATGTCCCAGCGAGTTGGAGAAGCGCTGCCACCCCCTTTTCAGAGCTGAGACACACCAATTACTCAGGCAGTGTGAGGCTGCGGGGGCGCCTCGTGGACCAAAGATGAATGCTCTCTTCAACATAACGATGTTACAAAGAGTTAAACAAGACCAAGACCATTTGTATTTCTTTAATGTTTTCTCCTGCTCTTCTGTTGAGGCAATTGCTGGGGACACTGAAGGCAAAAGGAGAAGGGCACTTCATGTGTCTGAGTTGTAACCTTGCCCTCCTGCTTTAGAGACATAAATAAGGATTCCCAGGCAGTATTTTCTATATCCCGGGAGACTGCACAGCAGGAATATTGAGATGCAGCTATTACAACAATAATGTTCCAACATGTTTTGGGGGCTATGTCAGTCTTGGAAATACCACTCTTTTATTGTGAGAAAATAAGACTAGGGAGGAGGAAGAATCCTGAGACCAAGGTAGAAGGAGGCATAACACGCAGGATTCATTACTGAGACCCGCATGATCTAGTTTCCCAAGGATTAATACACTTGCATGATCTACACCTTACAGATATCACATCATCTGCCAGGGGGACCCTGTAAGCCTGCCTTCACGTTCAGCATCCTCTCCAGGGTTTGGAGTTCTGCGCATCTCTCTTAACTTCTGTCCTTAGAGGGCAGTGGAGTGGCAGTCACCTCTTTTTCTCATAAACAGCCTTCTGTCCCGCTGATGCCGTACATCTCACAAAGTGAGTCTGATCAGGTATCGATCTTTAATCTACAGCATCGCTGGAAATGGCAGCCAGCTGTAGCTGTGAAGAACAACAACTGGCAGACGCTCTGGTTAGTGTTGGCACTGTCCCTCTCTTACGAGATCCAAATTCCTGGGAACCAAATGTTCCTGTGATTCTGGCTTTCTGCTGCCAATAAAGCTTATGATACAAAGCTAATTGGCTTGTAAGTTTTCTTGGAAATCTGGAAGGGAAATGGATAGGTTGCCTCTATTTATACACCGATATGCCGAGAATCTGCCTTAAGATAAGGGGGGAAATATATACAGCAGTAGCCATAAAAAATCAATGTTTACCCATCTTCACTATGAAGTGGTTTCAGAGATGTGTAAGTAGCTTTTATTTCATATAAGCTTAAAAAGGCTGTAAGAGCTTTTTTGGCTTTTGGTTATTGCCGTGAAGAGTAACGGCAGGCAGAGTTCATTGCAGGAGGGCATTTGTATAGGCTCCTTCAGGGATGGACTTTGTTTAGGATCTGTGTCCCTTGTGCATCAAAACAGTGGCCAGTCATCACCCAGGAAATGAGAGCTAAAACCTGCTATAAGAAGGACATCTGTGGGAGCTGTCCTTTGCTCAGCAATGGATGATTTCTATCTCCACTGACATGTATGTAAAGGAGGAGTTTATTACTGAAGAATACCTTATTCATCTTTGCCTGCTTCCTCCTAGCCAGTCTACTCTTATCAGTTGACAGCTGACAGTAACAGCAGTAAAATTCACATCTTCCAGGGATTAGAGGAGAGAAATTCTTCCAGCCATAGAAAAGTTGCTTTAGATTTGGTTATCATGTTAGGATTGGCTTTTGCTTAAAAAAAAATAAAAGAGGACCATTTAATTTTGAATGCTTTTTAAAGCGTTTCAAGAAGTGTAGTCATGGAAATATAGCTCCCAGTCAAGTGGTAAAAAAAAAAAAAAAGTCCTTGTGGGATAGAAGGAATTAAGATTAAAATTGGCTTGAAACATTTGTGCCAAATTCCAAAAAAGCTACCACTGAAAGTTTGGGAGTGATAAAGCACTTTTTCCTGTGAAATGGTTCCTTGTTTTATGGGCCAGATTCTGTTTTCACCCACGTAACTGTGAGCGGTGAAGAGGACCCCTTCAGCAGACATTTTGCTTTATTGAGCTTCCTAGTATGAGAAGAAAAGTACTTGAATTGTGGAAACAGAGGTCCTTTTTTAATCTGTCTTCCTGAAACAGTTTCACAAAGCCTGTTGACCGGGTTGAGAGGACCAGAGGAGTTATAGCTGAAGCAGAGCAGAGAGAACAGGCTTCAGTATAAATCACAGAGGGGCGCAAACGGAGGTAGGATCCAACTGCAGAAGTTTCCAGCTCCTCCCTCTGTTCATGACATACTACTGTTCTCATGATATTACTAATTTGCTTCTTTCAAAATGAATAGGGAGAAATGGAAGAAGCTCCTCTACACAATGTGCAACTGAAGGGGTTAAAGTCACACAATTCCATCATTCTTTATGGGTCTTTTTATTTTCTTCTAGTTCATCTTTCCCTCAAACAAATACACACATTATTTTTACCTTAGGTGTATCTGCTTCACTTGTTTTACTTTTCAGTTACCTGGCTGTAAGCCAGCACTGCAAAATCAAATCCTGCCATTTATTTTAGGATTTGCTTTTATTATTTTTGCCTGAAATTCATATTTTTTCATTTCTTATTACTTTATGTCATGCCTTTTTTTTTTTTTTTTTTCTCTCTTCTTTGTTAGCTTTGTTTGCTTCCTGTCACTCACCGTTTGGTAGCTCAACTATCAGAGCAGAATGAAAAAGCTACACGCTAACTCAGGTTATATATATATTACTGTCACTTTCCTACCGCTGAAAAATGCGAGCAGCAACCAGAAAGCAAGCGGATCTGAGGTAGGTCAGCAACTTAGGCTGCAGTTCTTTGAATCATGCCAAGTCACAAGGAATCTTGAATTACAGATACAAGAGGCGTTGGGCTTTCAAAAAAAATCATTCTGTTTATCAAAGATGAAAGCAATACAATAACATTGAGAATAAGCATGAACATGATGAAAAGCAAACAAGAAGCAGCCCAAGTCTCAGCCTGAGTGTAATATACACATAGATTCTTTTTATTCCTAAAAAAAGAAAAAAAGTATTTGTAACAGCTGGTCTCAGCCCAAAAGTTTGTTTGGATCACTGAATCATGCCCTCATACTGTTTAGGACTATACATAGTTGTCACTGAAATGATCCTGGAAAAATCCCCATCTACTGCTAAGATATTCTTTTTCCTTCTTGCTGCTAAACATATTTTGTTGTTAAAGATGTATGAGGAAATGAAAAACTGGTGGAGAAACAAAGGCCAAATTTCTAAAAATGGCCACTTAAAATTAGTTTCTTACACTTTCAAGAAGCAG
The DNA here is from genome assembly GCA_020800305.1 of Porphyrio hochstetteri. Classification (NCBI taxonomy): domain Eukaryota; kingdom Metazoa; phylum Chordata; class Aves; order Gruiformes; family Rallidae; genus Porphyrio; species Porphyrio hochstetteri. Next base: position 78,822,347 of record CM036905.1, on the reverse strand, counting down.
CCTGATTCTTCACAGGCATTGGGCATCTGCCAGCTTCCAGTGTGCTCTGGGGGAAAAGCAGGGAGACGTAGACCCTTTGAAAACATGCCGGGTGCCTACGTGCTGCCTCAGAGAGACATATTCTCACTGCCTCTCGCTGCCTGTGCTGGTCTGAGGATTGATGGCAAATCCAAATTACAGCTTCTACATTGAAATTTTTTGACCCAGAACTTTCTGTGGTCCAGCAGCTTCCAGGAGATCTGTCCCACTTTGTAACACCTGTCCATATCCGATGGAGCATCAGCCCAGGATAACTGTAGGGTGTTGTGTAATGTTTCCCTCAGGAAACAGGCCACACTTTCTGGGAGTGCTTTAATCTCAGGAATATTTCCGATATCCCCATATTTTCCCTTATTTTTCCTTGATTTCCCATTATTGTCCCTGTCATTCTAAGGTGCTTTCTTCTCTCTAACTGTTGGGAATCTCTTTGCAGAATCTCTATAGCAGATACAGCATCTGCCTTTCAGATCCTCTTCCTAACTATATAGTATTCCACTTGCGTGGAGATAATGAAACCTATGAGTGATACGACTTTATTGTTTGGGCCTTTAAAGATCTAGTTTCCTTTCTCTGGAATAATTTTCCCATCCTCTGAATGCCAAGAAATACAGTAACCCCAACCACCTGCACTGCAGTTTTACATCCTGAGAGATACAAAAAGAGTTTCAGGTGGTTGGAAGGAAAGGGTGAGAGGTGAAGAGCAAGGGTATTTCAGTATTTCAGCCATGAAGTAGCTTTGCAGTCAGCCTGGTGGAAATTTGCCCAGGAAGAGACGAGCGCCCTTCACTGAGGCAAAGCAGCTGGAAGGATCCTACAGCCACTCCTCTACCAGACACAGGAGATGGCCTGAACCACATTCAGTGTGGCATTTGCTAGCCTGAGCATACTCCCACGAGGGAAGACCCTCACAAACAGGTTGCTTATTCCCAAGTATGCCTGTCAATGACAGCACACCATGCTGCTGGGGCATTCTGGCAGGTCTTCTGGTGATGAGTGCTCTGTCTCTCATCCATCATGGCAATGAGGGTCTTGTAAAATTTACCAACCAGTATATATACCGGCATATATACTGGTACATATATATATTTATTATTATTATATATACATATATATATATATATATATACTATTATTACCATATATATATTACCAACCAGTATATATACCAGTATATATATGTACCAGTATATATATGTACCAGTATATATACTGGTATATATATTGTGTCTGGTGTATATATACAGGTTGGTAAATATATGTGTGTGCCATTCCACACCCTGGATTCCTTTGTTTATTAATTTATAGCTCTTAATCAGGGAAATCTGCCTCTGGAGAGTTTTGTAAACAGACAAGGATAGTACTTTCTGTCCTGCACTTCCTGACCTTATATGCCAGTGTAATATGCACAAGTATGTCAAATGCCATTTAATCTTCATAATCCAAGCAGATTATATTCATAACTTCACCTCTATCTGCTCACAGTATTATCTCCTTTCAAAAATGCCACAGTGCTTTTTTTTTTTTTTTAGGCAAGATTCACCCTTTACAAGATGGATTTTATGTTTTTATTTTTAGCAGGCAGGTCTCATGTCCTACCTGCACCAGTGCAGGCCAATGCACCATATGGGGCTCCACGTTCCCAGTGTACTCTTCTCAAAGTGCAATATGGCAATAATATTTGCAGTTCTGAACTTGTATTTCTGAAATCTGTGGTAGCAGAAAGTAGCAGTGTGAAACAGTAATTAGTCTACTGATTGTTGTTTTTACAAAGTAGACTATTTGCATTATTATTTACAGAGGTTACGGCCTAGCTCCAGGCCCTGGTTGCTCATTCCTACTGCGGCAATTTGAGGCCACAACAATAGACTGTGGCTACGCAAACAGATGATTTACGTTTGGCATAACTGAGAGTGTGAAAACCTTGTCAGGGAGGAAGAGGTCAGAAAACGAGTGGGGAGGGAGGATGCATGCCGCCTGCTGATGCAGGAGGAGCTCGTTGCTTGGCAGAACAGCCACGCTTGCTGATCCCCACCTCCGGCCATGTCCCTCTGTTCTTCCTCCAGAGCTTTGCCCTCCTCTGTGGGCCTGATGTCAATTCAGCCGCCTGTGTTGCTTCTTTTAACTGAGGAGGCAAATAACTCCAGCAGCAGGAGGAGAAAGCATAACAGGCTGGGGAGGGAGGGAGGGTGTGGGGTGCGTATCCCCCTCTTCAATGACATTGGGATTTTTCCAAATGATTGCTAGCCATGCTTCCACAACAAAATTAACAGTCCCGATTAAGAAGATTTCTGGGGTGAAATCTTGAAATGTTTTGTCACTGAGTTCAACTGAAGCAGGTCCAAGTTCTGAAAGCTCTCCAATCCTATTCCTTTTGGTTTTCTCATGTACTTAATCCTTGCTGTGAACTGAATGAGGCAATGATCCTACAGAAAATAATGTATTATCACATAATTGCAGATTGCATTAGATGGTGTATTCATTATGGGGGCTAAACTGAGGTTATACAGACAGCCTTAATTCTGGCATCTCCTATTTTTTTAATGTTTGACTTTACATCCTTTATCACGGCCTTTGAATGAAGTTTGCAGTTGTAACTAATGATTAATTTTGATGTAATTATTACAACTTTACTTTCCATTGGTATCTTGTAGAGGATTTCACAGCTGTGTCCTTCATAAACAACAAGGCTAGGAATTTGCTTGTCCACATTTTTAAGTTGTGGAGTTCTCTCCGACATATTTTAAAGAGCTTTGATTACTTTGGACACCCTTGTCACTGTAATTCTTTCACCATGATCCCTAACAAGCTGCGTCATCCAAAATAGAAGCTGGGTGACTGATTTTAGTGGTCCAAAGTTGGAATATGCCCTTCATAAACTTTATTTATTTATTTATCTTTACAGATACTTTTATCTGCCTACTGCATGCTTTTATCTCTTTTTACTGTCACTGTTATTTTGTGGCTTCTTGCACCAAATCTAATGATCTGAATCAGTTTAAAGCCCTCTCTGTTCTTATGAATAATTATAATTTTAACAAAAACTCATATCCCATTTTCAAAGCACAAGAAGTGCCAGGTACTTCAAGTTAGGCATGTTCTGAAGTTCCTGGGGTTTGGATCTATATGTAACTGTGGGCATAAAGGTCATTTTACTGACTTTGAGTTTTCTGAAGGGAAGTTACTCTAGATGTAGTATTTGTAGGATTGTAACCTTTGTGTGAAATCACATCAAGGGACCCTAATTTGAGATCATACATATCCCACTCTTGACCCTGTATTAAAAAAGTACAACATGCACTGTTAATACTGTACTGTGTAGGATAATGAAGTGCACGTGTATGGTGCAATAAGCAAAGTATCTCAGCTAAGTAGCTATTAAATTTTGTGTTCCTATCTCTATTGTCCCCAACTCTCACAATTATTGAAAGAAAAAGAAACCTCAGAACATCAGGAGAGAGTGTTAATGTTCATGTCATATCAAGTTGCAACTGTGCTATTTGTACTTTACCTTAGATAATGTAACAGGAGACAATAATCTCACCACCTGCTGGAGAAAGTAATTAGAGGAGAGGAGTATTCAATAGCTGTTTTTATTTACAACACATTTTTCATTGATGGTACATTAGACTGCAAGACAGTTTACTTTAAAAGAAATACAAAATATACCCCAGAAAGTTCAAATTCACGCATGGCAAAATTTGAAGAAATTATAAGTAGGTATACTTTACAGTGTTCAAAGAATTGTTTAGTCCAAACGCAAAAAGTGTTGGATTAGACTAAATATGATTTTAAAATCTTCTATACTTGACTAGTTTTACTAATATTAAACTACTTTTAGAATACTTTGTCTGCAGACCATCCCTTGTCAGTGTCACTGGTATTAGTTTTGAGTCAAATATCCAGTGGTTTTAAAATTAATTCAAAGCAGCGTTGGTACAAGTTATCGATGAGTGTAGAATGTCCCTTTCCTGCGCTCCTTCCTCTGATATTTTTACCACTGAACTTGGTGGCATTGCCATTGAGTTGGCCTGGCCTGACCTCCGTATTACTTGGGATTTGAGCCATGATATAGCAGAAATCCCCTATTTCCATCTTAATTTTATAAGCCATCATAGTCGCTGCTCAAGATAAGCCAGGAATGTACTAAAGGAAGCAAACACTCTTTTTGTGACGAGGTTTGCTGTTCAAATCTAGCAAGCCTTGCTGTGACTAGAAGTAAATCACAAACCTTTGGAAAATTTAAAAATATGGATCTGGATTCTGCTCTAACACGTGAAAGTGGGTATTCACTGTTCTGCTCAGTTTCAGCAAATATTTTCATTGCTTCATCATGGAAGAATCACCTGGAATATGCTTAGCAGTCTGTGATGAGGACATTGAGGCACCATGGAGTGTGAGGTAATGCTTGTGAAAGTGCTGATGGCCTTTGAATGAGCAGTGAATAGAACCACAGCCAGGCCTTTCTTGAGCTGGAGTAGCCCATGCCAGACATTCACAGCATGGCACAGCCACCTGGCTCTGGCCAAGCCTCTGGTCACCCGGAACTGGCAAGAGGAGTTTTATTGTGAGGGAGTATGAGTTGAAACCAAATCACTTCCATTTTGAAAAAAAAAAACCAACTATGGCAGTCTCTTGCAAATACAGAATGTCTTTTAAATTCAAAGTATCTTCATTTTATTTTGATGCATGTTGAACACATATTTTGAAACCACTCCATGATTCAAGAAGTTAAATTACTTTTAAACTGAGACTACTGCTTAGACATTGTACTCCTCTCCCCTTAGTATTGCTCTGTCTTCAAAAAGGCAACATTGCTTTTTCCTGAAATAGGAATATCAATGTCTTTTAATTACTCTGCATATGTGATTGTCTTTAAGAAATCTCTGAATAAAATAAGCCTATGAACAAAGCTGGGAGTCCTGTTGTTGCCATGTTGCTGTTGCCATGTAAGGTGGCAAATTCTAATAATACTTTTTGAAGGCATCTATATTCATTTACTTTTATTTAAATATGATATTCTTCTGTGACTGGTAGCTTAGTAGTTGCCATTTTGTTCTTAATGACTGTCCAGCAATTATATACATGTTTACAATTCATTTTGCACGGTGAGACCTTACCTATTTATTATTTGTGAACATTTTTAAGAAAACTGGGAAAAAGTCATGAAGAAAGTCTTTACCATTGATTAAGAATACTAGCTGTACTGTAAGGAGCACACAAGGCAGCAAAAGTATTCTCCTAAAGGCACTGATCTCTTCCTTTTTTAAGACTTGATTAAAACAACTTTGTGGAGGTCTTCTTCAATCTTCATCGGTATAGCTTTGCTAAGTGCACAGCCCAAGCACCTGGGGTCATTCTCCTGATTTATTCATCCTTTGGTGTGACACAGACAGGATGGACTTCCATCCCCTAGACTTCAGGACAGCTTTGGATGACTGACTTTCCCTTTGGCATCTGTTGTCTGGCCAGTGCTGCAGAGGTCAACACAAGGGTGTTAACAGAGAAGATATTATCTTTAAATTCCTGCTTGAGATTATGCACACAGTATGTTTTGGAAGTATGGAAAGATGACTGGAAACCACTTAACCCCAACTGGTGCTGAAATGTTGGTAACAACATTCACTGATGTTGCTTGTTGCACTTGTAGGGATGGAGAGATCGCACCTGAAGTTTTAAACTGCAGGAAGAAATCAGTTTGTCCTGTACTTGTCCAAGCTTAGAGAAGATTTGTTTGTAACTATACTCTCTTTGCAGCTGATTTAAGCCTTCCAGCTTCCCCCTGTTGCTAAACCAGTAAAAGCATGGGAAGGTCTGCAGACTGTGTGTGTGGTTTTTTCAATACTTGTTTCAGCATGGTACTGTGCTTTGCTGTGTGAAGAGGAACTTGTGTCTATCCATGGTCCAACCTGCTTATATATTGGGCTAGATAAAGCTGTCTGTAGATGTGGGAGCACAAATAAATTTATCTTCAGAAATGGTTATGTCTTATTTGTCCTCACTGGTTGAAACATGGAGTACATATGGAGTGCAGATCTCATGGGAAATGGAGAACATTTGTTGCACAGCTTATCTCTGCAATCCTTTTCCGACACTCCTTAGCAAAGAATTCAGTGGGGCTTGACTACTGATGCCCTACCCAAATGTTTTCTCCTGTTGGATGCTGTACCCAGCTTTATATCCTTAAAATTAATCCTTGTGCTGTATCCTCTGCTGTTTATCTCGGACCTTTTGTAGTATCTCCCAGGATATAAAGAAACGTGCATCCATTCTGTAGCTTTCTGCACTGGCAGGGAGGGCTAATCACAGGACATGCTCTGCAAATGTCATATTAACCATTCATTTCACAGAAATGCAGACAGATGGCCTGAGGATCGTTTCAGTAGGGTCCACATTTTGGTTTTTTCTCTGTACCTAAAGTCACCGTGCTTGTTTTTTCGTAGTTTTTCCATATTGCCAGCTCTCAGGGAACAGGATCTACGTGGGCATGACAGTACTTCTCTGATCTCTAACTCTCTGCTTTGAGTAACAGTCAAGTTTCAAGATTAATTCCTGTCTGCTCAGAAGATGCATGCCTCTCCTGAGATCTTAGCAATACCTTTCTTATCACTGATGTCTGAAACATTCAAAATTTCTGTTTGGACAACTGGTCATAACATTTCTGTGAAGGCAAGTCATTATTAATACAGTCTCTTCTTGGAACCCGTGTGTGCTTGCTTCGCTGCTTGTTTTCAGTAGCTAGCTATAGGCTATCTACACCGCTTTGCAAGCTAGCTGACCAGCTGACAAATCAACCAAACCTGTCCAATTACCACTATCTGTGCATACCCAACCATCCTCAAGAACAGGAAGTACACACACAACATCTGTTCAGTCTCACTGAATCCTAGGTATCTAAAAATATGCTGGAGTTGAACTGCAATTAAGAAGTTGTGTTATGTTTCTCCGTACTTCCTGACTGCCCTTGATTTGACAGTGAATTCCCTTATATCTTTGAATCCAAGTATCTTTATTTATTGTTTTCTCAGTGATATACTGGGGTGGTTTTTTCCCCCCAAGGAGTGTTGTGGAACCAGTCTAAGAATTCTCCACATTTATGATACAAACAAATGAATAGCAAATAATCAGAAGGTCCAGCTGTACATGATAGATTGGCAGTCATATGTAAAAGTCCACATGTACTAACAGCATTTCAATGTAGTGTCGGTGTTCAAAAGTTTTTTAGTGTGTGAGCAAGGAAGCATCTACACTGGGCTTCACAAGCACTGCAATCCTTTGTCCTTCACCTGACACTACTGTCTCTCAGAGCAATGGTAGTTGTTCTCTGTTGCTCCTCAAAGCATTACCCAGGGGCTTGTCTTGCTGTTACCTAGTGAATAGAGGCTGAGAAGCAGTGATGTATCTTCTCTGCGTACTGTCTCCTCAAGTCTGTCAGCGTGATGACGAGCCAGTACACCATCCGCATGGCAGACAATGTATGGTGACTGCACCAGCTCCTTTTCTGAGGCTGATCCTAGCTTATAGATAAAAAGGGCTGTATCAGCCTCTTTAGTTTTAAATTTGCCATATCAGAGCCAAACAAGCTCCACATTGCCTCTTAAAGACTGAACAATAAATAGCAGCAAAGTGTGCTTTGGTGGATGGATTTCTTTCAGCAGGTGACTGCATAAACTAAATCTTGGCAGTAGAGCTTCAAATGAGTGAAGTATTATGGTTGATGGGCTTAAATCTTTCGTCTGCTAATGCAGTACAGGAAAGACTGTAACTGAAATAGGTATAATTAGTGAACCGTGATTGAATTCTCAGCATCAAGAAGACAACAACTCTTTCACAGTTTCTACTTTGATGTCATCTCTCATCTGTAAAACTGTTCTGCTCAGAACCACTTGAAGGTATTTTTCTTTTGAATTGGCTGCTTTAGACTGTCTTTAGTGCTAGATTATCTGTGTCAGGTTTATCACAAGCTGTCTGGATACAGGCTGATTTTTCTTTTCATGGTAAAACATAGCACTCTTCTAAACTCTGCTTCCACTTTATGATGAAGGTTCTTCCTGGTGGAATCTTCTGTTGCTGGTTTCCAAATACTCAGAATCTGGATCAACAATCTTACAATCTTCTGCGTCGCTATTTTTGTTTTATTTACACTTCGCAGTAACAACTTGGGTGATAATGACTTGCTACAGTCACTGTCTCTCTGCTGACAAGAGCAAAGATCTGTCATCATCTTCTATCTTGTAGCATTTTGCACTTTTGAATCTGCACGTAGTGTATTACCAGCACTTCGCAAGTCCTCAGTCTTGAGCACTTATTATATTTTGGTGGGGGGGTTTTGGTGGGTTTTTTGGTTGAGGTGGGTGGGGTTTTTTCCTTCTTCCTGAAAAAGATACTATTTAGCATATTTGTTGTTCCTTCATTTGGAGCTTTTCTTGGTGACTTTCTTAGAGTGTCTTCTGAATTGGGGACCTGCTGTTTTGTTCTTTTGGTGTAATAATATGCCAGAGATGTTCCTATAACTGTGCCACAGAATTGCTGATAATATATGTGGCATTTCACCAGCATGTAAGCTTCTGCCCTAACCACACCTTGAATACTGAGGAAAACAATGGCCATAACTTTATGCCTTAAAATGCTATTAGATTGGAGCTTGGGTCTTAGTAAGGCTTTGAATCACACATTGGGGATGTGCATCTAGCTGGTGCCTTCTTATTTTCAAGTTCTCTCTACTTTTGCTTCAGAATTATAATGAAAACTCTATGACTTTGTGCATTCCAAACAGAAGTTCAGCAGTATTATGGAAGTAAAAGCGCTGGTAGCAGACATACAGAAAAATTGATGTTGTGGTACCCAATTTTCATATCAGCAATCATGCTGGGAAAGCTACTCATGCAGAAAAGTTACCACAGCTTTTAAAAGGTATAGTAATCCATACAAATACACATCCTGCCTCAGACTTTAACTCCCCCTTACTGCAACCCAGCTTGGCTCATGGGTGGAATGACTAGATTCCAAGTGGCAATATATGGATTGGAAGTACACAGTTAACAGAATACACATCCTGTTTGTATCTGAGAAAAATCATCCACTGATTTTCCACTGAGCCTTTTTTAAATAAAGCTTTGACATCTAATTAGTTATTTTCTTTTTATATGTCATCTTTTGTCTTTGGAGTATTCCATTGTCCCTGTGAAATGCAAGAAGTCTTGTGGATCTGGGAGCTCTGTGAATGAGGGAAATAATTAAATGAAGTTGCCATGTTGATGTTTTGTAGCACGACATGGAACTAACACCCACTTCTTGTTTTTTAAGTACTAAAAAATCCTTAATCTAATTAGTTTCTTTAATCTGGCAAGCAAAGATACCTCCTCTTGACTCTATCGCTTTCTTGCAAATGCGACACCTTGAAGATCAGAAATGTTCAGTGAGGGATTGTATTAGGCTAGCTAATTGAAACAAGTCAAGAGAACATGGAATTGGTCCGTCTCTCTGCTGCAAGCCACAGTTTGCACTTCAGCCTTCTGGTACTGGTGGGAGAGCAGCCCGGGTGAAAATTTCCAAGTACATCTCTATCGTTTGCTTACATGTTAAACAAAATTTATTTGTGCACTGGAATCAGCTGACAGTGAGTGAGGATAAAATAATTCTTTTTCTGTGTGGTTCAGTAAAATGTAAGTAGCTAAGCACTGAAATGGGGAGGGAAGAGCAGCCTGAGCAAGGCCACAGAAAAGCCCAAAGGCAAATTTGCATGGAGTTTACACATAATTCTGTAAAACAGGCATTAGACATTGCACGCCCCCATGAAATTCTGTGAAATGAAGTCTCTGTTTTGATTTTAAGTCTCCGCACTTCAGGAGGGATTGCCACCAGGCAAGAGATAAAATGCCTCTTTTCCTGCCAGGTACAGCTCCCTTCACCCTCCTCACAGGACTCAGGCTGCTCTGAACATCTCCCCCTTTCCCCCGCATTTTTTAGTTTGGTTTTTGTCCTTTCCCTTCTGCTGATCCTGTTCACTGGCCAATTTCGAGGCAGAGGACTGAGGGAAGGCAAAGTGACAGCTTTCCCTGTTTGCCCAGGGATCCAGGTGTCCTCTCCTCCATGGGGGACTGGCAGCAGAAGACCAAAGGGATCCATCAAACTGAGGAGGTAAGAGGAACAGGCAGGGTGGAAGGGTTAGCCCTGGTGTCCCAGGGATCTCTGCTGTGATGCTGGGGATTAGGGGAATCAAACTTAAAAATTGTAAGAGCTTCTTCCCCTGTGCTGTATGTGCCTGTGTGATGGGCATAGCTGGTACCTTGGAATGACTCTGTATGGTCGTGATAAGAATTTACCAGCTCTAGATTTTATCCATGACTAGAGTCTGGATGGCTGGGAATATGTCTGAGTTCTTTTTCCTGACTTGGGGAATTTAACGATCTCTAAAATCTAAAATATCTAAAACCCACCAAAATTTAATACGAGTTTCTAGTATTAATAACTTTTAGTTTTTGCTCTCTCACAGGACAAAATTCACCTCTATGCCAAAAAACCCACCAAATCCCAAATTTGTTCACACATTTGGTGCCAAGAAAATACGAATTGCGGTTAAGATGCCAGAATGAAGCTTGCAATGCCATCAAAGCAAAGAGCTGAGCGCAGCAGCGCTACAGCTTGAGGTGAGGCTCATGATTCAAACACATTATTAACACAAGCCCTTCAAATATACACATCTGCAAAATTTGACAACCTCCAGCTGACCCTTGCTCACACCAAGTCTGTTCTTCGAACTGACCTTCGCAGGTACGTCATTGTAAAGGCCATGGGTCAGGCACAGGGACAAAGCCAGTCCCTCAGAGCTCCAAAGGGTAGGGGAAGTAGCAACATTAAGTTTATAAAAAAAATAATAGTAATAAATGAAAGCAAAGGTTTCCTACCTCCAAGCACCCACCCTCCACCTGTCCCGTGCCTCCCCAATACTGCTTCGGTAGCTGGGGCAGATAACTCTCGTCGGAGCTGTGGATGGATGGATGAATGGATGGATGGATGGAGGAAGCAGCGCTGAGGTGCGGCTGCAGGCAGACAGCAGCTCCCTGGGAACCGCTGCTATGCAGGCACCTACCCCAGCGCGCGGGGAGCTGCAAAACTACGGCGACATGGAAGGATGGGTATGAAATAACAGATTCCTCCTGCTGCTCTGGTGGCTGTCACATTTCACACCATACCTCTCTCCTTTTCACAGGCACTCTGGCTGGATTAAATGGATTAAGAACTGGTTGATAAATATGAATGGAGTTGCAAGTTGATGTGGAAAAAGGTTTTCACTGTTTCTTTCTCTATGAATGAATCATGAACGGAAATTTCTTCAAGTGCATTAGAAATTAATTCTTAGAGACTCCTTTTTTTTTTTCTCCTCAGGCTGAAAAACTGGAGACCCAAATTTTGCAAGGAAAAAAAAAAAGGCATTTAAATTTATCTGAGAATCTCTTGCTTCAAATCCTAACGCCCAAGTGCAGTATTCACTATGTAGATTATTCCCATAAAGCAACATAACATTACAATGCATTTCAAGTAAAAGGATCTACTTACAGTAAAAAAACCCCTTGAGATTTGATAGCATGTCATTGCTGTATCAAATGACTGAGTCTCATCAAGTGTCCCCACCATTGTGCTGCACACTTTAGGTGGTCTAAATCTGAAATGAATTTATCCTGAGGAATTTGGATGGAGAAGGTTTTATTTTTTCTTCAATACCAGGCTTCTGTCCCAAAGTTTGGAAATGCTGGGTTTTGCTATCCATAAATTGACAGTAGATCTTAACTGTATTTATGTGTATACACACACACACACATATATATACACACACATGTATAAAATTCAGAGCTAATTTTAGATTTGAAGCACTTTGCAAATTCATATTTATTTGGGTCTAACTGTACTAACTGTATGTTTAGGATGGTCACTCATTGTAAATACATTTTGAGGTGGAATTTGTCAAGTATCTTTATGTGGCTATTATATGTCAATAGAAATAGAAACACCGTGGATGTAAGCTCAAACTTCTGGAAGTCCCTAGGCAGTGTGAGGAAGCTCACACGGAATGAACAAAATCTTGGGAACTTTTGGTCTGATTTTCTAAGAAAATGGGGCTTATCACATTGTTCCATATGTGAATCTGTTCAGCTGTTTGTCTGTCACTACCCCCACGTCTTTCCCCAATAAGTTTTGAACATGTTACCTACTGTCAGCCTAATCTGTCAAAAGTCTTAAAGATCGTGAGATCGTGAAAATCAGCAGCGGAGTAAAGGAGCCACTGCTGACTGTCGGGTACAGAGAACACTTTTCCATGCTGTGTGGGGCATGGCACGGCTAGCGAGACAAAGGGTAGCACACGTGGGCAAAGCAAGCACCCAACGCTGACTGTCCTTTGAGCTCTGGGGAAAAACAGAGCGGGAGGAGACCTGGAGGCAGCTGTGGACATTACGTGTGTGCAGGCACGAGAAAAGAAAACATACAAGGAGTGTGAGAGAGCAATGAGATCCTCATAGCACAGGGACTTGCAGGAGGTCTGGAGGAGTTTGGATAATAAGGGGCAGTTCCTAAAGATAAAGGGAGGCCCCAGGTTTTGGAGGGAGGAATGCAGGGGAGCGGACATTGATCTTTAGAAAACTGGGGTTTGCTATTCCCTGGCTCAAAATATTTGTTTCAAAAGTGGCAAGGGGAGAGGATCCCCCCTTTTTTAATACTGCTGAACTCTCTGGTTGTAGCAGCTCCAAGCTTCACAGCAAAGAAGTCTGCTCCAGGATAGTTTAGTCCTAGTTGCAAACCAGCCCCTGTAGGAAGTCTCACCACAAGAACTCCTCCTGTGAGATTTCCAGTTGATAGAGTAGACATGAAAAGCTGAAACAATTCAGCAATAGCGGCAAATGGTCTGGCCAGTACAGACGAGCTGGACTCACCTGTTGGGATGGCCTCCTACCCCCTCCTCCTCAGGCTGGTAGAGTAAGGTGTCCTCAGCTGCACAGACCACTCACACCCCCGACCAGCTGTTGGAGGAAGAGGAGTGCCAGCATCTAGCCTGAGCTCCTACAGCTGTGCTTGCGGTGGAGAAAGTCCTGAGCCCAATGGGTACATGCTTCCTACCAAACCCACCGGCGATTACCATCTCGCTGCATCAGCACAGCTGGAAATGGGGGCAGCTGTGAAGTCCAGAATAAAGTCGGTTAGTATATGGTATCTGGGCTGAATTACCTAAACAGTTTTCTTCTGAGGTTTGTGCAAAATGGTTTTGGCATTAATGCTATGCTCAGGACCAAACCACAGTAAGGACTGAAGGCATTAGTGGTGAACACGGCCCTCATGTGGTGCGTGCTGATAAAATGAAAATACGGGGTGGTGAACACATCCAGAATTGGATCCTGACAAGGGATGCTGTAGAGATGCCTCTCTTCCATATGCTGCCACACAAGAGGGAATTCGAAGTGTGCAGAGTGAGTAAGCTATTTGAAGGTTTGGAGTGTGATGTATCACACAGATCAGCACTTCAGTGGAGAGGCCAGTGAAGGAAGAGCAAGTCGGGGCGTGGATTCGTACTATATTAGGCAGTCTGCAGCAAGTCCAGCTTGGACACTCAGTGCTCTCTCACTTCACTGCAAGAAAGGAGAGCTCACCAAGGCAATTCAAGCGTAGCAGCTAATGCCATAGGAGTGTAGTAAACCCTTATCCTCGCTTTCTTCCCAGTAACAAGTCTGTGTAGTTATATCCTTAATGTGCTTTAGATAGAGTAAGCCACAATGCAATTAGGATGTCCATATGGAGAGTCAGTGCAGCATATCTAGTACACTGCAAATTCATATCCTCGCTTACTGAGAATTAATTATCTTGTAGACAAGCCATGTGTCAGTGAAATCCGTTTATTACTTTATAGGATGTGTGGTCTTCTAGGAAGGCTGGCCCAAAAGAAATGGGGGACTGAAACTATGATTGGCAAAGTAAATATATTGGTAGGAAATGCAGTTTTATGCCAAGTCAGTTGATTTAAAACAATCTGGCTTGGTTTTCAAACACACATAACACCCCCCCCAATACTCTAATTTGGGTCAAACAAAGCCAAACTGAAATGCTTTGTTATGGTTTTCTGCAGGAAAAAAATAGATTTCTAAACATGAATTGAAATTTTCATGTGGAAATTTTTCAGTGCATGTTTCTTTCATAGAAATTGCTTCTCCTGTCAAAATAAAGTATCTATAGAAATTCTTCATTTTAAAAAACTTACTTGTCCATACTTGTGTCTGCTATGCATTCATGTAAGTCAACAAAGTTGAACCAGAATGAATAATCCTTTTACATGACATGCTTTGCAGGAATGACATCCTTTTTTCCTCCCTGTAACCAAAATATCACCAGGAGTAAATCCGTGTTGTTATTGCACCTATATAACAAAGAGTGTCTTAAGAATTCTTGTGATTTGAAAACTAGGTCAGTTAATTGTCCAAAAAATAATAATGAAAAAGGAACAGGGAATAACTGTTGGAAAAAAATTCCTATTTTAAATTTCAGTGACACTGCTCTTGATGTAGTCAGGCTTGGTTACAGTTAATAAACCTTTGAGATGAAGATTGGTTTGTGTGTCTCGTATCTTCATTCCGTGTGATTTTAGAAAAAAATATGCATGTGTCAGGGCACCTCGTTGTTCCTCTGATGATTTATCATATCTTTGTGGGATGGTTTTGTTTCCCACTATGAAATGCAAATTTAGCTTCCAGTGTTCCTGCTGTCTGTATAAAGGTTAAAAAGATATATAGTTATACATTTAATGCTATTCTTGCTACTTTTAGGACTGGCTTTGAATGATGATTCTAGCACAATAAAGATTTTCACTGTCTGTATTTTCTGATTTTAGTTTGGGGGGGGGTTTAATTACCTTTTTTGAAACTCAGCAGTTCAGATTATATAAGCACAGCCCAGCTGAAAACAGACCAACTCACAGCATACGATCAGTGCCAAGAAACCACAGTTTACTGTCACGAACATTGGGGCGTTGCTTTAAGGTGTCTTGAAGAGAAGGCTTCAAATACTCTACCCCCAAAAATAATAATATTCAGGGTTGCAGGCTCTGTTGACATCAAAAGGTTTATAATCCTTCTGTGAGTAATCAGCTGAACTGTTGAAACCACCTCAAGCGTTTGGTTCCTCACCAAAACTTGCAGATAATAGGAAAGTTGGCTTTGCTGCGCTTCGAGACTCTCCCATTGCTCAAGCTTCACCCATGTGGGCCACTCAGATGAAACACTGTCCCCAGAGTCTCCGTAAAGATATGACTGCACATATACTTAAGGTTCATCTCAGCTCTTAAGTGGCTGGACATAAATATAGATATGACTTTAAGCTTCTAGGCCTAGATGTCTTCACAAACGCCAACCCTTTGCTTTGCTGAAGTGAAACCCAATTCATAATAAAATGTGTGGCTCTACCCCGTGTTCATTTTATTTTCTCATGCAAGAGATGGAATAGGTAGTAGTGCTGACATTTCTATCATTAGTGCTAAGATTTCACTGAGATCACACCACAATTTTTATTATTGTTACAAAAAACAGAAGTGACTATTGAAAATCTAGAGAAAAAAGAGGCTTCTATATTTCGTACAACCATCCCATGGGCCAACCTGCAGATTGTCTGTGTATCTGCTGGTCATATATGTTCAATGTGGTTCCATTCTTTTCCTTACAGGCTCTGTGCCAATGAACATTGGTTGGCGTCCATTGCTCCAGAGTAGGTTTCACATCAGTCTTGCACTCTGCCTTCTAGACAGATAAAGCCAAAAACTGATTACCAATTTCTTTCTCTTACGAGATGTCTACTGAGAGCTGGCATTAATTATGAATCTGTTCTTTTTATTCCCCTCTGACTCATTTTAATACTTACCAACTTCAAGTTCTGGTCCTCCCAAAAATCTTGAGAGTGAGGATAAAATTTCCTTTCTCCTAAAACTCAATCCTTTGCTTTGTAACTTGTTATTAAAATAGTATACACCGCGACATAAGCTAGGAGGAAAAGCACGTTTTCTGAGAGCAGCTTGACTCACTACTCTCTGGGTCTGGCATTAAAAGTGCTGAACATTAATACAAAATCTTGTCCTAGCTTGCTATTACACCTACCACAATCCCTTCAGCCAGCACTTTGAAAAACAGAGGCCTAAAATTGTGCACCCACTGGCACAACTAATACCAAGGGAAATCCAGCTCCAAACCTTATTTTCAGCAGTTCTTTGGACTTGCATCTTGTCAAGTGCATGCTTGACTCATCCCAAAGTGAAGTTCAGAGCCTGCCTGCACTAGGATGTGATTAGGATCGGGTTCAGAAGTTAAGCAAACTTCACACCTGAGAAGGAGGAGATACGACAGAAGATGACTTTAAAGATACCTACTGGCTGATCCCAGCAGCTGAAGCCACACTCCTCTGTTGAGGCTATGCTGTTTGACTTTGTGCTGGAGCAGGGGGGAGGAAGGGAAATGCTTACACAGTTGGACATTAATCTCAGCTGGGGAGCAGGAAGAGGCAGCCAAGTGCAATATATCACTCACAAGAGTTTCCCCACAATGCTGCTGGTGCTCTCCTGGGCACCCCATGTTTCTACCCCATGTTTCCAAGCAGAGAGAGTCTCTTGGAGGGAAATCAGAGCAGTTCAGGTGGTCAGAAAATCCAGGTTCTCATTTGGACGGAAGCCTGGTCCTAATTAACAGTGTGAATATAGCTCAAGTTACCGTTCAGCATCGTTCTGTTTAATGCTTCAGTCCTTGACTTCTTCCTCCACTTGCCATATTGCCTGAAATCGGGGCTTCCTGAGTGAAAATGTGTACTGAGGCTGTTTTTGAGCTCATGTGCCAAGGTGTGGCAAAGACATCCTGCAGATTGAAATCCAGATTCCACAAGAACTGCAGAAAAACATTCATCTTTTTAGCCACTCCTAAAATTTAAGCTCAGATAAGACAAATATATCCATTTAAATTGTATGCTAGCTGAATGTTGCCTCCAGTGAAGCCAGGTCAGTGGGAAGCACTTAAATGGCAGGGAGTTTGCCTGTCGGATGCAAAGAACCATGTTTGTCGCTTTTTCTCATGGCACTGTAAATATTTTTTCAGAGGATAAACTTGTGTATTCATTAGCACCACGGCCCCTTCCACACGGGGTGCCCCTTGGAAAAGTACCACGCAAGCACAACTATTAATTCAGATCAATGTGTGGCTCTGACAGAGAACGTGAAGCATACCTAACCCAGCTAACTATGCCCCTGACAAATGTCGTGAGAGCAGTGTGTCACCCGTGCCTTGCCTTTCTTTATTTCCATTATCCATCAGGACAGGCCATGAGGGAATGCCTGGGAACTGTGTCGTTCTCTGCAATAAGCCACAATGCTAATGAGGCATAACAAATTGAGGAAGTATCATGTATAATCCTGATCCCTCATTGACACTATTACCAGTATAGATTTCAATTCACCATTTGTTACATGCTTAATACAGACGAAGTGGGAGGGTGTAGAAGAATTACTCCTTCAGTCACCACATTTTTTAAACAGTTGTCATCCTCCAAGACAAAACTCTCTGGTAATACCCTCTGTTTTTGCTACTGCTGTTTCTCAGCAGGATTTGCTGCTTGTTCTTGTAGGGGGTCAGCCAGACTTTGTCTTTCTCACAGTTTCAGTTTCCTACTGGGATTAAGGGTCTAGCATATTTCTGCAACAAATCAACTGAACCCAAGATAAACAAACCTACTGAACAACATGGCTCTGGTATGCGCCTGCATTGTAGGAGTCAGCTGCAAAGCCTGTTTTTTGTAAGAGGGAAACCGAGGCAAACATGGGATTTTGTCACTTTTCATCAAAATGACAGCATATTTTGTAGTTTGTTGGGTTGTTGGTTTTTTTTGGGTTTTAGTACGTGAACTGTTTCTTCATATGTGCTGTTTTTGAGTCCAGTGCTCTGTGATTCTTCCCAGAAATGGTATTTTGCATTGATTTGAAGAATCCCAGAGTGCCCTGCAGATAATGAATAATGCTTCATTACATACTCATCACAGGAAATGGTAAAAATTTATTTATAGATTTAAAAACCCAGATACTGGGCCACACTGTTGGTTTTTATGCCTCCCTCTTTTTACCCTAGCAGTACAGCGATGGGGTCTTCTGGCCTATGGAGAGACTCCTCACAGGTTGCTCTTCCCTTATAACCTTGCTCGCTGGTCCTACTGACAGTGGACTTCAGGAAGGTGCTCCATCCCCACACTGTGACCAAAGGGACAGGGACAAGAACCAGGTTTTCCTACCTGGTTACCTTCCCTGGTAAGCTGACACTCAGCCTGGTGCCACGTGGGAGCTGCCCTCCTGTCGCGTGGGTGTCTGACCTCCAGCCAGGCCTAAACCACCACACCTCCCTGGCCGGAGTGCCCCTGGGTGGTCTTGTCTCTTGCACACCATGGGGCCATTGTCTCCCTGGGCTTTCCCTGTCTCTCGTTTTTCCCACGGGCTCTTTTTTTCCTCCTGTTTGGGACTCTTCTGCCTCTTATCACCCTGGCAGTGGGAAATAGGGAGGTAGGCTTGCCCAAACAAATGATACCCTTTGGTCAGCATTACTCAAGGCTGGGGGGACCCTGGCTGCCCGGAAACCTACTTCTGCCTCACAAATACTACATAATAGCCAGACCCAGGTGCAATGATGAACACTGCTCCAAAGTGGCACTTCACTGACAGTAGAATAACCTGCAAGCCGATGCCCCCAACCAAAAGATTAATCTCTGGTTTAGACTTTCATTAAAAGTCATTCACACCAGCACAATACTGATATTCATCTGTGTCAGAGTTTGGCACCTATATGCATTTTAAGGTACACATTTCCACCGCTGCTTAATCAATAAATAAAGAACTTTTTGAAGTGGAGTGTAAATTTTTCCATAGTAGTGATGCCTCGGAAAGCCGGAATCAAAACTCAATAGTCTTGGTGACTATTAAGCAGGTATTCTTTATTGCAGTGCTGTGGATTGCTCCTCCAAATGTGTGCCGATTAAAGCCAAGTCATTAGTGAATGCATTTCAAGTGGGGGTGAGGGTGAGACTTTCACAGAGATACGACAAAATAGAAGACTGATAACAGAAATAAGGTATTTGACAATGAAGTATAGAGATATTATTACCACTTGATAAGGAAAATTTTTATTAGTCACCTCTGATTGCTTCTTATACATAGCGAGACCATCTAATGCCCTTCTAACGATGGCCACTACATGAGTATTGTGATGGTCATAGTAAATGTGCTATGTAAGAGAAAGAGCACTTGAATCTCTTTATAAAACCACATCTGATTAGGAATTGTACTCCAGATGTGCTTGTGTTAAACTGTGTATAACTTTCAGGCCATATATTCGTTGATCTGAGCACTTGCAGCTTTTGGGTAAAGAATTAGTTCCTGTTCCATTCAGCGTTTTATTTTCTGGACAAATGCACAGGTTTGAGAGAAAAGGCATTAGCTTTGGCTCTGATATGACTTTTTCCATAGAAATGTACTGCATTTGAAAGATCTTTGATTTAAGTTCTTGACATGCTTTCAAATGATCAAGTGTCACAAAAAGTGGTAACTTTTGATCTCATTAATGAGCTAACTGAACGATAGTTTAAATGTAGCATAGCATTTTCATGATTTAAATTTTTATCAGGCTGTTTTAAATTGAAAGGCTGATTAATTTTAATAGGATTTCTATCATAAATGGGAAAACTGTCCAAATTTTGTAACCGATACATTTTTCACTTGAAACGCTCTAAAGTAAAAAGCTGTTTAATCAGGTGACTCACACCAATATAGGGCAGGTCTACACTCTTAGCTGCTGTATCATGGATAGGTCTTCCTCAAATTCCTCTCCAAGTGCTTATGGACAACCCAAGATGTTCAACATAAAATGCCAACACTTTGCGTAAATTCACACCACTTTATTAGTCATATTAGCTACAAATTACAGCTAGTTTGAAGTCCTGTTTGAAGAACTCTGTTATAAAAAAGAGCCTGATATTATTGAATTTAATTTAATTTTAAAATGTCTACTGCTGCAGAGATAGCAAGACCCCATATAAAGGCTCATTTGGCCTAAATTTATGGCTTAGCTGATGGCTTTGGGCTGCTGACTGTAGACAACTGAAGAATCTGCAGGTTTTAGACCTGATTTCTTGCTTACAAAAAAGATGGATTTCCAGCATCCTGACTGCGTAAGGGTGTCCTCAGGTAAATACAGTTTTGACCCAAGAAGTTTAAAGGATTGAAGTAAAAATGCAAATCTAGGTGCTGGATTTGTAGCACCAGCGATTCTTTGAAGGACAATTAAATACTGCATGTCCCACTGTTTTCCACTAAACAACTGGTAGCTACTTGTTGGTGATTCTTGCTTCTTTTCTTGCTTCTCCACCCCCACCCTCCCACTCCACGCCTCTACTCCTTATTTGTGGGGGGTTTTATTCTACAGAATATCTGAAAACTCACTTTGTTTAATATGATTCGATAATCATGTACCTACCTGAACTATCAGGACATTTTCTAAACAGAAAAGAATGGTTTGTGTGTTGTGCTGTGTCCCACATTCAGGTAACAATAGAAAATTAATAACAAAACATGAAAGGAAGGTAGCAGATAGCTAATATGTTTTGTTTTGTAAGATATGAACTTGATTAGCTTTTAAAAATTATTTTTATTACTGTCATCCTGCAGCAATAAATGATCAAATCTATTACACATAATTAACTATCATTTATTATTGTACCCACTGTTTGCAATTCAACAGATAATTTCTTATTCATTATATACTATGTTAGACATGCAGCAAGCCCTAAAGCTGCATAGCAGTGTCAGTATGTAAATACGGTTACACCATGAAGATAAGCTAAGCAGACTGGAAACCAAAAAAAAACCAACCCAAAACACCCTAAGTTTCTTCAATTTGTGGTTGGGTTTACGGCGCGCTCAAGATCAAGCCACATAAATCGTGTGCCTTGGTTTCCTCATCTGTGTTCTGGTAGTAACAAAGCCTGCCTTTCTGAAGTGTTTTGATAGTCTTGGATGAAAGGCTCTAAGTACAAAGTATTATCTGTTAAAGCTGTGGCTTTGCTAAATCTTTGCTAGTTAATAATGCAGTGTGAGTTGCTGAAAATTGAGAAAATTTGCTTGCAAATAACAAAGGATGTCTGCTTCAGCAGCCTTACCTCTCCTCATCTCCCTTTTTGTCATTGTAATGGTAGCTATGAATATGCATCTTTGTTGCATTAGAGCAAGAGGCAATTATTTGCCCCTTCTGGAAAAAGCGACAGATTATACTTCAAAGTCAACTGAAGATGGCTTTTTTTTTCTTTCCCTCTTTCTGTTTTTCTTTTTAAAAATTAGTTTGGGAAAACTGTGAGATTGAACATAAACTCACAAGGTCTGTGGATATGAAGTTCAATGAGGGAGCAGTACAAATAAAACCAGAGCGTCAGACTTTCTCTCCCATAAACTGGTGCTTCACATTGATGTTCCAACATTTTAGCTATTTTAAACACGGATTTCCACAGCAACGTCAAAAGATAATCAAAATGGTAAAGAGAAGACCAAATCAGTGGAGCTTACTCGGAGTATAGTTGAAGGCTAGTCCACTGTCAAAAATAATTTCTAAGGAATGCTGTGAAACACACAGAATCACAGAAGAGGGGGTAGAAAGGACCTTCAAAGGTCATCTGGTCCAAGCCCCGCCTTGCGCCCCCAGCTCAAGCAGAGACACTGAAAGCCAGTTGCTCAGGACCATGTCCAGGCAGCTTTAGAATATGTCTAAGGATGAAGACTCCACCACCTCTCTGGACAAACTGTTCTTGTACTCAGTTACCCACGCAGTAAAAGAGTTTCCTGATGTTCAGATGGAACCTATTGTGCATCTCAAAATTCAGAGGTCTGCTAAATCCAAGCAGTTTCCAGCTGAACGTTAACACCTCATTACTGGATTTTCCCTTTCTCTTAATTTTATTTAAATGTAAAGATCCTCTGTGAAAACAGGTAACATTTCTTTGCAGCTACTCTCAAGTACTAATTTGATTACATAATGGGGAAACAGATCACCCATTATTTAAGCAGAAATAGTTTCCATATTGCAGCATCTTCCTACAGGTAAAGCTTCTGGTAGTGGTGCAGCTGTCAGCGTTCACTTACCCCTCAGACTGCGCCCAGCTGAAATCTTTTTCCTGGCTTGCTAGAGAAAGTGGAGGAGGGTCCTTCCTACCCATATCTTTTTTCCTGGCTGGGAGAAGAACAATGAAATATTCTTTACAAAGATTTTTGTGATTTTGTAGATGGGTAGGGGGTTAAGCTGACACAGGACCCTGAGCAGCCACCTGCTATACATAATGAGGCAGGTGCTGGGTGACTCTGGACAGCTGGTCACAGCCAGAAGAAAGACTTTTTGGGTTATTTCTCCACAAAACCTAGAGAAATAAAAAAAAAAGCAAAAAAGTGCCTTCCAATATTCAGCAGATGTGGCTTACCTGTCAACTCACCGTGTTGTTTTTCATGGTGCCCAGCACTCAAGTAGTTAGCACTTCAGAGGAAGAAACCCCTAACGTTGCAGCCCAAATGTGCAATACCTGAGGGGAAAAAGTATCGTCTCCATGTGCAATACCTGAGGGGAAAAAGTATCGTCTCCAGGCTATGAGACAATTTTCTTCTACTCTGAAACATGAAGCATGATTACCCTTGCTTTGCTTCAGTACTCTAAATTTGGAAGGAGCCCTGTAAAAGTGAGTCGTCCTTTATCTTTTCTGGAGTCTTAAGAGCAGATTTACAGGGCCCCGCATGGAGAGTTACCTGCACAACTGGCATTGACATTAATGAGACATTTGGGTGTAACTTCCGTGCAGCAGGTAGAAAATGTTTCTCTTGGTTCAAAATTTTACTTAAAGTGAGTTTTGACATTATTTGTCTAAGGAAAATGAGTACTATGAGCCTATCACAAATATCTGAAGGCAGCACAACACACATAACCAAGTTAAGGCTGGGCAATAAATATTTTTGACCTGATTTTAATCCATACTGGTACCAATTCATAAGAATACATCGAGGGAAAGGAGTTGAAAGTGCCTTACAATCCACGCTTACATTGGCAGTTCTTCTGCTCTTCTCATAGTCTCAGAATAATGTGTATCAAATGACTTTGAAATCTTTCCGATATTTTGTCGGTACCTTCATAATGTGGCTTTTTAAATAGCTGGCCAACTTCAGCCAAGGCTTTCCTTTAAGTCCTAAAAAAGAGAAAAGGCTGGCACTAGAATACGACTGATTTAAAAATTAGATGATTTCATCTCTTGAAACATTTCAAGTGTGCTGAAAAATAGATTGCAATACTAAAAAAACAAGATTTCAAAATATTTAAAATAAGTTCATTTTCTTTGTGCTTGAGTTACTCTACAAAACTTGTCGAGACCTACAACTGCTTCATGTATTTGCATTGTAGTTTCTTGCTGATATAATTTCAAGAGAAATCCCTTTTTAACCTAAAGTGTGTTGACTAAATATTTATTTATATTTTTTTAACAGAAAAAAGACAAGAGCAGGCAGCAAGTGGAATAAAATATCTGGAAACATTTCAGTCTGCTTTTCTTCTTACTTTAAATTTTCACCAAGAACATGTCAAAAATGTCGCATTCAACATCACTGTCCAACTCCAGCTCTATTTTAAAGAATAAGCCCAGTAGTGGAATACTGAGATTTGGAACTTTCCTTCTCTTCTTCTAATCTCCATTTTCTGAATTTTCCTGTTCTCACATAAAGATTGCAGCATCAGCCATTCTTTTCATGGCACTGCTTTTTCCTTGGCAGTTACATGGGGTTTTTCTTTAATTATTTTTTTTTATATATATATATATATGTATTTCCATATATATATATGGAAAGCTACCACTTTGGGATGGGACTTGCCTTTTCTGAGACTTTAATAGTGAAATAAATTAAGGAAGAGGACTCCCGCAAAGGGATGGTTAATAGCCACAGCAGATGGGAATTTGGAAAACCAAGATTTTTGGTGGCTTCAGTTCAGATTTTGATCTTAGTATCAGAGTGGGTTTGGCATGTTTTGATTTTGCTTTGTGTTCTCAAAGGTATGGGAGGAGGTGAGGCAGGGACAGGCTCCTGAGGTACGATACAGCAAATGGTAGGCACTTAAAAGATCAGACATGATAGCTTGAGTAAAGGACTGATGACATTTTGCCAGCTTGATTTTAATACCTGGCACATCTGTGGCATCACCAAACAGCCTATGATTTAGCTAAAACATCATAAAGATATTCAGTGTCATAAAAGTAACACTTTATTTAACCTTCCTGTAACAACTTTAAGAACAGTAATCTGTTAGAGTAGGCTGCATGTCTGGCACATGATAGTGGATGAGAATGAGTAATCAAATCTTAAATATGTATTTGTAGCAATAGTGCCTCAAAGTTTTTGCAAATATTGCTAAAAAGTGTGTGATAGGAAGAAATAAAAAGAGCTAGAGCAAGCAAAATAAGATTTCATTGTCCTTAACTGGGAGGCGAAAGACTGGAGTTTCCCACTACACCAACTAGGTTTCTATTTGTTGCTTCATGTCCCTCTGTGCCGACCCCACAGTGGCTTTACCCCCTGCCCCTGCCACGAGCAATGGAGACAAACGATGTAAATCCACAAAGCAAAACATTCTGAGCTTGTTCCTGGACTCTTAATTTTCTTCCTTCGTGACTCCAATTATGGACCTCGGTCCGGCGTCCGGCATACTTTGTGCCTGAGAGCAGCAGCCAGGCCAAGGCGGGTGGCACATCTCGATGCTTTAAAAGGGCAGGCTGTGGCATCGGGGCTTGGGAGTCTCGCCACCAGCCGTTCCCACCCGAGCTGCCTCAGGAAGGGAAGAGGCATTTCACAAGCCTTGCCAGGCCTGGCTGGGATATGTGCCATGTCCCCCTCGCGCGGCTTTAGACCAGATCATCCGGAGAGGTTCGTGCTAATGGTGTGAGGGCAGAAGCTAGTAAAATCAAAGCCCCAGCACCTCAGATCTAAAGAAAATCTGATTCTATGTGAATTAGCATCTAAAAGATTTAAATAGGCATCTTATTGTTGGGGGGTTTTTTTAAAATTATTTTTCCTAATTGTTAGTGGTTTTCTGTCTTTCATGTGTATATGATGCCTTCTTCTACAAACTAGGAAGGATCAAATGATATCTATGCTTCACTTACCTAAGTGCAGAAGACCTGAGAAAATGAAGAACCTCAGGAGAAGACTTTTTATCCCACTAAAATCCACACTCCTCTGTGGGACCCCTACGTTACTGGCAGCTTTCCTAAACTTCCTCCTCGGTTCTGTATTGCCCGGATATCTCTCAGAGCTGCACTCATCTCAGACATGTTTTCCCCAGCTTCATCCCTACATGTGTCTCAAGTCAGGGTACACCTTTCATGGGAGAAAGTCTCTGTGCTGGGCACACACTGGCCAACCTGTGCTCAGACACGCTGGCAACTAGGGTGGCTGATGAAGTTACATCCACCAATTTGCACTCCCTTTCTAAGTTAGAGGAAGGAAGCACAAGCCAAGGACAAGCAAAATATGTGTATGAAGTAGCATTGTGCTTTGGTAGAACTCATTATAAGAACTGTGTGACTACTAAGGCATTAATTTTTGCTGCCTTAACCACAGTGTTCCTGTTCTTGTTTTTATTTATTTCCAAATGGAAGGAAATACCAAGAAGTCCTTGGTTTGTTACTGACAGACGTGCTGGTAACACGGATCTTTAACTCTTGCAGCCACTGGGTACACTATGCAGGGGACAATACAGTGAATGCCAAGTAGATGTACACACAGATACATGTAAGAAATACCTCTGTGTGTTCTAAACATCTTTCTGAAAGTGCCGTATCTTTGCTCACATAGAGCAGAACCAAGCAGGGGCACTATGCCTCCATCGGTCCTGTTCCACGCTAATACCACTGTGACCACAGTTGCTCTACACAGCCTGCTCCTCCCTGAAGCAGCCATCCATACCCATTAATGCTTAAAACAATAATCAGCATGTCATTCAGGCAGGGGCCAACAATTCAGGAGAGAACACCAATTTCTGTACCTCTTGATTTCTCTCAAAGGTAGCATTTGTTAACCAGGTCATAGCACAGGCATCAACTGTGCTCCTTTTTCCTTCTCTTGTGCTCACCTTTCCAAGCATATTTTGGTGTCTCTTGTCTTAAAGAAATATAAAAACATCATTTGAAATACCTTGTCAATCAAGGAAAAGAATATGCTGGTATTTCCTGTCCTCCTAACAAAGCAGTTGGCTTCAGCACATAGTCCCATCCCAACTTGCAAGAATATCAGCAGGTTGGGGGTGACAACATGTGCAAGGTGATGGGCAGTGAACACAATCACAGCATGTGTCAGGGGAGGGGTTTCCAGGACAGACAGTGAATTATCACCCAGGCACTGGTGAGGCTCCATCAGAAATACAGAACACATCTTACGGCCATCAGAGTCTGCAAAGATGAACTAAAGCACAAGCAAAGGAAGACTGCCAGGAAGATGAGGGGAATGAAGAGCATATCATATGAACAGAGAGTAAGATCTTAATTCTTTTTGCATTGCAAAATAACTCTGTGAGGGTGATGACTCCTTTCTGCCTTCATCTGAGGATAAACACTAGGAGGGAAAAGAGCTCATTAAGTAAATGATAAAACCGATAGAGTAAAAAGTTGCTATAGTCTGGCCTGAATAATTTTGGGCTGAAAATGAGGAAAGATTATTAACTCTCAGAGCAGTGAGACTCTGGGCACGTTTTTGAAACAGTTCATGGAAAGTGATTGCCTGCTCTTCCAGAGCAGCCAGTTCATTGAGTCTGGGGATTCCTAGCCTTTGTCCCTTCGCTACTTACAGACCTTACAATAATGGTGAGACAACTAAGATGACAAAAAACAAGTAAACGTATAAGTGCTGCATTTTTTAGTGAGTAAATATGCCTCATTCTCCATTCTTAGTTTCATTAAGCAAAGGTAAAATCACTTCATGATTTTGAAGGAAGGAAAAAAGATGCAATAAGATCACTTGTCTGTACCATGTTTTCACCTAGTTGCTCTTCTGTGGTGCTCAGTAACATGTGTTTGGCTAAAGATGTTATCTGCTTATTACCTGTGGTGAAGACAGGAGACCAACTCTTCACCACCTCACACTGATTGGCTCACATGAGGTTGTTCTTTTCTTGTCCACTCCTTTTCAGCACTCTGAATTAGGTCTCTAGTGGTCTAAGAATCACGAATTGAACTGTTGTACAAATGCAAGCCATTCTTCAAGGTGATGGCTTGATTTCTCAACAACATAAAAGCGTACAAATAACCTGAAACATGATGTTTTGCATGTGCTTTGAAATGAGAGCTATATTGTTTACCAACATACAGGGCTGGCCTATGTGACTACCTCTGCTGAGGAGCCAATAAAGTCCAGTGAGGAAGAAAATGTGTTGGTGGCTACAGCAAGGACTGGTATTTGTTTTTCTTTCCTAGGCTCTGCATGGGCTCAGTACGGTGCCCTCTAGCACACAAAGTTACTGTCTAGATACATTCATCTTCATGCCTGTAAGATGGATTTGTATTTATCAACCTCACATTCTCTTTCAACACAAAGCCATTAATACCTGTGGAGGAATTTGCACTACAGCAGTGCAGTGCAATACTGTGTTTACACAAAAAAGAGGTACACGCACTTGTGATAACAGGGAATAAATCCTATAGTGGGCCAGGGTTTTATTTTAATTAGAAGAAATCCAAAAGAACAATAGTGAATCAAACCACTTTTGAAATTTACTATTAACTTACTAATTTAACTAAGACTAGAATTTGCCCCAGTGTCAGAATCTAGAATATTAATAAATAATGACATAAATAGCAACCACAGAATTAAGCAATTAATGAGTTCTTTTTACCACATGAAAGGCCCTGATACAGACCCTTTAGCTCTTGCTAATGAGAAAACCAGACAGTTTCTCCCACAGGCAGTCTGTCAACTTTCTTCAGGCATTTCATGAATTTTGGTCGGAGCGCCCATGATACGCAGCAGGTACACAGCATGGCAGACACCCTCCTCAGTGCAGAGGGTGCCTGGAGCCAGAGCAAAGTTAGCCAGCAGTGCAAAACTTTGTTGCATGGTTTATCAAACATAGGTAAAAAGGGCAGTCTCCCAGTGGGTTTAGAAACATAATTATTTGGCCCTTTAAGTTGTTTTATATGATCTTTTCTTTCTTTTCCATGTTAATCCACTTTATGAGAACAGACGTGAGCAGAAGAAAGCCAATTATTTGACAATTTAAAAGGTGGAGGGAAGTTAAAACAGTCGCTAAACAATAATGAAACTAATGTTGAATGGCATTCAATTAATATTTATAACGTGCAGCAATATTAACAGCAGAATTAACTTATTTTTGTATGTCTGACAGCTCTCTGGTTGATTAAGAATTGCATGATGATATTTTGCATATTTCCCATGCAAATACAGTATTATTTGCAGAATTATTTTTATCCTTAATTGAAGCTTTGTTTTCAAATCACCGTGTTTCTGCTGTACTAAAGCTCTGTAAGTGATCTTATTATGGAGCTGATTTCTTTCTGTCACCTTATCATGCAAATCTCCATTTTATATACTGTATATTGTTAGGGTCCTCTAAAGCATAGTGTAGGGCTCAAAAATATAGGAACTCTTGCTCAGAGATTGGTGGGAAAACTTTCTGTAGCCCTAGTCACAAATTCCAGGAACGGTAGTAACATCACAGTGTCTCTGAGTTTCATCAAGGATGAAAATCTTGTTTGCATTATGAACAGCAATACAAAAGCAAGGTGGTTCTTGCTTCATACAATCACAGTATGGCTCTTTCCACTTTTACAAGGATAATTTAGGGAATAGATTTGGTGAAACCAGCCAGGACCCCTTGACTACACATATATAATTTTTCAGTCACTACTACATTGTAACAATACTTTGATCTTCAGCAATGTACCTTCTTGTCTATTTTCATCTGATAGTATGCATTTACAAAACTATCTCTTTGGTTCCCATTGCTATTAAAGCTCCCAAGTTATTTAGATGAAAATTTACTTACCATGTATGCCTAAAAATGCAAATAACTGTCCTGGTTTCAGGAGAGATAATTTTCTTCCTAGCAGCTCATATAGTGCTGTGGTTTGGATTTAGGATGAGTGTAATGTTGATAATACATTGTTTATACCAAATCAAGGCCCTTACAGCTCCTCATACTCCCCACTAGCAAGTAGAGTGGGGTGCACAAGAAGATGGAAGTTGACATGGCCACAACGGCTGATCCAAACTGGCCTAAGGATTATTCCATACCATATGACATCATGCTCAGTATATAAATTGGCAGTAGCCGGCCAGGGGTTTGGATTACAGCTCTGACACTAGCTGGGCATCAGTGGTCTGCAGGTGGTGTGCAATTGTGCTGTTCATCACTTTTTTTATTATTATTATTAATAATAACAACAACAACAATAACAATTTCCTTCCATGTCATATTAAACTGTCTTTATCTCAGCTGACAAGTTTTACCTTTTTTTTTCCTTTTCAATTTTCTCCCCCACCCCACTGTGGGAGGCAAGTGAGAGAATGGCTGTGTGGTTGTTTTAGCTGCTGGACAGGTTAAAACACAGCAGCCTGTCTAGTCAGATTTATGGAAAGAAGCAGTCTAGGAGATTACAAACTTCCATTGAAAATCACAGGAACTGTTTTTCAGCCTAGTTTCCATTAGACATCTATTGCATCTTTACACAGATAACAATTCTTCTAAACCTGAGTTTAAGCAGCTTTGTAAAAGGATAAAGGAAAGAAAAATGTACTGCAGGCTTGGAGAGCTCACCTCAGCTCCTCATAATTTACGTGGTGTGTTGTGAACATTCCACAACGCACTGAGGTCTGCAGTAAAATACATGCAAGCCCAGTAGTTTGCCACACACAATATGATGCATGTTTGTCAATATAGCTTGATGCTGTAAGGATGGGTCGGCCAAGTACAAAAAGACTTTCTGCACCACTGTCTATCAGTACAGTTTTGCACATTTCACTTCCTACAGGGAATGATTTTCATCACTTTTTGGTAGACTTACTTGATCTACTTCTGGTTTCAGTTTTAAAACCACGTAGGGATTTGACCAAGTTACTGGGTTAGGACAATGGTGGCCAAAGCCTAAATGAAATGTGACTGTAATGCCAAGACCAACTAAGGAAAAATAGCTTAGTCCATCCAAAATATAATTTTAGAGGAGGGGTGGAAGCCTCCATGACAAATTTCCCTGGCAAAAGCACTAGGCAATAGACAGATCCAATCCTGTGCTGATTTAGTATGATAATATAATGAAGTTTTCTTTCTCTCACACTAGTGATTTTGTGCTAAAGGTCTGCACTGGGAAATGTTTCTCTGCAGTGTTCTAAGAGAGAAGAAAGGATAAAGTAGGAGGAAGACAGAGTGAACAGAGAAGGAAGGGGTTTGCTGATGGCTTTACCTCTTTTCCACTCTCATAATGATTTTTTTTCACTTACAGTCCTGACGTGCTTTCAACTAGGAACAAAGGATGAATGTCGTAGCGAGAATTTCTCTCCTCTCTAATTTCTCCCTTTCCTCCTTGGATGACATTCAGATGCCAGGCTGTGAAAAAAAACCCCAATAAAACAACAAAACACAACACAACAAAACATCTTCCAGTTGCCAGTTTTTCATGCACTCCAGAAACAGACAGGATGACAAGTTTTGGATCTACATCTGTATCTTCATGCCCTTTGCCATTTCTTTTCTTCTGAGTAATTTACATTATTTTAGAGAGTGTAGAAATGTTACTTATAAAGTTATTCAGAACTCTCTGTTAAAGAATAATAATAATCAGATTTTTCTCTAAATCACAGAAATAAAGCTGTAAGAGGGAAAAAAGAAAACGGCACAGCTTACCCTGGTAGACAAGTATCAACTCAAAAGAGCTGAATTCATGCCCTGCTCTGTCAGAAACTTTGTTTATGACATTGGACAGATCTTAGCCTCTTTCCATCTCTGCTCCCTGACTACAGGATAGGAATAGTATAGGCATTTTCCTTCTTGACTGCAGTGGGCTGGGTTAAGGGAAACCTTATGAGCCTTATGAGAAGTCATAAACGCTTTCTGCAGAACAAAAAGAATAATGTGAGTAAAAAACGTACTCAAAACTGTGAGGGAACCAGAGACTACTGCAATGATAATATGTAAGTCCCAAATTAAATAACCAGTCCAGGCTGTAACAGTCTTGGCTGTAGCATCTATTAAAACACATCTGAAAATACAATATGCACATTTTTTGTTCAGACTAAGTGTAATGCTACCTTATACTAAGAATATGGATGAGGTGGCTTAGTCGTATGTACATCCCTGTGTAATTGAACAGCTTAAGTGAACAGCTCCCCTGCACCAAATGGTTTAAAGTTTCTCAATATAAAAATATTTTTTTAAAATTATTTTATTCTGATGGTTGTGCACAGTCCTCCTCCTTACAGACAAAAAGGTCAAGCTGAACAATAGTAAAAACTCTGGAGGTCAAATTCTGCTTTCAGCAATAGCAGGGACACTAGAGAATATTTTCGAAGGAGTCAAGAGTCCAGGAGAATGTAGCTGGTTACAATACTCACCTGTCTTCTTTTTTCCCCAGAATCAATGGACCATCTAGATCAGGAGTAGCTTTGGGGCTACTGTGCAGGGCAGGCAGGAGGCAGTAACACACTGTGCCAGACCACAGCCTAGACCCCTGACCTGGAGTAAGACATATACCCTGGCCCCTTAACCCAAAAAAGGGGCCAGGTAAGGCCATCTTAGTACAGTGAGGGTGGAGGAAGGATTATTTCCCTTTAGCAGTTAGACTGGGTAAGGGGCAGCTGCCTACAGCCCACTGCCTGTAGATTTGAGTGACTCACACTTCTGCAGGCAGAGAGTGGCCTTGGACTACCAGGCTAAAGAATATTTGAGAATGAGAAAAACTCAGCAACTCCATCTTGCTGAAGTTGTCATACTGTTCCCTGCAATTGAAGATCCATTGGGTCCCACAGTAGGAGAGGGAGGGAAGGATTTCAACCCTCTAGACAATCAGACAGGAGCTTCTGTACTGAAGCCCCTACTCCACTGACTACTGTATAAGCGTTTTCCAATAATAATTTATCTAATATTGAATAAAGTAAAGAACTATTCCTGTGAACATGACTTGTTCCTTCTAGTCAAACATCCTAACCTTTAGGCTATATTCTCATATATACTCTTATTCTCTTTGATAAATATATAAAAATGTAAGTATTGTACAGTGATTATTGAGAGGCATTCTCCACTTCCCAGTTATTTTTATTTTTATTATTCCCTCACTAGCTTTAAACTGCCCACAAATGTGCCTCTGATTATAAGGCAGGACCTCTCCTCAGAAGTGGGAGCCATGGACTCAAATCCCTTAGGAATAAGGACAAAAATGAGAATAAGTTTCCCACACAATGACTAAGTGCTCTAGCTCCTGACCCAGGGAGTGGAAGAAGGGATGGGAAGGCACCTCCTTTACTGGCATCTGATGAGAGAGTGGCCTCCATGGCTGTGCCTTGCACCCGGTTTGCCTCTCTGGCCACTTGCTGGGAACATCTGCCTGCGCTTGGATCTCAGTCTGGGAATGAAAGAGATCCTAAGCAGCTCAGCCCAGTCCAACCTCAGGAGCCACTGGGCCTAGGCAAAAGCTAAATTTGGAGATATGAAAGTCAGTGAAGAAAAGGGGGGTGCCTCCAGGGCTGCGTCTGAGGTTAGTGGTGGCTAAGTGCAGGCTTACTAAGTGTTAAATTCCCACTGACGGGCAGTAAGTCCCATGGCAGTTCCTGTAAGTGGATGTATCAATGTGCATCCCATGCACTAACAAGGCTTGCTGGCTCCTGGAGAGGGAATCAGCTGGTGCTTGCTCCTTTCCCCATCCCTCACCCAGGTAGCACCTGGCTGAAAAGTTTTGTTGCCCATGAGGTAGGGGGAGCCCCTCTGCCAGCTTCCTAGCACAACACTCTCCTCCACAGCCTCAGATACTGGTGACAGGCAGAATTTTGCACTGGTGCTGCTGGGGCTATACATCGTCCTCCTGGCTGGATACTTGCAGGTCCTTCCTGCCTTTGTCCTGTGCAAGATGGATGAGAGATGGCTGCCATGAAAAGGCATGAGGAATGTCTGAGGAATGTCTGTCAGATGACTCCCTAAAACCTCTTTTTTGGTATCCTCTATTAGGAAGGAGGCAGGCTGGGCAGATGTCTGTGGAGGTGGCAGGTGATGGAGCCTGTGACTTCCCTACATATCTGCATGGCAATGCCACCTTAGTCCCATGGTCACGATAGCTCTAAACATACACTGACATTAAGTGGTTTGTCTACCACTTTAGGAATCCTATTGATTTAGACCCTAAATTCATTCGGGTTGAATACAGATGTGATATCTATAATAGATGTGAACGGCTCACATGAGGCATTAATAACCATAAAACTGAGGTTGCAGAAGTTGATCAGTTTTCCTTTCTCCCCCAGGCAGAAGCTTGTTCCTGGGTGACAGCAGTGGCTCCAGGGACGGCCACCCCTCGGGCCTTTACAGAAAATCCTGGAAACATAAAGAGGTTCCCAGTGCCCTCCCTGAGACCTGCTGCCCAGACCTGTAGGACCACATCTCTTTAGAGCATCCAGGCTGCTGGCTGGTCCTTTGAACTGAACCAAAACCAAACTTTCAAGGTTCCCTCACCCCGCTGCAGCCTGAGGGCAGTGCGGGCTTTTTCCTTCTTCTGAGAGGAGATGTAGAATGAGATGAGATGGCCAGGGAGTGAAAAAAAGCATGAGAGAAATGTTAGCTTCAAGTAATTGAAGAAAGCAGTTAGATCCCTTTTTGGTCATGTTTTGAAAGCAAAACGAAAGGGGCAACATTCTGATTTAAACTGTTTAAGAAAAAAGAAAAATAATAAGAAAAGAACACTGTGTATACAAGAGAAAAAAAATCTAAAATTTGCCTGGGTGTAAGTACGCTAACGAGTGCAGAGTTCTCCAAATATGGACTCGATGCGAGTCGGAGGGGCATGAGCCAGGTCTCATGAGTAAACAAAATAAAAATACCAGAGGGAATGTTTTAATAGCTTCTTTTAATTCCCAGTTCAAATAGATTCCTTGCTTAAT
Source organism: Porphyrio hochstetteri (assembly GCA_020800305.1). Taxonomy (NCBI): domain Eukaryota; kingdom Metazoa; phylum Chordata; class Aves; order Gruiformes; family Rallidae; genus Porphyrio; species Porphyrio hochstetteri. The sequence continues at coordinate 78,788,098 of CM036905.1, read as the reverse complement.
TTGTTCAAGTGAAGCCATGTCGATTTGGTAGCTGTTATCGGTTTGTTTTATTGAGTGTGCCAGGGCCTGATCCCAGGCTGGGTTACGGGGAGCATACACCAGTAGAAATCTCTGTGTGCCAGGAGGGTTACAGGCAACCTGCACACGAGCAGCAGCAGCAGCAAGCTGAAGAACCAGAACTGTTATTTCCAACAGGCTGTTTTGCAAATAAACCTTTTAGCCACTGGAAAATCACTGCTCCTCCGACTACCGTGAAAGGACGAGAGTTAAAGCTTTCCCGAGACCGTGCAAATCTCGTATGCCTAACTTCCCCAGAAAAGCATATTAATCTGTCAGCTAAAGGAGTTTTGAAAAGAAACGCTGACAGGGTATTGAGCTGAGGTTTGGGAAGCCCACATTTAGCTCCTGCCCTGGCTCTATTGCTGGATCAAGTCAACTTTAGATCTGCCTTTTCCCTGCCTCAGTTTCCACGCTTGTGCACTGGAGATGATTAAACTGTGTAGTAATTAGAGATCTACTAATAGAAGAAGTAGCAAACTTCACCAGCAGTCATGAAGCCTAGGAACTGCTGCCTTCTAGAAATATCTCTGCTGTTGGATCACCGCATGCCTGTGTACAAATCACTGAACTTTGCTGTTTCTCAGTGTAATCACATGCCAGTTGGACACAATGAGTTTTACCCACTGTGCAGAGGACTAGTGATAACACATTACATTTGCAAATTCCCTTGGAAGTATTTATTACTAAATGTGATAATTTGAATCAGCATAAAGTGTCAGAAGTTGGCTAGGTGCAGCTAAAACTCAAGGTACAGATTCTCATTCAAATCACGGCCCTTTTTCTTAACTGAATTTCAGTGACCAAAGCCTGACTGAACAACAATTACATGGGAATGGTAACACCACCTACAGTTTTTAAACCCAATACCTTTCTTTTTATCCTCAGACTGGTTGAACTAACTTTCATTTTCAGTTAAATAACTGCAGACAGTTATTATTCCTATCTGGCTCTGTGCCTACTGTCCAGTTGCAGAGAGAGACATTTTGTTAGTAAACTCAGTGCCATTTCTTTGAGGTTTCTGAAGAAGGATATGTAGAAAAGAAGAAAATTGGCCCAGTGCCATGAACTACTGCTCAAAACTCATAAATAATATCTTCTGCTGGACCTATAATTTAGGGAGGGAGATTAGCTATAGCAATATGAATTAGATTTTTGTGTCCACCCCACTCTCATATCCTTTGCTCCTCAGACGCTTTTTTACCAGGTGGACAGGCAGGTTTTTAATGCAAGCAGGACTCTGGCAGAGATCTGGGTTTTACCTCCAGAACTAGATGAATATGATCAATTTATCCCTTTCCTGCACTGATTTGTCTGCTGGCAAATCACCAAGCAATTCCCAGCTAAGAAAATGTCACTGTAAGATGATATATTGGGTGAAATGGAGAGCAGTTCCTTCCTCAATATAGCTGCAGATGATGTAGTCAATGATAGTCATTTTAGGTGGAGAATAAAATTCAGCCATCTAGAAGGCAGGCTTCCATCTTGTTTATATGTTCTGAAAAAGCCGTTACACTGGAAACATTTTATTTGCATGGCCAATGAAAGCTATTTTAGATGTAGAGTAAAGTTCAGTCTTGTGGAAGGCAGAAGTTCATTTTTTAATGCATCCTGAAAGAGCTCTTACACTGAAAACATTTAACTTGCCTATTAATAGCCAAGAGGCTCCTGTGTTACATAGAAAAGGGAAGAGATGGTGCGTGAGAGTAACCTGAGGGTAGCTGGGCTCTCTTCACAAATTGGATTTAGGCTTGGCGTCAACCCCTCCAACTTGTCAGTGAGAGCCCAGCAGGGATTTGGCACCTTGGGGCAATCCAGATGCCTGTCAGTGACAATTGTTGATCAAGCAGTAAGTCTAAATCATCCAGCAGAAGATGATTGTGATGGTTTGACTGGCCATGCAAAACTACAACATGTGTGTGGGCCTTAAACCTCTGCCATCTATGCACTTGACTCCAGGCGTTGGGGAAAAAGTATTGGTGCAGAGTCCAGTATTAAATGGGGATTTTGAGGGTCTCAGTTATGGCCCTCAGATAGTAGATGGTCATCCAGGCTCCACAGTTTTTCTAAATCCCTTGTCTTCAATCCCCTCTTGGCTGAAGTCCTTTGAGAAAAAATCCTCTGGGTACAGATGAATAACTAGATCTGACTTTCTGGGAAGTTTGTTCAGATCAGGACTGCCCAACTCAGACATCAGGTTGTTTTAAGAATGGGAACAAGGTGGATGAAGTCAGGCAGATGACTCTTTCAGTCTTTCTTTGGGAGAGCTCAGAAGCAAATTCCTTGGTAGGGACTGCTGTTTCATTTTCAAGCTGTTGTGGCTTTGCACGTTTCTTTGTTACAGTACAAATAGCAAGAACCACTGCATCTGGAGAGGAGATTGGAAGAAAGATGAGAGAATGATTTGACCTTAGACCAGGAAAAGAAGGAGTAGTCCAGACATTTCTGGCAGGAATGGCAAGGGAAAGAAGATCCCAACAACCTGAAACTGCTTTTTGCAGGGATCACAGTTTATGTCTTCTCTCTGTGTTTTCTTTCCCCAATGTCTGGGCTAGTGGGCTTCCCCCTGAGCCTGCCTGAAGATACGATCATGGCAAGCCCAGTGGAAGCAGCATGCCATTCCAGATGTCAGAAGCTGCTGAACAAGCACAAAAGAAAGCTAGGATGGAAGAGTCATGAGGACATGAGTCACAAATTTCTTTCAATCCTTGTTTCAATTACTTCCTGCCCCTTAACAGGAAAATAGTTACCACAGAGTAAGTGGTAACATCCCTAGACACAGAAAAAGCTTGGAACTCGACAAATATTATTTAAGAAGTAGATGCTGATTTAAAGAAACGACGTATTTTTTCTTGTATATTTGGTTATAAAAGATGGTAAAGGAAAACCTCTGTGTCATCTTGCTAATTTTACTCAACGCAATTAGTTCAATTACCTAGATTTGCACGGTGTCCTGGTAAATCCCGTACCACATATGTTTTTTCCAGACCCACCCCACTGGTGCTGACAGGGAAAGAACTGCTTCTTTGCTGTCCGTACTGTGAGGAATTCCTCACAGAGCGGAGGATTAAATGTGGCTGCTTTAAACAGCTTGCCTTTTCTTTAAAGTGATGTTAGTTAAACAAAGCTATCATTTCCTATCACAATATTTATGCTTGCTACTAGCTCTTCTGTCTCCAAGTTACTTGCTAGTGCAAGGTGGTGATCAGAAAGGAGGAAAGTCTATGTTTTGGGCCTTTTTTATTTATGAAACAGTGGAAGAAAGATTAAGTAGCATTAATTCATCTTACAATGTTTTCACAGCAGAAAAAAAAGTTGGCAAAAAGTATATTATACAAGCTCAGTCAGCCAGCTCCAAGGGTTGTACTGCTATTTGCCCCAGGCCAATTACATTTTACATGATCAACACACCCAATAATTAAATAATGAATTGGTTTCTTTTGGAAACTCTATAAAATGTCATGGACCAGAGAATATTTATCTTGCCTCTGTGATTCCTGCTGAAGAAACATCTGGTTCTTTTTTCTTCAATCAACATGAAGCCTGAAGGGGCCCAAATTCAAAAGCAATTATATTTTATGTCATTTATGTGCATTACAGGCTGACAAATTTAACTTGTTGGAATATGTGATCCCACCCTCCCTATCCAATTTATGTTGATCGCATTTTCAGACAGCCATGGAAAGAGCTGTTGCAGCTTGATAAAAGCTGTTGATCTATCAACTCCTATAACTTCATCGCCAGAGTTTACAATAACAAGGCCCTTATTCTAACATAAAAGCTGCCGCTAGACTGTGCTTCCCTTCTACAGGCTTTATTGTCAGGGAAAACCCCAGAACACATCTCTTTGTATACACCTTGTAGCAAGTCCTTCAAACATTTTCAGCCTTCACCTGATTTTGAAAGAGAAGCACACTTTTTTTTCCTTTAAAAACAACTTTTACATTGAAAACAATAGACGACTTCGATGAGAAAGGACCGCGGAGGCAAATTCTGGATGGTACAACCCCACTTTTCAGAGAAGGCCTGTTTGGACACTGAAGCTTTGCTGTTTTAGACACAGAGCAGTGGTATCTATGATATTTGCTGATAATCAATAAGGCAGGTGTGTTTGAGCACATTACCCCCCATATGGTGCTATCCTAAGTAGAGCTCAAAAACTAAGCTGGTGAGAAGACCCTGTGGTACTTCTGGTGTCACAGCAAGGGGTGTTGGCGATTTAGCAAATGGTAACATTTCTTTTGAGTTTTACTGGAATCAAAATCCCTTGGATTGTGCTAAGAAGATTAAATAGCACCGTGACAATACTCTCAGTAACGTCTGATGTGGGTGGATTAAATGCCAGGCTGCTAGAAGTACTGCCTTTGAGAAGAATAGAAAAACAAATGCACTTACATCCTCTGTAAGCATTGTCATGTATTCAAAAAAGACAAGCTTAGCCACCTCCAATTTAGACAGTTGAACATAAAACTCATGAAATTTAACGGCAACAACAAAGACGATTAATACATGTTGGGTGAGCTATTGGGATGTCTCCATCATCACTTTCAGCTCTTCTCCCAACTCATCAGAAACTAACTTTAAAAATTTTAACTCCCTTCAACAATATGCTGGGATGTGAAACAATGCAGCTGTAGCTTGCCACCTTGTAAAAGGGATGTCACAGCTGCTTTAGGGAGAATTGGAAAAACCACCTTATGAGTCATTTTATGAGACTTATGAGTCAATTCCAGCATGGGTAATTACATTTGCCAATGTAATACCCATTTTTGGTTTCTGCTCAATCATTTTTTTTTCCTTCCAGTATCTTCCACTGTGTTACTGTAGAGTGGATGAAGTGTTGGGGAAGACGTGGAGGTGAACAGTTGCATTCAGGTAAATGTGCAAATCAGTTTTTCAGCTTTGGAAACTATTTTAGGATTTCTTATCTATGTTTCTTCTTCATATTTACATCACTGTGCATATTCAAATCACTTATGTTTATCGAGAAATCCTCATGATTTTGCTACAGGTAACCTTCTGAAATGCAAATTGCATGCAGACGAGTAATCTGTAACTATGCCTCACTTGGACATGGCTTGCATGGCTGGCTTGCTCCAACCTTCTGCCATTCCTCATATGCTCTGAAGATGCCACTGCTATTGCCTCTTCCCGCCTCTCCGGGATGCTCGCCACCTCCTTTCCACTTCTGCCAGAGCTGTGGTCTGCTCTAACAGCTCCAGAGAACACACCCACCCAGACCACGGAGACACCCTCTGGAGCTGCTTGGGCGAGCCAGCACCCTGACCCACTCTGGGAGCTGTGGGCGAGACTCAGGCTCATCCCAGCAGCGGGGTCCTGCCCTGCTCCCCCGCAACAGTGTGCTCACACTTCCCTGGTGAGCTGCCTCACTGCCTGGAAACTGCTTTGCTCGTGAATAACTGGAGATGAGACTTGCCCAAGGATCTTGGCCATCTCCGCCTACTTGCAGCTGCATGGCTATACATCAGCTCACAGCATCATATAGCTAGACCACAGTGGTCCTTGTTTCCAGTTTCTAACCAGTATTAAAAGGCAGCTAAAAATACCTTAAATACTTTCCTAATATTCCTTTTCCATGTAAACAACTGCTGTGGGAGGAAGTGGCTTGTACATTTTTGTCTGGTAGGGGTGGTTTGCACTAAGAAAATGTTTAAGAACGCCTATACAAGACCATACTATCTGATGAACAAATCAATTACCACATTTGTGTTAAAAAGAAAAAATAACAAGGCCTTGTGTAGCTGCTGAAGTTCAGAAAGCTTCTCAAACCGCTCAAGCAACTTTTAGGCCATCCTATCACTGGAAAACTGCTGAACTGTTTTCATAAATACTCCCTCGCAGGCTTAAAGAAAAAGGCTGTGTTGACAAGTGGGAACTTCTGCTCGAGCTAAAACTTTGGTAAAAGTTTTCTTCTGGAAGCCAGGGCAGCAATTCTTCACCAGCCCTGACAGAAGGGGCAAAACATTCACCAGTCCAGTCAGCCACTCCTGACATATTTCTAATGTCACAAAAGCATCATAGGGTGTCAGACCATCACCAAGGGAGGCAAATATCCTAAAGCCACCATTGCCAGCTGCAGCATCTGCCTTGGCACCTTTACCCAGCCGAGCTGGTACCCCACATCTTGTGGTTAAACTGCATTCCCAAATGGGTTTTGTACTACTTATGATTTTCTGCAAAAACTTCTCAAGCACAGCAATGCATATTTCTTGTTGACAGTTTGAAGCAAGAGAGAGCTGCCTGCCAGGCTGGCATATAGAGCCTCCAGCGCTGACTGATGCCGCAATGCTTGAGTCAGGACTGAGCCACTGCCCTAGCATAATGCTAAAAGGGCTGGATATGCCTTGATTTGGAAGAGGGACAAGTTTATGAATACTTTATCCTGTCACCCTCCTCCCAACAATGGTAATTATTAAGTCCTGTGGTATTTTTTCAGCAAGAAAAGGGCTATTAGCTTAAGCTGTCCTGGCCAAAATTCCACTTCAGGTCATTTCCTTTGCCTTCCCACACTCGTTGCCTCTGTAATTTAAATCTTATATTTGTTCTCTTAAGCTATGTAGTGTTACTTTTCTCTGATCTAATTAATTGGTCACACCATTGCAGTGGATAATTAAAAAATCTCTTTTCAGAACTAGGACCAAAGCAGTTTTATCTTCCTTGTGTATTCAGAACGCTTTGGAGAGTAAAGCAATATAGAAATTGGGCCTGATTTTTTTTAAGCAGCTCTTTAATTTGTCATTTTGTTGCAAAATTCTCAGAAGTTACAGTGGATTTGCAATATTATAATTTCAGGAGAGGTACATGCAGAGGGAAGAGCTCAAACCACAGTTACCTCTCAAAGGTCTTGGCACCCATGGCTTGTATGCAATAGCAGGGACTGATGGGGTCTCAGTACCTTTTGAAATCAAGCCTAAAGTATCTGAAGTTGGTCCTTCAAAAGCAGAAATAATTGCTGAGTTGTTTTTTCCTTAAACAAACACAAGCTTCCCCAGTAAGCTCCTGTGAGCAGAACATGAATGAAGCGGTCCTTTGTACAGAGAAGCTGCAGCAACAGCAACAAAGGCAGCTTTTCTAGGCAGCCCGTTAGGCTAGGTAGCACTCCCATCACCTTTGGAGTTTTCTGTACCTCACCTTTGTGCCACATATTTAGGCCATGCCCCAGTTAAGATTGCGAGACTATAACATAATCATAGGAAATGCTTAAAATAACACAGGATTCTGTTTTAGAGGCAGTGCCATTTCCCATAACCATTTTGTATCAGCCAGAATTTTTGCTGATACTAATTCATAATATAGGAAAACACCAGATCCTTCATTGAAATCAATGTCTATGTGCTTCTTGATTTTAATGAGACGATGTGTCTATTCGAAGTAAATTCAGAGAGGGAGAGGTGGGTTGTTTTTTCATTTAGGACCTTGACTTTACAGGGTTGTTGAGACTACTCATCTATTCTGCTATATTTAGCTCTTCAGGGAGAATCATTATTCTGAAAGAAAGTCAGGCCTATTTCAGCACAGCACGTTTGCAGGGGAAGCTCTTCCAGAACAGCTCTGCCAAGCAACTTCTCCACATTCACTGGTAGGAGTTCAAAGTGACTGGAAATCTCAGTCATTTGGTGGTTCTTGGGAGTCCATCAGAAACAAGCAGCTCCCTTGTTCCTGGTCTCACTAGGTACTTGTCTGCAGCTCTGCTGGCGGTGGTAGGTGCAGCAATACACTGAATTATTTTTAGCATCTCAGGAGGGGCTCCTAGGCTAAACCTTTGAACCACAGTGGCAATTTAGGCAAGGAAAGCTTATCCTACTAATGCCTGTATTGTACCTGTCCTACACGAAGGACACAGGTTTCCACAAAATACAAAGCTATTCCAAATAAAAAATGTTTCCTTCCACACCATTTTTTGTCCCCCAAATTTGTCTCCGTTATTGCTGTAAGAGTTTTGGTGTGTTTATTCTAGTATCTATCAAAAATAAAAGAAATTGGAAAGATCTGTTTTCCTGTTCTGCAAAGAACTTAGAAACATAGTAAGGCTCTCGACAGGCAGTTTCTTCCTGATGTGTTTTAATGTCATATATCAGGAGCTCTCAAACACACCAATCCCATAAGTTACTACTGGGTGGCTGGTTGTTCACACCTCCTGTGGCATTTAAGTTCAGTCACGCTATCTCAAACCTCTTCTTAAAGTGTTATAAGCTGAATTTTGCCTATTCCAGGTTAAGAAATGCTCACAGAAGCTGATGAGGGTACTAATATTGGCAAAGGGGGAAAGTGAAGAGGTGAACGGTGGCAATTTGTTAAAGCACACAGTTGTTTGCTAAATTAATGTCTGTCCAGGGCATAATGGCAGACTTTCAATAGGATTTAGCTGCTTAAATCTTGTCTCATTTCTTCTGTGAATGATGAAGTCTCTATCCACAAAATCTCCTGTTGGCTACTGGTCCTTACGCAGTTTAAAGGCACACAGAGTGCCTTTGTCTTTCCCAGCAAACCTGCTAGGTACATGGAAGTCTCCTTTAGGCTTGCCCAGGACTCCAAATTTCCACAGCAGCAAGTAGTAAGACCCATTTACAGGGTGAAGGGCTGAAGACCACCTCTTTGCCCTGCCCACCGAGATTTGAATTGGGATGGCATTTTGGAGCACTTCTCTTGGACTGAGCCTCCCCCACACAATCCCCAAGGAAGGTCCAGAAGAAAACTTTGTCTGACCTTTCCCCAGACAGGCTATAACTCAGCAGTCAGAGGTATCTGCCAAGGCTTCAGTAGGTTCAAATTTAATTCTACCCTCTGTTTGGGAAGATTTGAAGCCACGTCTCCCACAGTGAATTCTCTAACTGTGGGACCACAGTGTATACATGAGGAGGGCTGTTGCAAACCTCTTTTGAAGTGGTTCCAATGTGCTCAGACTAATGAAGTATTCATTGGGCCAGAAAGAGTATGAGTGAGAGAATAAGCATGACTCCATTGCCTTGTGATTAGAGCATACCCCAAGGGGAGAAGGCCTACATGTTCTCTGTGCTCTAATGGCTATTTAATTTAATATTATATAATTGATTATACCATATTATATCAATACACTTTATATTACATATACACACATGTATATAAAGAAAATGTAAAATAGTCATTACAGCAGGGACTGGGACCCAGATTTCTTCCTCTAACCTCCTCTTCAGGGGTGCCATAATTACTGGGCTATGAGTTCATACTTACTCTCTCATTCTCACTTTTCTGACCAATTAACATTTAATTATTCTAGCCCAAGTGAAACATTTTTGATAGGAAGATTTCAGGCCATGCTGTCTGCTGTAACCTTGGTGGTTAGAGCTCCATGGGTTGAGTCCCTCTGGGCCAAGGAGTGATGGTGCTCTCACCCCCATGGCTCTTCCTCAGCAGTACCTGCTTGTCAGCCTCGCTCCATGAGCTGACATTTGTGGTTCCTATCCTCAAACACCTAACTCTTCTCACATAGCGTAGGGGCAGTGTTGCACGGGCTGCCTAGGAACCTAATGCAGAACTGTAGATGCTCTTACACTGAGTTAGCATTGGATGCTATGTTGCTTGAGCTCTTTTCAGTATCCAATGCAAAACTACCTGGCAAAGGTCAGTTTGTTAAGCCAAGTAGAGTCCTAAATTCTGGACCGTACTTCCTTCTTTTTTCTTTGATTTCTTAAGTTAGGAAGATCTGTGTCTAGCTAATAAGCAGATGGGTGAGTTCAGAGGAAAACTGAAGTGATAACGTTGCTAGGAGTTTCAAAATTATTTCATAGTGGCTGCAGTGTTTTAGGGCGGGATATCTGTAATCATGCAGCTTATGAATCATGGTTAATATTATGAAGTTGTCAGTCCTAAAACTATCCAGCCTTTGACCTAGCATGGACATACGTCCATGGGTAAAACAGGAACAACTGAATGTCCTCAGGGCAAGAGCAAAGATATCAAGTGGTGACTCTGCCTTTAAAATATACGCCTTGCAGGACAAAGGCCATGCAAGATGTACATGAAAGTTAACAGAATAAAAGCAGATCTTCAAGTCAAGTATGCAGAACTAAAGGCAATGTCCCTCAATCAGCAAATAATGCATTGCCATAGAAAATGAAGGCACCCCAGCAGTGCTAGCTTCAGCTTAAAGAATACCCGAACATGTTGAAGGACCAGAGGTGGTGAAGCATAAGCGTGGACACATTTCTTGCATTATCAGAAAAAAAGTGATGCACGTGGCTATTCTGTAGAATCTGCAGGTTTTGTTTTCTTGTACCTATATTTTTTTTCTGGTTGAGAGAGCCTGTATCGGAAGGTTCCAACCTCTTGGAGGTTCTAGGGCATCTAGCATGTAAATGATTGGGATGATGGTGTAGGGCACCATGGTAGGCACCCAGGCCAGATGGTGTTGCAGCCAGATTGTAGATGCGCATTCTCAGGAGAAAAGTAGTAGACGATACTCCTGCCACAGTATCTATGCTAGAGAACAAAAGCCAGATCCAGGGAATGAATATTGGTCAGTCTCTGAAAACTTAAAACTTTTGAAGAGAGCTGGTGGTCAGACCCAGAAACAGGCAGTATAACTTCTTTAAAAATAAAATCTGTACAAATTAGATCTTGAACAAACTGGAGCTAGGAAAATGGCCACCTGTATTTCCCTCAGCTTTGACAGCACACACTTTTCTATTTCATTTCTAAGCCGCATGAGAGCTATGAATCAGCCCTGCTATGAATAAGATCTAACAAAGAGGTGTCTGTGTTTTATTAGGGGTGAAAACATATGTCTTCCTACATCCTTCGTGGTTAATGTTAACAGCACTGTCTAATGCCAATAAAGATCTATGGATAGATGATAGATAGAGAGACATCTTTTGTAATTTAACATTATTACATAAAACTTCAACAACTCCGTTGCAAAACTGCACCTTGCTTATTTTTTCAAAATGTGAAGATCTTATATTGGATGGTATCTCTGTGCTTAGAGAGCCAATGTTGATCTCTAGGACATTTTTCAATACACATCAGCAGAGTCAGACTTGGTGATTTTGCCCCTAGCACCTGTAAATCAAAGGAAAGATGTGCAGGGCTGCGCTGCTCTGACACCTCATCTCTTCCCTGACCATCACATTTTCACCTGCTCATTGTGTGAACACCAGTGGCATGCTGGCAACACAGCTGGTCGCAAGCTCGGTGCTAATCTGAGGCAGGCACAGATTCTGTATCCTTTCAGCACTGGTTTGTCACCTGGCTCCAGGTCACTTCTCTGGTTCTGATCCTGCACTTGAGCCACACTGCAAGGATTTCAGTTCTGGACTAAGCCTGGATTGTCCTTGGATCTACATCCCCCTGTAGAGCTTATTTGTAGAAGTATGTATATAATAAACCAACATTTAATAGACGCTCTCCTCTCCTTTGGAAGTTACTTTAAAATATCATACACCAGGAACTTATTTGCTCTAATCCAATAAAGCTATTCATAAACTAAAAGTTCTGGAAAGTAGCACCTGTACAAAATAGCTCTTTTTACCTGAAAAGAGCCAGCTGTCTGACCTAACCTGAACTCATCATAGTCAGGAGCCTTTCTTCCTTGTGAACAAGCCCTGGATGAATCTTGAGATAAACTTTATAATTACCTTACCTCCTTGCCTCTCAGGCACACATGCATGCACGCATATATACATACACACATACTCCCCACTTCAGGTTTTTAAAGTGTAAATTTCATGCTGATTTAGACTACAGGACACATAACCCTAAAACTGTATGAATTGGGAGTTTGACATTCTGCCCCCCTGTAAAGTCAATGGGTTATTTTTCATTAGAGCATAAACCTACCAGACCCTTGGCCAAAATAATTTTATGTACATTTTATTTAAAGAATTTCTGCATCTATCTCTTGAGGCTATGCTACAGGCTGATAAACCCTGCTTTCAAGAGCTTTCCTATAGTCTTCTTGTACCTCAGTCTCACCTTTAAGACAGGGCAGATACAGCGCAACACCTCACAATCCCTTGTCCTCCACTGTGGCGATGTGTTGTGTGATGTTCTCACAGGGGCAAACATCTTATTGACACCCTGCATGTATGAACAGATTATAATTTCTTCATCCAGAACAGAAAAAAAATGTCTCAAGTACAGTTGGACTCTATAAAGCAGAAACATCTGTCTATCAGAAATTAAACCAAGAACAAAGCTCATTTATCATAAAGTCTTACCAACACCAGCAGCAAGCATATACCATGCTTCCTGTCAAGATGACCTTTATCTTTAAGTAAGAGAGCAGCAAAACAAGAAAGAACAAATGCAAAGTTCCTAGAGGAGAGCACAGCATGTCCTGCTCCTGCCTCTGCAACACATTATTGGAAAAATAAGACTAAAAAGCCTGAAAGAAAGAAATCACAAAGGCAGATACCAGAGCAAGAGCAGACAAAGATAAGGAAATAAAAATAATTAACTGACCACACCCTCTGAAGCACCAATTTTTCTCTTTCAACAGCAGTTTGGGGACTTCCAGGAAATTTTACACTATTGTTTGTGATAAACATCAACCTGGCCATGGCTCTGTATTAGTAGAGGATTTGTTGTTCTGGCAATTGTTGCTATTGTTTAGGAAAACAAATGAGGAAACTGACAAAACCAGGTCCTGGGTCCATGCTGTCACTGAAACAGGAGACCAGCGTTGAAGAGAGGAAAGTAAAGGAAGAGACAAAAAAAAAAAGCCACAAAAAATCCCAAACACACAGGCAAGAAGAGGGGTAGAAAAAGGCCTACACATAAGTTAATCTCCAATTCAGAAATTTGTTTTAACACTGTTCCTTAAAACAGGGAGATGCACTTTAACAACAAAAAGCTCTGTCATTAGCTCATATAGGAGGCAACATATTTACTCCGCTTTTGAGAAAAGGCGAGAAGCTGAAAAGAGAGCCTAGCAAGGCATGCCCTACTGTGGTTAATGCTTCTTTATTTGCCAATACATACAAGCCTTTGTGTACAATGATGTACACAAATATCTGATGTACAGAAGCTCTGCTTGCCAAGGCCATGTAATCCTACTTCTGGCTCCCCATCTTCAACATTAGAACTCAAGATCCAATATTCTCTCACAGAAGCTCTTGCCGTCCTAAATTTGGATGGTGATTTTGGAAGAAGTCATACTGAAGTTGGAACAAGCCCTCCTTTCATACCTATATAAACTCTTTGGGAATTACCCTGTTTACAACAGAGTCTGATTTCATATACGTCATGAAGCAATTACCACAAACCTTCTATCCCACAGCTGGGCATGAGGCTGTTGCAAAATCAGGACCCCAAGTAACCTGGTTTCCAGAAGTACCAGCACTCAGAAATTGCCCTTTGCCACAATCTATTTGTCACTTCTGGAAAAAGAAGCAACTTTATAAGGTATCAGGTTATGAATTTAGGACACTAATTTCAGGATGCTCTTCTGCTGATTCTTGAGCCAGTGACAGGCTAAATTCTACCTTCAATAGTCACATTGCAGCCCCCTGGTCTTGGGTGCCACCTAACTGAAAGCTACATTAAATGTACACAATTGGGGCATTTCAAATTTCCCCCATTTTACAGACATAGCATCAGATAGTCTCTAAGTTCAGTTAGAACAGGTTCCTGTAAAAAACTTGAAAGCAATAGCTTTACATTCAGCTGTAGGGGGAAAAAAAATCCCCTATATACTGTGATAGTTTTCACTTTTCACACCTACTCAGTGTCAACACCTGTTTAGCTGTAGATTTTTGAAAAAGCAATGACTTGCTTTTCTGCAGGAGTACCTTATTTCTACATAAATTATTTACTTTAATTTTATATCACAGTATTCAACACAAGCGGCTTCTAATATATGTCTGTAATGTATTGTGGGTAGAAAGAGAATCTCTGATGAACACATACTAGTGAGTTCTAGAAGGGCAGATAATTTCCTTCACTTAATAATAGTTTTCTTTCCTCTTGGCTGCAGACTCTCATAACTAGCACCATGCCAAACATTCGAAGATTGGATTATGGCCTGTCGTACTTGATTATTTTTGTCAGCATGCTGACCCAGGGTGCCCTTTTCTTGTGTTGTTCCTTCTGTTTCCATTTTTCATGTCATCCAGCTTTTCATCTTGTCAATCAGCTTTTGACTTCCTGATTAAAGTGTCTGTCACAGGAGCAGCCTGGTCTCCAGTCAGTTGTTTAATTTGTTCCTCATGGCATCCAATTGAGTTATTCATCTGGCCCAGCTGTTCCCAAGTGCTTCCAGCATCACTTTTTCATGTGTTTGGGTTTAACCTCTATATCTATGTACAACAGTGTGAATTGTTCCATTCATTCTGTTGACTGCGGATTGCTTTGCCTCCGTTTAATGCCTTGACATCGCTAGGGCGGCTGCTACTGTATTCTGCGGCTTAACCAGCTGAGAGAAAAGCAGTATTTCACCCTGGTGTTATGGTAACAAGTACAACTAAACAGACTAGTTCTCAAGTATTATAGCAGGCCCAATTTTTAACAATTACGAACGTGTAATGGAAAACTCTGCTCTCAGAGATTTGAATCCACCCAAAAAAGTAATGTTGATGACGCTTGGCAGGAGGAGAGAAACATTACTTTGCCAGGAATTTTCAGCATTCACTTGTAATCAGTTCGCTTCATTATCATGAGGGATGTTTTCTCAGTGCCAAGTCTAGGCCTGGTATAACCCAGCCATAACTCCCAGTGACTTATGTGGGAGTTGCACAAGCTCACAGCAGGGCTAAATTTGGTGATCTGACTGAAGTCGTACAGACATCCAGTTGGAACAATGGAATTTAAATCAATTCAGTGTCATCACAGTAAAATGCTCAAATCTTGTTGTGTTGCTTTAATCACTGCTTTTCAAAGAGAATTAAGGGAGAGGGATTAGCATTAAATTCTGACTCTACTCCATGATTTTTTTCCCCCTCTGGAATAACAACTGACGTGCCTCAGTTTCCCTACTGAATATAACAATACACACATCACATCAGGACGCATGACTGATTTTTTGTTAAATAATTGAAAGCTGAAAAATGCTGAGAATTATTATTTATGATTACTGGAAGCTAATCTGAGTAGAATGATGGAATGGTTTTGAATTGAATGTCACGGGGGAGGAAGGCATTTTCCGATAACTGACTTTCATTTTTCGTGGAAGTCAAGCAAATTCCATGCTGTAGGGCACATACTGACTATCTTAGGGTTTGGGAAGAATCTTTTTTTCTTCCCATTTGGTCTATTGTTTCTTTTTCCACCCTCCCGTCTTCTACTACATCAGAAACTTGTCATTTGCTAAAGGCAGGATGACTTAAAGACTTTTCTCATATAAGAAATTCTCTGCTTCAGTGTAAAAGCATATAGTATTTATAAAAGTTTTATCTGATAAAGATATAGAGGAATTTTTTTTTCAGCAGACTGCGGCTTTTTCACTATTGTGCTCACATTCATTTCTCCACAGACACATCAAGACTCAAAGTGCTGATTCCATAGCACTGGGAGTTTTTAGTAGAGTTTTATATACCAGAAGAATTTTATTAAAGCAATATTAACTCAGTCAAGTCCCTGCTGGATGCCTGTCCACATCATAAAAACCACTAGCTTGACTGGCACTCACTGGCACCCATATAGGAACGCTCAGTGGGGAAGCCAAGGACTGAATGGACCTGGGTCCTGAAGTGCCCTTTCATCCCTACAGGTGGTCCTTCCAGCTCAGAAGTGAGGTACGTTCTTGGAGCAGTACCATACCTGTTCTGGGGCTAAACAAATGACTTCAGCTTTCATCACCTTCATGCCAAAACTTTTCAAGAGCCTTACTTTTTCTTTCTTTTTTTTTTTTTCAAATAAAGAATACAAAGTGTTTGCTTATTAATAAGACTGCATTCTTTCCAGTTGTAGTTATTGTATTTATTTAGAAAACAGAGGTATACATAACAGATGATCAGGGAAATATCTCCAGCAGCATTTGGGGTCTGGAGCCATGATAGGGCTAAGAGATTCATGCTTTCCTCTTACTTCCTCACTGACTTTGTAGAAGCAGCAACAGGACCCTTGTACAAAATGCAATCTGGCTTTAATCACTGCTAAATGGCTTTCATCCTACTGGAGGTTTGTTCCTGAAAAGCACTGTTGTGAAATGCATGCTATTTGGAATGAGTTTGTATTCAAAATGGATTCTATTTGGACTTATTGGGTTAAAAAAATATGGCAGAACAGAGTGAATATGAGCATTGGGCTTAATACGTATGCACTTTCTACTAGTATCTGAGTCTCTCCTGGCTGTAAAAATGGAAAAAAGGAAGAATTAGTTCGGAAAAATAAACTGCATCCCATGTCCGCATGCAATGCACCCATTCAAAATAGGCTGTGCAGTTAGTACTGCTGGGCTTGCTTGGAAACTTTGCCCTGAGTCCTCTGAATTGTATTCCCTCTTACATTTTCCATGAGCTTGACTCCTTCTTGGTTAGTCAAGAAAATAATTGCGTGATGTCTTAAATCTGCCCTTCCTCCAGCTTCTTGTATCATAAAATAACTCCAGGCGCAATATGTTATGCAAGTCTGTGATCATCCCTCTAATTTCTTATAAAAGATATGACCTTGTTATCAATGAAGATATTTTTAAAATACTGATCATCTGAGCTAAAACCTCATGGATAGAAATGCAAAATACGTTCTAATCGCTCTTAAAGCTCAACTCCACATTGGTTACACTCAAATCAAATTCTACAAGGTTTTCTTTGCAACCAAAACCAACAACTGTGCTTTCAAGATGCATGAAATATGAGCTGAAATTTTGGGGTGCATCTTGAGGGGTTATGCTACAATGTTTGGGGTGTCTTGACATTACTAACACCTGAGAGACAAATTCAGCCAGTTGCATTTCTGGATCATTACCTGAACTGATGCTCTTTATGCATAAAGGAGTTTGTATTTTTCAGATCAGGACACCTTTTTGTTGTGTATTACGTGCTATACTTCTAATCAGTTGGGAAGTCATTTTATTCTCAAAGCTCAACATGGATTGCAAAGGGACATGTATACTCAGTACTCTTCCACAGAGGTTTTACATTTATTCTTTTTCTTTTTTTCTTTCTTTTTTTTTTCTGTTCTCAACCTAAGAGAAAGGTCACTTCAAGTGATGCTATATATATAGCGCTCTTTGTGCACCTAACAGTAGAGTGTCTGTGCTCTAAGAAGACAGAAGATCTGCAGCCCCTCGTTCCTTTTATCTTTGATGTCTTCAAGAAGTGACTGAAATATCAATATGTTTACTGAACATAGAGGAAAAACTACTTCCCCCAGGGTGAATTAACTAGTTTTAGGATGTCTTACAAGACACCTCCCCTATGGAAGGGGACGAGCTTCAGGGCACATATTAATATGCGTCATATACACGTATTTATGCTCCCAGCCAGAAGAACTACATGTGTTTAACAAGCACATTTCGAATGCAACCTGGTTTAACTTCTGCTGCACTAATAACTCCTGTAATTAAGCAATGTTGGTAGCCAATTAGCTCATATATTTTTTTCATATTGAAGGAGCAAATATAGGCAGGTATTTAACCCCTTTTGTGCCCTTGGGCCATCAGCATGCCCCATGTTGGAGAAACGGTAATTGTAATACTCTCAGATACAGCTTTTCTTCTGTTATATTAGGAGGTGATAAAACGGAACAGCATGATTGAATATTGAAAAGGCTGGATAACTTTACGAGTATTGCTACTACTAATAGCCACCTTATGTTTAAGTGAAATTTTTTGCATGGGAGGATCTAAAAACTTCCCAATATGCATATAAGGATAATTTTACTTATTGAACTTCTCTGAGGCAACCCTGGTGTGTAAAAGGAAGACTCTGTTAGATGCACAGCAAGCCTGGCACTTAGTGGAAATGCTAGTGCTACTCTATAACCTGTACAGCAGGACCTACTTTGTGATGGGGGGGTAATATTGCAGACAGTAAGTCTCTGCAGTGGTTCTAGAAGCTGTCACCAAAAGGTACTTTGTTCTCCTTTGTATTCCCTAGGTATAGGTAGAGGCTTAAGGCCACAGTCTTGACCTCACATTTCATGTTCACCATTTTTCTACAGCTATATAGAAATATTACGGTATTATCCATATAATATTCATTTACTTCCATCTTCTGTGCATTCAGTTTCAACACCTCATCCCATAGCTACCTATTGCAGTGCTGGACTAGGTGATATTTTAATGCGCTCTCATTTCCATTTAAAATTCTACTGGAAAAGTGTGAAATATCCTTTTTTGTATGTGTGTGAATAGAGCCTTTAACACTAAGTTTAAATGAATGGTGTATTTTTTGGCTAGGTGTCAAAGACTTAACAGAACTTGTACTATAGTCTTCTCACAGGAAAAAACAAATAGTTTCACACTGAGGTACTTGGAAACAGGTGTGCTGAACAATTACAGAATGTTACAGCTCTTGGGGGCAGCCCTCCAAGAAATTAAGGTCTAAAAATGTATGGTAACACTATCACATTGATAAAATATCTAGTACAGAATCCCACTGGACAGGAGAAGAATTGACTGGAGCGCAAGGGGAAGATGTGATCACTATTATGTCAGGGCATGAAGCAGCTAGAGTTGTTGCCAACAGGTCTGGAAGGAAAACAATAGAAAAACTTCACATGGGATGTGCTTTGCTTTGGAGCAAGAGAACAACACTGTCTGCTCCTACTCTCATGGTCACCACCCTGCCTCGAGAGGCAAAATGTTCTCCTGGCCATACTCAGCAAGTGCCTGATAGAATCACCACGACTTGTTTAGCATGCAGCTACACAGCTCTACAAAACCAAGCAGCAACCATTTTTGCTGATGCCCTTCTTTCCTGAAAGCACCAGTTCCACTTTTCTGTTTCACCATTAGCGATCTCATTTCAATTCTCTGCTGAAAAAATAATCTTTCCATGTTTCTCTTCCTTGGTTCTGATGTAAGTCAGTCAAACTCTTTCATAAAGGTTGTAAAGCCAATATGTCACCTCTACCTCCCAATTTCTAACAAACATCCAAAACAAATGTAAGCATTTCAAAGTTGATATAAATCCACAAAAAAAGGAAGCAACCTTCAATCCACACCCTTAAATGTTCCCTTGCTCTTACAAAAATGATTTGTGTCCCCAGGCACATCTGCAGAGCAAATCTTTACCAGGACCTCTTACCTTACTTTGCACTTTCCCAATTTGAGGCAAGCATTCTCAGAAATTAGAAGTGGTCTTGTCCATCAGGTCTTATTTATCTGCTACCTCGAGACAAGGTGACCCCGCCTCTTCACCCCCAAAATCCACCAGCTTACGTGTGCAGTGATTCCATGTGGCACAGAGGGGAATTCCTCCCTGACTCTCTTCGCATTCAGGTTATGGCCTTATCATTATTTCAGCATGTGTAGCTACACATTTTATTACTGGCCACAAAATTATTCCTCTCCGTTTTCAAATCCAGTCGTACTGTTTGACTCTGTGACCTCCTGTGGCAGCGGATCCCAGAGACAATTCTCCGCCTTTGCCAAGACTGTTACAGAATGTTTAATGTCGAAGGATGAAAACACATTATCCCATCTTTGATGTTTAAAGAGAGGGGAGAGACCTCAAGACCTTTCTGCATATTATACAGTGTAACACATTTGTATGCTCTCTGCAGAGCTGGCATGTCTTATTCAAGGTCAGTTCTGCTCCACACTCTGGTCCAGCAACCTCCCTGCCTAAGTTTTCATATTTCAGTTACAAACCAAGTTGCTAAATTGTGAAGTCAAAGCTAAAGCAAATGAGCAGACAAATGGCAAATAGAAACAAAAATCCTAATGCTTTGTACTGCTGTTGTGTTTCTCTGGAAAGATCAACTCAGTAGCATGCCGCTTTCATGGACCTCAAAGGGAGTAAATGTGGGCCAGTGCCTTCAGCCCTGGTACCAACAGAGCTCTGAAGTGCACCCACACTCAGTGAAGATGGGGTAAGAAGTAATTTTGCTGGCATTACTGCAGAGGCAGTGGTGCAAGCTTGCTATACATGTCAGGAGAATCAGGCTTACAGATCTTGAGGGGTGGAAAAGAATAGATTTGACCCACAGACACAGAGCTATTTAGCAGCACTGTAAAGAAAATGGTGTACAGCTCCTGGCTTTCAGTCATCTCCTCTCTAGTTGCTGGACAGTACCATTACTGTTCCCATAATAATTATACTATGTGCTTAACAAATTGTGTGAAAGCTAGTGAATGGCAATTTAGCCTAAGGATGCTCTTCAGGCCCTTCTTCTGTAAGGCTTTATCCTCAACAAGCTAAGACCAGAACATCAGCCCTTGAAAAGTGTAAGGGGCAGAAAAAATAAACACCAAGTTAGACTCCAGGCCTCTTTATGAACCTCTTTGGGCTTGTCAAGGGACAGATATTCCCACCCAAGTTTGGTGAGACTTCCTGATCTTGTTATGGCTTCCAATGGGGCAAGAGTCTTCCTAAGAA
This sequence comes from Porphyrio hochstetteri, assembly GCA_020800305.1. Classification (NCBI taxonomy): domain Eukaryota; kingdom Metazoa; phylum Chordata; class Aves; order Gruiformes; family Rallidae; genus Porphyrio; species Porphyrio hochstetteri. The sequence goes on along the minus strand of CM036905.1, from coordinate 78,767,564 downwards.
CTATTTTATATTATAAATTCTGATCTGATATTGTCCAAAGAAAAGCATCTTTATCTTGAGAAAAATGTCATTTATTTGTTAAAGAAACCAAAAATTAAGACCAATGTCCTGTTTTGTCCTAACCAAACTGTTGTAGACAAGGTCTCCATAGAATGACATCTATGTCTGGCATTTCCCCTGTGAATGTTATTTCACAGTTTGCTTTTCAAAAATCATTTTATTTCAAAAATCAGAGTGCAGTGAAATCAGATTTGCACCTCAAATCTCTGTTAATGAAGTTCAGTGATGGAGACCTCAGTACTCTACAGAGCAGGCTGTTCCCCCATCTCAAACCCCTCTGGTGCTTTTTCCTCTTTCTTAGGTGGCTGAGAGTGCAAAGATGGCCACTGGACTGCTGGTTTTCACAGAATCACAGAATCGTAGGGGTTGGAAGGAACCTCCAGACATCACTGAGTCCAACCCCCCTTCCTAGGTTCCTCAAGGACAGCTTGTGTCGAGAGGCAGTGTGGCTTCCCTGGCAGGTATGAACGCTGGACACCAGGCTTGGACTCAACAGGTCACACATTCTGTTCTACTTCTACTGTTGCAGTTTCCCCTTTGGTACAATACTCATGACCCACCTTCAAAGCAGTTTGAGGCTGGTGCTGAAAAGCCAACTTCACAGAGGTATGAAATTCTCGCGGAATATGGTCATGTGGGATCCACTATTCTGACTGAGCTCACATTCAGCTGGAAAAGTGTGCGCTGGGCTTAGCTTGCCCAGTGATTTTGTTCCTAGTGTTGGAGGTGTGGATGGAGATAACGGGAACTTGGTGCCAGTCTTAATGACAAAACACACACTGCTGCATTGTGATACTGCATTACATGTATATACACACACACAAATACACACTCAGGCACGCAACTCCGTTGCACCAGTTCTTTAGCGTTCCTTGCTCTATGTAAATGTAAGTCATTATAATCCCCGTACAAAATTAATTACAGCCAGAAATTCCCACATTCGTATTTTCAGAGGGCTACCAGATATTCTTTTAATTTGACTCTACCATCTTGTCAAAATAAAAGCTCTTTGCCTAACATTTATGAGGCCTCTAAGCTTAATTGCATTCATCTTTATCACGTCTTGAAACTGGCTGATATATTTAAATGAGCTAAAATAAAAAGGTTTGAGCAACTGAAGTCTCTTCAATAAACTGAAGAAAAATTTCTGAAAGACTGTGGAAGCAGTAGTGACCAAAGCTGTAAAGAAGAAAGATTTTAAAACTAATAAGTTGCCAAGTGGATCCTTTTCTTAATTAGTCTTCCTTTTCAAAGAATTAGTGAGTAAAGGGCTTAAAGAAGATGAAGTGAAATTTCAATGTTACCCAGAGTCTATAAATAAGACTTAAATTAGTCTTTCATTTGGCCCATGATAATTCTATTATATGTCCTGCCATATTCTACTTTCTTTGTCTCACCTCCCTCCATTTCTAAACCACCAGAAGATGTGACTTTGACTACTGGAGGAGACTTTGAATATTTTACAGCCTATAAAAACAGCTGAGGTACTTTGGTACCCACTTAGGGCTTGGGTATTTTTATTTGCTTTCATTGTAAATTGTTGTAAGCATTTGGGGGTTTATACTTAGAAATGGTATTCAAAGGTGGTGGGTTCATCTATTAGCTCTGCTGCAGACATCCCTAGGATGTGGTGGCAAGGAACCACTAGCTGTTCTCCCTAGCATCTGGTCCCTTCCAAGGCAGACAACATCAAGCAGTGGTTTGTGGAGGGTCAGAGGGTCTTGTGAGAGTTAATGAAGGACACACATACTGTCAGGTTGTACCAAAAGTAGCACCACCCCTGGAAAATTGCTGAAGGACTCTGAATAAAGCCAGGTTGCCTGTAGATTAGTGAAAAGACACTTGCCCAGGGAGAAAATGTCCTCTTGTTGAATAGCCTTCTATGTCTGAAGATAGTTTTGATTTTCCTGTGACTGAATTCCCAGTCAGTAATATGATGGAGTATCGGGAATACTGGGAATGTTTCCTATCCCGTCTTCCCTGCTTATTTTATAAAACCATAAGCTCACAGATTCTATTTCTACAGAATTTCTTCTGTCTTCACAGGCAGTGCTGCCTTTGATCACTAAAGAGGTCCCTCTCTGTTCAGCGCTCAGTTCTCCAAAGCCTGATCCCTGGGTTAGAGTAGAGAGAAAAGCTCTGGCTCACACCCTACATGGGACATCTGGTCTTGGACTGTGACAGGCTCTGTCAATTTAGGATAAATGTAAAATTGTGAGACCCTCAGAGCCCCTTATTTTATAGTTGTAGACTTTTGTCTCATGTGAATCCTGGACTGGAGCAGAGCTGTACCTACAGGGTAGAGATTCATATGTTTTTATTAATCCATTCTTTGGAGGCCAGGATCTAACACCTGCTTTATCTCAGAGCTTCATACTGTTATAGACTACGACATTTGCCCCAGCCAAAAGCTGAGCACCACACAGCCACTGACTCTCTAAGAGGGTGTGTGTGAGAAACTGAGGCAGGGAAGGGGAGAGGAGGAAAAAGAACCTCAAAAAAACCCCACACTAAACCTCACATGTTGGGGTAAGGACAATTTACTGGGACAGCAGAGAGAGATATATAATAATAACAGGACATTATAGCAAAATATACAAAACTGGTGACACACAGACGCAGTTTCTTACAGAACCGCACAACTCAGGACGTACAGCTCAGAGCCGTCCCAAAACTGGACTGTCCCCAAAAACCACACGTCCTGGAGCCATGCACTCCTCTCCCCCTTCCCTTCCCAGCCCCCTCCTTTATGCTGAGCATGACATAATTGGCATGGAATACCCTCTTTGGCCAGTTTGGGTCACCTGTCCGGCTGTGTCGTCTTCCTGGGTGACGCCCCTCCCCTTTGTTATTATCAGGACAATATGAACAACAGACAAGTCCCTGACTGCTTGGCAACAACTGAAACATCCCTGTGTTATCAGCGCTGCTCTCATCCCAACTCCCAGACTCGGCATTTCACTGGCTGCTAGAAAGAAAATTAACTCTATCCTAGATGAAACCAGGACACACATGGTGTGGTCAATAGATATGCCTGTGAAACTTATTCAGTGCCATAGAAACAGGTGATGTGAAAAAATATCTTTCATTTAGATCTGTGACAAATTCACAGAAGAGTTTCTCTAATGGCTGGAACAAGGAAATGCAAACTACGGCAGCTCTACACAGATTCTTATTTTGACAGAAGCAATGACTCATTGTGTGACCATGGACAAGTCGTTCAATTTTCTTGTGCTTTAGTCAACAAAACTATAAAATTATTAAAAGACAAAAAAACAAAAAGTCCCCAGATTTTACTGAAAAACAAATCCTTCCTCTGAGCTCAGTTGGTGAATAAATGACAAAAACAACAAGATGAAACATGGGTGTAACCCACAGCTTTGCCAAATATACCACAAAAATATGCAGAGGGTACAGAGGAAGAGAAGGCAGGGGGAAAAAAAAGATCAGCAAGAACACTAAAATGCCCCAGAGCACATGAAATCATATGAACAGAAACAACTTCAACAAAAGAGAGTATAGATGCCCACAGGGTGGTGAGTAGGAGGGTGTATTCCAAAGAAAAATAGCAATCAAATGATCTAATGCTCTTTTCATCGCAAGCAGCCTTTGAAACCAGATAGTGGTTGTCTCACCCTTTCATGGGGTACAGTATGACAACTATTCAGCTGTGCCTGGAAACACCACCAATCAGACATTAGCACGTGTAATGAAAGATGATAACTGTAAGAATAATCATGGATGTCTAAGAGGCACCATCGCCTACCAGTGACGGTTTCCTGTCTGCTCAGTGACACCGGCTTTGCCAGGGCCACATGCAGAAACCAGGGCGAGGGGCTCAGGCATTGAGCTCACTGAGCAAACCCTGAAGGAACTGCCCCACAAAAATGGGGATCAGGCTGCCTTACATGCTGTTTTAGAGTCCCCTGTGCATGCAAGAGATGTACACTATACTGCATGGGTGCAATAGGTCTGACACACCCTACAAAAAACCCACTGCATGCTGGCATCTGGCTTTCTCAGCCATCATTACAGACAGGGTATCAGGCCCTTTGTCCCTGGCTGCTGCACTTATCCTTAGTAGTTGTTTGGGATGAGACAACGTGAAATAACAGTGACATCTCCTGACACATCAGCATTGCTTCTAGGACTTATTCCGTCCCGTCCAGCCATGGCTGGTTTAGTTTTCTACACAAAGCAAGGTTGCAGCAGAAGGTGCTGTTGCGTTAGGCTGCTCCTCGGAAAGAAAGCAGGAGGATGATGCTTTAGCCCCGGCTGCAGCAGCCAAGTGGCTGTAACGGAGTGAGAACATGAAACACAGAGGAAAACAATGAGCAGCTGAAAAGTCAAAGTTAGGCCTGCAGCACAAGAGAGGCTACAAAGGTATCTTCAAAGGATTTTCTGGAGGAAAAAAAAAGAAGGAGCAGACAACATACATATTAATGAATGAGAAACAATATTGAAAAACAACCTATTATCTTTACTCAGATCAAAAGAACATGAAGATTAACACCTCAGACATCAGGCCTCCCCAACGGTAGGGTAGGCTTAGCAACAAGTCTGCTCCCCCCAGTCTTTGATTTTGTGACTAGGACCAGGCCAAAAGGAGGCAGGTTCTTTGCAAGGAGCTGTAGAAGTGGGCCTACAAACCCAGCAGCTGCACAGTGGAAGTTAAAAAAAAAAAAAAGGGCATTAAAACTGAGCAAAGTCTGAGTAAAATCTGGGTGAACATAGGAAGAAAGTGAAGATGAGAATTGGACAGGCTACAATGCAAAGACAAGATGTGCTGGTTTTGCCTTGCTTGAGGGAGTGCTGGAGCACTCAGGGGAAGATGCAACATTATGTCCACACTCCTCTCAGAACTGCCAAAAGGTTTCCTGGTGGCCATCTCACTCGTCTCCTCTCTTCCCACCCCAGAGCCCTCTTCTCCTACAAGCCCGTGAGGGTTCCCAGCTTTCCAAGAGAAAAAGTCCAACAGTGCTCATCCCTGCAAAGGCATTTTTATCTGAAAATCTGAGACATTCTCTGCTGGTGATTGTATCCACTTGCAAGGGGAATGGCTCAGTCATCTGACACGTCTTTTTCATATTTGGCAAAATACAAATCTGATCAAATTAAATTTTTTCTTGATAATTTTCCACAGCACAAACTGTTATTTAAGGACTCCTGCCTGGTGCGTGAAACCACACCTGCATGGTAAGGGCATTTGTGATAATCAAATGAAAGCTACAGCAGAAGTGGTTACAGGGAAGGAAAGGTGCCTCTAATGGCGACAATAGGGAGAGACATATTAATTCTCCATCAGAGTCTTTCTAATAAAAATGCCTCTTTCTACACCCCTCTCTTCTACTAGCAGCTCACGTTTGCTAGGGTCACTGAGTTTCAGACAAGCTTCTTTCTGAATATGAGTGAGTTTTGGCACTCACATTCAAAAATGTGCAGATGATGAAAAAGGGTCAAAATACGAAGTTAGGCTCCAGCAGGTATTTCGTAGCTACTTTGATTCTTCAAAAACTATACAATCCCAAAAGAAAAAGAACAACACAAGACAAAACAAAAACAAAAAAATACCAAACCACGACAAAAATCCCCCATGGTTTTGCCCCAAAAGACTCAACAGAATTTCAGGGTTCCTGAGAAGAACAGAAATTTTGCTGCTGATTAAGAAGGCTTTTCACTTGATTTTATATGCAGGATTCATTAGATAAGAGGTAGCTATTCTGTTTTTGCTATATACACACACTTCCCTGATTCTAGCCATTTTAAAAATGATCCAGACTTTTCCCAGCTGTGATAAGATTACTGTCACTGGACATATGGTAGACCATAGGAAATTCCAGTCAGACTTAAGGAAAAACTTTTTCAATGTGAAAGCGATTAGTCACTGAAGCAACAGCCCAGAGAGGTTGTGGGATCTCTATCCTCTGAGATACTCAAAAGTCTTTTGGGCACACCCTGAGCACACTAACTTACTATATAACTGCACCACATGGATTGGATCTCTGACCCTGACAGTCTTTAGATACTACAGGAAACAGCATTAAACACTAAGAATAAAATGAAATTCATAAATAATTAATATTGGAATGAGAACCAATTGCAAAAAATGTAGACTTTGGTCCAAAATTCTGTTCTGCATAGTGAAAGTGCTGTTGCTAAAAGGCTGATCATTTAATCAGTCAGTTGTGTTTTACTGAAAGTTTGCATGGGTTGTTTGAAGCCCACCCCAATCTTTTCTCTCTACATAACAGTAAGATCATAGAAAGCTTTGGTTTACCATGAAGAAAGTAAGTCAAGTTCTGGGCTGAGTTATACCTTCTACAATTTTTGTAGCAATGAAATATCACAAAGAATGAGGTAGGACAGGACCTGTTCTAGCATTCTTCACACTTGTAAATCTTACACCTCCTTACACTTGCCTGACATTTCTAACACTTTTTTGTTAGGCCAGATTTGAAATACTAAACCCATTTTTGTGGTATTTCTGTGTTCCCCTTTCCGATTTTCTCTCAAATTGTCTTACCTTCTCTTTCTTTACATTCTCTCTCTGCCTCAGTCCTAAGAAAAAGAAAGTAAGAAAGATGTAGAAACTTGCATTTCTATGTAGGTGAGAGGAATTAGCAAACTGGTTTTCAAATTTCCATCCCTGCTGTTATCAGGCCAGTTCTAGTTTTATACACATAATCTGCAGATCACATTTTCCTGTCTTTCCTATAGCAGTAAGTAGGTTTCAGATGCCTATTGAAAGCCACACAAACCCCTGAAGTTTTTATGGGTTAACCCAGCCTAAATTACTATTTATCAATTAATGCCAAGCAAAAATATATAGCATCTGGTTAACTGTATGATGGGAAATAATGAATAAAATGTTTAAGCAGATGAGTTGCAACAGATTGTTGCAACTTTGTTTCCTAAAGTCTGAGATACATCCCCTTGTGGGGTATGAAGAGCTAACAATGGGTCACAGAAGATGAATACATTAAAACGTGTGTGTATTCAAAAACACACGGTAATTTAGCAGAGGAAGCAAAACTATTTTCAGCAGAACTTAGTTTTCAAAAGTTTAGGAAACAGTCATGGTCAAGGGCAGTGTGTTCCTACCAGCCCATGGCACAGGGAGGCTGTTTTTATATGAGTCTCAGTCAGTTTTTGTATGTAATGGAGGTTCCCATGATCACTGAAAAATAGGACAAAAACATGACCACACTCATCTGACAGAATATGCAGTTACTTTCTGAGCCACCTTTACAAGGGAAAAAAAAAATTTACAAAAAAAAAAAGTTTTAAAGATAGATGGTAGGGATGGAAATTCTTCCTGGAATGGAAATTCTTCCTGGACTTCAGTGTATCCATCAGTCAAGTGCTGCAGCTCACTGAAAAAGTCCAACTGCAATTCCGCTGTCTCTTTGGCTGTGGTTTCACACGGGGCTCAGAGGTTAAATAAGCCAGCCATTACTGCTTGTTCATAAAATTCAAAGCTCTGAAATTTCTCCTTAAAGGCTGCATTGAAACCAGAGCTTAGACCCGCTAGGGAAAGACTGCTGCTGTCTTGTTCTTCTGGAAAGTTGCATTACTCTCCAATGCATGTTACAATTCTGTGTAAAATATTTTGCAACCTCCTAATATCAGACATGAGTCAAACGTTTCAGCTGCCTCCATAGGATGGATTTTCAAGAGCACTCATCCACAAACCAACAAAAAAAGTTGTCAGATTTTCAACAGAGACAAGAAAACAGGGCCAAGTTTTCTCTCAAATGCCACAAGAAAATTGTTGGGGCAGGAGATTTCTGAAATCATGGCTCTACTTGTGTGCATCAACACTAGACATTCTGGCACTGTAGTGCATTAGGAATATTGCCTCTTCTGTCTCTCCAATCTGTTGGCCTCCTGCCTTTGCTAGCAAAGAGATCATGGTTTTGAACTTTAAGGAATTAATGTTAAAATTTGTTTGCATGTATCAATTTCTGTGTCAGAAGGCAGTTACACATGACACACACGTCATTCCTTCTACTACCACCAAAAGATATTCCTCTATTCTTTATTATTATGCTAATCTGAATGTAATCTTCAAAATTTCTGAGCCATTTGTGGTCTAGGAAATGTCAAGACCAAATTGTGTTGGCCATTTATTTCTAAAGAAAAATGCTCATCAATTCATAGCTGAATTTTGTCTACATGACAGTTCTCAGAATATGTTTCATTGACTGTTAACAGTCTCGGGGATTTGCCACATGGTCTATGTTATGTTTTTCCTTCCAGCTATAAAATACTTTACTAAAAGTTAACTTTCAATTAAAAAGTAGAGACATATAATTTAGGTCAGGGGCTGGACTGAGATTAGGAAGACTTGAAGTTTGTTCTTGGTTGCACAGCTGACCTCCTGTGTGGTCTAGAATGAGCCAACTCTTCTTTGTCTAGCTTATTTTTCTCTTCTTTGCTACTTTTCACCTAGTTGAATAAAGAAGCTTCAGTCAGTGTAGATTTACCAAAAGAAAATGATGCCTGACCAACCTCATTTCCTTCTATGATGAAATGCCTTCTATGATAAAATGTGGAAAATGATAGAAGAGTTGATGTCATTTACCTTGACTTTAGCAAGGTATTAAGCACCAATTCCTACTGTGTCCAACTCTGGATAGGGGGACAGTTAGTTGGGTAAAAAAAGAATGGTTGGATGTTCAGACTCAGTGGGTTGTGGTTAACGGGTCATACTCTCTCCGGGTGCTGTGGCAAGTGCAGTAGCACAGGGGTCTGCAGCGGGACCTGGACTGCATTTAATATCTCTGTGAATGACCTGGAGGAGGTGATGGGTTGCACTGATGTCAAGTTAGCACATGGAACCAATTTTGGAGGAACACTCAATACACTTGAGGGCAGGGGCTGCCATCCAAAGGGGACCTAGACAGTCCAGAGGAAGGGAACAATAAACACTCCATTAAATTCATCAGAGCCCTACCCCTGGGAAGGAAGAGTCCCTCAATTTCACTGACAAATCATCATGAGTTAAGCAAAGGGTCACTGTGATGGCTGGTGTCTGATCACCTGCCCTGTCTGGAGAGGCTAGTTTAGCCTGGAGAGGAGATGGCCTTGGGGTTCCTAACAGCAGCCTGCCTGATCCTATGCGGAGGTGATTAAGAAGACAGAGACAGTGGGGCATGGTGGGACACTTAAGTTGAAGAAAGAGAGATTAAGACCATATATAAGGAAAAACTTCTTCCCAGTGACAGCAGCACCCACTGGGCTGCCCAAGAGACTGTGACATCTCCATCCTTGGGAGTTTTCAAAACCCAACTGAACAAAGCTCTGGGCAGCCTCAGAGCTGACCCTGCTTTGAGCAGGAGGTTGGACTAGAGACTTCCAGAGGCCCCTTCCAAACTGAATTGCTTTCTGATTGTATAAGGTCCAGTGAGCACCAAATCAGACTTTCAGTCAAGGACCACACACTATCTATGTGCTCTTGCCCTCCTCAGAGCTCCCATATTCCTGCCTGTGACACCAAGAAAGGAACCTTGGTGTAGATCCCAGGTTATGTTACACTGGCAGTGCAGATGTCATGTACCTGCAAGACAAGTTTCATTCAGCTCATTTCATGGCATATATGTTGAATATGTCAGCACATCACAAACAGTAGGTACAACACACCTGAGAACTTGCCCTCCCAATGGACATGATAGAGACATTGACCTGCCACTTATGTCTGTGCCCTTGTCATTTTTCCACAGGATATTCAGGAAAGTGACTGTAAATCCTTCTCAAGACAGGAATGTTCCGTGTTATTATGAAGCTGAAGCATTACGAGGTGCTTAGATAATCACTGTGGCAAAGAGCAAGAGAGAGCTACAGAGAAATAGGTTTCTTAGCCTGGTGGCTGAGGCAGCTGTTCAACGTCCTGCTCTGTGCAGTCCTGGAGAGGAAGGGGAAGAGCCTCACACACAGGACATGGAGGACGCCCATTTTCACAAGAGCTGGTAGCCAGGTGAAACAGGAGAATTCATAAGATGCAAAGATTCACATCAGGTGTGGAAGGAAACTTGCCATCTGCAAGTGTTGTGGGCACAAAGATACCTGGGGAAGAGCCTCCTGGCCCCGTGAAAGCCGGAGATTTCTGTCCCTGTGCTAAGGTCACATAATGAGCTGAAGGGTCACTTTTCAAACAACAGACATGTATGTATATAACATCTCCCGTACCAGCTGCTAGGTAAAAAGCACTGCCACCTCTGAAAACCTGGCAAATCCCAGCCCTTTATTTCCTTCACTTTTCCTCCTCATGCTTCAAAATGAACATTTTTGTTTTGGATGAAATGGAATGTATGTTTGCATTTTACACTAAATAAATGTTTTCAGATTTCCATTTTGGCAAGAAAAACAAAAAAACGAAGTTCCATTTGGTTTGACTCTAACTTATTTTTTCTCCCTCTTTTTTAGGTTCGGCACTCTAGCTGAAAAAAAACAATTATTCTCACAGCCTTAGTCACACGTCTTCCAGGCAGTGCCTGAAATGTTTCCTTTCAACTCTCTGCAAGCGTTTTATAGGTTGTCATTTCGCTGCTGCTTCAAGAACAAGAGACTGCAATTCTTCCAAGTGAACAGCTTCGATGACTTTCCTGACTGATGCAAATGTGTTACACTGTTGACAAATACTAACCATGAGAGTTGACTTGGCTATTGCTGTTTGCTGTAACTGGTATTTCCCCTTAAAATTCTCCTCCCACCCATCAAATGGAGCATTCTGTTTTATCGAGTTAGTTTTTAATAATCTTTCTGTACGACTTATCTTTTATCTAGACAAATAAGAACAAATCCATTTTCAAGAACCATAATTTGCCACTTAAATTGCTGTAAACGATTCCCTGACAGGAGGCCAGGCGCTGAATGTGTGTAGAGGACAGAATATCTCCTACCATTAAAAATGATCCTTTTAGTCCACACTGAAACACGTCAACAGGGTAAGATGGACATTCCAGCTATATCTCCATATATATTAATTTCAGCTATTTGCAGCGTGGGTGGAGAAGACATAGAGAATGCAGCAATTTTATTTCCCTTAGTGTTGCCAATACCTATAGCACACAAATACTGACATGGTTCCTACCCCAAGGAACTCACAGTCTAAGAAAAAATGTGCAAAGGGATGCAGTGGATTGCAGAAGTCAAAGTCCCAAGCTGTACAAAATTAAAACCTGCCCCAGTCAAAATCCTGTTCAGGAAAATGTAGGCAAGCATCTGCACTTATGGATCCAAGTCCTGAACCAGCACCTTAAAATATATGAAAATGTACACACACACTAATAGGAAAATTATCAGTAGGTTAGATGCTAGAGTTGGTGCACACAGGCTTCGGGAGGGAGCAAATCTGATGTATCCTAACTCTGACACCATCTTCAAAAGTGGTTCTCAACCTCATCAAAATTACTACATGGGAAAAAAAAGACGACAAGTAAATTACTTTTTAGAACTACTAATCCACATAGATTAACAGCCACAGTTCAATTTCAGAGAGATGACTGGATTTAGACACCAGGATATTTGGGCTCAGTTAAATATTTAAATAAGATCAAAATAAAATTAAAATAGTTTTTGTATTCCATATTTGTATTTTTAATTGACTGGAAAATGGAAAGAAGACATTGAAATACTGTGTTAATATCTATGCTATCTCCACTGGCTACGCAAAGATTTGCTTCTGATTTTAAAGTTTCTCAGCTCAAGAAGATGTAGATTTTCTTGGCAACAGCTGCTGTGTAAAATATTCTGAGATAGAATTTTTTATCATAATTAATAATAGATGAAAATTTCTGCGTTTTTGATGTTCTAAACTCTATGCTGTTTGATTTACGATGTCTTTATAGTTGTTTTTCTAGTAATTCTATGCCTCTTTCTGTTGGTATAAGGCTAGTCATCTCTTTTATTTCCCTAGTGGAGTTGGTACAGTACTCTTTTCTTCCTTTTCTTGCCTTCTTTTTCTGTAAATATATTTCATAAAGTTCCCCTTTCTTCCTTAATGAGACAGATCCCTATGTTCTGTAAGTTTGTTGCTGTGGATTTTTTTTTACTTTTTTCTCTTTCTTTCCTTTTTTTTTTTTAACTCCGTGCAGGGCAGTAATAAAACCTTGGTGGAGGCTGTTGAAGTGAGGAGCATGTTCTGTGCACACTCTTGTAGAGCTGGCTGTATTCTCTGTAATGAATGTTTTAAACTGGATGGTGACTGAAGAGGTATAGTCTAGTTTGGGGGGGTTTGAGGTTTTTTACTTGCGTTGTGGTTTTTTCTTATTCGGTGTTGGGGTTTTAGGGAAGTGTGTTTCTCAAAGCATCCTGGATAATGCTCCATGATTGGTATTTTATAAGAAGTTGGATGCAGATGCTTATAATCTAGTATTACTGTGCCAGCAGTCCCAGCTCTTGTGACAGTGGAGGACCATAGCTCATAGCTGGGATGCCAGTGACAGTGGTAGTGAAAGCTGTCAGAGGGTTTCCAATAGAACCCCTTGTTTTCAGTCATTTGTAGCTTTTTCAGCATTACACCTACAAGGTGCAAATTTCCCAGCAAACATTTATACCTCAAAGGGAAGTTATTTGGATTAGCCTGGCCAGTTATTGACACACAGGAATAATAATAAAACAAAACCCCAAACCCACTAAAAATCAAACCACCTTCTACCATGAAAAACAGCCTGAAACATGTTGGGGACACCCAGGAAAAACTGTTGGATACTTGGGGGATTAGGAGGCTCCAATTTACTGCAAAAGACAAGAGCTAGCACCAAAACCAAGCACTGGGGAACTGTTCCTCAGCCTGCTGAGGACAGGGTGGGTACTTGCAAATGTATGGAATTTTTATTTATAAATAAACAAACAAAACCACTGCCAAATCATCTCCAAACAAAGATAATAAATGCCCTCCCTGGCTCTTTGTCTGCATTATTGCAGCACGAAAGCTTGTAAAATTTCACCAGAGAAGCCGCTGCTGCAAGTAAACAGCAGCAGTAAGAAATCCCGTCTGTTCTCCTGCACTGCATGCTTCCCTGCCTCGCTGCCGTGCAAGTTTAAAAGGCCACTTCCATCCTTACTCTGTAATATCCTTTAAGTATCATTTGCGCATCATAACTGTCAACTACCTCATAAACATCACTGTTTGGATAGCTGGTTCTCAGTATATATCCTTACAGAAGTGTAAGCTTTGCCTCTTACATCATTCAGCTTCTGTGGTTTGGTTGGGTTTGGTTTTTTTCAGTAAGATCTATATATTTGCCTATACTGCAAAATGCCATATGGGTATACACATGGTAGTGTGGCTTTTTCTACTGACTGCATTTTTATTTGTAATGCTGCACTTTCCATGAAAGATTTTGGCAAAGGCAATGGAGAATCATAGTTTCAATGAAATAATATTAATTTACCATCTTTCTCCACCCCCCCCCTCCCTTTTTTCTTTTGGAGTTATAACTTAAGAAACAACCCATAATGCACAGACACCGGTTTCTTCCTCGATAACCCCAGGAGATAATATTCTGGCACTCCCAAGAATATTTGGCCTTGTAAAACCTATGTCTGGGTGGTCCATGATTATCTTTCAAGAACCACGCTGTACTTTGGTCAGCATTGTTTTTTCTTTCATTAAAAAAATTGCTCACTGAGAAATATGTGTCCTTCAAATCCATGCAATGATTAGGAATTAGGAGTTAGATTTACTATTGTAGTACTGCACTTTCATTTTTAAACTATCATCATCATTCTCTTAGAAGCAGCACAAATTTGACAAATGTTGGTACAGCATTAGTAGCTTGCATTTATGCAACTTTCCTCATCCTGAGGGATCCCTTCATGTTACCTGGAGACTGACCAGGCAGAGGCTCATCTCCAGGTCTATAGAAGCACTTCCTGAGTGGGTTCCTGTATGCGTATTAACATTTTGCAACCAGATCTGTGCTAAATACAAAGAGCAGCAGAAAGCCATGGAAATCTATGAAATGCAAGTGGCAGTCTGAAACATCAATGTCTGTGTAGCGGCACATACTGCTTAATAACAGTGTTAACTGTATTACAAGCACTATGGTCTGCACTAAATGGGACTGACACTGGTATGTGACCACAACTTCATAGGGAGGACCACACAAAACCTACCTAATCAGGGCAATTAAATATGCCAGATGAGGATTTGGCCGCACCCTTTGTGGTAGGGAAAATACACACACACATCATACAAAATTACTTTGTCTGAATGTGGGGAGAGAAAATTAATTTTACATCTTACCACAGCCTCTACTATTACAATAGCTTAATATTTCTAACAGCGATGCGTTTGGCAAAGCCTGATTCAAGTAGGCAGGAAAAGATGATTTAAAAGTAGGTGCTAAGCATTCTCTGTTCTCACAGACCTGGTTCACTAATGCCAAAAACTTTCCCTACTCTTTCTTTTTTAGCTCATCAGACTCTGCCTTATTCTTCTTTATGCAGTTATGCTCAGCCTGTTGGAGAACACAGAGTACCAAGCTGTAAAAATGGCCCTGCCTACCAAGGTAGGAGATACCACAGGCAAAGCAGACTGTATTTTGGGCAATCCCAAAGATGCCCCTTACTCGCATAGTGCAATAACAGCAGCAAGAACAATAATAATGAACTCATTTATAAAAATCAGAGATTAGCAACAAAAATTATATATTTCTTTATAACAATAAAGAGCAAAACTGCTTGTATGGCATCATCGACTAAGTTCATGGCAAATTACAGCCACCTTGTGAGAGAAAATAATTGTTTCCTAATAATTCCAGAAATGCAATGCAATAGATTCCTAATACTGAATCTTAAGGTCTGAATAAGCAGTGTATAAGCAGTGCACAGACCCACAGCTGGCCTGGTGATATTTTAAAACTGAAAAGTGTGTTTAATACAGGTAAGTTCATGAGTCATTAACAAAGGCTGAGAAGTGGCACACTGGTTCAAAAACCTTGTGAGCCACTGGTTTGGGCGAAGAACAAGGAGAAATACCTTACAGCTGAAAGTACAGGAGCATGCACAGAATATTTCCTATGACAGATTCTGGTTAGGTTGGTAGGATGTCCAAGCACCCCATGATTTTTAATAACCGTAAAAAACCAGAGGTCCGTTTCATGTTTTACTTGGAAATGTACATTCCTGGCAGCTGCAGATCCATTGATATCATTTTTTCAGCAAAACATTTGCTTATTACTGATTCAGAAGGCAGGCCAGAGATTCACTTGGCAATTCTCTATGCCCATTATCCAACTTCAAGCTTCACTCAAAATTGCTCCGTTTACACGCTCAGATGAGATAACCACCTACAATGGTATGATGGATGCCAGAAGTCCAGAGGTGTTCTTAGTCATAAATGTTTTGGACATAATTTTTAATCAGAATTAATAATATTCAGAGCATTATTGTAATGGTCCAACAGTTTATGGATAAAAGTTGCAGAATTTATCAATAAATGTGAAAGTCCCATTTGTTGTATTACTCCATTTGGGTCCATTTTTCTATGAAACAGATTTCTTTTATGTGTCCATTAATGTAAGATTGGAAGGGACCTCTGGAGTCATTAAGGGCAGGCAACCATTGAACTATCATAAGCAATCACATCACATCATCTCTTATACAGAGATTGACTGAACTGTGTTTTACAAGCAGTTACGTTTTTATCCGCACTACATCTCTGGATAAGCTGTTCAAAACCTCAATACTTCATTGTTTGAGGACTTTCTTTTGTCTCCTTACTTTCTGAAGTTTTTGTGACTGGGAAAATGCATTTAATACTTTGGTTTGATACTGAGTTTAACTATCTCTTCTCCCTTCCTGGCATAAGCCCTCCTGATGTGTTCACAGACATTCCTTTGCTAGGTTAAAGAAGCCAGATTGCTTTTAGTACGCTTTCAAACTACAGGTTCTCTGCTTCTCTCCTGATGGACCGTCTCTGAACCTGCCTTTCTTTTGAGTTTCCCCTTCATGAATGTGGTTGACCTCATACAGTCTTTTAGGTGAGGTTTCATACACTGCAGTCATGTTAATATATCCTTTCCTCCTTTGGATTACTTGGCGAAAGCCCACATGCTTATTCTCCTTGCTGCCCATATTCCGCTAGGAATACAGACCTGCTCAGCTTCTTGTGGTTGGTTAGCTGGAGCCTGAAGGTATAGGTAAATACAGTTGCCTAGCCACAACTTTAACAGAGCTTTTGGAGCTATGGGAAGACATGAATGACTGCTACTCATCTTTGCACTCTCCTGTCAGATTATAATGAGTGGTTATAATGATTATAACCACTACAAAGGTGTCCCAAGAATGACCATTAACAATACTCCCTCTACGTCTACCTAGTTTAAAAATAAGCTGTACAATTCACTGGCGATGTTTCATGATTACTCCATTGGTTAACTATTTTGATGCTGCAAAAACAGAAGTGGTAGAAAGACCGCACAACAAAACTATGCAGTCCAAATAGAATCTAAAAAGCTCTCCATCCCTCTTCCTTCTAAATACCAATGAAGGGGAAAACGTAGCAGGGAGGAGTGCATTCACTCCATCAGTTTAATAATTCCTGTGTTACTTCTGTGGTGCCCTTCATGCAGAATGATCACAAGGAACTTCACTTAAACTAAACTCAAACACTTACCGAAATACAACAGAAGGAAAGCAGAATAAAAGAAATTAGTCTAGTCAAGAGTAAGGCTTAAAAATGCCGAGGGGCCTATTAGCTATAAAAGGCTTACAGTGTCTGTGTGCATGCATTCGCAAGCATGAGAGAGAAACGATATACATACATGAAAAAAAAAAAGGAATTAGAAATCCACGCTGCTTCAGAGAGATTGTGCACTTCATTCTTGATTCACAAAGAAAGCTTGCCTTAAAAGCAACCTATATTCAAGATTTTGAGACCTTCTTAGGCTACCATCCAGATTAACATAGGTAACAAGTCTGCCCGGGAACAGCTAAAACCTCTCTCAGCATTTCAATTATGATATAGCGCATGGGCATGTGTTTCAGCATGGATTTAGCGTGGGGCATTATCCATTGGGATAGAAAGCATGGCACAGCATTCCTCATGCTCATAAATACTGGAAACATACAAAGTGCAAATTAGCTGGAATTGGCAGGACCAGTATCTGTTACAACATCAGATTAGAAGCCTGCAACTACTGGCAATTTTATGGATCATGCTGCGCTAACATTTTGTTAATGTTTTGTGAGGGGAGTAGGGAAAATAATTGTCAAACTGCCTTGTACAAATGTATACTTGTATCTTAACAGAAAGCTTGGGAAGAAAAGCAAAGAAGGAAGCATCACAATCAGCTACAGACAAGCAACCTCCTGAAAAACATTGAGGGCGCAATCACACGCAACCATTTCTCTCCCTGACTACCCCAGACATCGTGAACTGGAAACTAATAGATAAAGATGTTAAAAAGTCTTTTGTGGGAAAAGAGAGGTGCTCAGGGAAGGGTGGGCTCTGGGGAAGCAGAGTGGGAGGTGAGGCAACTGCTCCTGACTGCAGGAGGGGAGAGAGGCAGCTGGGGCCTGAGAAGCTCACCCTTGAAGAGGTCTGGAGGTGTCAGAGGTGAACAGGCCCGAGCGTGGTGAGGTGGTGAAAACATGATACAGTGATATTTCTGTTATGATACAGTAATTAGGACAGCTGAACTAGTCAAGGCAGAAGTCCAACAAGTCACAGGACAACGTTGTGAAGCTGTAGAAAATGCACACACCATTTGCTAGTAAGACTTAGAGATCACTGAGGTGGCTTTTACATAAACCGCGCGTTTTGTACTCACACATAAAGATCCCACCTAAAAATGGAGGGGGAGATCATAAGCAATGACAAAATAAAATGGAGGTTTCCCTCAGCAGGAGTACCTGATTGTAAGTTGACGTAAATCAGGCACGGTTTTAATGGATCTAAGGTGGCTTCCAAGTTACAGTAATCCTGGAGCATGTCACTACAAACATACAGCCTGAATGAGCATTGTTTGCCTGTTCCTGTGAAACCTAAACAAAAAAAACCTCCTATGGAACAGCTTATCAGCTTTAACATGTACCACTCCTGTTCCTCAGTTTGGCCACACAGAACAGTCCTTACTGAGGTAAGATAATCTGAGAAAAATAGTCCCATTTAAATTTAATCGTAAATAGCATCAGAGGAATTTTGAAAAGGTTCTCTGTGTTGCATGGTAGTGGTGGGGAAGTAGTATCTCCAAATAACTTTTATTCCTGCACAAAATAAGTATTTTTCCAGACTTTTAAAAAAACTTTTTCGTATTTCTTGATTTTGTAGGCTCAAAGCAATTTTAGAATTCAAAGATTTAAAGAACGGACAAATTTCAATTTTTTTTTTTTAAATGAGGGTTTTTTTTCACCTATTGGAAGAATGTATCCAGGTTCAAATGCTAAGCACTTGGTAACATTCAGTGTTTCTTGCCACTGAAAAAAATTGTATTTTGAACAAACAAGTCAAAATCAAAACATTCAGGGAACAGCATTAACCAGATTACATTCTCACAACTAATTAACAGCACAAGTAGTAAATACTTAATAGGGGAAAGCTGTTCACAGAAAAATGTAAAATGGCTTAACATTAATTGGTTTGTTTTAAGATTATTGCTGAAAAACTGGACTGTCTGTATATTATAGGCCACATAATTTTATCCAGTGATTCTTGAGTCAAAATATAGAAGGTACAAATAAAGTCAAACATACATCCATGTAAATGTATAGATACACTTATAAAGATGTTTATCTGTATTAAAAAGCCCCTAGTTAACAGAAAAGTTCCAACATGTCTTCCTTCAGTGTTTCAGTTCTCATGAACTACAATTTGCACCACATAAAGAACAGGTATAGAATAGACAAAGTTCTTCTTTTAGAAGAACAAAAATTTACAGGAAATTATACATTAATTAGTTAAAAGCCCTGGTCATAAATCTAAAGGTAAAATCTTAAGACATTTCAAGGCAATGTCTTATTCTTACATATATTTGTCAATGAGAAAAGAGACTTTGCACCAACTGCCAGTGATAGAAAATCATTGCTAAAACATCTTGGCTACATGAGATTCTCATAATAGAAGGATGAAACATTTATTGAACACAAGGTTTCTGCTTCCATCACACCAAATCAAAATTTTCTAAAAACATATTGCTTCATAGTTATTAAAAATAAATCATAAAATGTGCTAGATTCTCATGTTACAGATATATACACATGATAATTGTTTGGTCTCTGTTGCATCCAAATCTTCAGGCTCAATGACATAATTTTTTTAGCAGGGTGTCTACTAGTTCTTAAATGGAAGACATGGTGTACATTTTTTCAGCTGTAGCTATATTTCACAAGAAGTGCCCAACTATTCTGAACTAAGACATTGTTTGGAAACATGTTCCATCCTTTTATAGAAGCATGATAGGCAGCTAAAGCCACGGGTATAACTACTATACAAGATGCAAAAAAAATAAGCATGACTTCACAAAGATTTTCCAAATGCAAGTGTCCCCCTCCCCATACATATAACTGGTTGGAAATCAGCAACTCTAAGTTTTCCCAAACTTCATTTATTTAAAAATAAAGGTTACACCCAGGACCAAGTCCAACAATGAATCAGCCATGTAAACAGGATAGAAAAATCAGTTATTCTCACATATGGAGAGTTATAAAAGGTACGTGACATATGGAATCTGAATTTCAGTTAGGTCACAGTTTTGCTCTAACACTTTCTTTCACTCTTTTAACCTACTAGGAAAATAGTTTTCAGTCAAGGAGATGGAGATGAAAAGAAAACCTATTGACTGTTGAATCTGAAGCCCTCTCAGGGCAGGATGTTTGTACCCAAGGAAGACGTGTTAAATAACAAATATGTAATGTGTGTGGAGGATAAGTTAGATAAGTGTGTAATGTGCTTGGATTAAAAAGCAAGCAAATAAAAACTTAGAAAAATCATTCCTTGTTTACTCTATTATGAGAAACTCAAGGTTCTTTAATACTCTGTATATTCATCAGAGTAGGAAAATATGAAAACTAAAATTCTTGTGGGATGGGAAAACTGTTTCCTGCCCATCTCTGACCTCTCAGTGTAAAACTGCTAAGCGCTTTGGTTTACAGTACAAATATTTCTGGATATGGTATCCATCTGTTATGTATTAGTGAAATGTTTCTGATATTCAGCATTCTTTTAAGCAGCACTGTTACAATTTCATCGAGAAAGGTTAATAGCTAAGTAATAGTCTGACAGGTTTACAGTGGATGGTATTTCTGGAAAGAGTATTTGCTGTTTAGCATTTCTTTACCAGAGCTGTTAAAATTTCAACCAAAGAGTTTTCAAAACTTCAGGATGATGTGGGGTGATTACACAGAGTATTACACTTAAACTGCTTTTTTTAAGGAAATGGGACTATTTTTAACACATAACTAAAGGTTTTAAATGGTATGCTTGAGTTCACCATAGTTATCCATAAAGATAACTTACCATCAGTTTTTGAAACATTTCTTGTCTTGGCTACATCTTGATTGCAGGTCTTTATTTGCTCAGTAAATATTATAGGTATAACCTCCTTACAGTAATAGAAAAGATGCTGTAGTCCTTAGAAGTCAAAGAACACACAGAAAAAAGGAAATTAAAAATCCCAAACAGAAGATCTACAGAAAATGTCTACCAAAACCAGTGAATGGGCCCCCATTTCCTTTCCAATTGCCTTCTAGCTGCATGCCATTACTGTGCTGAATGTTTGCTTTCCAGGCTTTCCAATCTCGCACGCATGAATGATTGGAAAGCTGTCTCCCTGGACATGTGTGTACCTAGAAGAAAGTGGTACTAAGGTGTGGAAAGCTATTTAAATGCTCTTCACGAGCTCCCGACTCAGGGCTGAGTCAGAAACTCACATGTTTCAGAGTCTTTCTATCCAGATAAGGGTCCCAGGGCCTTGCATCTAGCTTAGTGTTTTCTCCAAGGTCCTCATAAAATCTTTAGATCCTTGGCTCCTTGTGTTTCAGCAGCAAATTTTGACTGAGCACCTTTTTTCCCAAGAAGCCTTTACCAATACCCCTGGTAAAGCCATTGTCATGGCATTTTAATTCCCCAGAGGTACCTGAAAGGCGGGATGGTCCCAGATTCCATTTTAACTTGTTTACTGTGAGGGTGACTGTGCACAGGCACAGGTTGCTGAGGAAGTTTGTGGAGTATCCATCCTTGGAAATATTCAAAACCGGACTGTTCACAGACCCGGGCAACCAGTCCTAGATGATCCTGCTTGAGCAGGGGAGTTGGACAAGATGACATCCAGAGATCCCTTCTAACCTCAACCTCTCTGTGAAATTCTATGATTTCTTCATGCTGCCTTGCAACTCACCCCCATTTCTCTTTCTCCTTAGCACGAGTGGGAAATATTAGTTTTTTACTAATACTGATGGTGGTCTCTGGTGACTCTTCTTCATCTCATTTATGGTAATGGAAAATAAACTGAATATACATGATGCAAACCCAACATGTCCAAGCACATTAGCTGCAAAACTACAATAACTATAAAAATATTTTGCTGTGCTGCTCTGCCTCCTCCTTTCTAGTTCTTCCTGGGGATTAGGACAATACTACCTACTCAGGCTTTCTGCTCCAAGAAAGAAGGAGCTGAGGGAGAGACTTCCTATTTCCCTTCTCCAGCCAACAGCATTTCTCCATCTCTTCCTGAATGTGCTGGAGCAGAGCAGAACTGTTTGTACCTACCACAGGGCAGCCCTAGGTGTGAGGAAGCAAGCTGAATAGCATTTGTGCTAGCATATGGACATTCACATCCAGTGGGGAGGGCAAAGCTAAAGGTCCTAGTTAACTCACTGCTCCAGGGCCAGGGTAAGGACTGCCAGGCAGGGGCCCTAAATGGAGCTACAGGGAGGACCAAGGAGAGAAGAAGAGCAAGACCTCCAGCACCAGCTCTGGTCCACCAAAATATCTCCATGCCCTCACTTACAGTTCTGAGCTGTATCATAGAAATTGGTGATGTTGAGATGGTTTTTCTGCATCAAGCCCTGTAAAAGTCTCCAGCAGAGCTGCCCATCTCTACATCACCAAGTTTCTTCCTGAAGGAGTACTTTTTCTTCCAGTCTCAGGTTCAGATGAAAATGAAGCCACTGTTAAAAGGTTTTGTGAACAGCTTTGGTTAAGAAGTCACCCCCCACAAGCGGCCCTGTCCTTATGCAAAACAGCACTCACTTACTTTTCACAAGTTCTTCAGTGAAATGTTGGCAAGGCTGACTAACAAATGGGAAATCTCAAATGCAGGATTTATAATTTCAAACTAAAGAGAAACTTTGGTTTAAATGTACATATTTTTAACCTGGAAAGAAAATAAGCAGCTATGGCAAGAAGAGGGGTTCACAGATAAACTGCAGTAAATAAACCCTATGTACAGAGAAGTCTACTGGGATAAAAAGCTCTCTGAGCTTCACCACTAGATCTGAGACTGACACTTACAGCACCACACGGCTGCAGAAAAGAGGCAAAATGAACCTCGCGCTGTTCAGCAATCAAGGCAACAGACCTCTTTCACACAAAGAACCAGCTAATCAACCTAGACTGCAAAACTAACGTGATATACCCACATATCAACTGTCATGAAAAGCTGTCTATGTGCTTCACTGATTAGGTTGGCTGAATACATATGGAACTAATTGGGAAAGAAAATTCCAGCTGCAAACAAAATGTATTGTCTGCCCCACTGTGTATGGCTGAATGTAAGCTGCTTCGCAAAGCTTAAGAAGCCTTGAAAAATACTGAAGAAGAAAAAAAGAACAACATTACAGCTGCCCTCTATACACCCATGTGCCTGACAAAAGCCAGCAAAGAACAACTACCTTCATCACTACAGGAGTTTGTGCTTCTGTCAGAAGCCCTCTTTGAAAGCGAATTACACCCACCAGACTCTTTTTCATTACAACTCCATTTCCAGTTCCCCCTTTCTGCTCAAAATACATATGAAAGGAGTCATCAGTAAGTTCCTGTCATCCTTAGGGCCTGACAATAAAGTTTGGATACTGGCACAAAACAGAGCTGGATCTACACAAGACTGGAGCCACTCTACTCAGAAAGGAAAGTGCTGTGAAGATCTACAAACTAATGTCTTTACTGAAGGCATATATTCCCTGACTCACCAGGAGTCTGAAACCCCAGGGCACATTTGAGTCGCTACTAAGACTGGAGGTCAGGTATCCAGGAATACTCTCATTAGGTTGAGGAGTGTGAAGGTTTGAGACCAACCCTGGGAGGCTCTGGCATCACTTCTCTCTAGGCTGGGTTTCTATCCATAACTTCAGTGTTGAAACTGAACCTGAAAATGTAAACATACTCTCTCCAGGAAGGAGAAAGAGCTGCCTACTTTATCCACATGACAAGCTATGCTGAATCAGTTCTGTCACCTTCAGCTGACTCCTGTCATCTTGGTTGGTTTCTAATGCTATTTAATGTTTTGGACACAGTCTCCAAAAGCATCACTCACATGCATATGAATGAAATTTGACCTCTGAACCGAATTGTAGTTGCATCCCTCTGCAGCAATGCAGACCACAACACACAGAACAACACGAGACCTGTGGAGAAAACATATTCTGATAAAACCCACTTATGAAGTCATTTTCTAGAGAAATCTCAGTATTATCTTACACCTGACCATCTTAAGGAATGGTGCAAAACTTTCTTCTGAAAAAGTCTTTCTCCTCTAAAAGATACTTCTTCGATATAACTGTACTGAGAAAACTTTTTTTTTTTAGGAAAACAACTTTTTGTGTAGGTACAACAGGCAAGCTTCATAGTCATACCTGGTTTTCTACTCCTAAAACTTATTCTCTTCTGTCAACTTCCATATTTTAATCTCAGGATTTCCTTCTCCTTCCAAATCCTTATTAGCCCTTACTCCTGTACTCCTACAACACACGCAGACTCCCCTCCCATCATAAACAACTTTGTATCCATATTCCAGACATTTCAGAGCTGAAAAGTGAAACATACAGAGTATGTTTTTGTTGATTTTGTCTACTCAATCTACTAAAATTGGTGTTGGCTAAGATTATCTTCAGGATGGCCAACAACAAAAAACATAAAACAGTGTCCTTGGCAGGTCTCCCCAGGTCACTGTAATACTTCCAAAGTAGGAACTACAGGTAGGTGAAAGAGGCTGAGTCAGCAAAGGTATTGTACTCTCAAAAGTTCAGCAATTTTCCATTTTCAAACCAAAGCATAATCCTGTCCAGATACAAAACAGTTTTTAGTAAAGGAAATACCAATATTCACCAAGAATCAGCTGTGAAATGTTTTTTGAGATGCTGGCAACAGAAAAACCATAGGCAAAAATGTGCAGTCCACTCTGGGGTGTCTTTTGCCAGTGTCTATAAAACGCACCATATCTTTCCCTTGTTATGACCTCCAGAGATGTGCAGTAATTATAATTGGACTTGACCCTGCCCGTTGTATTTGGTAAATGAATGTCAGACCTTCAGATAGAAGGAAGAAAGCAGTTCTTTGAATACCTGAGTGTTTTGCAGACTCCGCCTATTGCATGTCTTAGAGCACTTTCTCAGGAGGAAATGGTAATGTTGGTAATGTTAAATTTGCATAAAACCAGTAAAAAAAACCCAGATAAAACCAGGAATTCAGGAAAAAGCAACTTCATACAAATTTTTAAAGCTCAAGAAGTACCATATGTAATGGCTCATAGATAGAGGTGACAAGATCTAGGTTAATGAAAATATTATTTTAACAGATAACTGCCTGAAATACCAGAAAAGCTTTTATTCAAACAATGCGGTCTCACCCATGACACAGACTAGGAAGCCAAGCCATTTTAACAGACAAAGAGTTGAGAAACAACATGAAAGAAGGAGAGTTGGCAGCAAGTACTGTTCAAATATGGCTGAAATGTCTTGGTAAAAATTTTGAATTTTTAGCATTTTAGGGTTTTTTAGAATCCTTCCATTTTTTAATTAAAAATATAATTCAGTCCTTTTTTGTTTTCAAATTACATAAATAATAGAAAAAATACATGTTTTCAATGCTTTTTCCAGTAAAACAAGAAAGCAGATGGTATAAATGCATATTTTCAAGCATAAAAAGCATTCTTTTCTGCTACCTTCTATTTTTAAGATGAACTTCCATCTTAGAACTAGATAATTTACTTAATAATTTGCTTTCCTGGTCTCAGAACAATTCACCAAAAATGCTGCTGTACTGTGACACAATCTGATTGGGAATGTTCGGTATTTATTTCATTTACAGCTCATTTGGCCATTCAGACCTCAGAGTATAGACAACAGACTTGCATCAATAACTGATGGAGGAAGGCAGAAGTGGAAATGATGGAGATGAGAGCAATAATAATCTAAAGGTCTGTTTGTTAGTTCATGTAATCAGTCAGATCTCTGATGGAATAGACAGCTCTTCACTAATACATATGTTGCCTACACTTGGGTATATAATGACACATCATCATCAACTCCCCCTTAATTTTCTTCTGATAAACTTTTTGTAGTCTCTGAGAGCTACTTTATAGTACAGAACTAAAAAAACCCAATAACCTTCCTACTTGCACAAGTTACCTTCTACTTCTACCAGCTACAATTTTGATAATTAAATATTAGGTTAGTTTATTCTGGCTGTATGTGGGGATAACAGGCATTGGAAGGGGTTTTTTTTCACAAATGGTTCTGTGCAGAAGAAGGCACAGTAGGCGTAGGTGCTGGCGTTGACGTTGCATCTCAGTCTTACAAGCTGCAAAAGATCTGTTATTCTTCCAGCCTAAAGCTGTCAATCAGGAGGGACTGTGTGATGTGGACTAAAGTTCACAAGAGACCAACTGATTTGCTCTTGTGACCTAACACAAATTTGAAATTCCTGTCTCCAGAGGTAAAAGGTTAATGGAATAACCTATTTTTTCTTCTAGATCCCTACTACAGAACACCCTTTTAATTATTGCTACTATTTATTGATTTATAAAGTAACATGTAACATAAGGTACTCAGCAAGGAAATTACAAAGCATATAAAACACAGTTAAAATGATCAAAGAGTTGTCTGATCTGAAGGGATCTGTGATGACAAATATGGAAAAGCACTTCTCCATCTTGGAGAGAACAGCAACTTTGCTGTGCCTGGTTATACAGACACAGAAACACACACGCACACACACGCACAAACCCATCTGCAGGTTAAGAAAGAAGAGGAATTTTAAAAACCCACACTTGGTTTAAAAAAGTGAAGACCATCACATTAAGAGTCCAAATACTAAGTAATAAATGCAAGTCAAATAACTGATCAGCCACCCAAAGTTCTTTTAGTGACTAAAGAAATCACTTTGATCATTTTAACACAACAATAGTTGAAGCAGAATTTCAAGCCATATTGCTCTGAAGTAATAAAGGGAGAACCAAACCCAGATTTTCTGGAGGCAGATGTGATGTTCCAACACTATGACCTATAGCGGGGCTCCTAATGGGTGCAAGGGTGTCATGAGAAGCTGTAAGAACTGGAAAATATCAAGGATGTTGATGTGCTCTCAATGCATTTCCAGTAGGAAATGGGAATAGGGGCTGCAAAAGAAAAGAGTAGGCTGTGATGGAGACCTGCTGTTGTGTTCCCCTGCATTCATTTGGCTGCCACGTGCACGTTGGGTGCCCCCAAGTCCGGTGTGCAAACACTACATGCTACCAGCTTCCACACGCAGTGCTAAGGCTGCATTTGATGCTTTCCTAATGCAGCCTCGAGCCAGCAACTTCAAAGGAGCACATCAAAGCTGTTATTCACAGCGGAGAAGAGAGTGTGAAGCCGGGTGGCATTTTTTTTCTCCCCAGCGAATATGAAACTTTAGGGGGCTTCCCAAAGGACATATGAGTGATTAAAAAAAAGGAAAACTCTCCTTCGTATCCTAGGGAAAGGAGGGTAGAGGCTCCATAGAGGCAGATGGAGGAAGAAATGAAAAATTCTCTCTATTAATACATCTCCTAGATAGCCTGCTATGCTGCAAAGGGAGGGGGGAGGGTGGGAGAAAAAAGAACTAAGTTTCATCTTTGTTTCATTGGTCTTTTTTTTTTAATCCAAGTCACAAAAGCTTAAAATGATGAAATGAGCATGTGCAGTCTGACTGAGATAGGAGACAGGCAATTACTGAAACTCTGGGCCACAATATCAGCTGCCTGCTGACTTCTGCGATTGAATTAAAACTATCATAAGAATAATGCAAGGACTTGCCCTTGTCCTGCTTGTCTATGTGTTTATTTAATTTTCTGTCCAACTGACTCTCAAATAAATTGGAAACAGCTGCCATTTTTTTGATTCAGTAGCTCCATTACCCCCCAATGACATCATTCTGGGCACGCTCACCAACAATAGGTCATTATGCAGCAATTACTTTATTGATTTATGGAAGTTTTTAAGCTCCACCAGGAATATGCACATTCAAGGGAAAAGGGAAAAAAAAAAAGGACTTTTCCTTCTGCACTCTTGTAAATAGTGAGTCTCTGCACTAGGCAGGAATAGTATTACCATCACAAAATTGGAATTTAGATTACAAAGGGAAAAGGAGGAAACCTTTTTGCTATTGGTTACATTGCCCAAGAAAAAAAAAAAAAGAAGATAAGGTTTCAGAGAAGGATCCTGCTGTGAATTGATGTTTAGAAACCATGATTTAATGTGGTAAACATATGACGCAAGTAAAACTGCTACGTAATAAGCTGGCAATAAAAGCATGCAACATTTGCTATAATCCACCCTAATGAGAGTTCTGATGCATGGGCTCTTTGAGGTCCTGCAAAACACATCTAAGAATTATTATCACATGGAAATATTTGCTTTCTTCTGCTCCTATCAATATATTAGATCAGCCATCATTTATACATTATACACAAATCTAAGGGAGGAATGCAAAAGTCATATAGTGCAGATCTGATTCATTATGGTCTTTCAGCCTTTAATCATCTGCTTGGTTTGAAAGCATAGAATTTTGAAGATGACTGACACTGCAAATTAAGACAATTTGTCATTTTCTGTATTAAAAAAACCCTGTTGGAATACTCAGGGAAAAGTATCGCTGTGGTTAATAATTTTATGTGGTGCAATAATTTTATGGTATTTCAAACCAGAATGGACATAGATATAGATATCACTTTTATGAAGAGTTTAGGACTGAGAAAGTACCTGCCAAAACTGTGTCAGAACATGTATTTGAATATTTGAAGGAGGCTTATACGTATAGCTCTTAACATTTACTTCTAAAACTTCTGTTATTTGCTTTTCTTTGCACTAATGTTTGGAGTCTAAAAATGTCCCACTGCAATAATCAGTATTGTAACTGGGATTTTCATAAATCAAGAGGAACTGAGTGCCTGAGCATCATGGTATTTAGCAAGAACTGAGTGCCTTACTTGGATATTCAAACTTCACTCTCTTTTTTTCTTCCTGTTCCTGACTTTGATGCTTAAAATGTTTCAGTCATCTACTGAGGGTTAAAAAGCCAAATCATGTGTTTTACGTGAATCATCAGAGTTGTGCACAACGGAGGCTCTGATCTTCAAGGGCAAATAGGTAACAGCAGCAAGTTCCTGTTCCAAAGGATGATATATACAAACCAGCAACATTTCTGCAGTGATTCCAGTTCCTTTTGAAGACCTGACCATACCAGGTAACTGAAATGTACAACTTAGGAATAGTCAGATATTCCTTCATATTAACTTTTCTACACTACATGTAGCAAACAGGCATAAAAACTAGCCTCACCTTGAGAATGATTCATAAAGAGAAAAAAAAATGGTTGTATAATTTAATTATAATGAAATTAAAAAAAAAAAAGATTTCTAGAAAACACCTCAGGGAAATGTCTTCAGGTGTGCAATCAGCACCATGTGGGTATGTTACTGTGCCTAGCAGACTTTCATATTATTACTTGCAGTACTGGGGCTTAGCTGTAGACTGCCATCACAAGTGCCTTGACAGTATCAGAATAATATTTGTGAATCATTCTTCAATTTATGGATGCATTTTAAAATCAAGTAATTTCATTTGTTGTGATATGTCCAATGTCCCTTTCCACATCAAATATATGCTAATATTTGAAAAGCTGGGTGCTTTTCAGCAAAATGATCCCGGATGAAAGAAATATCCTAATTTTTAGGAGGTCATGCTTTGAAATGCAAAAAAACCCTAAACAGCTCATTAGATGTGCTGGTATCACATTACAAGGAACTACATAAAATGCAGTAAGATATTATGATTAAAATAATAACATATCTGTATTTGATCATATTTTTCCATTTCACACTTTAAAATAAATATGATTGAATGATCGGGATGTTCCAATAGCATACGCTTAACTCTAATTTTTTCTACTTGTAATACACCACCGATTGAACTTTGATTCAAAAACATAGAATGACACGAGACACCTTCTCCACAGTCTTTTTTAAAATTTCTCTAATGCAGCTGTTCTATCTTATTTGCACCATCATGAAGAATATGCAATGAAGTCAGGTAAAATAGCCTTTCAATAATGTGCCTGTAAAGTACTTTGAATACAAGCTTGGGCTCTGTGATGTCCATGCAGTGGCCACACAGCTATGCGACCTGGCTGTGTGCTGATGCTCGTTTTACCATGTGAGATTTCTGAGTGGCTCAGCTGTGGCATTCATACAGCCACACCAGCAACCTGCATTGCTCTGCCCTTTCTGGTTTGGTTAACTTCGCTAGATAAGAGCAACTTACGAGGAAAGTCAATTATTTCTTATAATTGACTAATAAATTATTAGAATAAGTAACTTTTAATTCATTAATTCATAAGTAGCATTTTCAAAAACACAATAATGCATAGAAGTTATAAAAGCCAAAATGTCTGCAGAGATTGAGCCTTTTACACAAAGAGTGAGGTACCCCAATGTCCTTTCTTCCTGCCTTGCATCTCCCATGGGCAGCCTGGGAGGTTTTCCTGCATGTGGAATCTGTGGTTAGACCACAAGTATTAAAATGCAGATTTCCCATTCTGGTCACAAAGTTGGTCAGGAGTACAGAAAAACAGTACAGCAGGCATTCAGTCTTGCAGCGGCAAATGAAATAAGAATGAGGAGGAGCAGAAATGGAACGTCTCTAATGATCCCACCCTGCGGTTTTCCTCTGAACGCCGTTCCTGACCCCCGCGAGCGCAGCTCTTGCTGACCGCACTAGGTGAGGCTCGGCAGTCACGCAGGTTCCGGGCATGCAGGGTCACAGCACCCTGACGAACCACAGCGGAGCTGACAATGGATTGATGCAGCTGCAAGGGAAACGGGACAAATCCACTGCGGACCTGAGGAAATGGAGCATGGGGGTAGGGCAATGCTGGGTGCTAAAATTCCCCTTTGGCTACTGGAAATCCTTCAAAGCCAGCAAACTGGCATACTACCAAAACCAATTGCTAGGGCCAGAACACATTTCTATGGTAAATCAAGTGACAGGTTTTGCAGTCATACCGTAAATAACGCACCTTCTCAAGTGGGGTGAAATGTAGTTCTATCAAAATTAACAGCGTTGCCTCAATTTATAGCAGCTGAGAATCTGGTTCAGTGTGTTAATATCTCCACTGACGTCTTCTGGTCTTAAGTTATGACTCCTCAGTTTAAAAATTCCACCTGGAGTTATTAGTAATAAAAAGGAAATTCCTCTCTCTTCCACCATCCTGCTGGTACTGAGAAGGCTGTGGAGGTTATAAAGCTATGCACTTTGTGCCTTCACAATAAACAGGCTTTCTCATGAAACAGACATTTTTTCTTGACAGTAGAGTGACCAAGATGAAACCCTACATTTCAGCCAACTGATGTGATTATGCTCCAGTCAGTGGTACAGTGTTAAGCCTCTGTTATACCCCTGTGGCATTTTTCTAACTTGAAACCTTAGGTAAACAGTCCTCTATACCATTATTTATCCCCAAAAGGCACAGTAGGTAAGAGAGGCAACAGTTAAATGAACTGCCTGCTGCTACAAAAGATCAGTGCCAGAGGTACAATCAACAGGCATGAATTTCTGGATCTGCAAACAAAATTTCTCTGTGTAATTATACTCACCACTTACCAATATTGAAGATATGTAGATATTGAAAAAATATAAGAAAAAATATCTGCCTTCTGTAACGGTGTCCATGCCTGTCCAATTGTTTGTATAGACTTTCCAGGAAAATACATGAAGACACAAAGGCGAATAGCCAGTTAGCTAGTTGCAGAGACAGCCAAGGGATGCATTAGCAAAAATAATCACTGGTTATCCTCAACAAACGAAGAATTTTGTTTTTTGGCCTAGGCAGCCTGGCTTTCAGTCCTACTTTTTTTCTCTATATATACAATTTCCATTCACTCTCAATACTTTCATCACCTTTATGAATGAGGGTTTAGCTTCACAGTAGCCTGCAACGCCAGGCTACTTTAAGACTCAGGAAAGTAAGGAATGGCACGTTTTCAAGCGTAAATCACAGAAGGCAACTTCCAAGAGAGACTCAGTTTTCTCACTTGCCAATGCAGCACCCTGTGCAATCTCTTGCAGCTCAAGAGCACCACAGGCTATCATGTACGGAAGGAGTAAACTATGCAGCACCCAGCTGAGCGCCCATGGGTGTCCCAGCACCACCTCGCCCTTGAGCTCCCTGCTGCCTTTTACATGCACAAGGCCAAGCACAGGGAGGCAGTACGAAGAGGTGGTGTTCCTTTGGTCGTAAAGGCGAGGTTGAGATCCAAACCATGGACAGGACAGTCTGTCCTGTGCTGAAGCAGGAGCACCGTTTGAAAAGACCATCGTACCCTCTCTCACAAGGGCAGCTGGGCCTGGGGTTGGACACCGATCTGAGCAGAGCTGCACTTTTTCCTGTGAACCGCCGGGACCGTCCCTGGCTCTGCAGCCATCCCTCCAGCTGATATAGCTCAGATGTCACAGTAAAAACTGATATATGCAGATTGGCAAAGTGTGTTTGCTTTTTACCTTAAACATAGTTTTTCAGCTGAACTTTGCATTCTATGGAGATGCATTTTTGAAAACCAGAACTGAGCATAAAATTCCATTATTTAAGTGGCATATACTAGGTAGGTATGGTCTAAGAAACCTGGCAGTAACTTACTCTGTTTGTGGTTTCTACTTTGTTAGACTCTGTGGAGCCATGAATCTATCTTGTCCTTAAAAAACTGAAAGAGGGGGCCTTTAAAATGAATATAATGCTAAATTTATGTGCCACAGGAGCAGCATATCAAGGCCTCTGTGCTGATTAGACCCAGATGTTGGTAACAATGTTAGTGTTATGGACCAACTGCAGGTGTGGGAATAAATCCCTTTCCCTGGGACCCTCAGCAATCAGACCAGTGGTTTCTTCTGGCTCTCAGCTCACAGTTTTCAATTAGCACTACAATGGTATTGTTGTTCTCCAGCATTAGATCATATGTCATGTAAATGAAGTTGAATATACACTTTAACTCGACAAGGTGATTAAGGCCAAGGATACATATGTTCACTATTATAACACGATCAAGGTTAAAAAATAATAATAAAAAAATAGCCCTGACATGCCATAAAGTTTTTATTATTTTGGCTTATCAGTAGATTTTCACATTTTACTTTCATAAAACAGAACATAGTGTAAAGCAGGGCTAGACCAGAATTATAATAAAAGGCAGACAAAAATATTGTATGGGTAAAATTACATATACGTGTGTGTGTGTGAGTATAATGCTGAGTTTTGGACTTCTATGTATTTATGTGACAGTCTGACATCTGACAACTTGGATTGCTCTCTATTTCCTGTCCCCATTTTCTGTCCACCCTCCTCACCTTTTCCTCTTTCATGTCAATGAATAGTGCACACAGAACTATTTCCAGAGGACAAACCAGGATATTCCTGAAAAGCCATCCACCTCAGAGCAATGAATCCAGCTCATCAGTGCCAGAGGCTGTTTTCTCTGTCTCCTTTGGGTTTCATGATATTTAGAACACCACCATGGCTCACTAAAACATATTAAGGGCTCTATTAAGTAAAGGGGCCATACTCCTCTTCCACACATGCATAATTCCCATTAATGTCAATGGCCATTACCTCTGCAATGAAGAGTGCAGCCACTAATATTTTTCTTATATGTTCACTTTCATCAGGTTCTCTGTGCCAGAGCTGTGGGGCTGCATATTATTCAGTGGTAGCAAAACAAAAATAAAAAGGAAAGCTATGGAAAAGTAAAGTAAAAGAATGACACAAACCACCATAGAGACAAGTTCTGATTTATCGTTTGCAGGGGAATAAGATGACTTCTCTTTTCTGGCAGTAGAAGGGAACTGCAGACACAAACCCATTGAGAATACAGGAACTACAGGAAGTCCCCAGGGTTATCAAGTCTTACCAAGGTCATTCGAGCACCAATCTCTTCCCACCATAGGCCATCACAGAACAGATATGGGACCTATTCTGCACTCATAACAAACCACAGAATGATGGGACCCCGCTGCCCCCACAGACCTGATGAAACTCAACACTGACAACTGTATTTCCTCTCTCTAGAGCTCATCAGTCTATTACTGATGATCACAACAAGGATCATCAACTTCACTGTTGCCTACTAACACTCTGGCAGTCAGCAGTGTAGGTGCCTTTGAGTGTTCCTGGCAAACTGAACATGAAAACACAAAGCAAATGTCCCTTAAGGAGGTGGGAGAACAAGCTCCAAGTCTTGGATGCTATATACTGTTCTGATTCTTTGTACATGCCATAACCTCTCTCCTTCCAGTAAAATGGGCACAGTCGCTGATGAACAGGAATTATCTAGATGTACATTCAGCACTTATGTACATACTAACCCAGAAGCCAAAGAAAACTGCACTGTGCAGGCCATATAAATATTAAATGAACAAAAATTATGCTGTGGACTTCTATCAGTAACAAATATTTTCTATACATTTTTTACTATGTGGTAATTCTAAAATAACTGTTGTGTCCACCTGACTTAGGTATGTCCCCTACTCTTGCTTTAAACTTCTCCTGCAAGCTCTTTGGAACAGAGACTTCAGCTGTGCACCCAGAGGCTGTGACATGGTAAGGAATGAAGTACTGAGTCTCTCAGTTTTACAGCTACACAGCTACATACTACTGCTACTATTCATAGAGTCGTGTTTTTCCATCCCAACCTTTGTTTCAACAGCACTGGGAAACATGTATTCTGCCTATGAAGAGTAGCAATTCAAGATGACCAGAGAAAAGTAAGTCTAGTTCATGTAGGATTTGAGAACATTTCTTTTCTGCACAGATTTGAAACAAAACCTGAGATAAATCATATATTTCTCTATGAGGAGGAGTTGCAGATCCTAGCAAGCCTGGAATTGCTGACTCAGAGGCAAATTGGTGAGGAACACAGTGCAGAAATGGCAAAATTAAGAGAAGGAAAAAAAAAACCTGGAAAGACATCCAAGCCAGAATCTTATCTGTGTTTCATTAGAATTTACAGTTCACCCCTGGGAAGCCTCTACACTTCCAGGAATTTAGGTGTACTCCAGTGACAAAAATGTTGCCTGACCTGTTTCAACTAATTCTGGCTATAAAAATACTAAGTACTACTCTACAGAGGTGAAGCAACCTGGAAACCTGCCTAGTACAGTTTTATCCACACTGTGTTAACTTAGAACACTGGAAAGTCCCAGAATCATGGATGTGGGAAAAAAGAAACACTCCAGCATGATGAATAAATGGGGATAGTCCAGTGGCTACTGACATGCTCACTTACAGGTGACAGATCTCAAATGCACACTCACACCGTGTCCCGTTTGTGGCATATACGCAGGCCATGCTGTGCAAGAAGTCATTCACTCCAGTTAAGATGTAGTGCCTTTGAAACAATATCAGCACACTTTAGCTTCAGCAGAAATGTAAAGGAGGTCAGTTAGCAATGAAATGTGAGATTTAACTTAAAAAAGGCCTTCAGACATTTGTAGGTTTTGTGTCAGAAAGCAATCACCTTATTCTAGACGCAAGGTTGTCCCTCCTGGTTTTATCTTCCGAATATTCCCACAAATGGTGTGCCCTATACAGCTAACAGTTCTTCCAAAAAACAATTAATCCATGTTAACACATTTGTCAGATGTACTGGAGTTACTAGCCAAGGCTTCAACAGGTTGTTCCCAAGCTACTCTTTGTATACAGTTGTACAAGTAAATCATAAAACTAAAAGTCCTCATACTGGTATACAAAAATAGTATTAATAATATCTAACTCCTAGATGGAACTTTTAAAGTTATTCAAAAGTTTCAGGAGAGAAAATAAAATTTGGGTGGGAGGGAGGAAATTATCATAAAGATACAAATATGTTCATTTAATATGAGCGACATAAAGAAGTACTCACACGTGGTCTGTCTAGAAAACAAACATATCAATCAAGGAATAGTCATGCTTACTAAAATCTATGAAGTACTGAGGAATATATAACACTTAAACAATATTTTCAACCTATGACACCCCTTCAATCGAGTGTTTATATATCCTGGTTTAGAGACTGATAGAACAATGTAATGTGCAAGATAAAATTTTCTTCTCATCCACACTCTGAAAATACCTCCTGCTCAATGACCCCAAATCCTGCACACACAAGAACACGTGTAGGGCACGTGTGAGAGGAGAAGGCTTTCTGCTCTAAGTGAAGATGATGAGCTTGTTCCAGGAATTGTATCTCAGAGGATGCAAGGATATTCTCAGCTCTCATGCAGCTGGATTTACTCCTTTAACTGTGGAATGATACCAGAATTTGTACAGAAACTTTATCTCTAGAAAAGGTCTCCCAAGCAAGAGGACTCCTCCAGTTCATTCTCCCAGTCTTAAAATCAGAGTCAGGATCAGAAGAGGTGGTACAGAAGGTATGTGCATGAAGTTCAAATCCGTTTTCTGTAGCACGGTCACAGCGAAAGACAGAGATAAACCAAACTAGAACTCTTAACACATCATTTCTAGGTTTTGTCTTTAATCATTCCACTTTTCATTCCTTATTTTACTCGCTATCCTAGACACCAACCCACCCTTTAAACTTATAAAAGCAGTGACGACAAAGTTAAAGGTGTAGTCAAGTAAAGTAGCCGCATGAAACTAAGTAAAGGCCAAGCTAACAGGAGTTTATTGTAGCAGACATTGATTCATAGTTGTTAACCACTGTGAATTAAATATGGACAACAAGTGTGCCACTTTAAGCTGACTAGGCATGCCATTTACCCATTGATTGGTGAGAATGAAATCAATGGTGCAGGCTCTGCTCCACAGCAACCGTGCCACAGACAGAAGAGTACATTTCAACAAGGCACCAATTAAATGGATTCTTCTATTGTTACAGCTCCATCATGATCTGAGAGTTTTGGTTCTGAGAAAAAGCAATGGGCCTGGGTAATCATAACCCATTAAAAACATGGCAATCTATAATTTAGATCAGTGCAGGTGTCAGAGCACTAAAGTTAATATGAACTTAGGATACGTAATAAACTTAGACCATGATAGTCCTATGTAGTTATCTTTCTGAGCTCTGCCTCCTATTAGCAAGGCAAGCACTGAGGAGTAAGGCTAACCCTTGCATCTTGGGGAGGACAAAAGGCTGAAGAAATTGAGAAGAGACTATTATCCTACTGTTTGCTTTCTCTTGACAGGAGGTTAGTGAGTTCAAAGGAAAGTCTGTAGAGACAAAAGGTCATTTCTCTTGTTACAAGAAACTCCCAGCTCCTTTCCACTCCTCTGCCAATGGCTTAGAATGAAAAATGTGAGACTGGTTTAGGCACTTAAAGACTTCTTCTAAGTGTAGGCAAAATACCTTTCAAATTAAATACAAGTACTCAGATGCAAGCCACCAGCACAGCAAGCACTGCAAACAATACTTACATAGAGAGGGTTTAATGAATCATATATCAAAGAACTAGAAATACGCACCTCAAACAGACCCCTCACAGTAATCACTAAGCTCAGTGGCTGAGCTGTTTACACTAAAGGCCATTTGTTATGCATGTCCTAGCAGTGAACAATAGGAATATTATGTTGGAAAGTTGAGCAAATCTATCCCACCTTTCACCAACACCTTTGTTAACCAATGAATCCATGGGGATGGATGGCATTATTCCACAAAGTATTGTGAAAACAGGCACCATTGTTAGACCCACAAAACATTACTGATAACCAAGTAGAGGCAGAGCATAAAGGAACATACCATTACTGCAGGTGAAGAAAAGTGTTCTGCAAACAGGCATAGAGGAAAAAATGTGCTTTTTATGCTTCTCACTCGTGGTTAAAGTATAACCATTTTCACATTTAAGCAACAGCTTCCTAAATATAGCCTTAACAAACATCTGCCTTTCCTTCACTTTCCTGTCTGGTTTTGGAACGAATTCTGACCAACGCTAAGATGAGGAATTTAAAATTAAACGTAGGATGCTTGAAAAATTGGATCTTTTTTGAAGCTCTGTCTTACTTGTACAGGGAGATCTAGCCTGAAGGCCAACAGTGGCTGAGGTTGGAAGGGGAGAGGAGGGACATGCTGGAGACAGAGGTGGTGAAGAAAGGAGAGGATGAGATTAAAGCCCCTGCATGGATATCTTGTTAGTGCAAGAGCATCCCTCGCTGGCCGAGAGGAGGCAATGACCTAGAATAGGTTTTGCCTCTCTTCTGGATGAAATACTAGTCCCGAAGCCACCAATAGCAGAAACGTCTTGAGGTGTAAGAAAATGTGTTATAAAAGCACAGATGATGTCTGAGCGATTACAGACAATGAAGGATTTCTCTGCCTCATATTCATGCCTCACACATTGCATGTGTTTATGCCTGTATTAAATGCAGAGAACCACATGAATAGAGTATTTCCATACTGATAACACATGTATTTCTACAGTGAGTGAGCATATAGTTATTTCTATTTAATCCAAATTACGGAAATTTCTTTTTAAATGTTACATTTAACTTAAATCAATTAATCAGGTGAGGATACGGCATAGCCTATATTGTGGCAGTTCCCATGGCATGAACATCAAAGCAGTGAAAGCAGCTATAACAGCAGTTCTTATGTTTTAATGTAACTGCTCTGGAAATGAGCTGTATATGCACCCCACACTGTCTATTGCTACTTGATCGGAGGCAGAGAAGTAGGGAATGTAGATAAAAAAAGTCTCACTGTCAAGTCATGCTAGACCCCTCACAAACACATGAAAAAGCAAAATCCCTGGCTAACAGAGTTTATAACCTCATTTAGGACTAGCTGTAACTTACAGTAGACCTCTCGACTGCAGTATCCCCCTCTGTCATTTATATCTATTGGACATATGTGCTGAAAGTGAACATAAAGTAACCACATCTTACTCAAATGTCATACACCCTTTAAGTGAAAATTAACTAGGCCCTGTGTTTATTACTGCAGAGCTTGCTAGACCTCCTTGGGTTCAGGGTCAGTTGGTGTTTCTTTATGAACCCCTTTATGAAAGTTTTCAGTGCTTTATAGCTCAGCCATTAAATTTTGCTCCAGGCTGAAGCTTCTCACAAAAAGGTTTAATCCTAGGAGCACCTTTTTTTTTTCTTTTCTTTTTTTTTTTCCTTTTCTTTTCTTTGTTGTAATGTATTTTCAAAGAGATCTCTTTGGTCATTTTTAAAACATAAAAAGAGTAAAAATAAAAGTTAATTGGTTTTAGGCCATCTTTAGGGTTCACCATAATTCAGAAACAGCTTAGAGCTGGCCATTTTTGGTGCTTGAAGCGTGTCTACTGAGTTTGTACTAGGACTTACTGCGTTTCTAATATGCATGTTTATAAATAAGCAGTCCTACACCTTTTTATGGGTATTACAGTTTGCTTTTCACCTCATGGGTTGAAATTCTGCTTGTCTGACTCATGCAAAGTAATCCATATTGGGTACGATAAGCGGTTCTAGGCCACCGTTGTCTAGAGAACTAAATCTTTGCTTCATCTAATTGTGTTTTCTTTACATTTGACATTTTCATAGACTTCCAGTAGTGTTGAATGTTGCATGGAACTTCCATGTTTGTGCTGAAAGTAGTTTCTGCCCTGACCACACTGGTGCTTTTATTCCAGTTCTAGGAAGATGAGCTTGTCAGCAACTCTACCCAAAACTGATTATGCTCAAACTGCCTTGCTAAGAATGACTTCTGCATGTTCCTGGCTCCAGGAGCCAGGGAAGGTTAAGGCTTGAATGCTTAATAACATCCCCCTCATATGTGACTAGCACAACAAACGTAGAGACATGGCTTGGCCTTGTGAGTATTGTTGAGCGTCACAGAAAGGGAACTGGGAATGACGTTTGGTCTCTGGATGCTGTGTGAGCCTCCCCACACAATTTCTTCCAAAGAGCTATAAATGAAATCAAGACACATTTGCAAAAGCATTTATGTGAATAACCACACTGAAGAACTTGAGAGCAAAAAGTGCTGAGAGCTGTATCAAAAGTCTCTGCGTGGCTGACTTTTGGCTATGGATCTCAAGAGCTGTGAAACCCCAACAGCACGCTCTGCTGTCCCAGTCCTGGCGCAGCTTGTACATCCCTCCGTCACCAGCTCCATCAGGGCCCTAAGATAGTTTTAGTGCAGAAATCTGATTCTTTAGTTTCTTTTTTCTCTCATCTGGGTGTCAACCAAGGCCCACCTTTGACCTGGCTTCCCCACTAACTATGCAAAGTTAGTTTCTAACTACAAGCTGGTGACCCACTCAAACACTTACGTCTCTGTCTTCCCCACCACCACCACCTCCCCCAGCCAAGAATCTGTATACCACTACTTTAAATGCCAATATGGGTAATAACAAGTTGGGGGCAATTGATAAGTAGTAACTGCAGCACATGGGTGCCTGTGACTGTAGCTATCATGACGTGGCTGCATTTATCATACAGCAACTGTTTTGTGGCATGCAGAAGGTGTGCCCTGTGCATCCTGCCAGACCTGTGGCACGGCAGCCTGATGGGAGGAGATGCCCTGCAAGCGTGAATCCAAAGCTCTTGTACATGTTACTTCAACTTAAGGAAGACTCTGAACTCACCTGGGCTGGGAGGGTTACACTTAAGGCAGCATTACTATGCACATTATGTGATTAACCCAATATGACTGATAGTGTATTAAAGGAGTAGCAAAAAAAAAAGGTTCTTTGTAATTTATGATAAAAGGAGACGCATGTTTATAAAAAACAAAGCAAGCAAGCAAAAAATAAAGAAATAAACTTTCACATGCTCTATTTTTGGTAAACCTCAGGGGCAAAACTCAGGTTGGAGCAGGAAAAAATATCTGTTTCATATTAAACTAAGATTTATTAGCATTGTTAGGACAGCCAGCATAAATACAAACCTATACTTTACCTGTGAACTTAAATTTTTATTAGACGGTTTCATCCTAGAGCTGAATCTCTCTCTACAACCACCCCTTCGGGCTATGTCTCTATCTAGTAGGTTCTTTCTGCATAACAGCTCTAATATATAGCTCTTCCCATCCACTAATCACGGCACATCTTGATTACTGCAACATTCTTTCCTCTGGCCTTGACAAAAGCAATCATCCTCATGTCCATTAAGAATATGCCTGGCAAAAATTATTTTCAAGCCTGTTTCTTTTAACCATTTCAATCCCTCTTTTATTTTTCCTCTGTTGGCATCCTTTCCCTATTGCATCAAATACAATACTACTTGTTATTTTAAAGGAACCTCATAGTTGATCTCACTCACACTTACTATAAGCTTTTCTTCATTAATGAGTTGTTTACTTCTGTCTGGCCCATTAAAATTTCAAACAAATGCTTTCATGGTTTGTCCCACAGGTTCTCCTTGCTGTCTTCAAAACAAATGGTTTTCATGGTCATAAATATATATCATTTCAGTGTTCTTCAAACTTTTCCTTAAAACATTCCTTCTCCATGAAATCTGGAAAAACTTGTCAATGGTTAAACTCAGAGTGTGCTGAGACCACCGTCTACCATGCTGACCTATATTGTCCCCTTGGTTTCCTTGAAATACCCTCAGTTATGTCTGCAGCCATATGTCGTCTCTTGTCTTGGGCTCAGATGCATGATCAAATTGCCACAGCTTAATGAGTACCACGTGTTAGCTGAGCCAAAGTAGTTATTTGCATAGTTTTAAGCCACAGCACAAGCAAGTTAAAATGCACTAACTTAAACCTCAGTGAAATGGGTTTAAGAACATAAATTTACATTACGACACCTAAGAGTATGTTTGCAGCAAGTTATTGTGGCAACTTGTTAGGCCATTACGACTTAATCATATGTCTGGAGCTTTACACATTGAACTGCTTTTTTCATACATCCATGTAGCATTTAGGGGTTTTCACCAGAACAGAGCTTCTAGGATTTACTACCATGGAGCAAGTAACTACAAGAAATGATACGACATAAAGATAATGTTACGTGAACAGCCGGATGCACTGTTCCTGAAGTAGACTGATCTGTCCCTGCTCCTGTAATGACTCCCTCCTGTAGGGTGCTTCTCAAGAGCTGGTAACACATTATCACACCCTTCAGAGGTCAAACGTTTTTCTTTCTACCCAAAGTCATTTTAACCATGTGTTTGATTCGCCCATTTACATTTTGCTCCTTCCTCTCTTGCAGGGGTTTTCCTTCCTTCTTCTTCAGTACCTAAATGAATTCCTTAACTTTCTCCTCTTTTTCCTCCCTGCCTCCCCCCTTTCTTTTTTCTTCCTGTTTGTAGCAGCCGCTCTGGGAAAGAGAAAGTGAAGAAGTGTTTTTCACCCTCTAAGATTGCCACAAAGTAGCAGTTTCCTGGAATAAACACAATTTTTTAAAACTCTTTTTTTTGTATTGGATTTCCCAAATGGGACTGTGTTGCAGTCCCAAAGGAATACAAGATGGTGTGGCCACGATCACGTCAATAAATAAAAGTAGATTCTTTCACTTGGGATGCTGGAGATGATACAGGCAGAAGTTGAGGACATGTCTCAGGAAGAGCTGCTGATTAATTTTAATGTATAAAAGGGTGAGCTCTTTTGTCATTGGGAAAGAGATAATTTTTAGGCTTCTATTCTCTCATTCCACAAGTGCTACCTTCCAGCACTTCTGCCTAGTGCATCTCTCTCTCTTCTCTGCCTGTTTAAGCCACAGAACTGCCTGCAGCAGGAATCATGCACTGCAGTGGTATGAAGCAGTACATCTCTACACATAATCCAAGTGGCCAGGGAGAGATGAGAAAGTTAATGATTCATCCCTTGATGAGCTGGAGAAGATATGAACTGGCATATTGGTTTTAAATAAAGAATTCCCTCCATCAGCAGTACAGGTTGGTACAAGCAGCTATCAAACACTATTCTTTGGAATCCAAGTCCAACTGAAAAGTTTTATTAAAACACATACTTTCCTAATATTTTTTTAGCCAGAAAAATGCACCCAAAGGTTCTGAATGCCTAAGGAAAAACAAATGCACATGTTCAATTTCAAACACTCTCAGACACAAAATAATTAATTCTCTGCAATCTACTGAGGCAAGCATTTAACCCTCAGAAAAACTAGAGGAACAGAGAAAAGGAAAACAAGGAGAAAGAAAGAGGAAAGGAATCCTTGTTAAGTGATACTGAGAAAGATCATCATCAGATTTTAAGAATGACCCAGCTTCCAGTAAGTTTCATGAAGCTTGAAGCACCATTCTCAAACACATGGATCAAAGAGTGTGTAATCCTTATGTACCTATGTAATAGGTTAGCAGTTCTTTGCATAGGATGCATCATTGGCATTTCTGCAGAGAGAATAGCAAATACTCATAGGGCTGCCACTATGGATTTCAGTATTTGAAACAAACAAACCAATCAACAAACCCAAAAACCTATAACGTGATTGACTTGAAAACACCTTTGCAACCATGTGCTTGCCTCTTTTCTAGGTCGTGGTCACAGTTGCTGTTACAATTGGAAACAAAGTCGGGCCAAAGTCAGGGCTGATTCATAGCTGATTTTTGGCTAACATAATTTATACAACAACAAAAAGAGAAGTTACAACTTGAAAAGCATCAATCAGGAAGGATGCAAGGTATTGCAATCTCTTTTACTACTCCCTCTTATTCACTTCACTATGCACTTCAGCTTTTTGGTCCTCTTAACATTTCTCCCAACAGATTGCTGCTGTTGGGCTACCCCACTGTTGCCACAGCTGTTTGAGATGTGCTGGCTTATTGAAGATGTCATAGGGAAGGAAATGACAGAGACCCACCTGTCACTGCACAACCTAGAATATCTAACGTGGCACTAAATGGCCATGTTTAAGCAAGTGGCTTGAAACCTTACAGTCAACAGCAAAACATGTCAGAACAGGTAAACTGCATTCTCATGGGATGTCTCCAAATTACCATAAATCAAATTCTGGGCTAAAGCATAAACCATTCCTGCCCAGCTGAGGCTATATGGGCTATTCAGGTGACAGGATTGTATTTTGGTACTGAGTATGAACCAATATTACCTTTATCATGGTGCTTGTCACTGGTATCTAGGCCTGTGCTGAAAGCCTACGCCTTGGCTCATCTGTGTAGCACTTTCTGACTGAGACAGTGAGCATGGATATGATCTGGTCATCTCTTTTGTGCTCTGTTCACATGGTGAGAGTAGAAAGGGGATCTCATAATGGCAGAGACTCAGTACATGAACCATCAGAGACTCTCATATTACACAGTCCGACCCACAGAACCAGCAGAACACGGGTTCGTTTACAGGTTTGTGTGTCACATGGCACTAGTTTCTTTCTTTTGAAGGAACTCTGGTTCCTGTCCCAAGTAGTAACTGGACAGAAAATTAAATGATTCAAATATTTTGAAACCTGAGAAATAAATAAGCCTGGGCCCCAAACTCCTAAATTTTAATAACTTTTGCATTAAGACTTTTACTGTGCAGTAACTACCATCCATGTAATACACTGAGAGACATTCCTCGGTTTCAAGGATCCCAGCCTTCAGAAACACTGAGATCTATATCCTTCCACCTTTATCAGTATTTCCTTCAAGGAGGTGAAAAAGGTAGCTTTGGCATTTTCAATGGCTGATTTATTTTCTGAGGTGAGGGAAATGTTATTATTTTCCACACTAGTTCACCTAGGTCTGTTTGTAGCACAAGAGACAACCCCTCTAATTACATGTTTTATATTTTTCTAAGATTCTAAGCCAATTTATTTCTGCATAAAACTGTATCTTTAAATTGTGAAAATCACTCCATAAATTCTGAGTTAGAACAGTCAAGGTCTGATACCTTATCTGTGCTCTTACTGTGTACAAGGTCACATCATCAGCATGTAGATGTACAGAATATTTCATGAACTATACAGCGTCGACAGGTCATTAATAAAAACTGCAAAAGTAAAAGCCCTCTAATTAGCTCCTGAGGTAACTTCGCATGTAACATTTTCACCTCAGATTCAACACCATTAAACAAAATGACTGGTGTTTGCTCTCTAATGTAGCCAGAGAACCATTCTACTGTAGTTAAACTCAGCCAAAT
Organism: Porphyrio hochstetteri; assembly: GCA_020800305.1. Classification (NCBI taxonomy): domain Eukaryota; kingdom Metazoa; phylum Chordata; class Aves; order Gruiformes; family Rallidae; genus Porphyrio; species Porphyrio hochstetteri. Next base: position 78,723,045 of record CM036905.1, on the reverse strand, counting down.
TGAGGGAAACTTAGATAGCAATATGTTGTGATTTATTGGATCAAAGGCCACAGTCAAATCAATATAGATAGTTCCAGCATAAAAAATTATAATGTATGTCTATAACAATATCAAGGTTACCTTGAAAAGAGCAATGTAGCAGGCCAAAAACATGACTAAAATAGGGTCAATACATTATCTTTGAAAGGAATGCTCATTAATTTTTGAGCAATTGGGAGAAAACAGAGAAAACACAAATAGGTTATAATTATGGCAGTACAACAGGGTTACTACAGCATCATTTCAAATGGTTGGTTATCTCAAATTGGAAAGTAGATATTATAATAAAGATCCAGCAACAGGTTTGGGAAGAGCTTACAGAAGGTATTTAAAGAAACGCAGGGTAATGTTCCCAGTGGCTAGCACACTGACTAGGAGGTGGGCTGAGAGAAATTTTTTTGTAGACTCAGTTTCTCTACTGCACTTCAGATGACTGAAATGACATTTTCATGAGTGTTTTTTAAGGCAAGGCAAAGCTAAGTATGCAGGTGTTATCAGATCCAACAGGAACACAGAAGGCAAAATAGATTATCAACTCTTCTTCCTACTAAAAAAAAAAATGTTTTCATATGGGAAGAGAGGAATGCAAGATAATTGGTGACACTGGCTGTGTTGAAAAGGAGTAACTGCCTCTTCCTGCATCAACTACATGCGATTCGGAAAAGGTTGCTAATCAGAGTGAACTGCTCTGAGGTCTTCAAGCTTGCACCTCTGCATGGAGGTTAAACAGGGCAAAGGCAAGTTCAAAACACCAGCAGGCAACATGCTCTGCTGTTAGCAAGCTCCCTGCCACAGCCTTGGCCCACTCCTGGTTGATATCTACATACACCCCACAGGGTAGTATGTGAAAAGACTATTTCCTTTTGGCATCATGTCCTGTTTTATTTAATGGTGTAGATCCAGCCCTTGAATCCAATCACACAGAATGGACAGAACAACATGTTCCCTGTGTGGAGCAGGGAGAATTCTCTATTGCAAATAATATGTTTGGTAAATGTTAGCCTTTCTTCTGTTTGCAAATTGCCACTGACTGATTTTTCATTAATGTGTTTGCCATTTGATCCTGTCTGATTAATAAGTTGTGAAAAAAGATATTTCAGTCTATGTTCTGGGGGCTTTTTGGTGAGCATATTACTCTTTACTACTTGCTATTCGATATTTATAGTGGTTGGTCACTCAAAATATATTTGCTTTGCTTCTGCTTTCTGGATTACTTGAGAGAGAAAAAGATTAATGAGAATTTGAGATAGCCAGAAAACTAATCCAAGTGTGAAGAGATTAGCATGCATATCCATGAATTACATTCCATAACCATCCTGTTACCTTAAAGCCCTCTGTGTAAAAGGTATACAATGCCTTTTATCAGTAGCTAAACTTGAATGACATATTGAAAATTTAAAACAACTAGAATTTATTTTAAAGCCAACTAAAAAACCTGATAACCTACTTCACTCTAATATGAGACATTAAAACTGAAAATAATTTGTGTCAGTTTATAACAACAGTAAATTTTTACATCTTTCCATCAGTCTATCTGAACAATGTGAAGTTTTATGTTTTTTATAGCTTACCATCCTTTTAAAATGTAACCTCAAACCCAATGTTTTGACATTCCCCTCAGAGAGGCAAGTCACCAGTCTTTAAAGGAGACTCTAAAATCACACCCCAACTGCTCTTTCTGTCACCCCTCATTTTCAGGGCAGAGGGACTGTGGTCTTGAACATGGAGCAAACAAATGGGCAGAACTGAAAGTATGGGAACCTGGGGTCTACTACTGATGCCGACTGACCATGAGGCAAAAGGGACGAACAAACAATGAAGACTTTTATGTCAGTGACTTTTCATGACACTAAGGTAAATTTATTAGACATCTGAAGAGGTTTTCAAAGGGCATAGAGTCATTGCTTAGCCCTAGACAAAGTGCAGTAATGGAGAGCGTATTCCTGGGAATCATTCTGCAGTGGCCCATAGAGGGTTCACTGCAAGACCTAATGGCTCTTTAGCCAACTGTCCTGTGATTTCTTTCTACTCAGGCTTAATAACTTTTTTAACAAGTTTCTTTGTACAACTATATATGAAGCTGGGTTTTTTTCCCAAGCAGTAATTGCCCCAAATATACCGGAATAGAGCTATTATCACTACCAGTGCAGTTGTTACCATAGTTCCTAAGCAGAAGATTGCAATAATAACCCAAGAAAGCACTGGTCCTGAGCACTCAGGCTGTGTCTAGAAGTCAATACAACTTCTTCCTACTCTACCATGGACCTGTCAGGTGGTGGTCTTTGTCTTACGTTCACCAGTTTGTAAATGGATAACAAAAATATAACCCATCCTTTTAAAATGTTTTCAGGTTGAGAAAAGCTATATTTCACCTATATTTCACCCTTGCATCCATATATGATTGGACAAAAAGAGAACATAATTGATATCTATTGCTAATTGTTAAGCCTAATTAAAGAACATGGAATAATAGTACTAAAAGAAAAACGTCTCATGGTGTTAGTCAAAACAGTTGAACATTTTCCAGATATCATTGAAAAGTTACCTTTGCATATCTGAATATAAGAGATACATAGAAATAAATATAAATAATTAGAACTTACTGGTGGTATTATATTTGATGAGGAAAATGCTAAAAACACAGTAATAAATAAATAAAAAGTAAAATAAAGTGTCAGTTATCAAGAAATTATTTCTTCATTATTACAATATCAACTTATTAATCATGTTAATAATTTTCTATTATATTTAATGTCACAAGTCCTGTGCTGACTGAGTTGTTGTCTGAGGTAGTCATAAGAAACAGTAACATCTAGGAACAACAGTAGAAAGTTAGTGGATCTATTTAGTTTAAATTGAGAGATGATGCAATTGAATAGTTGCTACTCGACATGCTGACATCTTTTCCTACTAAATGGAACATGGATAGTGACTAACACCAAGATAATGGCACAATTTTTTCCACGAGCAAATGAATAAGGATTATACCCCACAGGCAGCTCCCATTCACATACTTACCCAAACTGAGGTCCATGCTTCCATGTCTCCATGACTATGGCTACCCTTCCAGACCCAGCATAGCTTTACATATCTACTCAGGGACAAAATCCAAGTACCACCCAATGAATACGATGTAAGTCATGACCTAACCAAATGGTCAGCCATGGTTTCTGTCTCTCAATACTGTTAGTCTGTACTAAATTTAAGTGAGGGAGAAAGGCTTAAAAGTTTCAGCCTATCAGCCCTATTTTACTTCATTTTTTGTTTGCGTACATTTTGATTTCATTGGTTGACTAATTAACATGCACCTCTACTCCAGAATTCGTAGCTTAATGTTATTTAATAGGCAGTTACAATATTTTCTATTAAAATGAGCATACTCTTCTATAAAATAAGTTAAATTTCACCTCAAAATCTGATGGAAAAGGATGTTAAAACAAATTAAAAAACTAGAGACATGCACTATGACTATAATCTCTTCTACTGAACAGCATTTTCTTCCTTCTGGGGCAACTGAGATCCGGGCAATTTCAGTCTGACTTTTACTTATGAGAAGAGACATTCTTGCATGCTGTGTTTTCACTTGCCCAAACCAATCTGACTGATTGCCAACAGAATTATAGTTATGGATTAAATTCTGAGCTAAATTTGTAGACAATAAAAAAAAAACACCTGAGAGTAGTCCATTAAACAGCTAGCATTGGTCTTCCCAGCAGAAGATACATTTGACATTGAATAGAAGATGTCACATGTGAAGATGATTACAGAAAGTGTCTGTGGATTTGAAAGATTTTGCAAGAGAAAAATGTGCGTGGAGCAGATGCCACGATGAGATTTAGCCACAAGAGGCAGCAAACCAAATGGTAAGAGGTGAGGTGGAAAAGGAGATAAACCATTTTCATCTCAGCTTGCATTTGTTGCTTTTTCTTTTACAGTTTACAAATGGAGGCAAAGTTTTGCAGTTATTAAACACCAAGGTCCAGTTCTCTCTGTCTGGAGGAGCTGAGCCCAGGTAAAGAATGAGGCATTTGATCCAACAGAAATATACAAATGAAGAACTACACTATAATATATAGAAGAAAATATGGTGTTGCTTTCTTCACCTAAATCTAAGCCTTCATAGAAATCTGATGATCTTATTTAGTCCATAGATTAAGATCTCAGCAGAAATTTAATAAAATTACAATAAAGGTTATGTATCAATAAGGTGTCACTTGTGCATAGGGATGAAGTATTCTAGTCATAATTAAATTTCAAATCTAATTATAATTTGAGGAGTCCTTTTAATTACATTGCAATATTTTTGCTTTTGTAGGAAGATGATTGCTATAACATCTTTTATCTGTAATTTTCTTTTAATTAAAAAATGTAAATAACTCAAAACCATGTACTCAAAATATTTACATCTTAAATGAAAATAAACAAAAAGTGCAGGAATTGCTTCATCCAGGTCTTATCTACCAAATCTCACCTAGGTCTACTTTTTTTTTCTTTTTTTTTCCCTAAGGAAGCAGTGAATTTTATATTATTCCATACTTCTTTCACATAACCAGAAATGGCCAAATCACTTTGGTCAAAGAAGAAAAAAGAGTTTCCTCAAAGCAAAGGCTGTCAGCCAGAAAATATATTAATTTTTTTTTTCTCTTCAACTGATGTTGGGAATGCATGGCATCTTTTAAAAAGATGCTGGATACTTCCCTACACTGCACTCCTCCAGGCAGTACCACCAGACTCAGCTGTCCAATAGTACAGCAATTTTGTGTGCCTCTGCTTAATAATATTTACAAGCCTCCTTGTGCTTACATTTCTTTGGCCTTTTGTTTCTTTGAAGCACTTAGTCATCGTCAGTTTGTATCATTTGCTAACGCTGTGTATTGGTTGAAGCAGTTCCTTTTTCTCCCTGCCACTAGACTTCCTGATGTGATGGGGCAAGTGCTTTTTACTCTTTTAAAACAGTCTCAGTTTGCTAGAGCACTTCCTCCAGTTTGAGTTAGTCTTTCCTGGACAGAGGTGACCAGAATTTTACAAATACAGAGCAAGGTACTCCAAGCAGATTCCCCAAGGTCTCTGCGGTGTCATAAACCCTTCACTGTTCTTATGGCAAATACCCCTTTTACTACATATCAAGGTCAGTTTTGCCTTTTCCATAAACTTCTCATATGTGTGGCTTGTCATCTACAGTCATTTCCAGGTGACAGCTAGGGCTCTCTGTATGATCATTTATTTTCTGGTGTTCATCTATATTCTGTCCCCACTATGTAAGACCTCAAGATCAAGTTCTGGCTGTAAGATATATCCAGCTATGGTTGTTGGTTGGGTTTTTTTCTGTCAGCAATTTTCATTACAACGTTTTATACAGAAATTATTTAATCAAATGAACTAACACTTGTAGAGGAAATCCATTAATAATTTCTCTCAACATCTACCCTTCCTTTGATTCTCTGCTGTAGTAAATTCCTTACCCAAATATTTTAATCTACTATAGTACATTCCTTACTCCATTGTGTTAGTTTATTGGTTTTTTGTTTATCTTCTTTTATCCAGTTGGAAAAAAGTACTCAAAAATTTTAATGAAGCATTAACTACTACATATCAGTTCAGATAGATTAGAATGATCAACATTCTTTTGCTTGGTAGACCAGCTATTTTATGGAAGCAAGCTATCAGTTTAGTCAAGCATTATCTATTTTTGTAAACCCAAGTTGTATTTTATCTCATTTTCTAGTTATCCCATTTCCTTATTTTATGCTACAAACTTTGCTTTAAAGCCTGACTGACAACTGATGTCAAAGAACTAGGTTTAGAAACATCCAGATAATATTTTTCCCACTCTTAAATATGTATGTATATGAAATATATATGTATGCACATAAATAAGCATATAAGTTAATGTATGTATATACACATATATTCTATTTTTCATACAATATTGACCTGACTTGACAGCTCTTTCTACCACAACACATGAGAAATTAGACACTTTGGAGTACTGGAGTGGAAGTTAACTGGTATCCCAAGACTTTAACAAATTAAATTCCTTGAGCTTTGTTGTTCCCTATCATGTGATAATCTCCACTATCATTTCCATACCTATGCTCTTATTAGTTGACCCTTGCCTTTCATATTAAATACTATGACATCAATTAAAAAACCCAAATTTTTTTATCCCCCTTTTGGGACCTTACACTATTTTTCATCTCTACCCCATCCTACTGTAAAGTAATACTGTTTTGTCTTTTCTTAGTCTCCTCCTATTCATATGCCAGGGGAAAAAGAAATGCTAGTGATTTCATGTTATATTTTTTGCAAAGCATAGGCTAGCTTTACTACTAGCAATTCCTGCCTTATCAATACAACACATGACCTTTAATACAGATTTTTCTCTGCTGTTCACTCCTTCTTTTAGTTCCTTTTAGGCTTTGTGCTTATTTCTACTAGACAGGTAGTTTGCACACATTTTTTTAATCAGATAGTGTTTCCTCTTTTGCTGAGATAAAAATTCTTAAGCAATTTTGAAGTGTGGATTAAAGAAATTCTACATCAGAGTTTGCCTTTTTTAACTGAACCTTTGAACCTTCACTTATCCTGCCATTTAATTTAAACTTGATCAACTCATGGTCACTCTTTACAGAGGTTGTTTCTACCACCCTGCTCCCTTCAAGTCTAAATTAGCATTGATTCTCAGTTTTTCAGTGAATTTTTTTGAAAGAAACAATCTTTCTCCCATTGTATTCTGTTGTAATTAAACTTTATCATTATTCCTAGGATTTGATCTTCAGACTACAGTTGATCTATTAGTCTATAATTGCTAGCATGAAAACAAATATAAGCAGCACTCTGAAAAGGACTGGGTGCAGAAATTAAATATTCATTTTAAATTCAAGAAGAGTATTTACATGTATACATTCAGACATACGTGTTGAGTTATTCCTGGATCATGGCAGTCTTATGGACTGGACCAAACTGATTAAAGTGTCCTTGAATCTGCAAAAGTGTGTCATAAAAAGATGTGAGCATTTGCTAGTATATTCAGACAGGTGCTTGGATCACTCAAAATTAATAAAATGAGACCAATAAAGTCTCTTCATTGTTAATAGTAGTGGAGATTGCTTTTTCGCTCCAATGGTCTGCAATCTCTGCACAAGCAAAGAAGAGTGGCTGGTGAAGAACATGTATCTGGGTTACTTAATCTATACACGTGTCAGCAGGAGAGCAGGGAGGAAGCCCTGAATCTGTTCCTGGCCCTGACAGCTCTCATGCTATATGGGGCAGGAGGGTTGCAAAGGGGCAAGCAGAGGAGGCAGATGGTATAATCCACACTAAACTGTGTATACTCATAGTATACCACTACATATGGGCTGTCATACAGAGGTTTCTTAGGCTGCGGGTATACACCCAGTTTATCAATGTCAATGGCACTTAAGAGGTTAATGCTCCCTAGCTGCTTGCTGCCATTATTCTTCTGGTGGTGACCAACCCCGACAGTAGGGAATCTATGAGTTGTTCTCATTTGTTGCAGCACGGAATTAGACAGATTGGTTTAATCTGCTGATGAGAACAGTTTGAGCTGACCTTGCTGAGTCTGCACTGGGGCTGACTGGAGTATATTCACACATTGGCTTCTCTGGGCAGGACTGCAAAAGTGAGAGCTCACAGCTGGTAGGCAGCCCCCCAAGCAGCTGGGAAGCCCATAATGTATTCACCACACAGATGTTTGCAAAGTATCTATCTACAGCTTTATTTTCCAGAGGAATCAACCATGAGCTGCAGAGGGTCTGGTGTGGGTATCATCCAGGCCATTACCTTTTCCAGAGGTTTGACCCTCGTATGTGGGATACCTTGCATGCAAAGTAAGATAGAGGACAAAAGTACCTGCACGTCTTGATATCTCACCTAATTTCTAGACTTCAACTCCAGGGAAATGCTCCGGACTCCAGGGAAATGCAAAACATCTGTAAGCAGCTGGCTTCACAGCCAGTGGTCACTGGGGTACACCAGCACTCCAGGCTTGGGTTTTTCCTTCAGACAGTTATTTAAAGTTACGACACTGCAACTTACATTGGATAATTGCAGTGCTCTACTTAGATAAATGAAGTTATTGGTTCAATACCTATTAGCATTACCTAACAAAATCTTAATTAGTCTAGAATTGCCAATACCATTAGTGTTCATGTTAGCATATCAAGTGACTATCACCAGACATTTTTTTTTTTTAATCAATCCCAACTTTCCTGTTAACAGTTTTGGGGGTTTGGCTTTTACCTTTAACTTTAGCACTAATGACTAATTTTCAACTATACTTTATGCATCTGATACAACTTTGTAATGTCACTGTGCATCAATAACCTGAAGGTGATTTTAACAAAGTTCTTAACAAGGATTCATTTTTTAGGGCAACTCTTATAAAAAAATGTGAAAATTGTGTTTTCACATCGGCAGAAAGATAGCTCAGATTGGCATTCGTACACAGTATGTGCTTTGAAGACATTTCTGAAGCACTTATAAACCACTAGATCACATGAGGACTCTAAAAACTCTTCTTGTCTTGAATCATCCATAAAATAACACTTTTATGTTTACAAAGTCATCCACAACCAGCAAAAACTTTAGTAACTACAATAGATGTGTAACAGAATTAAAAGAGCCAAATAACTCAATTATTTGACTTCTATATTTCGTAGACTTTGATAGCATTTAGCCTTGGAGGGGGAAAGGAATAAGCCAAACCTGCAGTTTCTAGATCAGATGACTAAGATTTTCAAAAAATTCAAATATCTGACTCTGCATCTCTCCCTATTCTAGAAGCAGCTTGCTGATGGTGGCTAGACCTGAACAGTAACAGCACAAAGTTCTTCCTAAGCATGGTGCCAGAGGACAAAAAATTATGACAATCATTTTTGGATGGGATGCAGCTGAAGCAGTTGCCATTGCTGTCAGGTGTACCTCCATCAAAGGTCACCAGCCACTGAGGAGCCTGCAGGACACATGCTTCTCACCCATGGCAGTTCCCTTTCTCCTGGTGCAACCACAGTGAAGGTGACCTCCTGCAGAGGTAGGGGACATAACTGGGGAGGGAAAGTCTTTTGTTGCTATGGCCACATCCAGCTAAGCTGCTCGATCAAAGTCCTGGAGCAAACAGACAGACAGACATTTAACAGTACTGCAGTCACTGTTGCACTGAGACGAGTGAATAAAGCTGCTGTAAACATTTTAATGGATGGTTTATGGTCCAAATGATTCTGAGTGGGATTCTTTAAAAACATGCTGTGTTGGTGTAACTTAAAAAAAAAAAATCATCCTAAGATTTCATGTGATTTCAGTAGGAACAGAATTAGGGTCAAAGCCAAACACCTCTGAAAACCGGCCCTTCGCACATTCAGAGCAGGGAGGAGAAAGGAGCAGTGTTTTCCATTTAGCATGACCATTTCAGTGGCAGGCAGCTAACAGAGTTTTCTAAAGCTGCCATCTTTATGTAGCTGAGCTTCCTTTCCCGTTTTTTTTTTTTTTCCTTTTTCTTTTTTTTTTTTTTTCTGGTTTACTTTGTGTTTTGTTTAATGTGATTTTTTTGGACCAAAGAAACAGTTACTGGTAGTGCTCTTTTGCAACTTGGCTCTAGCCAGTGTCTCTGGGTGATCACAAAAGCTTACGTTATTTTGCAATAACTCCCATCCTGAAACACAGTACAAGCACAGCCCTCTCATAGAGGAGCTCAGGAGTTTCCTACACTAATTGTACCCCGGCCAGTTGCTGATTTTCCCGCAGCAGCACAAGCCAGACTTTCTTGCAGGCTGTTAATATTTTCCACTCCAGTGCCCAGTGCCAAATTCTCCCACGGCTTGCTACAAATTTCCTGACAAGATACGCTTTTAGCACAACGTATGGGGGATTCACACAGGCAGCCAAGGCCAGGCTCCCACCTCCCCACCAGCCAGCACCAGAGGAGGGCCTGGGCAACAAGATGGGGCCTGCCCTCCTTGGCGTTCACAGCGAACACCCTGGGTACGGCAGGCTTGGGCCTGTGTGGCTGAAATCAGAGAGCTGTCCTGCTGCAGCCCTCCCCAAGGTGCAAGGACACAAGGTTTCTCAGGGAAAACAGACACCAGTGCTGCCAGCATCCAGGGCAGGGCTCCAGGATAGCAGTGGTGACTAAACTACGCCAGGCCTAGAGGAGCCCAGGGGACAAGGTGACTCAGAGGCACACCTTCCGCTCCCCCATCCTTCCCCCACATCCTCTGGCACAGAGGGAGCCAGCCGCAAACCGCGGAGCGCACCCACGGCTCCCTGGAGGGGACACACACCGCTGCAGGGTGTCTGTGCCCAGAAATCTATCCCTGGCCTCCTCTGCCCATGTCTGGAGCTGCTGTAGGGCCGGACACAGTGGGACACTGGCCAGCCGGAGGGAGACAGCCTTGTCCTCAGGGGCTGCTGAAAGAAGAGCTGGGAGCTGCCCCAGCCAAAGGAGTGCCATGATTAAAATCTGACCTGGAAGAAGCAAAGAGAGAGCAGAAAGTGTATCTGTGCTATCCAGGAGACAGAGAAAGGGACAAGTTTTTCTGGTTCCTGAGAGAAAAATAGGCCTGCTGTTGCATCCATTTTGGGGGGCTCAGCATGATGCTCTACAAGACCCGAGAACCACTCATGTGACTCATTTGAGTCCACTCATTCTTACTGTAACAAAAAGGAGAAGGAAAAATAAAAGGGGGACAAAAGCAGTTTTGGAAGTTGCATTGCTATTTTCCTGAGGGGGCTGGGGAGAGCAGTGATCTGCCTGGCTGTCAGCACTGGGGAGAAGAGGCCCAGTGCAGATGCAGGACCTGGGGGGATGGCAGAAGGCTGCCTGCCACCTCTGCCCTGCCCACAAGCATCACCTGGCCAGACATAGCCACAACTGCACCACTCCTCACAGCAGAGCTCAACTGGCCATTGCCAGCCTGTCAGACCCAAGCGAGTTTGTATAGGCCTGCAGGAACATCCACTGGAAGGGCATCAGCTTCACTGACAATGCTTTTGATATTGCAAAATTTCAAGCTCCAAGTCCTGGAGTTAGAGGATGATATGAGGACTTGTGCTTTTGGTTTCTTATATGCTAGATTTTTAGCCCTAAAAAGACCAAAAGGCTACAAGTGTGATCTACAAGCGTGTGGAAATGTGCGCACAAAAGAGACAAGCACAAAAAAATCCTGAGCTAACCAACAATGTAACCACTCATGACTTAAATTTGCCTTGAAATTTTTAGATGGTTCTGTTTCTAGCTCTGACTCACAGCTCTTAAATTGCTGGAGTTAGTGATACCACATAGCAAACAAACACCTCAGAAAAAGCTGTAGCATGTATTGCCATCATTCTGCTAGTAAAGAGTGTGTTCATCTTTAATAAAAGCAGCAAGAAAGAACAGCACATCATGATGAAAGCAGTAGGTTTACAACACTGCACATGTAGTTTCCTAAGATACTCCCCTCTTCCTCTGTCACCTGGCCCCAGGGGTGCTGGTGCACACACGAGCACACGTCATGACCCTGAAGCAGGGGGTCTTGCCTGTTCCCTTACAGATCCAAGGCAGGACAGTGGGGGTCGACTAGATCAGCATTTAAGTAGAGAAAAACAAACTCCCAGGCCTATGGTACACCCCACGTCCCTTATACAGAAGTAGCCAAGAACAAGTACACAGTCAGTAATGCATACAGATTATTGCAGATTTCCAAAATAATATCGATTTCTTTCTGTATCCTGAATGTATCCTAACCAACACAGAGCTGTTTCCCAGTCTGCCGCAGCCTGCTTGCTTCAGTAGTTCCCACAATACTGTGTCAGTTTATCTTTGCTGGCTACAGCTCTCGCAGTCTCCTGCCCTTTACTCTCTACTCACAGATCTCTTTCCCAGACAGCTACTACTTTCCATGCAGCAGAAGCAGCCACAGTCTCTAAAACATATTACAATTTTCCCCAGTACCATTGTCTCTGCGTTTGCTGCTGCTTTGGAAGGGCACAACTTCTCCCCACTTGCTGATTTCCCTTTGGTCTTCCAGACATCATCTCACATAATTTTGCCATGGCTTTACTGCCCGATCACTTGCCAAACCACTAGTAGCTTTTTTTTCTGAGCTGCTCTGGAGAGATTCTGTGCTTCGGTTCTGTACATGCCTCTCAGCATCAACTTTTTTTCTCTTGTACTCTACCAGCCAAAGTTTATCCATATAAAGCAATGTACAACACACCATTAAAAGGCCTCCTTGCCATAGTGTTCCCAGTTATTTTAGCTCTAGGCTTCTGTCCTGGGTTACTATAATATTTTTTTAAGTTCATTTTTCCAAGATCAAGTCCAAAAATATCTGATCTGTCAGGCTCTGGTAGAATACTGTAGAAATACCTCTGTAAAGTTCAGGAGTGTCTACATGACCTACAGCTTTTGTTCCTTGTTTAGTACAAAGTTTGGAAATACTGAGATCTAAGCATTTAACCCCAGTTGTTTTTCCTAATTTGCTTGACAACCCATTTTGGCAGAGACCTACCATCTTCTCAGTGCAAAGAACTAGATTACTTCTTTAAAGGACTGGCAGGTAGTTACACCCCCTCATAGAAATACTTAAGGAGTAGAACATGACAGCAATATTTGGTTCTGGGCAATAACTAATTAAAGCCCTTAAAGAAAAGCTAGCATGAAGATGGACCAATGTCAGGAGTTGAGAAGTAATAAGGTTACCTAGACTGTGCAATAGAACTTTTTACAAGACTCTGAGCCAAACGGAGCACCAAAAGTGATGCTATTGCATTGGTGTGATGTAAAGCTAATTAACACTGATGCTGGTAATGTTGCTTTCCAAAATGCTCTGCACTGAGCCATGCAGGTTCACTGCTTCTAGTTCCACTACTCGAGAACTGTGCACCATATTCCCAGGCTTTCTAGCTACTCGGGTCAAGTTTAGAACCATGTAGTTAATTAAGGACAGTAAATTGTCACTACTCATGAAGCAGAACTGTAGAAACAATTGCGGGGTGCATGGGGGATGGCAAAGGGAATAAATTGAGATGACCCATGATTTTTGTTTTCTCAGAAATAAAGCTTGTTTGAGGAAGATGGACACACAATGTCATTTCATGAAGGGACTGAAATAGCATACAGGGCTCTGGGAAAGTGGCAACATCTTCATCTCAGAGCTTCATCTTCTGACCATCTACTCCTCTTAGAACAGAGGAAGCATCAAAAAGACCTATAATGCATTTGAATATCATGTAACAAAAACTATTAAGCTCCATTAATGAGCAATCTCTGGAGTGAAAAAGACCTGGTATCAGCTTATGGTCAAGGATTTTATTGGACTGTAGGATCATCGAGGAACATATTTTAAATCTTGATTAATTTTTTAACTCTGAGTGTGGACTCTGTTTCTTTTGGCATATGTAGTTTGTATTTTGAATAGGTAATATGACATATTTATGTGTGAGATTATCAATTACTGTGCGATGAGTGATTAAATTTATATGTTCAAAACCTGATTGACTTTCACTGACTGTTTCCCATTTAAAGAAACCCATGCTTATATGGAAAGCATAAATCATCAGCCCATTCTTAAAAGGCAATGATTGCAGAATAATAATTTATAATAGCAACATTAAAATAAATTATTCTGCTTGTATAGAACAGTTCCTGCACACACTAAAACATCAATGTGGGAGAGGTAACAACTAAGATTACTTTTGCTTGTGATTGTGTTTGCAAAGACTTGGGCAGTAGCGTATATGAAATGGGCAAAAGCTTTCTGTAGTCCCATCTAGCCACACTTCTGGCAATGCAAAGTTTACTCACTTTGAAATGTTATACTGAATTTACACTAATTTTACACTAAATACAACATTGTGCTGGTTCACTACCAGTAACAGCTAGAATTGGAGCAAGACTGCAGAAAGAGAGAATCCAACAAAGAACTTTGGATGGGTAAAACAATGTAACAGAGAACAGAGTAAATCCCTTGCTTACAGAGCAGTAAGTGAAACAGATGTGTGTATAGATAATTCACTAGGATTTTTTTTGTTCTTGCTGTGAAGACTAAAAATACTGTGTGTTGACCAGACACTTAGCAAAGAGATTTCTAGATGTTGAGAGTGCTGTGGGGTTTTCCCCAAGGACAGGTGATACAAAAGACCTAACCTGTAAATCAAGGCACCTACTGAGAGTTTCTGCTTAAGGCTAGGTGTCAACAGCACTGTCATTTCAGTAGGCTTAGTCATTTCACTCTCTCATATGTCATTTTTCTCAATTTCAAACCTTATGATCCTGAAGGAAAGCTTGAAAACAAGAGCTACTCCTATAAGGTTTTGCCACATCCCCATAAAGAGCGCGCCCTAAACAATTGTGCAAATGTCTTTGTGAACTACACGTAGATCTCAGCTACATCACCTGCATGTTCTCCACCAACGTTTTCACAGAGGAAGACCTTGGCAGAAAAGAAGATAAAAGCAGAGCAGGCCTCTCTTTTGAACTCTAAAACCTCAAAAGACAGGTTTCTCTTTGCAACAGGTGATTGCAATGCAAAGGTAAGAGCACAGAGAGGAGCGACACCTCATCTCTGCATATTAGAAACCCTAGTTATCTGTTGGCCCTGTCTATCTCACTACCCAACCCCTTACTCCAGTGCTGTCATACAAGAGGAAAAAGGTGGGAGAATGATCCCAGCCTGCTGGGAACCTGTCCTTGCAGGAAACCTCCCAAGTAACATAAATGGCCACAGCAGGAGAGGGGGGTGGGCTACTCAGCATGGTGTACCTAAGTGCATCCTCTATCACAAACAGCCTAAATGACTATAAATTACCACAAACAAAGCCTGTGGTCATTTTTTAGTTCCCCTTCAAGTAAAGCTTTCCTTGACTTGAAGGAAGGAAGTGCTCTTATGTTAACAAAAGGTATCTGAGAGGAGAATATACCCCTTGGCTTGTTATCATTGTATTGGACACTAACTTGGCAAATATGCTCCCAAACAGTTAGCTTTAGCAACAAGAAAGTACAGCCAAAAACCATGTTGGCTTAGAAAATTAGTATGTTCACATAAAGTAAGAACTGACCTAAACTAAATTGTTATATTCTCTGAGATTTGCAAAAAAAAAAAAAGAAAAAAATTAAAAATTGTTTTTGTATGTCTCTGCACTTCAACACTCACTGTAGAGACTGCAGTTATAGGTTCTTTGGAAATGCAAATTAGACAACAGTGCCTGATTTTGCCTGGCACAAGGAAGGGAAGCGCTAAAATATTTTGTGATGGGTCTGAGCCAGAAGTCTAGAAGACTAGATTTAAAGCTAGAGGTTTAGATCGATCTTTGAAAGAAAAGCTATTGTCACAGATTTTCTATTCCCACTGAATTCAGGACATACTGAAATCTCTTGACAACTGATATTCTCTTGAGATTTTCTACCTCCCAGTTTCCATCAATTTGTTCAAAAGTACTACCTCATTTCATGGTTAGTTCTGAAAACTTGCATAAGAAATGTGAGATCAAACCACAAAGTTTGGATAGTGATCTGTACTTCTTGCAAGTTTGTGGGGAGTATTAGGATCACAACTGCTCTACTTCGAGTAACTCCCACTAGGTCTGAACTGGAAAATAAAACTAGGCTTGTCTGCAAACACTGGCACAAACTCTGATCCAAGTTATGTCCAACAAAATAATGGGGGGGTGTAATTGGCCCGTTTTCCTGCTGGGACTACTTAATAGATATACATCGATTCCATCACTGAACATTTGTAAATTAATGTCCATCCATTTTGTAGTGCTTTTCTAGCACTGCCCTGTACTTTTACGTCAACATACATATTTCTATTCAAGAGATCATTACTATTATTTTAAAACAGATGGTTTGAACATAATCCACATAAATAGTAGATTGGCACTGCCAGTCATGATGGCATGTGTAGAAAAGAGCTGGCTGATGCAACAATATTTAAAGATTAGCAGTCTGGGACACTACAAATGACAGTGTCTCTTGCCACTGAACCCAATGCTTGTGCTACAGCATTCAAATAAAGGCACAGCAGTCATCATGCCAAGAGATCTGATAAACTCACAGACTAAAAAAACCCCAAAGTTTTACTGTAGGTATCTACTGAAAACAGTGGGGGGTGGCATAGAGCTCTCTGTAGAAAAAAGATATGAAGCTCACACTCCTTCCTGTCCTTGTGTTGGCATCAACAGATGGAGGGCTTATGAAAATCTGTGCCCTGACCACTTCTGTGAACATGCCAGGCATGGCTTTGGATTTTTCTCTGGGCCACTAGGAAATTACCATTAATATAAAATATATAATTGTTTAAAATTACCTATAATCAGTGTCCAGTAGAACCTGTGAAAACACTGCATATTTTAGAAGCTCTCTCCATTTATGTGTGCCCTGCAGCTAACCCTACTGCAGCTGTAACTATCTCAAGTTGCAGCTGATCAAGAGGAATGCAACATCACTCCAAGACGTCAGTTGTGTCCATGACACTTCATCAAAATACCCACTTAATAGCCCTCATCTCTGCTGCCTGGCCAGTTCACTCCTTCTGCCTGGGTTGCCACGCTGACTCATCTCCTACTCATAATCCTGTGCATATTAAGGCTGGCGTATTAATTCAAGCAGTTCTCTTGGGTCTGGCTTGCTTGCAGCTGCATTGGGTCTTCTTGATTAACTTAGGTCCACACTTCTACCTACAACAGCATTTAGGACCTGGTTGCATTGGTCATTAGGTAGCAGATGCATGGCTTGCTTGTTGTTTTGACACATGGGTCCTTGTTTTGGCTCCAAGGGCAGCATTCTCACTGAGGTCAGGGAGGAGAACCGAGACCCATGCGACACCCCATAAATACTAAGTAACAGTAAAACCAGCAAGGCTGTCAGTGCGGCTTCTCTCACTGGTTAATGGAAGGGGATAATGTGCTAGTTCAAACAACAGAGCTAATAAAGGACACATTTTGAATTTCAGTAGCTAGTCAAAAGACTGAAAGCTTCAAGAGCACGACAAACCCTTTGAGGGTTTACATGTGATGCACATTCACAAGTCATGAAGTCTGCCCACAATGCTTGTTTAACCACATGACACTTCAGTAGAACAGCCAGCCGCATGTTCAAAGTGCCACTGCTGCCTTCCTGGCCATACACTGACATGCCTCAAGGGTACTGAGGGGGTTTATTCAAGAACCAGGGGAAAAAAAAAAAAAAAATAAAGGGGGAATTAAAAAAAAAAAAGATAAATTGGTTGAGGACTTAGCTTGCAGACTCCTAAGACCATTACAGCATACGTGGAAATGTAAAACAACTTACTGTGCAAGCTGTAACACACCAACAGAAAAACCACTTAAAACATCTTCAAACTATCAAAGTCAGAGATGATTTGATAGAACCTCACAAATCCCATAATCTACTGTAAGTAGTAGCTAAGACTTTGGCTTCACCCATGTGTCTGCAACTGGGGAAGAAGCAGGAGGATAATTTATCCAAGTCTGGGGTAATGAAGTGTTAACAAAAACCATATGAAGTTATTACTGCAACCACAGGCCGCAGAATGTGAAGGAAGGAGGATCTCAGGAGACCTACCTATTTTCAGTCATCTCCTGCTTCATAGTTCATCAAAAGGTGTTCACCAAAACAGGAGGCAGCAACAGAAATTAAGTGATTCATTAGGCCAATGAACAATGCTGATCATATCGTCTCTAAAATACAGTCAGTCGACATTGATATATACATACTTTAACTCATTCTTCCCAACTTTATTAGGTACATATGTCTACAGCAGACACAAATGAAACATTCTACAACTAGGCTCCAAGCCAAAAACTAATTTATTCTTTAATGTGGTAGTGATTACTTGGTGGTTCCTTGAGCAGAGATGACAGGTCTGAGCTAATGGAGTTGTACTGTAAGTTAATATAAATCATGACAGAGCAATTAATTACAGAAACCACTGCAAATCCCTTTGTTAGTTTTCCCCATCACCAGAAGGATTTAATAATGTTCATTTTGCTAAGTTCCAGTGACATTTACAAGTCTTAAACCATTTTTAATCAAATCAATATCTCTGGCTGCTAAATTTAGTTGTGCTTTGCTAGCAAGTCCTGGAATGCATCGATACTAATGTTTCCTACCTTCTGTTCAAGTAAATTGTACTGAAGCCCCACACTTCCTCTTCGTTTGTTTACATTGAGTAATTGGGATTTTTTTTTTTTAATGAGCAACAGAAGAAATAAGTGAATCCAAAGGAGTTTGGAGACAGTGACCTAGACAGATATACAAATACCGATGCTTATGATGCATATCACGTAGTTGAAAAAATTTAAGGAAATTTCCCTTAATTGGCTGAAAGCACTCCAAAGAACTGTGGCTTCTTTGGGAACTGGGGCGCTCAAACAGAGCTATGGGTAAGCCCGCCTGGCTAATACAAGATACAGGGCACAGTGACCTCTTTCTGTGTTCTTGGATCTGTTACCTAAGTGCCCAAAACACTCGAATGACACCTAATTTCCATTTATCTCAATGTGAACTGAACACATACCTAAATACTGCTGATGACTGCGGGTGGTGATCTCACATATTGTTTTGCATGAGAGAGTCTCTGTTTCTCTGTATCTCGCATTTAAAGCTATAATCTAGGGATAATCACACTCCCTCTGTTCATCATATCCACTTAGATTTTAAGTCCTTTGAGGCACATGTTGTCTATAATTTTATGTGCATACTATGCCTAACAAAAAGGCAGTTGTGAGGCCAATTGCACCACATGAAAATTAGCAGAAATACTAATAACAGTCCTGTATGATTCCATCTAGGGACCTTTTCCAGACAAGTTGCTGTACAATATCAAATATTTGCAAAGCCATTTGAAAAGTGTCATTACAAACATCAAGAACAATGAGGTTCAGTCTGTGTTGCCCTAAGATGATTTTAGTTTTGAAATGGACTTTTCTAAGAGAGGAATTAGAACCATTATCTTTTAGCATGGTTCTTTTCATTTACATGTTTTTAATATTATTACCACCAACCCTCCAAAAATACAGCTGGTTTCTGAATTTTTCAGCAAAGATATTTAATTTTGTTCTGAAAAAGCAAAGCACAGAATTTTACCAGCATGGGATTGTTATTTTGCTCTGTCTTTTGCAGCGACAACAACAAAATCTGGAGAGGTTTGACATTCGGTTGCATTTAGATCAGTATCTTTTTCTTCATACCTAATGAACACGTTCACAACAATGGCTCTCAGATCTCTGACATCCTCAAGGGACTACACATAGGTCATGGACTCTGAACAGCAGCACATCAGCACGGAATGATAATAATAATAAAAAAAATAAGAAGTAAAACTTCAAAGTCACTGCTAGCTACACCGTTTCTTCTTTAGAAACCTTATAGCAAGTTCTACCTTATTTATTTCATTTCAGGTACTTATTTAATTAATTTTGGTTAGATTTGGCAATAATGTAGTAATACAGTTCCTTGGTCTCTAACCTGTGTGCTTTTCCCCATAGACAGGAAAGCATAGCTTTAGCTTTTCTATTTTTCATTTTTCTGCAAATGTAAAAACAAAACAAGAAGATCTAAAGAAAGAATGGTAGAGAAAAAAGGAGAATCTGGACTTTAAAAATAGAATTACTCCCACTGAGGTTCAAAGGCTGAACTGAGCCAGAGTTCCTCATCTGCACTTTCCATTAATGTTGGGTCTTTGTGTAAATAGTATGGATTGGTAACTAGAGTTTCATTTCTTTTGTTCTTCCTCCGGACAATTGCCTTCCATTTTACCTCAGATGACACCAAGTCATTGTGACAGAGGCCCCCAAGACCTTGCTGTGATTCTGTAATGACTTAAATTCCCCACTTTCCCAGAGTGCACTAAGACATCAGGCTTTTATGTCTTCAGCTGCTGCATTAAGTCCTAATGGAAAATTTCTCTCCTAACTTAAGAACTACCTTACCCCCCATGAATAAACAATGACAGCATATGGATCAAGAATGACCCCTGATACATCTGTCTTTAATGGAGGAATCACTGTAAAAATTGATTTCCTTTCACCCTCAAGCAATAAGGTCTTCCCTGTGCGGAATTAAATACATACAAAGCATACGATATATTCAAATGTAGTACTGCAAGTAAAGGCATTTCATTTAATATGCAGCTATGCTGGAGGCTCAGACCAATCTGAGATTCAATTTGCATTATAATTCTAAAAATAATAATTCTCTAATGAGAATATTTGAGTGTATGTAAGTGTGCAGACATAAAATTCACTCTAGGAAAAAGAAAAAAAGACCAAACACAATTGATTTTCTTTGGGGGTCCTTAAAGGAACCAAAAAACAACCAAAAAAAAAGACCCCAAATGAAACAAAATAGCAACAAAAAAAAAAAGGAACCACACGAGCAACTTAAAGGAAATCAGGAAATCAAAAGCTGACCTTTTTTAAAATTTGCTTAGTTGACTGTGTATTTTCTGATGTAAACACTGGAAGACATCTGAGCAGGGAATGTATTCCCTTTTGTATAAGAACAATATACATGGCATAGAAAAATCATGTTCGACACATTATTGGCTAAACGCAATCTAACTTCACCTGATGATAATTCCTGTTGCAAAGCCCATTTTAATCATGATCAGGAATTTTCCAACTTCACACTAAAACCAGTAGAAATGCTTGACTGGATCTGACAACATTGCACCCCTTGCAGTTTTTTAAAGGTGCTAGAATTTCTCAGCAGTGTACTACATCTATTGTCCAAGATAGTATTGCACTTACAAAGGGACAGTTATTAATAGAATTAATATTTTTATTAGTGGGTATTGAAAAAAGGCTTTCAGTTTTTAGTACTAAAAATTATTGTAGTTGATGTTGTTGTTTATCCTTCAGTCAGAAAAAATATTTTTTTACAGAAAAAGCAGCCACCACTGAATACTAGACACCACTGATTCCCCACATCTCTCTTTTCTGGATGGAAAATGGACCAATAAGCAAATATTATTGCACCTTCTGGATACAACCAGTAAAAAAAAATGAGCTGAAATATCCTGTCCCTCTAAGCAGCTACTTTTTCCTGTTAATCTGATACTAAGTTCCTTCTTTCCGCTATCACAGCCTATCACCACATTGTAAGAAACAATAAAATGCTTACTACTGAATAGTCATATTATTAACTAGGACTAATGTGTTTTCACCTTCATGCTATTCTAGGATCTGAACCTCAAAATACGGTGGAGTAAAGTGCCAGCCCATACTACAAATTATTTGTATCACATCCTGTTTGTCTAATAATGGCTTCAATTTTCATTCAAAGTTTTTCTGCCCTCACAAAGAAAACAGATGTCTAAGCTAAAGGAAGAAAATGAAAGGTGTGCTATTTTAAAAAGACATACCCAGATTTTAAATTTGGCCACTCCCCATAGCAGTATACCCAGTTCAGCACTGAATTTTTACACTAAAAATTTAACTTGACAGAATTAAAGGGTGTGTATGTATGCGTTTGTATAGGAGGCAGAGATACTCTTGGTTTATCCTCTAGATGCCGTTTGATTTTATTTTGAAAGGCATTAATTTACTTTCAAGATGCTCTAAGGGCAGAACATGAGATTTTGGGCTGCTTTGGGGCTTTTTTTTGTCTCCTGTTCTCGAAACCTCATTCTGGGAAGATGCATGGCCGAAGTCTTTCCCCTTCTTCTTGCCCTATGCAAAAGCTCCAGTAGAGCAGAAGGTTTCACAAAGACATCCTGCCATTTCCACTGTCATTTTTTCTTTCTAAATGGAAGGAATAATCTGTATAGCTCTTCTTCCATTGGCAAAAGGATTAAATTAAAATTCACTGTCATGCTGCCACGCAGGTATAACAGCAAACACAGCTGGTCCTTACTGTCACTAACCTCCACAATTATCCACCATGCCCTGCTTCATTAGGCTCCTGCCCTGGTCAGTTGGTACTCCATGCTCCTCAGTAGAGTCATGGTACATCTTCTACTACCTCCAGGAACATCACTTGGAGAGAAATGGGAAAAAGGAGTTTGCAGTTGCTCAATGACCCTGAATAAGCCACTTTTTCTTAATGTCTAAGCATGCAGAGCAGAGCACAGCCTTGGGTGCCATTGAGAACTCTGGGCTGTTTCGTGTTGCTATAAATATTGCAAAGTATGTCTGGAAGACCTTAGCAGTGTAAAAAAACAGAGAGATAAAAGCATTAACATAATAGATCAAGTATCAGCCCATATAAACACAGACTCTATTCATGAAGGACTCACATGGCCACATCAAGGGTGACAGCAACAATCAACACAGTGTGTAGGTGTAAGGAAAAAGCAGTATTTCCAGACTTCTTCCTTCCTTTCTTAATTCTTTCACTGTGTTTACTGCTTCTTTGGACTGACTGATAGCTGACTTGGATAGCAACACACTGGGAAGAGGCTTAATTATTTGATCGTCATTTTGCTTGTATAATTTCAAAAAAGAGCAAATTCTTCATTGTCTGTATTTCCAGTAACTGCATACTCTATTTGGACTTAACTTCCGCATCCGATATTTCCAGATATCAGGTCTCCCTGCTCCTCTAAAGGAAGCTGAGGAACAGATTTATCAGCGTGAAAGCCTTATTTTCTAGATGATGCTTGGACACCATGAGGATGGGAGCATCATGACTATTTAAATGCTTTTAAGTTCTCTATGGCATTTGTATATATTATATATATATGTGTGTGCACATATAGAGATATATATATACACACAGTGTATTTGTGCAGCACAAAGCACAGAGGGTTGCCAGCGTAACTGAGACCCCCCAAAGTTTATAACTGGCCACCAGTATATGTCTATCAGCAAACTCCCCGTGAAGTGGCAGCTCACAGTAAAATCAAAAGGGATCAAAGTTGGCATGCAGCTCTGTCTGGATTCCATGTAAATAGCAAACCTGGGCGTTGCTGCTCCTTAGGCAAAGGGTCTTTACAAAGACACATCCAGAGGCTTGCTGTGCAACACTGAACACGTACATCCCTTGCACTTTGCTCACTGGAGGGAAAACACAGCGCTCCATGCTACCAGCCCAAAGAAAACAGCACTCGCATTTGAGGAAGTTTCCTGAAAAGCGCCCAGCAAAGGATAGGATGACATGCTAAACCGATACAGACCTGAGACAAAGCCCATTTGAGTAATGGGCAAGACTATTTCAGCACTTCTCAGGTTAGTTTATGGAGATAGCTTACAGTAAAGCCAATGGTGAAGAACTGTCACAAAGATAACAAACTCTCAAAGGAGAAAGGAACAGAAGTATTTTCTGTGGACAGATAAATCCGATCCACTGTTTTAATGGCTGCATTTCTTTTTTAGCCTTGCAAATTGTCATCTCAAAATTGCAGTACCTTAACATCCAATGGACAAGTTTTCCTCCAAATATTAATATTGCATACCTGAATAAGTTGCTTGTAATGAGGTTTACATTTTAACCTTACAATGCCTTTTTTAATTCAAATAGTACTGACCATTGGAGGGAGTTGAAGAATTCAAATATCCTAGAAGATGGTTTGATTAGCAGTGGTTGTTAAATTTTAAGATCAGAGTGATTCCTTCTGCTCCTTGCTCATTCTCCTGCATTCTTGCTTTACAGGAAGCTCATTAATAGATCAGTTTGCCCAGTTTGTCCTCTGTTTCATTATGCAAAATACATACGTTTCATTTACCTTTCCTGTGGAAAAATCAGTTATCTTCAGCCAGATAAAATGACTTCTTTGGGTTTCTTTTCAACCCCTGAACAGCTCAAAAATCTCTAAAATCTCAACTGGTGGTAGAATATCAGGGAACCCTGATGTGTGCCAATTGCAATGTAATGATCTTTATGTTCACATTTAAATGGGAAGTGCAATAGCTTAGAAAGCTGACCACTAGGCAAACCTTACATTGACCTGAAAGGAAAATAAAATAGTTTAAAAGCTCTCTGAACATTATCAAAAGATCTATTTGACATAGAAATTAAAGAAGGAATTCCTAAAATAGAGCTTTAGTCCCCAACTCTTTGGTTTTACAATATCTATGGGAATTAAGTGCAAAAAGTGGTTTTGGTTGCTTATTTCTTGACTTTTCTTAGTAAAGGTCCGTCTCTCTCTGCACTAAATAGATCAGAAAGTTCCAAGCCTACAGATCTGCTTCAATTTTTTTCTAAAATAATTGAGAACTCATCTGACCGGTCTCTAACAAACATACCAACACCCTACAAAGATAGCACATTCTATTTATTTCTATTTCTTGGAGATGTACTGCAGACTCATACAGATGCATGCAACACTAGATTTGAATAATGACAAATTCATTCCCCTAGCTGATCGCGATTTAAGGTCAGCAAAGCATTTAAACACAAGGTTAATTTTATGGAAATATCTCTGTCCCCCCTGACTTTTCAGGAACTAGAAGGGACCACCAGCATGATGTTCAGCCCTTGCATGTTAGCCTAGCAGCCTGGTGGCTTTGATGATTTTATTAGCTGATAGAACATGAGCAGATATTTAAGAGGTTTTTTGTTTAAAGTCTCGGTAGTGTTAATAAATATGTCTGAGACAAATCTTCGTGCAACTGCCCCTGTCAATTCAGCATGAATTGCTTGCCTACTTGCAAGACCAAGATTCAAAGGGATATGACAATAACTGAAAGCTGGGAGAAGACTGAAGCAGGGAAGGACAGGAAGACGTCAGTATGTGTACACATTCACTTAATACATCAGTAAAATAATTTGACTTTGCCACCATCAGAGAAATGTGTGACTTGTTGTCTTATGAATCTCCTATTAACTACAAACGTTTCCATTGATGAGATTGGTGGAAACAAGGACTGCAGGAGAATCCCTGCTGGCAGCTACATACCATATCACTTCCAGGGAAATTCACAGGAGAATGCAGGATATGCACTGCCCAAACATGTATCTTAAAGTATACTGCTGCAGAAATACTACATAGAGTTTGAAAATACTAAGTTTATTAAAAGAGTAGAATTCACTACTCTTATCACTGAACCATTAAATTTCTTTCACTTGACTCTGATTTCACTCTAAGTCAAGAACAATGTCTGTTTTATAATGTATTGCAAAAAACCAGCTTCATTATTCCAGGATGTTGAAGCCTCACCTCAGATCTGCAATGTACAGAAACACCAGAACAAGTTTTCGATGATCATCCTTGGGTAGCAAACAGATTAGTTATTACTGCAAAGTTCTGCCCAGAATATGCCCCATTTCTGTGCAGGACATCTAGCCATTAACAGGTATCAGCAGACTTCTTCATCCAAACTTCTGATACCACAGGAGTTGTTTCTTTTAGCATCACCTTAACTGCCTCTACACTTGGCCACAAGGACATACTCTATAGCTACATCCAAGAGCAACCCATATGTGACATTTTCCATTTACATAACTCTCACACAGCCACAACACTGAAGCACCTTCTGGTTAAATGGAAAGAAAGCAAACAAATCATTGTCTTGTTTTTGTTTCCCTCGTGTACCCACAGAAGAGCTTCAAAAGGAAATTTTGTCTGACAGCTTCCTCACTTTGGTGGACTGTGGTAAGCTAAAACACGATTGTCACTGGAGTTATAAAAAGATAAAGATAAAAGAGTTTTATCCTAAGGAAACAAGAGAAAGAACTCCATTTAATTCCATATGAGAATATGCATTGTTTTCTGGAAGTTTGTATGATCCATGAAACTAGAGCAAAGTTCATGTTAGGATTAGACTTCCAAAAGGCTTTGGAACAAAGCCAAATGTTTCAAGATACAATCTCTTTATGTTTTAATGGAGAGAAGATGCCATCATCACCTCTGGGACTATGTAGATTATAGCAACTTGTTCAGTAAACTTTAAATATAACCTGTAAGTATAAAGATATCCTTGACTGAAAAGCTTCACGTGGTGAAGAACTGTTAC
Organism: Porphyrio hochstetteri; assembly: GCA_020800305.1. NCBI lineage: Eukaryota > Metazoa > Chordata > Aves > Gruiformes > Rallidae > Porphyrio > Porphyrio hochstetteri. The sequence continues at coordinate 78,697,110 of CM036905.1, read as the reverse complement.
ATCTTTACATAACTTGTTACGACAACTGACCCTCTACCATGAAAATCTCCCTGTTATTTGTTCTGAATTTTCTAGCTACTGGACATTGTAGTACCTTTTCTTGGGCTATTTTGCTTTGTTTTACTAGTTTAAACAGCTATCTTCCAGAAGTCTTTTCCTTATGGAGATGCTTAAATCAAATAACCCCACCTAGCCTTGTCTCAAATAACATGGTAGCTTGTGCTTCTGAAGTTCGTAAGAGGCATGCTTTCCAGACCACTTTTTGAATTTTTTCCAATTTCAGTGTTCCAGCTCACACAGTTTTCTTTAAATAGTCTCACTGATTCTGAATACAATAGTAATTTTACATTCCTACTCCTACATAACAGTTTCAGCACATGCAGCCAAAGATCATTTTGTCCTCTTTACTCAAGTTTCTTACTAGGAGCTAATTTTCAATTATTAATTCTAAAGACTTCTTATTGCTGTTCTATCCTCAGTACAAACCCTTGAACTGTAAACATGGCTTATGTTAGTTTTGGACAAATGAACATATATTTAACAATGTTAAAAGGTATGTTTGTTTAAACATGCCCATTATGTCAAGCAATCCAGACCTCAGTGTAACAGGTGACCTGCTTCCATTACAGCTTTTCACTTCACAAACACTTGTATTATTAACAATTTCAGCCAAGAGCTGTTTTATGTTTTCCAGACAAAAGATACCAACTAACCAGATATGAACTTATAAATGCCTTCTTTAGGTGATGATTCCCATTTAAAATTCCTTTTGAGACAATTTTATTAAGATTATAATTAATTTAATAAGGATGAAATTAATTTAACTTACCCTTTTAACTTTTTACTTACGTTTTTGCTAATTTTTTTTCTTCAGGACTATGTCAAATAGAATAATTTTCATTAAATCAGCACAGCTACATTGCATTAATACACAATGAGATTAAGAGAACATCAGGTATGCTTGAGAAAACATTTTGCCGTGTATGATCATTCTGGCAGGCAGTAATAAGGCACTCATCCTTCCACTCTCTAATGGCAATGTCCACTCCAACTTTTCTGTAATTTTTCCAGTATTCTTAACTAGCCTACTCCAATTATTTTATTTTATTTTTGAGTATTGGGATGGCATTACCTTTTTTCTGGTACTCCAGCATTTTGCCTGTCTTTAAAGATTAATTCAGTATCCGCAATCTTACTTTACGACAGCCTTTGGCCAATTCTTTTGAAAGAATTGGCATTAAGTTATTCAGTTCTGAAGATGTTGAAACATTTCATTTAAGCCATGGTTATTTAATCTCCTAGATATTAGCTGAAGGTTCACACTGAAGTATCACACTAAAATATAATCCTGCTTATTTTCCAATTATAAAAATAATATCTATGGATTACATCTGTACATATATAGCTTTAAAAAAATTCATCTTTAACCAATATTGTGTGTATATATTTACTAAGATTTTATTTGTTCTTCATGGGTTTTAGAAATACTTTCCTGACTTTGGTACCCTCCTGGGCACAGAGGTTTTTTTAATTGATGTATTTAGGTTTTTTCTACTGGTTGATTTTATTTCCTAAATGTTGGTTTATACTCACTATGATGAACTTCTCCTTTTTTGATTTGCTACACACTGTTGTCGCATAGGCTTTTTTGATTTTCAGAGGGGGGTTTGTAACTGTTTTCACCTCCCTTTTTAGTGGGATTTTTTTTCAGCCGTCAAAACCTTTCTTGACTGCAGAGCTGGGGTTTTTTTGGCATCTAATAAAGCATTCTTAAACAATTCCTAATTATCATGCACATTCTTGTGTTTAAATTTTTCCTCCCACTCAATTTTGCTCATGATTGTTTTCCGCTTTGGGAAATTGGCCTTTTTAAAGCACCAAGAATATAATACTGTTTGCACAAAACAAATAAAATTAGATCATGATTGCTTGCACCTAGGCAACCATCTAGTTCAGTGATCAATTCATCTTTATCTGTCAGAATATGCAATTAGGAATGTCCAAACTTGGCTGCAGTGCCAACACTACTAGTTTTAGAAACTTATTTTTTGGAAGTGGCAGCATGAATCTTCCAGCATACATGCAATAAACTAATACAGCAATTCTTTGTAGGACAGAGAAGTGGTTAAAAAGTTGCTTCCTTTCCTTCATCTCATAGTCTGTACTATAGTTCCCTTTTTCTGTGTGATCATCAGCAAGCCCTTAATTTCTTTGATGTTCACTGTCTTGTGCCAAAAGCTAGCAATCACTAACAAGACATAATGAAGTTATACCTAAATTGAAATGATAATATACACTCTCTGGTGTTGATGTAGGACATGAGCTAAATCTTTTTGGGACAGATCCTAGCACAGGGATCTGATCGAGACCTGCTAAATACAGGGTTCAATAGTCCAGCTTTTATTCGCCATTTATTTTGCCTCCAAATATGGAAAACCCTATGGAAAAGTTTTGTTTGTCATCTTGAAACACAGACCATCTGAAATACAGCTTATTTACAGGTCTTCCTAGTCCCTTAGAAAATAGATTTCTGCATTGTGAGACTGTCATTGTGTGGTTAATATTCAGTATACTGCAATGGAATCAAGTCACGGCAGAATATAAAACTCACATTTTCCATGCAAAAATATAAAAATGTATATATCCCTAGATTTCAACTTTTGGGGTTTTTGCAGAGAAACTTTAGAAATGCATTAGAGAGACTATCTTCTGCAGCCTCATCTACTTTACAAAAGAATTAATTTGTATTTTTGTGGGAAAATCGAAGAACACCAGACAAAGAAATTTGACTCTTCCTGTAGTTTTAATTCCCAATTTTTCCTAAGTTTGTGTTGCCAAGGCATTAATAATTAAACCACAGAGCTGGCATTAGAATGGAACTCCCAACTCAAAAAGTGCTGAAAAGCCAAAAGGTGGTTTTTTTGTGGGGTGTTGGGGTTTTTTTTAACCCCAAAGAGATAGCTTCAGTTTGGAAATTCCAAAATGTTCCCAAGGTAGGAACAATCTGAGCAGAAATATGCTTCTCAGAATTTTTGGCTGCTGCTTGCCCAGCTGGCAGGCTGCTCAGATGCTACATTTGGGGAAACATAGAACCCAGGCAACAACACTGCTAGGGAAACTGGTAGACCAGAAGAAGGAAAAACTCGCCTAGATGTCAGGCACCAGTTGATAGGAGTTCTGCAGGGGAAAGCTGCAAGCAAGGCAGCCCACCTGGTAAGCTTCAGGGTTCATCATAGAAATAATTTTGTCTGAAAATCTGCAGATAAACTGTTGAATGGGCTGTAAGGTTGGTGGAAATCTTGCTATCAAAGATTGTGGCAGGGAGAAATGAATAATATATGCACGAATGTAAACAGCTTGAGTGTTGAGTCAGCTCTTGTTTTAAAATATTGGTATGCAGAGAAGCTCCTCTCTCAATGACCTCACAAAATGCTGCAACATTTCACACTTGCCTGAGATGTATTTAGTATTTATACATAGGTGTGCACAGAGATTGAGCATACGATGGTCTGTCTTACGTCTGCCACCCTCCCAAATTAATTTTTGTCATAGAAATCATTCAGAGTTCATCACTGGTAGGGAGCCTGTTCATTGAAACTCATTATTGTTCTAATGAATTACACGTGAGAGCTGTAAGTGATTACATTATAATAGTCAGACTCAGCCATTCAATGAAAATTTAATTACAGAGTACAGGGACATGACAAAAAAATCCATGCCTGTGTTCTGGAATGTAGCCTCCCCAGCCACAGCTGGCTATTGAAACTCTTCATGCAATTATGCTTTCTCTTAATCACACCCATTTTTTAAGAAACAAAACAGGAACTGAAGTACGCAGCAGTTGAAGCAGCTCCCCTGCCTGCCCTTCTGTCGGCAATTCTGAAGATCTTTTGTTCACTCTTTGGGTGATCCACATACCCAAAATCTCAAAATATCCCATTTTTGATGAGTAGAAAGGATGGGATCGTGCCAACCTAAGATAATTGACATCTGTAGAGTTACATGAACTAATGGTAAATGAGGATCCCCTCTTTATGATCACAGAGAAGGATTCAAAGCCACACTACTGGATATATTTTAAAGCACTGGTACAGAGACTTTACCTTTGGTCTCCTTTCTTCTTTTGTAAAACACCACATCAAATCAATGGATTACTGTAAGCAATTACTAGTTTGCTCTTTCAGCAGGGTCCACAGTAGGATCCATGCTAATACATATGTCTCGGTGCTAACAGTATAGAGCCTGATGGGAATGACTCCTAGGCGTGTATCTGGGGCTCTCTGGAGAAGCCCAAAGGCCTCCTGAAATGGCTTCTCCTTCTTTTCTGCCTGCGCCATTTTACAACCAATGAAGAATCTCCCATCTCTACTGCAATAATCAGATTACAAACCAATGCTACACTTGAGCATCAACCAAACTGTCCTATTAACAGGGAGTTCTGTGCTGAAGAATTCAACCACAGGTATCTCATTATTCTTCACTAGTTACATGAAAAGGTTGATAAAGGAGAGATCTATCATGATGAAAACAATCCCTGAACATAGGGTATTACAATAATATCCAAGAAACACCAATTTGTTGCTTATATAATAACAGTAATAATCTCTCAGCATCAAAACATATTTTGTTAACAAGCATGGAAATAACCCTCATAAGTTATTCCCTAAATCATGGTGACTCTTTTACTTTTTGTGCCTCTTTACAATGTCATTGTGAAAGAGTAAAAGTTTCTAAGAATTTTTGTATTTTTTCCAACAGTTTTTGACATCCCTTTGGGAAATCTATGGAAAAATCTAGCTGGAGAAGTTTAAAAACAATTATTGAATGTGTCTGCTTCAATATCCACATCATCCTTTTTTAGCAATTTTTATAAGATGAGAAACAACTTCACCTTACACTTGAGGTGCTTAATAGAAAGTCTTTTTTGTCCAAAAGGTGGGGAAAAATGGGAGAACAGGGGTTAGTAACCATGACAGACAGAGACCATTGTTCCCTTCAGTGATCATCTAGGAGTCAGAATTTCTTCACTTCCTTTAAAAAAAAATTACTCTTCTCATAAACTCGAATTATTGCTAAAGTTATATCATAGTCTAATGAGATAATATAATTGCTAACGCATGCCTTCAAATCACATACTGTGATTAAAGCTGTGTATGTTGCATGAGCACTATGGAGTGTACATCTGATATTAGCCGGTCAGTGTTATTAAAATAGAGAGGTTATAACCTGCCAACGTATCACCCTTGCTGTGTTTTCAGTTTATTCTCTTTTATATATGCCCACAAATGCCCTCCCACACAGAGAGTTCACATTAGCTAAGTCTGTGGGCACTTTAACGGTTAGAGTGTTTGACAACACATATTCGCATTAGGAACATTTCCCAGTGGTGTATCAATGATGTTCAAAATTAAATCACATCTGTTTAACGTTGCACTTGTCATAGTCTGCAAACTGCAAAGACAAATTTACTGAATTCAAGTCACTATGGTCTTACCAAAAGAAATGGGCACACCAGAAAACATCTGTAACCACGAGTGACCGCATCTGGAAATCAGGAAGGTGTTACTGGCGTACCTCACCATCAGATCCCCTTGGAAAGGGCTTCTATGTTTTCATGAAAGTAGCTGAAAGCCTGTGCCTGATTCTTGTTTCCACCTGAGGTGCAATTATAAATAGTGTGCTATTTTAAATACCAGAGTTTAAAAAAGAACCTATTTTTACAGATTAGCTCCCAGTACTTACTGGATGTCAGGGGTGTATTGCAAAAGACTAGCATCATCTCACTCAGCTGCTGCTTTAAAACAGGCTGGAGGTTTCTAAGGTGGCTGGGCTTTGGCTGCAGCTCTGCTGCAATCACTTACAGATGTGCACTGTTTTAGGAGGGGGAGAAGGTTGCTTTGTTAAAGTCGAAGTATTCATGGGAAAAAAAATTAATCATAAAAGCCAGCCTTCTCTGCCTTCAGAGAATGGTGGCCAGGTCTGGGATACTCCTAAATAAAGGGTTAGAGTCTAAGGATGGCTCATCCCAAATAATATTTCACAACACCTTAGGGAATATTACAGATAAGCAAGGAAGATTGAGACATTGGGACTATTATTCGGAGTTCCCCTTACACAGAAGATCACAAGACTTTAGTAGGGGAGGATCAGCCCTTCTAGGGTTTCTTCCCATGGTAGCTGTTAGGATTCTCATTGCCCTGGTGCCCAGGTCCTGCCATCTCTGACCAGCCATCTTTCTCATCCTCTGCCTGGGGCCCAGGGGCTATCCTCCCAGAGCCCTTCTCAGCTCTGTGTTGCTGAAAAGAAGAAGGGATGCTGTCTGGGGGAGAGAAAGAGCAGAGGCAGTGAAAGGGAAGTGAGGAGGTAGACAGGAGCCCATGAATGAGAGGCAGTTTGGCCAGAGACAGAGCAGAGCATGAAACCAGCATGACTATTGTAATTGTACCGGTACCTGATAGCTTTGGCATTATGAAGTGCTGCAATACTGCCATGCTTTAATTCCCATCAAGTTTACTTCATGAGAAACCGCAGAGGATGGTGGGTAGAAATTAAATGCAGTGATGGATACACCATATATAAACGTTAACAAAGCCCTGGAAAGAGGCTCCTCAGCGAGGGCATGATATGTTAGGTGTGCTGCACTCCACCACAAGCAGCATTGATATTCCAGTCCAGGAGAAGATTAATCTGGACCCAAAAGCCAGGACCCTACAGCAGGATTTACCACAAGCCGCAAGACTTGTTCAACACTACATGCTTTCTATTTTGCTCTGCTTCTGTCCCCTGTGGATGCTAGCACTCCTACATTCATCAAGTACAGATTTCCATGTGCCCTGATCTCCAGCTTTACAATTAAATCACAATTAAAACACAGGATTACTGCTTGCCAGTTCTCTCCTCTAGCCCCAGAGGATGGCAGAGACCACATACTTAGCTCTGTGGCTGAGAGAGAGTTGATAGGTTGCTCCGTGACTGCTGTTCATAACACCTGTCAAAATTGGTTATATTTTGGATATCAGTTGGGTATGTTAGATATGTATGTGTCAGGCAGCCTTCATAAAAGGCATGTAAAATAAGGAGCAAATCTGCAGGACACAGAGTAAGCTGAAATCATAAAACCATGATTCGTGTGAATGGTACACAGGCAGAAGCATAAGTACATTTACATGAATTTGATCAGGCGATACTACACGGTACAAAAAACATTTTAAAAATCTTTCAAACTATAAAAGAAACTTTTTCTATCAGTGCAATTAAAGAAAATATCCCAAACCTGCTGACATTCTGTCAGTGTTTATCTAACTTGAGAAAAAGAAAAGGTATGTGGACTGTTAGCATAATATTTTCCACTATTGTAGGAGAATCTTAAGTTTGGACAATTTTCATATAAATAGGATTTTATAAGTTGGTTATGATCCAAAACAGAGTATTTTAGTAAGTGAACCACTTCACATTATATACTAGAGCAATTAATTATCCTTTTAACAAAATTGATTGTAGCAAGAGCACACTTTTCTCCCCAAGGAAAAAAAAATCGTACAAAATTTTAACCAATTAAAATCAAGGAACTAATAAAATTCAGCAGCAATTAAAATGCAAAATGTTTTGCTCTTTTAATATGATTTGCTCTAATTCTATTTGGAAAAAGCAATACAGAGGAAATAAGCTCTTTGCTATATCTGGCAAGGAAAGAGAAATAAAAGAAATAAAGGAAGGGATGAATGAAAAAACTTGGGTTTTTTAATGTAGATTTGATACAGTAGTGATAACTTAACTTGGTTCTAAGTACACTGGGCAATAAATAGCCTCATAAATGTGCTGGGTAAACTCTGAGGATACAGCAAGGAGCCATTTATTGCCTTGTAACCTCAACGGCAAACTGAAATTATCTCCTAAATAACAGATTTTCTAGTTGCACTGAATTATTGTGTAACAGAGGGGCAATAACTTCCCTGTATCTCTCCCTTGGTTACCAGTAAAATGAACAGCATGAATTAGTTCCAGGTAATGTTAGGTGTCACCATTTTTAGAAAATTCAACCTTGAAAACTTTTCCAAGTTAACAAAACTGAAAACCAGGCTGGATTTTGTGTTCATTCATGTGGTTTCCAGGAAAAACATAAAGCAATTGCTACCTTCTGATGAGACTCCATATAGAAATTCATCTATATATCCTATGGCAAAACTGGCACTTAAACTATGGGGCACCATGACATCACTGGGTAAAAAGCGACGCTGACTGGTGACACCCAAGCTTCGGCGTCTTCTGGGGGAATTCACTGCTGGTGGAATTAACATTCAATTTGGCAAAAAGCAATCTGAAAACTTCATGAGATTTTTACCTCTTCGTGCTCTGACCTGTCTTTATGTGAAATCTCCACGGAGTACTTGAGAGCTGCACTGGGGCACAAGTTGCCCCTTGGAGGTGCACAAGGTGACTCCACAGACCAAGCACCTCCACAGCTTTCTCGCCAGGTTGCATTCAGTTGTAGTGAATGAGGTGATTAGCTAAAGGGTACTTAGAGATACATAGATAAGTTTCCTTTTTTCCTTTTTCCTTTTTTTTTTGGGGGGGTGGGGTGAGGGGGAGGCTGTTATGGGGATGTGACTGAAAAAAACCCCAGAAATAACTGATAATACAGGAGCTCACAGGTTACATACATGGGTGTATTAAATTCAGGTGATCTAAATGTCACTAATGAAGGTACTCTTGCAATCCAACAACTGCCCAGTGATACTGAACTATGCACTAATGAAAACAATGTTCTCGTGCACATTCCTGAATGTCAAGCAAAACCTAGTTCAAGTTTTGGACGAAGATTTATTTTACCTAAGCTATCTCACCCTAAGTTATCTGCATCTGCTGGTGTTCTTACAACTCGCTAATGTTGGTGTCATAACTAGGAGTTAACCAGGCTTACAAAATTCCATATATGGAAAATAGCAACAGATAGCATAGAAGAGAAGAACAAAACGTTCTTTGTCAAATGCAAGTTCAAGTTTTCACTCAGAAATACACAAAGATCTATAATAATAATATTTATCTATCACTTATCTAGTATCTTAGACATTTTACAATGAAACAAACAGATAAATTAATTCCCAAGTTTCAAGAGTAAAACAGTCCAAGTATAAAACCATAAATAAAATCAAGATACTATGCCAAGAGCTTTCTGGAATGGAGATGGTTTTTATTTCAAAACAACTAATGCTGTGTTGGTCCACAGTTCAAAAAGTCATATAGGCAAAAGTACTGGAACACATCAAGGGGTCTTGAATATGCCAACTGTCCCACTTCTCTCTTAAGGGGATGAATATTCATGTAAAAGAATTTTTGCACTTTGAGGTCTTATTGGCAGTAGAGGGAATTGTAGACCTATCTAAATAAGGAGGTAAATCAGTAACCAGGTAAATTCTTGTTGCTGGTAATAAGCACATGGATTGGAGGGAATGGAAGTTTAATTGGGTTTCCCAGGCTTCAAACACTGCTATGTGAACAATCACCAAATACGCCATTTTTTTCACATGGCCCGTGTGGATTCTGGAAAGAAAGCAAGGCAAGATAGGCAGCATAGGTCTGGTAGGATAAGGGAAAGATGCCTAGCCCGAGGCTTTGGCAAGAAAAAAACCATCTGTGAGCTGAATGTGCTGCTTCTGTTCAGAGGATCAGACTCTTCCCTACATTTAAATATATGGCAATTATGCTAAGAGAATACACTGACTCCTTGTCACCAGGGTTTATTTTAGCCAAATAGAAACTAACTTCAACAGCTCCAAATTATTCTTATTAATTAGTTTAGGAAGCAAGAGTATAATGTAGTCAGAGGTTACAAAAAACATCTAGAAACAAGTTATTTTAAAGTCTGAAAGACAAAAACTACTGTTCATAAAATTGAACTCCAGCTTCACTGGAATTTTGTGGCATGCTCTTGGCATATCACAGTTCCTTACACAGCTGAGTTTCAGAGATGCCCTTCAGACCTTTTCTGAAAAAGTAAGCAGTTTTGTGGGTAAGTAGTGACATACAGTCCTCTTGGCAGTAAGATTTGCCAAGTAAAGCCACTGGATAGACATGAGACTCTCCAAAAGATGAAATGCATAATCAAAGTAAAAGTTTAGGCATGACACAAACAATATTATTAATTATGTTGGACGTGCTCTGCCAAAAAAACAGTTGAGCAGGGGAGAAAGGCACAGAATGTCAAAGAGAAAAAGAGACAGAAATAATACCATCCAGGAGATACCCCACCAGCATCTGCCAGAGAGACTAGAGCAATAGCCAGTTTGGCTAGTGGCCAGTACCATCTGTGTAATATCTTACGCTATATGAAAAAGCGAGCCAAACTGAGGCACTTCATTTAATACCAGGAGCTCTCCACTCCACCTCCGATTCTGTGGAACATTCCCCTTCCAAATTTCTTCCGAAAGTTCCAACACAACAAAATTACACCAAGAAATAGAAAGGTTTCTTACCAATAGAACAACTTTGAAATCAATGAATCAGACAATCATTTGTAGGTAATTTTCAAATTCTGAAGCTGCAAAGATGAAAATGCCTAAATCTGAAACACAGCTGCTGTTTCTGCCTCTTATAAAGACTCTAAAATTATGGATATCCTCTTACTTAATAAGTACATCCATAAATGGGTCCTATCAATATGGTCAAATCGGATAAAAGAAAAAACTAGCAACACATTAGGGGAAAGTGCATCTTTTCCGTAATTCTGTTGACCTCAATGCTTGCTTCTGACTACTTAAGTTAAATGGACAAAGAAATTTTACAGAAGAAAGATCTTTTTGAAAGCAAGATTAGTAAATAAGAAAAAATAACGCAATTTCTTTTTGTTAGCAGAAGAGTGAAAAAAGTTATGGAATCAATCCAGTGTGTATTAGCAGTGCATTTCTTTACAAAAACTTGATGAAGCACATACATTGCCTTATCACAGCTATTAAATTTTGTCTGGTAGTCAACATGCCACTTAGCTTCAGGAATTTGACATGCACATCAACCTCCTGAAGAAGTACTGAAGATTTCAGAAACGTCCCAAAAGACTCACGACTTTGACTTCATACTTACATCCATTAAAATAACAAATGTTTGCCCAAGAACTTCTTGTTGGAAAGTAGCAATTTGCATGCCTCATTTGAAAGTTCTTGCGGGACTTAATCCAACAAGGCAGTGAGTAAACACCACAATACAAGGACAAACAGTATGAGTGCTGAAGTCTTTTGCTCATTCAGTGAAGCCACCTCTGATGGTTTATTTTGCGACAACATACAGACCTAATAGAGTAACCTTGGCAGAAAATAAAGGCTCTAAAGCTCTGCGAGGAGACTGTACTGTCCTCTTTGTCAGGTTCAATCCTCCATCTCTGCTGCAACCTTCCAAGTCTGCTAGGGATATTGCTCCTTCGTAAAAGATTTTAAATTCTTCCCTTTCTCCATTTTGGCCTCTTCAGACATGCCCGACTCCTTCCTGCATCAGAGGTTTGTTCCTAGAGAAGCAAACACTATTGGGCGTATTTGTCCTTGGGGACAAATACGTCCTATACGTATTTGGGCGTGTAAGTCCTTGGGGATGGTCATATATTAACATGCTGGCAATTTCTTTCTTTACTGGTGTTTACAAAATAAGACTAGCATGACTGCTCATAATGTGAAATTATTTGAGTGGTTCATATTAATAAATCACTAGTCAAATCTGTTGTGAAGTAAATTATTTCCCTTGAAAATAGAGACAATTGAATGAAGTTTTGCTTGGACAGCAAGGTGCCATGAACAGTTTCAATGTCCATCTTGTAATTTTTATTCAGGGAATTTTAATTAACATTTCCTGAATGCAAGCTTCTATGCTAGCTAGAGCCTTTGACTTCCTCTAAAGCCAAGAATTTAAAGTGCATTTCTTCTGCATTGGCTAGAGATACACATAGATCATTGCCACTAGAGTCTGCCAATTTTTCAATTTATATTGAGCAATTCTGCATTCTCAGTTCAGTAAGTGACTTGAATAATCGTACTTACAAAAAAATGCTTCTCTGGGGAAGTCAAATAAGGGAATCTGTACAACATCCTCCAGGTAGCAAGGCAGTATTGCCCCTAAAAAACACATATATGTAGGTATATATGTACATATGTAAGTTTATGTTTTATATGCAAATATATATTTATTTCCATGGCCCTTATTAGCACTCCAAAAATTATGCAAAGTCCACTGAAGTCTGTGGAATAATTCCTCTGTGTGTCAAATGCAAACTTCAGGTGAACTAGTAGAATTATTCCATAGATTTGAAATGCATCCACTTGCAAATGGTATGTGGAAATCTGCATCAAAGTCTCATAAGAATTAATAATCACACACACTGACAGAATTCCAAGGATTATGAATATTATCACAGATCCTGCAGGAAGATCATACTTAGATATTCTTACAGAACAAGAAGACTTGGTAAGTTCACACATAAGTAACTTTACAGTTTTCTCATAATGTGGTCCAGCATATAAGAAGGAAGAAACTATGTATTTGTAAAGAAAAGCAATGTGGTCACTGCCACGTTCTAGTTACCAGTTCAAATGAAAAAGCTAAGCAAGTTCTCCTGACAACTAATATAAAATCGATTATACTGTGCCAATTCCAAAATGCAGATTAGACACTCTTACTGCTGTTCTTTGCCTGTGACATTTTATCCATTTTTTTAATCTCCTCTTACAACTTTATCTCAAGATTCAAATCTTGTGCCATTTCCTACCTTTCTTACAATCTTTTCCCCTAGAATAAGGTTTTTAAATCCTTCTTTCTTTCTGTGAAAAATAGCACTTTACCTTACTCACTCTGACCTTTCAGTATTCCTAATTTACTTGGATGGACAATTTCCTTCCCTACTCTTATATCTTTTTAGCAGGCAGTGAAAAAGTACTGGAAACAGTAAGCCCTTAAGGGTTGCCAGCACTTAAAAAGTTAATGTGTTGTTTTCTTCCTAGGGGCTAAGTAGGATGGCTGAGATCACTGTTGCCCATGACACCAAAACTGTGCAGTCCTAATTCCATGTTAACCAAGATTCCAGGAAAAAACCTCCCCAAATTGTTGGGCTAAATAAATAAATAAATAAATCCATTAAGAAAAAGACATTCTGATAATAGTTTTGATCTAAACAGAAAGGAAGCCTCAGTATGAATCCAAAGGCATCTATCATGGCAGTTCTGTGATATCATTAAACGCACGGAGCTGTAGATTGTCAGAAAAGCAAGGCAAGTTAAAGATTTGCAATATTTCAATATGCAATAAAACTAGAATTAAAACTTTATAGGCCACTTCTTAAGCACTTTTAATGGACTGTTAGAAATTACCTAAGAAAACCATAATATTTTACTTTCTCTACATTGAAAAATGATCTTCCCCAACATGACTGTCAACATGAGGCATTAAATATACAGAACCAGTCCTGTTCTGGGCTATTAGATTACTATGGCAGGTAAATGGTGCAGTAATTAAGAGCCAAACTTTGCCTCAAGACAAAAAAGTGCAACTCCCAGTGAAGCACCTGAGAAGCTTTGTGAATATGACAGCACTATACAAGAGAAAAGTAAAATGTATGTTAAAGGAAGACAGATGAACAGTTTTTCTAAGGAGTTTACTGTGGGCAAGACAAAGACCATGGTAGCCCTGTTGATTTTAAGGGAACATTAGATGGTCTCTGGATTTGAGAAATATATTCAGTCAAAAACCCTGTGGAAAGGAAACTACTAAGAGTTGTTTTAAATTGTATATTTGTGTTAGTTAGGTTATACATGCCCTGTGAAATAAAGGCCTTTGCCTGTCGTAAATAGCAAAGCTTATCAGTACAATCTTTTCTAAATCTCTTTTCTATTATATTTTCAGGTTCTTCCTTTTGGGATGCCCTGCAGTTTTTTGCAAGCTGTCAAGGCTGCTGCACAGAGGACTGATCAGCAAGGCATATGCAGCAGCACAACCCTACACCCCATGGCCATCACCTTCCTCCCTGAAGCTGTTCATTCGGGAAAGATCTCGCAGATCTTTCTTGTGCAAAAAAATAGACACCTTTGACATGATTCTTCTGTAACTGCCTTTTCAGGAAAAAAATAAATTAAATAGTTCGTAAACAAGTTTGCAATTAAAACCCTTCCAAATTTTAAATACTGAAATTGTGGCATGAATATTTCACCATCATCAACTTTAAAAGGCAAAATAGCCCCCAGTAAAACATGTTGAAAGTTTAAATACTATCATTATATTCCTTAAGTCATTTATAAATATATACAATATCTAAATATTTATCATTAAATTCTACATTTTAAAAGCTTCTTTTATTTATCTTAAACATACACTTCCTAGTTTCCTACTAAGTGGTTCAATAATATATTTGTTCTATGCAACTGTTGAAACTAAAGCAAAAAATAAATCTGTGCTCAAGATTTTCTATTTGCTAATATATTAATGACACATTTTAGCTTTTGTCAGGCTCAGTTTAAGGCTTCTAGAAGTACACTGACTTTCACAAAATGGATGTTGGGCATTTTCTGACATTCAGGCATACTTTGAGGTTTTCCTAGCCAGGCAACAACTCCAGAGATACTGAATCTGTAGTTGCTTTAGCCATTGGAAAATGAGAGTTAGTGATCGTGACCATGTCCCTGTCGTACAGCCCACTAAGGAGTTCAGGATCCTGCACTGTAGTGTAATCCTCAGTGCCATCAAGTTTTGCTGATCATTGCACAGCAGACAAGGATCCTATTAAGCCAGTAGTATAACTTCTTTCCAACATCCTCATTTGCCTTTGAAAAGAAATTAAGAGTTCACCTGACATCATCAATTTTCTATCCTGCACTGCTGAAAATAAATGTGGCTTAGTGTAGGATTACCCTACTGAATCTACAGAAACTCTTGCTAAGAGAAGTACAGGACTTTATCTCAATTCATCTCACCTGACTCTGAAATTAATGACAGTTGGTATTATGAATGTCTCACAGATATCGTCCTTTATCATTGCAGCTTTTGGACCTCAGGTGAAGACTGTTAAATAACAAGTCTCCATCTAATGAGCCTGATTATCAATGGATCTGAAATTGAGGAGGAATGTTAAAAAAAAATAATACAGACACTTTAGTATCAGTAGATGAACTTTACAGGGCATTAAACCTCTACATGGAGCTAAAATCTCTCAAGAAATTAAAAGACATGCCTGCTCAGCTCCGAGGCCAACTCATCATACATGATGGTGTGACAGTGAATAGCACCACACAAGCAGAAGTGGAAAGCTTCATGCTCCAACCCTGCCTGCTGAGGCAGAGCCTGCTCTGATGTGCACTGTGATTCTAGCCGTGATGATAAATCTACCATGTGAGTGGGAGACAGCAGAGTAGGGCTGATATCATATATTCAGAATTGAACAGGATTTCTGGGGAATTTGGCATGTACAGGCATTAGTTTAATTTCCGTTCCCTTCTGGGGCAGGAGCTCTTGAGTCTGCAGTGAGTTACTCTTTCATCCCAGCTCCATTGTCAGGGATCGCCATCCCTCCTGTTGCACTGACTATGTCAAGCAAGGGACAAGGATGCTGCTGGGATAAGGGCTGTCCATGCAGGGTGCTGCCATGGGAGGCAGGGAGCAGCCATGTCTGAGGAGCTCAGTGGTACCCTGCAGTGAGTCCCATACCCCGAGATGGCCCGTGTTGCTGCTGAGGCTGGATTATACTGCTCTAATGCCTCGTTCATGCCAGGCATTGCACAGGGAGTCCAAGAATTTAAATTCTGCTAAAAGACAAGGAGAACAGAGAGAGGCTTAAACACAGATCCTCTTCCAAATGTAACCCGACAGGCTCACCTATAACAAAGGAAGTTAAAACACAGAAACAGCAGTGGAGGAATATTGATGGCAATAGAAACCATATAGCAGGGGGTATGAGGATGCAATTAAAAAGGAGAATCTTTCATCATGTATTTTCTGATATCTTCAAAATACAAGTTGATCTGTAAGGGTGGTAATTAGAGTTCTGACACTGGGAGGATGAGAGATCTGAAAACACGCACGGGACAGACTCCTGAGACTCAAACACTCATCCTAATTAAAATCTATTATTACAAATCAGTATTGCCTTTTTCCTTTCTTCAAAGTTACATTAATTTGATAAAACAAGCACAGCAGAATTTCGAATGTTAATCAAAGAGATAACAGTTTCACAGGACAGATCTTTAAAATTCTCCCTCTTGTACTTTCACAGAGAAGACTGGAGCTGAAAAAACCCTAAAGAAATGTTTTCCTATTATTGCTTAACAAGAAATAGACAGCTAATCAAAAGAAGATGCAGTAAAAACAAAAATACACAAAACCCCACGTCTGCTATCTCAATAAGGTATCAGAAAAATCCTCTTCATTTCTGTGTAATGAGACAGCATAGTTTAAAACACAACAGGGTAAATTTTCAAAGCAACAAGCTTATCTAACTATACAGATCCTATTGACTCTACACTGGCCATGCAGCTAAATCCCCAAGTGAATCTTTTACGACATATCCCTAAAGAAGATTAAAGGTTCCAGCTGATCTTGGTGTTAAAGATGTGGACTGCCTTGTGGAAAACCATATGGCAATAAAATTTCATTTTCATAAAGTCATAAAAGTAAAGTAACATCCATCTTTCTTTCACAGAGGATCATTCCTTTCTGAGCATCAGGAGGGAATTTCTCTGGGAAGAAAAGGAAGTTACATTTCTCTTTACAGGCCAAAACCTGACTTTGCTCCTCTGACCAACTTTCTATAAAAGACCTGAAACTAGGTCTTGGCCCTAATAATTTTGCAGCTATGGTTAAATACCATATGCAAGTTAATTGATGTGGATGGCCTATTATCAGGTATTTGCAATCCTGCCAGACCACACTGCCATGCCAACTTACACTCATTTGAACAAACATGGTAGATACAGGTTAAAACAATACTTGAACGTAAGGGAGATTTGTTCTTTGAGGCAAGGAAGAGATGCTGAGCTGTTACAGAGGACTGAAGTCAGAGAAAAGTGATAACATGGTAATCATTTCCTCAGAAAAAACGTCAGGAGAAAAAAAATTAAACTAATAATGAAAGAGACGGTCTTCTGGGTTTTTCACTACCTGTAGGAGAATATATCTGGTATCCTTTAAAGATTCTGTCACTAGCTCTTCACATAGTTCTGCATAAATCTGATTTCGAATCATTCCAGGGAACTGTGTAAATATTTTCTTCAGCATGAGGGTTTTTTTAGTGAGCTTCACATTTCTGAATTTTACTTTGAGTTTTTATTTTAAAAAATCATGAAGAAAACTAATATTCCACTTCTGAAAGTTACCTGGTCTCACTTGGAACCATGTAACCAAGAGCAAAACTATGCCAAGCTCTATAGCTCATAAATACCTTTCACCCATTTTGATGGAGATTCAGGATCGTATTGATGCATAGATTCCTGTTTTGTTGTCAAAGTATTACGTGGTTCTGTGTAAATAATGTGTCAAGATTGAGACAAGGAAAAGGAGTTCTCACGTGCAAAGACATTATGTTAGGAGAAAACTCTTGGAAGACCACACCACATGGCTTAGGTAAGTATAACATGTCAAACTTTCCCTCATTTACCAATCCGAAACAATCAGACCCAAAACTATCCTGACATTTAAATGGTTTATCTATCTATTCATGTTTGGGGGTTTTTTTGAGAGCCTTTAATTATTACGGAAAAACAATACTTTTACTTGCCTTTCTCTTAAGTACTGTAAGTTCTCTTAAGTACTATGATACTGTAAGTGTCTCTAACTGTAGATACTTATAACAATGCACTAAAGGAAAAGTTGTTCTTCAAATACATTTTAGGTAGAAGCAAGAAAATACTGATTGATCACCTCTATAGAAGGTAACACTCTCCAGCTATCTCCAGCTCAGTTTTTCCACCCACATTCCAGGTACAATCGTCCCTACTCTCAAAGAAAATTCAACTCTAATCCCCAGATTCTAAATAGCAAGCACTAAGCATTACGCTTTCACAGATTAAAAATAAGCAAATAAAGGGAAGGTGTCAAAATGACAGCAAACAGAACATTTAAATGTCGGCCTGCTACAAAATTGAAATGGTAAACAAATATTAAAAGTGGCGCAGAAGCTGCAGCCTTCTCTCCTTCACATAAGGGCTGCTAAATTACTACACTGTCCAATCTCGAAAACTGTTAAATAGAACTTCAAACTAAAAATAAGTGCTGCCAGAAACACTGAATTTTGGAAATGAAAATGAGTCCAATGTGTAAAGACATTTTCAAACCCTCCCACAGCTCCAAGCAGCTCTGAAGGCCGAGTCCCCAGTTCCCCTCCCTGGTTGTGCCTGCAACCCATGGTCTCTCCTTCCTCCTGCCCTCCAGGTAGACATGTCCCCCCTCACCTGCCCGGACACTACCACTGTCTTGCCCAATGCAAACCTGCTTCAGGGAGCCCTGAAGAGAGAAGATAGGGGAAGGAGAATGATATTGAGACCCATAGGCAAGCAAGGGACAGAAAGCAGAAGGGTAGAGACCAGCCTCGGGTGTGCAAATGAGGAACTGGGGCTTGGGGAATATGGTGGTGCTCCATAGGGGCACCAAGTGAGACATCCAAGCCCATGACTGCAATTCTGTGACTTAGAAGAAAGAATAGGACATTTCCACCCATGTACTTTTATTTGTTTCCACTCACAGACCTGCTCGCTTCTTCCCTTTCCATATTTGTCACCACTCTAGGGGCTGGTGGGAGCAGGAGAGAGGATTAGAATGACCATTTTGTTTGCTCACCTGCATGCCATAGTATGACACACCCCCCCAGGGGTCTGTCTTGGGACCAGTGCTCTTTAACATCTTTATCAATGACATGGATGATGGAATTGAGTGCACCCTCAGCAAGTTTGTGGATGACACCAAGCTGAGTGGTGTGGTCGACACCCTAGAAGGAAAGGAAGCCATCCAGAGGGATCTTGACAGGCTGGAGAGATGAGCCCGGGTGAACCTAATGAGGTTCAACACTGCCAAGTGTCAGGTGTTGCACTTGGGCCGGAAGAATCCCAGACATACATACAGACTGGGAGAAGAGCTTCTTGAGAGCAGCCCTGCTGAGAAGGACTTGGGGATTCTGGTGGATGAGAAACTTAACATGAGCCAGCAGTGTATTCTTGCAGCTCACAAGGCCAATGGTATCCTGGGCTCCATTAGAAGAGGGGTGGCCAGCAGGGAGAGGGAGGTGATTGTCCCTCTCTACTCTGCCCTCGTGAGGCCCCATCTGGAGTACTGTGTCCAGATCTGGGGCCCCCAATACAAGAAGGATGTGGAAATGTTGGAGAGGATTCAGAGGAGGGCAACAAAGATGATTAGAGGCCTGGAGCACCTGCCCTACAAAGAGAGGCTGAGGGAGCTGGGCCTGTTCAGTCTGGAGAAGAGAAGGCTGAGGGGGGACCTCATTGCAGCCTTCCAGTACCTGAAGGGAGCATACAAACAGGAGGGGAATCAACTTTTTAAAAGGATAGACAATGACAGGACAAGGGGGAATGGATTAAAACTAAAGGAAGGAAGGTTTAGATTAGATATTAGGGGGAAGTTTTTTATAGAAAGAGTGGTGAGGTGCTGGAACAGGCTGCCCAGAGAGGTGGTGGATGCCCCATCCCTGGAGGTGTTCAAGGCCAGGTTGGATGGGGCCCTGGGCAACCTTGTTTAGATCCAGGCCTGAGGTTGGTGGCTCTGCTTGTGGCAGGGGGGTTGGAGCTCTGTGATCCTTGGGGTCCCTTCCAACCCATGCCATTCTATGATTCTATGATTCTATGATGCTTTACAAACCCAAACGGTGTCATTTGTCAGATATTACTTGTTTTCCAAACAAATAGGAAACTCCCCTACAAGTAAAATTGTGATATCAACACTATGGATTCAGTTCTAAATTTAAAAATTGTATTGGGCTTATGTGGCAAAGTTTTGGTAGTGTTACCAAAACCTTGTCAGATAAACCCACTGCAAAAGTATATGTTGCTTGGTTTTTACAAAGGAAAAGTCTTCTTAAAGGTAAGTCTTGTCCTTTCACTGTACTTCATATAGCCTTTGCTGTCTGTACCCCACAGATCATAGGTTGCCTGATGCCAGCATCTCTGTGACAAACATGATGATTTGGTATGGGCTGGTATTAGCTCTCAAGGAATTATTTTTACTGTCACGATTTCATCAGTGGAGGAACTGACAGGCTGCAGACCTGAGGCTCAGGCAAGACAGGAAACAGCTAAAGCATCCAGAAAGAGGAATTCAAGCCAAGAAGAATTGCCTGAACCCTCATGAGAGCAATAAGAAACCTCTCTATTAGTAAATCCTTGGCCTTTGGAATGCAGCCTTCTCTTTTGTTAAGCAGTTACCAGCAAGAAAAATCACCTAGAGTATTTGCCACTGCTGGTGCAAGTTTCATCAAAGCCACCAGGGTTACAGTAGGTGCAGCCTTGCAGCAGCTCTGATTCACAGCACTCAGTGCTGCTCCTAGGCTCTTCCTGGAGAGACCTTCCCAATTCCCTGCAGCTTTTGGGCCCATGGCAGGTCTGCCTGTGAACCAGTAACTGTCCTCTTCAGCACAGAGTTTTGAAGATGCTTAGTTTTCCTCAACCACAAGCACCAACAGTTCCCCTTAATATACATGTGCACACAACACATCCTTTCCATTCAAAGCACGGCTGCCAGGATCACCTTCTCTGCCCAGAATTCAAACCATGTTATTTCCATCTTTAAACCTCCAAAACAGGAAATCACTTAAACACATGATTAACCTTAAGTGTGTACTTAAGCCCAGCACTTTTGAAATTCGTTTCCATTGAAGTCCATGGTAGTTCAGCTTGTGCCTGATGGCTTTGCAGAGACAAGGTCTGAAACTTTCCACAATTTCTATTTTACAGCACTGAGTACAAGCACTGTTTTGGTTTAGGATGAAGTCCTCATTATATTAAATACATTTTTTTAATTGCCAATTATTTCAACAGAATGAATATTTGGGGATTTGTTTTTAAGTTACGTGCTTCAAAGAGAAATCTTTTCTCTCCCCCTTCCTAACTAAAGGTTAGGAAGCAAACTAAAGCTTCTGAAAAGATGAGTAAAATGTTCTTATCACTTGTAGTCCACAGCCACTGCATCAGAACATGACACAAGTAAGCTATATGATACTCATGTGAACAACAGAGCTCAGTTAAAAAATAAAAAAGTAAGCTTTTCTACATAGTAAGTTGACAGACTTTCTTTGCTGCTGCCATATTTTGGAGACTGCTAGGAACAGCATTAGGCTGTATCTATTGTACTGCTCAGTGACACCCTAGTAGCATTGGGGTGCAGAGTTTATTTACTGTTTCACAAACAAAGCCTCATATAAGACCTACTAATCCAATATTCCAAGCCTCAGTTCATAGAAGGAGTGGATTCTTAATGTTAACTCTTAGTCTTCTTAAAAGATTTCCATCTGTGAACCTCTGCCCGTGGAGAATGCCAGTTACTAGTACTGTACTCGGGCAACTATAGCTCTGATTTCTGTAATTCCAGCTTTTCAATGTTTTAAAGATTAATGTGAAGCATTAACAGAAAAGAGTTTACAATTAATACATGGCAGGGGCAAAAAGAGAAGCAAAGCACATCCCTAAAAAGAAAACATTTACAAAATGGTGTATACACCATCACTTGGGCACACTGAGTCTCAAAAGTAATGCAAAGAGACAAGAGTTTGTTTTCCTTTTCTTCTGCAAAACTACAATGAAGTGATAATGACCTCAGGAGTGTATATGTGTGTTTATTCCATCTTTGGCCCATTTGATGTGGTTTTGGCCTAAGGAAAAGCTAAAGGCTAAATGTATTTTAAGTGGGCTAAAACCAAGATAAACACATGTTCCTTAGGTCATTATTTCCATTAGATGACAGCTTGCATAAAATATCAAAAGCATTGTAAAAACAGTGTAAACTTTAAAAAATATATTCTTTCATAGGTCAGCACATCTTTTAGAAAGTGTATACTGTTTCTAAGCAATTGTTTCTTCTATTGTCAAAGTTCCTTCTTCGGGAACAGAGAAACCAAAGTTTATTTGGACATTGGCTATGCATGACATAGTTTAGGCTTTGTAAATCCTACACATAGCACTGTAAAATGCAAACAGTGTATTCAAGCAGTAATCATGCTCATCCTGCACATAATAACTGTGTACACAGAAATATCTATCAGTTACACTACAACTTCAAAGGTTTGGTCTACATGAGAAAGATAGTCAGTGCTTTAGAAACCATGTTAGGGCTTGATTATGGGTACACAGGCAATTTAATAATGTTTGTGCCTGGTGCGGATGAAATCCACACTTGGAACTGAGAAAATGGCATCAGCATGGTTTTTGTCTTGCTTTTTGGTACATATTTCTTGGGGAGTGGCAATCATTAAGACAAGAGACCCATTTGAAAATCACACTTCTTCCTCCACAGGTGAGTCAGAGGAGCAGGTAGCTCTTCCCTGCTGTCCATGCTCTGGTTTCCCCCTCCCTGCAGCCTTGGACTGCACTGGTAAGGTTTGTCAAAAGAGGGTTTGTCAGCTCACTCCCTACACTTTTCCTCCTCAAGTCTCCCAGATACAAAACTGGCAAGCTTTCTATTGCTTGCTCTTGAGCTACTCTAGCCTGCTGATGCTCTTAGAGTGGTTTTGTGCATCACAGTTTGAAAACTATTTTCCACAGAAAAGGTTAGTGATGGAAAGATTCACTTTTGGGGGAAAATAACACCAAAAAACCCCTGAATAATAATTTTTCTCCCCTTCTTTTTAAAGCTCTAATTTTACATACCCCATATTTACCGCGAATTTCCTTTTTTTTCTCATTTTCTGCATTCTGAAAACCAAAAAGGAACTCAAAATTTTACATTTGTTTTCTTCAAAATTGCTTTGCTGAATCCAGAGTTGAATTAAATGCTACAAGTATTCCACGGTTCCCAGCAACTGAACCAATTTGGGAGGCATTGGGCCTTCAAGATGTCAATTGTGCTGCAGTTAATTTACAACTTCTCTTTCCCAGCCGCTCAGAATAGGAAAAGTGAAAAGCTGAAGCTTTTATCAATGGGCATGTCAGAAGACAAAAGTATGGCTGAGCCTAAATCCACACCTGGGTTTAATCTATTTTCAGTCTGCTCCCTTCTCCTTAGTCCTGTTAGACTTTAATGTTGTGCACAGTGTTTCTTCCCTGTAACATTATCACTCCACTGGTGGTTTAGGCAAAATGCAGTAATTTTTTAACCTTCCCTGAGTGCCATATGGAAGACTTTTTCTGCACAGGGGGCAGGAAAGCAAGGAGACCGGGCATCTTCTAACAATACCATCGCTTTATTCTCAAACACAACTTTTCTAAAACTAGCTTTTGGTGTAGATGTATGATGAATTTGTTTGCAATAGACTGGAGGGAAGTAGATCATTTCAGCTGAAACTACTCTTCCTTTTCATTTTATCATTCATCCTTTCAAAGCTGATCTAATACTACTACAACATGCTCCTAATAACTTAGCTCTTTTTTACCTGGCATAAGATAAGTGACTTGCATTAAATACGTGGATTAATTTGTATGATGAATGAAGTGCTGTGCTTTTTGTACTTCTATGCAATTAAAGAATATAAAAGCATTGTTATGAGTGAAATACAGGGTTGGGTTCTAAGAGGAATTTTAGGATTCAGATTGGAAGATTATGTGAGTGGTTTAGCAGTATGATAAACATTGCTTACATGACCTTAAAAGGCTTAGAGCAGATTTCAATTTTGTCATTCCAGGAGAAATTTCTTCCATTATTCTTCGCTACAATCTGCTGAACTCTTATTAGCCTTAGTAAATCAACATTCACACTGAACTGGAATGATTTGCATGTAAATCTGCTCTCGGCGCTTCATTTATATGAGTCCAGTTGGAGCCCTGTTCAAAGTAAGCAACAATTAAAGTGTCCATTTTCACTGTGTGCACACAGCTTGGCTGCTTCTTCTTGGGGTTACAAACAACAATATGTTATTGCTCTGTTACTAAAATACTGACCCTGGTAAAGATATTTTAGGGGCCAGATGTGTCAAGTCACAATGAAGTGTTGAGCTGTGGCTCAGGATTTTCCTTCCAAGTCCACCACTTTGGATAACTGTCACTGTCACTGCTCTTTATGTTGGTCATGGTTTCAGCTGTGTACTTGCTGTTTGGCTGGGTTTTGGGGTTTTGGTTCCACCATAAAATGTTCCTCCTGACAGCAAATGGAAGGAACCAACAGCTGCCTGCCAGTTGTATTGGCAGTAACGAGCAGAGATACTCACTGGAAAGTGCTGAGAGACAGAAGGGGGGGGGGGGGGGGGAAGAAAGAAAATTTAAAAAGGGGAAGAAAGAAGTAATTCAATACAGATTGTCATGTGCGGAGTGGACAGCAAAAAATGGGACAAGCTGAACAAGGACAATGAAAAGCAAAGGAAATATGATCTCTTAAACCAGAGCAAGTCCATTAACTGCAGTGGAGTTACTGTGACTTCTGTCCAGACTTCTGTTTTCAAAGAAAATAATGAGAGGTTCACAGACAAAAGGGAAGTAGAAGAAAGTACATAGCTTAGAAAGGAAAAGGGAAATCCCAGGATAGTATAAAATAGAACCCAAATGCTAACGAGTAGTACAAAATGCTCTTTCCCTGTCTCTTGCTCTGGTCCAGCTGTCTTTCAAACTAACTACATTCAAGCAATATCCCCTTGTTAATTTTGTTCTTTTGGGGTGGTTTTGTTTTGTTCTGTTTTGTTTTGGGGGGGTATTTTCAGGTTTTGGTGAGGTTTTTTGTTGAGTGGTTTGTTTGTTTGTTTGTTTGTTTTAATTCCCCAACACTGCACAGGCAACTCTGTATGTCAAAATACCTCAAACAGGAAAACAATAACTTTTTGCTTTAGGAAGTGGAGGAAATGAGACTCGCAATACTGTTGTGAGCACATGCTGCTCTGACACAGGAATGGAAGCGGTGAACCTACCCCTCTTAAACTTTCGCTAGCAGTTGCACATTTCTGAGGTGTTTGCATCTGTAGTATTTTGGTTGCTAGGATTCCTGGCCCCCTTTCTCTCCCTTCTCTCTCTCCCCCCACTACTTATGAAATGACACTGAAAAGAAGAAGGGAGGAGAGATGGCTTTAGAGCTTTGCTCTTATTTTCCATTCTCTTCTTTCCGTGTCTAGTTCTCCTAGAATGGCAACAGCCAGGCACACTTTTTTTTTCTTTCTCAGACAATCCCATTCTGTGCATTTCCAGTGATATCCATATTTTAGTTTTTGTTAGTGTTTCTCTAATTCCTCAATTTCTTTTCACGGTCTGATCTTTATAGCATTTTCCTCTGACATTTTTGGAAGAAATATACGATTGTGTTTAAACTTCTTCCTTTCTCTCTCTTTTTTTTTTTTCTTTCAAGAAAGGACTAAAATATGCAGGGAGGAATAAAAACGCCTTTGAATAAAAGGCCAATTACACTTATATAACGTTACATTTCCTGCATTGAATTTGCATACTGCATCAATAGTTTTCAGAAGACTTCCAAGAAATAACAAAGAAAAGAACAAGAACAGTCTATGCCAAGAACATCCCTAAAGAAAAAAAAAACAGCCATTCTTTTTGAATACTAAGAAAACAGTGTTTTACTGCTCAGAGCTCACGATATCCTCCCTCATTAGAGAAATATCTGCAAGCTGTAAAGTATCTGCCCTGGCAAAGGATTCACAAATCACAACAATTACCTGCTTCTTTTGGATATTGAATCAGCTAATTACCCACCAAAGTTTGGATTGGACATCTGCTACCTGACTTATTTTAGTATCCACCACAGAGTGCTTCTTGGCAAAGGTTTCCAGCTTTTCCCCTCACCCACCTCTCAGTAGGAAAATGGGAAATTATTTGGATGCCATCACTAACCATTAAGTAAAACTAGGATACTCTGGCCTGGGGTACCTGATCCCTGGATGACCGATAGGGTTTCTCCATGCTTTGGGCCAAAATGTGCATTAACACAGGTGGAAGAAAAGTAAATGAGAAGAAGAAAGAGTAGGGGGGGAGGGGGAAAAAGAAGGGGAGGAATAGTCAATTAGACTTCTAGTGGGCTGAAAAATAAATAACCAGTAGCCCCTAATGTAATATGAATTACAGTTTGGCGAGCACTAGGGATGAATCACAACATCTGGCATCCTAGGTGTTACTGTTTATCTAAACTACCAATAGCATCTGTGTAAGCAAGTACTGCCAGTACCATTGTCTAGTATCATCTTTTATGTTAGGAAACGAGTGTAAAAATGTTATACAAGGCTCTGTTAAAACCCTGCTTTTGAAATTCTCTGCCAAAACTTCCTCCCCAAGGAGAAAACGCACCCGTGTGTAGGCAAGGGGCACTCCCACTGAAATCATAGGAAGTTCCACCCACTGAGACGAAGGATGAATTTGCCCCCAGTAATAAGAGTTTTCTACCTCATACAAATGAGAGACAGCTGCTTAAACTAACTAGCTATATGTACAGAGCCAGCGACTCATGGCAGCACCGGGGTAGGACCCCAGGCATTCTGACTGTAATATATGTGTACCCCAATATAGACACCCTGATACAGACACCTCTGACATACACATTAAACAATATTCCCTTCCTACTTTATGTTTGAGCATACCAAGTTTAACACTCTGTCTGTATTCATTCTCTAAATTTAAATCTAATGATTAAAGATTAATTTGAAATTGCAATTTTAAAAAAAAGAGGACAATGTCTTTACATGAGGAACATGTCCACCATAAAAACTACTATTTACTTTGAGAAGGATGAACGATGTGACCTGACCTCTACATCTCTAACTTCCAAGATACTAGAAGATGGAGAACAATGAAACCTAAATGCGTAATTTGCCCTGGCATAAGAATTAGGACGAGAATGACATTGGTTTAATGTTACAAAAGATAAAGGCAAAGCACTGACTATATTGCTGGGACTGACATATTCTGCTTTTGTGTTTCACTGAAACTCAGGCTTACATTAAAAGGGGGACTCAGAATTTTGCTTTCAGCTCCAGAGGTCTCCAGCTGAATTTTTTGTAAGTTCAGCCATTTTCTTATTAACCAGAAAGAAAATGATAGATCCCATTACGAAGTCCTGGAAAGATTTCATTAATTACGTGGCCACCCACTAGGCTCTGTAGATATTAAGTATCTGGTTCCACTAGGAAGTACACAGAGATGCTTTGATAACTTTTAAGCATATTCCTACATATTTTGCAATTTACATTGCAAAACACATTCTAGAATTATCCCTAGCAAAGTAATTGTGAAAGATGTCACCTATTCTTAAAAAGAAAGGAGGTGGGTGGAGAGGAACAACCATCCAAAAAAGGATGTGTCACTCTGCTGCATGTTGAAAGCCTCTGAAACCACTAGCTCTGCATAGTCAACTCTGCCACTGCAGTGTCGTGGACAAGTCATTGAGTTTCTCATTGCTTCTCTTTCCCACATAAACTTTCTATAGGAAACGAATTTACACATGGGTCACTCCTGGCATCAAGGTCCACCCTGACTTGGGGTCTGTATGGTGTCACACGTAATACAGTGTGGCACTGCACAACACAGCACCAATGGGCTCTGAAAAAATTGCAAAATACAGATGATGTTCAGCCTAGAAGTGAGCTATGACTATTTAAATGTCAGCGTTAACTATTTTCAACTTTGGGAACAATTAAAAAACTATTGATTCAAAACGCAGTACTGAACATTGCAGCTGGAAACTTTGGGTTTTGTCAGTTCACACAGGCCCAGACAAGTGGCTTTTGGACTAAAGCTAGTGAAGGAGGGTGAGAGGACCTGTGTCAGGTGTTCAAAATCCAAATTCTTTCACAAACCTATGTAAAGAATCTGTGGTGTCTCCTGCTCAGAGCCTTGATTTTTCTGCTGAAAACTTTTACAGTGCAGACATATATTATCATAAAAAAGTTTTGTGGCATGTTGAAAATGTAGGGAACACATAAAAAAAATTACATTTGATAACGTAAACTACAAGGATTACTGTACCAATTGTATTATTCATGTACATATTTAATTCAGTAAAAAGGAACTGAACCTGAATTTATTTGTAGCTGCCACAGAATTCCCATTTTATCACAGGATTCCCCAGGGTGCCACAGGAACAAGAGGGCCTTGATGCAGAATTTAGATCTAGTCTCCACGCAGCACACGAAGTACGTGAAATGCAAACCAAGAGCAGGCAACGAAGTGGATTCTTTCTCCATTTACACTACATTATTGAAGTTAAGAATGGTGCACAGAGTCATGCCTGCCTGAATCAAAAAGCAGGCCAATGAACATAATTTAGGACCCTTTAATGTTGAAACGTAGCAACCAGTGATATGCAAGTCTATGGGGGCCAGAGATGGCTTTAGGTTTGGGACATAAACTAGAAGTGGAGTTATTTATCTGGAGCTCATTCATTTTATTTGAGCCTCTTCCAGTTCTTCATCAATTTTGCATTTAGCTGAAGTTACTATTGTCGAAAGTTGTGAAACACTCTTTCTAAGTTAATGAGCAAAGCACTGTATTTGTCATAAGATTTTCTCAAGATCTGTGGGAAGGTACCTGAATTCTGATAGAGATTTAAATTAATGAAAAATCATTTCCTTTCACCAAGTAAACTGCAAGTATTCAACCTTAGCACTCACCTCTTGCTCCCAACACACACTTTCCCAGACCATTTCAGTGAGCACTCAGCCACATGCTGTGACTTGGCTGGCCCTGTGTGGAGCCAGGAGTTGAACTGGATGATCCTTATGGATCCCTTCCAGCTCAGGATATCCTATGATTCTATGATTTCCAAGGTCCAGTTAGAGGACAAAATGCAAAAATGCTTTTCATTCCATGCACAGGCAAAACACGCAACTCCATACCCTCTTCCCCACTTTTCCATCCCCAGTCTCAAAGCAGAATTTCCTTCTCCACCTGCTCAGAAAAGGCACAAGTTGCTTTAACCCAGCTTCCCTAGTTCTCTCCTTGAAGAGCCATCTCCCACTGAGGGGTCAAGCAGCAGCTCTCTGCAGTTCCTCTTGCCCCAGGGTGAGGATCTGCTGCAGGACTTCGGAGCCCCTGTGGCAGCAGCACAGCACTGCTGCCAGGGCAGGTGTCGGGCTTTACACTGCTGCTCTGGTCTTATGGCCCACAGGGGCACTTGGGACCCTCCTTAGAAATCTTCTAACTACCCATTTTTATTAGGAGTAAAAGTTAGAGAAAAAGAAAAAATGCTACAGAGTTCAATTTTTCTTAATATATGTAGTAATTTCTCCCTTAACTTTTACATATGTAGAACTCCTCTAAAAACAAAGAATAGCACACAGTACATATAGGCATTTACACAGTCTTAATATTTTAAGGACAATATAAAATCTGTTATACAGCACCAGAAGACTCTTGCTCACTCAGAAAAATGGGAGGATGGACAAATATAAACAAAGAAAGCAGGACAGAACAAAACTCCTTGTTATGACAAGGAAAAAATCGATAAAACAATTTCTATTACTCCTGGATATTTCATTTTTTTTCAGTCAGCTAAGTACTAATCTTCTGTGGGATCTGAGGAACAAGAAATATGACTCACAAACATTTATCCTTTATTAACAAAAACATAAAAGGGAAGATTAATAAAAATTAGTCCTAGCCTACTGTTCAGCTTTAACCATCACCTTGGGGGCCGATCATAGTCTCTTTTAATCTCCTTGATGAGGGGTTCAGGATTCCAGCTCTGAATCCACAGGTTGGTTGCATTTCTAACAATTAATAGTAAAAAATAAAAGGTATCTCTTACTAGCTGTTGACAAGGTGGAGCAAGAGTGCTCAGTATAGATAGCCCTTGGGAGGGAAAGTTTCTGTGTAACACAGCACTCTGAAGAATGATGGCCAGCAGAGAGACCTGTGTGTGGTGCAGCCACTCTGTTCATGCTAACATAGCCACAATGAGTTGCAAAAAGAGGATGCTTTTCAACCATGGTAGCAGGCTTATTTATTTCTGTCAACAGCATAGACAGTTTAGGATGAATCTGGCACTGAATCCTGCTTCTCATCTTAGATGGTGTCAGGGAAATAGGCTTCAAAATACTTCTAGGTGTCCAGACTGAGACAATTGATTAAAGTTCAGCATGCAATCAGCCATTTAGGATTTGTAGTCTCTTTGCAAACACTGGCAGAGATCCTTACACAGCCACATTTTCAACTCTAAATGGATATCAAATGTTTAGTTATTTCATAAGAACATTTTAAATCCTCCACAATTGATTGATGTTTTAAATGGCTTGAGGTTTGTCAGTGGAAGGAGCTGCAGAGATGTCTACTGTGTTCCTCACCTCAACTGTACTGTTTGAGTCATCAACCCTACTTCCTCCATAAAACTCTAAACCACCTGTTAGTCTTCTGATATTTCTAATGACAATGCATCAGGATCCTTAAGCATATGACCATCGGTGAGCAGAACAGAGCCTACGTTCAGCAGCGATGAGAGAGCAAGAAACTCCAGTGTCAGTCAAAACAGCATCTCCCCACAAACCACATTAGTCTGTCTATGCAGGTGCTGAATGAGGCTGCTCCTACAATAATTCTTTCAGTTTGGGGTCCCAGAAGAGGAAAGTCTGTGTTATGAGATGACATGAAAGGAAAGAAATGTAGGTGGAAATAGGGGCATATAATAAACTGGGATGGGAATGTTTATTTATGGGCTGGAGACTGAAAAGAGTAAACACACAAGAGGAATGGGAATAGTTTAGCAAGAGCAAGGGGGGAACTAGCAGCAATATGATAGAAATAAGCAAAGGAAAAGTTTAGTCTGAATAGTAGGAAATATTTCTTAATGGCAAGGTGCGTTAGGCTGTGGAATAGCCTCTCCAGAGACACCTCAATTGCTTGAGTAATTTAAAACTAGATGAGACAAAGTACTTGAGAATTCACTGGGGGAGCAGTCATGCCCTGCCATTATCTAATAGGTGTTTTCCATCCCTAAGTTGTATGATTCAACTGACATTAATTGGCATTAGGGTGTGAATCAAAATAAAATACAACCCCTAAATGTTACCAGACGTCACAGTGATCAGTTTTCCTGTTACTGCTTTTCAGCAAAATGGAAGAAAATAACAATAACTTCAGAGACCTGAGTGTCATGATCAGTTACAGCAAATTTACATCATGCTCAGAAATATTTTTAGAGTAATTCCATTCTGGTATGCTACACTGACAGCTAAAATCCATAGCACCTACGAAAATGCCTTTCAGTTGAGATGCTCCTGGCACTCCACAAAAAGTAACTGAATCATAGACTGGAGAAACTGGGGTAGAAATAGAGAGGCCATATTCCTTAGAGCACTACATCCTGACAGCAGGGAATAAAGGTCAAGGTTTTTGAGTACAAGAAGAAAATCAGCTCTGGAAAGGGCTTCTTACATCAAGGAGTTTTCTCCCATAGTCTAACTACTGGTATGTTTAATCTCCACCTCTCCAGTAGACATGCAATGCTTACATGTTGCACTGAACTCCTATCATGGTTTTTAGTCATTTTGCTGACATTTTTTGCTGTACTTTCTACTGTAGCTATAATCCAAGAACTCTTTTTCCTTAGTGTAATCAGTTCTCTACATTACCTTAGCTCTGCTCCTTCATAAATGGGAAGGATAAACCATTAAACCAACACTAAAGGCATTATAAAAACTTCTCCTCCACACATGAGATTGCTACTGCATATTGCAAAATATTTAATATTTTAAAAGCAGTGTCTATCCAAGCTAGTTAGTAAATTTTATTAAAATATTGAAGTTAATAGTAGTTTTAATTTCTGGAATACATGGATGGCAGAACATCTTGAAAATCCTAGTAAAGCACTGTGAAAACTTTTCCTCCATTTTAGTTTCTCTTCTGTTTCTGCATTTCTATGTTACTTGCCAAAGATCACTCTAAAAGAACAAGTAACAAAAATGTCATCCATCCAGATACTTGTCCTAGCAAAGTTGGACTCAGGTTTCCAAAATCAGAGTGGTTCATAGTGCGATGGAGAAATGGTGGAAAGGACCAGAGAGGCATTTCTGTTAAAGGGGGACTTGGGGCATGAACTGAAGAAAATCTCCTAACTGTGAAAGTGCAATAAGCTTTAGGTCAAGTAATTTTGTGTGGACGTGCCTGAGGAGTGGTCACCCAAATGGATGGCAATAGCTTCTAACATTGGGCTACAAAGGTTTTATGAAGGTCTCTTTTCTCCCTTCTGAATAACACCTTTTATTAAGCAATGACTCATGTTAATCAGTTGTAAAAATTAACTCATTGAGCACCAGAAGTTTAATTTTTTTGCTTGTTTCAGTTATCTCAGGGCTAGAGGTAACATTAAAAATCTCCTGAAGTTCGAGCCTGAGCCTTGCTAGTGTCAATCAATTCCCAGTGAAAGGTTCATATGTATATTCTCAGAACATGCCTGTTCATGCTATTAGCTTAATTTTGCAGGAGATATATTATCATAAAGAGATTAAGCAACTTGCTTTCGTGTTGTGCAGAAATCTATGGTAGAACAGGGATCTAAAGCTTCATTTTCCACAGCCTGCCAAATAGTCCAGTCGTTGGATCATCATTTCTCTCCTTATAACAGTGAAAAGGAGGAATGTACCTACTGGCTTTCTGAAAACCCTATGCATTTTGGAGAAGCTTTACATCTCAGGTACAGGAGCAGAACAAATAGAAATACACCCACACTGGCAGTTGGGAGGATGTAAATGAAAAAGACAAACTCCAGTAGTTACCATTCAGCTGATTGTTTTGGGGTTTTTTTCTGCAGTCACCTGTATAAAAATCACTCCCTTTTTTTTCATTATCAGTGGGGCCAACAGCTAAAAATACCGAATTGTTGCAAAGAGAGTGACCTTTTTGGTCATAGTCCTGTCCAGGACACAATATGGAACCGTGTAGATCCTTCAAGAATGCTAACTTTAACAATGATCTTGTGTCTGTATTTTAGCTAAAGTAAATCATGATGGTTCAGTTTTGCACGTGGTTAGTTTGAACTCCAGCAAGCAAAATGTCATCCATTTCTTGGAGTCAAGTTAGGCTAACCTCTCTTCCAAATGATAAGAACCATAGTGAGAAGGATTACCAGAGACAATTTAAACTGCCCTGTAATTTAGAATCAGATTTGTCCTAATTTTTTAAAAGATTTCCCAAAATCTTGTTATGTATCTAAAGTTTCAGATGTTCTGTGTCAACAGGGAGCTGAAGGATGCCAGCCCAATGCCCTGGCTTGGAGTGGTAGGCAGTACCCACCACCTGAGGAAAGGTCTCCAACATAAAGACCAACACTCTGAACCACCACCACCACCACCAAGGTCAAGATTACAGGAGGGTCCAGAGGAGGACAGAAAGCATAGCTTTATGTCATTAGAGAGGAATTTGTGTTCAAATGCAAAGCAGTGTGCATTTCTCTACACTGTCACCCCAACAGCCCTCATCTCAAATGGCCCATGTTCTCCAGGAGACTGCAGTGCTCCGTTTCTATGATATAGTCTGCTCAGGTTTTTTTAATTTTCATTGACTGAGTTTTTCTATCTACAATGGAAGTGTGCAACGTGGTCAAGAGTCTTCTACCGGAAAATGCACTCCCATTTAGCCAACTAAATTAATTTCATGCCTGCTAGTGAACCCCACTCAGCCAAACTTAATGTTCTATGTCTTTTCTGACTTGGAGCAGATCTAAACTAGCAAAAGAAAAAGGCTCGTGCAGTTAATAATGAACCACCTGAGCCACTCAGTTCCCCATCTTGATGCAAATTTACATTTTTAGAAGCCATTCCTAATTTATAGTTATTTAAATAACCTTTGTTGTCTGAAGGGCTCTGTCTAAGCCATCCATGCTGTACAAGGCACCCCACATTGAAAGTCGACTCTCTGACCTTTTATTCTCAGGCCGGGGAATAAGGCATGCCATGCACTCATACGCTCTCCCCCTGGGCACTACTCTGGGTAAGTTACTTGGACAGCACCTCTTGCCAGCTGATTCACAGAGTGGAATCTGCATAAGCTCTTGAAAAGAAATGCTCATTAATATTCCTAGCCAGAGGCAAGTGTGCTACAACTCAGTGAGAGGAAGGGTCAGGGAAAGGGAAAAAAAAAAGTAAAAAGAAGGGAAAAGAATTGAAGGCCTCATAGAACAAGTCAATACCCCAAGACAAGTGGTCCCTTTGTTGATGGAAGAAGAACAGACCATTCTGCTCTATGAAGAACTATGCAAACAGACTGAAAACAAGAAGATATTCTCTATTCTATTTTTATCAATAACCCAAGACTATCAGACAGACTAGGACAGCCCCTTCCCCTAGGATATTCCAACAATTTAATGGAACCAAACAAAAGGATTGGGGACTTTCACAGACCATCAGCCCTCCTTTAGTTGACAAAGCAATTGCAAAAGCTCCCCATTTGGCTCAAAACATTCTAGGGGTATGTTCCCTTTCTCCCGTATGCTCTGTTCCTCCATTTGCCACCTCCTTTTCCCCTCCCCATACTCCTCCTGGAAATATGCTTCCCTTCAGCTATGGAAATTTCCATCTCTCTATGCTAAAATGCAACGATTTTGCTAGTACAGGGAATCACAAGGAGATTGTGACTGCACATACGTTTTTATATGAAAACAGGAATTGCTTGCCATTCCCCTCCTCCACTTCTAGAAAAGGAGGAGAAAAGGTAGAAAAGAGGTGGTTATGTTATAGTTACTCATTTTCTTTTGATCTAAGTGATATATCACTTTTCCTATTAGGATTTAATTTGCTTTAGCATGAAGAGATCAGCAAGTGAGTTCTGTTTTAATTAGACAGGTACTAAACAGTTTGATAGTAATTTGAATACTGACAAGCTGGAGTGCTCACTGGTCCATGAACAGAAATGATATTACAGTGTTCAACCTGCTTGAAGAGAAAAAGTCCCTTAAATATTTTACATGCACTGGAAAAATGGAAGAGAAATATATGCTGAATGGTGAGATGAAATACGGGGAATATGATACCAAGGGTGACCTGTTACCCACCTGCAAAACTTGTTAGCTACCTGTCTGTAGTTTCTGTTCCTTATCCAGAGTGGCATTTACTATAGGTAAGGGTGTAAAGTTAGAGCACAGACCTTGGAAAACTGTCTCTTATAACATTATTTTGGAGCAATCAGTGTAGATGCCAGTGCCCAAGAAGAATGAGTCATGAATGTGTCATAAAAGACAGCTGCATGCACAGAAAATGAGAAGCACTCAAATGTTGAACTGGTGCAGGTAGGCTTGCAGCTCCTTAGCACAGTGCAGCCTTTGTGTGCTCCTTCAGTGTCCACGGTTATTGCCACCTCCTGCTCCACACAGATTTTCCACTGGAGCTTTCTACCAGTAACCTGTTAACGACAGCAGGTTCTCTCACCAGCTCTTTTGCCTCACACAGCATGTGTACGAGCTTGCCAGTGATTAATTCCTTAAAAAGAAGGCTATCTAGGAGCCTTTGCTAGATTGCAAGAGACTCATCTCTTCACTCATTTCTCTTTTATTGCTCCTACAGGAGCTACTTTTTCCCTTCTCTGCCCTTCTTCAGGCAAATCGTGTTTCCAGTGCTGTTGCTAGCACAGCAAGCAAAGGCTCTGTTTTATTTAAGGTTTCTCTATTACTGCTGTCCACAAACTAGAATGAAAAGCAGCGCACTGGTACTCTTACTGAGCCAAACAGAAACATACGTACATATATATAGATATACAGACCCACCTTTCATCTATGGGAACGCTGGCATCACCAGCTTCTGAGTACATCAGCACAAACCACTGTAAGTAGTATTAAGTCAGATATGCTAGTCTGCATTGCACCTGCCACTAAGTCACTAACCCGATCCGGGAGAAACCCTCTGAATCATTAAATATGTCCCTTTCAGTAAAAGCTATTATCTTTCCTACTATCATTTTCATCAGAAGAGATATTTCCCATGTCACTCAAGCAATGAGACGGATAACATTAAAGATCCAATATCAGGGGAAAAAAACAAAGAAAAGCACCAGTGGAAGTACCAGTGCAATATAAAAAGTACTGGGCTAATGAAAGGTCTCCTCAATAGATAACTAATAGCACTGGTCCTCCTTCAGTAGTCAAAAATTGAGACAAACTAGTGGTTCTAATAGTCTAGCAGCCTGGTGTGATACCCAGATTCACAAACTCCCCTTTAGCATTTTAAAAGGATGACACAACTGCTAATTTTAGGAGCGAGAGCTGGAATTTCAAAGCTGCCAGAGTCTTTTAATTTCTTTTGGTTATAAATGCCTAACTTCAGCTTATTTCTTCGAAAGTCCCATTATAATATTCAAAACTGAGATTCGTTTGAAGATACTGCATAGGACTCATGAGAGGCAGAGTGCCTAGTGACTGGTAAAGGACCACAGAGCAGTCACCTTTATTCATTTCCATTTGGGACTCTTGCCTGCAATACCATGAGACCACAGGCAATATAAAGTCATTTCCTCAGTTCATACACACATAAAATAAGTAACATTTTTTTTCTATTCCCTCAGAATTATACTGTAAAGCTTATTTAATTACAATACGTAAGGTTGTGTGTTTCTCACATAATCACCTGGAGTTAAGCCAATCACTCAGATGGAGACCTGCATCATTTAATACTGCTTTAAACTGCTCAGCCTGTGTAATAATGATTTCCCACTAATTAAGGACACAGCTTCTAAAAACTTCAGTTTCCCACACTTTGGATTTACCTACCGAAGAACACTAGAAATAAAGTATTGTCTACTCTGGCTACTTTTCTCTCTCTCTTATGCCAGAACCTTAGTAAACTCTGCATGCCCTTCCCTTCCTTTTTTTAATAATTAAAATACATTCTGTTATTTTTTCTTTGCCATTTAGCACTGACAGTCAGCCCACTAAAATTTCTCCAACTTACCCCAGCGTTTGTTCAAAGGACAAATATATTGCATTCAGTGAAATCAGAAAAAATGTAAAGTAAAGCCCCAGAGAAAAGCAGACAAGTGCTTTGCTCTGGCTGGTAGCTTCACCCAAGTGCAAGTTACAAGGGTATGTGCTGTTGCTTCTGCTCTCATTCCCCCAGTTGCTACAGATCTGTACCACAAGCACATCTCCTAAAGACAGTAGAGTTTAATGCTGGTTGCTGTAATAACAGTCTGACAAGCTGGTATGTTTTTAAGTGAGACAGATAATTATTTTCTGGCTTCAGTAATCTGATCTTGGTCAAATTTTAGAAAACTAACAGCAGCTCAGTTCATCAAGTGAAGAGACAACAGTGATAGAATACAGGAAGGGCACTTACAAACATGTGCAATGACGTATTTAAATCCCAGTGAAGGTAGACAAGGATTGAACGTTTCAGTGAATCATATGTCAATCATTTTAACTTACATGTTTCCATTACTAATTTTTCATCCCTGAGTTCCTCTCCTCTTGACTTTTCCATAAACACCCTTTCTTTTTCCAAGTTCTCACCTCCTCTTTGATTTTCTGGAACTCCTGTTACACAAGACAATCAGCTCTAGGTAAAATCTCATCTTCCCACTTTCTTCCTCTTCTCATCCCTGGAAAAATCAGGCACTGCTTTTCTGGAACTGCTTCTATGTCCATTCTCACCTACAGCCTTTTCCCCTTCTCTTATTTTCCTTCCCTTTACAGAGTGGAAAAGATATTTTCTTGGAGACCCTGAGGTAAAAAATCTTGGTTCTCAACATTTTCATATTTTACCTACTTCACACACTTGAGTTTACCATTTCTGCTAGTTTTTACTTAGCTTTCTCTCTAGACTCACCTTTCCCTATGAAATACCCTTGGGGATCTAGAAATCTCTTCCAGCCTTTCCCATTGCCTTTCCCTGCAAGGATCACTTGTCTTATACTGACTGGAATGAAACTGTCAAACAATCAAGCACAGGTAGATGGACAGTAATGACTACTGATACTTGGTGTTTTACATCACTGATTTTGATGATTTAGAGCCCTCAGTTATGCTCATCAGCTGTCTAACATTCTCTCTGATTTTATTCTCCTGCGAGTGTCAGTCTGGAATTGCATGGCAAATAAAAACTTCCAGACAACTAAACACTTGCTTTTCAAGGGACTGCAGGAGCTTATTCCTGCTGTTTGCAGTACATTCAAACGTGCTAACCCATCTCCATCCTGCTTTCAAATGGGAGTTGAAGTTCAATGGAGTGTAGGTTCCTAAGTGTCTGAATCATTTTTGAAAACATAATGTAGGAGGTTTTTTAAATATTACCCTCTCTGGATTAGGGATCCTTTTTTTTTTCTCTCCTTGCTCATAATTGAAGTGTAGGTCAGACCTGTGACCATTATTGCAGAGCAAATATAAGCACTGCTCAACATTATTTTCCACTCTGCAATATTTACATGTGTAAAACTAAAACACGTAGAAACTTCCAAACTGTGCTTTTAGTTACAGACCTGTCAGACAGAAAAGTTTTGTTCTAGAAATTAAAGATTATTGTTAGTCTCCTGTATACGTGTATCTTACATGCCACTGCTCCCCTGATTTGTCTGTGCTACATGATGGCACCTATTGCTTTACCTATGTGAACTAGGAGGTCCAACTGGGTCATCCTCAGATGAGTCAGCCCAAAGGTTTTTAGAAAACCTATAAAATTCCCAACAATTAGTAATGACTTATCTTTGGAAAACTTTCACCCCATGCTGAGGACCCAACCTTTGCTGGGGAACATGCCTATTTCATGTGGAGATCCCCTGCTTGTAGAGGTCCTTAAAGCATAATGCCCAAATCAAGACACCTAGGACAATTGGTATAAGCAGATTCAGGAGGTTTTAGGATCTAGTAAAATTGAATGCTTGCACATGTACTTTTTTTTAATTATTATTTAATAGTCCCATATCTATTGAATTTTTGTGTACAGAGTTATATTCAACAGCCATGCAACTCTGTTGCTGGGCTGTCAGAAACCCACCTTCATGTCTTAACTATTATGATTTAACTATTAAGACTTAGATCTACTAAGACTTAACATAGATACTGAGTCAGATCAACTCAGCCGTGCTGAGGGACTGCCTTATCCGTTGTGCAGCTGGTACGCTGTGGAAATGTGTGAGAGGAAGGAGGGTCTCCCTTGAGAAGGATGGTGAGACACAAGAGCCTAAGAAACACTTTGCTGGGACCCCCCATGGTCCATGCAGTCCAGGATTCAATCTGTGACAGCAGCCAGAGTAGATGCTGTTTACGAAGAGCGTGCCAGCCAGGCCACTTCTGCCACCCACACTCCTTGCAACCCCTCCAGCACCCCTACCCGCTATATTAACGATGTTAGAAGGAGCTTCCCAGACCGTTGCCTTCTGCATATGCTCACAGACCTGGTGCCTGCACGTTTGTCTAATTCTTTTTTAAATCTGCTAAAACAAAAGGCTGGTGCTGTTCCAGCAAACAGCAGGAGAGGGTTACTAACAAAGAGCCCTAGATAAAGAAAAACACCTCATTTTGGTCTGAAGCTAAGTACCAAAGTAATTCTGAGGGAAAAGGCATGGGCTTGCCATTCCCAGATCTTTTTCTGTTCACTGTCAGGTGTTCCACATTCCCCTTGCTTATTGGGGTGCAATAGTGATTAGAAGCTAGATCATAAGTGATCTGTGAAGATTTAGACTTTAAAAAAAAAAACCCTAAACAGGGTTTTAGATATAGCTTTTAGATATAGCTGAAGCATGAATGTTAAAAAAAATTTGTAATGGCAACAATTATTTGTGGAAGAACATTAAGAAAAACCAAAATGAGTCATGCTTCATCCCACACATAACACTAATGTTTTGAAGTCAGGCAAGTATCTTCTACCTAGCAAAAAGAAGAGTGTGAACCTGTATGTATCTGAAGAATGGATGCACCCAGGAGAGAAAAGGTTACTTACATTTCAAATAGCATTAACAGAAAAGGAATTCAGCAGTGGAAGCATGATATGAGACCTATGTAATTCTAAAAAAAAAAAAAAAAGTGCTATAATATCACTTTGTCTCCTGAGTTACAGAAATAATTGACACAGGGCAAAATCTTGGCTGACCTTGGAAAAATCCAACTAAGTTAGAGCCATGATGGCACCCATTAAACTGCCCTTTCCTTTCCTGCCATTCTCCCAGCACCTTTGGTCATCACAATTTTGCTCAGAGCATACTCTTCATTCTCTGTATCTTTGATTCCTTTTTTATTAAACACAGATTCTGAATTTCCTGAATATCTCATGCTTATTTTAAAAGATTCGTGAAGAGAGTTGGAAGGGACCTTGCAGGGTCACCTTGCTCCTTTTTCTGTATTGTTCCTGATGTTTTTTCTAACTTTTCTGTAGCAGACTAAATGATGGAGATCCCACAACTTCTCCTGCATGCTCCCTCCCCTTTTATGTAGTTGCATACATTTGTCATCCCCCCTCAGTTCTTACTTCTTTATCTTAGAATGAAATTAATTTACTCTTCCGTTGTAGGTTATGTTTCTGGACCTCCAATGACTAGCACTCTTCTCCTCTATGTTTTCTCCAGTCAGTCCACATCCTTCTTGAGCTGCACTACCTAAAAGCAGATACAGCCTTAAAGCTGAGGTCTTACTAGTGTTAAATAAAGCAAGAAAATTTCATGGGTCAGGTAGGCTACACTCCTGTTTATACACCCTGGTACGTCACTTGCCATTTGCACAACAGCATGACAGCATTAACTTAGGTTTGGTTTATGCTCTACTGCGTATCTCAAACCCTGTTCTACAAAACTTTTATCAAAGTCTTTTTTCCCTGTTCTCTACCTCTACAGCTAGTCAAATGAGCCTGAACATAACACTTGTAGCTCTTTATCAATTTGAATTTAATTTCTTTCAAACTGTGAATCCATTTGGGTGAGGGTTATTTTTTATTCTCATCCAGTTCTCTGACAAACTCTGAGTCTCTTCTAACACCATCTTGTCTGGGAACATAATAAGTGTGCTCTCTCTTTCGTCACTCGAATTGCAATTGAAATACTGAACAGTCCTGAACCCAGGACCGAGTTCTGCAGAACACCTTCAATCCACCCTTTTATTTTGACAGCACACCCCGGATAATTCTCTGCATTCAATTTTCTAATTGATTTTGTCCCCAGTCTACTGTAATTTCACCCATATTAGGTTTCCCTATCTTACTTATCGAAATGTCACAAAAGACAGTGTCAAAAACCTAACTGAAGTGAAAATATGACATCTGCTGCTTTTCCTCTGCCCACGGAGGAAAACCCTCTCACAAAAGGAAATTAGATTGGTTTGACTTGATTTGTTCTTGAAAAATCCATTTGGTCACTGTTCATCTTGTTAACTTCTCTATGCTTACGCAGCATTTCATTGGTTATTTGTTCCAGAATTTTTCTGGGAGTTGAAGAAAAGACAACAGGACCAAAACACCCCAGCTCTGTTTCTCCTCCTGTGCAAACGCTGACACGACACATGCTATTCCCAGGACTTTGGTGCCTCATCCAGTTCCCAAAGACAAGCCAGTGACAGCTCTGAGACTACTTCATTCATCCCAGGAAGAAATTTATCAGGCAGAGCTGACTTGAAAACAGTTAGGTGTTTTCTCCTGTGTTTTAGAAAGAAAGGAAACTTAGTGTTCTTTACTTCGAATTATTGATCATCAGATCACAGTTTTTGCATGGAACTATTTATAACTGTGACCCAATCTGCGATCCTGAATCAGGCTGCAAGCCTGAAACCAAAGGGTGGCAAGTGCTCACAAGTACCATCGTAATTA
Organism: Porphyrio hochstetteri; assembly: GCA_020800305.1. Taxonomy (NCBI): domain Eukaryota; kingdom Metazoa; phylum Chordata; class Aves; order Gruiformes; family Rallidae; genus Porphyrio; species Porphyrio hochstetteri. The sequence goes on along the minus strand of CM036905.1, from coordinate 78,655,316 downwards.
AGCCTGTTTAATTGACCCTGTTACGGCTCACTTTCTCAGCTCTCTTGTGACTTGAGAGATTATATTTTCCTATTTAATGTCTCTGCAAAACATGTGAGTGGTATTTGTGGTGGTAGGTCAGCTCTCTCTTGACTGTGTGAAGAATCACAGACAACAGCCTAGTGTACTTGCACTGAGTTAATATTTCACTGCCTCCAAGAAAAAAAATAATTAAAAACAAATAAACAAACAACAACTCCTTTTGTTCCCATCCTTCTTTTCAAGTGTCAGATCTATCACAAGACACTTGAAGTTAATAAAAACGGGGACAATAAAGCCAGACTACTACCAGCAAACCAGTCATATGCTTCTTGCTTTTACATAGCCTGATCATGTGTTGTCTCCTGCAGCTAGATAGGATACAGTTTTATAGGTACTTCAGATCTTTCTGAGATACGCTGACGGTGGTTATCAAGGCTTTTTTTGCCCTAAGATTTGTGACCATTACTGGGACATATACTCTGGCAGCTGTTGCTAGCTCTGCTCACATGGGAAAACCCCCGAGACCTTCTTCAGCAGTTACTTTAGTGTCTGGTTCTACTTCCATTTGGACGAAGGTCAATCTATGGATTAACTTCTACTCCCTTAAACCCACTGACTTCAGCCAAGCAACAAAATGCTAATCTCTTCTTGGATTAGTCTCTTCTTGTTGCCCACTACCACGAATTAAGTAAACCTTTTGGAAACGTGCTACAAAACCCGCAAAAAAAGTCAGTGCTGCATACTGTGATCTCATCCAGCAAACCTGGCTTGCCACCTGCGAGCAAGAGGGGAACACTTCTTATCTGAGACAGTCCTGAACCTTTCCAAAGCCAAGGATGTGATCCTGCATGGGGTTACCAACAGAAAAAATGATCACTACACCCTGCCCCTTCAGTGAAATTAGTGAGATTATCCGAGGTCCTAGTAATCCGCCAAACCAAAAGTAACTGCTAGCCGCGGTAAACCTCGGAAGAAGAAATGCCTACAGACAGCAAATGCAATCCTCCACTACTAAATGGCCTGGGCTGCTTTTCTCCCCCTACAAAATACTATTAAAACCAGCTGTACATAGCTGAGCCTTGAATTAAGATAGTGGAAGTATCTATCCCTCGGATTCCTAACCAAGCCTTGCTGAATCTTCCCAATTAGCAAGCTGAAGGTGCCTCCAGTAAACACGTCTGTGTTTCTCCTTTTTCACATGGAGGATAAAATTGAAAGCAGTCTCGGCTTGGTAAAATATCCTCATGAATGCTGGAAAGTAAATTTGGAACAACAGCACCAGGGAAGCTGGAAGTCAAACTCCTCATTACTCTAATCCCCAAAGCTTTCTTGGAAATACTATTCCTGATTTTCCTTCTTCCTCTGTCTTTGATTCTTTCAAATATTTGGATGAAGCACTCATTTTGCAGTCAGAAATGACACCCCATTTGCTTTCTGCCTTCCCCTGGATCAGCATAATTTTTTCTTTGAAAAAAAATAAAAACCCCAAAGCATTCTGGAGTTGCAGCTCTTGACGGGCAGCAACACCGCATCTTTCTCTCCCTGTATGTACACACAGCGAGAGCAGCAGCAGCTGCCACTGGTGCACAGACCTCCTCCCCTCGGACTGACAACCTGTCTTAATGTTGAAAAACAGTTCAAGGTAGCACTTGAGACCAAACGTGCCATTTTCCTTGTCAAAATGAAAGCTGTAAATTTTAAGCCTAATGCTTAATGTATCCAGATATTGAACAGAGGGACTTTTATCCTCAGCTTAATGGTCTGTCTAAAATCATCAAAAAAGATTACTTAAAAATTCAAGGTCCTCAGAGGTCCCATAAAAATTGTGTGGAATATTTTTTCATGTTTTTTTTGGGGGGTTAGAGGGTCCTTTCATTTCTTTTTTCTTCTTTTTTCCACATGCAATGGAAAAGCACATATAGAAAGATTTTAATCTCTTCTTTTTTCTTTTTTTTTTTCCTTTTTTTTTTTTTTCTCCCCCTGAACTTAAAAGACTTACAGACAAATCTGACTATATTCAGTGGAACCAGAGCTTTGGCTTGAGTAAATCATCCCAGCTCCACTAGTTTGTAAGAAACAAGGATGATTTACACCACCAGCCAATCTTGCCCTAGTCGTTTCCTTTAAAAGCTGTACAGTGAAGTGAGATCTAATACTTCCAAGTACTCCTCAGAGACTCAGATTCTAGAAATCATGTCTCGCTCAACCTGTCTGCTTTGTGGGTTTTGTTTATTTTGCTAACGTTGGTTAGATGTCTAAGGATTTGAAGGTTCTGTTTATTTAGTTTTCAGATGTTAAATGGGGAGAATCAGCTGTATTTTCATGCAGGGATTTTAAACAGGGCTTGCACAAACCTACCCTCTGCTGCAATCCCGAGTGCAGAGGAATTACTGGCAAAGCATTTGGTGTTAGTGCAAACTTCCCCTCTTTCCCCAAAACAATGAGGCATCTCCCTTTCCCCGGCATTGCAGCACCTTCCAGTGCCCAGAGATACCCGCCGTGAGCTAGACCAAGGATTCACACCGGGAAAGGAAAAGGCAAGCAGCTTTTGGTAACAGTGCATTCAAAACACCTCCAGTTTTAATGCATATTTACCAAAACTTCCCATACATCAAAAATTTGCATAAATGTATACTGACAAATCTTTCTCCCTCACTGCTATAGTTTGGCAGAACTGAAAGCCAAATGTATTTTGAATCTATACAACTAAAAGCTTTTGAAGTGGGTCTGCATCTGTCCGTACCTATGAGCCACATTGTGTAGCCTGTATTCAAACATTTGTCTGTTTGTCTGTAGCTTGCAATAAAAAGCATTATTAAAATAACAAGTGTACACAGATTATAGGCTGCATTTTGAAATGTTGGTAAACACAGTGTTTATATGTCAGACCACAATGCTTCCAGAGAAGCTGTCGGTAGGAGTCAGCTTTACAAAAACTTTCTAATTGTTTCTTTATTTCTGTTTCCACCTTTTCATTATATTTTCTTTTTTAAAAAAATAGGTACACATTACTCACATAGTGGCAGCTTCTCGGATGAAATACATTCAAATATAAGGCTGATGTTGTGGATCTGTAAATGGGAGTTCAGTGAATAAGCAGAACCCAGAAAATTCCTTGTTCGGTTTTGCAAAAAGCAAAAGCATCAGACAAGAACTTTGCTTTGTCTGGTTTTCCACATATGAACTGAAACCTCGCCGTGATTTTAGAAGACCGGGACATGTAAATCTCAAAGTTTAAGGTTATAATTCCTTTAATCAACCATAGCAGCATGAGTACATGCAGCTTTAGTGAACTGATAAAACATACTTTGCCCCCTGTGTTCAGCTGCTGTAAACCTTCCCCCCCCCCGCCCCAAAGTCTGAGCTATATTGACTTATATAATCTGGGGATCTGTCCCTGTCTCTACAAAATGGTGCTGCAAACTTTACCAGGCTTATTCACAAGATTTCTAGCACCTCCACTTTCTATTTTTACTTAGCAGTATCAGATAAGCAACCTGATTTTTGTGTTTAAAACAGTCTTTCAGTCCTTCCAGGTCCAAACTGCTTGCACACATTGCTCGCTGGTTAAATCGCTAGGAGGAATTTGGTCTCGCTTCAGATCTAGATAAAGGGCAAAGGTTTGGAAATGTGTTTGTTAGTGATTTGTTGGGGTTCTCTCCCGAAAGGTAATTTGGTGTGGTTGTTGGGTTTAATGGTGGACGTTACATAAGAAATAGCACATTTTCCACAGCTTTGGCTCTACGGATAATGCTGTCCAAAATATACAAGTTTGGGTTTAAAATTTATTGCAAATGTTCTATCCATTTTGTAAGCTTTTCAAGAAAATACAAGGGTTTGTAGTTAATGTTTAGAAAGGAAACTAAGCTTGTCTTTACAATAACTGTCTGTCTCCAGAGGGTGTGAAATATACTTTTATAGTGCCAGATCTCCTACGCTGGGAAATAAGACAATTCCAGGGAGGAGGCAGATGTGCCGCTCAGAAATCCTGCAGCAGCCCCAGCCATGTGTCACTCAAGATGAAGTGTCAAGCGAAGAACGGTGTGGAATTGCTACTGTCTATTACCTGCGCCTGTTCCTCTCGGCTCAGTTGAGCTTTTTTTTTTAAAAAAAAAAAAAAAAATCAAACCTATAATAAATGCATTCAATAATTGTTTGAATTGCTGCTGTGCATTCTGTCATAAATGGTTTATGGATAACCATCAATTCGTTCTGCTCATCACTCTAACAAGTTCAATGTACTATTCGGAGCAAAGGATGACTATTTATTTAACAGCTTTTGGCAGGAAAATTTGTTGCGTGCCACAACTTTACAAAGAACATTAAAATCAATGACAATTTATAAACCAAAGGCTTGGAATTATGCTTTGGATTCCCATAATTCATCAGAATAAAGCTGTCAGATACCTTTTATTATAAATTAATAGCATGTTGTCGAGAAGCTTGGCAGCAGCAGCTGTTTTGCCAGGTTGGTAGTGACATCTAGTGGGATTTTTTATCCATTGCTGCTGGTTTGCTGTCCTCTCCCGCGAGCGCCCGGGGCTCTGGTACAGAAAGCGTGCAAAGAAAAAGTGTGCCGCATCGTGCGGGCACCAACACCGCTTAACAGTAATTAGAGAGAGAGAATTGTGATCTCGGCTACTTTGCTATCACTAACGTCATCTGGAAATTTGGACTGGAAGAGAGAATTTTTATATTCTCCTCTTGCCACTCATATGAAATATTTATTGCTCTTACATTACATTAGCAGTGAACTTACTAATTTCCAAATGGAAATTTTTGGTATCTTTATAATCCACTATTATTTAGTGTGAAGATGGGCGTTTCTTTCACGGGACATTGGTTTTGGAAATCCACCTTTAAAAAGGCTGGGACACAGATCATTTAGACACTTTGATTTTTAAGTATTCTTTAAGATTTTCTAAGTGCTCCCCCCCCAAAAAAAAAACCCCATAGGTCTTTAATTTCTCCTTTCAGGATCCACTTTAATTATGTATGGAGAAGTAAAAGTCATTACTGGATATTTCAGGATGGCAGATTTCTTGGGGTTTTTCCCATGTTCTGCAGGGCAGTTACTCTTGCTTTAATGTTAATAAAAATGAAGGAGCAGTCTTTAATGCATTCCCAGTTTTCACTTTTTCCCCCCCCTTCTATTTCCTGTGACTACAGAATAATACATAGAAGTTGTAAAGAAACTGTATCTGTTTCCAGCAGCTTCACTGGCTTACAGAGGTCCTGATGATAAAAAGAATACATGAAAAGATAATGTGTGAAAATTTTCTTTCTACTGCATAATGTCATGGGATATAGAGCCGATAATCTTCCAACCATAAGAGTGAATGGGGAAGATGCATATACAGTAGTAATCTTTACATACTCACACACTTATTTTTCTATGTATTCTGATCTTATTATATTCTTAAGAAGAAAAGCCTGTGTTTATTTCTCCACTGAGAAAAATAATCACTTGTGCAGCATTTCTCAGGCTAACGTGCTGATCTATGGCAGGCACAGTGATAACTGGGCACTGGATCAGGGAAGGCATTGAGTGGAGATAGCCAAGGGGGTACGTGCCCTGTGGAGGTCTGATGCAAAGTGCCACATGCAACCTGCTGTCAACAGCGCCTGCCTCCCATCACGGGCATCTTTCAGTCATGTTTTCCTAATTTCCCCCTAAGCAATCTCTAGCTGTCATAGGGGTGTGCTATAAATGGGTTGGGGAGGTTCTCATTTCTATAAGGATGCGATCCCTGCTATTAAAAACCATCTGAAAAGTCTGGGCTAGCGACACATAGCTGCTGCCCACTCATAGTACTCCTACTTCTGCCTCTCCTGCTACTTATGTTCTTCCCAGCTTTGGGAAGCTCTTAGCACCTCAGAAGTCTTAACTTTCAAACACTCCTTCCAGAGAGGGAAAATATTATTGTCTGCCTGGGCAATGATGTGGGGGTCAGAGAGGTGAGCCCCAGGACAGACTGAACATGCACTTACCTAAACCAGTGCCACAGTAATGGTATCATCTTCCCTTTCCTCATGCAACCTGTTGTTCATTGCTAGACTCCCAGTCTGCTTCACAGCCCACACAGCCTCTGCAGAAATACCTCAACCTTCACTCAGAGTCAATGGTGTGCCAAGGTATTGGGTTAAAGGAACCATTTCCCTTGCTGTCAGTCCATAGCCAGAAAGACTTATTCAAAACCACCTGGGATAAGAAGTAAACATCCTGCCTAACTTCAGCCATCTAAAGATAGGTATCTAGTCTGAACTACCTCTCCAGGATTCCTCTGTTGTCAATGGGAAAGGATATGCATCTCCAAAAGCTGATTTATCTCACCTTTCTGAGATAAAACACTGTCTGAAGGTGCTTATCTCTTTCCATTAACTACAGAGGGAATCCAGATGACTAGCTTTGACTGGATGCTAGAAAGCTGAAATTAAGTCAAGTAAATCCCACCCGTAGATAGGGAGCTGCATGAAAAATAAAGGTGTAAAGGGTAGGGTTTCCAAGTGGCCAGAAATCAGGCAGCTGCCTGTCACTTTGCTGCCAGCCCCCAAGCTTTCCTTTAACTCCAACCTAGCATTTCTATAGCAGACTGCCTTATAAAAAATTGGCATTTCAATAACTAAAATACACTGTCAAAAACTAAAGCATAATACATATCCCAGTAGAGAAGCCTCTTAGGGGCAATGTCCTGGTTTCAGCTATGATGGAGTTAATTATTTTTAGCAGTGGATGGAATGCCATGTTTGGGTGTTAGGATGAGAACAGTGCTGATAGCATCCTGATGTTTCTAGTTGTTGCCGGGCAATCAAGGACCTTTCTCAGCTCTGCATACTTCCTTACTAGTGAGAAAGGAGGGGACGAAGCCAGGACAGGTGACCCGAACTGGCCAAAGAGGATATTCCATGCCAGTTACGTCATGCTCAGTATAAAGGGGACTGGGGGGAAGAGGAGGAGACAACGCCAGGACGTGCAGTTTCTTGGGACGGTTGGGTTGTCCGGGACGGGCTGTAGGCTGTGCGGCCTGGGTTCTGTGGTTTGGTGAGAAACTGCATTGTGTATCACCAGTTTCATCTATTTTGTACTTTAAACTTCTGTTATTGTTATATCTAGTTTTCTGTTATTGTTTAGTAAACTATCCTTATCCCAACCTGCGTGGTTCTGGTTTCTAGGTTGTGGTTTCTTTCCCTCCTTTCTTCCTTCCCTTTTCCCCCTCCCGCAACTTTCCCTCCCCCTTCCTTTTAAAAGTACAAGCGACTGTGTGGGGTGCGGCCCTCGGCCGGGGCAAAACCACGACAGGCAATCTTCTCAAAAATAAGGGTTTTTAAAGTTTTTATCTTGAAGGACTTTGAAATGTCACATGTTCCTGCAGTTTTATACCAAATCTTAGACAGGGGTGTTCACCCTAAAGCCACAGATCTTCTAGCATGCAACACTGAGATTTTGGGGAGGGAATAGGGGGGTGCTACTGGAAAAAAAAAAACCAAACCCAAACAAAATAAAAGCCCACTCCTCCCTCCTACTCCACTATCACAAAGTCACGATGGGAAGATGTTAGCCCATGACGAACAGCACTAAATTAGGTTCAAACCTAAATAAAGACAACTCCACGCTCATTTTTTTAAAGAATCTTGTAACGCAATTGTCTTACACCAAAACAGCTGTTTTATGGGTTTTTACAGGCAACATTCAGAAACGAGTTTCATAGGTCCAGGAAAATGAATTATAATTTCTAACATGGATTATAATTGTTGATGTATCACCTTTATATTACTCTACACTGAGTCTATCTGCTCTACCCTTCAGGATTTGTTTACAGCTACTCACACTGCTGAAAATGATCCCCAAGAACAGCAGCCTACCTCCTTTGTAATGTTTTCATGTCTGATTTGTAAAATTAGGCTAAGTCTTTAGCCTGTACTAATCCTAAGAACTTTTAGGAAACCTCTCTGCTCACTTCATTGATTCTTCATAATTCATCACGTATGTCATTTAAGCACTAACTTTTAACAACCGCGTGTAGCCTTCAGAACGTTCCCTGGGCCTTCCTGAGGACCCCCACCGGTAGGCAGGGCTGATGGGGGCCATTTGTGTTCAGACAGCTTGTGACACAGTTCTCTGCCTACACCAGCCGTTACGAACGAAAGCACAGGCTGGTGTGGGTGCTCACAGCTTTATGAGAGTCCTAGCCCTATTAATATACAGCTGAAGTCATAAACAGAGATACTAATAAAGATTAAAATGGGACAGTGATGATAACCTGCCATAAAGAGCAAAGCAACTCGTGGGATTAGCCTGTGTCCTCAGCATGGACATATATCTGAAAAGGACTGTCGTGGCACGTTTTAGCAATAGATTCAGCAGGTTTGGTGAAAGACATCCCCCACTTATCCCCGTTTAAGCCACCATAAGGCACAGAGGTCCATCGTGGGGCATGCCACGCAGGAGTTGGGGGGCGGGGGGGAAAAGGAGTCCACAGGAGGAGAGATGTTGTCTTTGCAGCAGCCAGCCTTACAAATCAAAGTGCTTTGGAAGGATTGAAGGGGCCAAATTCAGGAGCAATGGGTAAAGTGGAATATGCCAGACCTTTTTTGAACTATTTATACCCTCTGACTAATGTACAAATTAACATCAAGGTCTCTGCAGTGGCAGGATTGTCACATGAGGAAGCTGGAAGAGAGACTACGCTACAACGGCAACATGGTCAGTTCAGTGTCAGCTTGCCCCTGCACACCCCACACACTCCTCTCTTCTGGCCCATCACAGTAAAATCACCGTGTAGGCTCTATTTCTTTAAGCCACTTTTGGGATCCATACAGCAACTCTACCTGGTGGCTCAGTAGGTCAGATGACTGATACAGTTAGAAAACTACACAAAAGGAACAAGGTGCAGTCAGCTAGAGCGCAGCTGCATAAATCCACACTGCATCCCTCTCTGTGGCCCGCCTTACCCTTACCTTTTTCCTTTTCAATTTGAAATGCTCTGCATTGTTTAATTGCAGCCTGGGACTCATACTTGTCCTAGAAAGCTTTCAATAGCTTATTTTCTCTGGCCTTCTGAACGACGTGGGTAGCCTCACAGTTCACCTCTGGTTCACCGCAGCTAAAGGCATCTCAGTGAGTCACATCTGCAAGTCTTACATGGGGCTGAACCACATGTTTGGTTTGGTGTGGCAAAGCACCCAGACAGTAAAGCAAGCAAAAGAAAATGCTTCATTATTCTGCAGAGTGCATTGCCACAAGTGTTACCACGGCACAGATGTTAAAACCAGTATGAGTAAGTAAAGTCCTGTGGTTTATACCATCCATCACTCACAAGCAAGGAAGAAGAGCTTGTCTGTTATGGGCAGGACTATGCAACAATTGTCTCTTTGGAAGTTTCCAGAATTGCCACTGAAATACCTAGCTCTTGCCATGACACAGCGGCACCCTCTAATGAGTGGACTTCTGGTCAGACACAAGCATGAAGCTTCCTACTTTCTTAAATAAGCATCTAAAAAGCTCAACAGATCATGTTCCCAACATCTGCTCTCTTCTAGAAACCAACAGAGAAATACTGCAAACTTTAATTTCTTATGAGATTTTCTGTACTTCTGGTTCAAGTAGAGAAAAAATAACTATAATCACAGAAATTAACTTTATAGTGATAGGGGACAAAATAACGAACTCTTTAAGGGTGCACAGATACACAGATAGCATAGCCCAAACTCATTCAGTGGTTAGGTGTCTTATTTTCAAATTGACAGGAAAGGTGGGGGGTAGGATATGTCATGTGTGTGTATGTGTGTCCTTTTTTTTTTTGAGAGCTGGACTAGATATATCTGAAAATGACTGTTTGAAATTAAGTGTGTGCTACAACTAACAGCGGTCAGTACAAGATGTAAGCACTCTGGAAAGCACATCAGTTGTTGAAATTCAGGCAATCTAAGCATTAAAAAAAAAAATGTGTAAAGCCACGTTCCCTAAAACCTGGTTTACATCCACTTTTGCTTCCAAGTCCTACGTTAAGGAGGTCATAAAAGCATGCTGGGAAGCTGTTTGAATTCTTCAGATGAGAACTGCCAAGAGTTTTTCTCTGAGCTCAGAACCAGAGCTAGTCAGAAAACAGGAAGTGTTTTGCATAATGATTTTGCAAGCCAGGGAGCTGAACATTATCCATTATTAAGAAAGACACAAAACAAGTTTTGTGTCTATAAGACGAGCAAATTTTAGGTTTGGGATTGTGCCTCTAGGCTCAGGCCAAGAATGAAAAGCTAAGTACTGACTACAACTAGTTTCAGCTAATTTTTTTTTGTTGTTTTTAGTCTGCTCTAGTCTTATTCCTTGGTAATGTTTTTTTTTTTCCTGGGTGCCCAGAAAGCATGAGCTTCGTTCTCTACTGTCTCCTAAAAAAAGCTGAAAGAGCACAAAGCCAGGGCTGGCAGAGCCTCATCCACAGGGCTTTGCTCATTGCTTCTGTGCAGCACCTCTTCAGTCCTTCTCATTTGCTAACACAATTATTTTTAAATAAGTTACAGAAGGAATAATGACATCACTGACACACCAAGAACTTTGTTAATCTAAATACAGCATATGATGCCCATTCCCTTGCAGCTAGTCACACTAAGGAGAGGGAGAACTTCCAGTCCCAAAGACTGTCTCGATAGCAGGAACAACAACAAGGGAATACTATAAATACCTCCCTGGAAACAACTGTCTTAATTCACAGCAGCAGTATACCTTCTATTTATTCTGCCAACCACATGGAAGAAAAGGCTTGGTTGTGTAAGTACAAGTAAAAACAGCGTTTGAGGTGAAGGAAAAAATGAACCAACTTTAGTAAATAAAGCAGGGAATGGTAAATGAGATGTCCGCAGTTAGCTTTTCATCCTCATAATTTAGAGCCTTCGTTGCAGAACTGGCAGGAAAGTGTTCCAAGATGCAGCCTTAGTTATTTGAAAATATAGAAAAACAGATCCAACACGTCTGCTCCCAGGAGCCTCTATGCAGAGAATTATTAGCAAGCCAAACTTAAAAATGTCTTTTGTTTTTATATCAGAACCTTTCAGCTGAAGTCTGAAGGTGCAGCAACATGCAAAACTGAGAAGTGATTTGGAAAATGCAGCTAATAGCTAAACCACATATTAACCACCCCGTGAGTTAGTTTAAGCATACAGGAAAAGGTCTGAGTTCTGATTAGGTAAATAAGCTTTTAATAAATTTTTAAAAAATCCACCAGATCTCAAAAAATAATCTTTGTTTAAAATTACTTGAAAGAGCATAAGGAAAATATGTTTCAATCTTCCAACAATGAAGTTCAGTAATGATATACAGTGGTTTTAAATTTACAGAAAGTACATCAGAAGGTAAAGCTCCATGGTTGGTACACACTCTGTCTCTCTACACATTTAAATGTTTATATAGATATGTATATGAATCAGTGTTTATAGAACCCCGGGTGGCTTATAAGTCTGAAGACTCTTCTACAAGATATTAACTCATGACAGAGACCCTAAAAGTGTCCAAGATGCAGTAGTCCATCAGCAACAAAACTGGAAAAAAACGTAGGTAATCAGATGCTCGGGACCTCTTCTTGTCCTCTACATTGTGTTGTTTCTCATAAATATAAAATATATATATAAAAAAGAAAAGCTTGAGCACCGAACATACTTTGAGCATAGTTTGCAAAAAGATGAGGGGGTGGCTTTATCTTGTAAAGTGAAATAGAGGGGGGACAAAAAGCAATTGCTATCACATCTACATTCCCACATGGGCTTCAGAGATGTTAGTTACAAGACTAACCCATTCAACCCCATAAACAGAGGAAAATAATTGTAACAAAGGAGCTGAAGAACTGCAATCAGACACAAAAAGGCAATGTTGCTGCTGAGAATAAGAATCTTAAGTTAGCAGCAAAGTATTATTTACCCAAGGGCAAAATCTTTTCGCCAAATCAAGGATACAAATACCAAAATCCTAAGTGATGAAACAGCTTCAGCTATAGAAAGATGTCCTGCTTTCCTTCATCATCCCTAGATGCAAGATATGTCTTGCATTCTTAAAGGGACAAGTGTCTGGACAAGTAGGAGATGGTCTAGCTGATAAGCCGTTTTTGGGGCTTGTTTGGTTTTTTTGATCTGCTACATTCAAATACCCAGTATTGCTCTTAATCATAACTGTCAAGCAGATCAGAATGCAGTCTGTACTGGGTGCAATAAATGAAAAAGAGTATCTTCAGCAGAGAAGTTCAAGTTCCCAAATTCTAGGCAGTACTTTAATGACTACGACGTGAGAAAATTGAAGTGTTTAGCAACGTATGAGCTACATGTACAACCTTGTAACTATGGATATATATGTCTCAAAGAAAACATTGTCAGACAAGCACACAAAAAGGACAAAAACTGGTTCTAAAGAAGCCAATGGCAAAGCTCCCATTTACTTCATAGAATCATTTAGGTTGGAAAAGACCTTGACGATTATCGTCCAACCATTAACCAAGCATTGCCAAGTCCAACCACTAAGCCATGTCCCTAAGCACATCTACAAGTCTTTTAAATACCTCCAGGGATGGTGACTCGACCGCGTCCCTGGGCAGCCTGTTCCAGTGTCTGATAACCTTTCAGTGAAGAACTTTTTCCTAACATCCGACCTAAAAGTAATAATATCTAATCTTCACCAAAGTCAAGATTAGCACTATGGTATGTTTTGCAGCTCTGTTTCAGGAAGATTTAAAAAAAAAAAAAAAAAATTTGTTCAATCCTACTGTATACCATTGCCAGTGTTAAGTGCAGATATCTTCCCTGGCCATTGGAGGGCATAGCCATGACGACAGGGCTTACACCACCTGCAAGTTCCACACCCTTTCACTTCCAATCATCACATCCTGTTTGACTCCTTTCTTCTGAGCCAGTTCTGCCCAGTCCTTCCAGAGCTGCTACAACAGATGTCTATGAAAGTAGGACGCATGGTAGGCATGCAGTTTATTTGTGGGCACGTCCATGCAGCAGAACTGCAATGGTTAGTAGGTCAGTCTAGGATGGTGAGGTGTCCCACATAAAACTCCAGGGAATACCACCATTCCCACAGGGGGTATTTGCTGAAAGCTAGACCTGTTTCACATGCTATATGAAAAGTTTAAAAAAAAAAAATCACTACATATGAAGATTTCCAATTCTACTCAATAAAAAGATATTATTTTTTGCAAGAATTACACATGACTCGTCCCTTCTGTCGGTTACACTTAAAATACCATTCACTGAAGAGCACAAGTAAGAACCACTGACTTTATTATCACTAAACAGTAAAACATCTCAAACAAAATGTGCATACACTATTTAAGGCTAACTCTCCTAAGCTTCCCCATGATACATATAAAGCCATGACAATAGCTTTTCATGTTATAAAGTGTTCAGATGTTACTGAAAGAGGCAATCACACTCTGATCTCCCAAAAAAAAAAAAAAGTGTGGAGAAGATGTTTGATTATCTGCATAAATCTGGCATATTTTTCCTGAGCTATGAAAGTATAAAACTTTCCCTCTTCCTCTGAGGTCTTTTTTTTAAAATAGCATCTTAAAGATTTTTGCATGTCCTTTCCTCCTCCTGCTTTGTAAAAGAACATAAGTATCCTAGGATTGCTGAGTTTAGAACATGTGAATTATAGAGGATCTTTAAGTCTTCACAGCAGCTGTTTTTCAAGCCTTCTTCTTAAATCATAAAAGAGAGAATAAAATGAAAAAAAGTCAGAGCTCCAGGAAGAAAGTGTATTTGATCCTGCAGGATGCATTTCAGGAAAGCACTTAAGAATCTTCTTAATTAATTGGGATTATTCACTTCTGCAAAAGGAGGCATCTGCCTTAACACTTAGCTGGACTAGGTTGGAGCCCTGGAGCTCTGTAATCCTCACATCTTCCATTCCTGATAGTCCTCATCTTGTAGGAAATGCTGCCACACTATCAGCAACATAGGGAAAGAAGATTTTTTTTATTATTACAAAAACTGAAATGAAGCAGTTTCACTCCTTCACACTCAGAAACACCACAGCATGGGCAATACCACGAAGTCCAGGGTTTGTGCCTTTTTATACTGTTCTGGGGCTGACAGTAATCAGTGTCTCCATCCTATCCCACCTCCACAAGTCACTGGGAGTTGTTCACAGTTTTTTGCCCACACATTGGGGTGTCCTATGAAACTGCTGGTAGGTATAATGAGGCCTTGATGGGCTGCTGGCCTGCAAACCACCGACACATTCTTGTAGAGCCTTTCCCTACTGTGCTTTACTTCTGGGACACCCACACCCAGACATTGCCACCCCAATCTTAGCCTCTCCCTTACATTTTTCTATACTACCTCAGAGTTGGATTTCTGATGCAATGAATAACAAATACTATCCCTCATTTATGTATTTTTCACCTGGCTGATCCCACAACACACGACTGCAACGTGCGGACGGAGGGGAGGGAGGCAAGGATGGAGAAAGAAAATCCTGACTAACTAACCTCTACGTCAGACAGCAAACCTGAGGCCAGTACCTGGGGGCCGAGGGGCAGAGGATGCTGTAGCCTGGCAGAGGATACGTGCTTTGTTGCCAGTAGGGGACTCTACGCATATAGCCACCATACCATAGCTACAGCAACAGGGAGCCCAGTCTAATCTGGATAAGCCTTATTTATCTCAATTGTCTTTCTTTACCTCACTGTTCTACTGTTGGAATAAGCTACTGGTTTTCTTATCAAATTGAAAGAAGGCGCTTCTCTCCCATAAGGAAGTGCTGATAAGCGTGAATGCCCTGAATTTGCAGAAGAGAAAACTATCCAAAACATACAAATGGATATGCATGACCAAACATTATACCAGGGATAGTCTTATGACGAAGATGTGCATGGATACATGGAATGGGCTCCTCTCCCCATATAGAGGAAAAGGAGGGGGTTTACTGCTTGCTTTTCCTTTGTCCTATAAATGCAGCATGACATTTGTTGGCCTGTTATCATCAACAGCCAAAATCCCAAGGGTCTCGAGAACAACTTGGGGAACGTTAACATTGAGAATAGGTCAGGGGGGCTTCCTGGAGCACAGGCTGAGAGAGCGCCGGCTGTTCTGTATGCATCTACATTTAGCCTTTTTGCTTGACTTGTGATCTCAAATTCTGGGAGCCGATACATAATAAACCAAAGCAGCTGGAGAAAGCTCTTCCTGGATTATGCCCAAGTGGAGCAGTTGTATGAAGGATTTCAGCAGCTTCCAAGGAAGAAGTTCAAAGACATCAAGGCGTGTGACAACTCTGGCAAGCTGCTGCAGTCTCCTTAGTGGAAAATTATGTTGAATATGAACTGTTGGAAAAAGTGTCTCTTTCTCTTACATACAGAAGACAATACAGTTTATACTAGTGAGCTTAATTATACAATTCCCTCAAAGAAGCCAGAGCTCCCACTTAAATGATCTTAACTTATCCCATTTATAGTTAAAAAAAACCCTACAAATTTATGTTTATAAAATAATATCAAGAATCTTTACATAAATTTGGTGCAAATAAGTGTAAACAGGCATAGCTCCACCATAGTCAGGGTTACTAAACTGATGCGTAAATGCTTACTGGATACAAAGCAAAAATATCTGCAGAAGCCCACACTGGAAACTCTACAGACAAACAGGATCAAGCACTCTTTTCAGCCACATAGCTGGACAGCAGATAAAGTTTACTGACAGCAACACAACAGTGATTCACAGAGAGGAAACATAAAGGCAGAATTTGGCCCATCTATTTTTGTGTATATCATTAAGAAAACAAATTTCTTCGGCTATAAATGAAGAGAAAGTATTTAAACAGGAATTGTACAATAGAAGTTTGTAGCATCACTGAATCAAGAAAGCCAGATCTTCTGCAGATCAAAAATAACTTCGCTGGAAAGTATGTAGCTGTGCCAGTTCATAGCAGTTGAAGATCTGCCTCAAACTGAAGAGCAATCTCAGCAGCATTCTTGGTGAGAATAACAATAGAGGTAGGATTTTACAAAGGAACTTTCATCTTCAGATTATTTCATCAACTAATTACTTCTCCCAATACCCCTAAGGTAACCAAATCCCTGGTTACATTTCCAATGATATCTCAGCTTTGAATACAAAGGGAAGATGCTATCAGGCCTGACAAAAATAAAATGTGTTTGCATGCACACAAATTCCTCCCTGTTAATCAACAGCTGTATTTCCTGACTTTAAAACAAAACCAGAAAACCCGGAACTGCCAGCACCTAGCCTTCACCCAAAGTACCTGCTCCTTCCTAGAGACCCATCTTCTCCAGCAAGAGGTGTCATTCATTGGAAGAACACCCTTCACTCCCACATTACGAATACCTTATATGCACTTCCAGTAAGAGCAGCTCTTATCTCTTAATGCAGATTGTGCTTCTAAGTCATGGATCCTAAAATCATGAGTCAGGGGGGAATATCACTTTCCCCTGCCTGCCTTTCAAGGACTGCTAACGGTCCACGGCAGTACCCCTTCTCAGAGGAGACTCCTCAGAGCATCAGAGCCAGCTCAGCTCTGCCCCTGCTTTCCTCTCTCCCACCCTGCAAGCGGCCCTTACACATGCAGCAAAGGCCAATGATGCACCTATTCTCCTGGGCAAAACTACACCCTTTACAAGTCATTCTCCTTGTTACGGTTAAATGTCAAAAGCCTTTTTTTTTTTTATAGCCTGGTAGACTTTTTCTTCCCCACCTATTTCTCTAAGCTAAACCATAACCACTGGAATTGAGAAAGATCAGGTTTCTTTAAATAAGACATTATACTCTTAGAGAAAATGGAATGTGGAACAGAAAGAATACCAGACTAAAGATTTATGAACAAGCTCTTAAAATGCAAATTCAAAAGCTACTTTTGTATTACCTGCAGAGTAAACAAAGTATAATTCTAATTTCAACTGGTCATAACCAGAAAAGACAGATGTAAGATATTATTGCACAATGTTGGATTAATAGTTCAGCCGTATAATAATATCCTACATGTTTCTTAAAAAACTCTCAATGATGTAACTGTATAAACCCATAAAAAGGTGGTTATGGGCTTCTGTATTTAATAGAAATAATTAACCTTACCTTTCCAATTTTTGTTCATTTAAGAGAATGTTTTACTAACTCAGTATTAAGACGATAAATATTCAGCCTGCCTGGTCATATCACCATCCTAAGACAATAATCATAATCAGCAGTACTAAATTCTTTTTCTAGAGGTGTTCACCCACTATCACATTTTAGGTGCCTTAAGTAGTTACTGAATAAAAACAAAAAATCATCTGTTATTGTACCACTAAACTTCAGCAAAAAATAATTAAAACCAGCCCACATCCTGCTTTGTTCTCTAAAACATTAAAGAAATTATTAATAAAATTTAGTGTTATAGTAGCACTTTCTAACACACAGATCTCAAAGGATTTTATGAAAGGAGGAATCACCAGTATCAGAGACAGAGTCAGTGTGAGGGGACATCGGCCAATGTGACCCAGCACACTGCTAGCAAAATCATTACGTGAAAACAAACGGGCAAGAGATAAACTGAAGGCTCCAGTCCTTGCTGTTGGAGGGAGGATTGCAGCAACACTGCAGTATTTCAGGTGTATGCACAGCAGTGTCCTTGAATCCATGCATGGCATATTTCCTATTTTACCATCTCTGCCACATAAATGTGGTAAGGACATGATTCTGAAGATGACCTTTCAGACTTGACCACTCATATCAATAGGCACTACAGGCAGAGCAGATGCACATTCTGTCTTACAGACTGCTACAGAGTGTTGCATACCCAAAACTGCCATCCAAACAAATGAGACCTTGACTGCATCAACCTAGCTTTTACTGACAGGATTAACCTGGTATGAGCTGGAAAAGCAAGCAGTAGTTTAGCTTTGTTACATAAGCACTGTTAACTTCATGCTTTTTGGACCAAATCTGGGCCAAAGACCTAAGAGTAATTGAAACCACAGAGGAATCTTTTGTGTCCCTAGGCATGGGGAAAGTCAAAGGCTTTGAGTAGGGGCTACAAAATTGGCAAGGTCCTTGGTGTCTTACACAAACAATCTATTACAGAACGGAATAGATACCAAATAGAACAGCCATGGAGCAAGGGGAACGCTATCCACACATCTCATGAAGAAAGCTGAGCCTGGAGTGGACTTACTACATGTAGAAATCAAGGAACTGGCTGGGATTAAACACATCATACCATTGGAACAAGGGTTCTGCTCCACTGCATCTGCTATCTTGGTCTAAGTTGGCAGGGACTCTGATCCATGTGTTACATGGAGTGCACAAGTCTGGGAACAAGCCTTGCAGGTTAAAAATCTTCACATTTTAGGTCATCACCAAGTGACGTGGTTCTGTTCTTGCAGCCACCCCACTCAATTCCCCCTTACATTGTCACAGAAAGTAGCGTTCTATTAGCTTATTCAGAGACTGAATACTCCCATCTTAGTACCTGAGTGAAGTAGATTATTCCTACTTTATACAAATCAGACTTTTCCTTCTGTGAAAAAATATATTGAAAGAAAAAGAAAGTCACTTCTTCGCAGGGCTTTCAGTGTCCCCCATAAAATTTTTGGGCAAAATGGTGACGTACAGGCCACATAAATGGCCAGTGATGTGGACTGAAAACCAACAGGCTCAAGGGATCATAAGTCAGCTACTCAAAGTCCAGACAGAGGCCAGTCAGAAGTGCCAATATTGGAGCCAATACTGTTTAGCCTCTTTAGTAATAACCTGGATGATAGGGCACACTGTCCTCAGCAATCTTGCAGTTGATGCAGAACTGGAGGGAGTGGCTGATAGACCAGATGGTTGTGCTGCCATTCAGAGAAACCTTGAGAAGCAAAAGACATGGGCAGAGAGGAACCCCCGGAAATGCAAAGTCCTCCAGCACCTGAAGAAGAAACAACCCTATGTACCAGTAGAGTAAGGACCAACCAGATGGAAATCAGATTTACAGAAAAACACTTAGGGTCCTGGTGGACAAGGTTTTCAAGAGCCAGCAATGCACCTTGGCAAAAAAGCCAACAGTCTCCTGAGCTGCTATAAGCAGAATATTGCCAGTAGATCAAGGGAGGTGATCCTTCCTTTCAGCTCAGCACTGGTGAGGCCACATCTGGAGTGTTGAGTCTAGCTCTGCACTCTTCAGAACAAGAGACAGATGGATTTACAGAAACAAGTTCAGTAAAGGGCTAGGATTAAGGGAGTGGAGTGTCTCTCATATGAGGAGATGCCAAGAGCTGGGCCTGTTGACTCCAGAGAAGAGGATGCTTGAGTGAGTAGGGGTGGATCTATTCAGTGTGTGTAAATACCTGATGAGGTGAGTAAAGAAAACTGAGCCAGACTCTTCTCAGTAGCAGCAAATGAAAAGGCAAGAAGCAATGGGCACAGTAAAATACAAGAAATTCCATTTCAACATAAGCAGGTCTTTTGTTGTCATTGTTTTTCTAACATGAGAATGATCAATCACTGGAAGAGGTTTCCAGAAGAGCTGTGGAGTCTCCATCCTTGGATTTATATTCAAAATCCGACTGGACACAATCCCAAGCAACCTCTTTTAACTGGCTCTGATTTGAGCACAGAGGCTGGACTAGAAAATTCTTTGAGGTCCTTTCCAACCTTAACTGGTCTGTGATTTATGGTGTTCCTAAATTCCTTGGACATTTGATACAGTTTACCCACCACGCACAACAAGTTCCCTTCACTAGCAAGCTTCACCTTGAGTTTTAAAGAAAACATGAGGTCTACAGAACCTCATTGCTCTCTTGTGATTTGTTTTCTTTAGTTTTAGAATAAACCCTCTTAATATGAAATGTTGCAACAATGTTTCTTGCTTTGTTCTCTAAAAGAAGGTAAATAAAGGAAAGATGTTTAAGCTCTTTAGTTGTGGTTGAACGTGGAGCTTGGCTGTGAAGGCTGGTTTCAGGAAGGGCCACTGAGACAATGAAGGTTAATTGCCAGGTTTCTGCATGGTTTGTGATGACAAGTGACCTCCACTCCCTTCTGAGCAACTCTGTTTCTTACACATACCAGTCAGAAGGAATATGGCAATGTCCCAGTATTTACAATGTCAATCCAGAATTTACAAGTGAGTAATTAGCAGTGAACAAGCTATTTTGAAGGCAGGGAAAAAAAAATCCACATGTTTCTCCTCTCACAGAAATACAGAAGCTCCCAAGAGCTTAAAATAAAATTGAGAAGACCCAGAAAGAAAGAAAACATTCTTTTCCTCCTGCATTATTGGGAGAATAACTCACAGCACACTCTCACAGGGTGCAGGTCCCTCCTGGTGCTTCTATAGCTAAAGCATAGGGAAAACTCTGTTTCTCTCCTATGCAACCTAATTTCCCACCTCCCAAGGGGGCAGGAGACCAGAGTTGTTCTCTCTTTCCTTAAGCTGTGAAACAATGGGAAGCAGGGCAACCAGAGCAGCAAGGCCTTTGGCAAGGAGAACACGATGCCATACCCTGTTTCTGTTTCAAATTACTTTAGCTTGCCCACCACAAATTCATCAAAGAAGGAAGGAAGGAAGGGCAGGTAGCCTGGGAGGAATACAGGGAAGCTGCCCTAGCAGCCAGGGATCAGGTCAGAAAAGCAAAAGCCCTGTTAGAAATCAATCTGGCCAAGGATGTAAAGGGCAACAAGAAAAGTTTTCACAGGTATATCAATGAGAAAAGGATGATGTGGGAAAATGTGGGTCATCTCCAGAATGGAACAGGCAACCTGTTTACCTGGGATATTGAGATGGCCAAGGTACTCAATGACTTTTTTGCCGCAGTCTTCACTGGCAAGAACTCTAGCCACACTGCCCGAGTCACAGAGGGCAAAGATAGGGACTGTGAATATGAAGAACTGCCCACTGTAGGAAAAGATCAGGTTCAAGAACAAATGAGGAACCTGAAGTTGCACAAAGTCCATTAGACCTGATGAGGTGCATCCACACGTCCTGAAGGAAGTGGTGGCCAAGCCACTCTCCATCATATTTGAGAAGTCCTGGCAGTCTGGTGAAGTCCCCATTGACTGGAAAAGGGGAAACATAACCCCCATTTTTAAAAAGGGGGAAAAGTAAGGCCCAGGGAACTACGGGCTGGTCAATCTTACATCTACCTGGCAAGATCATGGAGCAGATCCTCTTGGAGACTATGCTCAAGCACATGGAGAATAAGGAGGTGATTGCTGACAGCCAAACATGGCTTTAGTAAGGGCAAATTGTGCCTGACAAATCTAGTGGTCTTCTATGATGGAGTAACAGAGATGGTGGACAAGGGAAAGATGAAAGACATCATCTTCCTGGACTTGTGCAAGGCATTCATCACTGTCCAGCACCACATCCTTGTCTCTAAATTGGAGAGACATGGAATCGATGGATGGACCACTTGGTAGATAAGGAACTGCCTGGATAGTGCCACTCAAAGAGTTGTGGTCAATGGCTCAATGTCCTCGTGGAGGTCCCTGATGAGTGGTGTTCCTTAGGGGTCAGTTCTGGGACCAGCACTGTTCAGCATATAGATGACATGGACAGTGGGATAGAGTGCACCCTTGTTGTCAGCAAGCTTGCTGTGTGGTGAGGTCAACACACTGGAGGGAAGGGATGCCATCCATGGGGACCTTGATAGGCTGGAGAGATGGGCCCATGTGAACTGCAAGAAGTTCAAGAAGACCAAGTGCAGAGTCTTGCACGTGGGTTGGCACAATCCCAAGCACAACTACAGGCTGGGCAGAGAATGGATTGAGAGTGGCCCTGAGGAGGACTTAGTGGTGCTGATTGATGACAACATGAGCCGGCAGTGTGCGCTAGCAGATCAGAAGGCCAACTGTGTTCTGAGCTGCATCAAGAACAGCATGGCAAACAGGTCAAGGGAGGTGATTCTGCCCCTCTGCTCTGCTGTCATGAGACTCCACCTGGAGTGCTGCATCCAGTTCTGGGGTCCCCAGTACAAGAAAGATACTGACCTGCTAGGGCGATTCCAGAGGAGGGCCACAAAGATGCTTAGGGGGCTGCAGTGCCTCTCCTATGAGGACAGGCTGAGAGAGTTGGGCTTGTTCCACTGGGAGAACAGAAGGCTCTGTGGAGACCTTATTACAGCCTACCAACACCTGAAAGGCTCCTAAAGAAAAATGGAAGAGGGGAGTGTGGTTATAGGACAAGGAGCAATGGCTTCAAGCTGAAAGATGGTAGGTTTAGATTAGACATTAGGAAGAAATTTTTTACTATGAGGGTGGTGTGGCCCTGAACAGGTTGCCCAGAGAGGTTGTGGAAGCCCCATTCTTGGAAATGTTTAAGGCCAGGTTAGATGAGGCCTTGGGCAATTTGATCTAGTGAAGAGTGTCCCTTCCCATGGCAGGGGTTTGAAATTAGATGATCTTTGATGCCACTTCCAACCCAAAAATTCTATTAATCCATTATAAGGATATGGGGTTTGTCTCATTGACTAACCCCTGCCACATAACCCAAGCCATACATGGTCTAAGCAAAGAAATTAAAAAATGCTTTAATAGCAACACAGCTCAATGTTTTCCTGAGATACCAGCATCAGACCCCAACAACTAGTTCACCATCAAGATCTCTGCACTCACATCAGCATAGTCTGCTTCCAGATCCTCAGACCCAAGCTAATGAGCATACATTTATTTCAGGGCATCTGCAAGTGCCTCTGGGCAGTGTGATCTAGACTTATGCAGCTACCTCAATGCATTTAAATCTTCTACCTGGAGTCATAACATAATCAGTGAGATTGCTACAATATAGCTTCATTTTCTCTCACTTGAGGAGAGGTGACCAAGAGGTAGAGGCCTGATTATATCCACTGCCAAGAATGATGTTAAAACTTGAGTTTTAGTTTACTCCTCTGTGAAATGGGTCTTTTAAAAATGGGCCAGATCCTTAGCTCAAAACAGCTCCACAGACATCAGTATTTACCCCTGTTGACAAGACAAAAACCAGTGTTTTCGTAGAAAAGGAAGAATGTAAGACCACAAACAGTAAATACATTATTTTAGTATCTTGTGCTGGATTAAAGTTTATAGGTATGACTGTCATCAAAAGGCATGATTTTGCATGACCATGAAGAACAGTTTACTTGGAAGAAAAATTTCATTTGCCTTGTCTTCTTGACAAAATACGCACCACAGGTAGTTTTGTAACA
This sequence comes from Porphyrio hochstetteri, assembly GCA_020800305.1. Lineage (NCBI taxonomy): Eukaryota > Metazoa > Chordata > Aves > Gruiformes > Rallidae > Porphyrio > Porphyrio hochstetteri. The sequence continues at coordinate 78,632,151 of CM036905.1, read as the reverse complement.
ACCCATCCACTAAAGAAAGAATTTATGGCAGTTAAAAGGAAGAAAAATGTAAATGATGCTGCAAAGGTACCTGGGCTACCAAGAAGCAGATGGCTTTAATTACCTATTTACAGGATTGTTTATACTGGGAATTTGAAAGAGACACACAGCTTAGAAACAATAGTCATTGTGGGAACACTCCTACATTTTAATCAAGCTGGATTTTAAATGGGAATAAAAAGATTATTGAATGTTACCCAAAGTCAAATTGACACTTCAAAATCATATGTGCCTTGCACACAAAGTGCAGTTATGCCACATGTGTACAAAGATACACAAACCCATACATGCTGAGCCTCATCCACATTTTTGCTCCTCTTGTTTCTTACTGCTCCAATCCTGCAAAGAGGCCACAGATGAATGAGGCATTACTGCAGACAAGGTCAGGGTCACTAGGTCAGGTTTGTTTCTGGAACTCAGCAGGGTTCTCTCAGGGGTGAATTTAACTCCTGGTGCTCGACTCCAGTTCTCTGAGCCTGACCCTCCTTTCCCTGAGGAACGTTTCACAGTACCACAATTTGAAGCAGCAAAGTACCACCAGCCTTGATCAGGTGCTGGGCACCTGCTGTCCTGGCCCAGCACTATCTTGGGATGAAGTCATTGTGGTAACACATTGGGCTGATCTAGCAGCTTGCTGCTGCCAGCACAAGAGGATCACCTTCCACCCAGAAGTGTTACTGGCTTTTTTTTTTTCCACCCCTAGATGTTGTTCCCCATCCGCTTCCCTTTACTTTTGTAGGTCCTCAGACATGTTCCAGGAGCCAATGTACATCACTAACCTGACAGGAAACTAACTCAGCCAAATGAAAAGAAGGATGTGCTTTTTGCTCAGGGTAGCAAGCTCTCAGGAGTCCCAGGCGCAGCAGGAGGAGGGGCCAGCACCACACGCTCGCTGGGAGCGGCTGCGGGGCAAAGGCAGAGCAGCAGCTGCGAGCACCGAGGCCTCCCTCTAGCAGATGCAAGCAAAGCTGCTGCACATGAAACCATGGCCTCAGACCAATTTTTGCAAAGCAGTTTGAAAAGCGCAAACCTCTCTAGGGCAGCCTGGTGTACTGATTAAAGTACAGTTTCCTTCAGATCTTCGGTCCCACTTGCTCCTTACCAAGTGCTTTTATGGTCCAAACACAGGCACACAGTCAACAGCAACCAAATTTGCAATAGCCAACCAAACAGCATGGGAGTACTGGTCTTGTGCATGTTCTTGAGCATCCTAAATCCTAAGCAAAAGGTGTTCATTTAGAGCACTTCAGCCTACACCACCTCTTCTACCTATTTACTGTATCAATCTAAAATTACACTTTAAATTAAGCTGGTTAATGGATGCCAGCCATTATCTGCAACTCAGGGCAACAATGAGCACTTTTTTATAATCAAGATCAAACATAAGTAGCATAAACACACTAATAAATCAAGTGAGCAAATTATATCTGCAAAGAAAATATGCATAAGGAAGGGCTATTCAGCTTCAGTGACTCAGTACAAACAAACCCCTGGGGCAAAGAATAATTACAGTATACTGTCTACAAATGAATAGAATAACCAAATGAAGCCAAAATTCTAATGTATGACAGGGGTTCTGGGACGCTTCTAAGTCAGAGAGAGAGAAGACATATAGAAACATTTTGCATAGGAGACAAACCAAGAGCAACGGAATCGCTACCTCTTTCTCTGTCCAGGAAAAAACTGAAAATATACATAACCTCAGAGAAAAATCTTGAGCCAAGCTATGCTATTACAAAGAGAAACAGTCACCAGGAATTGCCCTGGCAGTTCGCAGCATAACAACTGTGCCTTTCACAAATGATGCCTGACATGAAATGATTGTGTCAGTCCTCAAAACAGTGGTGCAAGACCAGCAATGAACGGTAAGAGTTCTTCAGGATTTTACAAGTCCAGATTGAAAAACATCTTTTCCTCAAACTGCTATATGTTCTCAAAAGGCATCATGTAAAAAAAATCCATTAATTCTGGCTGGGGTCTCAGCTGAATAAATCTAAGCTTATAGATACTGAGTTTTTTCTGCCCTTGCAAACTCTTTGGAAATGCCTGTGTCTCTTAGGCTGTGGCTAGAGTCTTTATGACTGAGACCACATTTGTTTCTTAAGTGTGTGTACAGGGAAGGTATATGCACAGATGAGGGTACACCAACAACATGGATGTTCCCCTGTGATGGAGTTTTCAATTTAGATAACATTAGTGGTTTACAAAACATCAGAGATCACCTGCAAATTCTTCACACATCAGGTTTTTTAATCCCATACATAAAAGCAAGCAAACGTAAAATTGGAAGAGGAAAAACAGCAATCAGTCAAAGTTTAACCTAGTATTTTTTCAGCTGCCAGTGAAAGCCATTAAAGCAACAAGGGGAATCGCACTTTTTCTTTCTCCTGTAAAGTTTTTCAACGATCCAACTTCCTCATACCCATATGAAGGTCTGCAGAAGGTGCAAAGCCTCGAACCAAGTCCATTCTACACTGCTGAAAACATGTCATAATTCCATGGAAAGCCATCAAACTGCAACACCGTGTGCCAGCTGGGGCCTATTCTGGCCAAAAAGATGAAAGTGGCAGAATTCCCACTGCATTCAACAGGACTGGATGCTGTCCTTGAGAGTCTCTTCTGTTTTTTTGATCTATGACAAATTTCTAAGGTTTATCTTTATCTCACTTGTAGATTCCAGGTACAGGTTTACTGTCTGATTTTATTTATAGACACTGGCTTTCTATTAATTTTTAATACTTTTTTTTTATCACCCCTGCTGTTATGATTTTTTGGCATACTGACTGCAGCCTTCTGGACTATGCTAATCTCTGACAAGACTGAGACACAGACCTAACTAAAATTGTCTAGTACAGCCAACACTGCGCTTAAAATAGTTACGCATTTTTTTTAATCTATTTTTACTGGCTAGGGCAGGATTTAATCTTTCAATCATAAGGTTGTGCCTTAGATTTTATTTTAAAATGTGTTAGAAAGTTTTTAAATATCTGTTTTACTATGCATATTTTCTGATGTGGGTTAGATAACTTCAAACCAATATAAAATTAGGAGACAAGTTAGCAAGCAGAAATACCACATAACCTGCACTTTCCATAAGAGTGTCTTATACTTAAATTCTGACTGTCATCATGCCAGTGGATGGTTATACCTGGAGGACATCCATGGTATTAATGCATAGTCACCCTGCCTCTACATTGTGATTTTTTTTTTTTTTTAATTTTTCCCCACAAACCAGTTGCTCATGGTACCATGTTTTGTCTACCTCACGCTGCTAGAAAAAACAGAAGTCAATGTTAGCCCAAAGGACAGAACTACTGGAGGGTACCTAGACAGTTATAGAAATGATGCCACTCAAGTCTCTTACTCTTGTTTATAAATTCCTTCTCTCTTGCCACCTGGAACCTCTGCATTGCTTTTTGTCCTTTGCTTCCCAAGCAGAGCAATTTTGAATATTTTTATGGAGTTTGTCATTGAATTTTAATTTTTAAAAGTTTTCTCCCAGACATTCTGAAAAGCCTTTCAAGCCAAACACAGGATGAGACCCTGGCAGAGTCTATGGGAGACTGCAATACCCGAGCCTGGGACCACGTTTTAAATGAGGTGCTATAAATGAAGTAACAATGGGACTGGACAGACACAAAACTTACCATGTCCCATAAAGCATACCAAAATAAATAACACTTGTATCCTGTAACTGGTAGATTACCAGGATGGTGGGAGTGTTTCGTACTGCCGGCCTCTCAGTAGGGAATCAAGACATGAATTACAAGGAACCAAAATAAGAAATTTGGAGAGCAGCTCAAGTGCTGCTTACAGCTCTGCAGCAGCAGCAGGAGGTACCAGAGCCCCCAGAGCAGTAACCCTGTCTGTCCCACTCTTCCTACAGCTGCTTGGCCCCTTCCCCACAGCCCCCACTGGAAGCTAGCTTTGCATGCTCACACCAACAAAGGGATTTTTTTTCCTCCATATCTCAGACCACCTAAGTAACAAGGGCTGGGAAGCCAAACGGCTGGCTGTCATTCCCCACTTCTCTGAAGCACTTGTCAATGAAACAAAGCAACTGAGGCTCTGTTCCCTTTGTCCTGGGTTTCGGGGTGGGAAATAGTGTTATGCTGGGATACCACATCAGCTTGGCCTTTTCACTGGAGTCTTTGATTAAATTTCTTCTGGAAGTGAAGAGGGTTATAGCAAGAGGAAAATTTGGTATTTCATGGTTGGAAAAGAGAACTGATAACAAGGGCTTTGGTATTCTACTCAGCTCTGCACTTGACTCATTTGATAAGTCACAAAGCTCAGCTTTAAGATACATAGAGTTTTTGACCTGTAGCTACAGACAAGGTTGGTTATTCTGCACCTTACACACCTTAGCCCCTATTTCAGAAGGTTGTCCTTAACCAACTTCAGTTTCAGTTCGTTCTCTAAATTGGGCATGGTAATGCCAACCTCTATCAGAAGAAGAGCAAAAGTGGCTTAATTAATTGTTCATAACAAGATGTCAGAAGAAAAGTACAACTTAAATATTAAAAACTTAGTATGAATTCCTTCTAACCTGTTAGAAATTGGAAAGTCATTTTCTCCAGATATGCAGAATCATCTAAAAGTGATCTATGACTGAAGTTATGAGACATTAGTGATATCTACACAAGTAATATGCAGGCAAACAAGTCTACAATTTTCTAAGGTTGTATTAATTTATAAGTATATACTCATTAGCAAAACTCCTACATTTCTAACATCTGACAAGAACTGCCTCCAGCATAACACTCTAACTGGGACCTGTGATCAAAGATACCAGCCTAGAGCAGAATGGGTCCTAATAATAAAGTTAACGATTAGACACAATGCCAGTTATTGAAACAGACTTCTAAATTAATAATTTGAATATCAAAGTGTCACTTACATGTAGCATAGGCGTCAAATACACTTCTTTTCTGCATGTACTTTGCATCTATAAAAAAGCATGGGTTCTTCTACCAGACAAGTTAAGAAGCTTTTTGCTGCATCAGGACTGTGTGGAGCTGATGGTGATTTGCCATCTTTTAAAACTGAAAGTTAGGTCTTACATAAAATTATTTTACTGGGAGGAAAAAGTAGGCATTGAATATGTTTTTACAAATATTTTTTCAGGTTGGGGGGCGGTACTTGCTTAATTTTGAAGGCATTGGATTTTGTCCACATGTTGAATTTTTTGTTTGTTTAATTTGAAAGACAGAGAAAGAAGACACAGAAAATGTTGTTTAAACACATTCGCATAAAAGTGCAGGCTACTTTTTTAATTATTAAAATACTTTTAGTTTCTCAGAAATTGACAATATTTACTCTCTTATTGGCAAGTTCCAGCAGTACCCCAGTGGCTGCTAGGTTGAAGCTCAGTCAGTGAGGCAGCTACAGCTAAAGAGGTCTGCAAGAAGCATTCACAAATAGCTAGTATTGTCCATTCCTTTTAGTAGGAATAAACTTGATTATGGAAGAGCAAGATACTTCTAGAACACAGAACAACGCCTAAAATACAGCCAAATTTGTCTACTTATTCAAAGCAAATGAAAAGCTAAAGTTAACATTCACATGTTTTGAAAATGTAAAGTATTGCATGAAACTAATGCCAAGTAAGAACAAGATTTTTTTCCCTAAAAATGAAAGAGTAACTTTTATTTGTCTTATGTTTCTCTGTTAATCTTCTGTCAATGTTTCAGTTTAACATGCTGCTTGTTAAAAGTGATAAAATGTTTGTTTTCCTTACCTACAATCTCTTTCACCACTTTAAAAAACAAAACAATTGCCTGATTCAGAACTTTCTTCACAGTAGACCAGTAATAGGGATACAATGGGCATAGGTTTTAGAAGCAAACATCCAAAGATCCACTTATTTTACTACCTCTGAAAATCTGATGTTCCCAGACTAACACACTTATGCTCCCTAGAAAATTAGAAACTGTTAGTTTTATTAGAAAACTTAACCTGGAATTGCAGCTTCCAGGCTCTTCCTCTTTTTCCATTCTTACAGCTCAGATAATTCTACAAAACATGACTGCTTTATTTAAAAAACATCTCTGATCATTGCTTAAAGCAACTTTTCAAAAAACAACCTCCCCCAAAAAAACTCCACTACATGATTCCTCATTGGTTTTAATGAATGCATAATAAATGCAAAACTTTAGGTTTCTAAAATACATATTTTGAAACCATATAGTACTCAACATTGTCAGAAATGACTGGTAATTTAGGTGCACTGACTTCAAGGACTTGGCTTTAAGAGCAAAGATATGTTTAATCATAAGTCCCTACTGAAAATCTTGGCCCAGGCTTCTGTTAAGAGTAACCAGCATCAGGTTTTGTGAAACAGCAGCTATGCACTGGTTTCTGCCTGAGAAAAGATTCCCTTAGTCTCCTATGCAGGCAGGGACTTCACCATTTCCCTGCAGTTGGAACACACCTTCAGCTACTTCCATCTGTAATTAAAGCTGACATATCTTACATGGGCCATTCACCTTTTATTCAACATGAACAGTCTGCAAAAAAGGCTGAGAGGTTCACAGGAAGGAAGCAGTTAAATGATAAAAATGTGAAATGTTATGCAGCAAGCTGTGTACAATTAACTAGAATTCAAATATACACCTTGTTCCAATCCAAGCCATTTATCAGATAAAAATAGTCTGCTAGAAGAATGTCATGATTAATGAGGTGAGACTCCAGCTAATTACTGTTTCCTCCAGAAGTAATTAGGTTGGCATTGCTAATCAAGATGAATGAACACTCTGACCCGCTTTTTTAAATGTAAAACTATGAGCTGCAGCAGCAATAACATCATTTAGTTCAGGCAATGTAGTCTTTATTAGGCTTGTAGTTTGATTAAATTCTTTTGTTACACCAGGCTTTCCACACATGAACAGATGAATGCTGTGATGTTCAAAGAGTTTGTCACCCTTAATTAAAGACTGAAAAGGCTTGTTCAATTCACAGGGCAATACACAGGACAGCTCTAAATTGATAGCTTTTAAGTGGGGGATAACTGAGGGAGTCATAGGGTTTGCCCATCTGCAAGAGGATCCCTCCTCCTTCCATAATTTGCCTTCATAGTAGCTGGAAAATTAATATCAGATATTTTTGTATTGATTCCATTAGGGAACACTCATTTCATCACAGTGCCTTTTCACACACAGCTATACAACTTTACTTGTATAGAGTGAATGCATTATAAATTAAGAGAAAGAAAGTCTTAAGAAGTATGTTCAAAATATAAGCTATTTTATCGTGCTGTTTCTGACTGTGACCCTTCTGCACAACTAAGGAGTCCCAGAAGAGCCTCATCCCTCCCCATTTCAGCAATTCACATCATGACCATGCATGTTATTTCATACTGGGGAGGAGGTGGGGAAAATTACAGTGAAACATCTGAATGATGTAGAGATACAACATCTTATAATGGAGTTAACATGTAGTAGTTTCCTTTTTCACCTCTTCCTACTACATAAAGTGCTACCTTATTCCAAGGATTTATTTTACGTAAATGCTAGGTCCAAATTTAGACTTGATTTTAAATTAAAGCACAAATTAGACTGGGTAAGAAAATGACGCTTGTGCCCATGATAATTTTTTGGCTCTAGTCACTGCCTGTTTAAGGAGAAGCACTGCAGCAAAGAAGGCAAGGCCTGGGGGCCAGGAGCAGTGGTGGGGGCAGAAGGAAGGCAGCAGAACACAGGCAGCCTCTCCATGTCTGTAGCAGTGGGCACAGGTTTAATTTCAGATGGGCAGCTAGGCCACCATACACCCACGCAGTCCAGTATAAAGCAGCAGGCCATCCTAGCTGGGGCACAAATGAGGCTAGATCCCCGCTCCTCCCAGCAAGAGACCTCTCCCTGAGGCTGCCACGACCCAGCAGCACCACCAGTAACAGCAGCCGATCCTTTGTCCCAGGATAAATTGCTATCAACACAAAGGCCAACCTGAGCTTTCTCTCACACACGTTTGGTTGACCACAAGCTTATCCTGCTAGCAGGATGACACCCAGTGCTAGGGCTCCCCATCCAACCCTTTTTCTATGATACACCTGTACACAAAAGGAGAGGCACCTGATCTGAGCAATCTCAGACCTACCAGTATTTGGCTGGGAAGCTATGCACACCCCTCAGGTGAAAGTCAAAGCTTCACACTCAAGCACAGCATCCACAGACACCAAGCAAGCAGAATGCTATTCATGGCCCTCAGTGCGACTCCATTCAGCAACGCCCACAGCAGACATGACACCCCAGCAGGTAGAAGCTGCTTGCTGCATCTCACACCTCTGTCACAACACTTAGTAGGACCATTGTAGCCCCCATGAGCCACAAACAGATGGACATCTGGACAGCAACCTCCTGAGAGAGCTCAGGTTCATAGACCTTGCCATCTCCTGCACCCTGCTAGCACAGGGCTGCACAGCGTCTTCTTCCTCTCCAGCTTTCTGATACTTAATGATTTAACAAAAATTCTTACCTAGAGGGTGGGAATATCATCTCTTTCCTTCCTCTGCCATCTGGTTGATATTTCCGCTCGCTAGATTGCAAAATCCTATTTTTAACCTCTTCTGCCTAATGATACTGCAATGCCAGACGCTGATTGACACGTGCCTGCCTCCTGCTGCTGCAGTTTCTCCAAGTAGCCTCACCTGGGCCAGGCCTGCCTTACAGGCCACCATTTCTGGGAGCAGAACAACAACCAAGCCCTTACATGAACCAAGGATCACCCCAAGCAGCCATACACAGGTTGTTCAGTGGGAGGCTCCAGGTGGAAACCCTGAGAAGGCAGATTTGGGGGATGGTGCCTGGGAGCCCATGCTATAACCTATATAAAACCTCTCCTCCTTCCTCACGGATTCTTGTCATGACCTTTAACTCCTCCCACCTGCTTTACCTTATCCCCACAGCTCCTCTCAGCAGATGAAGCCCTCTGCCTCTGTGCCAGGCTCTGAGCTCCACCAATGTGTCTGTGGTGTGAGGGCATTCAAGTTCTAATTTATGTGTTGCTTCTTTTTTTGTTGTTGTTCTCTTTTTTTCTTTTTTTTTTTCTGGGAAGAGAGAGGTTTTTTTAGAGTCAAGGCTTCCTCAATTTGGAGCCAAGATGGTGGTGTTACCATCCAACAGCTTTGACTCATTTCTGTTTTGCTTACTGAATCAACTTGCTGGTTACAGATTCCTATGATGATGAATTTGCTAGGAAGTGAGGAAAGGAGGCACACTCATTGTTTCTAAATGCTCCTCATCTCCACAGTACTCCTTCAGGGCTGTAGGCAGGGTATCACAGGTACGTGCAGGCTCATCTGCTGCCTTACAGCTGCACAGTGATAACTACAGGACACAAAACTCACCTCACCTTCAGGGTAAATCTGCTCTGGCTTCCTTTTAGTACTTGAACAAGTAGGTATATAATGTAAAAAGTTATTTTAAAAAAAAAAGTAAAACCAGTGAGAGACAGAAGTTTCATGTGACTACACACCTAGTTTCTCAGGCAGGCACGCTGGTCTCACAAACACTCTGATCAATGCTGACTTGACTAAGTATGTGAGCTATTTCTTTATTAATGCAGTTGTTTCACGCATCCCCAGGTTGTCAATGGCTCCCTTAACTATGGAGCTCTTAAAAGCAAAGCATGTAGTCTCTGAGCTGCTACGTGCTACTGAAGCAACTCCAGTGATTTATTTATGAAAGGTTTATTGACCTACTCAAATTGTAGATGCTCATTCACTTTTATTGACATGTGCCCTTAATTCCTCTTGTCAAGACATTGGTTAACTAAGCCAAATTAAAACAGGGTATCCTATCGAAGCAAGCAATTTCTAAAATCCTTTCCCTGGTCACAGCTGTGCCCCGAAGGTGGATCCTTTTCTCTCTATGCATTATTTCCATGCATTCCTGTTGGCTGGATGTGCTCCACAGTTGTCCAGAAGGTCCTACTCCACAGAGCATGAGCAGCAGCTGTAGTGCTGCTTGAGCAGATTCATTTCCATCTCTCAGCCTGCTGCTACTAACAGTGTAGGCATTGCATCAGTGTTGTTCCTTGGACTCCTTCAGACGCATCGCTCTAGCTGCTGCCCCAAGAACAGTCTAGTATACAGGGACTGTTGGATTTTTTTTTGCCACTTCCCTTCCATACATGAAGCCTATAACCATTCCCACAGTGAGCTGGAATGACCCCTCAAAAGTCTGCCAGATAACCTATATAGATGGGGTGTTGCAGATGAGCTCCCATTTTGTTTAGGACATATGAGATCTGATTGCTTGCTTTTTTCTTTTTTTTTTTTTTAAATAATTTTTGTATTAGTAGGACTACAAACATCTTTGCTGCCAAAGACTGACTGCTACCCTAAGCAAAATTATTCTTAGTTCCCCTGTTTTTTTCTGATAATAGGACCCCAGGGTAACTTAAGAAATACTGAGAGAATTAAAATATTGGATGGGTAAATGAAAAAAGCAAGAGAAAAAATGCAAGTGAAGTAAGAAACAATAATAAGCCCATGAGGTCACTGATCATGTCCAGACCATGTCGGGATGTAGGGAACTTACAGTCATTCACACGGCAGCTATCACCCCCCATGGAGAAAGAAGGGTGGAGTCCAGATCTCATCAGTGAGGTCATCTCCTTTCTAATCCTACACTCTTCATATACTTTTGGAGCACAACCGCTGTGGCTTTAGCAGGAACTGAGCTCAGCCCTGCCAGCCAAAGGGTGCGGAGTGTCAGGAATTTCCAGACCACTCATCGGGCCAGCCCGCCCCCCGCAGCTGACGTTGTTTATAAGTCCCTGGACCCCCTCTGCTTGAAGAGAAATCTAGATCCACCTACTCTCTACATATTTTGTGCTGTTGATGCATCACAGGGCTGAACGTGGGCAGCCCGGCAACCTGACCCACAAACACCAGTGCATGCAATAGTGGCCTGGTTGGCATGGGTTAGGTGTCTCTACATGCCTAAACCACCAGAGAAGTAAATCAGTCATACTTCTCAGACCCAAAGCATATAAATGTGAAAGAAATATTTCTGTGAGGTTCACAGTTCGCTGCCCTACTGTTAGACAAATTAGCAGGTATTATGTTTATCATGCATCATGCATTGCTCTCAGACTGCTTTGGACAGCAGAGATCAGAGGCAGATATTTTTGCTATCTTTCCTGCCTACTCTGCATAAGCAGCTGGAAGAGTTTGTCCCTATCCATAGATGAGGACAACCAGGTATTTAATATAGGCACAAGAGTTGGGTGTACAAAGGTGGGCAGAAGGAATATCATCCTCTTCCCATAAAGATTTTTTTATTGTGGGGTTTTTTTTTTTCCTCCAGCAGCTTTCCAGCCATGCTCCAGGGCCTGTCAGAAAAAGCATAGCCTGGGTCTCCTCAAAACTGTTCTTGAGCTTTTCAGAGCCCCCCGGCCTATTGTGCTGCTGCTGCAGCTATGGGTGAGGGAGCGTGGGCACACAACCAGGCTTGTCTGCTGCGTGTTTCCTTTAGCTTTTTTTTTTGCTTTTTTTTTTTTTTAACAAATCTAATTCAGGTTTTGCAATTCTTGATGTGGGTTTTTCTTCCTGAAAGAATAAAATAGAAAAGTCACTGATGATTTGTTCTTTCACTGTGTTTCGGTGCCAATGCATCATTTAGCGCTGCAGCAGCCATCAATACCCACTCAGCCACTATCGTGTGGCTTTTCCCTGTCATTCACTGTGTCATTTAGAAAGTGATAAAAATCCCAGCTTAGAGCAGTATATTCGCTTTTGTGGTCCCCTACTTCCAGCAACCTTTTAAAGCATTGAACAAAATTAGCAACAAATTATTTTATGAATACCCACCGCTTTTGTTACAGTGTTCTGAGAGTTTGCAATACTGTCAGATTTCAATTAAATTTAAGAAAAATTAAGCTGCTCTGTGTGGCTGCTTGCTTAGACAGTGTGGTAATTATATATAATAAGGAGATCTGTTTAACAATTGCTCCTAGTCATGGCAACGTTGTACCGTTATTGTGCTTAACATGAAGACAGACTGTTATATTGTTTTTGGAATCTAGGAAACCAGCAATAGCACAGGCACATCATGAGCTTAACACACAGAATAGGATTTTTAACATTGCCAGCTGCGGTGAATTAATTGTTATGACTTTTTTGTTCTTTCAGGGAGTCTGGCTTTGCACATAGGTTAAAAAAGTAATTTGTACGCAGTGCCTCCAGTAGTAGGCATGCAGCAAAAGTAGCATTGAGTCTTTGTTGGTGAAAACAAACACAACCCTGTGGGTGCTGCTTTTTTCTCTTTTAAAAAGAAGAGGAGGCCACAGGGTAAACCAGTCATTGTCCTAGCTGGATGTGCCAATGAGACGCAATGGCAGGTTCTAACAGCAACCATTCTAGAAGAGACCTCTTCATCAGGCCCAGCAGTGCCCCCAGTGCCTTCCTTTGAGCCACTATGCCATAGGGCAAGATAACTAGAGTATTTTCAACTGTGATTTTACAGTGCAAGTGACTCTGTGTATTTGGGGAGACTAATGGATTTGGAGAGTTCAGTCGACATCTTTCACACACAGGCACAACAGGATGCTCCCTCTGTGCGAGCATCCTAAGGGCGTACACATTGCTTACCTGGAAGCGTGGAGCAGAGGGCTCTGCAGAGTTTTTTACCCCAGAGGACAGAAAGAATAAAAATATAAATAGTGCTGTTTTTTCACATGTTGGTAAAGTGTCTTGTTGAGGGTTAGAAGAAAGCAGCTCTATTCTGGGACTCTCCTTCATGATAGCATGGCATTTTTGAACTCAGAGAAGCAGCTGGAAAAGAAAATGTCAAAGTTCAGTTCTGTTCAAGACCAAGTTTTGAATCTTGGCGAAGCTTAACTAGCCGATCAGGGAATGTAAGTCAGCTTGCTGATTTGTGCCATGAAAAGGAAACAGCTCAAGCCTAAGCAAATACAAAATAAACACCCATGCTTCTTCAAAGGGGACAAATACGGAAGTATGTGAAAGAGTCTTCTTACTGGAGCAGGACTGCTGGGAGGGAGGGAGGAAGCAGCAGGGAGGCACAAACAAGAACTCACTTGGTACCGAGGGGTTTTAAGAAACATTTGAGAATCATTTCAAAACGAAGAGTGAAAACAGAATGGAAACTTCTCATAGGGCAGTGGTAGCCAAGTTGAGCTCCCAAACATCTCAAGTGCAGCTCCCACGCTGGGACTGTGACACGAGCCAGCAGCACAACTATTTGGCACAGGCAGCATCTCGGAAATCCAAAGGTCCATCTGTGGGAGAAAGTTATTGGGTGAGTAGGTGATAAGGTAGCCAGGAAAAGCACATAAACACCAAGAAAAGCACAGGACTGCGCTCGGGCATGGAGTCACTAATTATCACTCAGGAAAGAGCTTGGCGTCACTGTGGATAGTGCCATAGAAAAGTCAACCCTGTGCTTTGTGATGATCAAAAAGGCAAATAGGACACTGGGAACCATGAGGGAAAGAAGAGTGAACAGAACAGAAAGGAGAATTGCACACTGTGCCCCCTGTCTGCTTCAAGTCTCTGTCATTCCTCTAAAAAATGACACAAAGGATATGGAAACAATAGGGCAATGGCCATGATCAGAGTCACAGAGTAGCATCTGTGTGGGGAATTGAGAGGTACCCTGGGGCTCTGCAGGCTGGAGAAGGGAAAGCTTGGTCTTCAAAGCATTGGTGGCTGCAGCAAAGGGCAGGAGGGAAAGATTTGTGTCTGCTTCTCAGTGTCTAAGACCTAAGGACATGAAATGAATTGTCTTGCAAAAGAATTAGGAAGCACTTTTCCTTGTGGCACATAATTAAGCTCAAGTACAGATAACTCTGGAAGCCAAAAGTACGCATTAATGGAGGAAAATCTGCAAAGGGCTGTTGAACACAAAGCCACAAGTCTCCAGCTCAGCAAGTTCCTGAGCTACAGGGGAGGAGAAAGTTTCACCATGTGTTAGCCCCCTTCTCACATCCCTTTTCTAAACTTCCATAGAAGGCAGAAAGTCTCATCTGGTCTGACATCGAACTGCTATCCCAGTGTTCCTAAATTAGCCTAGGCTGCCATAGCTGGACTGTCCTAGGACCTAGCGGTATGGCTGGTTCTACCCTTTGGGACCTGTCAGGGAAAACTCAGTATCTCCTATTTGCAACTCACTCCCAGAACTGCCTCTCCCCAGTGCTCGTTAGGGTGTGCGGTCTGTCCTGTATCTCAGCTATACCACAGTTTCGGTATTTCATGAGGAAGATTGCTCAAGCTGTTCAAGGAATGGCAAATGAGAAATTACTGTGAGATAAAGAGATGCCTTGCAATAAAAACAAATTAAAATCCCTATTGAAAACTCTGACTCATGGCCTGAAGTAACACAAGGGAAAACACAGGAAAACTCATGACTATCAAGCCCATGAAAGTAGTTTTGTGAAATTCGAGAATAAAGGCTACCAGGAATGTGCCTGTCAGAACAAAGGAACTGGGGAGATTGATCGAACAACACTGTCTGAGTAGCACTTCTTAGACTCTGAGTCCAAAGAAAAGGCATCAGAGCAGAGCTGATGGTTACAAAGAATTAATGCACCAAAGAAAATTCCAGTGGTTTTACATGTTTTCAGAAACAAATCATTGTTGTTCAGATATCCTCCAAATCGATTGTTTCGTTTTGGTGTGTTAAGCTGATCTGTAACATGTCCCTGGAAGTGTTCAAGGCCAGGTTGGATGGGGCTCTGGGCAACCTTGTGTAGATCCAGGCCTGAGGTTGGTGGCCCTGCCTATGGCAGGGGGGTTGGAGCTCTGTGATCCTTGGGGTCCCTTCCAATCCATGCCATTCTATGATTCTATGTCATTCTGAGACAGATCAGGGTATTCAGTACTTGCCGCCTTTGGCACAATATCTCCATGAGTGTGGATCATGAGCCCAGTGCCTCCATTTTCCTTGTGGGCTCTTCCTTCTTGTTGTGCACCAGCTGGCTTGGCCATAGGAAAGCATTAATCACGTTGTAGAAGCCTTGCTCATAGAAGAGAACCCAAATGTCTCAAAAAACCCAATATGTGCTGAAGGAGAAATGTAGTTTAGTGTTTTATTGAAGGATGAAAAAATAAATGTTCTTTGTAAGTCTAGTAGAGTGTTATGCATTAACTATTTCTGCTTGGATCAAATCAGCTAGAACATACAGAAGCTCCGTCTGGTGTGGAGGCTTCCAGTTAAGACTCATGGATGATAAGTAAGAAATGTGAACAAGCCACATGAGCAAATGAATACACTGGACTGTTAGCCCAACACAGTCCTCCTACAAGCTGGTCAAGCCACTGCAGGACACAAACCATTTTTAGATTACATGTGGAGTAGAATAAAATATTGGTTTTAAAAACACGCTCAGAGTCACGTCTTAAATTAGGTAGAAAGAAGGATTCTTGTCTAAATGTTGCAGAAGTTTGGGGGTGGCAGCCAGTCCTCCTCAGGTTTTAGTCCTGTTTTCTCCTACGGCACTTTGAATTCATCAACTCCTTGAATGAGCTTTAGCAGTGAGTAACTGTGAAAGACCTAACCCCAGAAAAGTCTGCATGGAGAGGAGGAAAAATGCAGTGTTCTCCAGAAAACAGAGCTTTCTGCTCAGAAAGTAAAAGTAATCTTGTCTATCTTAAAACAAACAAGCAAAACCCAAACAGACAAACAGAAAACCCTCCTTTCTTTGATTGTAACAATCTTTGAAAACACATAATCACCTTGGGATGCAGAGCTGGCACAGAAAATTCCAGTCCAAATGGTGAAAGTCTGAGAAAGTTAGAGACATTTGAAACATGGGAGTTACAGATGAAACCAGCTTTTCAACCCTACCTCAGGCAGATGCAATCTGTCTTCCTATTCAAGGGTGTCAAACCCATTTTTTTGGCAGACAAGTAATATTCAGTGGAGGCTAACAAGAGAGGTGGACACATTGTACAGTAAATTAATATTTCCTTTGTTGAGATTGCTGCTCCCCCATCTCTCTCACATCTGGGGAGTAGTGCCAGAATCCAAGACAAAGAGCCCCAGTTCTTGGGTGCAGCCCTCGGGGTACACAAGTGCACTCTTTCTGGAACAAGCTCTCCATACATATTCATGTCTTGCTCGATTGCAGGGTCCTGCATACAGGTATAGTCAATGCTTTAGATTCACTAAACTAAAAATGTCCTCTGATCTGTAACTCCTCTCTTCTGTGTCCATTCAAAAACACTGATTTTACTCTTAAACTGCCCTGACAGACCTCAGGGAGCATCTGGTAGAGTTTCTGTTTAAAATAAATTTTATCTTACTGTTTCACATGTTTTTGTTCTCCTAGGACGGTCTCAACAGGCTTGAAGGCAGCAGAAGCACTTGCTTCTGAAAATACAGCTGTTAGGTAACAGTGGTCACCACAGGCTGCTTGTTGGGTCTTCTCTGATGGAGCAAGGAACGGAGTGGTACTGTGGCCAGCCATGAAGACCTCACCAGAGAACAGCATTCTCTTAAGATGCTTTTCGTGAGTAACAGAAGAAAATGGTATCTACCTGCTCATGTTTTAGTGAGGTTAAAGCACAAACTGGGTAATGTACGGGAGTTTCATATGTGTAATGCTTCCAGACGTTGATGTTACCTTGTTTCTTGCACTTTGGTTCTTATATAGTTTCTGAATTTTTACCTGAGTGGCTTGTTTTGTTTAGGTCATTTTTTTCTTTTTTCAATCATCTTTCACCCTTTTTCAAACTTGTTAGGCATTGCTTTAAGGGACACAAATTAAGCAGAAACATTGTGAGGTATCTTTTTATCTGTTTCTGTAACATGTATCTTGAAAAGCAGAGCCTGTATCCTCTTCAGATGTAGGAGTTACTTGTTAGAAGACTCCAAGATCTGGAGAATTCTGGGTACAAGCTTCATTTGATGAAAGTAATGAAAAACCCACAGTCAACGTTTTGTTGAACCTGAATACGAGCCAGAAAAGTACTTCCAGATCTTCCAGACAAGACATAAAGTATCTACCAAGAAACCACAAAATAAGCAAAGATAAGTTGTGAAGATTTTATAGAGACTAATCATTTTATTTGCATATACTTTACATACTATAGTATACTTACACAAAAGTATATATATACACTACATTTTCCATAAATCCATACTATGTTTTTTTCCACATATGTACCCCACAGGAACACTTTAGCAAAATGGTTTTCACCTCTGTCTTTTTTTATAATTTGTCCTAAATGTATACTTCTCTCTACAAAGCAACCAAAGAAAGAAATAGTATTGTGTATTCCTGACAGCTTATAAAGCTCACACAAACTGTTACCAGCCTTAAAGATGTTACCTTAAACACAAAGGACCAAGAATTTAGGCACCTATTTCAGTGTGAGTCAAGGTCTCCTCTCCTACCAGCGATCTTTATTGTCCAACTGCTGTAAGCAAAGCGTCTTCCTTACACATCACTAGCATTAAAGGTTCTTCCAGCAAAATTAGGTTCTCCATTAAAAATGTGCTTTATTGAATTTGCATGAGAGAAATAGAATAAAGTTTAGTAAAACTCTCTTCCTGATGCAGAAAGTGCATCTAGGTCAGCCATTGCTACTATTTCTCTGCAGCCTTAATGAGAGAAAAAAGCAATAAATTTTTGTCACTCGCAATATGACTCAGAGTAAGAGGCAGAAGATCTGCTGATTAGGAAAGGGGAGTTTTGTTCATTTAATTAAGTAGTTACTTAACGAAGTAAAATGGCACTTTAAGTATCTAAGCCTGCAAAGAGTTTGGGGACAGTGTAAGTGTTTGCATTTCAGAAGTAGCCTGGGTTAAGATTATTTCTCCTTAAGAGGTGACATCTCAGTTCTACAGATGGAGAAAGGACTTTGAGTTCTAGGGAGATTAGTCATTACCAGTGACACCACCACTATATATAATGTAACTTCCTGATGCACAGGGACAGCAGTTGCATAGATGCAGTAAAAGATTTTTACTTTTTTTAATGAAAAATGTTGACAGACAATCTTCCTTCCACATTTTTTTCTTAATTTTTTTCTTTTGTGCAAAATATCAAACAATAAATGTTTGGACACGTACTAACTAAACCGTTGAAGCTGAAAATAGCATGTGCAGTTTTTTAGCCAGATCTTTCACCAGCTTGGATACCTAATGGCTATTATTAAAAAGTTCTGCAGTTCAGCTGTACTTTGGAAAGAAATCACTTTTTTTAAAAAAGCACTTTCTTAAGAAATATTTTTTTCTTGAGAAAACCAAAACAGTATCAGATTTAGGTCTTTGAGTGTGATACAGAATTGAAAACAGACATTTCCTCTAGGAATGCCCATTTCATCCAATTTTCCATTTTGACCAAGCAGTTGGTTGTCTGCACACAAGGTGGGGAAGGAGTTTTATGACCATTTTTCTGTTAGCTCTGTTATAATTTCTTACTCTTTATGTTATGCCCACTTTGGGCTGCAGTTACAACACCCCTACCTGCCCCCACCGCACTGGGCTTAGGCACCCACCCGCTAGTTGCTGGGAACAAAAAGGCTTCACTTGGAGTTTATTTATGACTCACTGGTTTTAAAGCAAATGCTTTTCCAGTACAGCTTGATAAAAGCGATTGCTTCCTTCACACATTTATTAGTGAGCAGATGCCTTCAGCTTCTCTTCACAAGCAAAATCTTCACTCAATTCCTCACAGCACTCGGTCATTTAAAATGCCATTTACTCCAGAAAGGTGCTTGCAGTACTGCCTCCTCTCCTCTTCTCTCCTCGAATCTCCTGAGTTGGAAGGGGCCCATAAGGATCATAGAGCTCCACAGGCAGGGCCACCAACCTCAGGCCTGGATCTACACAAGGTTGCCCAGGGCCCCATCCAGACACTTCTTGACCTCATCCAAGCTCGGTGCTGTGCCTACTTCCCTGGGAATCCCGTTCCAGTGCACGACCACCTTCTCAGTAAAGAACCTCTTCCTAATAACCAACCTAAACCTCCCCTGTCACAGCTTCATGCCGTTCCCTCAGATTCTATCACTGGTCACCAAAGAGAGATCAGCACCTGCCCCTTTGCTCCCCATCATCAGGAAACTGTAGACTGTGATGAGGTCACCCCTCAGCCTCCTTTTCTCTAGGCTGAACAAACCAAAGGACTTCAGCCTCTTCTTGTAAGACTTCCCTTCCAGACCCTTCACCATCCTTGTTGCCCTCCTTCCCTCAGCAATGGGCCCTAAGTGGAAAGTCAGCTATCCTGCAAGAGGCTTACCCTGATTTTTCCAGCTATCCCTTGCAATGTTGTATAGCGATAGGAAAAGAGGAGTTTGGGGCAACTTGGTCTACAACCATGCCAGGGAGGCTGTGGGGTAGCTGTCTGCCAGCACCAGTTGCACTGGGATGGGTTTGGGTTTGGATGCTGCCATGCTATGTGGATTGAACAATGGGATGATTTGCTTGCACACGGGCAGGTATCCAGCCATGGTGCAGTAGGGACAGGAGGAGAGGAGCAAAAAAGAAAAAAACAGAGGGAAAGAGAGGTTGAAATAAAGAACCTATATGTGAGCCAAAACTGCAGGAAAAAGCAGAATTGTGCCTGGAGATCTATTTTTAAATTGGCTGACAAGAATCTGATGTGCTGTTTGGGTAAGGACAGGTATTGGAGCTTCAGCTGGCATAAAGCCTGCCAGTCTCCAGTGACTGCGCTGCAGCTTGGTGGCTGAACAGAAGCAGAAGACCTGGCCCTTTGTTACAGAAATTATTGTGCTTTCTCAGCTCTAAGGGCAGGGGAGATATCCAAAGAGGAGGGAGGGCTGCAAGGGGGATGTCAGGCGAGCCAGGCTGCCTAACGTCATCTGGAGTCTTGCCATGGGCTCCCTGTTGTGCCAGAATTTGCCTTTTAATCTGTATTCCTTGGAGGAGCGAGCTTTGGCAAACCACCCACCTCTCATGCCTCGCTTTACCTATATACGAACCACAAAACAACAGACGCTATCTGACCTTGAGGCCAAGGGAACCCTGTAGCTTAGAGCATCCCTGTTAATTTGACAGAGTTTCATTCGTTCCTTTGACACGCACACAGATACTTAGCTAGGTGAGGCACTTGATAATCTGCTTTTGAAGCCTGTAAAAATGAAACAACTTCAACAGTTCTGGAACATTTCTCCAAGTTTCATCCAGATCGGCTTCATTTTGCTATGCCCAAAACGGAGACACACTGAGGAAGAGCTGACAGATGGACAGAAGAGGAGCATGATACACGACTTTATCTTGGCCCCAGCCACACAAGCACCTTCCCAGAAGCCCAAGGGCTATGCCTTCGCTTACAGAAACACACATGATGGTCAGGTTTACTACAAATCTTTCCCCTGCTTTCATGGTAAGTCTCAAAGTAATTATTTAGCTGCAAAGGAAAATACTAGCAGTTTCTTATATTTTTCTTCATCTTTGACATTCCTTTATGTCTTTTTATTGTTTGTTTTTATTTTCATGTTCTTGGTGCCTTCATCTTTCATTTCTTTACTGTTATTCTTCCCTCTCACAATCCTATTTCAAACTCCATTTCCCAGCCTTTCAATTTATTATCTCTTTTTTCTTCTTCTCTTCCAATCTAGCCATGGGCAACTTGGAAATGTCATTCTTGGACAAATCATTCTGTTATTGCCCAGCTGCCCATCAGGGCAGAGATCTCCAACAGACCAGGCTCCATCTTCTTGCCACACTCAGCTGCGTACCACTATGGACACTTGTCCTGGTCCTGTCCCCTACACTTTGCCCTCCCTGCATGTCGGCTCCCCATGGCCACACCTCAAGTTGGGCCAAGAAAATACCCTGACTGAAAAATTCAATGCTCCTGAAAGTTGACTCTGGGACTTTTAGAGGTCAGGCTGCTCCAACCCTGCAACCTCCAGGCAACCAGCCGCAAGGTTGGGGTGCACTGATGCTGGGGGGGCTCCCCACTGGCTTTTCTCTGCCAAGAGCTTTTTGCTGACAGATTCCTTTTGATTGTGAGCAGCACAGCTCTAGCCTTTGCTGCCTGTTGTTCATAGATGTGCTGGGAGGTTTGGAAGAGAACTCCCCAGCCTTATTGCTGTGCTTGATTGAAATGGCTCCAGTTTTGCAACACTTGCTCTTTCATACTGATGTGTGAGGGCCCAGCTCCAATATCTTAAATCATGGCCCTCCCTGACCAAGAACTACAAGAAGACAGTTTAAATAGATAAAAGTAAAAGAAAAAAATTTTTAAACCCACGAAAAACCCCAAAACCGAACAAAAAACAAGCCCCACCTTTAAAACATTTTTCCACTTAGAAAGTGAAGTGACAAGTTCACTTTAATAGGTGGGTACTACCATTATAATTAAAACAGTTACTGCTCATCATTCGTAGAGTGGACATTAAATGAATCGAGAATGCAAACTTAACTTGCTGAACATTCAGAGCCATAGAAAGGGGCTGAAAAGGTTTCCAAATTGAAGCACAATTTTGTGACTTCAAAATCAACAATGGATCAGAAATTGCCTCCAAGTTGATTTAGAACAACCAACATATTTCCAATAATTCATTTGGATAATGTTTATCCATCTCACTTGAGCTCCTCTTATGTTAAATATGGTGTGTTAGCTGGTATATTTAATTGAAGCATGTTAAATATATTTTAATATAGAAAGAAAATGAAATGAAAACATGATAAAGTCAAAACAATTGTATCTTATATCAAAACAAAATGTTTTGATATTATTAAAATAAATCAAGAAAGTAAAAATGAAATGTTTTGACTTTTTCTAGTTAAAAATATTTGTCAGAATTGACACGTTCTTGCAAAACATTTGGATTTTGACAAACAGAATTCTTTTTTACAGAAGAATTGTTTCAGTGAGCTCTAATTAAAAACTGGCTAACTCACAGATCTCAAAAAATAGTTGTCAGCGGTGAATTACTGTGCATCAGATATATGGTGAAAGGGATCAGTTCACGGCCCAGTGCAATTTAATTTTACCATCTGCGATCCAGAAATGAACATAAAAACACTTTTGACAAATTTCTAGGTAATAAGGAGTTAGTCAGAGTGGCCGGGGCCATCATGGTGCAATGGGGATCACCTGGGGAGACCAAGTGACTCAAACATCAAGCATTTCACATCAGGCAAATCCAGACCTCGCCCCCACGAACAAAGATGCCTGACAGGAACTCTGCCTTGGCAGGGAGGGATCGATGAGTTTTAATCAATGAATGACTAAGCAGGAACGCAGGGGAGAAACAAAGGCACATACTGAGAGGGGACCCGCAGTGGAACATGGTGTCCCACTCCAGTACCAGCAGTGTAAAACTATAAGCACAGAAAAGCACGATGAGGACAGTGTTTATCAGCTGAGTTAGTGTGCTTCATTGTTTCGCTGTCAGAGAGATGACTGAAAAGGTGACAGGGTGATAAAAATGAGGTATAAGGGTAAATTTTAAGGAGGGAGGTATAAAAAAGGAAGTCAAGGCAGACAGATTAGGAAGGAAAAGGAAGCAACTGTTTGTACTGGTGAGCCTGACTGACTGTAGGAACATAGGACCCGTCAACTTGCCATTTCAGGCTCTCTCTAAATGGAGGTTGGCCGGTTTGCTGACAGCGCAAGTTGTCTTGGTTCAGTCTAGCAGGAGGGGGTAAGTATTTGTATGGCCTGGGCTACTGAAAAGATCAGTGAGTGTCGTATGAATATCCAACCCCGCTGAAAATCCATGTGAACCTACACGTTAGTTATTCACACAGGGTAGAACAACTGAAGATGGCCAGCAAATGGACAGTGACTCTTTCAGTTACGCTGAAAGTCACAAATTTATCAACAGTTGGTAGATGTTCGGATCTAAGATGCTGCACTGTACACCATTTCACAAAAGCATTTCCAGCTTTCAGAAGTTTGGTGCTAACTCTTAACGAGACAGAGATTTTAGCTTTCATTCATGGAAATAAAGGAGAGAGCTGATCCGGAATCGCTGCCCCGATGACAGAGAGCCTCACGCACATGTCAGAGGTACCTGCTTTCCTTCCCGGTTCAAAGCTCCATTGGTGCCTCAAACACTGACCAGGATCTCAGGAAATTTCCAACAAACAGAACATAATTATGGAAACATTTTAGTCTCAGCGAGTACTTTTTTCTCTGGGGGAAATAAAAAAGAAGAAAAAAGAGATGTATTCGAGAAGCTTGATCAATTTAATATCTGCATTTAATTCTTTTTCATGCTACAAAACTCATTGTGTGAAGCTTGGTTTGTAATTTATATTTCTATTATGTTCTTCTGTACTTGTAAAATGGGAACATGACCTTCCTCTACCTTCATTTCTGTTGGGAGGTCCTTGGGCAGAAGACTGTCTCTTTTCCTCTATGTGTGTGTGTGTATATTTACACACAAAGTAAAAAAGCTTTGGGTGTCTAAGCTCATTTGCAGCACAGATAATGTTTGCTCTTCTACTGCTCTATTTAAAAAATATAGTCAACAGTTAGGAAGTGCAATTCGGAGACATTATCTGCCACCCATGACTTGAATATTATATATTTAAATAAAGCACAGAATTATTTGAAGGAATGGAATTATACTTACACGGCGTGTTTCTTTGCAGAACAATATGACAGTAAGATAACATTCTGCAATTTCAGATCATTTCCCATGGCAAGGAAATTATATTTGCCAGCCAGCTGGTTTTGTTGCTCCATTTAATGTACCCACGATAGATACTGCTTAAGACTGATGTTTTTAGTAGAACATTGTTCTCAACTATGTCTAATAACTGATACAATGACAGAAAGCTTCTGGCATTTTCTGCTCTCAAAATCTAATCACATTTTTGCAGTTTTAGGAGTCTTTGATTGTTTTGCTTTTAGAGTCAGATGGCTTTTACTGAATTTATTTAATTGCGTGTCATCATACACATGATTATACAAATATATAACACATACTAATAGTGTATCATACAGAATAACATATATTCTATGCTGTGTATTAATGTTTAATAATATTTAATATATATAGGTGTAGTATACTCACATTGCTTGCATTTGTGTTGTGTGATGCATTTGTTATACAGAATCAGATATAAAGGGATTTGCCATTTTAATTGTGACAGCAGTAGCTGTTTGTACCTCCAACACCAGGGACTCCAGCCTTTGTTTATCAGTATCTAGGACACATATAGGACTTCGGCAATCTAAATATGCAAAATACCTTAGGAAAAGAAGAACGGAGAAAACAGGATTGGCCCCACTCAGGTGAGTTAAGAGGTGAGTAGCCAAGCAAGGTATCCAACTGAGTCAGCTGCTCAGGCAGATAGATGCACATTCCTGCTAGTGAACCCAGCTGTCAAAGCGTGTATTTGTTCGCAGCCCAAAGGAAGAATTGAAGCAGTAGCAATGCCCTGTTTGGTTCAGTGTTATGCAATGTAATACAGCAACAATAACATTATTATTATTCAGTGGCAAAGTCTAAAATATCACTCATTTTTGCCACTCAAAGTAATTCTCCACCTGCAATATCCTAACGCAAGAAGCCATAAGTCAGGGTACTGGATGACACAACTGACAAAAACTTGGCACAAAGAAGTAGTTTTTGTCTCTCTAACTCATTGATGCAATCTGCACAGGGTGAGTGTGAGGAGGAGAACAGAGCCAGGCTCTTCTCAGTGATGTCCGGCAATAGGACAAGGGGCAACAGGCGCAAGCTGAGACAGAGGAGGTTTCATGTGAACATAAAGAAGAACTTTTTGACAGTGAAGGTGGCAGAGCACTGGCACAGGTTGCCCAGCGGGGTTGTGGAGTCTCCTTCTTTGGAGACATTCAAAACCTGCCTGGACGTGTTGATGTGTGGCTTACTGTAGGTGATCCTGCTCTGGCAGGAGGGTTGGACTAGATGATCTTTTGAGGTCCCTTCCTACCCCGACCCTTCTGTGATTCTGTGTTATATTACTTTTCATAAGCCGAATCTCTCAGCCCTCTCCCCTTGCCAGTTGTCTCTGGCCTCCCTTGCCGAGGACGAGAATACTCAAAGTGAGAGGCAGTATTTACAGCCTTCTCACTGCACTCACACACCATCATGGGCATCAACCAGCAACTTTTAAAAAAATCTCAGTCTGATTCACAGCCCATTAGGTCAACTCCAGCAGGTTTTGCTACTCTTAGCTGTAGAAAATAGGCTAGAAGGAATTCTGCAATGCTCCTCTGCACCTCAACCCAACGCCAGCTGAACACCGAGAGGAACACTGTGAGGAAGCCTTTTATCCCAGATATCCCTGTTTGTTTGAGGCGGATCATGAGGTCAATTTTTGCCTTTCCTCCTTGAGCTTCTGCACAGTCAGATGGGCTCAGTGAAGGTCGGGTACATATCCTCAGGTTCAGTACTTCCTTGCTGTTATGCAGTATTATAAGGCACAAATTGGTTTGTTTGGTTTGGTTTAACCTCCTTCTGAAATCTTGGTACCAATCATCTCCTGTGAGAGATCACACTGTTTGGGCCAGAGTTGCAATTAGTTGAAGATCTCCAGTACACACAGCGGGGAACAGCCCTTGTTTCTGGTCAAGCTCAAACAGCCTGACATCTACGCGACAACCTGGTTCACCCACCTCCACAAACCAGCCAGCTCCCCGCAGTTACGGAAGCAGCACAACCAGGCTGCAAGGCGGCTCAGTGCGGGTAAAAACATCACCACTGACCGGCTGCCAGAATTGGTAAATCCAGACAAGTGCTCCAGGACAGTCAGGAACCCCACACACCTTTCCTATCTTTTAGGCCCATCCAGTTGCACAAACCAAAGGAGTACAGACTAGCCAGTAGACCCCCCAGTCATCATGTTTTCCAAGTCTGTAACGAAGTTTTACCTTGAAACCTTAACTGAACTTTGTAACAGGGATCAAGGAAGCCCAGTGGGTCCATTTTAAGAGGCGAGATTAACAGTGTAGCTTGGAGCAGCTCAAGTTTGGTAGGGCGAGATCCATTTCAGTCCCCAAAGACTCTCACAGTAGTGCCACAGCCCAGAGGAAAGCGGAGCAGCAGCTGCTCACAAGCTGAAGCTTCAGACTAACTTTCAGAGAGCATCCTAAGTATTTAAAAGGTCACATAAGTGATTTTTTTTTTTCCCCCGCTCTCTCCATGGTCTTTTCTTGTTGTTATTTTACCGATAAAATCTGGGGAAAATAGGCTGCTGTTTTTATAGTGCAACATGATTGGCAAACCCCCACTTTAGAGAAGTGTAGGTTGTAGAACGCATGACTAACGATTAATGATGCTCATTAAAAAATGAAGTTCTGATGAAATTCATTAATGCTTGGCTTGAGTCTTGCTAACAGTTACGCAACATTAAGAGCAAGGCAATTACAGATCTTGGCAGCAACTCATTGAGAGATAAAAGAATACCCTTTTTCCTGTTTAACTCAATGTACGACATGCTGTACTACCAAAATAAGCCGTCTTGAAAAGCTTCTCCAACAATGAGACGCAGTCTGCAGCTCCATTGCCACCTGCGGGTAAGCGCTGGAGTCTGCCACCCCGCTCTGCTTCCCGGGGCACAGAGGAATCGAGGCATCGGCAGAAAATGACGACAGCAAAGTCAGATCCACGCTCCTGTTCTGCCCCAAAGCTGTTTAAGCAGACACCACCACTGACCTCTCAGGTGGCTGCTACCGTACGGTCATACGTTCTGCTCCTTTCATGCTCCTAAAAAAACTTCTATAAAAACCAGACAAGCAGCTTTACTCTGAATAGCAGGGCAAGAGACCAGGGCGGGGATGAACTGCAGATTAATTGCAGGGAAGATTAACGGGGGACAGAGGAAGGTAACAGAGTCGCACTTAGCAGCTTAAGTCTGGAGCCTCAAGGAAGGCTTCCATAAGGGCATGCAACAAGAGGTTGGTAACTCCTGGGTCAAAGCCAGATCCTGATGGAAGAAATGCTTTTGTCCCGACACGGTGGCAGTAAGAGCACACAGATAAAGCCTTCTCTGCCTGTTCGGTAGCACAGGCAGATGTTCTGAAAGGGGACCAAAGGCAGCACACACACATGTACTTAAAACAGATTCCAGTGCACACACACAGAGCTTGACTCTGAGATGCTAATGCAAGTCAAACCTATTTAAGCACCTATTAGCCTACAAACCTATATATATATATTCTGTATAATGCAAACCAGCTTTCTGTTGTTAAGGATAAATGCGCTGGTTTGAATTCATTCAGGGAAACTCAGAAATAAAGATTTTATATAGCTGACATTTGAATATGTTACGTACTGAAGCCCACTACAACTGCCATTGTTTTCTCTCCTATTGTATGTCTGTAGTTCGTTTTTATCTCAAGGGAAATACCCTACTCAAGACCATATTTTCCTCAAACAAAACCCAACCAACTCCTCCTCTGTTACTATTCACCAGCAACTTCGAGCTCAGCAAGAGCTTCCTCCACACTATCTGTAACAGCAAGGCCAAGTTGTGAATGAAGAAGCGTTTTTACCTGGGGAAGAGGAGGAAGATTCCATGTTACAATGGATAATGTCATGAGCAGAGGAGATCCTTTCACTGCAATCACAACAGTGAACGACAGCCAGTCACAACAGCCCTGTGGAAAGTTTTGAGGATCTGAGCAGTGGACACTTGGGAAAGCACTGCCTCTTGGCTCCAAGCAGCAATCCAGCAGGGGTAAAAGACCCCGATTATTTGGTTGTAGCCTGAGTATCTTCTAGTAAATCGAAAAATAATTCTGTAGTAATATTACTTCAGAAGTACAAGCCCAATGGAATTAGGCCTTGCATTTAGGTCAAGAGACAGCAAGACTTGGGAGTGTTTGAGAATCAGAAGTTGTGCGTGTACTACACTGTGTTCACCAGACAAGAGTACTGTGATGTGATCATCACGCTGCCAAAACAGTTAAAGAGTGTAAGCTTTGCAACATGAGTTACATACAAGAGCCTACTTGGGCAAAGGTTTCCTACAACTGACCTTCCAGTTGGGTCAATGTATTTTCATAGCCCAAAGATAAGCCTACCTTCACACACAGCACAATTGTGAGGTTTTATTTGCTTCTTTCATCTGTCCCTTACTGCACACACACAAATTCCAGTAACTCCTTAGTGGAGCCCACTACAAAGACCAAAATTCTGCACGTAGTATACACAGGAGAGGCCCGGTTTTGGTGACAAGGATGGCGGGTACATAACGGAGCACTGACTTTGGCCCAAGGAATGTTTTATTCAATAATTTCAACTGCAGAGGGTAACCCAAGCAAGGTAAAATCTCTATCATGGTGAAACCATTCTCTTTCAGGTGCACAAAGATGGAGGAACCTGTTTTGTTGCTGTACACCATAACACCCAGTTAGCCCCCAAGCAAGAGTCTTAACATTGTGCCCCCAGCACTAGATGCAGGGCTTTTCTTTAGCATTATCGATCAGCTGTTAACGGGTCCCACAAAGTTACAACTGCCCCTTACTGGGCAGAAACTCAGCTTTAGAGCAGCCATGCTCCATCCAATTCCCATCTCCCAGACGTGACATCTTTGCAGTCAATGACCAAGAGCATTTAACATGCAGAAACATTAAAAGAGAACTTTGTGCAAGCCAAAAAGCGGCTCAAAGTTTTTCTTTTTCATCCCAGAACGAGGTAGGCATTTGAAAACAAGTCAGAAGCCTTTAAGAGCTCTCAAGTATTCAGCATCAAACACGGGGAAAGCAAAGTGATCACAACATGCGCTAGCAATGCTGTTAGAAACAAACTTTATTGTTGCGGTTTGAAATTATTTACACAATATAAATCTCTTTGAAAGGTACATTACTTCATCAGTGGTAGAAGGCCTTATAATAGCTTCAAATAACATTTAATTCAAAAGAAACACAAGTCACTCCAATGGATAAATGATGCATCTAGAACTCCACAACATACAAGAAGGGTCATGGGGACTTTTTGGGGGTGGGGGAGGATGTGACAGTGCTGGAAGATGACACAGGCTTATCTGTAAATTGAGCTTGTTTTACTCACGGGACGTAAACGGACTCACATTTAAAACACGGAAAAATGTGCAGTAACAGAATAAGAAAGGATGCAAAACAGAATATATCCCTAATAGGCTATGGCCCTGTTTCTGCAAGTATTCAAAGGGGTTTAAGATAGCTGGATCAAGAGGCTCGAGACAGAACCGGTGAATCTAACTTGAAGTCATATTTAAGAAAGATCGGATACATTCTTGGTGCTGAGACTATTGAGAGCACTTGTGTATGAAGCAGCATTATGAACTACCACAGGCTGCATCCGAGACACAGTATGTTAAAATGAACATTTCTACAAAAGAAGAAATTCTTACACTGAGGCTTGACACCTACCAGTTTTTGATAACACTTAAGAATCACTACTACCAGAAGCTTAGAAACATATAGACTTTTTTTCCAGTTCACACTGTATTTTATGGCATTGTATACGATGTTTCTCCTGTTTCTCTTCTGTGATCTTTCATCCTGTATTTTGCATGGATCTCTATGACATGGGGAAAAACCCAGCTGAACAGAAGAAACTCAGATTACCACAAAAGTAGGCTGGTGCAGTACTTGAAGTTATTTCAGCCTTTATTTTCAAAGTGTTAATTCCAAGTAACTTGTTTGCTTTCTGAATGTTCACACAACTTTTAATTTCTACCAGGTTTTCTCTGTCATGTCTCGAAATACCAAATCAAACATTATCTGGGAAGTGCATGAATTAAGTTCCACACCACAGGGCACCTGAGACAGCAGCTCAGCAATTTTAGGCTGCTACAGAAACAGCTAATGTAAAATCTTGAACGAGAAACTTGACAATCTGGTGAAGCCTGTTCTATGCCAAGAATGGGCTCCAGGACTGTTCCAGTCAGTTTTCTAACTTTTTACAATAAAGCCCTTTATTAAAGGATCTGGTGCAGACCACCACCTTAAATACACAGAAGAGCCTAAAGCACACTGAAGCTTTTTAAACTAATCAACTATACTGGAGTGTTTTTTCATAATGTTCTGTAACAGTTCTTCCCTCTGCGACACCCACACACACACACACACACCCCCCCGTTGGTTGGTTTCCTCATCACAGAAAGTCTCTACACATCAGACTGACTAGAAAAAAAAAAAAAATCACTTTGGAAATAAACATTTCAGAGTCTCACCACATCACCTCAACAGAGAACTTCCATAAGACCAGCAAATGGAAACGTTTTGTGCATTTTCCCCTCCACTCCAGAGGTCTAAGCACCACAACACTTTGTTTCTCCTGACATGTCCCACACAGATTTGCGTGGCTTGTCACTGCTGAGTGCCCCTTTCTCAAACGCTGTTGTGTGCCTGGCTAACGGAACGGCTACCCTGCCCAATACCAAAGGTCCTGGCTTTCCAAATCTCTCACAACTAAAACAGCCCACAGCAAGAAAAAGCTATGAAAAGTACCAGCTGCAAGGCAGCTCATCATCAAGGTTTGATCAAATGCTTTCTGTTCTACTACTAGAACCACAGCCTGGCCACCATGGGAGAAAAGACAGGAGACAGTAGCTCGTTCCCATATTTTAGTAACCTAGCATACCTAGAAGGCATCCAAGCACTCAGTAACCACCACACAATTAAAATCGAGCACAGCCAGCCACCTCAGACACAGAAGAGTAAGGTGCACGCAACCTCTCCTACAAACTTCAGGAAGGCCTACCTCAAGCAAGAGATAGTACACTGCTGGGTTACAGAGTGTATGGCTCAATCACAAAGTTACCCAAATTTGTTTTAAGCTTTCTGTAGAGGTAACAATTTTTGGTAAGCTTCTGTTAGCCAGCAGAGGCTTTAAAAAACAAAGCTGAACTTAATTTGGAAACCAACTTTAACCTTTAGAATCTGCTGTTGCTCTTAAACCACATAAGTAAATAAGCACATCCAATGCCTTGCTCGATCAAAAGCTTGAGTTTCCATGTGAATGATACATACTGAGCCTATCCCTCCTCTTGGCTAATACTACTTTGATAAACTCACTTCCCAGAACCCTACCAACTTTAAAAGCATCATCACTGACAAGCACATGTACCTCTCTGCTGGTGCAGGGAGTGCTGACGCGAGGTACAAGCTGTATCACCATCAATTTATCGGCCAGGCGATGAGATTCACACACCAGTACTTGACATTAAGCACAGCAGTGACAAGAACAAACTGACAGCTCGAAGGACACTACAGAATTCAAAAACAGAGAGAGGCAACAGCAATGTGATCTAGCCAGGCACTTGGGGAAACCTGTGCTTCCTTACCTCTATGCTTCCAAGATTAAAGGCCTCTGAAGAGAGGGACTTTCTGCACAAAAGAATTCTGATGAGGAATAACATACACAACAGAACGTGATTTTTTTCGCAAATAGTGATGATTATGTATGGAAAGGAAGCGTTTGCACTTGTGTTTCCCCTGATGAAGCAGGGCTGTGGGCACGGGTAGGAGGGCAAGGGAATGGCACACGGGGAAGATACTTTGGGGCAAGTTTTGAATAGTCTAAAGGGGCTACTGATAGTTCTAGTGTTGAGGAAAATGCCTGGCAAAACTATTTTAGTGATTTGGGCATTTATAATAAGCATTTACAATTTAGCAACTAATCCTATTGTAAGGCTATATCCACTAAAAGAACATTTAAGTGGGGGACTTCCATCACAACTAACCCAATTGCTGTTACCATGGGAGTGCACACTTCCCAGAGTACTTCAACATGCTTCCGTTTAGAAGTCTCCAGCATTCTAGAATGTATAGGAAATCTTTGAAAGTTTAAGTAAACCATTTAAACAGCTTTGCCTATAGTACTTCTGACGCAGAGAGTGCCCTATTATTAGGGCAAATAGACTTCCTCTTCTTAGTACTTACTGTATAGATTCTGTTACTCCCAGTATCATTCCCAAGACGTCAAACGAGCTAAAGACTCTGGATGCCCTAGGCTATGATTTGGGTACACCTTAACATAAATCTATTATGCTGTTACAGGTCAATTTAACAAAAGAAGTCCACACACAGAGTTAGATTTCTTCTTTACATCAAAATTTCTACAAAATAGGAGAGAATACAATGCAATACACAAGTCCATAAATGCAAGATACAGTACAATTCACACTAATTTACAAATGGTTATTTACACTGTTGTATATACATACACAGTCAGACCTGGTTAATGCAAGTTTGGTAAGTCCTTTAAAAATGCAAATCAAGAAGTGTAATGAAGAAATTTATAACAATGTGACAAGAGACTAGTCAGAAACCTTTAATGCTTAGGTGACCCAAGAAATTAGGCAGAGATTAGCCAGATCTGACTGCAGAAACGAGAAGAAAAAAATTCACACTATTCTGCTTTACAAAAGCAACCAGGCCACTATGGTCTATTGACTTGATGCTATTTATGCAAGAATGCCCTGACTAATAATCCTCTTCATATTTACAATTTAGGTTTAACTACAGTAAGAATCATTAATTTTGGCATTCGTGCCCTCAGCTTAACATAAAGGCAACAGAGTATCTTCTTGGCAAGTCACAGTCAAAACTACTACAGGATGTTTCTAGAGCTCAGTCACATTCTGTCCTCCTTCAGATATCTTAATGTTGCTATCAAAGAGACTGAGATAAATTAAGTGAAACAAGTTGACGTTCTCTAGTTTGGTGCTCTAGTACCTAGCTTACATTCAGAATGTCCTGTTTTCACAGTTTCAAGCTACCTCATAATCTGCAACGCTACCACAAGCTACCCCTTCAAAAGTTCACACACACCTGTAGATACTCCTTTAGCAAGTCAGAATATCTGAGTGCTACTGGCTCAAACAGACATGGAACAAGGCTCAAGGTAACGGGCATTTCATTTTGGAAAACATTACTTTACAGTATTTCCTCAGAACTTATCAGGAATTGTTTTAATCTGCACTTGTCTTGAAGGAAAGCTGATGCAAAGCAGCATTTAAGTGTGTAAAATGAATTTCAACACACAAAATGAAAGCCTCTACCGGTACTGCAAAGTCAACCACTTGTAACCTGCAATAATCCTTGTGCTTCTTCCAAGTGGCTCAGGAAAAGCTTGCAGTATTTACCATCTGCTTCAAAGTGCTTTTACGGGATATTCAGTGGAACTTCACAAGAATGAGATTGAGCTGCACTCATGAAGAGCTTTGGTTCTGCAGAAGCAAGCTTCCACTCCTACAGTTATTGCTACTTGAACTATACAAACAAAAATACTACCGAGAAAAATTTACACTAGCTCCAAACTTAAACAGCACTGGTACCTGAAAAGGGAATGTGTTTTGCCAACTGTTGGGAAACTTAGGAGCTGTCAATTATTGGGTTTCCAAAGACCAAGTGAACTTCACAGACTTTTTCAAATATTTCACAAATACAAAGCAACACTGTCAGAAATAAAGCCATCATGTGAAAAAAAAAGCACTAAGAGTTCAGAAATCTATAGCAATCTTTGCACTTCCAAGCAGATCTTGCTGACCTTAAGGGACTACCAAGACAGCAGAGTATTATTCAACATATGTCAGTAATGTCAACAGAGAGAGTAAAAAAAAAAATTTAAGTCTTCAGTGCTTTTGTGAGCTCTAGCAACATCCTCGATAACTGCTATAAAGGAAAACATAATTGTTTTACCTGTTTCTTCCTACTTAACTACCAAGAAAATCTGTCCAGTATAGTAGCCTCCAGCTAACAAAAACAGTTACCTAATTTCAAGTTACCAAAAAGATTTCCCAGTTCTCCCATTTGTACTAGGATTTTTACAGTTTTGAATGGAGGAAATAAAAAAAGCCACCCACATCAGAAACACTATGGAACGAATATAAACAAATTATGAGAAAATAATCCCAAACCTGGCCTTTGTAAAACAACAGCATGCCATTCAAAATGGTCTTTCAAGGTGAAAATTTTTCATTCACATCAATTTTCTTTGTCCTGAATTAATCCGCCTTTGTAAAGCACGTGTGTATATATGCGTGTGTATATACACATATACACGCACAGCAGTGTGCCATAAAGCAATTTTGAATAAATATCTTTGCTGCAGTCTGTACAACAGACTCCCCATAATATTTACTCTTCAGGTAAGTTTGTTTGCACATGCATATGCACACAGACTTTGTACATGTGGGCACTTATGTGACCAAAGTGCAAAGTTTCAGAGTACAGTCAGGGTTGAGTACATGCCTACCCAACCCCACACTGCATTGCTGGGTTTTACTTTTCTGGTGTGGGTTTCTTCCTGTCCCATCCTGCCCCTCACCCTCCATTTCAGATTTAAAGCCTCTTTTCCACACAAACTTACACTTCTTTAAGTAAACATTTTCTTTTCAATTCACATTTTGTAATCCAGACCATTCTTGGTACAACAGCTTTGAGAAATAAGAAAATGTATGCAATGATCAAAGCCCCGCTGTTCAAGCCATGTACTTTTCCGTATTATCCTTCAAACTGGAGACTTTGAAAAGTAATTTGCTGCCACAGAAGAAAGAAAACCCAAATCCAGACATACCAGAATTTGCAACTACAGGACCAAGCATTTAAGACTAGAATCCAAGGTTAGAAGATGATAAAGCAGAAAGATGTCAGCAACTCCAACTGTAAACTTAAGCGTCTTGCTCCCTGGTGCAACAGGACCTCTGTTCATTTATCTTCAGCTGAATAGTCCATTCCACTAGATACTGCTGAAGCATATCAAATACAGACACCGAAGTAGTGTTTAAACCTAGAATCAAGTTTCAAGAAGGAATCTGGATTTGGAATAGTGGTCTTTTGCTTTGAAAGTACACTTAATAAAAAAGCAGTTTTCCCACAGAAGTTAGAGATGGTACACTGTCCACCTAACACTATGGTGGTACATATCCTCAAAGAATCTGATGGCCACTGAACCTTCCACTTTTCTACAGCTTAGTGAATCAAGAAGGAGGGGGGAAGGGGGGAGAAGTGGGAATAAAGTTTCAGGAAGCTGCTCGATTCTTCTTTTAAGAAAAGATATGTACCATCATATGGAAAACTACCTTTAAAAAAGAAAAAAGGGGGGGGGAAATCACCCCTTTTCCCAAGTTACAGCACACTGGTGATCTGACTCTATTATCACTCATTTTGCTTGTATACCTCTAAAAGGTTAGTATTCTCTGACCATGTTTTCTTTAATATAAGTTAACACAACTTCAATAAAATAAGTTGTTAAACAAATCCTTTGGAACAACTTCACTGTCTGCACCCAACTTTTACAAAAAACCAATGAAAGCAGCAATGGAATCATGTTAAACTTATAATAAATAATTCACATACAACATATGTTAAATTACAGAGAAGGATTAAATTGCCATTTCTACAACTTTTTATAGATTTAGCAAGTTTCTAATCTGTTTCATATCAACAGCAGTAGGTATGCTCTTCATATTAAATTTAACATTGAAGGACTGTTTAGAGGCATTATTTATAAAGCAAGAACCACCAAGTGAGCATTACAGAACTTCAACAAATGTTTAGGTTTTTTCCAGTATCTGTTCTCAGAAAAGATTCAGGGGTTGTCTATCCACTTGGTAAGTTTCTTCCTCTTCATTACTCAGGAAGAGTTAATGCCATGACCTCCAGCTTCATTTTGAAATACTGGTTAAACCGAACAATTGCGTACCTATTCAAAGGGAGAGAGAGACGAGGTTATGAGCAGATAACTCCTCGCAGGAGAACAGCCATGCTAGGTGGGACCAAGTCAGAAGCCCACCTACCCCGGTACACCGTTTCCGACACTGACCCTTAGCAGCTGCCAAAGGAAGAAATGAAGAATGGAGCAACTATACTATAGTACTTCTTTCCCCACCCCACCTCCCCCACTCAGATTGCTACAGTTTACAGACCAGATGCTGTTCAGGATCAGAGGTGCTGTTTTCATATTTAACGGTTCTTAAAAGACTGTCCAGCAAGTGACTGTCCAGCAAGTGACAGCTATGATTCCAGAGAAATCTGATCTTGATCACTGCAAGAATTGAGATCTGATACAAAACTGACGAGTTTGGGGTTCTAGCACTTGTGTTTTAACTTGGTCTTTTGTGCCACCTAGCGGTTACTAACAAGTATTTCTACTTGGGAATAATTAGTCACTCGAAGAAATTCACATTTGTCTCATTTACCAAATGACACAACTAAGCCTAGTAACCTGACTCAGTCTGGTCAAGGAATTCTAAAGGGGGTCCTTTTACCAAGCAGAGTGATTCATTTTATCAGCTTTCCCAGCCCCCAGAGAGATTATTTTCTCTGCTTGTTGGCAGAAAAGATCGTTTTTAAAAGTGCCAAAGACTACCTGAAACAGAACAGCACTGGCCAGCATCTCTGGAAACAGAACTTAAAATTCATGGGTATTACAAAGACTCTTTTAAAAAGATTAGGAATTTCCAAGACCAACATTCCATGTGAGAATAAACAAGCTTTTTTTTTTTTACCAGAACCTTGTCACTTGACTCTTGCGGTTGGAAGTGCAGGTCTTGCGCCTGACAGATAGCACACAACGGTGACCAGCTTTGGCTTTAATGCCTTTGTCTCTCCAACAACAACATCTACTCCCCCTTAGCTCTGTTCAGTGTCTTGTTATATCATGTGTTTTAGCCCCAGGGGACACACTAGTTTAGAGACCTTTCAGCAACAAAAAGCACAGGCAGACAGCTTTTGCTCTCTTGTGCTCTTTTAAAAATTGAGTTACAGTACAATCACATAGACCAGGTCTGTTGCTCAGACCTTGCAGTTTATGACAGCTCGAGGATTGGGAACTACATGGTCCCACAGGCCCCTTCAAGCCTTAAATATTCTACATTTATATGTAGCAAGCACTCTTACCCTAGAAAATCAAAGTCAATGGTGGAGTATTTGGCTTGAATTAGGGCCCACAGTCCCCAAAAGAAGTGGGAAGCCTGAAAGAAAAAAATTGTCAAAGATTAACGTTATATAAAATCCAAAATGTAAACATTCTTACATTGAAACAAAGTTATCTGTAACAGAACTCCCCAAATCCAACCTTTTTTGTAAATTTATTTGATATTGTTTTACCAGAGAGAACAGTAAGTATTGTAGAGTTAACTACTGGCAATCCAAAAAAGAGTAATGGTGCACCTATGAAACAGGGCATCTGTTAAGCAAACTGATGTACAAATTTATATGCCATGTTAAAAAACACCCAACTACCTTATTTTTACTGCTGCTATTCTACATTGATTCAACTCCAGTGCAAATATGAAATTCATTTCAGATCTTTGATTGCAACCTTTAGACAATTATAACTAGAATTCACTTTCACTACTGATTTCGACATAGGTGCATGATCTGTAGCTATGCAGAAGAACCTTTAACTCATCAGCATTTACGTACATTTTTCATCTGTTCCAAACTTACTTCTATCAAGTCCAGATAAGTAGTCTGGACGTTCAGTTTCAGATTGAAATCATGGATTACACTAATGATTTGTTGGTTGGTATACTCTGGATTAACAAATGCATTTAACAGCCAGAAACTTGACAAGAATCCTTGTGGAAGACATTTCTGGACCACCCACGTTACAAGTGATACACTTTAAACTTCTGTTCAGTAAATAACTACTTAAAATAATTACCTAAATTGCTTCCTGAAGTTTGCATGTAACACTTCACCAGAAGCATAGAAGACAGATATATGCATACATGCCTGAAAACACCTTAAAATGGCAACTATTATATGTACCTCTAATTTAGATAATTTCATCTGAGAGAGAGTAGGCTTGGCATTTTACACTTGCATCCATTAGCTTTAAGGTTGTGCTTTCTCTTAACAAAGTTTCCCACATTAACTGACACAAGAGTGTTTGGCAGTATTTGTGCACCATGTGTGGTCTATAGGCAGGTCTTGATCTGTTCTCTAAACACAAGTCTATCCTCTCAAACATTAGCGTGACCATAGTTTAAAACTGACAAAACAATGCTATATATTTTAAGCTAGACCACCGGCCTACTTAATTGCAGATCTAACTTTCCTAAATGAATGGGTCAGCTGTTATTTAGCAGTAAAAGAGTAAGACCAAACAAACTGGTATTTTTAAGGCCTTGTACAATAATCATCTTCCTAGAATGCCAACTGTATTTCTGCACTGCAGTCACTGGGCTTTTACCAGAAAGTAACAGAGGTAAGCTTGGATTAGTCAGAAAGAGGGACTGAAGCAAGATGAAACTGGCTTCTTGGCCTTAGTCCTCCTGCGACTAGTTTGGCATGTTAATTCTTCAGGAGAATGCAAAATAAAGTCACCTAGCTATTGGGTAAAAGGCACCTTTTGCCACATTTCCTGTCACATCCCTTAAGT
The DNA here is from genome assembly GCA_020800305.1 of Porphyrio hochstetteri. NCBI lineage: Eukaryota > Metazoa > Chordata > Aves > Gruiformes > Rallidae > Porphyrio > Porphyrio hochstetteri. Next base: position 78,593,873 of record CM036905.1, on the reverse strand, counting down.
AAAACATAGTGAACATAAGGTGAACCTGTAAAGTATCTTCAGAAATCAAGAGATAAAGCTTGAAAAAAAAGAAAAAAAAGACAGCTAACAGTATACATAATCAGGAGTTTAAAGACTTAATGCCACATCTATTTGACTTACTCTACCTCCATGAATTACACGAACATGCTTTTTTCCCCTGCAGGACGAGGCACCAAAGCCACTACACTTTCAAAGGGAAAGAACAAGGGAATGAAGCATGTACATCCAGAGGCTGCAGAAGACAGACTGACAGACAGGAGATGGCTTAGAATGCACAACATACCGGAGGAGCAGGGAACAGACTCACACAGCCAGCCCTCACACTCTATGGAAAGGCAAAGCTTCTAGGGAACCACAAGAGAATACACGTACATGTCACACCAGTTTAAACCACTAAGGTGACCAAAAACAAATCTGAAAGCAACCCGCTGCTTGCAGAGACACTGCAGGCAAGGAAAGAGTTAAGGTAGCACTGAACAATGGTAGCGACCTAATTATCTGGTTTCAAAAAGAAATCTAAGTACCCTAGTTTTACTCTAACAAAATTTTATCATCTCATTTTAAAAAGCCTTTTTAATATCAAGATATTTGCACATCCTTATGAAACACTACCCTGCTCTTCTGATACTTCACCAGTACAAGAAAAAGTTCACCACAGACCCACCAGAAGATCTACCCAAGTCGGGAACTTGCCAGACCAAAGCACAGCCAACAGAAACACTCACTTAAACACACCCTTCCTCCTTTACTGAACACTCACTGGTGCTTCCACTAGGAATATCCAATGGGGAATTTTGAAACACACAGCACAGCAGAAGGATCCCACAGAACAGGCTACGGAAGGGTTGGGGTATTTTTTAACATACCACAGCACTCTGAGTAAGTAACTGGCAATTGCAGGCTTCTCTATAGCACTTAGTATATTCTGATGAAGAATTTGTTATTTACCAGTGCAAACTGATTGACTTGGACGTATAGAACTTCAACTTCTTTTTCACTGACTTCTGTGCCAAATCCTTTAAATTCTTTGTAGGCTTCAAGGTAAGATCTCAGCCATTGCTCCTGTAACTTTCTGTTAGGATAAAGGCTGTAATCTACCTCATTTACTCCTAGAAAAAGGAAAAAAATACCCATTAGAACCTTACAGTGTCTAAAAGGAGCATTGAATCACATTACTGGACTACTCTCCCCCTCCACACCCCTAACATTCAGACACACAACTTGGTATGGACAATCAGTGTTTTTACTTTGACCATCAGTTACATGTTGGCAAGAATTTTCTCACACACAAATCGGAGCATTCAAAGCAGAAAGATTAATGCAGTTTGTTTTCAGCCACAGAAGTATTCTACTTGCATTTTGAGATTCAACAAATTTAGGTTTACGAGAATCCTAAAGAGGCATCTGCATTATAAAACAAAATCCCTCCCAAACATATCAAATATTACACATTTCATAGGAAAAGGGACTTGTATACAACAATTTCCAAAGCTGAATCCTGATGCACACACATTGTCACCACGTAAGCCCCTATTTGAGAAAAATTTGTTAAAAGTCTTTCCTCCACAGGTTACTGGGGAACTAGAAGTCTTATCTCTGTAACTATCCTTTTTGTCCTTTTTTTCTTCCTATACTGGAGATGCTTAGTCACAGGCCACAGAGTCTGCCAGGAGCCCCGAATGCAGATCACCGTTCACTGCCACTAGCTATCATTCCCAGAGGATGTGGGAATTCAAGTCTTTTAAAGTACACTGCAATCCCCTAGTACCTAAATTCTTTCCTGTGACAGATCCACTCAAATTTAGCTTTATTTAAAAAAACACAACAAATTTTTATGGGATGGAGACAGAATGAGAAGTGAAGCACAACTGTTCTTCCTAGTAAAAAAAAATGTTTTTCCTTTTAGCTGTGTTCTTGTACTTAGCTCCTGAAAGATGTTGTCAGACTCTCAGAAGACAGACAGAAAGCTTTCCAAATACTTAGTAATTTAAGCATGCACTCTGTTGGTGGTTTTTTGTTTTTAAAGTTATCACATTCATTTTTTGAAACAACAACTGGTAGATTAAGTCCCCTCATTTTACCATATTGCACTTGCCATCTGTACTGTTATGTAGGTTCTTCCTGTTGCCCTGTCTTCTGAAACAGTGCAGCATGCACTCAAGGTTATATCTCTTGTGGAGTGAACTGAATGGGCATTCACTAAATTTGAACTAGTTTATGAGTAAGTCCACTGACACCTTGCTCCTAAGATCCCACTTTTTTCCTATCACCCAGTCTTAGCCTTCACTTCTCATTGTAGGACAAATCAAGGACAAGTCCTTAAGACCACACATTCAAAGCCATCAAAAAACCACATAAGCCTGCCATTTGGAACTGTGGAACCACATAGTGTGTTCTCAATATATACCTAATGCTGTAAGAAACAGCTCACTGTAACGAAGCACTGAGAGTATGGCTCTGCTGTGTGCCTTCACAGAAGGATACCGTGAAAGCTGCGTGATCTATATTTATCTATGGCTACCAAAGCTTAGGACATGATGTTCCCACTTGTGTGTTAGCAGAACTGCACAGGAAAGCCATAACTGGCCTGGCAAGATGAGACGTCAAGACGTTTTGATACCATCAGGTGAGCATGCATATATATATACACACACATGTATCTAGAAATAACACAGAAAAAAACAATGTGCAGAAATAGGGAAGGGCATTCTAAAACTAGTTTACCTTTACCTCAGAAATCCAGCTATTACCTGCAAATTCATTGAAGTGATTTCCAATGTCATAAGCCAGGTAGTTGTATCCAGAGTACTCATAGTCTATGAACTGCACATCACCTATGTGAGACAACAGCAGCAACATCAGAGTCGATATCAAATGAAGTCACAGCCCTAATCCTTTGGTGTCCTTTGAAGTTTTTTGGAGAAAAACACAATAAAACCACACAACTGTCCTTGTGCCCAGTTGTGTGCACTCAAGCCATTCCAGGGTAAGGCTGTGATTTTTATGACACAAGATTCCCTTGAATATTCAAGAAAGCTCCTAATTACTAAGAACCTGCAATTCTCTATTGTAGCAGAATTTCAATTTTAGCTTCTACCACATGAGGGCATCCCTTACCTTCAAATTTTTTTTTAAAAATACAATACAAGATCCTTTAAACTTTATGCAAAAACAGCAGATACATTTTTCCCTGACTTTAAAAAAGAACATTCCTGTTTATTCTCGCACAAGTATGCAGCCACAGGGGACTAACATATTGCCACATGCTGATATTTCCTGCTTCCTCCAACCACACTTAAAAAGCAAGGCTATTCTTAATTGTTGCTTTTTTTAGCTGGCTTAAACTAGTCTCAAGAAATCATCAGACAATCCTCAAAACTATAACACTGTACTGATAAAGCAGTGAACACAGCCCCACGTTTCCAAAATACATTGACTTATAGTGAAACAGGGGAAAATACTTCCCTCAAGGTAATACAGCATTGAAGCTGCTCAAGAATGGCTACCCAGCAGCAAGCAGTCAAAAACATTAACAAGACAGATTAGGTAAAACTAGAGTTTTTGTATTTTAAGGGAAGCCAGCAAAATTACTAAAGACTTCAGAAGAGGAAACAATGAGTTAATTTAAAAGCTACTTGCACTAATAAAACCTTGCATTTCCCTTGTTGAAATGGGCAATTTTCACAGTTGCACCCTTCTCTCCCTCCAAACCTATTCTTTTGATGACCAGCTGCACATTTACACAATAAAAACATATTCCTTCTATTGCAATGGACAATCTTCTTAGCATGACTTAAAACATCTTACAGATATTAATGCTATCAGAGATCCAGGTCAAAATAAAAAAGTATATCAAGAGTAATACTAACGTATGTTATGCATTTCAAGTGTCTAATATACAGTTTCCTTCGGATTTATGGATATTGCACATATCAAATACGAGTTTCATCAGGTAAGTGTCCTGACATGTCACGGAACAGCTTTGTTAGAAGTGTTCCTCCCTGTGCAGTTCAACTTTACTATATTTGAAATACTAACACATTAATGTTTTTCAGACAGATCACCTTGTCTAAACACTTCTAACAGCAGTTAAACTCCACAACACAAATGAAACCACTTAGTCACAATCTTCCAAGTCAGAGTTTACCCTTACTTTCAGAGAAGGGGAGGATTGTTGCTTAATCAAAGGTTATGAGGGTAAACCTTTTAAGGCCTAAGAAACCAAGGTGAAAACGGCCTGCAGAGTGGGGGCTGCTCCCAGGAAAATCTTGTTGGCAATGGAAAATTCAGGTTCTCTGCATTCTGAAGGGACAAGAGATCTTAAGAGCTGCCTCAGCCAAGTTCTTGTAATACTGTCACAGATTAACTTCTGACACTGCTTGACTGGCAGATTCACACACTGCACTTCCCACTGGTTCTGTAGCACTTCTAAAGCTAAATGCCTGTAAATTACAAGCCAGTCAAAATGCACAACCCAACCCTGGTGAATATGCTGCTACACAACTCATCTCCTGAAACACCCCTGCCCCTTCAAACATTGAACAGTGCTTGTGTTTAGAGGCATTTTTCTTCTTCCTTCACATAAAATGCAAACACAGGAGGTAGAAGTCTACTTGCAAAATAGCAACATAAATACTTTAAGATTTTCATGTACCAATTTAATCTTAAACATACCTATGTGCTATTATGCATTTTTAATTAGAGGTAACATCTACAACTTATTTCTGTACATAAATAATACTCCATAGAATAAGAAATTGATTCTGACAAGATACAAGGGAGACTGTTACTAGGTACTGTCCTATGGGAAAATGCATGTGGAGCGAGTGATATGATAAACCTTCAGCCAGTGCACAGGCATCACAATGCACAGCACCACAAGGCAGCAACAATGGCATACCTCACCTGCAGCATATGAAGAAAATTTGGCAGACTCACATTTGATGTAAGTTCAAACCAAAAAATTCCTGCATTTTTACTGATCTCTTTCAGCCTCACACTACTGTGGAACTCAAACTTTTTTTTTTGCATGAAGGCTCAAAATAAAATGTATAGTTCTTTCTGTGAAGCTGAAGAGAGCAAACACTCGACCACTTCACAAATCCGTAACACTTACATGTCCCAGCTACTTTGTTTAAGAAGCAGCAGCAGAAGCTTCGCATTAATTGTTAAAATTGCCATGGTATTAGAAGTGACTTTGAGGGTTTACTGTCGTTCATATGGGAAAGCCACTTCTGAAAGACACGGCTTATGTTATTAAGCAGCTAGCTTTTGAGGCATCTCTTGAGTACAAAAAATTTTTATATCCCACTGATATCACTAGGAGCAGGCAGGCCAACAAGAGCCACCCGTGTCTAAGTGCGTTTGTATTTTATTGAAGTGAGACATGATTTAAAGCTAAACTTTATCATCTCTTTGGAGAAGGTACTGTTATCAAGAGGGATAGAGACATCAAGAGTACTGCATATTTCAAGTTGAAACACATTCTGTTCTTCCAGGGGTGTCCTAGTATAGGCAACGTGCAATGTAATCTACCAAACACACATAAAGACACAAAATGGAATACATGTTGTGCTTCATACACCAGAAATTAATTTCTTAAACAGATCATGTAGTAGTCAACAGATCATCTGCTAGATCTTCTCGAGGAACTGAAAGGTAGGAGGGTGATGACACCTCTCTTTCTAGCTGCTTGCCACTTTTAACGGTTGACACTTCGGACGTGTAAGTCATAGCTGTAGTTACCACAGCAGAATGATGCATCCTGAGTTCCATCCCATCCTGCTCATCAGGTGAGCCACTGAGGCCCTAGAAGACAGCTTCAGTAAAGACAATGATCTATGCTACGAACATACTTCAAAATTCACAAACGGGTCATATACCCAAAAAGTAAGTTTAGCTGTAAACACCCAATACTGCTTTGCAAAATAAAATAGGGTTTTAGATCAAAACCAGAAGCCTTAAACATACCTCAGTCTTCAGAAGCACTGAGCACCCACAGACTCCTACCAAAGATCATAGAAAACATTGGGTAGGCAGAGGGAATAAACAAAACAAATCTAGCTATCTACCCACATACTTAACTTCCTGGCAGGTGATTTTAATACATTCAAAAAGAGCACATACAGATACAGACAAAAGAATACTGATACTTGGTCTTACTGAATAGCAAGTATTTGAATACTTTCAAAACATCAGGTATTTTTGGAAACACCCAGGCCATGTTTGAAAAAAACCTCAAACTTCAAGAGCATCAGAACACAAGTTCTATAAATAAGCAGTACCAAGCATCAAGCATATTTTGACTATCTTGATGTCCAACATGTAATTGAAAGCCACATGAAACTGAATTACGTCTTTCAAAGAGTAGATGACACTGATTTAATTATAAGTTATGTAAAGTAACACTTGGAAATTTTTATATCCCGAGTGACTGAAAACAGACATTAACAGAACAGCAAGAGGCAGAGTTCTCTCAGCCACAGCATGAGAAAATGTAAATCAGATGAGTGAAACTCCACTAAATGAAGCCAGTGTTCAATATGCTATTCTGGTCTCATAAATAAAATTTAAGGACATGAGATTGATTCTTCTTAAAAACAGTATGTGGCACAATTATGATTTTTCTTTCAAGTCTGAAAACTTAGTATGAACTTGTTGCAGAGGAGACACCTAGAGCAGAACACCGGGACAAGCCATAATCACTGTAACTGCATTGGACAGGAATCCCAGCATCTGTTGATAGTCTGTAGCTTGAACATATACCCACCCAGTGTCTAGTAAATGCACAAACAAAGCATTCACAAGCAGCATAAATACAGTGTGGCCAAAACCAATAAATAGTTCTTTAAGTTGTGCCACCTTCTGAAAAGCCACATAAACACTAACTGCAAGGTAGTTAACCTAGAAGGCCAATTCTCTTCAGTAACTTCATCTTAGGGTCGCCAGGGTCTTTTGAATGTGCAGAAGCCTTTCTAGACAGGAAAGTAAATTTACTAAGAGCACAGCATCACCAAAGCTATTACCTTCATACAGTTTGATACCATTCTTAATGAAGTACATCTTTATCAAGATTCTATTTTGTGCTCTTGCAAAGTTATTTGTATACCAATAAAAGCTTTTGCTCTGCTAAACAGAACTCCAGCAACACGTCTGTTTGCAGTTTAAGTTGAACATACACATCTAAAATCATGTTCTTCATCTTAAGACTATGCTAATAGATAGCAATGGTATTTTTCACTCTAAGTAGTAGACTATTAAGAAACAGCTTTCAAATGACAATTACTCTTTCTACTGATGGCATTGAGGTTTGGTTACTATGAAAATAGTCCGTGAGGTACCCAGATTGCAGAAGTTTTACAACACAGTACATGTGCAACATTCAAACATAAGTTTAATAATTTTTTTTTTCATATTTTCAAGTCTTTCCCCCCCACAGCTGTTGACAGCCAGTTTGAAGCCAAAGTACTTTACATGCCTCCCTCCTCCCAACCCTGTCCCCAAACACTAAGCACTCACACACTCGTTATTGTAGGATTGCTCATAAGTGATGCACTGCTGGCATTGTTTTTTCCTCCATTCTGTTTACAAAAAGAAAAGCATATAGCATTTGTTTTCAAAGTAGGAACTTGAAGCCTATTGACTGCGACAGTGAACCTTCTCAAAGAATTACTCTGGGGTCTTTTTGCAGCATGGTCATTTTTCTACTACAAAAAGTGACTATAAAACTACCTGTACTTCAATGGGTCTGTTCTGGAGTGCTGGAACTCAAGGTGGTTTCAGCATTGAGAAGGCTCACACAACAAATGCAGGTTTATTTTTGGTATAACACCGAAATTCCAATGTGTTCAAGACCACATACTGGACATGCTTTTTTTCCTTCAAAAGTAATATACTCAAAGGAAAATTTGTATATTAACCACCAGAAGAATGTGTTTTCTCAATTCACATGCTTTTAAGTGCACATCTGATGCACAAATTGGTTATACATACAGAGCCAGTTTTCATACTAGAACTGACCCCAGCATGTTTTTGTTAGTTTTTATTAAGAATTGAGTCACATAAGCTTAAGAAGTTCTCACTTCAAAAGAAAATCTTAATCTAATCTCATTAATTTGTTGTGCTCACCTGACCTCAGATACTTGAAAGTCAGGAAAACCATGCATCTTTACTGCACAGTGGCCATTTTAGTGCTCCAAGTTTGCCTTTTTTTTGTTTTAATATTCTGTTTAATTGATTAAATTAGTAACCGAACCTCAAACCACTACAATCAAGAAATGAAATAAACTGAAGCTTTATGTATTTTAGAGGCATTAGTAAATAATATGAATTACCATATAAACATTACAATAAAACAAAAAAATTAATCTTTGCAAGACATATACTGCCCACAACTGTTTAAGTAAAGTCTGTATTTACAAAAGAAATCTTTAAGATGCCTATGTACCTCATGCAGAAAGTAAGTCACTGAATGTAGCATTAAGTATCATTAATACTTCATTATAAAAGTGTCTTCCCACATCACAAAACAGAAAAATACGTATGATAGTGTCTTTAATACAGAAGATAATGTCTTCAAGGTCATTTTGTAAGATTGTATGGGTTGAGTTTTTTCCCTTTTCCTTCCTAAAAGCTTTATATGACTGGAATAGAATTAACATGAACAATTACATACTTTGAAGCCTAGTCACACAGGGTAGGGATTAACAAATTCATTAATTCAAACAACAGTGAGGAACACCAACATTCTTCCTGTATACTGTAACACACAGATTATAATTATGCAACTTGGTATCTGCACAGGATTCACTACCATTAGATAGGGTCTTAAAAGCTAAAACTGAGTTTACTGAACATGTCAGTATAATGACTCCACTGACACAGCAAACAATTATAGCGTGAACATAGCCACTCACTACTTACTGTTTCATTCAATACCTACCTCGTTTCTTGTTGTAAATAATATTCTTACACAATAGGTCATTGTGACAGAGTACCACTGGTGATCCTAAATTTGAGAGTCTTTCCTTCATCCAGGCCATCTCTTCCTGAAGAACTTGAGAACTTGGAACGTCACTTAAAAACCTTTACAGGTATAAGAAGTTTGCGGGTTAATATTCGGTACTGTGTGTTTCACACCAAGCATCTGTAATGAAAAAGCTTACATCCTTCTACATTCTTACTGCAAATAATTCAACAGACCTTCTCCCAAACCAGGGCAATCTTTCCCCGGCACAACAGCAGTTAAATTAGGACAATTATTTCTCCCTCTCCTCCCCAAAAAACAATTCTCTGAGGACTGTTTCTGTTGTAAACGTGACAGTAGTCCAGAAATCAGGGGTTAGAACTTGAATACAATCCTTCACATTTTTAAAGAAGATTAAAAGGGCTATAACATTAATTTCATGTACTTTTTGCTCACATTACTACTTTTAAAGATACACAACAGTAAGTACTAAATACCATACGTATCTATACAGAGGAAACAGTGTTTTTTCTTCTAGTCCCATTATATATGCTTAAGTAGTCATTTTATCTTCTAGATTTACAATTAAATACTCAAGTCTTCTCAGTTTTCTTCAGAATTTCATATTGCAGAAGAAAAAAATCAAATTGCTAGGGCATTCTTTACAGTGCAGCAAGAAGGGCAGTTGGGTTGGCATCAGTTATTTCCAAGAAGTTCCATGAAGAGTGTTTTTAAGCTGGAATCTGCTTCTCAAGTGATAGAAGTTTGATGATATTGTACAAACACTTCCAAATTACAGTTTTTAACTTAAAGTTTTATTTTGCTCCCTGAGAAACACTGTTTAACTCAAGTGCTAGATTACAGCACAGAAATTTTATTTAGGATAAATACTGCTCCTAGTTGTGCACTCATCCTCTCATCCCAATCTTCCAGTGACTAACATTAGAACCCTTTGGAAATAGTTTCTTATTTTTTTAAGCTCCTAAGAAAACACCCACAGATTGATTTACAACTCAGGAGCGATATTGGGATGCTAAACCTAAAATGAAATTAAACCCTTAAACCCAGGTGACATCATTATTCATACTCCATGATAGCACAGGTCTAGAATGACTGGGTGGATACCTTTTCCTTCTCTAGAAAACACTGTGGGAGCTCATCCCAATACCCAGAACAGACTTCCATTAACTCTACTTTTATAAATATTTCCAAAATGGGGTGATAGAAAGTGAACAAATACACAACAACAAACAGTACTCCTGCAACCGCAGGAAATACTTTTAGTGTTCACCTGAGAACACAGGTCTCAGTTTGAGACTGATGGATCTCTTAAAACCTGTTGGGACAGCTACCTGAAGTATGTGACCTGACCTTGAGTCTTTAAGAAGAATAAAGAAAGCTATCATCATTTAAGCATCCAATCAAACCAAGAGCTATGTTTATACACACTGTATACCAAATGAATTTAAAGATTCTCCTTACGTTATTTGACATACTGTTTCGGTATACAAGAGTATGACAAAATTCAAAATTTTACAACATTTACAATGTGTCAACACAAACTTTTAAAACTATTCTTCTCCCCCTCAATCAGAAAGAGCAGGAAGTCAGGAAAGCACATAGTAAAATACCTACCTTTTATTTACTTCCTCATCTGCAAATTCTGTGGGTATGAGAGAGAAGTACTTCCCCATCTTCAGCCACAGGTTAGATTTAGGGATCCATCCATTGTGTGCATGAATGGTATGGATTTTTGCAAGTTGTCTAGCAATGAGCCTAAAAATATTTAAATTAATGTTATATTTAATGTATATTTGACAGTTTTTATCATATTTTTACTAGCAAGATGAGAAGAAAATTGCAATATATATTTAACACAGTAATTATAAAAAATGCAGCCAGGGATCCCAAAGACTGTTTACAAAAGAGCAGCACAGCTATAGGGCAGGATCTTTCAAGACAGGTCATTAGCAGCACTACTTGAGGGAAGGGAGAAGGGAGGGACAGGAGTTCAGTTATAGAATGTATACATCACCTATATTTACAGTCTACTCTTCAACTTACTTATCTTTAGAAAAGTTGACTCAAACTAACTGCCACTGTTAGGCAAATGCATTTCAGGGTGTACATTAAGAGTTAAAAGTCTTAAGCCATCAGTATTTTCTGTTCACTAATAGCTTAAAAAACCTGAGTCTTCCATTGAAACAGTCTCAGAACTATTCATAAAAGGAACGTATCAGAAACAGAACTAGGAGTACTTGCTTTAATCAAGTCCAGCCCTCTACAACTCCACCTAATAACAACAATGTGGAAGTGTTAGCAGATCTCTAATGAGTGCATAGTCTTCTGGGGAGGCTGAAAGGATCATTTGTTCAGCACTGAAATACCACAGCTACAACAGAAGACAGTAAGTTAAGAGTGTGACCATCAGCTTAATGCAGGCTTACAGAAATGCTTCTTTTCTGCCTGCTCATAAACTAAGCTTGAGAAAACACCATGTATGAATCACAGAACTTGAGTACTGAAGTAATAATAGTACAGAAAAACATAAGCCACTTACCTGAAAATATCTGGATTGCATACATGCTCTGGATCCAGTGCTTCCCCCTGCATGAACTCGTAGCACAGGCCATTATTGAAAGTACAGTACAGTTGAGGTGCACAGCCGTGGGCCTGTAGTACACGGAAACTCTTCACTTCCTCATCTCGATCTACTAAGAGCTCAGTCTTGTTTCCATAGATCCTAACTAGAACGACATCATCTGTTATGTCACCAACGTAGCAGCCAATTAATTTATTGGTGATTCCATCAGTGAACAGCTGAAAAGTAAAAATAATGCATAAGCAACTCAGATCTACACTTTCAACACACAAGTAAAAAAGCAGGGTTATTCTTCACTTCAGAATGCACAAGTGTTCACTAGACTGATAACAACAAAATTCATCTTTAAGGTATAGAAAAACCATGAAGAAAAAAGCACAAGCATTTTTACCAGTAACACATGAAAAAAGGAAAATGAAAATGTTAGTGAACTACAAAGATCCTACATGGAAAAGGCAGTAACTGAAAGCTGAATATTGTAAAATGAGTCTCCACATAACCTCCCAAACTGACGGATTAAAATGGCTGAAATCAAAACCCCAACAAGGCAGCAATCCTAAACCAGTATGAAAACAATCATGAATAGAGGCAGCACGAAAACAAAAGCCAATTTTGACACCCTTCAGAATCTCAGTATTTGCTGATCACTGCACAATTAGTAAAAGATACTCCTGGAGTTCTAAGCCACTACTTTTAAAAAGCAAAATTCAGGTCAGAAAAATTCAGTGGTTATCTTCCAATTAGCCTTGACATTTTATTGAGAACAATTCATAAAGTCACTTTGGCTCCTCGACAAATTTGATGCAGTACTTAATTCAAAACCCAAAACTTCAGCTATAGTACCATTCCAAATTTAAAAGCTTCTGACAAGACCCACTACCCTCCTTATGATTCAGATGTATATAAAACAATTTTTAAAGCTCCACAATTTACTAGACTGTGACCAGTCTAGTCACTGATGCTTGAACATCAAGCATCAGATGAAGGAAGTTTCTACAAAAATAAGCAAGAGCATTCTTTGAGCATTATGCTTACATCTAGTGATGATAGTATGGATGGTATAAGTCCCCTGCTATGGAAGGGGGGATGGAGGTGGGGGGCAGGCCATAGACCAAAACACCCCACTAACTAGTGCTTTTCCTTTCACATTTGATGAGGCAGCTTGTAAGAGTGAATACACGCTGAATTCTTGCAGATGCTGTTTGACAAGCAGGCTAGATCCTGAGTTACCGGGCTGCACGTACCCAGTTGCATGTAGTCAACACTGAGTGGTAGAAATACTGCTCAATGCCTGCAAAAGTAACACAGCAGTCCTTAATCTCCTACAACCCAGGACCATTTTACAGCTCAGAAAACAGATGTTTGGCACTTTCAAAATCATTGCACTGTGTCAACTTGAACTGAATGTTTAAGAACTGCTAGGTGAGCATCACCCATCTTACTCCAGCTGTTAAGTGACTGAAGGACAACCCTTTAACACTGAGGTGACAAGCAACATCACAAGGAAGAACACCAGTGTTTTCCTAACTACCAGACAGTCTCCTGCAGGCTTAAGCATAAGTAAACTACTTAAAGTCAAAGTTCTCACAGTAACTGTAATTTATGTTCAAGTATAATTTTTTCTGTATGTGTTTAGTCATGCCTCTCCCCCACTCCATTGCCCACAAAATCCTATTTAAAACTTAATTTAAGAAGTACAAACCCTCCTGAGAGGCACAAAGCCTCCTTTCAGGACCTTGCACTAAACAAGTGAGCAGCAAGAAGCAGCTGCTAGTTGGTTAAAATACACAATTTTCCTTTAGGTGGCCATCCTTCAAGTTTAACTCAACACCTCTCTCGAGGAAGTACTTTCATCGTTAAAATTCTCATTTAAGATAACTTCTGGCATACGCACAAGAGACAACTGGAGATATGGTCTGATCACCTTTATCAGAACTTTTACAAACTATCTAAGCCCTTGAAGCTGCAAGCACTTTTATTTAACACCAGCCTGAAGATTTTGGATATAATTTAATTCAAAGTTGTAACAGAAGTCAGAAAATCAGCTGAAAATTGAAACCTATTTATCAGAATTAGAATACTAAGTGTTCAATGGCAAGTTTGAATTCCTTATTCACACTTCCTCCTCCATTTCTTCTCGCTCAAACCTGAAGCCAGATCCAGAACAAAAATAACACAAAAGCAGAGAGCTGTTGCATTTCAGACCTTATATTAAGCATTCATGCCTAAAGCATTTATTTCATTAAAATCCCTGTCAACAACAGGCATTATCATTCCTCAGAACACTGGATAGCTTGGGTTGTTTGGGATGTTGGCATTCTTTTGAGCTAAACACAATTCAGAAACGTTTGCTTTCTCCACCCTTTTCCAAGAGGTAGCCTTTATTTTGAAAGGTAAAGTAGTATTGTTCAAACACATGAGACAGCTTAGTTGGAAATCTCAGGGATGTTACCAAATCAAGCATGAGAAACACTTTTAATTCCTAAATTTAAAAAAAAAAAAACCACCCTGAAGTTGAGTCAAGTCTTCCCATTTAGGAAAAGACAAGGCTTCCACAGTGAGAGAGACTGTTTTAGCTATTACACCATGCTTTCCTCATCACACCTACAGTTTGAAGTGAACAAACTCAACAAGAAATAGCTTATGCTTCCTGAGGAGAGATGCGAACTAGCAGAAGATATGAGGATACTCTGTTTTTGTGAACAGTCACAAACACTTAGTATTGCAGAAGTAAGTTCAGCAAATAACATACCTTTTATCTACACACAGGGCAACCATAAATTCTAATAAACCTGCTTGTAAAGCCTCCTTAATTGACTCAAAATTAAGGCTTTACAATTTATGGACACATTTTATTATTCACTATTATTTTAATAACTCAGAATTAAAGTACTAACCCAGACAAGGAATGAAGACTGTCTTAGCCTTCACACCAACTTAACGTTAGTTGGTGCAACTAGGAAAACTATATCATTTAGCACCACAAATGTGTGTATTGACATTAAAATTAATACAACTGTACTCTAGCACTACCCTATTGTTTTACTTGACAACACAGGTGTTAACTGCCACAGGTGTTTAACACAGGTGTTCTAAGATTTCTGTGTACATAAGCATATTGTTGCAACAATGTACATGCTATGTCAAGAGAAGGTTGATGTGCTTAAGCAGTATAACCTACTTTCAAGGAGTACTAAATTATATTTCAAATGTCCTGTAAATCACAAATTACACCTTTATAAAATATTCATTCATAAGCTTTCCCCTTGTAAGTGTATTGTCACAGAACCATTTAGATGAGAAGGGACCTTCAGTGATCACCTAGTTCAATCTCCCTGCTCAAACAGGCTTTTAGTTTAAAGCCATTATCCCTTGTCCTATCCATGCCCTTACAAACAGTCCCCTCTCCATCTTTCCTGTAGGCGCCCCTTCAAGTACTAGAAGGCTGCTATAAGGTTCCCCCAGAGCCTTCTTCAGGCTGAACAAGCCCAAGTCTCTCAGCCTGTCTTCACAGGAGAGGTGCCACAGTCCTTTGACAATCTTTGTGGCCCTCCTCTGGACTCGCTCCAGCAGCTCAATACCTTTCTTGTACTCTTTCAATTTCTTTCGGTATCTTTCTTGTACTGTACTTTCAGTACCCACAGTACGCCAGGTGGGGTCTGAGCAGAGTAGAAGGGGAGAACCCCCTCCTTTGACATGCTGGTCACACTGTTCTTTAGGCAGCTCAGGATACAGCTGGCTTCGAGTTGCAAGAGCACACTGCTGGCTCACATTGATCCTGCCATCAGCCAACACCCCCAAGTCCTCCTCAGGGCTGCTCTCAGTCCATTTAGTCCTTTAGTCGTCATCATCCTTCACTGGACTTGCTCCAGTTTGCCTGTGTATCTCTCATACTGGGCAGCCAAGGACAGGACAGGACAGCACTCTACTACAGCAAATAAATCTACGAGTACTGATTCTCATACATTTTCACATAAAGCCAGTATTAATTCCTCAAACAGTTTAAAGACCACTTTGCAAAGTGATCTGTCAATCAAGTTAATGTATGTTGCCTGACATATGTAAATTAAAAATTCAGAAATGTAACATTAGAAAAAGCTCTTATCCTGGCATTGCAGGACCAAAAGAAAAGTGCAGGTTCTGTTTAATTAAGGATCAAAACTAGTAGTATAAAATTCACCATCCCCTCTGAAGAGAGAGAAGTCTGTTGTCTTTATCAAATGGCAAAGGTGGCAAAAAAAAATAGCCTGTAATTCACAATATATAATGGCACTTTCAGAACACTGGAACCTGTGCTGCCATTTTCTACCTCTTACAAAACAAACCCCTAAATGAAGCTTGCCTTTTTCTCCATACAAAATTGTACTATAAACGAAGACAATGCTCTAAGGTCATCAGAAATAGTGATACTACCAAAACCCAGGACATCAAGGAGTACTGATGCAAAGATGAGCAAGAATTTGATTTGCTTATGCTACTGAACAGAAACTTCTGGCCACTGTACAGCTTTTTTCATACTGCACACTCATTAGTGTTAATAAGAAGTCAACAAGGAAATTGGACTCCCTCAACTGATAATTTAGGAACTCTAGTTATTAGCATCTATTTGTAACATGCTGCTATAAGTAATTATTTACACCCAGAAGCATTTTCATTATTGCTTCTTAAAAAGGCAGAATGGTTTGCTTACTTTTCTAATAACATTATCCACACCAGCAATTTCCATATTCTGTTATAAGAAAAGACCATAAAAAGAACGTTAACAGTTAGTGTACTCTTTTATTCAGAGTGCTTGTACTGCAGCATTTAAAGAATCAGTTAAGAATGCCTTGCCTGAAACATAACCTGAGATGCAGCAAAACAAAAACAGAATTCTGTAAGAAAAACATCAACTGAGCAGCATAAACAGAGAAAGGACCCTGATTACATGGGTAAGATAATCAGTAAGCTCTCAAGGCCACGTGGAAGATGATGGAAGAGTGTTATCAACAGCAGGTAAACAATTCTCAAAGTCAAGAAACACAGAGACAATTTAAGTCAAGAACAATGTAACACAAAATGATTCTGGTACTCCTGTAATTTAATTTTAATATTATAATTAAATTTAAAATATTGTGATATGTACTTATCACATTGTAGTAAATACTGTCAGGTCACATGGCACAACACTGTAACTAAATTCTGAAAACAGTTCTGGAAAGAGTATTTATACCAGACCACAATCCAGGCAGATCTATCTTGAATTCAAGGTTTTCTACCTCTTGGGAACAAACACAAACTTTTTACCAAAATGCAGAGTGAAGGTGAGAACACTACAGGTAAGCCTGAGTTACTCAAATGCAGTCTCAGAAAGCTGAATGTAGCAGAGACACAAGAAAGGTCAAGCAAGCCCAGGAAGAGCAGAGAAAACTCAACCAAACCTGAAGCAGCACCATCAGGTTATTAGATTACTGACACATGATGGGTATGCTTGCATCTCCTAAGTGGGTGGGTGGTTCAAGAACAGCACGTATCTGATCCTATTGTTCCAGGTGTTCACAAAAAATAAGAACGAGAACAAAATTACACTCACATAATAAGCACGAGCAGGCAGAAATAAAGTGTCACAGGGCAAAGCAGAAAGCACTTAACACTCAAAGAGACAAAGCCACACAGCCTTTCCTTCCACGTAGCCACAGGAGGAGACATGTACAAAACATTACTGTACTGCTGTAGAAACCAAAGTGATATGAAGCTTCACCATAAGCAAGAAGGGATTCCTCCAATTCTGCTGCTGAACCCCACATTGTACATTAAGATGTCCAGAAAGGAAGACTTTTAATACATTCTTTAATGCTCACAAAATTTCTAGTTTGTATGGGAAGCTGTAATTTTGTTTTTTTCTGGAAAAGTATATACAGCATATCCACAGCATACATCTCAAGAACTTAGTTTTTTTGAAACAAGGCTAGTTCTTTCTCCATCGCTCTTCTACAGTTATTCCTAAAAGGAGAACAAAGTACAACTAAAGGAAAATACAAGCTTTAGGTAAAATCTCATATATTCACAACAGGCCTTACAAGAAGCATTCAAAGGTCTCCAGGCTCTGAAGCTGTAGCCTTTAGTTCATTACACTCAGCAGGCGAAAGCATCCATCTATATGGGTTTTGTTGGTCAGGTGACCACGAATGAGACCTATTTGTGTTAAAATCACCTACAGGCTAGCAGGGAGAGTCAAGGGCAAAGCCTGGCCACAGGCCAAACTAGCAGCTTTCCAGTGAACTCTTGGTGTGCTCATCATCCATGACAACAGTGTGGAGAAAGCAGCACTACAGTTCTACTAAAACTTTTGTTTTCTAACAAACTGTGAGCATTGCAGCTTCAAGGAAGAACACGTGGGGGGAAACTTGGTAGGGTGGAGTTTTCTTGAAGTTGTTTGTGGGGTTTTTTTAAAGGTCTTAACATAAGTTTCACATCCTCTGTATTCTCAATATAAAGACCACGTAAAATGGCATTCAGTAGGCTATTAGAAAATGCTTTAGACATAGGAGCCCTTGCAAGGGCTGTTTCTGATCTAAATGCATGACAAGATGAAAAAGCTTTTTCGATGTCAGAAGAAGCCTCCAAAGAGAAATTACGTATTTCTCATCTTGCTTCAGAATATTGCCCTAGTTGAAAAACCAGTATAAGTTAACTAGTTAAGACTTCTAAAATGGTGAATCATTTTAGAATCTTGCTAAAAAATTTGTGATCCTGATGAAAACAGTGACAGATTAAAAAAAACAACTATCAGAGAAGTGTAGATTTTATTCCAATTTAAATATTTGCATGCATATCTTACATGATTTTGACATAAAATGGCCATCTAACAGTAAGGGGACAAACCAGGAGGAACTAAAACATCTTAAAATAGCCACCTTCCTTTCCACTGTTACAAGCTTACAGCACATTATATGCCGTTACACAGCCAGACCCAATCCGTGTCTAAGCAAATAACCATTCTCTATGTAACTGGAGCCAGTCATCTAACACACTTACAGCATGCACAACTGGATTACATCATGCACTACTCTACAACAATTACACAAACGTCACTACATGCTCAATTGCTGCCTCACCCACTGATACCACAACCCCCTGTACAAAGGATTAACATTATCAAACTTCATCAAAAGTTTAATAGGAACAGAAAAACCAACTGCCTCCATTCCCCACTTACTTTGACATTGTGTTCAAGTCACACAGCAAATTACAGTTTACACCTCAGCAATGTAGCCCATCCTGCAACTCCTAACTTTCTTACTCTTTCTTTCGCTCATCCATTCCCACTTAAGAGATATCAGCACTTCAGGATATTAATCTGTGAACTCAGCCCTTCCTCTTGACGGGACAACTACTTTCACAACTGCTGAAAAGCATGATGTTCTAAAAAGCAGCTAAGGAATAAAAATCTCCCTGGACAAATATAACAACACTGAGATACAAAGTAAAATAACTTTTACTTCCCACAAACCAACACTTTCTGTTTCCATTCAATTATTCCAATGCTTTAAACCCCAAACTCGGTCTATTTAAATTGTGAAATACTTTAACTAGTTCAGAAATCTGACTCTAATCATCTTTGCAAGCATGGCTCTGGCTTGGAGATGATCTGAAACTAGGAGCTTGCATGGCGGGGGGGGGGGGGGGGGGGGGGGGGTGGGAGGGGGACAGGGAAGTGGGAAGTAATGTCTCATTGACAAGTCTGATTCCCTTTGCAAAACTCATCTTCCCAGACACACAGTCTGCTAAGGTTTAGGCCAGGGCAAAAGCACTGTTTACTCGCATATCTTTTTAGATACCCAAATAATTTTGCAGCAGATTTTCTTTGCAAATAAGGCATTGTGCTGGTGCACCTAACTAATGGCATACATTAACATTATTAATATTCATTTTATTAATATTAATATTAAACCTTTTCACCAATAAAACATTACTTCAGAATGGAAAGAAATATAGATTCTTTTTCCTGCACCACAACATTACACTGCAGACAGGAAACTATGTTTTGACCTACTGAATCCTTCATTAGGACCAAGTCTACAGGATGCAGAATAGGGCACAGGAGAATAGAATCCTGAATCTGCACTTACTGAAGTGATAATTACCCTTCCCATACACCCAATGCCACCCATCTCCTAGTACACCCTCAGATGACACGTGTACCTGAGTACAGTGTCTACACAGGAAAGTTTTGTTTCTCCTTACCAATGCAAAAGAACATGAATACTTATACTCTTCTGTAATGAAAATATTCACATATAACTTGAGACAGAGGAGATGCAGCACAGTAGAGCTGCTTGTGATTCAGCAAATAATTGGCAGCGCTTACGGATTCTACAGACTTGGATAAATAACATAATAAAAGATGTAAGGACGGAAGACATTAAATTATTTTCCTCCTCTTACACTTACATTCTATGCTATGATGCAAAAAAAGTTAAAATTTATTCATGATTTTAGATACTTTTATAGGAAGTGATGATTAAGCACTAAAAAATGTCTAACTGCACTGTGTAAAAAATGTTTAGCTAACTACACAATATGACACACAACAGTAAATTTTTGCAAGAGAAGTTAACTTCTTAAAGTCAAACCCTTGACTCTTATTGCTAACTGTTTTTGTCCCAAGAAGTACTAAGAGCAAAGGTAATTAACACCTGAGTTCAACAACGAATAGTAGTTTGTTTCACCTATCAATGTTCCTCATCTACTTCACTGTGATGCTGTTTCAGATTTGGCAAGCATATTTACCACGCAATACCGATTCTCATTTTCACCTCCCTCCTAACTGCATGACCTTCTAATGAGGGGACTCCGAGGCAGGCCGCCTGTTCACCCCATCCTCTAAACAAAAACAGTCATCTTTCATTCCAGCATCTTGCTCTAAGCGAGGCATGTGTAACTAACAGGTTGCAGCACCAATAGTGGCAATATAACTACTTTCAAACTACATGTGTTCTTGCAATTTACCTACACAAAGCAGTTTGGAAACAGACTGAAGACCTAAAGGCAAAAGGTGGTGAATGAATAGCTTCACCAACAGAACGTTCTGCTGCTCAAAAGGAGAAAAAGTGAGTTGAAAAATTCTGATCTTAAAGTAACTTGCTTGAAAGAAAACTCGGAAAATTTTTAGTCAGAAAAAAAAAAATATCTAACTGCAGACACTAGTATATTACTTTCCTATTTCATGACCGGATGAGTCCCTGTTCCACACCAATGGTACCGGTGGTTTTTATTCTGTTAATTGCTTCTTCTGAAGCGGATGTCAGAGGAAGCTAGCAGCGGTTTTTTTTTCACCTTAAACCATACCAGAACTTCCCCAAAAGGTGAGTCATCCTTTCTCGATAAGAAAGTGGGTTTTTTTCACATATTAGTACTTCCGTATGAAGAAAAATATTCTGTAGCGAAGTAACTTCTCAGAGAACTAAAGTAACAAAAACATGTAAATTTTAGATAGCCCTGCAAGGAGCAGGGTGTTGAACTCTATGATCCTTATGGATCCCTTCCAATTCAGTATATTGTATGATTAACTCTAACAACCGTGTTTAGTATCACACATTATAAAGCCCTTTTCATTGCACCTCAAGATGCAGCGACTGTGCTCAACCTGTGATGACAGCCGTCAAAGAAATTACTTAGAAAAACCTCATTAACTTTATTTTCCTAATAATTGGCCAGGTACACGTAAAGTTTCTCTTTCTATAAAGAAACTCCAGAAATTATCAGCCAATTTATGTGCTACTACCTCAAGGCAGTAGCAGCTTTTCTACGCAAACTAGTTCCAGCAGTCAGAGGAACCTGACTGAACAGGACACTTCCACATATTAACAGCGGCCGAATGACACCGTTTAAAAACGCCCAACTAAAGACAAGCTGCAACTAAACTGCTATTTCAGCCAGGTAAACTGACCGAAGACTCGCACGAAGCCAGGTTAAGTATATTCTAGAAGCACCAACGCGGCCAATCCTCAAGCAGATGACTCGTCATAAATATGAATGATCGCTCACCTAGAGAATGCCACAGGCTAAGCGGTGATACTTCCGAACGCGGTCACGACCGACAGATGACTAACTGAGCAAGGACGTTAACGGGGCCTACGCTTTACCGAGATCCGTCAGCCTGAAAGCAAAACACGCAGCGAATCCACGGCGTGTATTTGTACTCATTTATCTATTTATTGCACGGGCAGCGTGCGGAGAGCTCGACGAGGGCTCCGTCGCCGACGGGAGCGCGCCAGCCGAGCGGCGTCCCGGCTGCCGTTACCTCAGCCGCCGCCCCCCTCCGCGTAGCGGCAGCCAGCCGCCTTCCCCCGCCCCCGCTTCGGCTGCCGTTCCCCTCTACTGCCCCGGGGAGAAGAGAAGTCGTGTGTCGTCCGCCCCCCCACACACATACCGCTTTACTAACGCGCCCTGCCCGCCACGGCCCCGGAGAGGATGAACCTCACGGGGCACTCCCCTTCCCCTCCTTCACCGGCACCACAGCCCTCGGTCCCCGGGCCGGCAGCTGGCGCCGTGCGTGCGGCAGGGCGGAGGGGCTGCCAACCGAAAGCGGGTGGAAGAGCTCTCCCCTCCACTAACGGGAAAGGGGAGCCAAGTTTCAGCGGGGAGGGCACGGAAGGAGGAAGAGGAAAAAGAGATGGGGGAAGGAGGAGAGCCGGGAGGGGGCAGGGGATGCTGCCGCGCCGACACGCCCCGCCGCCAGGCTGCCTGGCAAATGGGGCTCAGCGCAGGGGGCTGCGTTCGCAGAGCGAGGAAGGAGGGGGAGGGGAAGGAAGCGAGGCAGCAGCTCCCCCGCACAATGGCCGCCCGCCCTACCCCCTTCCTTCCTCTCTCCCTTCCTTTCTCTCCCCGAGCTCGGGCTGCCGCATCTCACGCCGAGGACCGGGGCGCAAGGCCCCGCGACGCGCCCGGCCTCCGCTGTACCTGCAGCGTCACCTCCTCGGGTCTCCAGTGGGGCCGCAGACGGCGCAGGAGCTGCAGGGCTCCCTGGCGGTAGCCGGGCCCCTCCCGCTCGCTGACAGTGATGTCCAGCTTGGGCACCTCCGGGGAGCCGGGTGGGACGTGGATGTAGTTGGACATGGCGGCGGTCGGTCGGACGGGATGGGATACGGGGCGACAAGGGCAGGCAGCTCTTACTAGCGTCTCCTCAGCGACGGAGCCGGCAACTGAGGGGGAAATTTCCACTTCAGCTCTCGATAAAGCGGCTCCACCTCCCCCCGGCTGCGGCGCGGAGCAGCCTGGGAGAGGGGGGCGGGGTTTGGCGGCACCCTGCCCTCCGCTTCTCCCGAGCTCCTCACCTGCCCGCCCGCCCGTCGCTGCCTTTCACTCAGCAACGTTCCCGCGCCTCCCACCTGCTCCTCGCTGGAGCCCACCACGTTTGCGGGGCGATTAATAAAAGCTCTTGGTGGCTGCGCAGTGGGAGCCATGAAGGCGGCCGGTGCGAGACGGAGGGGAAGGCCTTCGGCCGCCGCCCGCTCCCCAGGCGAGCGGGGCGTGAAGGAATGCGGCCGGCAGCTGCCCTGCCACCGCCCAGTCAGTCACTGGGCAAACGACTGATTCTAATCAGGCTTTGAGTTATCTGCTGCGGTTAATTTTTGTCTTTAATTTCTCTGCCAGCCTTCGTAACACCCCACCACCTGCCTTTTGTTTCCACCGTTAGTTCCCCTGCCTCGTTCCACTTTCCAGTTGGAGCCAGTTGTAGTTTGATACCCTTTATGGTACCCCAGGGCACAGAGAAAGTATCGTGCTATGTGCTAGCCCTGAGGAAAACATCTTCGTCAAAATATCCTTTCCATGAGCAGTACAGAACAGTTAGGAAAACCTTGATGCCTTGAAGTTATTTTCAGCCTCCCCTCCCCACAAAATGTGCTGAGACTACACCACAGCATTCTAGTGATCAAGAACAAATGATCTTGTCTTTTTTTAGAAATATTTTGAGGGTAGGCCCTGTTACTCCTACAACTACCTGCCTTCTGTCACGTTCTGTGATCTTCCCACTTTATGAAACACTGATCTTCCCACATAGAGAACACTGAAGGCTCAAGAAGTTCCTCTGTTCTAATGCAAGTTTATTAAGTTAGCCTAAGACACAAAACCTATGCAAACATCGTAATTACCATTCTCTTCCCTGAATAGTTGTTACACTTAATAGACCCAGGACAGAGGAGAGTGGCATAACTTATGCTCAAAACAGACACCACCATGAGGCAAACGGCTAGTTCTACAGGTTAGTTCTCATACATTTCATACATGTTCCTCTCCAAAAGCGCCATGCACTAATAACCTTTCCATCATGTCATGTATGACTATCTATTTATGAATGTCTCTTGCCTTTTACCAAGAATTGGCAATTTAGTTGTCACCAAAGGGTTGTGCATGGCTTCACTGTGTTAGTCCATGATCATTTCTATTCCTGTTATTTCTGTTGAACACCTCACCTTATCCCAGTGTTTCTTTGTTCACTCACCTGTATGCCTTTCCCCTCAGACAGGGTTAAACATTTAGAATAGTTTGTCAACCATTTTTCAAGTAATTAAGTCTTTTTTTTCTGTCATTCCTCATGATCCTTAATATGCTCTTCCATCTAAACTGTAGTTTAACTGTAGTGATTACAATTTTTAGAGCCAGGAGCCTATCTTTGGCAGAGTTCAATAAATAAAATTTCCTTCTGTTGTATTTTAAATGAAAATGCAATATTTATGGATTGGTGTTAAATATGTTATTGTATATTAATAGCTTTTTTCTATCGGGGATTTAAAGGGTAAGAATATTGGGGTCTGGATCAAATTTCAAATGTAATAAAATTTTCAGATCTAAATATAGCTTGAGTACATTTCTAGTGGTAATATGTTTTTTTTGCTTGCTTTTATTTAAATCTGTTACCTAAAACCAACCAAGCAAAAAATCCTTCAAGAAAAAAACCGTTTCGAATTTTATAAACCTCTTTCCTGTATTTTTGCATCTGTCTTTTATATACACCAACTCTCCAATTTCTTAAAATCTTTCTCTGTCTCAACTGATTTGATCTACCCATTTCTTCAATTACGCCCTTTTTCTTCTTTAAAAGTAACAACATTTTGAAAGTTTAACTTCTTTTATTTGAACAACAACAACAAAAATCCTTTAAACCCGCTCACCTTTATACATTGCTCATTGCTGAGTTAGTATCACCATAGCAGCATGGTATCACTCTCTC
Source organism: Porphyrio hochstetteri (assembly GCA_020800305.1). NCBI lineage: Eukaryota > Metazoa > Chordata > Aves > Gruiformes > Rallidae > Porphyrio > Porphyrio hochstetteri. Next base: position 78,569,069 of record CM036905.1, on the reverse strand, counting down.
TGATCAAGCGTGTGATGCATGGTGCCCTCTGCTTCTGCTTAGGTAGTTTGGTAGATGATAAACTAAGCCTTATTCATGGATTAAGGGCAAAGTGACATTTTAGTTGAAATAAAATATCAAAGGTTGAATGCTCCAGCTTCCGTATGTTAATTTCAACAAGAACTGGTCTAAACAGAGATTCAATCTTGCCAGTGCTGAACATAACACCACTACCAGAAGCTTTCAGTTGTTAACTCTGAGAAGCCTTGCTAACTTACCTGAATCTGACTAAATTTCTGGAAGTTGGCTGTGAGTATGTTTTAAACATAAAGAGGGGAAGTTGGAGCAGCCACGGTGCTTAGATAGTTTGGGACTTAAGGGAACTGAACTTCTGCCTCCTAAATATTTATCAAATAGATGGAAGGACCAAGAACATTCAGGCAGTAGCACCTTAATCTTTCTGGTCATGGTATAAAGACACATCCTTTTTGCTCATCCTCTGATGCATTGGGAATTCTTAATTTCTGTTCAATAAAAGTTATAGCTAGCTACAATTTCCTTTCCTTTTTTGTGTCCTACAAATATTTGCTGTGTCCAAATCAAGCCTCAGAACACATCTTCTGAAGACTGGGACTCTTTTTCAAGTTTCCAATAATAGGTTGGTGGGGGGTTTTTTAATTTTATTTTTCTTTTTCTTTTATCCCCACCTGACACCCGTACTCTACAAACTGTGAAATTCATTAAGAAGAACACCTGTGGGTTCCCCACAGGCCACAAAGAGTTTGTGTCATCTGTAGACTTGTTATTGGAAAGACCCGAAGTAACATGAAGTAAGGGTTTGGTAATAAAGAGAACATGTTTTATCTTAATGCCTGATATTTCTGTGGGTACACCATACTTCATTAAAGTGATTCTAAGTCTGTCCATAGATGCACACAACATGGAACTGATGAAAGGAGGGTGCCTAAATTCTATCCCAGGCCTGTGTGCTACCAGAGGGTCTAGGTATTGCCTCCATACAGCCTCTGACCTTCTCATCCTTGCTGTTCTGCCATTCTCTTTTCCTTCTTCTGTGAATCAGAAACCAGGTTGTGCCACTTCATTTATTCCTACATTTTTTGCCTTGCCTTTGGGTCAGCACTGGATGCTTTATAAGCTCTTTGTGAAGGAAAAAAAAAAAGAAAAAGGTGGCATCGCAAAGGAAAGAGCAACATCAGGCTCAGAACCAGTTCTAACTTCCCAGGTGCAGTTCTCCTGGCTGCTTTCCAAACCCAGTAATTCAGTAATTGCTTCAGAAGATCTCAGTGCATAAATGTTACTGTAAATGGGAAATGTACCCCTTCTAGCCATAATTAATTTTAATAACATTTTGCATAGCAGAGAGTCTCAAAATACTTTCTTTTCTCCTAATCTCACAAATAGAAAAATTGAGTTATCAGAAGGTTAAACCTGCCATTAGATCAGTCACTCAGCAGGCCTGGAAATAATTTTTACTTCCAGACTAGTCCTTCGATATCAGGCTTTCTTTGGTGCTTTAAAGAATGTCATCTCTGTTGATTAGCCAGGATGTATTATTTGTGTCAAGATGAATCACATCTCTGTACACACAGTGTTAAACTGTAATTCAACTCTTATATTTATTTATTTATTGTATTGATTTTTAAAGTGCCTAGTGCCCTAGCATCCATATTGATTTGCCAGCAACAACTCCCAACACACAAAGCTGATAGTTCTGTCATATGTTTATTGTACTCTATAAACAGATTTCATTTTAATCTTGGTGAAGACTAGCATGAAATAGATTATTTTATAAAAGTCTTGACAGTTTACAAATTTGTCTAAGATGGAAACTGTTTGGTATGTTGTTGAAATAGTAAAACCCCTTTGCTTGCGCAAGTTGCTTGACAGAATAATAGGTTACAGCTTTTCCAAAGCTACACACAATAGCAGAGCAAAAGCCTCAATGCTTACTGCAGTTTTATGGCTTAATTTTCTAGTAGCTTACCAATTAGAGACTCTTATTTGACACATTCTATGCGATAACCTAGTTCCTGACTATCTAACCTCCATTTTTCCTGACATGGGAGTGGTAGGGTGCATAATGCAATGTGATAACAGATGTGATTAGATGAGAAATAGCTCAGTGGTTTCCAGCTCTTTCAGGTTTTCTGGGTTTCACCTGGAAACCCCAGAAGTTTTTAGTGAAAGTCTGGACATCCATCAGCTTGGTTACCTCCATTCAGATGCACTTTTGTTCTTCCCTTTGTGCTGTCCCTGGCTTTGAGTCCATGAACTGGAGGAGGCTGAACTGCCCTGTCACAGGTTGTCACAGGTTCCTGCACTCAGCAAACTAAGCAAAACACTTAATCTCGCATGTTAGTTAATCTCAGTTCCCTGAAAAGACAAAACCTGCTTCAGTCAGGCTTACCATTAAGCAGGTGCTGAATGAAAACGAGCAGTTCAGCAAGGAATTCTGTGATGTCTCCATGCTGGTGGAGCTACACTGTTCATTTGTTTGGGGCTATTCATAAAATGTTATTGCCACTGGGCATAAGAAAGAAGATAAGATCTTTGTACTAATTACACTACTGAAAAATACAGGTTAAATAAAGCAATTCAAAATGATAATTAAGGCCAGTGCCTGCATTTATTTTAATAGACACAACTGTATTTTAAAATATGAAGAGTAATTACAAGTTGATTGATCCTTGACTAAAATTGATCTGCATACGTGTCCAATGATTTACCATAATCTGGTCTTTTTCTCAAGGGCAACAAATACACATACGGTGTAAGTACCCAGGAAGAGTGTACTTAGGCAGATTTAGGATGCCTTGCACACAATCACCCACGGCAACATAAGAGGAGAAACTGAATGGCTTTCATACCTTCTAGAAATTTAAGCTTTTCTAACATTTTATTGACTAACCAAACATCCTCCCATGAAGAAAAGTTATAAACCTCAGCAATTTGAAACATTTTCTGTGAACAAAGAAAATATCAAATGTGCATTTAAATGTTATAAAAGCTTGTAAAAAAAGCCTAGAATGCTTCTTCCTAGTCTTAAGGTACTGTCAGAATGCCATTCTGTATTCTCCAGTGAAATCCCTAATCAATTTTACAGCATAAAAAGTGTGGAGGGAGTTAGCTAAGCTAAATTAAAACAATTAAAGCAATGTGTACAGAATTATCTTGAGAGATTGCGAGCATGGTTATCACACAGAACCGACTGCCAATTCACATTCACCTGAATCAATAATAAAGAAAGAGGAGAGGCAAAGTAGGGTGGCAAAGAGATGAGAGGGAGTTGAGGAAGGAAAGAGCAGGAAGTTATGTTGATACTGCCCTAAGTGTCTTCCTCACACCACCACCATTCCCAGCAACTTTCTTGGTAGTTTCAAGAAGCCAAGGGAAAAAACCCAAACCCTGTAGAAATTATGCAGAAATTATCCTCCTTTCTTGTGCTTGTATCCAGTTCCTTTGCATCAAATTGATAGATAACCAGGAGGACTGTGCGGCAACACCGCTGCATCCTTTCCATAGGTATTCCAGCTTGTGTGCCAAGGCCCATGTGCCCTGTAGAGCCCAGGCTGGAAGCTCTTTTGCTGCCCCTGTGAGCATCTTTCTGTTAAGCCTTACTTCCATCCTTGTTTATAGCCTATTTCTTACAGAATTAAGGTTAATGTGGCAAGAGTTGGTGAGGAGGAGGGACTTAGAATTTCACTGGGACTTTAAATCCCAAAGGTAGTTTTAAATCCTGTAACTGGGAATTACTGAACAGGTGGAAAGAATCACACTATTATTTCTCACTGTAAGAAAAGATAGTCAAGATAAGATATATCCATTCTTTTGCTGCCAATGAAGTAACTTGTTTGGGTTTTTTTTAATCTGCATTTGCCACTTCTCAGCTGGACAGAAAGGAGAGGATGCTTCACTTTTGAAAGGCGCATAATCCCAGTTTCTCTGGATTAAAATTGACTAGCATAACCTAGTGTAGTATCCCCCCTCCAGACTTTGCCTTTCTTCTTTCATGTGATCCCCTTGCCTTGTTTCTCATGTAGTGTTCGCATGCTTTAGTCCTTTCCTACTGGTAGAGTGGAAGTATGTAGCTCCTTAATGAACGACTTGCACTTCATCTAAGGAGCAAGCAACAGAACCCCAAATTTAGTCCATGGCCTGCAGTCATTTTCCTTTCCAGAGCTCTTTTCTTTTTGTTCTAAAACAGACATGCTTCTTTTTACTTGGGTTTTTTTTTTTCTTTCACTGCCTTTTGTGGTTTTTTGTGGTTTTTTTTTTTCCCTTTGGTGGGTGTTTTTTAGCTAATTCCTGTTTCCTTGTGGTCTTCTCCTTCTGTTGCATTCTACCAACCTGGGTGAAATCAGTTGCGCCAGAGGAGCAGACCTTTGAGCAGCCCGTTCAGCTTCCATTGCCGTCACCAGGAAAACTGCCACCACCGTTTACTTCATTAGGAGCCAAATGAAGTGAAACGGGCTACGAACGTCGGTACGGTCACATGAGCTTGGATTAAAGTTCAGAGCCGAGCGCCGCTCCCTCGCTGCCATCACCCCTCACCCAGTGACGGTGCACATTCCACCCACCTCTCGGGGTGCAGCGCTGGGGGACGGGGTCTGCCGAGTGCCCCTCTCCCCAGAGCAGCAGGGAACAGATCCACGCAGGGCTGAAATAGGGTCCTGGGAGGCTGGGCAGGACCACTAAAGCCTGTGAGCATCCCAGGACCCGGCTGCACACCCCTGGTTCCACCCTCGAGCAAAGCAACATGCTCTCAAGGGAGTATGGGAGAAGGAAACCTGACTTTCAGAGGGCCAGACTCATGTTTCCATTCCGAACCCACAAACTGTAGGTCCTCATCTCAGACTGCTTTAGAAAGCCCTACGGATCTTATTTTTTCATTACTGTTTATTTCATTATTTGTTGTATGGATTTTATTTACTCCTGCGACTGGGAATCGCAGAGGCTTTGCCAAAGAAGTACAGTGGGCATAAGAGAACAGCTCAGAACAGCCTGATATTTAATCATAGGCTGTAAATATCTTTTACAGACTTCTCTGTTTGCAACTGTTGCTAAGCATGGGAAATTATGGAATTAGTCAGCTTCATTTGTAGTTTTGCTAAGAGAGAGCTTGGTACATTAATTAAATTACATTTCAAGTTTAGGGATAATAAAACTACATATTCCCATGGAAAAAGTAAAATGATAATACAATAAAAAAATAAATGGAATACAATAAAACGTTAGCAAACATACCAAGGGGAAAGGGCCAAACTTTGCCAAAGCCTCTCTCTTCCCTTCCATGGGGTTACAGAGCTCAACAGTCACCGAAGCGTAGAGGACTGACTGCAGGGGAGCAGAGCTGTTTCCCTGGCTCCTGCGGGTTTGGACAACAAGCAGTCAGCAAGCAGGAGGCTGATCAAGGAGAAAGGTAGCAAGAGCTGCTACTACAAGAACATCTTGTCTTTACTCAGGAGCCCCCAATGCGAGTGGAATTCAGAGTTTAAGTTTTATCAAAACACCTTGAAAGAGAACTGGAAGCCTCACTGCAGCGTAAGCATTTTCTTAATCACTACCAGCTTTCCTAACTTCTGTTGCTTTCTCATCTTGCCTCAAAATATTTCGCTTTGTGCAGCAGATTCAACTCTGCAGCCTTTACACTTGGAAGATGTGACAACTTCTCTGGTTTGTTGGAATCCCCAAAGCTTTTTAACATGTGAAAAGGGAAAGAATATTCATTCCGGGTTTCTCCCCCCTCCTCTCCTCTCCAAAACACCAGAGATGCTGCGTAATGCCTCTGGTTCTTTCTCACACACTGGGATTTTGCATTTCTATGTCAGCTGGGCCTCCCTGCCCCAGTCCCCAAAGGCTGCGGTTCACCCCGAGCGCAGCAGAAAGTCTTTCGCAAGCCGGTCGCGACCGCAACATCGCGTTTCAGTTCTGTGGTCCGCGTATCCTCCGCCTCAATGTCATCCCGAGATTTGCGGCTTTATCTTGACTTCAAGTTTCTAAATGAGCCGCGTTTTTGTTTAGAAGTTACTGTTTTCCTTGGTATTCTTTACAACTGACTGTGCTTCCAGTATATCAGGAGCTTAGTCAGCTGTTACTGCAACCGAGACTTGTTTTTCTTCTTTTTATCCCTTTCATCCAGTGGAAAAAGTTTCCTGCTGCTCTGCCTACTGATATTTGATATCCTGTCTCCAACTGATGTACATCTTTAACTTTTAAAGAACAGCATGTCAACTAGCTCTGTTAATTATCACTCTTTTTAATTTTTTTTTCCCTTTTGCACTGAAAGATTGTTTTGGAGGTGTTACTTCTCAGGGGAATGACTTTCTAATCCAACTCCCTCTTCTGTAATAACAATAATAAAAATCACTTTCTCATGCTTTGCAACATTGTATTTATTTAATCTACAGAATTAAAGGAAGGCTTAGAGTAAGCAAAGCGGCCAGTCAGCAGCTTTTCTGAACGACTGTTACAATATTGTAATGCAAAAAAATAGGGAACATGAGGGAATTTTTTTGTTTTTTTCTTACAGTGGTTTACATCCTAAAATGTTTTCCTGATAATAATTTTTCCTATTTTTTTTTTAAACGAGAATAATCTTTTGGCACCAACAGCAACTACCTACATAGGAAAGAAACAGTGGGAAGCCATTACTATGCAGTTATTGATCGTGTCATCAAATCTATCACTAAGAGCCATACCAAAAACCGTCCACTGTTTTTTTATGATGAGTATACAAAATCATTTCCAAAACCGTATTCTACCACAAACATTGAACTCCGTGGTTGTCTTTACAAGTATTTGTTTCCCACTGTCTTTAGGAACTGGAAGCTTTCAGTTATAGAAAAATATAAGTACACAAAAGCAGACATACTGAAGGAATGTTTGAAAGGTACATCAACTGATCCTAAATTTGCAAGGATTAATTGCCCAAAATTATCTATTTATAAAAACACCTGCAATACCATTCATAGATGCTTAGCAGTGGACAAAGGGAACTCATGAAATAACTCTTCTGTGATGGTCACTTCTAGCCCCATAAATCAATGTCTTGCTTTGCTCTGTTAAACTGCATAAAGTCATTGGCTTGGGGTCAACTTCTATGTGATCCCTAAAGTGTCCCCTAACCAGCTCTGACACAGTCTCAACCGGCTCCTATCTTAAAAGTCAGTACCACACGTGGACCTGTGATGAAGAAAGTAGAATAATAAACCCATATGTTTGAACCTTTAGGACCCTTTAAAAAAAAAAAATAAATCACCTTTAAAACCCTGTGATGAATTTAAGGTCACAGTTTATTTCTGCCAGTCAGGGATATATTTTTCCTCCACCAAGAAGGAAAACTTTTCCACTAAGAAAAGTTCTGCTTAATCATGTTTGTACATGAAAGTCAATGCCAGAAACCAAACCTCTGACAGAAAATATTTCCTCTTACAATAACATCTCCCTTGCTTATGCTTTTATAAAGCAAACTCTTTAATTGCTTCCAGAAATATTCTGGGGTTCTGCTCCTTTCTGTTGTATTTAAACTTTTCCTTTTTTATCTCTGTGGTGTTTTTCAGCATTCTTTCCTCAGCTAGCTGTTCAAATCTGATCCTTATAATTCACTAGATGTTTCCATAGAAAGAGTGAGGCTTCTAGAAAAAAAAAGTCTGACAAAATCTGAGTTTCACATGGGAAGGATCACAGAGCAGAACATAAATACAAGAACAAAGCACACTTTTGATGCAGTTGCTGAAAGTGTAAACAAGGTCATAAAAAGGTTAGAAAATTAAATGTACAGAGTTGGGGTTTGTTTTAACACAATTTTAATTTTAGCAAAAAAACCCCCCAAACCAGCCACACAACCAAACCCAGAAAAAAATCCCTACCAACCATCACCACTAAAAAAACCCAAACCAAAAAACCCACAACTTGGATGTTAAGAGCAAATTAGGCTCAAAGTTCAAGAAGAAACTGAAACAGGCCCAGAAAGTAGCTGTAGAGATGGACTTTACAAAACCCAGAAGCTGATTCCAGTTTTACATGAGCAAAAGATGTTTCTCTATGTACCCAAAGTGAGTGAAAGCAGCACAGGCATTTCAAAAATAGGATAAGCTGTTTCCATAGACATAGCCTATGGAAATATTTTTTTCAAAAACTAATGGTTACTTTTATGTCCTTTATCAGCAAAACATGGAATTCACTCCAATAAAACTCATGTCCAATGAATTTAGAATAAGTTAAAGAGAAGCATTTTTAACTGAGATGGGTGTGCGGAAAATAGTGCTTTGGGCAGGTTAGGTAAATTTTGTGGCTGAATAATTTTATGGCTCATAATAATACCTGCAGTTACTGCATGTACCAAGTTAAGGATAATTAAGATAAGGGTAATTAAATCTTATTCTTGTAAAGTATAAACTAAATTGGCAAAAGTCAGGAGGGAATTTTTTTCTTCCAAACTTTATTATTGCACCGTGTATATTTTTAGGGAATATTGAAATATGATCACTTATTTTTGGAAGTCTGTATTTCTTGGATACCGCTGATAAGAGAACAGTGGATCACTGATATCATCTGGCATCAGATTATTTTTGTTGTGCTGGATGGAAACCCACATGGCCTGCAAACACACAAGCAGAAATTCACAGCGAGAACTGCGTATCGCATTGTGTAGATACCCAAAAGCATGTTAAAACATCGATGTAGCCATCTTTAATTTCTTGGCTTGGTGCTTCATCAGAATTAGAACCTGTTTGTGCATTGAGTATCCAGAACAAATGCTGCTGCATGTCAGCACAGACATCTGAGAGAAAGAAGGAGTTCTGCCCCCACTCAGCCTTTCTGCTCCCTTAATGAGCTTCCCAGCCCCTCATGGGCTGCTGAGGAAATCCAGATCCTCAAAGGGTTCTGCGTAATTCTTAGTGGTGTTTTTGTGCACAAGCCCAGCTGTGTGTCAACTGGTGCTGCGTGTGTAGAACACACGTAAGATGTGCTTTTCATTTCTACACCTCTATTTTTATAATTGCATCCTGATAGGGCATTATTCCATTTTTATAAACTTGCCTGTCTTGCATCAGTAAAGAGAGTCCCAGGAGGGACCGCCTACAAATACAGAGGTACACGGGATACAGAAGTAGGGGAATTACGGTGCCAAGCACTGTTGAGGCCTCATCTGAAGTGCCATGTACAATTCTGGTGCTGTATATTAAAAACCGAAATGGGTATGGATAAAGGATAATAATATGATTGGGTAAATGGAGACCCCCATTCTCTTGGAAGAGAAATTTGGAGTACAAGAAAAGCTGTGTGTGGACAGAACCACCCATCACAAAAGCTTCTGGACAGATGCATCCTGAAGGGAAAAGACTCACTTGGGCTAAAAAAACAACATTGGTGTGCACAAAATAGACATAAACCGCTATTGGGGCTCTAGTTGGAAATGTCTAATCATGCATGCAGATTCTGAAACAGCCTTCAGATATGAGTCAACGGGAACAAGAAATGTCTTTTAATTTTTAAAAAGAGCAACAAGCATAGTTAAATCACAGGAAACTTGATAACTCTGTCCTCTTTGGTACTGAATCAAAAATAATAGGCTTCTTAATGTAAGGTAGTATATTATCAGTAAGAAATAGCAGGCACTCCTGTGTTTATTCTCATTGGGGAGGGAAGGCAAACCAGAGCCAGTTAGCTAATCAGCCTCCTACTGTTTTCAGTTGTGGCCTTTTGGAATGAGAAAGATTAGGCATAGAAGCATAATCCAGTCTACATCCAGCCCACCACTAATTTAATTAGAGTTTTGATACCTCTCTGTATCTGACCACATAATTATTTGATGTGGCTAAACCAGAATTATTGTTTTTCCAGATTACTTTCCAGCTGCATCAACTTCAACTACCTGATTTTGTTCATCTCAATTTAGGTACCTCCGGTTAACAAAGCTGTGAGTGAGACTGTTTCACCTACCACATACCAAAATACTTTTCAGTGGCTGTGTCGAAAAAAATGTTTACAGCCACCAAGATCAGAAAATGAAACTGTGATCATACCTGGTTTACAAGCCAAAGGTTCCCTTTCCCCTGGGAGCCATTCAATATCACAGACAGATTTGAAATATAACTTCTATAACAGCTCTGATAACGAAGCCTCCATTTGAGAATGGCAAAGATGATAGCTTCAAAGGTTGAACCTGAAAAGACCAAACTGTTACTTTGTTCCTGCAGGCAAATAACAAAAAGTGTCCATGGACACAATTTTGCATGCTTACCTAACAGTCACCAATGATCAAAGGAACTTGGCGAGACATGAATTATAAAGGACAAGCAAATACCTACAATTAAATGGAGAGTTAGCATCCTCTCCACACGTCTCTATTTGTTCCTCTAGCTTGGTAGCATCACTCCCAAACAGATTTTACCTCAGCCTTCTAGTTCTTACCCATGCTCTGGTCTAAGGCACCAAGCTAAGAATTCCCAGCTCAGAGGAATATCAGAGTACGTGACGATCAAACAGACAGTACGTGTCTAACACTTAATAACACACGCATGGGAATTACTGTGAAGAACAAGCAGTACACTTCCAGCACAGCTTGCCCCTAGGCCACCGACTCTGCTTTCAGACTGTGAATTGTCTGATCACACCATCTACCAGCTCCGTAGCAGTGGCTATAAGTTAGCTGGAAGAGGTGATCTGCAGTATAGCTCATCTATTGTTGTAGTTCACACCTTGACATATCTCAGCAACAAAACTGAACCAAACCCAAGCACTACCTGCGTGTGTTTTATAATGCAAGATCTTACAGGGCAGATCTCGCAAGAAAAATGTTTCAAACATTACCCAGGACAGTTTGTGCTTTTTTAAACTTGAAGATCAACGCTATCAAGCTGTTTCTCCACCCATGAAAACAATAACAAGGTTAAAATAATATTAAGCCTCTCTTCATTTCAAAACAGTCCCCCAAAATGAAGTGAAGGCTGATGAAGTGATTCATCTGTTGACTTAAAGCGCTGAAACTTGCATACTGCATTGAGATTACCGCCAGCATAAACGGAAAATCACTGGAAAAGGTGGCCATGGATAAAATGATACCACAGGTTACAGCAGTTAACTCTTTGGATTTGGAAGCTGCATAAGAATTGGGCCTACAAAAATTCAAGGACTTGTCTTCACACAGATCACAGCTATGCTTTGCAGCAAGTTCTTGAATCAGCTGACCTTTCCAAAAATTCCACGGATGATTGTCCTTGCAAACCAATTATATTAATCTTGCTTGCCTTTTTTCAGTGCAGGGTTCAGGAGTCACAGCAATAAAATCAGGAAAACCAGTAGGTTTTCATACCAATGAAAGTAATTTGTGAGATATTCCAAGACTAGTAGTGTGAAATTAAGACACAAAATTAGTGAGTATGTCTAAAAAAAGAGAATGAATGGAGCTGAAGATAGCAGAGATCTTTCCTAATCCAAGAGCCTAAACTGTGGGGTACAGCTCTTACAGGACACCAATCACATAATTAACACACATGAAGACCCTGTTGTAGACAGTGATTTTTTGTTACTCCTTTAAAATAGAGTAGCATGTCCCCTTATTTTTATTTTTAGCAGGATTTTCCCAACTGGTAGATGCTTGGATGCTTCCTAGCAGCCTATATACCTTAACTTCTGACTTTACCAGCATATCCTCCTCAGGGCACTGAAAACACCAACAAAGTCAGACCAGGTCCAACTGCTCTCACCAGTTTACATCCACCTTCCTCCATAATTCTCCTTTGCAACTCCTTCCACCTCTCTCTTTCATACTTAGCTGTCAGCATCTAAGAGAAGCACCAATATGTCACCCTTGTATAGATTTTGTGAAGATGGGTTGAGTGGTGAGAAAATTCTGGGCCTCAGCTCAGGTCCCCAAGAACTACAGTGGGTTGGTGGCATCAGCCTTGCAAACCACAGCCTGCTCTGGTCTTGCTGCCTTGTCTCAACTTTCAACCTGCCTCATTACTACAGAGCTGATTGCTAATTACCAGGCCTTCTGTGTTACCACCACTGGACCTGCTCAGCTGTTCTTGTTTGGGTCCTGTGGGACAGGCCCTGGTGGGTGACATGTCATTGCCCCTGCCGGATGTCACCTTTAGCTCCTGGCTTGTCTAACTAAGGTCTGTATTTAACTTTCATGCACTGGAAGTTGCTCAGTCATTTTACAGAATTATTATGTACCGTTAAGCAATGTACATAGCTTACATTTCTCAAGTTGTGCTGTTTGCAAAAATCTTTGGTGATAAAATCAAAGCAGTACCTCCCTCAGCTGCTGCCAAGACAGGCCAAGGTGATGATCGTAATTCTCCTGTACATAAAAGCAGAGAAAGGCAGAACAAGCCTGATGAATGAGAATTTTTGTACTTTGAAGGCAGTTTGAAGACACTGACCTCGTATATCAAAAGCCCTATAAATTGCCATTAACAAGGTCAAATGCAGCATTGAACACAACTCTGTCAGGAATTAATTAAGACAGTACTCAAAGAACAAGCACAGATGACAGGATTCTACTTCAGTTAAGTTTTACTCTACAGGAGTTTTTACTTAAGCAAGGTGGTAAAGAGTGAATATAGTTTGCTTTAATGGATAGTAATCAAGAGTGAACGGGATTAATTCCAGTTGGATAATAAAGGATGGGTTAGTATTCGGACAATCCGTCTTCTCTCCTTTCCACTGTACGTAATTCAGTTATATAAATCCATGGTGATGGGTAAATTAGGGGGGTTTTTTAAGCATGCTCTGTGGGGCTCCATTTATCCTGCAGGTCTTGAACTGTGATGCTTTCTCTGTGAATGGATACTTCCTCCTGACCTCAGGTGGGGCTTAGGAGTGTGTTCAGGAATCATGATAGGACTTAAAACAAAAAAATTTGCTGTGTTAGAAGTACTCATCTTAATTGCTCCAATAAACTATCAGCCACAGAGAAGAAGACTAATTTCTACTTTGGACTTCTATGTGTCTTCTCCAGAGCAAGGTTTTGTCACTGACTCTCCAGCCAGAGCCTCACATCCCCGAGCAGCAGCACCCATTCTCTTCCCACAACACACATTCTCAGTAGAAAACACAAAATGAACGTGGGACTTCTACTTGGGGCTCCCTGCCCACCCCCGTTCCCCAAGAGCTCCTGGTAGGGAGGCAACAGCTTTGTTCTATTTGTTCACCTTTCCCCCATGCTGGTGCACCCAGAAAGTAAGTTTTAGTAATCTAGTTAGCAAAGTGCTCCATCTCAGAGCAATCACAGTTCCCCCTACTTGACTCACAGGATGTGCCGTGACCACATTGCTGGGCTGAGCTTGGCTGACATTTTCTGCAGCAGCAGCAGCACATACTTTTCACAACAAATTGAATGGCGATGGAAAGTGAAATGCAAGGATATTACTTTTGGATTAAAGCTTCAGCTTCTAACTTCACCAGCCTGAGTTAGGAGCCCAATTTTTGCACTTTGTGTGTACTAAGGGAGGAAACTGAATTCAGACTGCAAGCCTCTTCTGTCTCCTTTGGCTTGGCATGAGAGTTGAACTCCTAAATAAACAATGCGAACTCCTCAGTATCAGATGTCTTGGCAGCAAGCATCCTGTGTAGACACGAGCCTGCGTTCCACTTTTGTAAAAATCTGAATGTGAAGGCATTACATGCTGCTGGAAACAAAAAAAAATCAGTGGCTTGCTTCATTAATGTGTTTTTATTGTTTATACATTAAAAACTTGAATATTTAATAACTCAGATAATCATGTCTATTCCAAACAGAACACAAGAAGCAAAAGCATCACGTGGTTAAGAACTGCCTTCACCCCATGTTTTAGAATACAAAGTTTTATTGTTTTGATTGTAATCCAATTTAATCTCTTTACTGCACCAGGAAATAACTTGCATATCTTCTGAAGGATCTTGAAGACTACTTTATAGATAACTTTGTGCAGTTACTGTACCTAAAACAGTCTCCTCCAAGGCACAGACTGACTTGTCCTCTTGCTGCCAGTGCCACAGCTGACAACACAAGCTACAAGGACCAACAGCTTTAATAAGCATTAGCCTACTTCAGAATTTCTAGAACATCATCTTTGATCCTGACAGCAATTTCAACACATAAATATACACGTTCATTAATATTTCCACATTTGAGGATGAGACCTGAATAAATTTATTACACTTACACAGGAAAAATTAAGAGAAAATCCAAACAATGTAAACAGAATAAAAATAAATCCAGCAAATATAACTGTTCTAATAACTGTGTAGGTCTAATACATGTCACAATCACAGTTAAATATTTAACTTCTGACTCAAGCCTTAAAAGGAGAAAGGGCAGAATTGTTGAAAGTGTCACTGAAGGACTAACTATCGTCTAATGATAAACACTGCTGCTGACAATTACATTTAATTAAATTATTAACTAGGTGTTGACTAATTAACTAGGGCTTTGTAAGCGTGCAGCACTCTGAATCGCTGTTATTACTGTGCTGCTTGTAACTCAATCTCTTTGCTGGAGCATGTGTACACAGGATTCCGCTGCAATCTCTGTTAACTGATAGCCCAATTATGCCATTGCCACTCATTGCTCATAAAGCGCACGAAGTCACACGCAGTGTTATTTCCCTCACAGAACTGTAAGAAAGATAAATGATATCCAATTACTAGCTGAGAACATGACATCAGATGCAATTGTTTGATTCCCCCAGTAGGTAATTGCATACCCTCCTGTGTTTGTGAATATTTATTTTATCCAATTTCTTTTAAGTTTATATGGAAATTGAGGCCTTCACACAGTAATAATAGCATGAAATGGAATATTTTGATGGCTCTCTGTTCTTACAAACTGTTTGATATGGACCAAATCCTAAACTGCTGAAGTCAACAGAAGATTGACTTGAGTAGACTGTTGGGAAGATGTCACATTCAAAGGAATATAAAGTGTTGAGATCTCATTTCCAAAGGAAATGCTTTCTTTTCATATCCAGGAAACAAGTACACACAAACAAATCAGAAATATACTTTTAGGACTCAGACTTATTTGGCCTTATTTTTACCCTCTTAATGTAAGCCTTGAGAATAATTCTTGGCTTCTGTTTTTCTTCAAAGGACAGCCACATTTTATTCAATTCACTAGATCTGCATGGGAGTCATATTTCAGAAGATCGTTAGAGCTTTTATTGGATAGTTTTTAAAAAATACATATTAAAGGATATTAGCACATTTATCTGAATGTGACTATGTGTTGTATCATCAGTATAGTACTTGATTTTCCTGATAATGTTTAACTTAAAAACTTACTCAATGATACTGTCTCCAAATAAGTTCTTTATTCAGTTCTGTATCATTAAAAGAAGAGACTGTATCTCCTATCACCTGTGTCAGCTCAACTTAGTTCTGTTAGCCTTTGAATAGATTCAGGACAAGAGTCAGCCACCCGTGCATACCATTACATGTCCTTTAATTCCCTCAGGGAAATCGCTTACTGTCATCATCTGATTTTTATTCCACAGTTACTTTATCAAAGTAGGGTAAATTCAGCAAAACTGTACCCATAACATCGCCCTCAAGCAACTGAGAGTCAAAACTTTTTGGCTCAAGTACTAGGTAGCCACTATTTACTGACTGCCTTCACAGCCTCCTCCTGCAGCTGTCTCTAGGCTTGCTCTCCACCTGCTCTGCATGTACAGCCAGAGAGGGAGGTGACAACAATGGAAGACTGGAGCCTGCCCACAATAGATAGGACAAGGGGCAATGGCTGTAAATTGGAGCACAGGAAGTTCTGCACCAACGTGCGGAAGAACTTTTACACAGCGAGGGTGACAGAGCCCTGGGACAGGCTGCCAAGGGAGGTGGTGGAGTCTCCTTCTCTGGAGATATTCAAGACTCGTCTGGACGCCTATCTGTGCAATATGAGCTAGGGAGCTGCTTTGGCAGGGGGGTTGGACCCGATGATCTCTCGAGGTCCCTTCCAACCCCTACGATTCTGTGATTCTGTGATGCCCTTCTTGCTGCATGTAGCACTCACTTTCCCAAGGCCACGGGCATTTTCTTTTCTGTTCTCTCATAGCCAAATACAGTCTTGTGACAGAGATACAGATTTTAAGTGCTCCAAATGACTTTTGATTACAGGCAATTTAAAAATGCCTATCTTTGTTAACTTGCTTAATGATAACTCACATTTCCGTTAGTCACATCTCCATATTTCCAGGTTTAATTTGTCCTGCTCAGGCTTCCCTCCGTTCCTTATCACACCTGCTATGCCTCATGGTAGCAGGAATTTGTTCACACAGACAGTAACAGACATTAATACTGCTCTTAGTCTTCTGTTTAAACAGCCTAACTACAGTAAGCTCCTCCAGTGTAAATCAGAAACCTCGGTAATGAAGCGCTGTTCCCCCCAGGAGTTCATAACAAACCTCATCTCTTCATTTCAGAGAGAGAGTTTCACCTTACGGATTTTATTGAGACAGGATTTCACTCCATTATCTTTTAATCTAATGTGAGGGATTAGGAGATGCAATGCCAAATCAAATATAGGCAATAATAAATAGTACTGATCAGGATTCTGCCTAAATACTTGTAGTGAGCATGCAGCATAGCACAGAGTGGAGGTAAGGGGTTGTTGGGTGGGTTTGGTTTGTGTTTGTGGGTTTTTTTTCTTGGAATGCATCCATCTTTCACTAAAGAAACACACAGGTAATCTCGCTCTGGACATAGGACTCCTCTGAGCATTATTAAAAATATCTTTGGATTGGTGTCCTGTAGATTTTGAAACACAGTATTAGAAAGAAATACAGGGATTTTTCCAGAAGCCAAATAGTGGCACTGCAGAATTTTCTTTGTTTCTAACAGCTGACAAAGGCTCCTGTTTCAAAGACTACTTATCACAGTAACTGCAGTAGAAGTGGAGCCGGTATCTTCTGTGAATGTTAATAAGCAAAGGCAGATACAAAGTCTCTTTGTCATGTTTCAACAAACTAAAAGACCGAAAACCTTTTCCATTAATTTTTGTTCAAATCAGCTCAATGCAATATAATCAAAAAGCACTTTTCCCTGTGGTTAATACACAGCCCCCCACACCTCAGGTCATGTAACCTGAGGAAAGCCTGGGCCACCACCTTTTAATCTGTACCTTGTAGGCAGCAATAAGCTAATACAATTGAAATCTACCTTAGAGTGATGGGTCAGCACATTGAAGTTTTTGGGAAAACCTTTTCTTCAGAGTATCAGTTTCTAAACTAGGGGTTAGACATGCACGGCTATCACAAAGGAAATCTGTCTTTGTTGGAAATCCAAGCATGCACTGAGCTAGTAGTTACAGAAGAAAAAAAAAAAAGTAAACCAAAATCCTATGACACAACTAGAAAAGTTGAATTTTTACATTCGGTGGTAAAAACTCCCAGCTTTCACCCCACAAAACTCCTGGTTTTGCAACACTCATTGTTTCACACAAGATGCCTTCAGTATTGTAATGTTCTTTGTTTGCATAGTTGGGTTACAATGCCATTTGACACATGACAATACCTGGTCAAATAAGATAACCTTGTCCTTTAAGCATATCACACTTGTTATCTTGCTGAAACACCAATTCTATTGTCACGACCTGCTAAAACATCACTTTTAAGCAGAAGGGAAAAAAAACAGCAAGAAACAAAGTGGATACTGAAGTGCCAAGTCACATGTCTCAACTTTTTTTTCTTTTTTTTCCTTACGATGAAAACACACATCGGTGTTTTCTGTGGACTTCTGGCATACAGGGTACTGAGAAAGTACATACTACAGCTTTAGTTTCAAGTATATTCGTTACACTGACTGTAATGTGCCTAAACCTGGGGGAAATCTAATGGGATTTTAGATGCCTCAAATAGTTCTGTGGCTTTGTCTAAAATTCCAGCCGAGTCTCTTCTCCCTTTCCCTTTCTTTAAGTGCCCGCCTGGCCCTGCGGAACTGGAATTCTATCGGCATGAAATGCAGCAAGCAGCACGCTGGTTAAGGAACATGCCAGTTAAAGCCTAATACGTGTAAGCACGTATGACACACCAAGGAGGTTTCTTAAAACATTAAATAATATCTAATCGATCCTTTCAATCATCTAAGAACTAGATTTGAACTGGTTCTCCAAAACCAGTCATTTTTCTCATTTCTAGTACTCTGACTACTGAAATCTTCCATTGCACCCTGGATCCTTAGACAGACAACTTTTTTTTTTTTTTTTTGAAAGTAAAACACATCGCCTTAATCCCTGTATTTCATAATCCTACAGAGGAGGAGATGTTAACTCAGCAATACTGGCAAAGCTTCCCTGGAATTTCATTTCCTGCTGGAGGTGCTACACTTTGAGGAAAAAAAAACACGGCCTGTTCAGAGTCTTCAGGGGAAATTAAAAAAAAAAAAAAGTTCAAAGGTACAAAAAAAAAAAAGACCTATTAAGAAAGAATGGAAAAATTACTTATTTCAAACAACTGAGTTTAAAAAAATGTATTTTAAACGGCAAGTCCATGAAAGAAATCCATAACAATTTTTTTTTCTTGAATAATGGGAACAATTCTTCCTTCTCTTTCATAATGTAAGATAGGAGGCCACAAGTGAAATAGGTTTGTAAATTCAAAATAAAAAGAGCAGATATATTTCCCAAAGCAGGTAGATAACCTGTGGATCCTATTGATACAGATGCTACAAACAGCAAAAATATTACCTAAAAGAACATGTAAAGTTATTACCAGTCTAATCCAGAAAAAGTCTTCTATGTATTTCTAAAGGGGTAATCTGATCTCTAGGTTCAGTGGGATAAAACAAGGACAGATTTGCATTGCATCACCTCCCCGCCCCCCCCCCCCCAGCTTCTACTTTAGAAAAGCCTTTAGAAGTTTGAGAATAAGCAGCATTAAGGTCGATTGTCTGGGACGATTAGAATCTTCCCGACTCCCTCCAGACAGGAGTGCTTCAGGTTTACAACAATCTGCCTGGAAGAGCTGACTTTGAATTCTCTTAAACGTTTCCCCTTCAGCGAGCACCTCGTACAATAATGCTTGAATGGTTTAAGGATGGCCCCAAATTGTAACTACTGCATATAACAAGGCAGTCCCATTTAGCCCGGTACTCACTAACTGGCCATTAGTCAGGAAGATTGGCCAATCTTCTGAAAAGAACAACTCCAGAGTTTGTTTGATGTGCTCAGTGAGTAAAGAGAGGTTTAGGAAGACGCTGTCACCACAAACATGTTAGAGCCACCTACGCACCTCTGGAGGCAGACCTAAACTACATTTGTGTCCTTTTACTTATAATCTACAAGGAAGTTTAAATCTTTTGTTCGATGGGCTAGAAACCCCTTTTCCAAATAAATTTTTTTCAAGGATTCATGTCCTTATAAACTGAAAATTTTCTACAGGACATGCTGCAAAACTGCAGTAAACAAACAGCGTTTCCTAATAATTGTTGCATTGTTATTTAGCAAGCAAAGGAACAGGTGATCTTCCGGGGGGGAAGAACATACGACAAAGTTAACTTTTCACTGGTTTTACTTGTTTGTAGTCAAGAACCTATTGCCCACTCCATAAATCTTGGGCTATAAAGGAGTAAACCAGCAAATAGCGAAGGCCAAACCATGCATTATCTAAGATGGGCAACAGAGAATGGGTTTTTCTAGTTCTGTTTTCTACCGAAAAAAATAACCCGGGAATTTAAGACACAAGACAGGCTACGTTAACTAGTAATTAGTTGATCAGTGGCCCGTCTTTCGGGGAAAACCAGTGCTGAGGTCCAAGCCACGCCATGCCACTCCCCCACCACTTTGAAGAGCTAGACTGTATGTGGTGCATTGCTAGCTTATGCTTTTCAGCTCAGGCTTACCCAAATGAAACATACAGTTCATGTGCTCTGTAACTAACTGCTTGATTGTGTGAACCAAAACATCATTTAAGCAGGTGAGATCAGGATTCCATTCAAAAGCACATTTCTCATCTGAACTAAAACCCTAACGTTAGCAACTTATTTTCTGGTTTCGATTCCCCTCCCGGGTCTTTGGTCTTTGCTACTATCCTGCCATGTGAGCAGTCACCACTCAAACAAGGATGAATGAGGAAGAAACATGCATCTAGCCCGTTTATAATTCACTCGGATGTGATGAACACTAACGAACTGCTCCAAAGATAACTCCAACACGAGTTGAAGACAGGAAGCGCTATATGAGACTAAGTGCAGCTGCCAGGAAGACAGATAGCCAAACATGGTCTATACATGACTTTGCTATGTCACACACTACTTTCTTGTTCACATGGGTTTTGTTTGCAGTATCACATTCCAGCCCACAACATTATTCAGTATTTTTGTAAGATTAGAAAGAAGGGAAAATAATCCAACCAGATCTAGTACTTGGCTCAACATGTGGGGAATGCCTAAACAACAAACAAGGCTTCTTTTATGTCCCTGTTCAGGACCGTGCCAGCCATACAGCCCACGTCGCCGGCCCCCTGCCTCAGTCACACACCTCATGTATTTGACGGCCAGCCCTGCTCCTTTGGTTTGCCCCAAACTTCCGCAGCACTACTTCCTAAACAAAGAGCTTTTCAGGCATCAAAAAGTCAAAACCCGGCTACGAGAAACATATAAAATCCTATTTCTGATAACTAAATTCCATTTAATCTACTCATGATCCCTCAAATACTACGCTTTAAAAAAAAAAAAACCCAAAACAAACCGACCCAACCCAACCCCATCGGGTTTGGTTTAAATCCTTTGAAGGACTCTACCGCCGAGTGCCTGGTGCTGCACACGCGTCCCACACTTCCCCTTTAACGGTCCCTCAAACCAGAAACTGCATCAACTCCTTCCTCAAGGAAGGCTGGAGGCAGACCGAGCCGGAGCCACCAGAGCCGCTGGCAGGGCTCTCCCCGCCGCTGCGCCGGCCTGCAACCCCCTCAGACAAGGCCTTCGCGGCGGCCCGCGAGCTAAGCGCGCCCAGAGCGAGTCCCGGCTCCGGGCCCCGCAGACACAAGGCTGGAGGAGGGGATGAGACGCTGCGCGGTCCCGGCCCGGCTGAGAGGGGTGCTAGAGGCGGACCCAGCCCAGCGCTGCCATGGGCCGCCCACGGGCGGCACCGCTGTCCCGGGCATCGATGACTCAGTACTCAAGCACGCTGACTTCCCGTGGAAGCGCCGCCGCAGCGCTCAGCGCGGAACCCATCGAGGAGTCGGCGTTCGACTTCCAGCGCATTCCTGTGCCCGCGGCGCCATCTTGGTGTATGGGCGGGGCGCTACCGGCAGGGCCGAGGGGCGCGGCGTGGCACCCCGAGGCCCTGCCGCCGGCAGCGGGAGGGGGAGGAGGACTGACCCATTCCTGTGCCCAATTCCCCAGCCCGTTTTCCTGGCCGTTTGTGGCGGTGACCTAGTAAGTAGCGCATGCGCCTAGCCGCTGCTCCCTCCCCGCCAGGTTTGCGTCACGGTGCGCACGCCTCGCCGCCGCTAGGGCGCCGGGTTCGGGCAGCAGCGGCAGCTGCGGCAGGCATGGGCAGACAGCCGCAGACCGCCGCTTGTCCGCGGCGCATGCGCGCCAGCTCCCCCGCTACCCTTCCTGCGTCCCCGTGCCTGCCGCTCCATGGGACACGCGCTGCTGCTTGCTCCCTGCAGCCGGGGGAAGGAGGAGGCGGCGGAGGAAGATGCCGGGGAAGCTGAAGGTCAAAATCGTGGCGGGGCGCCATTTGCCGGTGATGGACCGCGCCAGTGACCTGACCGACGCCTTTGTGGAGGTTTGCAGGAGGGGAGGGGCGCCGTGCCCCGGCGGCGGGAGGTGGGGGGAAGGAAGGAGGGTGGGTGAGAGGGAGGGCGGCCCCGCCGGCTCCCGCGCCTCGGGCCCGCGCACCTGCCGCCGCGCGGCTGAGGCATGTGCCGGTCCCGGCCGCGGCGCCCCCAGGCGGGTGGGGCGGGAGCGCCCCTCCCGCGGTCGCGCTGTCACTCGGTGACAGGTGCCGCCGCCACGTCCGCTGCCGCCGCGGAGGGCGGCCTGGGACGCTGCCGGCCTCGGCTTCCGCCAGCAGCCCCGCCCTGGGACGCGTTTCGTGCCTCCGGGCTCGGCCGGAGATCGGTGGTGTTGGCCGCTCCTCCCTGCGCGGGCAGCGTGGGCCGGCCCCGGCCAGGGCCAGGTGGGCAAGGCGTGCCAGTCCGCCCCGCTGAGGGGCCGTGGGGAGCACCCTCTGGCCCTGTCCGCCGGAATGTCTTTAAAGCAGCTGCCGGGGTACCCTCGGGTGCCGTTTTTAGCTGACGGCCGCGTAGCGTTTGAGTGGTGTTTGAGGAGCGTGGTGCTCGGTTTTTTCAGCCTCTCCTGGCTGGAGGTTGTTCTGGAGCGGCTCCCGGTGGTGTGGCGGCCCGGGGGAGCCCGTCTGGGGATTTGAGAGGCCAGCTGGAAGCAAGATGGGGAGGTAGTAAAAGCGCGTTTAAGGCACATGTAGCCCGGAATGGGTGAAGTGCAGGGTGGTTGTACAGGCTTTGCTTTTAAGGTCAATATTCGCATTTCTATTTCAGGTATTTGAAATAACAAAGTATTGTCGAGGGTTTTTTTAATCGAAAAGTATTATTTACTGCTTACAGGTACATAACATCAACTTTCTTTGCAGTCGTGTAGTGAGCAGGTAATACATAGGGCGTTTCTTAGTAAGGTATGGTAAAATAAGTTGACGTGAGTCTTCTGTTTTATGATACGTTATTTCCAATACAAATCACTTAGAACCATCCCATAGACTCCAAAATCATACTTGCAGAAAAAAGCAAAGAGGTGTTTAAAGATGTAATGCTGCGTACACGCATGCTTGTACCACGAACAGTAATTGGGGTTGGTGCAATACTGCAGTTAGGGCAGGAAGACAGAATGACTTCCTACAGCTGTATCCATTGAGAAGTCTGATAATAGTAATAACAAAATACGCTTTGGGTGCATACATCCTGATTTGGTTTGGTGCTTACAAATTTGGTTGATGTTAGACTCCAAGCACATTGCTTAATGGGACAGTGCATTAGTAATGAAGTGAAAATGTATTTCTTGTGTTCTCTTCAGAGGAGCTGAAATAGTACACACTTTTATTATGTGAATGACAGCCATTTAACTTCATATTTCAGTCAGTTTTTAATTTATAAACATTTGTCTTGCAATTTCAAATTTTATTAATAGGCAGCCTGCAGCAGCTTGACGTATGCTACTAGGGGGCAGGGAAAATGGCAATAGGAAATACAGTTCTTTGATGAATTTCACTTGGTCTGTTTTTATGCTGTCTTGAGGAGAAACAGCTTTCATCTACTGTTGGTTGCTTGTTCCCAACCCTGCTTTCATCTGTGCCAAACTCACTGAGGAGCTTTGCAGCAAACTAGATTTAGAAATTCATCTGGTTGAAGACTAGCTTAGCAAAAAGGGATAACGGGATTTTTCAGAAAGATCAATTTGCTTAGCTGATTTAACATGCAGTTTCATGAATGCCTTGGCTCAAATGAGGCTAAAGAAATATGTAGAAGGGGTCTTGGTTTTTAGGATGACAGGAACTACTTTTTCCACATGTGGATTAGGCAGTGCAGCAGGTGAGAATTATATCAAACTAAATTGAGCTTGGAAAATACAGTTCTAATTTTGCAGTATAAGGTTGCTGAAAACATTTACAAACCACTTTCACTTGAAAAGTTGAGGTAATGCTAAGGTACTAGTTGGTTATTAGCCTTTAATTTCCGCGTTAATTTTTCTAATGCAAATCTATAATTAGAAAAGAAAATGAGAAAAGGCTTTAGAGCTCTTACTTGACTCAGGTTACTCATAACTTGGGCTTTGCCAGCATGTGTGATCTGGAGCAAATTAGCACAATTTCTTCTATAATTGTGCTTCTAAATTTGTGCAGTGAACAGCAGTGTAGTGCTTGATTATCCCTACTAGCTTTAATGAACTAGCTTGACTTCAGCAGAAGTTCACTTTACAGCTGCCCGGGGCTTCAAGGGAGCTAATTTACTCCCTAGATAACATGTAAAAATAGGTTGGGTGGAGCTCTGGACTGTTGCATCTTGGCAGCTTCTGATAGGTAAGCTGGCTCAGTTAAAACTAACATCAATATCTTGCTTCATTATACTGCTTTGTGTGATTAAATACAGTGGTGTATTTAAGTGGTAGTGGTGTCAGTTTTCTGCGTGCACATAATGCTGCACCCACCTTTTGATAGCTAGATGATTTTTTTATACTGAGATTTTAGTCCTGTGTTTTCATACCACTCTATAGCTTTTAACATTAAAGCTTCTTTTGAACTAGCTTCTTTTCAAAAAGCACTGCTGTTCATTGAATTGAATAAGGGGCCCCACTGTTTGTTTCTTTCATCATAAATGTACAGAGTTCCGCTGTCCAATGTAGGTATGTTTATAATACAGAGAGAGAGAGCTCAGTGTGAGCTCATGGTCCAGTTCTGTAGGCTTTTAAAATTAACTGGAAGTACTTAATTGCAGAATCCCTTCAGGGTTGGGATATGTACCAATGCAAAATAATCACCATATAAAGTGTTCAATAATGTTCTTTAGCAAAGTGTTCAAAAAATTGCTATGCAGATTGCCAAAGCTAAGACTAAAATCTATCTAGATTTTATCCATCTAGTCTCCAAAATCCATCTAGAATTTTAAAAAGAAAAGGGCTTTCAAAACCCACAGCTATCTTTAACTGCAGCATTTCTTTTATATGAGCACACTCATTTCCATAAAAGTCTTGAATTAGTTCAAAAACATAACTTCGGGCATTTTTAAGTACCATCAGATACTTGGTATGAGTTGAAGTACTAATTATTTTGATAGGCAGCATCCAGAGAACTACAAGGATTTGTAAATTTTTTTGAATGAAAGCTGTTTGCATCCTGCGGTGTTTTCTTAATGTGTGGAGCATCACAGAAACTTTGTTTCATGTCCTTGTTTGTTTGGATTTAAAAAAAAAAACAAACAACAAAAAACCCCCCAAACACCCAAATGGGATTGCCCTGAAACACTCTTGTGGACCAAATGGAGATGCTTGAAATAGGCAATTAGGTGGTTGCAGGTGCATTAATCAGTTGCAGTATGGGGAATATTTAATCTGGAGGTGACAGGGAGATATATATAGATATATATAGATAGATATATATTTAGTCCCTCTAAGCTTTTTGTGCATATGTTTTCTGGAATTTTCTGTATTTTAAGAAAGGAATAGAAACTGATCAGGTGCTTCCCCTTTGCTGCCCAGAATTTACTGGTATGTGTCCAGCATCTCAAGTTTGCAGTAGACAGAGTAGTTTTTGGTTATTTTCTGGTTTTTATCTGGGGAGATTTCTAAAACTTACGAAATCTAGCAATGTTACCATTTCATTTCTACATTTCTTTTATAAATTGTCAATAAAACTGATTTAGAAATTCCAGAGAGAACCTTGTGAATAGGATGTAAACTATCAATATTTAGATAGAATACTTTTGTTTACAGTAAATCTAAACAGAAGTCAGAGAGAGTATACCAAGAGACTAAATAGCCTATATAAATGATACTTGAACGTTTCAAGTGTTTAAGGGGAAAAAGAAACAATTTTAATAGTGAGAGAGATATTTTTGGAAGCATTGTTGATATGTAGAGAGAGACTGATAAATGTGAATTGATTTGGATTTAAAAAAAGCGCCACTCCCTGAAAAGAAAAGGATTTGTTGATATTCTCAAAATACATATTTGAAATTATTTATGTGTGTAGATTTAACGAGTTTCTAATTTTAAAAATATTAATGGGATTATTTTATTTTTAGGTAAAATTTGGAAATACGACATTTAAGACAGATGTGTATCCTAAATCACTTAATCCTCAGTGGAATTCTGAGTGGTTCAAATTTGAAGTAAGTATTGTTTAAGAGTTTGCCTGTATCTGTATAGACTGTCTAATTTAGATGCCCTTGGTGAAATAATTTCAATTCAGTCATGAAATGAGTTTTGAGGAGTGAAGTGTATTTCTGTTTAAATACACGTGAAGCCTTTTCAGCAAACCTATCTACAGTTAGCCCTTGTTTGCTAAAGGTGTTTCATTGGCTTTTTAGGACTGTTTGTAAAGATAAAAGCTTGCCAGATTGGATCCAACTCAAATGCTGTTCTGGGTAACACTAAAAAAGACAAGACCGAGGTGAAAGTGTGTGTGTGTGTGTGGAAAAAGCATTATGGATTAGATTTTCAGGTATCAGTATGAGTATGATTGTGTAATTTTTTTAAGGGGTAATTTTGAGTAAGGAATGTTAATTGGTATTTGAAAAGTTACTTTGGGTTGCAAAAATAATGCCCTTGACAGAGAAGAAAGTGGAGAATTTCCGTGAGAAAATTACAAAATAAAGAGTTTGGATAGCAATTACCAGACACTTTATTTTCTCATTTCCTTATGTAATAATGAGGGCACTCAGCAGTTTCCTGTAATTGCTTGTTGCTTTCCAGGATCTGATTTGTGATTCGTTTACATCCTTTGTTGTTATGCCCTGACTGAGTGTTTACAAATTATTCTCTTCTTTTTTTTGTTACTGCATTTTTTTTATTACTTTAAAAATAATTATGTAATGGTATTTGGAGTAAATAATTTGTTAAAGATTTGAATATATAGTACTGGTTCATTTATAGTGCTCTAAAATAATATCACAGTATAAACATGGTTGTAAATAGAGGTAATGAGTGATGTAATCATTAGTAATGTTAGAAACATTTTAGAGCAAATATAAAATAGTAAGGTTAGGCAGATGGAATGCTTAATTAAGAGCATTTCTTAATCACCAATCCTGTTGATTAAGCAAACAGTACTGTTGTGTGGAGAATTTTTTTTTTTTTTTAATCTTTAAGTTCCTGGGGTTGTGTTTTTGGGGAGGGGGAAAAGCTGATCTGTGTGGAGGGTTTAACTCTGTTCATACAGAAGGAGTTTTTTTGACAATAACGCAAGTCTCAAAATTCTATCTTTTTGCATGGAAAAATGGATTTGGGAAAGAAAAGAGCCAAACAGCAACACTGAAAAAAAATTATAAAATTCCACATTTCAAAGAGTGGAAAATCACTAACTGCTTAAGACATCGTAAGTGTGTGCTTGTGTGTGTAGTTTGATCTTTTTGCAAGATGTAATTCTGCAGACACTTACATGAGTGCAAACCTAATTCTTGGTTTTCAACAGAAAGTGGTAGAATATCTATCTTTTTGTGTTCTAAAAAAATAGTTGGGTGTTCTCCATATGGATTATTGCATTTATTTGGGAAAGTGCATGTCTGAAATTACTCAGCAGCGGGTTGTGTAAAATGTCTTGTCTTCTTTTAAGCCGCTGACCAGTTTGGAAGTGTGAGAGCACACCTATAATCATAATCTCAGTGTAATAGTCCTCTGAGATGCATTGTTGATATCTTAAACTTGCTTTGTTTTTTCAAATGAGTATGTAATGTGGAAATGGATAGACAATCTAGGGAATGTGACTTAAAGCAAATCATGTGCAACTTTAAAGTGTGTAATCACTGTCGTCTTGCCTTTCTGTTCTTCTCCGAGTTATAACTCTGGTTCCAGGATCCTCGCATATCTGTGAATGGTAAAATCAAAATATGTGAATGTAGTGTTTAGATACAGAAAATCAAAGATCATTCATTTATTAGTGTTGGGTCACTGTACATAACAAGCTCTCCTCATTTTATGAATTTATTTTTCAGCAATGTTTCCCTGCATATTTTTTTTAATTACTTATATTCCATGTTAATATTTGTTTCTAGGTAGATGATGAAGAGCTGCAAGATGAGCCTCTCCAGATCACAGTTCTTGATCACGATACCTACAGCGCTAATGATGCCATTGGCAAAGTGTACATAGACATCGATCCTTTGCTCTATAGTGAAGCCGCTACAGTTATTTCGGGATGGTTTCCAATTTATGATACCATTCATGGTAAGGTTCGCTAGGTTAGAAGCAAAACAATGTTATTTGAGATGTCATATGCTTCTTAGAATCTTCGTTTCTTTAAGCTGTCTTCAGAAATTTGCTATAATTTTACCCTTGCAAGCTGGAAAGCTACTTTTTTCTGGTGTTTTTTTAATTATTTTTGGCATAGCAGTTCAGCAGAGTGTTTGGCAGAACGCCTCCCGTAGAACTTGTGACAAGTGGAAAAATTCTTCGCGTGGTATTTAAAATAGCTACTGCAAAATTCACATTAAAAAAGAAAGGTCCAAACGTACTTTTCCAATTACCATGTGTTTACTAAAAGAATATACTTCTGAAGTGAAGTGAAGCACACTTGGGGTGTGCCTTCCTGGGATGTGAGGTAGACTAAGCCCTTGAGATGGAGGAGCAGGATGTGTGACATATTGTCA
The DNA here is from genome assembly GCA_020800305.1 of Porphyrio hochstetteri. Classification (NCBI taxonomy): domain Eukaryota; kingdom Metazoa; phylum Chordata; class Aves; order Gruiformes; family Rallidae; genus Porphyrio; species Porphyrio hochstetteri. Next base: position 78,540,762 of record CM036905.1, on the reverse strand, counting down.
ATGTACAGGATGAAATCCCTTTTCCTTGGAGAAGGTACTCTCAGTGCTAGGTAGATTTCATCACAATATCTTGAAGGTATGAGAAAATTAAGTTAATGATGTTTTTCCTCTTTGATTTTAATGAAATGAGGCTCTTGTCCCAGAAAGTCAAGGTGGGTTTACAGCAGTTAGCTCGCTGCTTGAATACCTTACTGCAGAACATCTGTGAGGTTGTCATTAGGACCCGTGTTGATTGTCCAGTGTGAATTAAATGACTTAACTAGGTTAAAAAGCCGATTATAAGTCATTGTTGGGAAATAATTAATAGTGTTTACTGGATGATCATCATTACTGATGCAAAGTATTTTTTTACATTTAGAACAGTTACAATGAAGAAGTTTTTTGAGAAATACTGTGTATATTTTTCTTACTGTTTTACTCTATTCATTCCTGTAATACATTTTCTTTAACATTATTTGTTATTATTTAAAAACAGAATTTTTATATTTCCATACTCATAGCAGTAGATTCTATTTGCCTTGTTCTTGGCAAACAGCAATTATTGCTTCCTTAAAAGATAATCAATATCGTCTTTATAAATTTTTCTTTTAATAGTTTTTAGACCTCAACAAGTTTATTTGTGAAAATATATGAATCTGAGGTGCTTCCTGTTACAATAACTAAAGGTTTCTTGCTGTTGGTGTTTTGGAAGATAGATCCAGGTGACTGTATTGCAATAATGCCAGTTTACAATGAGTGTCATATACTTGTTTGATAAAGGCTTTTGAAGACACTAGAGATCAGACTTAGCAAGAAGTTTAGTCCTCAATATGTCAGAACCTATAATATGTGAAATAATTTTGTTACTGGGTGGGAAGAAAGAAGAAAAAGCTTAGAATAGCAAAGTAAAAAGACCAAAAAGGAATGTCTGTGTGTTGAGGAAACAGGCCATGATTAGTAAGATTTAATTGTGGACAAAATTTAAGATTTATCTAAAAAGCCTGTCATTTCTTATTTTTTTATATATTTATTCTCTTAGCATTTTATAAGCATTTACTGTGCCATTTTGTGGTTCTAGAAAGAGCCATACATTTCCTCATTATACTGAACCTCAGAGAGTGGCATTACTGCTACCATTTTCAGGTAGTGAGAAAGTGTAGAAGCTTTTTGGTGTTCATCAGAGCTTGTTGATGCGGACAGGACTCCGGTTTCAAGGCATCTATACTGAAAAGTTAGTGCTTCCAACCTTTTATGCTAGGGCTATCTTGGAGATGGTTGTGGTGCTTAAATACTATTTTATACCCTTCCTGCATTGATGGTAGAGAGCAGACAGGGTGCTTGCACACTGCAGCAGAGGCCACTGTGGTATCAAGACTCTGGTAACTTCTCTTTTCCTAATTCCATCTTCTAAAGTCCTTTTTGGTCTGAAGGCATGTGCTTGTGTAGCTTCAGCCTGAAAGGTTGGGCAGAACTAGAAACTTTGTTTGAGAGGGCGTCTCTGCAGCAGACCTGAGAGGAAGGCAATGCCTTCCTGCTCCTCTGGCCCAGGCTAGAAGCCATACGTGAACTGCCCGTTGAACCAAGCGGTTCTAGAAGCTTTATAGTACATTTTCTGCAGAGAAAATAACTCTTTGTTAATAGTGCAATAATTACTAATCATAGAGAGTAATTAACAAGGCTAACATATCTTGTATTTGTTTCTGATACAGCTTCTAATTTCTCATGTGTTTTCTTGATAGGTATACGTGGGGAGATCAATGTCATGGTAAAAGTAGATCTCTTCAATGATCTAAACAGATTTAGGCAGTCATCCTGTGGAGTCAAATTTTTTTGCAGTAAGTAGAGGAAAAGAGTTGGAACAAAAACTCCCCCTGCCTCCTCCCTTCTTTTCCTTTTTTATCTACTCTTCCTTTCACCACCTCATTGGATAAGCCCAGTGGATATTACAATGGAGCCAGTAGCAAATGCAGAAAATTCAGTTTGCTTTTTCTTTTTGAAACATGAACAGTAAAAATTTATTAAAACAATGAAAATAACTGGTGTATTTTTTCCACTTTTGTCTTTCTTAAGTTGCATTTCAGTGCATGTGCACACTGTGTTCTTTTGATTGTATATCCTATTAGAGGCACAAAGTAAAAAGGTTTCATAATGGTACATGTCGTAAGCGATACATTGGACAATTATCCTACAGTTTTCCAGGGCCTCCCAGGACAAAACTGCTTGGGTATGTCCATATTTTGACAGAAAATTGTGTGACATGTTCTAGAATCATTCACTTTGTATATATCTTTTTTTTATATATATTTTCCTTGGAATACTTTGCTCATAGACTCATGGGTTCTATCTTTTATACATTTTTTTTTTTTAACAGCTACATCTATTCCGAAGTGTTACAGAGCAGTAATCATTCATGGATTTGTGGAAGAACTTGTGGTTAATGAAGACCCAGAATACCAGTGGATAGACCGAATTCGTACACCAAGGGCATCAAATGAGGCTAGACAAAGACTTATTTCACTCATGTCAGGTATTAAACAAGTAGGCTGTAATGGTTATTCCTGCTTTTAAAAATATTCCCCATTTAAATAAGTGACTTGCTTAAGACAAGATTGTGTATGATTTGTGGCACTAACTGCTTATTTTTTTAGTTCACAGTGTCTTCTGTTTCCTGAGGTTCTATTGTCCTAACTGATGGCCAGGATGGCTGGCTGGCTGGCTGGCTGACTTCCCCCACCTCCTGTCCCCCCAGTTATTTTTTTTTCCTTCTCAGTGAGGCTATGCTGCTGTCTAATTTGTTGGTTGTTTCTAGCAAGTTCAGAGAAACCTGTGGATCTTTCTTGAAGATGTTCTTAACCCAAATAAGGAATATTGCTAGAATTTTGACTCAATTAAAATCACAAACTGCTCCACCCCCTCTTAACTGCTTCAAAGTATGTACCATCTCAGAGACAGTGTGTGTTAATACATACAATACTCATCCCATCTTTTCAGAGTCAGGGTTGGTTCATTGTTTTGTAAGCACACTTCTGTAATGCCTTGCAGTTTTTGCAGGATATACCTGTGATTCCTGGAGGGACTGGTGATTACAGTCAGTTGATGTCTCCACAGTATGAAGTATATTCATAGGGATGGGGTTGGGGTATTTTTTTTTTGTATCGCTGAAGCTTAGGAACAGCAGTCCTGACCTGAAATTGTCCTGTTTCAGTGCCAATAGAACAGAACAAACCACCCTTCCTCTAGGCTTCTTGCATGCTAAGACAAGAGTCAATAAATTGGTAGAGATGGACATTCTTGAGAAATGATGAAAAAAATAGCCCCTAGAATGACAGGCAGTTCTTTCAGTTCTCTGAAAGTGGGCTCTTAATGTTCTCCTGTTTCCTGTAGATACAGCCATGTTTTTAGGAAGATACTAAAAGAAAACAGTGAGTTGGGTTTTTGTAAGTATGTATGGACATCTCTAGTAAGTGAGGCAACATGAGAGACCATGGAGATGTTACTCAGTGTCTTCCTTAGGCAAGCAAGCGTGTTTTGTGGAAAAATGTGAGAAAACGATGTTGTTAACACATGTATTCACTTTTTATGAGGGTTTTAGTATTGCTCCCCTGGTATGCCAGTTTACAGAATTAATATTTACATAACTCTTGCCTTGCATAAATAGTAAAAGTGGATAAAATAGCCCATGTGGATGTATTCTAGACTTTATTAATATTTTTATTCATGGCAGTGGTTAAGAGGAAAAAACCCAAAAGACCTCACAGCAATACTGCTTCATGTCACGTAATCCAGCGCTTTACCTTGCGGTCATTGCTCCTGGTGGCCACACCTAAAGAATTCTGAAGAAATTGTAACTTCCGAGAGTGACCCAGACTCACTCACAGGTGTCTTGTCATGTTACGTGTTGGAGATGTAAAAAAAGAATCTGGTCTCAACCTTGGCTTGAATGGCATCCGTAGCAATTCTCACTCTGCTGGAAACTTTCTTACTCTACCTGATCTCACAGATTTTTCAAGGCCAGTCCAGGCACCATTTCAGCCTCTGTTAAGAAGTTTACAATAGGAACCTGTTCTGGTAATTTTAACACCAGGTTTCTAGGAAGCAGTAGCGATTCTTTCATTCCACTTCATGCATTTCTTAACATTCCTGACATTGGGACTGTCCTCTGTGACACTGAGGCTTTTTCAGTTCGTTAACAGCGGATTTTGGGAATCTTATTTCCATCAGAAGAGAGATGATATCTTCCACCTAGTTTTACCAAGGCTATCTAGTGACACAGATCAGTTAGCTTTTTTCCCCCAACATCTTGCTCAGGAAGCATCTGTGGCACACTTTTGTCTTATAGTTACAGTCTTTCAGTCTTTCTGTGCAGCTGATAAAGAAGTGGCAGTTAGTCTGTTTGCAGTGAGAATGTGGCATATTTGGTATCTGTTTTGTTACATTTTGTAGGTTAGGCTGCTGTAATAAAACTGTTAAAATAAAAAGAGCAAAAGGTATGATTTAGGTTGAATTGCTTAAATAAGCTTGCAAAAAAAAAAAATAGATGGCTGTTCACATGGACTTCAAAGATGTTGCATTGTTCTGAACTGTATGAAGGAGTATTTAGAAACTTACATGTCTTCCAGTATACATATTGACTGTCTTTTTTTTCTTTTTCTCTTGCTAAATAAGTAAAAAAAAAAGCAAAACTAAAGAAAAAGACATTTCTGAAATAACATGTGGTTTTGTAAATCAGAATAGATTTGGAGGAAAAACAAAAGAAACCCTGTGCAACTCAAGAGTATCACACTGTTACAGGAGCCAATGATTATGACCAGCTTCTTATAATGCTGCGAGATTGGATCTATTACCTGTTTTACTGACTTGGTTGGCAATTCCAAAAGCAGAGGCAAAAGACCACAAAGGAGAATAAGGAAAGTTCACTGCAATTATGAGCTCTTTACCTTTTGTTTTGTAGGTGAATTGCAAAGGAAGATTGGCTTGAAGGTGCTTGAAATGAGAGGAAATGCTGTTGTTGGTTATTTGCAGTGTTTTGATTTGGAGGGAGAGTCTGGACTAGTAGTGCGAGCCATAGGAACAGCCTGCACTTTGGATAAATTAAGTAACACATCAGCATTTTTACCTGCATGTAACTCCCCATCCAAAGAAATAAAGGAGTAAGTATGAATTAATAGCTTGTAGGGGAAACAAGTTTCATCTCTCTTCTTTTCATACTCATTCAGTTTTACATAACCGGTGTGATTTCTTTTTTTTCCCCAGAACTTGTTTTTCTTTTGTAGTTTTATTTTTCTGCAACTCAGTTTATATTCCACGACTTTGAAAATGTTTAGGTTGGATTACTTACATTATTTCTTTAGAAGCCGGAGTGGTAATCCTTACATAGTATGACTTTTTTGAATTTGCATAGCAAAAGTATTATGTGTCTTTGGGTTGTAATCCACCAGTTTCTGAACTGATTAGTTCTGCCTTGACTCTGTGTTTGTACAAGAAACATGGTTGTGGGGGCCTCTTCCACCTTCTGTTACAAAGTTTTCCAAGTTCAGTACAGTCAGGTTTGAGCACTTACATTGAGCATGTAAGAAAAAATAAATTTTGAATTCAGACAGTTCTGTCGGTGATTTCAAGAACGACCCTGAAGTAGTCTTGTCGTTTTTGCTGTTGCAAAATAGGTAAATTAAACAGTGTATTTGCAGAGAAAACCTTTTATGATGAGAGGTAGAATTTATTGATCTTTGTTACATCTATTGCAGCACCAAACACAGTTTGAATGCAACTTTTTGTGTGTGTACAAATTAATAAGAAAGTACTTGCAGTCATCTTCAAATTGATACTACTCTGTTGCTTGGATAAATTTAGTTATTTTCTGTTTGGTAGAGCGAAGTATCTGGAAGGAAAAAACAGCTCCAAAGTGTCCTACTAGTGCTGTTTCCAGAGGTATTAATTGAATTAGCTATCTTCATTAACTTGAACTGTTGTGTCGTTACAGTAGCAATTAGGCATTTTTGTTGGGCAGGCATCAATATGCTCTGACTTCTCAAAACTACTGTTTTCTATTTCAAATCACAGCTTGTTTAACTTAATTATGAAAATTTTCCATCAAAACAGCTTCTGGATGCAATGCAGCTTAAAATAACATTGGTGATTTAAAGGGGGGGGTGTAAAAAGTAACCAGGTGGACATGGTAACTACCAGCTTACAAAGCGATCATTAATAAATTGGTAGCTTTCACTCTGCAGCAAAATTGTGGAAATTCCACCGCCTAGATAATCTGTGCTCAGCTTGGTGGTGGATATGGTTGGATCTTTGTACCTCAGCCCAAAAAATGGGGATGTTTCGCAAAGCCAGCAAGGTGAACTAATACTACTTATTCTTGGCTTTATACTAACGTGATGCCCTGTTGCCAAAGAATTAATTACACGTTCACAAGCTAGTGCTTAAGCTGTTCCATTCTGTCTTTTTATTTCCTCTGGACTCTTGCATGCTAGGAACTTAAATTCTTAGAGTCTGCTTAAAGTAAGAGATCTCCTCTAGCTAAACTTCCCTGAAATCATTTATAACATAACTTTGCAACCTGTTTGTATGTATTGTTTTCTTTTCTTCCACCTTGGCTGCAAATTCTCTCAGGTCTCCGCTGGTTCATCCGCCAAGCCATGGATGCCGCTCGACTCACAACAGTCCAATTCACACTGCTACTGGCTCACGACTTACTCAGAACTTCTCTGTGTCTGTTCCCACTCTCATCTACACTGGTACGAGACTGCTCAGACTCAAGAGCTGGGGAGAGGCAGGCCACAGGCACAGTGGTCGCAAAGTGCAGGCAGGCAGGCAGTGTAGGCAGGTACCACCCATCTTTTCTCCCCCATTTTCTCATGGAGACACCTTCTGTTGTCAGTGAAGAACTACTCTGTGTGCAGCTGCTGAAACAAAGGCAATAGTTTCTTGAGAATGTATTGGGAGTCTCTTCCACAAAGCCACACTCTTCGTTTCTTTTCAATGTGCTTATTTCCAAAGAAATTAAGTAGAAATAAGTTGATGTATCTGGGGAACACTCGCTATTTTACAGTCATCAGAGGAAATAATGTGGTGATTTGAGCTCATAATTGCTTTCGAGCATAATTCAGCTATGGTATTTAGGTTTTAAAATTGTCACAGGAAGGGTATGTGCTGTTTGTGGAAGAGATGGTTTTAGAGAGCAGGTAAGTCAATCTGTGCATAAGCAAACTGTTTGTCAATCTAGTTTTTCCCATAAATATTCTCCTCTTTGCTCTGTTTTTAGCTGTGGCATGCTGCTGATGCTATAGGATAAGGAAACATTTTTTTTTTTTCCTTAAAAAATTTGAAATCATTTTTTCTTTATTAAACTAACTCAAAGCATTGTGTATTTGACCAGATTTTAAAGCCATGAACTGTTTTCAATTTTTTCTTTTGCATATATATATATTTTTTTTTTATCACATCTCATGCCTTTCATTTGGCTTAATTGTTTCATTGTAGATTATCAGCATCTCTCTGTAGAATGCTGAATGGGTAAAACAGCATATCTGCCTCTGGCCTCATTCCCAGTCTCGCACCTAAGGAATAGCTGCTGGCCCTGCCCCAGTCCCATCCTGGTGTTTGGATCATGCTGCTGTCAGCCAGGTCCTTTGGCACAGGATTACTGAATATGTTTCCACCTTCTTCTGGCAGGATTCCCTTCAATGAAGATCCCAATCCCAATACTCATTCATCAGGACCCTCCACCCCTCTGAAAAACCAAACCTATTCCTTTTCACCTTCCAAGTCCTACAGTCGACAGTCCTCTTCTTCTGACACAGATTTGAGTTTGACACCCAAAACTGGTAAGGCGCTTCCACCCACTTTTTGTTTATTTTGTGTTTCTCTTTATATTTTCATTCAACCCCTTTTTGCTTTTTGGCATTTAAGTTATCAAAATGATGTGGAAATTGGAGACTTCAGAAAGCACACCTTGAGCTTGAAAGGGTTTCTGTAGGGTGAAAATTAAAATCCTGACTATGTTTCCACTATTCTGGATGACATTAAAATGACATTTGTAACACAGTTGTTTTCAAGTTGAAATAAAACATCTTAGAGCTTAAGGGAGTCCTAAATAATTGCCTTTTTCTTATTTCCTCCATTTCATATTACAAATCACGGGAGTACATTTCTCACCACAGTATGTTACGGGCTGTGTTACTAAAACTATGTAGTCTTCAAGCCTAATGTGTTGTGCTGTAAGTATATTGTATACATTTCTCTGTGATTAACAGTTTTTGCAAATGTGATACTAAAAATGAAGCAGCTGCTGTCTTTTTATTCTCCTTGGTACATGGAAATGGCTTTATGTATGCAGTATACAGTTCAAAAAGTAAATTATTCTCCAGCTATCTTCAGAAAGCATTTTTCTTTCTCTATTCATCTGTCATAATTTCTTCAACTTGTTTTGTCCTTCCTTATTTTTCAGTCTGTCAGCACAACTCGAAGAATTATTGTCTATTTATTCTCCATTATGTGAACAATGCCCTCAGTTTTGCTACTGTAGGGCAAAATATTTTGTAGAGTTGCTTATAAACCAAGTTTGGCTGCTTTTAAATGTTGTTTTAAATTGTGGTATTTGAAGCTCAGAATATTCTTGTCTCCATCTAATCTAGACAATTTTAAAGCATATTTAAGTGTTTGATTCAGCTGAACTTGATAGTTCAGCTTCCAAGATTTTTTCCAAGCATACAAGTTAAATGTGGCATTCAGAAGCAGTTATAGTAAATATTTTACCCAATTCATTCCATAGATACATGTTTTAAGAAGTTCCCAATTGAAGAAAGAAAATGTTATTTTTTGGTCCTTTAGTGTAAATGACAAGTGTTTAGTGGATAAGCTGTTGTCCTCACTCGTTTCAAGGACCTACAGATGTAACTAGATGCTCATAATGCGGCAGAACTACAGGTTCATGTGTTTGGTGTACTGAATATTTGAAAGCCTCTTTCTTTTGATCCCAGATTTTCTGTGGTGTTTAAAGGAGTTAAATGTAATGTAGTCAGTCATGGTCACCGTTACAAATGTAAATTTTCTGCATTTTTGAAGTGCAGTTTGCATCATTCCTGGCAGTGTTATGTATGTGGATGGGCCCTCTCATACTCAGTCTGTTCGGAACTGAAGCAATTTGTGTAATTGGCACCTTTTTTGGGGGGGGGATTTTTTTCAAATACATAAAGACATTTTTAGCTATCTTTTTAGTATTAAAGTTAACAGTGGGCACGCTTTTGCTTACTAGCACTGTCTCTTTAGCAGCCTTAACTCCATTTCTTAAAAGGATTTGCTGGTTGCATTTAAAAATCCTGCATCTTGGTGTTACATAACAGATTTTGACTCTTAATAGTTTAAAACATTGTCGCTTGTTTTACCTTTTACCAAAAATTTGATGATATGCAGAAGATGCTTTCATAAGATAATAAAAATCAATATGTTGTTTTTAACAATTCACTGTACATGTGACTTGGAATATTTCAGTGTGCAAGTTGGTGATGTTAGTGCTTAAAAAAATAATAATTTAGAAGTGCAAATGTCTTATGACGTTTAATGTGTCATATCAAATTTGAGATGCCCATGACTCCGATTGGCTGATGTGAAAAATGAAAAAGTCTTTTCTGGTGCTTCTGCAGTACTTCATACCCCTGTTTATTTCTCAGTCCGGTAACTAGTGTGCTCATGTTTGAGGTGGAGACTAACCCTGAAAAAGAGTGCAGATACCACAATTTCATGATATGAATAAATAGAGGAGATTGGAAGCTTGAATCAGCTTAAGCATCTAGTTTTCAGTAGCTCTAAATAAGGAGAATACTACCTTAATGTCTCCTATAAAATACATTTGTGATTAAGTCATCCTTTCTGGTCTCAATCTGGTCTAAATATGAGTGGAAATTATTCTCTGCTGAGAAAGCTTGTTTTAGTTTAAAGTTAGAGTTATTCTGTGAACAGTGATACATTCTATGCTACTGCAAACTAATATAATACCAGGCTGACACAAAGCACGACACATTTTAATCAAATAATACGTTTTGATGTGTCATGGTATATGTTTGGAGGAAATTGAGAAAGTGGGAACCCCTTTTCTTTGTGGGAACTTGAAATCCTATGAGTTTTATGACTCTAAATCTTAAATCCATGACTTCTCTGGAAAATAAATTCTTATACCTAAATAATGAAAGTAACCTGATTAAGTGTGTGACAAGACTGATTTAGCTGTTAGTCTATAGTATTTATCAAATTTTTTGTATAAAATTTAAAACAAAAGTTAGATTACCATGGCTTTTAAAATAATTTCAAAATTATCAGGTCATGATTTTTGAGGAACATGCTTCTCATTCACATTGTGGAGCTGTATTGTCATTCCATTTATTTGTATGTTGAGAAATAAGTTAGCAGTAAGTGCTGTTTCATTTGGAGAAAAAGGGGGAAAAAAAAAAAAGCTTCATTTTGATTTCTTTGTCTGTTTCTTTAGTCATCTTCTGAATCTACATCTCTGTCTCTATTACTTTCCTCCACAGCACCTTCCCCACAGGGACCTAGGATTTTCCTGTTTCCCAGCTCCCCTACACTCTCTTGTGATTCCCCACATCTTAGTCTCCTCTCGGGGTCTAGCCTTAACCCTCTACACTCTAGCCATGTCAGCCCAGTTGTTCTGAGGAAAAGTGTTTCTTTCACTGAAGAGCTGCTTCTGGCTGCTTCTGGTAGGATCAATCTATTATGGCCTTTTAAACAAACCTTGAAGAAAATGTTGTTGTTCTTTGATACGGGGGCATTTAACACACAGCCTTCTATAACCCTGTGGTTTTGTTCAGTTAGCCGCTGAGAACTGCTGGCTACGTGACTATTCATGGCATCTCTCGCTGCTGCCCCAGAAGCTTGAAACAGCTTCAGAACTTCTTCCAGGGTTTGAAACACATGTAGTTCATGCTACAGAAGTTTCTCCTTTCCCCTTGCAAAATTTTCTTTGGTAATTGGACTAAAATAATTTACTTTTTTTTTTTTCTTCAATTCCCCTCATTCCCTTCACTTTGTTGTTCCTATGTTTTGCATGGAACAAGCACTTGCTCATTAATTCATTCATAATTTATTGAAATAATGGCTATCAGATGGCTATCAACTCTGCTCTTTAATCTTTTAAATAAAGCCCATACAAACATTTTTTTTGTACTGCCTTCTTTTCCATTTCACTGACATACATTATTTTCATAGGTTTGAATTAAACAGTTGATACTACTGCTTTTTTCTGTAGAAATTATTTTGGTTAGTTTGTATTTTTTGAGTTTGTTTCATGTCCAGTATCTACGCTATGTTTGTCTGTATTGAATATTGTATAGTCCCTGACAATGATGTTTAGAATCACTGCCACATAGTAAAAGCAATTTAATCTTGTTTAATGGGACTATACAGAGCTAATACTTTTGTTTCCTTATCCAAGAACAGCTAAAAATGTGTTAAATTTAGTATTTTAATGTATAATTATAATGACAACCTAGTAATGTCTGAAAATGTTAGGAATTAATTAACATCCATTATTAAGTTCAGTGTTATTTCCAGATCTCCAAAGTCTTTGGTTAAAACATATAACTGCACTTTGATGTGTATGCACAGTCTCATTCATGCTTATTAGATACTTGATCAGAAGAAGGAGGAAACTAGCAAGGAATTGTTGTGTTAAGCTAGTTAAAAATTCTTTAAGTGAAAATCTTTGCTTCATTCATAACTGTTTGCACTGTGGTGTTTGTATTTCATCCTGCTTCTGACACTTTTTTTTTGTTCTTATTCTGTGCTTTCCTATACAACGTAGGCATTTATTTTTGCTTTGTCAAGCTAGAACTGCTGGGTTTAGATACAAGAAATACCACTAATAGTATGTTTTTAGGCATGAAATATTACCGAGAGTCTGATTCACCAGCATTGTGTTTACTTTAGGAAAAACACAATCTTGGTATGTGCTTGTTTTTTACCTTTGTGATTTCTAACTGTAGAGCAAATAATTACTTTTGTACATATAACCTGCATCTCAACACATAATTCACATCTCAACAGATAATTCAATAGCAAGGGTATTTGTGTATCCATCTGTTCAGAGAAGCACCTGTACCGGGGGCTAGGGGTGAGAGTAAAACATATGAACAAGAGAATTACCCATATTATGAAAAACCAGAGTATTTCTTATTTTCATTTACAGATAACCTGCAGGTTATGTGTGTGCAAATACAGTAATCAAATAGCTGTGGCAGTTTTAAATGCTGAGCACTAGTCCTTAGCTCATTTGAATGAATCAGACGAGTGACTATTTCATTGCATAGGTATTAAAGAAAATTAAAATAATTTGGGGGCTTTTTTTAGAATATATATTTCTATCAAAGAATGTGCCTTGCCTTTGCAATTTTCTTTTTGGTCCCAATGTTCCATTATGCAGCTGCTGCTATAATTATGTTTACGATCCCTTCCAGTGGTTAGGAAAGGTGATTTGGTAACTCTTAAAAAAAAAATCTAGCTAAGAGTTTAAATTGTATTTTTTTTAAAAAACTGATAGTGAGAATAGAGATACTTGACTATAGAGTAATCTGACAGAGAGACGTTGTTTAACAGGGTGAAATTAATGGTGATTTTGCAGCCCTTTTTGATAAGGGCCAAAAATTTGATGACGTAAAAACTTTATTTGAAAAGCAGAGAAGGTAGAACTGTATTGAAATCAAAGGCAAAACTGCTAAAAGTAACTAGGGGGAAAAAAAATTACATGTCATAGGAAAGAATGGCAAGGCCAGATATTTGGGTCTATGTATATTGAAGGTGGATGGTTTTTTGGTTTTTTTTGTTTCTTAATTCAGGTTGATAGCAGCAAAAGATCTTAGATTGAGGGTGTGTGTGGGGAGGATGTGTGTGGTGTGTGTCCAAATGCTAAAAACCCACTGCTAGTTCTGTGAAAAAACCCTAAAACACCCCCCAACCACAAATTAAACTGTGTAGCTCAAACTTTTCCCTGATAATTAAAATTATGGGGATAGTTCTCCTGTTTTCAGTTACTGTTCTTTATATTTTTGAATTAAAGTTTGATTACAAATTATAATGTATGTGTTTTTTTTCAAATGTCATTTGTACTGATACTCTTCAGGAATGGGCAGTGGGAGTGCTGGAAAAGAAGGGGGGCCATTTAAAACTCTCTTAAGACAACAGACTCAGTCAGCTCTGGAACAAAGGGTAAGGCATTTAATATTTTTATTTCTGATCTACTAAAATGAAAATTTAGCCTGTAAATTAAAAGTTTCCTGTTACTTTCTGCTTTAAATTATGTGTAATTTTTAGGTCTGAAGATTTTGCAGATGTTGAATGTTTAATAGCACTTTTATGCACAAATTATTTAAATGGTAATGTATTAGTAAAGCATTAAGTGGAGCAAATAACTGTAGTGTGCACAACACTGAGGTGATTACAGTCGGTGTTATAAGAAACAGTTATAGCCAAAATTGCTGTTGTTCATGTATTTAGTTAAATTTTCTGAGAAGCCAAATTCAGAAACATAGGAATAGCTTTAAACGAGGTGAAAATCCTATTGAAGATTGTGAAAACTTTCAGTTGTGGAAAATATGAGTTGGTTTATAATTTAGCCTACATTCTACTTACATGGAATGGTGTGCATGTAGCCTTTAAAAAATACTGACTTAAATCTAAACTGCTTCGCAAGCAATAAAAGGGCTTTATAGATTCACAGCTTTTTGAAGAACCTCTGTAGGACTAAAATTGCCATCTGTTACTATACTGAATAGACTGTGTAATTAAAGAAAAGTGGGTTTAATTCTTCGTTTAACTTTTTGAATGAATGAGTCCTTGAAAATTCTTTTGTAGGTTATATACTTCTTTTCTCAGTGTTGTTAGTGAGGTGTCTTGAAGGAAGAAAGTGAATGTTTTCCTATTCAGAAATAAATCCGAGTTTAATTACAGTTTCTGACTACCTGAACTGCTTACATAGAACCATAAATGTCTGCTGAAAACAAAATCAGCTACTTCTGTGAAATTAAAGTGAATAGCTACTGTTGTAAGTGGTTGATTCTCTTCTCATTTTTTGTTATCTGTTGCTAAGGGAGGATCGCCTCATAGGTTCTGTAGAAGGCGGGTATGTTCTAAAACACTGTGTGACTCTTCTTATAGCCCTTCTTTCTTGCACTGAGGATTTCTGAGCAGTTATTTGAGATACTTTTATTTTCTTCTTCATGAGGTTTTGCAGATTTCTTTTGAAATTTTGTTTATGCAGGATTTTCTTTATTTGTTATTTTTAAGAGCATTTACCAGATTGCCATATTTTTGCTTAGTATTTTGCATGTTGGTACAATTCAGTTAAAATTTTAATTTCTCTTTTAAAAACAACTCCATGGCTTTTGCTTCAGATGTTTTTGTTTGGAAAAAAAATGCTTTAAAAAGAGCTTTTTCTCTGTTTATTTTCGGTTTTGCTAGTGTTTCAGATGTTTCATGGCTGATGTTTCATGGCTGATCTGTTTTTTCCTTAGGAAGCTTTTTAAAAATTAAAAATGTAAATCAAGAGCACTTAATGTATTTTTAGATCTTGAATTATATATACATTGTTTTGATAAGGCCTTTATATTATCTAGTGGACAAAAAATACCATAACATGGGTTGGAAACATGTGGAGTCAGTTGTTGATAATGTAGCTAAGTGTATGGACTGTTAATACAAAAATATGTTCAGACTGTCTTTCTGAAAAATTAATACTAGATGTGGTTTTGCTAAGGTTACCTCTAATGGTTAACCTTAAGGTTGAGTTGCTTAACTAAAATGAATAACGCTTATAAATTACTTTGTCTGTTTTAATATTACATGTGTAAGTAGGGCACTCTAGTTACTCGCCTGGATTAGTTACAGTAGCATTTATTTTGGAAAACAAAGAGTAAATTCAGTGCTTACATTTCCACATGTATTCGATATATAGTAAGTTGTTTGGAGTCTTGGTTCAGTCTATGAACCATATACCATATTATGAACCATAATATGCTAAGGCATGTTAAAACCAGCTCGTTAAAATAAGCTGTGGAGACATCCAGTTAATCAAATGTGTGTTTAGTGTCTTGCTTAAATAACCCTAACTGCAAACCAGATTTTGTTGGAAGGGTAATATTACTCAGTTTCTTCCAGGAAAATACACCAGCTGTTGAAAACTCACATGTGTGTTATGTTGTATGCTAATACATTTTTAGCAATTCACAGGGTGCCTGTTGGTAGCAAGTGTAGCTATAGCACAGCTATCTCTGTGTATATTTTTATCTATAAATGTATGTGCTAGATTTCCATCAGCAAGAAAATTTGACCTACTTTACTCATCAAAAATCAGCCTGTGTTTTTTTAGAAATGACCAAATGCAGCTCTCGATGGTATTTTCAATCTGCTGACCTCAACTTGGACAAATACTGTTTTATTCTTCTGTGTTTGCATTCTGCAAGTGCTTGAGAGATCTTTACTGCTGCTTTTCCAAAATGGAGATCTGTTCATCTTCATCTCTGAAGAGCACTGCTAGATAACTGTTGTGTTAGAGTGCAGTTCTCTGTGTGATTCTTTTGGCTGAAATCCTGACTTTAGCAACCTGTCTTTCCAGCGAATTCTTGTTACTATCCAGCCCCTCCCCTCACTTCACTTGAAGAAAAATTGTAAGATTGTTTGGCCACCTTGTGAGAAATGCTTAGAATAAAAACAATTCAACCAGGAAGTCAACAGTACTTCAGTGTGGACTAGTTCCCTGCTCTTGTTCACCCCAAAAAGCCCCGTGAACATACCTGAGTATTATGACCATTAAATGAGGGAGTGGTGCAATGATGGGAATGAGTGGCTGGAAGGGATTCTGAGAACTGCTTCAGCTGGCTCTAGCACGAGATGAAATGTGTGTGTTGCTTTGTTCCATGTGCTTTTTCATTATTTTGTGTGCCTTTGTATGAAATGCAGTTAAAAAAGAATACTAGCAATACATGTATGCATGTACACAAACATTTTTAAACGTTGTGTTAAATATTTATGGGATTTTATTGTAATCTTACTGAACTTTCCCCAAATGCCAGCTAGAAAATCTCTATGCAGTTGCAAGAATTAAACCAGGGACAGTTCTCTCAAGGACGATGTGGTCAATGACTGTGAAATGGTATTGGTAAAAGGACCGACCATCTTCAGTGGCAGTATGGAAACTTTTAAGATCATAGAATGGTCTAGGTTGGAAGGGACCCCAAGGATCATAGAGTTCCAAACCCCCTGCCACAGGCAGGGTCACCAACCTCCAGGCATGATAGACAAGGTTGCCCAGGGCCCCATCCAACCTGGCCTTGAACACCTCCAGGGACGGGGCATCTACCACCTCTCTGGGCAGCCCATTCCAGCACCTCACCACTCTCTTATGTCTTCTGACACACAGGATATTCTGTCCTTACATCACCGTGATACAAGGTAGTCCTTTGCAATTTGAAGTAAGAGGAGATTGCTAATGTGGAACCACAGCATGTGGTTCTTATGGAATCTGTTTTACATGCAGTAATAGGTTTAAAATTTTGTAATATTATAGATTACCACATGTAATTGTGGCTGGAACTTGTATTTGAGAAAACTAAAACCCCAAATCCTCTAAAAGAAGTTAAAACATAAAGGGGGGGGGTGTGGAATTCATCATACAAAGCGATGAAATTCCATCTCTGTCAGAATAAATGAGACATTGTTAAAGAACATACAAGAGTGGTTTGTTAGGTCAGTTATCCAGATCTGTCCGTGGCTGAAATCAACTTGATAGGACATGAGGTACAATTTTAGGGTGATCATAATACAGATCATAGAATCACTGAATGGTTTGGGTTGGAAGGGACCTTAAAGTTCATCTAGTTCTGCCCCTGCTGCTAAGTCATGTTGAGCTTCTTGTCCACAAACCACCTCTAAGTCCTTCTCCCCAGGACACCTCTCAGTCCTTTCTTTCTCCAGCCTGTAGTTGTGCTTGGGATTGCCCCAACCCGTGTGCAGGACCTTGCCCTTGGCTGTGTTGAACTTGACGTGGTTTGTGCCTGTCCACATCCTTCTGATGGCATCCCTTCCTTCTAGCATATCAACTGCACCACACAGCTCAGTGTCATTGGCAAACTTGCTGAGGGTGCACTAGATCCTACTGTATGTATTGCTTGAGAGAAAACCATATTTTTACTTTAAATTTTTATTCCTGGTTTGGACTGTAAAGAATCTGGCAAACTGGAAAACTGAATGTTTTAAAAGTACTTGTAATACACATCCGTATGAAAATAATAAAAATTGAAACTAATTTCTGAATCTTCATATAAATTAAAAAGCATCAGATTTGCTTGTGCTTTAGAGCATAGAGTGTCACTCAGTTTGCTGTGTACTGCTTTAGCACCACCTAAGTGTGAGTGTATATACTGGTAACTATAGTTCTGGGAAAGCTAATTGTTTTTAATGTCATTAACGTCAGAACTATATTCAACATAGCAAATTTGCATTATATGTATATATATAAATGCAAGTTATGCAGAATAAATGTCATGGAATTATACTGGGACACATGGCACCATACTTGTGAATCACTGAACAGTTGGTATTACAGAGCCACAGTAAAGGAGGGTTCTAACAAAGAGTGGATGTACTGAATTTTTTTCAACTTTTTGGCATGAGACGCAGCAAAAGAGTTCAGACACTCTTGTAGTTAAAGCTTCCTGATTATTCTGATAACCTGCAAAGCACTTGGTGATCTCTTAGAACCTTCTAGAGGAATTTTTTCTGTAGTCTAGATTCTAGAGATGCATTGATGTTCCTGAAGTCAGGTTAGTCATGCAGTTTTGCAGAGTCCAGTGGTGAAATCTTCCTACTTTTTAGTTGTATCATAAGGCAGGCCTCTGTTTTTGGGGTGCATTGTGGTTTTGGTGTGGGTTTTTTTTGTTTTTTTCTTTTTTTTTTTCTTTGAGTGTTTCAACTGTGGTTGCTGATTTCAAAGTTTGCCTCTTAATTTTGAAATTCTAAGCCAAATGAAAATCCAGAAAACTTGGAGTTTGGTAGGGCCTTTTAAAAGTTGTAAGAGTTCTAGTGACAAGGGTGATAAGACTTCTGAAGTGTTAATTTTTAAGTCTCCATTGGGCTTTAGTTTTCATGCCATGTATTGCTGGAAGTACTGTGATCCACATTTAGCAGCACGTATATTGTTTAGGTAGAAGCTCAGTTGAACTGTATTGTTGCAAGTGCTTCAAGTATGTGAGAAAGGAATCTCTACTGTGCTTTCTCTCATATAGAATGGTGGTGTTTATTTTTTCCATTTAACCAATCATCCTGACTATACAAACCATGATTGCATGGGTTTTTTTTAATTTTTCTATTTTGCCTCTGTGCATTTGTAGTTGCTGAACATAAACCTATTGCCTTTCCCCCATAAGTGTGCTATCACGTCTATATTAGACATTCCATAGAATGTCTCTATAGGAAATAAGATTTTCCAGTTTTGGGCTTACCTCCTTTGAATATCACTCTTACTTCATCATGTGCGTAACGAAAAATTACCGTTACCAACTACTTTGCCTCCTGTATGCTCTGTTTTGAGTAGCTGCTGAAACTTAGTAATTCTTTAGTGATAAATGCGTAGATCTGTGCAGATGAATTGGAAATGAGTTTCCTTAGTTTAAGTCTTATTTCAAAGACTTAGAACATGGGTATTTACTTGTTACATTTAGTGCTTATGACAGTGGCAGAGCAGTCCATTAATATTTTTAGGTATGTTTCCTCGAATAAGACATTGATCGTTCTTACAAGACTGCAGTTTGGCTTTTGTCCTGTGCTTCAGGATCAAACTGCAGTCAGCTGTAGAACAGTGAGACCTAAAAAAACTGAGAATGTTTCTTTTGTATCAGCTAGTGAAAGTAGAATTGTGTTGTTTAGCTGCCATCCTAAAAGTGAACCAGGAGAGGCATTGTTAACACAAATGTGTATAAAGTTTTGATTCTTTATTGATCTTGTGCTGAGGTACAACTCTTATGGGGGAAAAGTATTCCTACATCGTATAATACCTCTGCTTTTATTATGGGTATGTATGGGTACTTGAAGATGTACGGTTACGTAATGCTTAGTAAGCCTGAAGAACGTGCGGCCTAGTGTACCTGCTTTGCTTGTATTTTAGGGAAACTGTCAGTTCACTGCATGTGTATTGGTGATTGGCAGTGGTTGGTAAGCAGTCATTTGATGTTTGTTTTTAATCATAACAGGAATTTCCATTTTTTACCTTGACGACCTTTCCACCAGGCTTTCTTGTCCACGTTGGTGGCGTTGTCAGCGCACGGTCTGTGAAGCTCCTGGATCGCATTCACAATCCTGGTATGTAACACAAGAACAATTTCCTTGCTCAAATCCAGTCATAATGGTCGTGTACTTCTAAACTTGATAGCTTTATATCAGTATTTGAATAGATGTAGATCTATTCTAACAACATATATTGAAAGCAGTATTTTGCAGACAATCATTTACGCTTGAAAAATAAGTCACTTAGAGGATATGTTCTTAGTGAGAAACTTTTCAGCAAGTTAATGAAATGAATAAAGTACTTTGAATCTAGTAACTTTGCACTAAAACCTGTCTTTGAATTATTGAGGGTCTAATTAATTTTTTAACTACTTTTAAATGTTAAAACTTGATGCAAGTTTTCCATTCAAACAAAAATAAGATGAAATACTTGATCTTAACTATGAATGTTTTCTAATTTTCAGCTCCCTGAAATCCTTAAGGACTAATGACTACAATTTAGCTCAATACGTGGTCTTAACCTCTCTAGATAAACCTTAACAGTTTTGTTTCTGTTCTTAAAAATGTATACAGAACAGTACTTTAATATTTTTATTTAATATTTAGCTGGGAACCCCAGTACTGGAACATTTATATTTTGCATGTCCTAGTTCTGACATCAGAATTAGGTGACTTTTGACTCTGAAGACTTTGCTGTAGTCAAGACAAGCCAAGGAATACTCCGTAAAATGTTGGAGTTAACAGCACACTTAAAAATACAAATAGACTAGAGCATGAAATAGCACCTGTAGTGGTTTTGCATGCACTAGTCAGGAGTAATAAACCAAAGTTTGAGCAAATGCAACTTATTAAACAATTACAAAATGTTTCTGTTTTCTTTACTTGACTGGGGTCAAAGGAAGGATAATTCTGCAAGGAGGTAGATTGTTGTTCATCTAAAGGTTCAGTAAAGTGACAAAATGAAGTAAAATCTGAGACTTAATTTGAATTTGAGGGATTTTTAAAAATTATATGAGTATACAATGTTGTGGTTTTTTCCACATTTTTAAGATGTATTTACACAGTGGAGAGAATATAAAGAAAAATGTAGAAGTAAAATTTACTCAAGAGTCCTCTGTTTCTTTGCCACCGAATTGTCTTAGGCTTCTGTATTTTCAGCAGATTTCTGATACAGGTCACTTGTGTGCAAAATAATCACACAGTAAATTGAAGACAAAATGAAAAAAGTCAATTTTTGCCCAGATGTTATAAAAACCAGTTTATTGGTATTATGCGCCTCTTTACCAAAATGACTGAAAGCAGGATAAGAAACAAGATAGAGACGTGTATTTCCTGAACTAAGAGGCTCTTTGCAATGTTTTTGTGGGACTTGTAGATTGCTCCTGACAAGTGAATGTAAGATGCATGGTACTTTGAACTTGGTACATTACTAAACAATAGAAGCAAAAGGGTGAATGAAGGCGTATGCTGTGGGAGGGAAGGGGAGGAAGTAGAAGAAAATAATCTGATACAGCGATGATCATACTAAGCATTCGAGTCAAGTCTGTGAAACATTGAAGGAAACAAACTGGCAAATACACAGGAAAATGTAGAAGAGGAAAGAACTCTTGAAGGTAGATTGAGAACTTATTGATAAGACAATAATTGCTGTATACTGTACACTTTGATCACGCCTAGTGCTAGATTGCTATAGCATGCTCCTTTTTTCCCTTTCTATTTCAGCCTCTTATTAACTCTGCTGTCTGTGTCTTTCCAGTTCCTGTGGAGTGGTGTTGTCAATTGTGTTCTTGTTGGTAGTTTTTTTTCACTATTCTGCTCCTATAACTGATCTACTAATTTGCTGTTTTGAACTCAGCCTTTGTCGGAATTATGGGTAACACAAGATCATACAAACTGCTAGACTGGAATAGTTTCAATTCAGGTATTTTACTAGTCATTCAGTACTACATACGCTGACAGAAATTATGGCAGCTCAGTGAAGTTCTTAGAAATGCTGTAGGATATTTAGGTTAATGCTTCAAATTTAAATCTGTTTAATCATCATTTAATGCCTAAATGTCTTTGTTTCAATGTTGTTAAAGGCTTTCTTTAAAATTGCAAAGCATTGTTTTAGCATAAAATAGTACTGCTAAGAATAATTTAATGCCAATCTGGAAAGCTGAATATTCAGATTAATTACTTTGTAGTAGCTTTCAGCTCATTGTCCATGAAGCAAGTAATTTAGGGAGAGAAAATGGTTTCTTAGTTATACAGTTAGAATCATGCCAGGTGTGAATTCATTTTGGTTTTGGGAGTGGTTTTAGTAATTTTTTTGGGGCGGTTGGTTTGTTGGTGGGGGGTTTCCTGGTTAATTTAGTTTTGCACAAGCTTGCACTTTGGTCAGAAATGGCTGTACTTATGTTAATTTCAGGAAATTTATGATGTGTTCCAAATAATACAAAAATTGTCCAAATGGAAAATAGATGAAGAGAACTGTCTGTCTGCTTAAAGGGAAGGGTGGTATGTAGTATGGGGGTTGTTGGTTCATGAAACTTCTATTGTAAAATGCTATCTGCTTGCGGGATTTACAGCATAATTATTCAATATGTTAAAAATAACTTTAACATCTAACTTGAAAAGAGCCCAAATATTTTAATTTTAATGCAGTTTTAGGGATCAAAGTATGTAACAGCCGCAGAGAGAATGGATGAGTTGATGATGCAGTCTGCATAAAAGCTACATAAAGTACTGGCCTGTTAGGGGGAGAAATAAAGACTTCTACCCCTCCTGGAAGCGTAGCCTGCCTGCTTTGGAAGAAAGGCGGGCATAACTTCTCTGCATGGAATATCCAAGCTGGCAGACCTTGCCAAACATGTTTCAAGGGATAAAGCTGACCTCTGGGGGTTTGTTTCCCTTGGAAACAAATTTTCCTTCTTGGTACTTCCCAGTTGTAGCACAGCTTTGTGTCATGTTCTAAATGTCAGTTTAAATTTTCTGTATTCATTTTACAGATAATTCAGTAATAGATAATGCCTAAAACTATTGGCTCACTTTTGTATTGCTGTTTTTTGCTGCAGTAAGCATCCTGTGACATTATGATTTTGAGGATTTCTGGTTTTGTTGGGTTTATTCGCTTGTTCTGAAGTGATAATCCTTTAAAGTGAATTTTACTTTCTATATGAAAATACTATTAGAAAATTCTCAAATCTACTACTGGTGTAGCATAGCCTGATCCAAGGTGTTGCGGTTTTTCATCTTGTGCATTACCTTGAAAAATTTGAATTAGTTGCTGCTGCTTTGAGATAGTGTTTAGTAGGATATTACCATGGAACAGGTTGGTTGTGTTTGGGTTTTTTTTAGAAGAATGGAGTAAATGAGTTATGTACAGACACTAAACATGTATTGAATTAGGCCAGAAAGTGATCCAGAACTGTAAGCCTAGGGAGCTAAGGGAAAGTCATGAATTCATTTCTTGCCAGAACATCCAAAACAGTAGCCTGATTTGAGAGCTAGCATGAAAAATAAGATACATGTAAAAATATATATATTTGCACACATATTTTATAGCCAGATATGGTTGTTACCCAAAAATTTTGGAGTAGAGAGGTTTAAACCAAGCTGTAACTTTAGAGTTAATACCTCGCTGAGAATTGTCTGTGTTTTTTAATCCTGCTGGTCAGTGACTGAGCAGGTTGTCCTTGTATTCCTTCAAATGTTTCTTTTGCAGTGCTAGATATATTGCTGAAAGAAGAAGAAAGGAGGAAGAGAGTAGAGTCATTACATACGATGTGTGATGTATAGCAGAGTTGCAGATGACACACAAGTTAACTCTGTCTTAAACTGGAGTAGCAAATAAGCTGTGCAGATCGGCTGCTGTTGAGAAACCAATGGAGAAGATTGCTATTTCTCTCCCTCTTCTAGAGCTTTAGTGCTAACTCTGTTGTTGCTGCCTAATACTTGATCTGAAGGAGAGCAGGGATTTGTACAACACTACTACACCTTTACATTCACTCTGGCAAGAATATAATCACAACTATAAGTACATTGAGATGATTTTCCTTTTTTAAAATGTTCAGGTTTCATTTACGGTTGCTGCTAACCTGTGTGAGCCTTGTTTACTTAAGTGTGTAAGATGCAACAGGACCATCTGATGGACATCAAAAGTCAGAGGTTTTAAGATATTTGAAAATTAAACATGAGAGACTGACCTGATTTGATGAGTGGAAAAGAAGTTACTTAAACACCTAAGAATTGCATGTAGTTCAGTGACAAAATTCTTTAAATGTTTGTAAAATTACAAAAAAGTGCTGATCAAGATGAATCTGCAAAATTAGAGAGAACAGAGCACAAATTGAAAGAGGGCACATAATAAAGTGGAAGAAATACTCTGGTGCTGACTCTGAAAAAGGATGTTAAAGAATTACTATATCAAAAATATGAATCCTGGATCTGTAAGACTGGGGTCTTCATTGGAGTTTCTCCCTGAGGTTAAATACAGAGAAAAAAGCATAAGGAACTTGTTTAATAGAGGCTGTGTTTGCATAGGCTGTTTCCTGGCACTAACGTATACAGTGTTTTCACATAATTACATTTTTAAACTCCTCATTCAGGGAGTTGCCTAGCAGTGATTCCTCAGCTCCAGTAGTCAGAAACACGGAAGGAGAAAAGTTTGTTAATGAAATACCCACGGATCTCCTGACCACCTTGTGTGATACCCAGAGGTGCTGTTGGAGAGTGAAATTCTCCAGAACTCTAGTTTTGTTTATGAGGAAATGCAAGAGGAAAGCTTGAATATGTTTTGGTTCTGTAACTGAATGTTTTTCTTTCAGAGAAATACAAGCAAAATTCAAATTACGTTTCATGCTGCTGTCCAGGGTGTCAATGTGGCATACTTGTGGGAACACAGTAGAAAGTGTCAGAGTGCTTTTGTTAGTCTCTGATGTGGCTAATATTCAGAACTAGTAGAAAAACAGGATTTTAAGCTTGACCTCTTGCCTTTTCTTGGGGAATTTCCAGGTTGACTTCTTTACATTAGTGTATGTTGATGTGGTAACAGGAGGTTAAGGCAGCTGTCAGAGGCTTTCCTGAACAGTGTGGGTTTTTCAGTAATATTTTACTCTACTTTTCTGCAAGCTTTCCAGAGGAGTGAATATCCTAAATTATTTCTGTGGTTAATGTGAATGGTGTTTAAATATTCTTTTTTTGAAGCAGATGCTCCTTTATATCAGTGAAGTAATTTGCTTCAGGACTGGGCATTATTTTTCTTTTGCAGTTTTCTGAGTATTTACTTATGTAACTGAACAAAGGGTATCACCATCAGCATGGAGTATGTTCTGCTAGAACTTTATAAATTAATAAGCTTGGCATTTACAATCTTTGTTATAGAATCCTTTGCCTAATAGTAAGTAATGACATTTAATCTGATCATATTGATTTAAAAGTCTCTCTGAAATTTGGCTGATGGTGTGAAAGTCGTCATAGACTTTTCGCTGCATTCATGTTCCAATAAAGGTGTTGTTTATTGCACCACTACAGTTTGGTTTTGAATTGATAGGGCATAAGGGAGAGAACTTTGTCTTGTGGAGAATTGTTACTTTTGCATTTTTCCTAATTTCAAAACACAGGGCTTAACTAAAGCTATTGTCTCAATACAATTTCCTTCAAAGATTGCAGTGAGATTTTTCAGCCTAACGATGTATCACTCTGTGCTTGCAAAGATGTAGTTGTAGAATTTATTGCCTGGCTCAAAATATATTATTGTTAGAAGAAAATCAGAATGATTCTGGTTGAAGGGGCACCTTCCTAGTGACTACATAATTACAGATATAAGTATCCTGGTATAAAATGTCTAGACAGTATTGTAGGAAGACAAGAGATAACAAAAGTGATACTATAACAAGATTATAGAAATAGCTGTGGTTAAATGTTAATGGGAAGATGACTAGCTGAGTTGAATTAGGGACAAGAGATTTTCCTTCTGAAGTTCCATAGTATACCTTGATTCTTATAAGGAAACACCAGATAGCTTTTTTCTTGTTCAGTTTGTACTTTGGATTCTGTCAGACAGTGAACTTTGTCTTTGAACTTGAACTTTTGCACTAATATTTCAGTGTTTCTTGTAAGTTTGGCATTTTTGGTGTATCTTACTGTGGTCTCATTGAGTCCCTGAACTCTCTCCAGAAGGTACCATAGGACATGGGGCCTGGAGCCAGAAGTTCGGACACTCAGACTAATTTGACTTAAAACAAAATAAATGGTTGTGACTGTATAGAAATAACAAACTGCAGAGGTTTGGTGGCTGTAACAAGTAAAAGCCTGAAGAGTGTAAACATCAGATAGGGAATACAGAGGTGGCATTGGTTCCTGCCAAATAATGCCATCCCGTTTCCACAACTGTGCAGCGAGGTGGTCTGCGTGGCAGTCAGCAAGAGTGGCAGTCTTGTCTGTGAACATCTGTGTGTGTTAAGAGATGAATTATCTTGTGTTTTTAAAGTTCTATATGTTTCCTTAAAGGGCTGTGTTAGATAAATTAGTATTGTTGTTGCTTGTTTTAAGGTTTCAGCTAGTTTTTGCTTGTTTAAAGGTTTAAATCATACTTGTAGTTTGTTTTGTGATCTTAGTTATAAAATAGGTTAAATGGGGTTTAAGTCAACCTGTTGTTAAAGCATAGTGGCTCCAGCTTTGGGTTGTTGTGTAATTTGAAGATGTCCTTTGAAGAGTGCTCATGTTATAAAATAGGTTGTATGTATTCTGCCAGGATGAAAAAGCAAGAGAGGTACAAGACAGAGCAAGATGTTTCTTCACTGCCTAGCAGCTCCTGAAAGGTCAGGCCTTGCCCCTGGGTACCGTAATAGGGTCAATTAAACCAGATTCCTAGATCTGCTTTAGTGTTTCACCCCTCATGGGATTAGAGGAACCTTATGCACAGCTGTAAGGACTTCCCCAACACAGGGAGAATGACTCATCGAAATGGTCGCTAAAAGCTGGAGTCACAAAGTTAGATGTTTAAGATTGGCATACTGATTTTTCCAGAGACAATTTCCAATACTTAACATTTTGTTATGTCTGGACAGTACTTTTGAAATTTCACAAATCTAAGGAAGTATGGTGACATTTAAACCTTTATTTTTAAGTGTTATCTTAATGGTTTAATTTTAGGTTTAAGTTTTAGTATGTACATAAATAATCTGGACATCTTTTTGTTGTCAAATGTCTCTTGATTTTACTTTAGTTTTCAAAAAAATGCTTAAGTTGTATGACATGGTGGTTTTCTTAAGCTATAAATTAAATTATTACTGCAGTTTCAATATTCTTGCAGGGTTTTCTTTTATTTTTAAAGATTATACTTTTTTGCAGCTTGTGCTGTTCTTCTCAGACCTTCATCTACAATGAAGTTATAGAATGTGTTACTGTTATGACTATGTAGTTAATGCTTGATGGTATTTGTAGCAGATTTTGTTGAACCAGTTAATAGAAGTAATTTTGAGGCAATAGTTTTCTAATATTCAAAAAAAGTTTAGTTATGCTGTAGTCTGTCCAAGTAACTCTTGCATCTTTATTCCGAAGATCAATTACATATATAACTTGCAGTGTGAGACTGATAGGCAAAAGTGTAGAACAGTGGACACTTGGTTTTTTTCAGCATGGAAATCCAAGTAGTTACTCTCTTTTTTTATCTTTTATCTGAAACATTCTGATTAGATTTACAAAATTGCCTTAGTTTAGGTCATGGATGTTACGTCATGTTGGACTAGATAAAATACTTGTGTTTAGTGATGTCAGTGCCTTACGAGATGTGAATCTTTACTTGTCTGAGCATTTAAACTGTTCCAAGGAATGTTTATGTGAGGTGAGGAACAGATGCAGGCAGACATCTCAAGGGTTGTTGTCAGGGATGTTGAAATATAAAGTTGTTCAGGAATGTATGGCTGAGAGTATTAGCTCATTGGAAATTAAGGTAGAACTCCAAAAGGCAAGCTTTGAATTAATATTTTTATAATTTCCTTTTAGGGATGAGATGGGTAAAAATATTTCCTGATCCATTTGAAAATTCCTTAATGGAAGTAATAGTTCTGTATGTTTCTGCATAAATTACAAATACATCCACCTGTATCAGAGCTAAAGAATTTGTGGAGATTGGGTGAATGCTGTTTCATAATTAAAGTAATTGTTTTGGTGGGTGGATTTTTTTTTTTTAAATTTGGGTGGGGTTTTTTGGTGGTTGTGGGTTTTTCCGTGTGGTGATGTGGGGGTTTTTTGGTAAGAAAACTCAGAGTGTTCTCCAGCTTCCAAGCAGTGATGTAGTTTTATGAAATTCAAAATACAAGAGAAGAATTTCATGAGTTTTGGTGAGAATGTTACCAAGAGAAACACTTTGCTGCTTCTCCATCTTGAGGTACATATTGGTATTGAAGCTAACACTCCTCAGTAACGAGCTGCCACTAAAAGGAGTGATGCTGCTTTTCTGTAACATGTTCTCTTGTGGTCCTTTGGTGGTCATGTAGTGATCTGACCTGACCAACCCAATAGAAAACTAGCCCTGCAAATAGAATGGGTTTGTGTTCTGTCAGTCCACTGAAATACTCATCCTGTAAATGTCTGAAATTCGGATACAGTTTTAATCTTAAATGTTCTTAAAAGTTGGGGTGGTTGTTTTTTCAGTAATTTAATTTCTTCAGCATCCAAAGTTAAAGTTGCTGTTTTGCTCATTCAGCAGTTAGGGCTTGAGAAGTAAGGTCAGTGCTCTCTGACCTCATTTGACAGATAAGCACTGATTCCCTACTATTCTCTAGGGCTGGATGTTTTTGTCTGTAGTTTAAGCTTTGTAGGAGTAAGTGTACCTGTTCTCTTTGGTGGTGTGGTTGCACTGTTTTCTGCTGGTTTTATTTTATCTTAGTTTTCATTTGATAAATCCCAGTAACCTACTTCCTTCAGTTTCCACTTTGTAACGAAAGTTTTCACTTTCATATGTAGTCTTAAATATGAATGTAGGGAGTCATTTTAAAAAAGGATGTAGTGGCTTTGAAAAGATTTGGGAAGTTTTAGGTTAGACTATTGTAGGTGTAGTTGTTTGCTGCACCCAAGTTTTGTGTTTTAAACTTTACAGACAAGAGGGTTTGGCTCTTTGTACACTTATTTATTTGTTAAATATTTTAGAAAGGTAATAGGAAATTTCAGTATTTATAGGATAACCAGAGAGTATTAAATTAAACCTCAAGGTGCAGGGAAGGACACTTGTAAACATAACAAAGGTTATCTTTTTTAAAAAAAACCACAACCCTAAACCTACAAAAAAGCCCCCCACATTTCTGTGTAAGCTGATTAATGGGTTTTAATGAAGAATGTGGAAGAATAAGGGCATAAGGAAGGTGTGGATAATGGCTTTGCTCAGTCAAAGACTGAAAAATTGAATGTGAAAGAGTATTATTGGTGTCTTCATAGCCATATTTGAGACAACAGAAAAATGAGTTGTAGATTGTGAAAACCTTCATAATATGATTGTCTTCCTCATTTCAGAATGTTACATGAGAAATGTAAGTATTTATTAAATTACACAATGTTAAAATAAGTTGAAATGACTCAGAGTTTCTGCTTCAAACTAATGAATTGTCTCAGGCTG
The DNA here is from genome assembly GCA_020800305.1 of Porphyrio hochstetteri. Lineage (NCBI taxonomy): Eukaryota > Metazoa > Chordata > Aves > Gruiformes > Rallidae > Porphyrio > Porphyrio hochstetteri. Next base: position 78,511,895 of record CM036905.1, on the reverse strand, counting down.
TCTAGGGATTCAGCTTTTAATACAATAACTGAGTATGACCTGTGTAATCAAGAGACCATTCTTCTTAATGTTTCTTCAGTTTCTAAAAAGATCTGTGTGGACCTAGTGTAATGCAGATTCTGACTAAATCTGGAAAGCCCCTGTGCAAGTGAACCTCTAGCAAATAACTTTGGAAAGGTGTTGCTGCTTGTGAACCAGAAGGTGTTGATAGTGTCTAGGGTTATCGCCAGGTGAAGGATTTGGACACGATGTCCCACTGATAGTACAACCTCACAGAAGTCAACCTCGTATTTTGAAGGAAAGGGAGAGGTGAATTGGTGTTCAGTGGAACTTCCTCAAAGACCCTTTAGGGCACAAAATAAGCAAAGTGCTGGTTGTATCTTCTAAAGCTATTTAATAAAAGAAGTTTGGAGAGTTTCAGTTGGAGGAGATCTGAGTTGGCACGCTGTGCTGTTGACAGCCTTGTTCCTCAAGTCTTCAACTCTAGAAACAGCGTGCTTCTACTTTGTTATAAATACCATGTCAATTTTGAAACGTTAAGAAAAATAGGTTTAATATTCAGTCTGTGGTTTCCAATAAATGGCGCATAATAGCAGTGTAATTTTTGCAAACTTTCTTGCTTAAAGTTATAGATAAACTTTGCTATAAACTACTCAGTAGATTTGCTAGAAAAGCTTGTGATGGAGTGCTATGTATGCTTGCCTTTTTGCTTCCACCTAGAATCCAGGGCCATTACTTTCTGTAACCATTTCAGTGAGCTGCCATAGTTTTCGGTCTGTACTGTCACCTGATCCAAGCATGCGCCAAAATACCCACCGTTTCTGGCTACTGTCTGCTGAATCTGCTTTGCAAGCCCTTAGTTATTAAGCTTTTGCCTTAGCAAAAACCAGCAACAGACACTCTTACGGAGTGTACTGGACATATGCCATCCTGCTTCCCTAACTCCTCTAATTGTTTATGTAAATCCTTAGCTTTACTAAACTTGTAAATGCTACAATGGCATCCCCATGTGAAATTGTGTGGCTCATGTGTCAAAAAAGGCTGCTTGTGAAAATATTTGTTGGAAGAATATGAATGCTACACATTGCACTGCATTCAGTGTTTTGTATTAAATTATTATTGCGATGTCTTGGTGTTTGGTTTTAATTGTAGACAATCATTTTGTGTTTTAATATGCAAAGGTAAGTTCATGTTAACTGTGAATGTACAATATTTATATATAAACATAACATTTGTATTTTTGACTTCTTTCTGGAAGAAGAAAAAACCTGAAATGTCTTAAGCAGAGGACCCAGTATCCCTTACAAACACTTGTTTATGCATGACTTGTGTAGAAATTTTGAACTTGTGCAATGAGAATTTATTGGATTTTTTGAAAGATACTGGGCCTGATCCTGTTAACACTGAAGTTGATGGCTGGTATATAGTTTTATCTGTAAAAAGAATGAAAAGCATCCATTATATTACTGTAGTGAGTAGTTTTGTTAATTCTGATGTTAAACATATTCTCGGAGTGAAGGGTTAAATTTTGCTTTAGTCAGACATAGTGTTGAGCAACATCACAACAATATGTGCTTCCCATTATGAGAAGATGTTCTTGTAGATAAGTTAGGTGAGGAAGATTGTATAACTTGCTGAGGAACTTGTTTCTAAAATTTTAATTTTTGTGGAGGAAAGTTAAATGTTTGCCTAGGGTTTGGGACCCGTCACTGCTATTTCTAGCTTTTCTGTTCTCCTTAAACATATCTCTTCCACATTTCATTCTCTTTCAGTTTTTATTGTGGCTACATAACTTTTCAGTGTCATATTCTTGTTTGTAATCTTATTGTTTATTCCACAGCACTTTCCCTATTCATCCCAAGTTGCTTCATCTGTTGCTCACTTTCAACTGCATTATGACTTCACATTCTCCTGCGCTTTTTGTCATAGAAAGGTCATTGGTGACAAGTAGGAGCAGTTTGTGCCAAATGGTACCTAAAGGTCTGAAGAGAGAAGTGATTATTGAGTAAAATTGGCTTGCTCATCTTTGTTTAGGTCTAGAAAAAGTTTTTTGCAGGTGTTTTTCTGCAAAGTACAAGAATTTGTGTGGCTCTTCATGTTTACAGGCACCTGCCTGTGATCAAGTCTAACTGAGCAAGAATTATCCTGCATAGTGTGAACCACTTTTCCTACTACTTAAATCTGTTAGAAACACACACTGATAAGCAATCTTATCTGTGATTGGATAGGGAAGGAGTAATTGCTCCCAAGATCCATGCCCATTCCACCATAGAGAGTTAATTTCCAGAATGTGCTTGTGGTCCCCCATTTCCCGTACAACTCTGTTTTGTCAGATGTTGTAGCCTTTGCCTTAAAATGCATTTCCAAAGTTGCTCTCTTCACCTGCCACCACTGCCATTAACTGGTGACAGCAATCATGGCCTCTGTTCAGGGAGGTGCTCATGCAAAGAAGTCGTCCTTTTGCCTCCCACTTTCCTCTGTGTAGCACAGATGGTTCTCACAGCTGACCTTGGAAACACCAGCCCTATGATGTGATGGGTTATTTCTGCATGACAGTCAGCTTTTGAAAGCTGGGAAGTGAAAGACCTTGATGGAAGGTACTGCAACCATCTGAGTCAGGATTACTGTATATCCTGTCAAGTGTTTGATTTTCCCAGTCGGAGAAAGTGTTTGAACAGTGTGTTCATGTTGAGAAACAGCAAAGTGCTGTGCCTTGAGATTTTACTAGTAATGCACTGAAACGTGCTGAAGGGGATGATGCATTTCATGAAAATCCTCAGTCTGTGTCTTAATGTGTATATTTTTGTCTTGATTGTGGAGAACCTTTTTAAGAACTAACACTGTAGGGCTGGTTAAAGCAAAGGTTGGATAAACTTCAGTCTGCACCACCCAAGGCTGCTGTTAGTCAGTACAATGCCATGAGCTACCCAAGTATTAACTTATATAAAGTTAGTTATAGTTGAATGTAGATAAATCTGCTCTCTTAGTTATAAAACAATCATTAGTTCATTTTAGAAAGGTGAAAGCCTAATTTTAAGTGAAAAGTTGAGGTAAATTAATGAATGAGTACAGCCTGCTGTACAATATTTTTTGTTTCAGTAAACTTTAAAATATGTGTATATATGCATCTTTCATTTTTGTTTGTCATGTTGTCAGAGAACCTAATGTATGATACAGGGTTATCATACACTAGATTTGTAAATATACCTGATAGTACAAAATTGGTTCCAAATGAATCTCAGGCCCTGCCATTGATATTTTAAATTATGAATCAGCAAGGAGATCTTATTTGCTACAAGTTTGTATCTGTGCAAAGTTCAGTTGATTTCAGAGAGATTGTGTAAGAATCTACTCGGAACCCTTTGTAGTATCTGAGTGCCTGTTGTTACTGTTTTCCCTCTTAATTTATGTGTCAGTAATTCAACTAAGTTCATTGGTACAGGTAACCCGTTTTGAAAGAAGATACAGTTGACTAATTGTAAATGGCAATACTTGCTGATCTCCTATGTAAAAAGCTTGCCAGACAAGAGCTTTAGTTCTGGGAAAATAATTGCTGATAATTTAATATAGAGATTGCATAAACTTACTCTAGTAGCACTCTGCTTTGCATTTTTAATGTAGTATTCAAGAAAATCAGGTAGGATACATTTTAACATATGACCTCAAAGACAATAAAGTTAATTACATAAAGAATCCATTGGGGAAGGGGAGGGGAGAGAGGAGAAAGCAAAGAGGTATGGTTGCCAGGATACCAAAGCAAAAAAGCATCCACAAATGTGTAGTCAACGTACATCTTGTACTAAATGTTACTGTAGAAGTAGTTGCAAGTATCTATGGCTTCTCCCAGTTAGAAATGGTGAAATAAGGATGTCTGAGCTGTGTGTTTAGTGATACAGTCTTAAATATTGTTAAAATGTTTAACAGAGAACTGCTTGCAGTAGGAAAAACTGTTCAGATTATTTCAAAGATGTCAGGTGTATACCAAAATAAAATATTACTTTATTAGTATAAATACAGTTTCATAGCTACTAGTAGTCATTTTTCCATATTAGAGTATCTGTGATGCTTTGTTGCAAGTTACATGCTGCTCTCATGTTGTTGAAAGCTGACAGTATGGTCTTCAAATGGGTAGATACTGGAACAGATCTACAGTACTTTGGTGTTATCTGTCATATGGACAACAACAAGAATGCAGTAAGTTGTCAGAACGTGTTCCCATGGGCAATAAACAAGAATAGTGAAAAAGCCCTGTTAGTGTTTGCTTGAAGTGTGCAGTAGCTAGGAAATGGAAAGTGTCCTTGTAGAATAAAACTCTCAAATATAAAAAATTTGACTTTTCAGATTAATTGCATGAAGCTTTATGTTGACATAGTACAGAATAGTGAACTCATTTATACTTTGCCTTTCAGATGAACCAGAGACACGAGATGCATGGTGGGCAGAAATCAGACAAGAAATAAAATCCCATGCCAAGGCATTGGGTTGTCATGCTGTAGTGGGCTACAGTGAATCAACTAGCATTTGGTAAATGATGATGATGATTTGATTTTCAAAATGCCACAGAAAATTTATTGCATCTTCAGTGAATTAAAAATGAATTATTTCAACACAGTTCTTATTACTATCTAGTATACTTGGGAGAGTTTGTTAAAGTAACTTTCTGAGATTCCTGTATTGTGCTTTTATTTTTAATATTTTGGGTTGGGTTTTTATTAGGTTTTAAGGTTTTTTCTTTCTAATGTACATTACAGGTTTTATTAAAAAAAAAATCAAATCTACGTGCTTGCTTTTGTAGTAATTTATCAATTAATTTTTCTAAACCTAATTTACCTAAATACTAAAGACTTTCCCTAAAAGTGTATGTATTCCAGCTTCATTTTAGGGTGATGACTGGCAGACCAGTACTTTAATGGTTAACTTCAAACTTAAGGCACAAATTCTGTACTCGGAATGTATTAATTATAAATTAAAGGAGAATATGCTGCCTGATAGAGCTAGAACACTTTATGTGTAAATGTTCTGTATTTCTTTCTGGAAAATGTGTGTCATTGTTTCTATCTTACAGTACTACAGTACTGTTTAACATACTAAATTGCAGCTCTGCAGTAGTCTTTCTGAGGTTGAATTCCCTTGCCCTAGATGCTAATCAACCCAAAACTCCAGTGCTTTACAGCGTATTCCCTTTGGATGAGAAAATTCCTATCTTGTGTATTTTGGTGACTTAATAGACTTTTTTTGAGTGGCTTGGAGGTTGGGAGAAATAAGTTGGGATTCATCTAATTACTCATTCTTCTGTCTGGCCTGAGGAAGGTTGTGTCTGGGAAGTAATCTATGCAGAGCTCCTCTTGGGGCCAAGTGTGTCTGACTGGTATCAGACAGAAGAGTTTGGCTCACCAGTTGTTTTGAGTTGCTTTAGGAAAGTGAAGCGAACTCACATATCTGAATTTCCTCTCTGTCAAGTTCAATTTTTTTTGTCTAAATACTTCTAAGAAAAAGCACTAAGTATTTGCTTTTTTTAAAGAGACAAGTTGGAAAAAGGAAGTTTCATTTTACTTCACCATGAAGTCAAAGAAAGAAATACAGAGTTACACGGTGCTTTTAGGAGCGTGCTTTACCCTCTGTTGGTAAAGTGGTAAGGTGACCAGATTGGTCTGAAAGCCACAGCATTGATAGTTTCACATCTATTGCTTCATCACATTTATTGCTTTACTGCAGGTAACAAACAGCCAAACAAAGCCAACAAATACATTGATCTCTCACAGGATTTGAAAAACAGCTTTTGAAAGTTAAGTGTTTGTGCTAGTTGACTAGGAAGACAGGAGAACTTCCTTAACCAGCAAGGCATGGCTGTATTCCTTAGGCTGTCTTGCCTGGTTGTGTCCTGTCTTACAAACTTGAACCTTGTGGTTCTGAGGTAAATACGCATCAGAGGGGTGAATTTGCACTAAAAATGGAGGATTTATTCCTCTTGCTGTCAGTCTCCTGGTAAAAAGTATGGACATTTTCATTATGTTTTTTCTTAATGATGGGGAAAGAATATACGAAGTACAGCTAGGCAGTCAGTTGCTGTGCTATTTTACGCTTTCAATTTTTCTTAAGGAATTTAGTGTGGTAATACTTGGTTGTTGGTAAAATAGTTTTAGAGATAACATGTTTACTTGCCAGTTCAGCTTTATTCCATGCTTTAAAGAGCAAGGCTCAGTCTGTAAGCACTGGTCTGCCAGACATGTTTATATATAAAAAATTGGTCTGGAAGGAGAAGGATTAAATTTAAAAGGCACGTGTATCTTTCTAGAAAATGTGGGATATCTTTTTTCTGTATTTTTTTCCTAATACAGCACTTTAAGTACTGAATGTTAGAGACTTCTTTCTTATATACAGTTTCAGAAATACTAAAAGCTCTGTGATCATGTTTTGCACTTCTGAGAGTTTTAACTGTGCTAAATAGGAATATGGTCTGTTACTTTACATTCGGTATGAATCATTATTGTAGCTGTTCATAGTTAAATTTGTTACTTTTTATCGTACAAGAAGCATCCTTTTCAGTGTTGTAATTTCATTTTGAGAGTGAATGTTATAAGACGGTGAAGCTTTCAACTTCCATTTTACTTCGGTAAACAATTATGCCTTGGTTGTTTGTGGGGTTTTTTAATGTGTTTTGTTTTTATTGGTTGGCTGGATTTCTTTCCATTATTAACTCTACTATTGAAACCCAAATCTAAAACCTTGTTAGCCTTTGTGATGTTATAATATATTATTTACAATGTATGGCAAAGCTGTGTAGTCTTTCTGTTCAGTCTTTCTGAGTCTCTTACTTACGCAGTGGTTTAAATACCCAGAGAGGACTGTTTATGGTATTTAATGGATGAAATTGCAAAATGCAGAAAATTAGTAGTTACACTGAATTACTTGCCTTTTGTAGAAGTATTAATCTAATAGTTTTGCATGAAAGTAGCACTAAATAGTAGGAATTCACTTTGTAATTCTTTTCTCTTATAGTGAAGAGGTCTGTATTTTGTCCGCGTCTGGCACAGCAGCTGTACTGAACCCTAGGTTTCTTCAGGATGGCACCATGGAAGGCTGTTTGGAACAAAGGTTGTCATGGCAGCCTGGCTTCTTTTCCATAGGGTCAGAGAAGGGAGAGGTTGATTTTTTTCCTCAGAGCCAAGATAGTTCTTCTCTATTAGGGTAGGTTACAGTGTTACAGTGCAGGATGCGGGACCAACCACTTTACTGCTTTTCACTAACAACAACAACAACAGAAGTAATGGAACTCTGCACCAAATTAGATATTCTGTTTTTATTTCTAACAGTCTGAATAAGGTAACACGTTTGACTACTAACCACAGATCATAACTCAAGTTGTTTGGTTTTTTTTTCTTCCTTTGCCACTCTTCAGGTATCTTTCTCAACTTTCTATCACACTGTAAAAAATGACAGATGTATGATAAATTGCATAAGCCGAATGCTGCTATGGCTGTAATGTTTATATATGCTCTCTGTATAGTATTGAAGAGCTGTATGGGAGATAAAATAGCTTGGTTGTAAAACAGATGTGCTGCCAGATTCTTACAAAAGGTGTATATTTCAGTTGAAGGTTATGAACCAAATCATGAAACTGAAGGGAAAAAATTATGTTTCCCTTTGTTTCTGCTCTTGCAAGTAAAATTTGAAGAATGAATATTGACTAACAGTTATTTTTTAAAAGATTAATGCATATTGGTAACTTATGTGTTCATCAGGATAGTCATCAAATATTCCAAGTGATTATTGTAGTCATAAGTGAGGCTATTTATTACACCCTAGCACTTGGATTACTGTTTCCTTAATAACCTTGCCAACACAGTATTATTTATTATTTTATTTTGTTACCAGGAGGCCATCATCATCTTGTGTAGATAGACTTTTGGAAACTGTAGCCAGAAGAAAAATATTTGTTTCTGTATTTACAGAATGGAGAGAAAGAAATGTCATATAATAGGAAGAAAATAGCATTTATCAAAAAATATATTTCTGTGGTACTAGAAGTCTTGGCATAGGTTATCAGAAATGTCAAAGGAAGGTAAAGGAACTCAGTGGACAAAACAAATTTTTCTCAGTCAGCGATAACTGATGTACCACATCTGTCAGATTTGCTTAAGCATTTATTCAAAACTCATTGAGAAAAATTGTTTATGTGAAACAGCAGATTTGTGGTGATGCCGTTAGCCTGTGCTTTCCTTGTTTGATTTGCTACAGTTCTCATTCCTGGGGCCAAGTGTTCTATGTGAATAACAAGTTTTACCTAATACCTTATCGTAGGAAATAATCTTGCTGTTCTTTTTACAATGTTAATATATATTTGTGCTGCTTCTCAGTAGGATGGTTGGTTTGTTGTTTATGTTCTACTCATTAGGGTTGTGTAGCTTTTGGACACAGTCCATTTAAGAGACTTTTCATTGTGTTTGGTACAGCAAAGTCTCTGTAGAGCTGTTGTACCATGGACTACACATAGAAATCACAGTGCCTGAAGACAGCTCAGTAATGTTTAACACTTACATAAATTGTCATTGTATGTACTTTTTTAGATCTCTGCATAACAAGTGTCAATGCATGTTTTAATCATAGCATTTTAGCTAGTAGTGTGCAGCCTAATTTTCAAATTCATTAAAATGCCATACTTGTATAATTAAGCAGAGTATAGCTGCAGTGTATGATTTTAAGTAAGTACCTGTAGGTGTTATACACATTTGCATATTGATCATTGTTAATAAGAAGCAGATATTTTAAGTACATTCTCCATAATGTATTTTTAGGCTTGAAGAAGCTTCACCACCAGGTTGTGGATTTTGCCATATACCATATGATGAATTGAACATGCCATTCCCTGCTCACCTCACTTACTGCTACAACTGCAGGAAGCAAAAGGTTCCTGATGTCCTCTTTACCACAATTGATCTTCCTGTAGAGGCAATAGTTATTGGGAAAGGATGTCTTATCCAAGCCAGGTATCTATCCAGATGCTTTCTTAGTAAAGTTTTGGAGATCTTTCAAAAAATTCCTCTTGCTAAAATCCAGTATGTCATCAAGACTGAATTTTTGTGGAATTTGTAGAGTTAAGGACAGTGTATAGGTTGTAGGAGGACAGCCTTCTACCCCTGCGTTCTGTGTCACGTCCCTTGATGGACTTGTAACTTATTCATGTTGATGGACATTTGGTAAATGTTCTACTTTTTTTTTTTTTTTTTCTTTAATGCCTGTGAGAATTGCTGAGTTTTGTCTGCCAGGCTATAAGAGTTTTTGTGCTTTCACTTGCTGTTTGGTACTGCTAGCAATGTCAGATACAGCTACATACTCAACTGTTTAAGTCAGTTGTGTTAATTCTGTGCTCATTACCATAACTGAACATCATCTCTGTAGAATTGTTGGGTGTGTCCAGTTTATGCTGAGGCCTTTGAATTTTAATTTGGAAAAGGGAGTAAAGTGATTTACAGTGAGAAAGGAGGAAGAGTTAGCTATGTACAGTCTGTATAGGTGTCCAACTACTACTGGTTGAATGGCTGGGATGAGAGGGTAGGGGTTTATGATTCATAACCTACCTGGGTGGCAATGACAAGTATAATAGAGTCTCCAATGAGACGTGTTACGTTGAACGTTTTAATGATGTGGAGGGGCTGGTAGACTGCATTCTCTTCAGGTTTGCCAGTTAGACTGCAATGAATGGACCAGACAATACAATACTTGTCCAGTCTTGACCTCTGGGGGTTTAGACAGGCATCAGAAAAGTTAGAGCCTAAGTATACTGGAGGGCCACCAAGGGAGTAAGGAGCACTGGTCTTATGAAGAGACGCTGTGGGTGCTGGGCTTGTTCAGTCTAGAGGGAGGAAGGATTCAGGGGTAACCTGATAGCAGCCTGCTGGTACCTATAAAAGGAGGTTATGGAGCATCTATTGCCAGGGTCTTCATGCTGCTGCTCAGTGGGAGAGTGAGAGGCAAAATGGGCAAGAGAGGTTCAGAGTAGATATAAGGAAAAACTACTTACCCATGAGGTAACTACTTACCGTGTGGTGGGGCAAGTTGCCTTGAAGGTTGTGCAGTCTCCATCTTTGTGGAGTTTTCTAGACCTGCCTGGATAAAGCTCTGAGCATATCCTGGTCTGAGCTCAGCGTTGGCCCTGCTTTGTCTGTATAGGAGGTTGGACCAGAGACCTCTTGAAGTCCCTTCTCACCTGAGGTTTTTTTAATGATGCTATGATTATAATTCTCTGACTTCTGCTAGAGCAGAATTACTGGAGCTACTCTATAGAGATGTGCTCTGCCATGTTACCTGCCATATTAGTAAACTTCTGTGATGGAAATTGACTCTTGGTGTCACACAGTAGTCCCTGATCTCTCTGGAACGTTTGCGGATGTCCCACTTTCCTCTAGAATGATTCTTCAAACATTCCCTCCCGCCCCCCAAATGAAGAAAAAAGATGACCTTAAGCTATAGTTAAGAAGTTCACCTCAAAGTGTTTCTATAATTGTAATTAATATGAGTATACAGTTTCCTATTGAAAATAACTTACTGAGACTCAATGCCTGAGCATGCTTTGATCTTCCAGACAACAATTTATTTTTTATGTGATTTTAAGATACATTAAAAGAAACTGATTGTATTAAGCTATATACAGTGAGGGGAAAAAAATAAACAAAATACCCCGTGATCCCTTCCAGTCTTCAAACTGGAACATTAAAACCGTTTATCTGCTGATGTCATGGGCTGTTTTCCATTGCCAGGTTATGCCGTCTAAAGAAGAAAGCTCAAGCTGAAGCGAATGCCACGTCTATCAGTAATCTCTTGCCATTTATGGAATATGAAGTACACACCCAACTGATGAATAAACTGAAGCTGAGAGGAATGAATGCTCTATTTGGGCTGAGAATTCAGATCACTGTGGGTGAAAATATGCTGATGGGGCTGGCAGTAAGTACGGTTTTAATCCTGAGATTCTTTTGCTTTCTTACAGTATTTTTTTCAAGGCATGAAGATGTCAAGGTGTTGTGGAATTCGGAGTACCTATACTAAAATGTCATTTAAGAGTAAATGAAGTGATGGAAAAGAATGAGGTGTCTAATTGTTGACAAATCAGGACAGACTGTCTTTCAGCACCAGAGAAAGAAGATTCAAATCTCTGGAAACTCTGTTAGAGGATAAGATTATTAGAAAGGGGATGAGAGGAAAAGACATGTTAAGTGGTTTAATGTCATAAATTACAGAAAAGTTATTATGATCTTTAAAGGTTCTGTCAGAGAGATCTCTGTTCCACAAGTTGCATTACAGTTCCATGACAAATAAGGTCCATTAGGTCTCTCAATAAATCTTTCGGTTAGCTGCCAACATAAGGTCCCTTGCCTCTTCTTTGATGGCACAAAAAAGCCCAAAGATAGATGGGAGGTGTCTTACAGTTAGCCAAGAAATGTTAACAACGTTTTCTAACCTCATTCTGTCATGTGGGGTTAGAATAGTGAAGTATGCTGCTTCTTCCTGCATCAGTGTAAGAGGATGCTTGGGTAATACTGACTGTCATGTGTGTTCTGTTGTCTGAACTGATGATCTCTTTTCTGTAAATAGAAATGGGACTGTCACAACCTCAGTGATGCTGTAAATGGTTTGGCTGAGTTTTAAATCTGTGAAACCATCACTTACCGATGCAAAATATACTAGGGCAGAGGTCTTAATTCCTATTTTGTTTGGAACTTTTAGGTAAGTTAAGAGCTCCACCATGGATAAGACCCATGAGGAGAAGAGAGTTTACTGAAAGAATAGTGCTGCTTTTTTTTATTTATGAACAAACAGGAGAGAGATGCCTGTTTTTTTTAATGGGAAGAAATCATGCTTTAATGTATGTGTCACAGTGCTGTCCATTACAGCATAACCATTATGGAAAACTTCATATGAAAATATTACAAGTTCCTGCTTACATAATTGTAATTTTTCTTAATGAATTTTAAAGTCTGCAACAGGGGTGTATCTAGCAGCTTTGCCAACACCTGGTGGTATTCAGATTGCTGGGAAGACTCCAAATGATGGCACCTGTGAGCAGCATATATCTCACATGCAAAAGAAAATAAATGATACGATAGCAAAAAACAAGGAGCTTTATGAGATTAATCCTCCAGTAAGTAAAGGGTTTGTATTCTTAAAAATAAAGCATTTTTGAGTGAAACAGATACACACTGTATCTCTCTGAATTCTTATTGACTGAATCATTCAGAACATAAGTTGGGTTTTTTTTATAGAGATACAGATTCTTCTCACTTTTTTAGGGGGGGGAATGTACTGGAATTTCCAGTCTTTTTAATCCACGTATCCCAATAAGTTTGTACTTACTTAGATTTATTTTTCAGTAATATTAGTTTCAGGGTGTTCTCATTCTTAGAAATGTTAATAAATTGCTTATAATTGAAATGGTTTGTAAACTATATAAAACAACTTTATATTTTTTTCTAGGAGCTACCTGAAGAAATCATTGGTTCTCCCATTCCAGAGCCAAGACAACGTTCAAGGTTATTAAGGTCTCAATCAGAAAGCTCTGATGAAGTTACAGAGCTAGACCTCTCACATGGGAAGAAGGATGCTTTTGTCTTGGAGGTGAATAATGTTTCCAGAACTCATTTTCATACTTGTTTTTCCACCCTGAAATCTGTATTGAAAAAAAACAAACCAACGATAAAAACTTTTCTTACAAATTTTCAAAGGCAACTCTTAAATTGTATATAATTTTTTATGTTTTCATTAAGTGGAAAGTTCTTAAGTATTGGATTTTGCACTGTCTTTCTCTTATTCTTTTTGTTTATGACATGGTTATATTCCACCTAGAAACAGTATTTGAAAAAAGATTTCCCTGCTGCTCATGAACATGTAGCAATATCTAGAATAATAACTAAGAACTGGTAGGAAATGCCACTCTGCAACAGTTATGACTAATCCAAAACTTAAATAAATTTTCATAAACATTGACGTTCTGTATTGTCACACTTCAGATATAGCAAAGAAAAAAGCTTGTATAGTCTTCCTGATTCCAAGCTCTTATTGCTACAGTTGGATATTCAACGTTATGAGTTTCCAGAACTGATATTATTCCAGGCACTCAGAAAACCACGTGTCAATACAGCACAGAAAAGACAACTTTTCTGAATTTCAGCTCTTGCTTTTCTGAGTTCAAGAATTTAAAACATCAAAGACTATGTCCCAATTCTTTCTACAACTATAACTATAAACAAGAACATCACCTATAGGTAAACCCCCCTCCCCAGACTTCTTTTACCTCTCTATTCACTAAAATTCAGAGATGTTATTTTAACATTGTAGAGCTTTGAAAGAGTGAAGTACTGAAGAAGGCTACAATTTTTATCATCTTCTTGTAGACAAAGGTATTACAAATAACTGTACTAGAAAAAGAAAATAATTGAATTAAGTTACAGCCTGTAATTGCAGCCTAAATTACATTCACTACATTAATTTTTGTTAATCTTCACAAATCACAGTCTTCATAGAAAATAAACTGGAAGAAGGGTTGTAGGTAGGGAGAATGAGAGTGCTGTAACAACAGTTCATTTAAAAACAGAGGTAAGAGTAGAAAAAATAGCAGGTGAGGAGAGGTTATAATAACAGGTTGGGGCAAGTATAATAAATTGAGGTTGGTTGGTGCTTCTGCATTTTGAGTAAATTTTGTTCTCCAGTGCGTTACTAGGATCAAAGTAAATAAAGTGAAGGGTCCCTAAAAGTAACTTTGATACTAATTAACTCTCACATTAAAAGGAAATGAGCACAGTTTTCATCAAGTATTTTTTGCTTCTGACCTTAATGGGTTTTTGTTTTAATACCATTTGTGTAGACTGGCAGGAGTGGAATCATAACCTCAAAGTAAAGGCTATGGCAGATGCTCTCTGAGGCACTGTAGTGAAATCACAGAATCACAGGCTGTTTAGGGTTGGAAGGGACCTCAAAGCCCACCCAGTCCCTACCCCCTGCCATGGGCAGAGACACCCTCCACTAGCCCAGGCTGCCCAAAGCCCCACCCAGCCTGGCCTTGAGCACTGCCAGGGAGGGCGCAGCCACAGCTTCTCTGGGCAGCCTGTGCCAGCACCTCACTGACAGCACAGTAAGCAGTGGGAGAGCTAGTCAGAAAGTACTTTGATAAATACACAAAGGCTTAAATGTCTTTGTAAAAAAAAAAAAATGTGTAAGGCATAAAACCCCCCCAAAACACAGAGGGTTGTACTGCAAGAGACCCTTTGAGTGAGTTATGAAGAATACCAGAAACATATTAACCCAGCCTCTGTTTCACTGTGGAAGGTGTCAGATACAAGAGAGAGCAATAACAAAAGGTCAGCGTACTTCTGTCCCCTCGCCTCATAAAGAAGCTTGATATGTTTTAAGCAATTAACTGGTTAAGGATTAAATTTCATTAAAGCAAGCAGAGTTCAGCTCTTTTTTTTTTTTTTTTTTTTTTAATACTTTTGGAGGAGAATTCCTGATATAAATAAGAGAAATCTTTGGAGATTATATGGAGTAGAATTTATTTGGATAGGAAAAACTGGCAATCCCCAAATTTACCTTTTCCTATTTAAATCCTCTGCTGTTCATGCTAAGCAAGGTCTTTAAAGCCTTGGAAATGTTTTTATGTGTCACTGGAATAGGCAGAGAATGATTACATCACTATAATTACAGACCTTGCGAGAGCTCTAGTAGCCGAAGATCCTTACCTGGAAAAAGTTGTAAGCTGTTGTGTGGAACTTTGCCCAGTATTTTAAATGGTTTTAATTTTTTTTTTAAACAATTCTTTTATCCATTGTAGTTTCAGTGTGTTCATGGACATCGCTTTATTTTTAACACAATATAATTAGGAGAACTCTTTCAAGCATTGTGCAGCCAGGCTGCTAGTTAAAATTCAGAGGGCTAGTTGATGGAATCCTTTTGTAAAATCTCTCTCTCTCGCTTTGTCTCCAAGAGATCTGTATCTGGCAACTAAGTTTTTACATCTTTCAGTGACTTCTGACTGGAACAGCAACAGGATTTTTTTTTAATTTTTCCTTTTACAGATTGATGATACAGATGCAATGGAAGACGTGCATTCTCTACTGACAGATGTTCCACCACCTTCTGGTACAGTTACAAACATATTTTCTAATTTATACTGTAGGCTGCAAAATGACAAAATAGAACCTTTTATTTTAAAAGTTCCAAGAGTAACAGTTTCTTAAGATTTTTTTTTTAGGCTCTGGCTGGTTTCTAGTTTTCAGGGGCAGTGAAAGTAGAAATATGGAGCATAGAATGCTTTTTAAGTATTTGTAGCCATCTAATGTGACATCTTAGTGCTGTGTGTCAGGTATGTTACTTAAAGCCAGCAATTTACCCTTCCCGTACTCTTGTTCAACAAGTGCATTGTATTTGCCTTGCTTTGTGATTGTGCTGTGCTCTCAATTTAAGTCTTTGTGTTCACTGCATTTGTAGACTTTGCTGTTTAAAAAAAAAAAGCAGTCCAAAACGATAGAGAGTTCTTAAATCACCTACAGTGCTTTTATCCAACTCAGTGTTGGTCATTTGCTGAAAAATGCACTGAAGTCAAATACTAGAGCAGTTTCTAATTTCTTCTGTGGTATTTATAGATGTATTTTTAAAAAGTGTTGCAACCCGACAACTTAGAACTGGTTATAGTGAGTAATTAAAAATCATGGGACTTTAAATCAATGGTTTTTTTACTTCACACTACAAGTAGAAGTGTTTGGGCTACATTGCTGGCAGTAGAACTTTGTGAGATGTCCATTTAGTTGTCTGCATTTAAAAGTTATTTAAGAACCTGACATAGGGGGAAGTGTACCGACTCACTCCATATCTGGTTGCTGATAGGGATTAGTCAGGAATGCATATCACATTGATGTAAGAGGGATGAGAAACACCCCCCTCCCACCCCAGAATAGCATTTTAGGGGTTCATAGTTCAGTAGCATCCTGAAGGAAAGTTACTGTCTTTGTAAACCATAGCCTTGGTCAGGCTTTTCTTTGCACTGAGCTGCATTTTGAGGTTGTGTGTGTCTTCAGTGTTGGCAGAATTTTTCATCAGGATCTGTACCTGTACAGGAGCCAGCTTCTTACACTGTATCTAACACTTCTTCCTTTTTTCTTTATGTTGGGAACACAGTGACTCATTGCTTTGTATCAGTTGCCTTTATGCTATTTGTGGTTGTCTTATGCTCCTCGCTGGATCTCCTTGATCTGGATAAGAGGCTAATGGGCTTGTCCATTATATCGAAGTTGTTCTGTACATTTGGTTGTCCTTGTCCTCCTTCTCTTGTCTTTGTGAGTTTCCCCATCTTTCTTCTGAGCACAGTTATCTGTTCCCTTCTAATAGTATCAGTGTTTATCATTTTGAGTGCCGTTGAGCTCAGTTATCATTGTCAGAGTTATCTATTATTACCAGAAAATCTATTATTCCTTGTTGGTTATCCTGTAAGTCCTGCTGCAGTTGATTGTACTGCCCTTAAAATAAGGCCATCAGCAGTCACCTAGTTTTGTCCTCTCTCACAGATGTTTTATAAAGTGTTTGAAGTATACAACCCTGAGTTACAGATGTCTCTGCTGTGAAAACTGAGCATTTAATTTGACCCTCTCTTTCCAGTCTTACACATTTCATTCAGTGGTACTCAGTTCTACCCTTCAGCCTATTAGTGTCTTAAGACCCTTCACCAAGGACTCTTTATCAGATGCTTTTTGATGTCCAGAGTAGACTATATCAGATAGGTGCTTTTTGTCTAGGTGCTTGTTGACAGCCTGGGAGTAGTACTGTTACTTAGAAAAGCGGTCTCAGCCCTTCTGCAGTGTCTTGTTTTTTCCATCTGCCCATGAACTCCATTTTCTGGAATAGCTTCTATGGGGCAGCAATACAGATGTCTGTAAAAGGCAAATTAGTAGTCACCAAAAGCACCTCACTACCTGAAGTTTAATGAAACTCTCCTCTGGTAGAGGGGTAATTTTAAGTTAGAGTTCAGTGCTGATTAGTCAGCTATTTAATCTTTTGTTTTTCCTGCTGTTTATATGAATCCTTATTTGTTCAATATTTGTTAAGGACACGTTCCCTGGTGGAAAATAAACAAGGTTTTACACTGTTATGAAGGCTCCTCTGCCATGGTGAACATTTGATGTTAAAAAACCCAAACAACAACAAAGCTTCCCACTATTGTGTTACTGTTTCTGCATACTCTATCACACTTGACCCTCAAACAAGATTTCTGCTTTTGATGTTCTGAAAGAAAATTATTAGTATTTACACCTTCTCCAAGCTTCTACTTTAGAAGTAGATTTCTTCTTTAGCTTGTTCTGTGTTTACATAGGCCCTACTCAGTTTTGGTGCTCGTTTAATATATCTTTATTTTTTCAAGATTGCCTACTTGTTGTTTATAACTTTCCTTACTCTGCGGTTTTAGTCGTCATACTTTTGTGTGTCTGTGTGTGTCTTCAAGTCTTGGTAGGTGCTGCGTGTTTGCCCTCAGTCTCTGGGTGTAGTATCCTTTAAAGCATCTACCTGAATGCTTCTCCCTGCTCCGAACCCAGTAGCTGGGGGGTCCCTTGTTCTGTGGGTTCCACCAGGAGCAGCTCTAGGAAGCTGTGAAGGAGTGTGTCTCACCAAATTAGCCTTGGCATCGCATCGTGCACGTTAGCCAGGCTCCGTGGGGAGCAGGTGTTGGTGCTGTGTTTCATGCCACTGCAGCCCCTCTCGTGTTCCTCAGCACAGTGATACTTCCGGCCTTGCTTTTTGGCAGCTGAAGGAAATACTCAGAATTCTGTAGTAAGCTAGTGTTTTGGAAGTGGTGAGTTCCTTCTTGCCTATCTATTTTTTTTCACTGCAGTCTGAATAACAGAAAGTGTGTGTTTGTTCTGTGTGTTACATTGTACTCTTCAGATGCTGTGTACATTTTTTGAACCTTGATCTCGTATTTATGGTATGTTATTCAACATTCAAAAACACAAGGGAAAATATTTGCAAAACAAAGTAAGGTCATGTATGTTTCAAATATAAAAATACTTTTAAAGAGTCTGCAACATAAATTTCCTTAAATATTTTCTTTACAGGTTTTTACAGTTGCAACACAGAAATTATGCCTGGTATAAATAACTGGACACCAGAAATTCAAGTAAGGTTATTCAAAGAAAATGAGAACATTTTCTGAATTGTGTTGAAATACACTGTAGTAATTTAAATACGTAATAGAGATCAATAATTTTGAAAGATAAATTAAAAGGATACTCTTGAGTTAAAAGTAGTATTTTGGTAAGGAAAATGTGGTGTGAAAACCTGTTTATTTGTGGGTTTTTTCAGTGCTGTTAATGTATTGGGCAGCCTGGTACAAAAAGAGAGAAATTAGAAAGTAGAGTAAATATCAACTTCAGAGTTTGGGACACATTTTAAGAGCTCATAAATGCAGCAACTTGTTCACTGTGCTACTTAGACTTACAGACTGGTTTGGGTTGGAAGGGACCTCAAAGCCCACTCAGTTCCAACCCCCTGCCATGGGCAGGGACACTCTCCACTAGCCCAGGCTGCCCAAAGCCCCATCCAGCCTGGCCTTGAGCACTGCCAGGGAGGGGCAGCCACAGCTTCTCTGGGCAGCCTGTGCCAGCACCTCACCATTCACAAAGGGAAGAACTTTTTTGTCTTGTATCTAATCTAAATCTGCCCTCTTGTAGTTTTAAACCCCTTATCCTATCACTATGTGCCTCTGTAAACAGTCCCTCTCTAGCTCAGTTTGAGATACTGAATATGATAACAATAGGTGAAGTTAATTAAGAATTAGATTAAGCAATTACAGTGAATAGAGAAATGTTTCATTTATAATTAAGTTTAAACATTTTGGTCATGTTTGTACAACACTATTCAGTCTCACAGATCTGTGCTAACTCTAAGTGAGCTTTTACACCTAATTGGCACCGTGCAAGACTGCTTTGCAGAGGCACAGCTCGGCCCTGAAAACAATATGACTGCACCAGCAGCATAATCTCAGGCTAATGGGATTGCCTGTATCTATATATGATACTCCATTATTGCACACAATTTGCATACAATTTTTAACAGCAGTTAACAAAATATGTAGCAGGTAGAATGATTTCTTTATGAAGCAAGTAAAAAAAAAAAAATTGTATTTAATACCTTGCTTAATCTCATTTCATGTATACATATACCTTAGTTCATGGAGAATTTGCCTCTTGTAAAATTCCACGAGCAATAAGCACTTCACTCACTGTTACTACAGTTTTTTCCTTTTCTTTCCACCCCACCCTCCCACCCCTCCCATATTATTTGCTTGCTCTATGGATTTGGTTTGTTTTTAGTATAACATAGAGGCTATATATTTGGGAAAGAAATAAGTGTGTCTGTTTCTAATTCAGATGTTCACAGCAGTAAGAGTGTCCAGATTAAGCAACGTTAACCTAACAAATCAAACACTTAATAAGAACTTTAATGATCTCTGTGAGAATCTGTTGAAGGTAAGGATCTTATTTCAAACCTTTTTTGAATTGTTCAAATGGAACCAAAGTAAAATCAGGCTACACTGAAAATAACTTTTTCTTCATAATTACTTTTCAGAATTAGACTACGAAGTGCCTGTAGTTAGTTCCTAAGATGCTCCAAAGATAGATTCAGCCTTCTTAGGATATTAATGATTTCCAAAGCTTTTTAAATCTGAATGAGTCCTTTGATTGGTAGCACACTATAGAAAGAGAAATATAAAGACTGCTACATAGTAGATTGCAACCTATACTGACTTTCCACACCTGTAATTCTTCAACAAAATGTTAAGGAGTTAGATAATTTCTGCTATGACAAGAGTCTTGACCTTTAATTTCTCTGAAATAAACCATACTTCTTTTTATAGTAACACAAATAATATCTTGTCTTCAACAGAGTTTGTATTTTAAATTACGATCTATGGTTCCCTGCTGCCTTTGTCACGTAAATTTTACAGTTGCTCTACCAGAGGATGAATTAGTTCAGGTAAGTAACCTGCTTTTGACTTTGGACATGTAGGCGTGCCAGTTTTGGCCTTTAACTAACATTTGCTGCTCAGAGCAAGCTAGGCTGCAATTTGATTTACTGGTATTTCTGATGAATTCTGAAGTAAAACTTGAGGTCGTTACATAGTGAAGAGAAAAGATGACACTGAGTTCGCTCATTTTGAGAATCGTACTACACGGCATTTCATGAGCACAATGCATCTTAATACTTTGTATCTTTTTTAGTTAGGAAACAAACAGCCCCTACCACATATGCAACAAGAATATGGCTCACTAGTTTCTAAGTATGCTGTTGTTACAATGGTCTAATAATCTTCTTGCCATTTCAAGATGACGCAATATATGTAATTATTTTTACAGAAAAATGTTTTCTTCAGAAATATAACCTCATTCTTATGCACAATTAAATAAATATCTCTCTCTCTTTTTTACAAACACAACAATAATGAGTTTTTATGGTTCTTTTCTATGTTAGTTCACCATAAAGAAGGAAAGAACTGATGAACAGAATCATAAACATGGGAAAAGCACTGTCAGGCATATGACCTAACAGTGGACCTTAGCACTATGTTTTATGCTCTGATGTGAAGGGGTTTTAATGTGTGTACTTAGATTGATTCCCCTCCACATGCACCCCTTTTATTTTTCTATAGAAAAGCTGGCCTGTTGGCAAAATTATTTTTGCAGATTGCACAAGAGATTAATTTACTTAATATGTCATATATTTCTGATTTGCAGATTGCAGTCACAGCTGTTGCAATTACATTTGACAAAAACCAAGCATTACAAGCCAACAAAGCCCCTGCAGAAAAATCACAGCAAAGAGGTAAATGTTGCATGGCATGTAAAAATAAGAGATAATATTTGTCCTTCTTTTTTTTCCCCCTTGGTACCTAATGAATTTACATTTAAATTTCAGTTACATTTAGAAGTTTTTATGTGGAATTTCTGTAAATAAATTAAGTCATAATGTAAGAGGTTTTTTAATGTTCATATATGTGACCTCCAGCAGGATGACTTAATTATCAAGTATTAGATATTTGCTCGCATAAAATCAACAAATTTACAGTAACCTGAAAAAAATTGCTTGTATTTCCTTATTCTGTGCCCCATCTTTCTTTTTAGTCTAACAGATGACGACATTTCCATTCTATTTTGAAACGTGGTGCAAATCGTTAGAGAATTCTTGTTCTTCTCAGTAGCAAATTTTGTCCTTTAAGAAGGCAGAAAAGAAATTATTCATAATACTTAAAAAAAAAAAAAAAAAAAAAAGAAAAATAATCCAAAACCCCCTTAAGTAGGTCAGTAATGTTTTTGGAGATCAGTGAAGCATATAGCATTATGGAGACTACTGCAATCTGCATGTGTCATCTTGCTAACGAAGCACCGTCTTAGGCTAGAAGTGCGTGTGTGCAATCTGGGCATGGGAATTTAGGCAGAGCTTTGAAAACACTCTGTGCTCAAGAATGGAATTGGGTAGTAGAACCAAGCCACGTGTTTCTAAAGCATTAGTTATACCCAACTTAAATGACATTACCTTTTACTGTACCTCATCTAACTGTAGACTCAAATCTGAAATACATGAGTTGACTTAAAATCTTTCTTGAAAATACTGAATCAAATCCTGTTCAGTGGAACACAGGTTCTGCACGGTTTTACAGCTGGACTTATGGTCAGACACCTGAGTGTTCATACAGAACTTCATCACTGTGTGCATATGCTGAAAAGATCTGCTCTGGTTAGGCCTTTCTAAACTGAATCTGCAATATGTAGTATTACTGGCAAATTTTGGGTTTTGGTGTTAATTATCAATTGGGTGTGTTTTCTTTGTTGAAGCATCTACAGACAATGAAGAACAGCTACAGTTTCCATTGGAGCTTTGCTCTGATCCACTTGCTTCTCAACCATTCTCACCAGCTAAAGGTCAGTTAAATGGAAGAATGCTGACTACAGGTTTTTTCCTGAATTTAAGTCCTGCCCTTTTTAATGCTACTGCAACAAAAAATAGCTGTGCTTTCACATGCTTTAAATATTCTTTTCTACCTAAGCATAATGGGTACATCCACTCCATAAGTCAGTCTTTTTGAGTCAGGTAAAATTGCTCAGTTTATATTCTGTTGTAGATTTCCTGTAGTTCTTCTATCTTTGTATTCCTCGTATCGAAAATGCTACAAATCACTGGGTGTTTGGTGTCGTTTGACTTGAAGAATTATAAATTACTTGATAATTAGGCTTGCCTCATACTGCTTTGCCTCTGTAAAAGGCCTATATATAATAGCTTGGTGTATTGTTAGCCTCAAATAATTAATCTTCTAGTTTTCATCTTGGGAAATGCTTTATCAAGCAAATACTGGTTGTTCAGCTGAGAAAAATGGCGTGCTTTTTCTTTTTATTTTAGTGAAAGGAGCCTAAACTTGCATAATAAACAATTTGTACAGTGCTGCACTTTATATCTGTTACACAGCTATTTTATTTAACCCGAGATAGAGCTGCTTTTCAAGAACAGCTGGCACAATTCTCCTGTGACTGCATTAAAAATTAAGCCATCGTTCCTTGAAATCAGTTGTTGCTTACTTTCTCCTCCTTTTGTTGGATGATCTGCCCACCAAAATGGCTAGTGATAAGAAATCAGGAAATGTATTATCTCTGAGTTACTGTAAATGTTCTTTTACTAAAACATTGGAGCTCCCCTTTGCCCGTTATGTACACATTTGTGTGAAGGAGAGTGCCTGTACTTTCAGAGGCCAGTATTCTTACTGCTCTTTTATTTTACTGTAATTTTTTTTTAATTGGTCACATTAAGGTACTGATAACCTCTCATTTTCAAAAAGAGGAGCTATCCAAAAATTTCTGACTGGTGTCTTTTTCACTGTTACTAGACTGCTACTTGTATAATGGGCACTGACCGGTAGAGGGCAGCCTGTTCACATGTATCGGTTCTCATGCTCCTGACGTTCCATTATGCACTGTACATCTTTTAGAGGCTTTCAGCTAGATAATTGCTTCATCTGTCATTTCATCTCCCGTAGACTGGAGGTTTCCTTGTAGTTAAATTTACTTAGCAGCTTATTTCATGTATTTATGACTTTTTTAACATACTTTTATGTAAGATTGTGACTTAATCTGTATACAGCTTTATGCAGTAGTGAACTTTAGTAGTGATCATATTATGATTTGCATGAAAGATGTAGTAAACTATTTATACCAATTTATTATGTGCTGTCAAAGTAGCTAGTTACGTATAGAAGATTTTTTTCTCATTTTACTTGAAAAAACATTTTTTTATAAGAGAAAAGCTGTTATCCTGTACCACATGACTCTGCTCATATATTATGTGAATGGAATTAATTTTGTCTTCTTAGAAGCCCTGGAGGGTGCAAGTTCACACACAGGTATCCCCACTGTGCCCAGAGGTGAGTTTACTTTCTTTAGCCTTATGCCAGAACAGAATGAGCATTCTTGGGGTATTGGTATACTCTTTTTGGATGTGTCTTAATCCAGGAAGTGTTTACTAGTTAACTGAGAATGCATGCTCTGGTGTGGCTTAATGATATCTTAATATCTTAATGTGTTTTTTAATTAAAAAGACTCAGATTTGTTAATAGTAACAGTCTCTGTCAGATATATTGATGCCACTTTATCTGACAGACAATTAGTTCCCTGAGAGAGAGCTTTTTTGCTTGTCTTAATTTGAAGTTAGCATGTCTTCCTTCCGTTTCTTCAGGTGAATGAAGAAATGGAGTTTGCAAATATTTTATTTTTTAAAGATATGCAAACACCCCTGCAACTAATACCAAAAGTCATAGCAGAAAC
This sequence comes from Porphyrio hochstetteri, assembly GCA_020800305.1. Lineage (NCBI taxonomy): Eukaryota > Metazoa > Chordata > Aves > Gruiformes > Rallidae > Porphyrio > Porphyrio hochstetteri. The sequence goes on along the minus strand of CM036905.1, from coordinate 78,488,049 downwards.
AACTCTACTTCTCATTGTAATGGTAGTGGGGGAGGAGGGTGTTGGAGTTGGGGTGCTGGGGGAAGGAGGGAACAGTGTTTTGTGTTTAAAACTGAGGTGTTTCAGCTTGTGACTCTTACCCTCATCACCGAAGCCTTTTTTTTTTTTCTTTCCAGTTTGTAGGTTAGACGTTGCTAAAGACAAGTCAGGGAATTTAAATCATGGCCAGCAGCCATTTGTAAGGAGAAGAATAGCCATGAAAATTAAATTAAACAAGGCTTAAATAAACCTTAAGAAGCCGGCACTTAATACCTAAAATGAGAGTTTAAAAAAAAAAATAATAATCTAGCATAAGTCGTTAATGACTGTATTTGCATGTTTTTTCAGTGCTGAAGTCCCAGTCAGGCAGTTGGTTCAGAGCTGGGACATCACCAGAAATCGGTACACTGGTTTGGACTTGTCCAAACCTACGCTGTAACTTCTCCTCTAAACAGACCTGGAAAGGGATGCTTGTTCTCTCTCAGACACAGATAATTGCTTCCTCAAAAGGAGCATTGAGATGAGCAAGAGACATCATCCATATATTTTTTTCTTTGTTTTTTTCTTTTGTTTTTCTGTCTGTGTTTTCAGCAACGTCAATTGATTACAGTTCCTTTGCAGACAGATGCAACAGCTGGATAGAGCTCATTAAACTGAAAGCTCAGACCATAAGGCGCGGATCAATTAAGACAAGTAGGCGGCTGTTTCTACCACGTTATGATAATCTGAGACATATCTCTGATTTCCCAGTGGTGAATAGTGGAGTTTCCTGCCCAGCAGTAGTACTGCAGATCACATGTAGAATGAATACCTGAGTGTGAAAACTGCTGACATTGTTAATGCCTTTGTGAGCTACTGTAGGGTGTATGAACCAGTACAAAGCAAAAGTACAGTATTTCTTCTGTTCGCTTAGTAAAAAAATTAGTTATCAATAAATGTGTACGCCTACTAATTGTATAACATACACTGCATGGATGTAGGTGTATGTATGATCTTGGAAAATTTTTGGTGAGAAACAGGAAGCAATCACCAAGGTGACAGTCAAGGCAATGGTCACTAAATTAGCAAGTGGTGAGTGATTTTTTTTCAGTAGTTCTTTGGCCACAGGTCTGACTATCTTGCTTTAATTAGCAGAGATTAATATCTGTTGTAATGGAAAATGCTGCACTGGGGAAACACAACAACTTTCACACTTCCTATAATTTGTTCCTCCAGCAGAATACATATTTCAAAATGTTGGCACTTTTTTCTTTACCTTCACTTTATAACTGATTGTTGTATGTGCAGCTACTCGCCTCAATGTTTTCCTTTTGCAGGAATGCCACTCTTCCAAATAAATTCCATTTCAGCTTCTTGTCTCCTTTTGCATGCGTTGCATGATAATTTCCTTTCTCACATGATATGGCTGAGCATCACAGGCAGCTGAATGTTGTCAGCAAGCTATTTGGAAACCATAAAGAAGAGTTTTTGTGTTTTGAGAAACTGGGATTGAGCTGGCTCGATTGTTACTTTGCCTTCTTTCTCCCCATCTCTCCAGCTGCTTCCCTGGATAAAACCAGTCCGTTGGCGGAGGGATACTTGCGGCACCGCTCTGTTCCATCGTGCGCCAATTCTACCGTCTCGGTTGTGAAGATGACACCCCTTTCTTTTCTGCCTGGGGCAAAAATAACCAAGTATCTCGGGATAATCAACATGTTTTTTATACGAGAAACCACCTCTCTGCGTGAGGTGAGCCGTGTATCAGGCATTAGCGCTTTTTGTGAGTTGTAATGATATAAAAGGTAAATATCTGAAGTGGTTTGAGATTGAGGCATGACACAGGATGGGAGTAGATTCCCCCTCTGTCCCAGTCACTTCAGAGTAGGTGCTGAACAGGGGGAGTAAGTCACATCAGACCCCTCTTGTCACAGAGCATATAGAGCTGCTTTGTGTTTGACCACGTGGAAGGGGTCACGTAACCATTTCCGGTGTTGATGAATTTGGATATAAGGCTAAAACAATGAGCTCTTAAACAGAACTATTTAGAAACAATAGGTCTTGGACCAGCAATGGTAGATGGGATCATTTAAACCGAAAGAAGATAATCCATTCTTCTCTCATTTGGCAAGCTCAGTAATGAGCTTTCACAGTGTATTTGGATTATAGAGTTCTTTGGTTAATATGATGCTTCCCATATCATACATAACTATTATGCTGAATTTTAATATTGCATTCTGTACCTTCCCAGTAAGATAGCTCTGTGTGATACATGTTAAAAAGCGTGTTGTAGAGTATGTATAACCATGCAAGCAGCTTAGAGGGCGTAGTTATTGTAGAGAATGGTCTCCAGCCTGGATGTGGACAACATGCACTCCTGGTGACCGTGCAGCAATCCAAGACACGTTTCTTACCGTTTTCATGTCCTGGGAAGTAGCTCCATCCTGCTACAGTTTCTGGCCACCAGTTAAGCATTGTCTACAGAAAAATACCTAGCAGCATTTGTGTTTGTATTAGTCTGTATTTTGCTTACAGTACATCAGAATATTGATGCCCTGTGAACACTTTACTAAGCTGAAGTATCTACCAGACACTGTGCTTCAAAAATGGATCATTTTAAGTCGAATTTCTCCATTTGTCTTTGGTTTTGCTGTTTCCTGGTGGACACTTTTGTTATCTGTTGTCATCAAATTTGTATTAGCTTTGTAGTAGCCCTGTCAGTTACTGTGACTGTTAAAACACTTGGACATAATCAGAATTTCACAAGGAATGACAGACTTCTATTTTTGTTTTCTGGCTGCAGTTGACTTCATTCAAGCTTTATGCTTGGACTGGTGAAATTATACTTGCCCTTTTGTTTGTTAATTTTCATCCAAGTTATGTTTTCTGATGCCTTGATGCATTTTTTCAGGGTAGACTGTACTTTTTGCACTAGCTATGAAGGTAGTCAGTATTTGTTGAAGTTCAGTTTACCTAGCTGCTCTTCTGTCTGCCTCTTTCTTTTTCTCCAGTGGGGCACACACACACGTGGGAAGTCTGGTGGTCTTACCTTCCACTTCAGTTTTGAAATGTTGTAGGTACATTGCACTGATAGTGAGCTCTGCTTCATTAGTTTCTATTCCTCATTTTTTTCTGTGGATTTTTATGGGTTTGGTTGGTTGCCTGTTTTTTGGGTTTTTACCCCCAGTATAGGTTCTCACATTCATAAGGATTGTCTAGGAAAAAAACCCCAAACCTGATTGAATGTTTTCCTTCCTTCTTTCACAGCAGTTTAAATTACACAGCTTGGCACTAAAGAAGTGAAAATTTCCCCCAAGCACCGTCCAGTCAAAACACTTAACAACATTGGATAGCTAGAAGTTCTTCTGGGCTTCAAGGGGGAAAAAAAACCCCTTGAATAGCTTGCTTCTCAAGTGTCTGCTCTGTCCTTTGCTTGCTTTGTATTTTGAGGGATGATTTCCCTACTGACTGTTGAGAGCTGGTGACAGTCATTAGCATACATGAAGTCGCAGTGACCAAAGGTAACAGCCACGCCTTACCAGTAATTTCCAATAGGTCTAAATCTCTTTTCATCCTCAGTAGAAATTACCCTTTATCTGCTTCCCACGTTTGAAAAGAATGGGCAGTATCCTTCCTGATGAAACAAAACCTCGTTATTCAGTTGTCAGTGGAATATTGCAAGTAGAGGTAGGAATGCCTGAAAAGCATGGGAATGTGTAACATACTGACTGCAGAGAGTGCCAGTCACAGATTAATACCCTGCTTGTGATTCCTCTCCTCAGACAGTGAGTTGTGCTGGTCTGACTTTTAACTGTGACCTACCAAACAGCGACCAGCTCTTAAGTTCTGTGCAGTATACCATTTAGTTTTCACTGAAATATTCAGTTAATAAAAACGTTAGAGCAGGATTCAGCAACTTGTAGCAATACCTAACCTAAAATGCTTTTGGTTTATTTTGTTTTCCCCATTTTAGGAGGGTGGAGTCAGTGGTTTTCTCCATGCATTTATTGCTGAAGTGTTTGCGATGGTGAGAGCTCACGTTGCAGCTTTAGGGGGGAACGCTGTCGTCTCGTACATAATGAAGCAGTGTGTTTTTATGGAGAATCCAAACAAAAATCAGGTAAATCACTATATGAAATAACAGTGCAACACAAATGTATGTTTTATATGTTTAAAAAACAAAACCACTGCAGAGTCACATCTGCGTAACGCTTCTGGATCGCTCATCATCATGCCTATGTAAAGAAGCCAGGAGCATTTTTTAACTCTTTAGCTAGCACAAAATTACAATTGTGCTTCATAAATACCCAGATGGGTGACAGTACTGAGTTCACTAGAATGGCATAACCTGTGGCTTTTCTGATGCTGCAGCAGTAGGGCTTTCATCCTTTTTATGTGGAGTGGTGATTGTAAAAACCCTACATCTTGTATGTAAAGGGGCAAAACTTTATTAGTAAAGGTGACAACTGAATATGGTTGTTCTGGTACATGAAATATGTTCAGAACACTTGTGAAAGGAAGTAGCAGCTACCCAAGTACTTCATTGGTGGTGGTCTTACAACAGTCTGCGTGTTTGATAGTGCTCAAGCAAGCGGATACAGAAGGCAACACAGCAGAGATTGCCTCACTAATAAATTCTAATAGTTTGTCCTTTTCTGATCTCTGTTGATTTTTCTTTATCTGTGTAGTTACATCTAGCAGATAATAGTAAACATGAACATGTAGTTCTTTTAATGTTTGATAACTGTGGTGGTTTTTTTTTTCTTTCTCCCCCCTCCCCCTAGGCCCAGTGTTTGATAAATGTAAGTGGTGATGCAGTCATCTTTGTACGTGAGTCTGAGTTAGAAGTGTTACCGGTACCACCTTCTACAGTCGTTTCTCAACCCACGAGTTCTGGAGGAGATGTCACAACGTGAAGGCAGAAAAAGTGAAACAGTCTCTGCCAAAGAGAAAGATTGTTTAAAATGTGGGAATGTCTAGGTTTGCATCTTCAAAATCAGTATCTCTCCTTAAGGTTAACTCCCAAAAGCCAAGACAATCCCTATTCTTTGTCCTTTAACTTTATGTAATAGGGCAGCATATTGGCAGGAGTGCTTTGGTTCTGTTATAATTACAGGCCTCTCGGAAACCTAGGCAGAAAATGAAGCACTGATATGAAAGTATGGATTAAAATAGCAAGCATCACATGGAACTGTGAAAGTAAACAAAAATTCTGTCTCATTTTTCAGCTGTTTACAGGACCATGACAAGTTATAATTCAGAACCGTCTGTGAGTTTGCATATTGTGCGAGCTGATTCTCAGCTCAGCTTAAAAACCAAGAGGGGTCAGAGGGTGTGGGGGAGAACTGAGAAGCCTGTATTAACAACCACTGCCAAAGGAGTGAAAGATTCTGCCCAGGCTAATAAAATGTGAGGTAAAGTCTGAACTTGCCTTAGATCAGTGAGGAGGAAGAAGCAACAGCAAAAAATCACAGTTTGAGTTTCTGCAGTTGAAAAATATTTCCCAACTGTTTGTGAACCGCTGGGGGGGATTTGGTGGGTTTGGGTTTTGTTGGGGGATTTTTTTTTAGGGTTCCTTTTTGTTATTTGGTGTTTGATGGGGTTTTTTAAAAAATTACCACTACCCAGCATATGTTTTGGGTAGGTCCTTTGGGGGTTTTCTGGTTTGGTTCTGGTTTTTAAAAGTTGCCAGACGATGACGCTGTGTTCCTGCCATCCGTATGGTTAAAAATGAAACCAAACCAAAAAGTTCCAAAGTGAGTTAGGTGTTAATGAGAACTTTTCCTTTCACTGTTTACAAAACAGATTTTTAAATTTTTTTTTGTTAAATATAAGATTCTGTGAAAGAATTGTCCTGAGGCTCATTTTCTTAAGATACGATCCCTTGCTGGGATGACATTAAACAGCCGTCCAAAAGTTGCTTACTGGGAGAGGAGCTCCAGCCTCCTTGCTGTATCACAGGTGGGAAGTGCTGACTGGAGATGGGTGGGTGTTTGTGAGGCTGGTTTCTGCAAGTTGCTTTTTGGTGGGTGGGGTTTTTTTTGTTTGTTTATTTGTAGAGTTGGTTGTTTTTCATTCCAGTCCAGTAGCTGGGAAATGAGGGTACTGCAAAGAAAGGAAATTTGTCATTTCCAGTAAATGTCTGAAAGGCAGTGAGTGATATGCTCATGTAAAAAGAAATGCAAATTTTGATCTGAAGATGCATTCTTACTTAATTCTGACAATACCGTACGTGGAACTTGAACAAACTTGTAAACTTGAATGTAAATATTCTGCTTAGTGTTGAAATTAAGCAATGGCATGATTATTTGTTAAAAGTAATTATTTCATTGTAAATGAGCATGAAAATCATTCTTGCACAATAAATTTCTGTATAAAATTTATTGCCTTTTTATATGTGTAATAGTTAAATGTGTATGCTGGATACATATTAAAGATGTCCCACCCTCATTCTCCTCAGAGGAACCTTTTTTGTATCGTGTGTTACGACCTGATTATTTAAAATTTGAAGAGTTAATTATCTTTGTTTAAAGTGTTTGAATTAGGGGCTTCCCAGATGACTTTACTCATACAGTTAATTGTCTTTCTAAATTCTGTAGCTGTTATGACCGAAGCTGCTGTAATTTAAGTTGCCTGTAAATAGGTGCAGCTCTCTTGGTTCTCTTGCAAGGCAAATCTTGTTCCCTTTGAAGCTGATGGCAGAATATTAATAACTTCAGAAGGTCCTAGATCTGGCACAAGGAGTTGTCAGCCTAAGTGTTCAGCATGAAGATGCTTTCTGAAATAGCATGTTAGAGTAGCTGTTCTTGATTTTTTTTTTTTTTTTTGGTGGGGGAGGGGGAGGTTGGTAGCATCTGTGAAAGTATTAAGGCTGTATTTTAATTTCCAGCTGTTTAAAAGGTCACAGTTTCTTCTTGTGTATTGCATTTGACACAGAGGAGGAGCCTTCTCATCTAGAAACTTTAATTTTCTAACTTCTAGTCCAGAATTGACAAACACTGGTTTTAACTGTTACTAACAGGGAAATAGCTTTTATAATTGGTCCAGCTGGATAAATTAAACCTTCAGGAAGGTGCACACTTACATTGCTTTGATTGTTTTTTTTCTTCTTTCCAGTGTAAAAAAGAAAAAAAAAAGGGTAAGTGTGAGTAAATCCATCATCATTTGGAGCATCATATTTCACAGTTCTTGGAGGCAAAAAAGGATCATGTAAACATAAGGCAAACTTCAGGGAATTATTAGAGTACGTAAGGAAAGGAAAACTAAAGCATGAGTTAAAAATTTAAATCATTAGCACCCAAAACACCTTCAAGGAGCTGTGTTGCCTACAACTTGGGTTGATTTGTGTTCCTTGCTGAGTTCTGAGTAACTGAAAATCATACAAACGTGTCTAGTTGATGATGTACACCCCTTCAGTCATGGCATAAACTCACAGGTTCTCCCACAGCCAGCACTATGTATTTCCCACCCAAACAGGAGCAGTTAACACTGGGCACCCTGCTCTTCTCTGGAATGGGACTTCGGAGTGGGGTGAGGGAGGCAAGCTACAGGCAAACATTGCTTGGTCAGGAACGGACTCTGTGAGCTGCTGTCCAGGGGTGGGAGCTAAGGCAACTTGCTTGGTCTGGCTGTGGCTGGGATGGAGTTAATCTTCCCCACAGTGGCTGGTATGGTGGACGGCTGGATAAGCAGGCTTGCATGGAGTCAGGCTTCGTGCTCAGCAGCGTGCTGAGGCTGGGTGGGGAGGTGGGTGGGTGATGTGCTGACCAGGGCTTTTGGTAGCCCATGCATAATGCCCTATTGCACAGCACCCTCAGTAGTCAGCCCATGGGGCTGCTTGCCGGGTGTTGGGGTCGCTGGGGAGCAGTGTTGGGCCTCGTGGTGAGCAATTGCCTTTCATTCATGTCACTTGTGTCTACATGTTGCCTTTCCCACCGAACCCCCGAGTTCCTCACTTTCCCCTCCCCATCCCTTGCAGGGGGAAGCTGTGAGTCAGCAGCCTGTGCTGTCTGGCTGCCCCCAGGGGTAGCCCTGCAGCATTGCTGCTGGCTCTTCATTCTGAGAAGCCAAATGAGAGGGGGCAGAGCAAAAGTGGCTCTGCTCCTATCTACAGTCCTCAGAGGAGCCATGAAGCTGGGGTTTAAAACCTTTACCCCTGGGCATTGTGAAGGACAGGGATGGTGGAAAGGAGTGATAGCACCTGCTGCAGAAGATGGCTCCTGCAGGCACTGCTTTGCTTGTAGCAGTGGAGCTAGGGGTTGCATCAGGCTTTCAGGCAGGTGATGGGGCAGGACTCAGGGTCCCAACAACTGTCCCATCCTCTGGAGACTGGCAGCAGGTAAGGAAGAGCATCTGAGGGTCACGTTCCTGGTTCCTCAGCTTTCTCTAACCATTGCTATCTGAAGAGATGCATTGTGGTTGCTAAGTCAGCCAACTCGAGCTTGAAAGTGGGCAGGAACTAACTTGGAGGGAGATGTGGGCTGAGTCCCAACTACCTCAGTGCATTAGGAATGGATCTTTGGAATAACATCCAAATTTTTTTTTCCTCCTTTTTTTCAACTGGGAGCTCATTTTCAGAGTTGGATGAAAAGTCCCCAGCTTGTATTTTTTTTGGTTTTGGGTTGGTTTTTTTTTTTACCTTGTTAACCTTGTTTGTGAACACGTGAAGGGTGCTAAGGGGGAGCAGATGTCCTCTGGTGAATGGCATGAAATCAGTTGTGACTACCCCACCTTCCTCAAGGGGAATCAAGTGTGTATTTTTTTTTTTCTTGGCATGTAGTTGAAATTAGGGTTTTTCTGGGAAAGAAACTTGAGGTCTGGTTCACTTTTGTCAGACCGAAAGATGTCTCTGCACATACCTCACTAGCAACTTGCTGAGAGGTAGATGTGTGAAAATGGAAACAAGACAGATGCAGAGAATTACAAACAGTTGTGATGAGAGAGAAGCCAGCAACTGAAGTTTTTTGAGAGCTTTGAGTTCCCTTTTGGTGCTCAGATAAGGATAGATTTGGAGCTTTGATGACTGATGAAACATTATGAGCAACTGAGCTGCCACAGCACCTACAGATCTTCTGTTGAGCCTTGGGCTGTGTGGCAAGAAAAGCTTTCTTGCCCTGCGGTATTCACAGGTTTGGTAGAGAGGAGGAAGCTTGGTTTTCACTTCTGTACAAGCTAAAAATGCTGAAGTGTTTTTCCCTGTCTGCAGAAGAGTGCCAGGTACAGGGAGCACGGACAGGCCTTACAGCCCCTGCCTGGCCTTGCCCCACTGTGCTCACAACTCCATTTCAGGTCCCAGGGCTGCCAGTCCCTGCCCAAGGATGCTGGAGCAGGGCCAGTCTGCAGCTCCCCACATCCCTGTCTGGCCATGGGCCTGCTGAGCTGGGTCTGTCCCCAGTGCCACAGCTGCCCTGTGCCCTGCCCTGCTGCCCCAGGGAGCCCCAGCACTCCTGGGGGCCAGGGCAGCAGCATCACCCAGGGGTATGTACTGGGTTTCAAGATACAGGCTGACACAGGAGCTTAAATATTAAACCATTTGTTTTTAAACCAGCAGAACTTACATTAGTCATGACAAGTCTGATATGCTGAAGGCTTTTGGAGCAGGAAAGGATGACATCTTTCTGGGGCTTGCTCTGCTATGTGCAGGCCAGCTTTCTTCCCAGGCTTTCCAGAAGTTGGCTGTATATAGCCTGCCTGGTATGAGAGCAGGCTGGGCTGCTGCTCTTCCTCATTACCAGCAACCCCCTCAGCTAACACTTGTTCTTGAGAGTTTCCCAAAATGATTTGATACCACCTTTCCCCAGTTGAAGTAACGGAGGTGGAGAGGTGTGAAGCAAAACACCAAGGTCATACTGGGGGCCGGTGGGAGAAGTGGGGCTTGCTGAAGGCATTGAAACACTGTGCTTGTGAGTACAGTGTGACGAATGACAGGACAAGGGGGAATGGATTAAAACTAAAGGAAAGAAGGTTTAGATTAGATATTAGGGGGAAGTTCTTTACAGAGAGAGTGGTGAGGTGCTGGAACAGGCTGCCCAGAGAGGTGGTGGATGCCCCATCCCTGGAAGTGTTCAAGGCCAGGTTGGATGGGGCCCTGGGCAACTTTGTCTAGATCATGCCTGGAGGTTGGTGGCCCTGCCTGTGGCAGGGGGGTTGGAACTCTATGATCCTTGGGGTCCTTTCCAACCCATGCCATTCTGTGATTCTATGAATGGCAAAGGGCTGAAGGCAGATTTCTGTGGCACTGGGCCTGCTGCCCTTGTGGCTGCGTGATGAATGAGCTGCCTGAAAAATGGGCCTTTGTCTGCACCACGATAGCTGGAGTTAACGACAGTAATAATTTACTGTGTGCACCAGCGATTGGGCAAATTGCTGAGCGGAAGGGGGAGTCTGAAATTGTTGATTTAATTTTCAGAAGCAGGAGTCATGTTTCAATTTTCTGGCAGATCTTTAGGATAAACATGCATACTCACATGAAACAATGCACACTTAGTTTTTTGTTGCAAAAGCATTTCCATTACTGTGTATGGAATATTCCCTTAAATGGTAGGGAGGAGAGGAGCTAGGGTGATTCCTTGGTTTTATTTTCTTAAAATCAGGTGTCTGTAACACTTCAATCAAAGAGAACTTTTGCCTGGAAACCTGGTGAGATTTTTGAAACATCAGAGTAATTACAACCTTGTGAATGGAATATTCACCCTTGAAGAGCTCTTAAACTTTAAGGGAGTGCAAGGGAGCCTGGTAAGGTACAAAGAGATGATGTTATCTCCTGGCATGCACTCTAAAAGCCAGAGGGGTAAGTGAAAACCCTTCCTCTCCCTGCCTCCCTTCTCTGCCCAGGCTATCTGCATTGGGATTTGGAGCAGGGAGAGGATACCACCATGTGCAAGTTTCCAAGTTGCAGGCTCTGTTCACACTTTGGAGGGACAGTGGAGCTCCCCCTGCTGCAGAGAGGTAATTCGATTGCCTAGCTTTGGCTGGAGCTGACGGTCTGTTTATGCTTTGGCCTCAGTCCAAGGGCTGGTGCTATTTGCATGAGTGGGAATGGCTGAGAGAGGGTGAAATGAATGAGTTGCTCGTTACGAAATTGTTCTCATCTCCCATCTCTGTCTTGCCCAGTGCTCACACCCTGCCCTTGTGCCATGTGCCACGTGCTGTGTTACTGATCGTCAGGTGAAGTTCTGCGTGTGGGTTGATCAGATCAGCGGTCCAGAGGGATTGCTTGTTCACACCAGAAACCAGCCATCAGGTTGTAAACCTGTCAGTGTAATTTCATATCCATCAGCTGCTGGGCTGACACAGAGGCCTGACACAGGAGAAGAGAATGAAACTTATCAGCGAGTCGCTCACATCGTCCTTTCTGTTGAGGGTGTCAAGAGCATGAGATGTTGAAGGTGAAAGGCTCTTTTGTTTCTAATGCATTGCTCCTTTTGGCTGTCTCCACAGCGACAGCAGAGCATGCCTGTGGGCCAGCCAACATCCCAGGAAGAGTTTACCATCTCCAGATTATTTCCATGTTGCCATTGCAGAATAAAAGGGACTGAGATAAAGAAGGGGTAGGTAAAGAAGGCAATGCAGGCAGGACAAACAAGCAAAGAGCATGACATGAAGTTAGGTGCCTGCCAGCAAAAAAATGACAGGAAGGAAAAAACCTAATTGTAGAGACAGATGAATAATGATTCCCAACCAAGATAAGCAAGATGTACTGAAGATAAATTACGATAGCGTGTTGTTTCAGCAAGTGCCACGGTAACGTCCATCCCGTGCGAGGCTTCTCCTCCCGGTGGGGGTTGAATCGCTCTGCGTAGACTGAGATCGTTATCCAGATTTACCGTGAGAGGCAACAGGCCTGACTCACAAGATTCACACTCTTGAATCCTACTTTGCAAGTAATGGTTGTGCTAAACTGAGGAGCATGGCTGAAGATCCGAGGCGTCCCCACTGCACTTCTATGCCTGGAAGTCGTGGTCTCGCGGAGTTAACCATCACAGAGCAGTGTCTAGTTCTCGCCTTTTTTGTCTTAGAAGAGGCCACTGCCAAATGTATTTGCTCTTCTCTTTGCTTGAAGGAGACTAACCTTATTTTTGCATCCAGCTAGACAGCTGTGTCAGAAGAAGACCCCTTAGATGATATAAATCTAGGCCTTATTCCTGGGCTTTGTTTCTGGTAGCCAATGAGCAAATCCTTCAGCGTGTGCCTGATGTGCATATGTTTTGTGTGCGTGTGCACACATGTGCTTCCACCTTAAAGGCAGGCAGTTGTTTACACAGCTCTTCATGCCTCTCTGCACACTGTTCTTTGGCTCTACCTGCCATGACAGTTTGGGCTTCTGCCTGCAAAAGATGCAGTGTGATGGGGCACCTGTTCTTCCTGTACGTGTGTGCTTAATAAGGTCACAGGAGCTTTCCTACCTGGACCTTATTAACACACAAGAAGTGTTCTGACAGGATGCCATCACACTGTTCTTCCAAGTAAGACATCTCTGTCAGAGTCACCACGCAGTAAGAGTTAGATAGCAACCATTCCTTTGGAAGATTATCCAGAGATTACAGGCAGACCGTGTGTCTACAATGTTGATGAGAAGGACATTGCCCCATGGGAAGGTACAAGGAGAAGACATGTGAAATGCTGCTGCTGCTTTGCTTACAGCTCAGTAGGAGTGCACTGCCTGGTTTTCCTCGCTGCTCTTCAGGAAAGGTGTGGGCCCAACAGAGGTAAGAGCTCCTTAGTTCAGAAAATGCAATCTGCAAGGACAGGTTGACTCAACCAGGGTGGGTGAGAGAATTGGAGAACTGGCTGACCTGCTTCAGGGCCGTTTCCTGCATCTGCAGCAGGTAGCAGAGGAAGCAGTGGGCTTGGAGGAGAACAGGAGTGGTTCAGGCTACACACAGGCAGTTCTGCAGTCATGAGGAGAAGGAAGCACTGACACGTTTCCTGGGGACATAGGCGTTATCCTCCATCAAAAGCCTCAGAGGACTGGTTAGATGACCGTCTTTCAGGACTAGCCTCTGAGCAGGGCATGAATTGGATCACCTCCTGGGATCCTCCTTATTCCTTGGAGTTTATGCTCTGTAGATTTACATGGATTAAGTTGTGAAATGAGGAAAAGATTCTTGTTCCTAAGCTCCCAGAGCTGCCACTTCTGTGTTCTGGTGACTTCCTAGGGGGATGTAACGGCCATAGTGGTACATAGGGAGAAAAAGACACAGCTTCTTTCAATCCCCTTGCCTGCAAATAAACTGCCATTATTTTAGGAACTCTCTCATTAGAGAGTTCAGACTTAAAAAAAAAACCCAGCTGGGCCCCTCTGAAATAAAAGGGGTTAGGACTGCATCAATGAAATCATTGTCCAAATCGCTTACGGTAAATTGGAATGGGGAAATAACCTGGATGAAAGTTTGCTCAGATCCCAGCAACAAGATTGTTTCAAATAGATGTGCATAATTATGACCTGATATTCTGCAGTAAAACAATTACATCATCTTATTTAATTTAATGAACCACAAAGTCATTGCTTCTTGCAGTTAAAAAGGTGTGTGGGATAAGCAGCTGATCTCTGAAGCACCCTGGCCGTGCTTAAGAGAGAAACTTCTTTGACAGGAAATGATTTTGAGACTTTCCAAAGCAGTTGCCCAAACCATTAGGAAGTCTGACATTAGAAGCTTTGAGTGATTAATGGCTTTGGTTTGTTTGATATCAAACAGCCAGCCTGTAAAAAATACCAACAGCGTGTCATTAATTTCTCTGCAGCTCATCCCATTAAAAACTTATGTGACCAACTGTTCTCAAGTGCCCGCTGCAAAGCGAGCCAAGGGCAGGACACACGTTTCTTCTTAAGTGGTAACAAACAGTTGCCATTGCAGTCAGTTTGGAGCCTTCAGGTGGTGGTGGTGGCAGCGGGGCATCTGACAGCTTGTAAGCCACAAAATTCAAGCCCCATCAACGAGGCATCAGGGTAAAAGAGGTGCAGAATGCAGACGTTTTAAGGAACTATGGGAGCCCGTCACACGGTGGTGGGTGGGGAGACCATTGTGGTGTGTGCAAATGGATATCACAGCTGGGCAGATACAAGAAGCTGTATGTGCTATTTCTAGGGTAGGCGTGCACAAGGAAGTAGCAGGTTCCTGCTTGCCTCCCTTCCCATACAAGGTGGCATGTTTCACTGTGACGCTTCCTCAGTCCCATACTAGATGGTGGCGTTTGTCTGCTGCAGGGGCGTCCTGGTTTCGGCTAGGAGAGAGTTAACTTCTTTCCAGCAGTGGATGGAATTTGGGCATCAGGATGAGAGCAGCGCTGATAACACAGGGATGTTTTAGTTGTTGCCAAGCAGTCAAGGACTTGTCAGTTGTTCATATTGCCCTAAGGAGAAGGGAGGGGACACAGCCAGGACAGGTCACCCAAACTGGCCAAAGGGGGTATTTCATGCCAATGATGTCATGCTCAGCATAAAAGGGGGGGCTGGTGGGGGGAGGAGCAGGCAGCTCCAGGATGCATTGTTTTGGGGACAGTCTGGTTTCGGGACAACTCTGAGCTGTGCTGCCTGAACCGTGTGGTTCAGTGAGAAACTGCATCGTGTCACCAGTTTCACATATTTTGCTATAAAGCCCTGTTAGTATTATATTTATCTTTCTGCTATCCTAGTAAACTATCCTTATACCAGCCGGTGAGGTTTTAGCTTCTTGGGTTTTCTTCTCCCACCCTTTCCCCCTCCCTCAATTCTGCTCCCCACTCCCCCTTAAAGAACAAGCGGCTGCGTGGTGCCCGGCTCTCGGCTGGGGCAAAGCCAGGACAGGGGGCTCAGCAGCTCAGAGCAAGGCTTGTCACGCGCGTCTGTGGGAGCTTCAAGGAAATCAGAGTAAACATTTCATCAGCAACAGCATAACAGGAAAGTTAAAAGACTGTATTTAAGGAGAAGAACAGTTTGAGTGTTGCTCTTCCTTTGGGGAGTAATTGTCCATGGAAAATAACCACACAGGAGCAATTTTTCTACCATCTTGTGATGCTACTTAAGGAGGGAAAAAAAACTGTGCACTCCGATGACAACCAAAGATATTTTTGGCTGGCTAGACACAGATTTAATTCATGTGATTTGCTTGAATGGTATAATTATGATATTAATTTTCATTATGTTGCCTAAATACAAATGCAAGTGCCAGAAACAGAAGACTGAATTGGCAGCCAATGAAATGCAGTTAACGCACAGGAAATATCTCAGACTAAAATAATTTACAGATTAGGAGAACGAGTGGGAGTGAAGCAGTAAGAGAAAAGGAAAATATAATCTAAGAAGATGACAGAAATTAAAATGAAATACAAATTTATCTTCTATTGTATTTTACCGGCTCTGCTTACTTTTTTGCTTCCATGAAAATCTCAATGTTATATTAGTCCTGACTTGCTCGATGACAGGGAACTAAAATATTTCTGACCATTCTCTGGTATAAAGTCCAAAAAAATTCCTCAGCTGCTAAAAAAAATCCTGCTGGTGTAGGTAAGTGGGTGCTGAAGACACCTGAAGGCTCAGAGCTGTTTTAAGACCAGTGAGTTAGTGAAAAGAACATAGAGTCACACAGAGGATGGGTAGAAGTGTGTGTGGGGAATGAAGAGGGGAAAAGAAGGTGCTGATACAGCTTCTAAGAGAGTAGCAAAATCTTAGCCATAAATTTTCAAACATCCCAGGGCACAAAAGACTGGAGAAATCAGCATTGGTGGGTTTGAGGAGACTTTTGAAAACTTCCTCCTCAGTCTTGCACGGATGAGGCAGTGAAAGATTTATGAAATCTGTTTTCTTCCTTAGCGTTCCAGTTTACCAAGGGCTAGGAAACCTGTGTGGGTTGTTTCTGGATGCATGTCATTGTAACATGTACAGACATCACTAAGCAGCCACGTACCTGTTGTTGCTCTGGGACCTCTTACCTGAAGCTGCCAACACATCCATCTGACTTCATGCTTTTCCAAACATTTAAAAAAATCATTAAAGCTAGTGAACATCTGAAGATTGGGCAGCAATTCACAGAATCACAGAATCACAAGGTTGGAAAAGAGCTTTTTTGGAAAAGGCCAACCATACCTGTCCTCTACCAAACTGTACCTCTAAGTACCTCATCTTTGTATCGAGAGGCAGGTTGGCAAGGCTTGCAGAGCAACAGGGACAAGATGCCCTGCTTATGAAGAGCAGCTTGCAGCATTTAAGGAAGATACTACAGATTTAGTACTGGTCTGCTACAGAAGTCAATGGAATGGCGAGTTGCTGATGTCATGGTAGCTGCTTTGGTTTTGGAAATGTTTAAACCTATGCTTGGGCTAATTCCTGTCACGTTAGGAAAACAAGATAAGCGAATAGGTAAGTATGCCATTTTACAGTGCTTGAGTGCTCCAAAAGGAGTAGGAGAAATGTTACCAAATTCATGGACAGCACTAGCTGAACCTCGTTGCTGGCTGTAAACATTCAAAAAGCTCATTTTATTATGTGTTCTTCAAAACCACAAGAAAGATTCTCTGAAGGTTTTCTAACAAACACACTGAAAAACAATTTAAATTCTACAAGCTCCTAACTTCCCCCCTGCCCCCCCCCCAAGCTGTAAGATACGTTTCATTTCCTTATGAAATTATATAATATGCTTGGTAGAATTTGGTCTACCAGGTCTTCGTTTCAGTAGATGCGTTGATGGGTAGTCAGTTCAGCAATGTCTTGCTGAGTTTTTCTGGGTTTAATGTACTCTTCCTATGGTTTTATAATGATTTTGTACACCTACTATGAATCATTTGAGATTCTTTCTGGAGATATGACTCCTAAGCATGGCTTGGGTTGAATAATCACAAAATGAGTCACTGAAATTAGATGCATTGGGAATATTTTGAGTTGATCACCCAAAAATTTGGAGTCTCTGAGCAGCTGATGACTCAAACCCCAAGTGTATCTGCTTCTGTGATCTGTGTCACACAGGAAAATAAACAACATTTGGATTAATCTAGAAGAGCGTGGCACCCAAGGCAGAGTAGCAAAGGCTATAGTTAAATCCTAGGGATGAAATTTTGCCAGAGTTGCAGCCCTTACCCGTGCTCCAAACATAGCAGTGATTCTAACCCCAACGAATACAGCTCCCACCATTGCATCAGTTCTGTGCTGATGTACAGCGTTACTCAGAGATGTAGTTAGTTATTCATTTCCTTTTCAGCCTCCAACAACTAACTTATCTTTGTAAAACTATGTACATATACAAACAAAACCCCCAAAGTATCTTCTTCTTACTCAGCATTTACAGATTTTGCAAGTCTGCAAAAGTGGGGAGAAAAAAAAAAAAGGCAGACTTTGCAAGATGTTTGACATCAATAATTATTGTAACTGCACAACACAGCACATTATTTGTTCCAATAATAGGTCTCGGCAGCAATAAAGTGTGTGACTCTCCTCCAGGTTTCAGCTGTGGGAAGTATTTTGACACTTAGATCTGCACAGTGTGTAGCGGTGTGTGGGCAGAGTTGTGTTTTCTTTCTGCTGCTGGAGAGAGGCTTTCAAAGTTTGCCACAAATCTCAGGTGTACAAGTACATCTTGCTACTAAAATTCTTTTCTTACACTCTCCTTCCCTTCGTAGGAAGGAGTGTGTACTTCCCTACTCCCCTCGTAGGGAGGAGTGTGTACTTCCCTACTCACCTCATAGGGAAGGAAGTGGTTGATACCCAGCTTTGCACTTAGCACCTACCTCTGGAACCACTTCCTCTGCCATTAGAGGGACACTGTGCTGCCCAATATGCCTCACTGTCACAGAGCTGCCCCAGCTGGAATTCAAGGTGAAATTCACCTCCAAGCCTGGAGCCAGTGCCCTGCCAGCACACCTCTCCAGTTGCGTGGGCCCATTTGGAGGCAAGAAGCTCAGGCACTCAGATTGTCTCAGGCCTTTCCAAGGACAACTTTCATAGAACCATAGAATACCTGGAGTTGGAAGGGACCCATAAGGATCATCAGGTCCAGCTCCTGGCTCCACACAGGGCCAGCCAAGCTCGGTGCTGTGGCCACTTCCCTGGGGAGCCTGTGCCAGTGCCCGACCACCCTCTCAGTAAAGAACCTCTTCCTAATGTCCAACCTAAACCTCCCCTGTTGCAGCTTCATGCCGTTCCCTCAGGTCTATCACTGGTCACCAAAGAGAGGAGATCAGCACCTGCCCCTTCACTTCCTCTCATCAGGAAGCCATAGACCACGATGAGGTCTTCCCTCAACCTCCTCTTCTCCAGGCTGAACAAACCAAAGGACTTCAGCCTCTCCTCATAAGATTTCCCCTCCAGACCCTTCACCATCCTCACTGCCCTCCTCTGGACACTCTCTAATATTTTTTTGTGCCTCTTGTCCTGTGTTGCCCAAAACTGCACACAGCACTCAAGGTGAGGCTGCACCAGCTCAGTGTAGAGTGGGACAGTCCCCTCCCTGGACTGGCTGACAGTGCCGTGCTTAAGGCACCCAAGGATACGGTTGGCCCTCCTGGCTGCCTGGGCACGCTGTTGGCTCACGTTTATCTTTCAGGTACTTCTGGCATCAGCTGATATAATCACGACCGCTGGAGTGGGAAGAGTACCCTAGCAACTGATAGCATTGTACTACAGCTTCTTTGAAATACTCTTCCACTCTTGTTTGGGAATAGAAAGCAGGTGATGCTCACACTGACATCCAGCACAGGCCCTATCAAAACTACCACCAAATAACCACTGTAGGAATTGTAAGAGCTCCCATTTATACCCATCACCTAGAAATAGAAGTTAAATCTGAACTCAGTTCCAGCCTAGAAGTTGAAGGCAAGTACCCAGAGAATTCAGCAGCAGCTTAGGGAAACCCACCCCCCTGTCTTGCAAACCACCAAAGTTTCTTTGTGTTGCCTGTTTACTGAAGGAGTCACAGGCTCCTTCACTTTCATACTCTCCAGAGTACAGGCAGCTACTGTTTAAGGATTCATAGATAATGTTTTAATTACCATTTCCTTCTCTGAAAAGGCACAATTCTAGAAAGAGATATCCATCTTTTCTTTTCTTTTTTCCCCCCTTTTCAGTTTGTGGTTATGGTAACTATAAATAATAGCTTTCACTGCAATTTAGAGCTTCCTGGCGCCTTGGCATCAAAAAGCTTTGTGGTTTTGTGTGGTTTGATTAAGAGGCCTACATTTCAAAGCTTTTCTAAACACTGCTGGGTTGGGAATCGCATGAGCACGGACTTCCCTGTGGTGGCTGAGCAATTGTGTCTGCCCTAATGCAACCGAGGAACATGGAGAGTTCAGTTACCTTTGTCAGTCAACTACATCTTTCTGTTGTATTTTTTGTAGCTATTTATGGTAGGTCTTAACATGTGGGCCTTTTGGGTGGGCACTTGCATTCCTTTCTGTACCACAGGGGAAAGGGCTGCTCTTTGTTCTTTTGTGGAACAGATTTTAGGCAGCATTTTGCAATGAGGTTTGTGGGGTTTTTTTCCCTAATGCTTTTCAGGGATGCCAAGTCTGCTTGAGTCTTCAAGTCCATAAAAGACATCGCATCATGCAGGTAAGAACTTAGTTTTAATAACTGGGTTTTTTTGAGTGACCAATGTGTCACTGGATGTGCTATCTGAATTGTTTGGCATTCAGACTTAGGTGCCTGTGCCTACGTTTGAGAGCACGTTAACAGCGATCGTGTTAGTGACGGTACAGCTGCACTCATCATCTTGGTGTAAGGGGGCACATTAACAGATGGCTGCTTAATTGCACATCGAAGATTTTGTCCTTTGCTTCGTTTCTAGCTTATGGGCAATTTTCTGTTATCTTCTCTGAGCCCCTAGGAGTTATTCTTTTTGCAATGATGTTAAAATAGAAGCTGAACTGTCTGATGTTGTGTTTCCCATAAAGAGAATTGGTAGGATGAAAAGTCTGTTGTGTTTGCAAAAAAACCAACCAACCAAACAGAAAAAAAACCCCACTTTGTTGATATTTGTGCTCTCAGCCAGGTTATGTTATCTACTAGACTCTACACTACCATCTCCTTGAATCAATGACTTGTGAAACTTGCCTTCTACATGGCAGACATCACAGTGTGACGTTTTATAAGACAAGTGATCTGTCTCCCATGTTTCTTTTCAAGAGAGAAGACTGTTATTTCCGTGACTTTCAAATGTTTTGCAGGGTTAATCTCCTAAATGTTTGTTAGGATTAACATGAACAGTGTGAGAGCCTGTCCCTTCAAGTGTTTTTAAAGGGCATCACAACTGGTGAAGTAACTTGAGAAAAGTAAGTACAACAAAGCTCCAGAACTAAAGATGTCTTTGCATCCAGAGTCCATGTTACCTGGTGGGATCAGATGATTAACTGACGACTGTGAAAGACCCACTGTGGTTTGGGATGAAAAGTACAGCTGAAGTTCAGCAGGGGAACGGGCAGGTCACGGTAGCGGCGGTTCCCAAGTCCTTGATCGCTTGAGATTTTAGTGATGATGTTGACGTCCTCTTTGGGAGGCACCACAGATCTCTGCATGAGGTGGCCTTCCCTCAGAAACCTTGTTAAGTCCCAGGATACTTCTGTCTTCCTTCACTAGCACTTTGTGACATCACCCAGCACAAAAAAGAAGACTTTTTTTCAAGTTTCATCTCTGTTCTTTAGTGGCCATTCTCTGAGGCCTTAAAAAAATATATCCATAATAATCTTGAAACACTCAGCTAATATTAGCTGTCAGTGCAGCCAAGAGTTTGAATGACAGCTGAATTTTGCTATGTGTCCCACAGCGCTACACTATGTTTGAAGAAGCCTCTGTTACAAATCTATCTCAGTCAGATCTTTTGGGGTCTCTGTTTCCCCTGTTAAATGGGGACAGAGGTGATGATAACCTTCTTCTGGGAAAAAAAAAAAACACTTCTGAGACTTACTTAAAAATGTTGGAGGGGTACTGGTTCTGATTCTTGTGTATTAATGTTACTCTACATCTATTGCTACTGTGTGCAAGTATGTTCCAATTGATAGGTTTGTTAAGCCTCTCCCGAGGGCAGCATGTGAATTTTGGCCTAAATAAGAAGGCTGATGGAAACCTGACACACAACCTGAACTCTGCACTGAACTCAGCAATTTCTGCACTGGTTCTGCACCTGAAGTCTCATCCAGCAAGGCTGTTTCGTTGCCTGACACTGCAGCCTTGCCTTGTGCTCTAAGTCGGGTTTCCATTTCTACTGTGGATGCTGGATCTGGTTTCACGCATGACCCTGCACCCTTCAGAGCAGCAGGTCATGCTCAGGGTCCAAGTGCTTGCCAGAGTTGGCCATGGACAGTGAGAGGGTTTGTGAGGCTTCCTCTTGGATGCTCATCTGTCTGGGCTTTGAGGGTTGCAGCCATCCATGCTGAAACTTCCCTTTAAACACATCTCTGCATCACTTTCTGCATCATCTTTTTCAGGGTGGACAACTAAATAAATCACATCATCTAGATCCACGGTTAATTCTTAGCTGGTCTTGGAAGCAAAGAGGGACTTCTGATGCCTCACACAAATTCATGTTTCTTCCTAATAAGAGCTACGGGTTGTGTGCTACAGGAAGAAAAGACACAGCAAATTCATCAACAAAGCCTTTTTCCTCTCCTCTCTTTTTCCTCCACACGCTTCCCCCTGGCCTAGAGGGATTACTTCTTGCGAGACCGAATTTATTACGTCCCCCTCTATATATCAGACATGACCTTCTCATGAACAGGCGTTCTTAAACAATGCTAAATTATGAATGATGGCTTCTTGACAGCAACAGCTCAGATCGAAATTCCAGCAAATGTCAGACATGAGGTCAGAATCTGTCTGAGTCCCCAAGGAAAAGGAACTCCACTAACAAGGGAAGCGCCTGCTTGTTCAAGAGATGTGCTTGGAGTCTGCATGCATGTGCACGCCCATGTTCTATTGTTACTGCCCTACCCATTTTCTTTCCTTTTTAAATGGTGGATAATAAAGTAGGACACCTTCAGCCACAGTGTTTTTGGCACGACAGTTCTGATACGTCATTGATACTAAGCTAGAAAGCCCCTTACTCCTCTGAGTAGCCCTTCTTTTTGTGAGTAAACTCCTTAACTTCAGTGCAGCTTGCTCCTGTTAGTAAGGACAACTCATAGAGCCACCACACAGGGGTTCAGGTTCCCTGCAGCATGCTCACAGGTGGCTTTCCCTATGGGAGAATTCAGAGAGGATGCCAAATCCATCCATCTTCAGTAATGTGTGGCCATATGTGCATTGAATTGCCTTTTTCTTTTCAGCTTTACCACTGTTCTTCATAACTGATTTCCCTGTCTGGAGGATGTAGCTTTGTAATAAGAGCTTCTTCCAGGCCCCGACGCTGTGCACTAAGAGCTGTTGTAGTGGTTGGGCTGCATGCAGATTGGGTTTTACCCCCTTTGCAACAACAACCTATTGGAGGCAACTGTGTTGAAGGTGTTCTGGGTCTGTGTGTCAAGGTTTTGGCTTTCTGTAAGAAGTTGCTAGAAACTTCTCCAAGGTCCAACAGAGCCAATACCAGCTGGCGCCACAATGTACCTACTATTGGCCAAGACCAAGCCAATTTGCAGCAGTGGCAGCGCCTCTGGGTGCTAGCATATTTAAGAAGGGGGGAAAAAGAAGAAAGCAGCGAGAGCAGCAGCTTTTGCAGGCAGGGAGAGGGGTGAGAAGATGTGAGAGACTGCAAACCCCAAGGTCAGTGAAGAAGGAGAGGGAGGAGGTACTCCAGGTTCCAGAGCAGATATTCCCCTGCAGCCCCTGGCCACAGTGAGGCAGGTTGTCCTGCAACAGCCCATGGAAGATGATGGTGGAGCAGATATCTGCCTGCAGCCCATGGAGGACCCCATGACAGAGCAGGTGGAGGGATCTGAAGGAGACTGCAACCCTGTGGGAAGCCCCCACTGGATCAGGCTCCTGGCAGGACCTGTGGCCTTGTGGAGAGAGGAGCCCAGGCTGGAGCAGGTTTGCTGGCAGGACTTGTGACTCCATGTGGGACCCACACTGGAGCAGTGTGGTCCTGAAGGACTGCACCCTGGGGAAGGGACCCCTGCTGGGGCAGTTTGTGGAGAACTGTAGTTCATGGGGAGGACTCACGTTTGGAGAAGTTCCTGGAGGACTGTCTTTTTGGGGAGAGACCCCACGCTGGAGCAGGGGAAGGGCATGTGGAGTCCTTCCCCTGAGGAGGAAGGAGTGTCAGGGACAGTATGTGATGAACTGATCACAGCCCCCATTCCCTGTTCTGCTGTGCCTCATTGGGGGAGGAAGTAGAGAAACCAGGTGTGAAGCTGAGCCTCGGAAGAAGGGAGGGGTGGGGAGATGTGTGTTAAGATTTGTTTTAATTTCTCATTGCTCTGCTCTATTTTGCTGAGTCTATTTTGCCTGTGATGGCAAGTGGTGAGTGATCTCTCCCTGTCCTTATGTGCCTCCTAGCCCAGGAGCTTCTTGTTACACTTTCTCTCCCCTGTCCGTCTGAGGAGGGGAGTGATGGAGTAGTTTTGGTGGGCACCTGGCCTCCAGGTGGGGTCAAACCACCGCAAAAGTTCAATCCCTTTAAGGACTGTAATAAACCTGTTGTGATTTATGGATGTATCTACTTCTATTGGATAAAACTGTGCCACTTGTCTATTGTGGGTATGAGAGGAAGATTTGGATGTGCACTGTGAATAGATAAATATTGATTCTGAAAGTATGGTTATTGGTAGTGCATGTGGCAAGAATTTCACCCAGAGTTTTGCTGTACTTCCTTACTTTCACCTCACTGCCCGTCCATGTGTTTCAGAGGCACTTTTACATACATTAAAACATGCTGAAGATGTATCCTGAAGCCAGTGCTGTGTAACAGAAGTCTGGTGTCTCTGGCTTTGCTAGAGATACTGTAACGATGCACAGCAGCCATGGCAAAGTTGTCAAAAGTTGCCTGTGCTCCTCCATCTGATGGAAAAAATCTCTTCTTGTGCAAATCCAGAAAGCAAAGTGCTGTGGCTAATGGCTCAATGCGTCCTGCATTACCTATTCCCTCACCTTCCCAGTCATTCTAGTTCTGCCTTGTTAGCAGCTAGCATCACTGGCTGCATAAAAACATGTTTTGAAAATCCTTTCAGCACTGCCTGTAAAAGAGGTTCTCTGTTTTAGAGAGTGAACTCTGGCTTTCATCAGGAAGATCCTTTTTTTTCCCCCCCCTCCATTTTTATGCTTCTTTCTGGTGCATTCCGGCTCCTCTCTGAAGCTGGTGGGATGACTGCAGATGTTGTCACAGTAATGATATTATTACAGCGTGACAGCTGAGGGAAAAGATGTGGCAATGTTTGTAATATATTTTCAGAGGCTAACTGCTACAGCCAGGTAAAAACAGATTAGCTTTCGGACACCGCGCCTTTACAGGAATATTAATTCAGGATTGTAGCTGTGATTCTCCCCTCCAACAGGATTATATAAAACTGTCATATTAGGGGCTTAAAAAGCTTTATCGGTGAGAACACACATTTGTTGGTGGTTTTAATAGATCCGTGGAGTAAATCCTGCCAGGGAGAAGCAGTCTGGGAATTTGCCACCCGGCCTTCGTAGGGGCAGCTGTGCGTCCATCCGTAAAGCTATCCACACCCTTTGTGTTACTCTTAGGGAGCGAAATTCAGATGCCAGGCTTTTGTTGTGTCAATGGGGTGGGGAGGTGTGGGGGAATGCAGAGAAATCAGCCTGCCCAAAGGTGACACCCTGCAAAGGCTGACCTACAGCAGCACTCGGGCAGGCAATGCTGTCTGAACACTTTGCTGCTGTATGTTTGGTCGAAAGGCACATGGAGGGAGCACCGCGTGGGGCACCGGGGCTCCCATTCCATGCTGAATGTCAGCTGGTGTGGTTTGGTTTTATTTCCTCAGCTTTCTTCTCCCCAAGAAATCAGACCCACCTTTCACATCGCCTCTACTAAGGGAGCATGAGATGCTTGCAGGACTGAGGGCACAGCATCAAGCCAGGTGTTTTAGTCAGGTGGTAACTGAGTGCATTCGGAAGACAAGATATGCCTCGTAGGTGTACGGCACGGTGACGTTTTCATCAGCTGAAAGGCTGCCACAGCCTGAAAGTGGGTTCCCGTGCAGCTCCTCTGCTAAATTCTGCAGCGTGGGAAGTGGTGGGATGCTGAAGCAGAGGGGAAAAGCCCTGTTATTTTGGAAGTGAGAGGGCTTGAAAGGGAGTGAAGTACCAAAGGAGCACGGGATGCTCTCCATGAAAGAAAAAAACTGGATCTTTGGAAGGATGCAGCTCAGGCCTTCATGCACCTTTTGGGTTGGGGATCAGGGGAAAGAGGAGCCACTACTTTTTTAAGGCTTGGGAAAAGGTTTTAGTGCTGCCCTCCTGAGCGGGGCTTTCCCGGCGGCAGCCGCGGGGACAAGCCCCAGAGCGGGACCTGCCGGGCTGGCTGAGGGCGGCTGGAGCGGCATGTCCCGGGGGCAGGGGGAGGCAAGCCCGGCGCAGCGGTACCTTTGCCTGGCCGGGGGCGATCACAGGCGAGGGAAAATGGGAGAGTGGTTCAGCTGGTTTAGAGCAAAACCAGGAAAACCCGGAGACTGTTTTCTTTCTGATTAGTGGGTAAGTCACAGGTAGTCACGCTGGTTCTTCTCCTTACTCTGTGTCCTCGCCCATTGCTTTTCTCTGTGCTGCTTTTTAAAGGCCCCTCTCTCTCTCTCTATATATATATATATATATATTTCTTTTTCCCTGTAGTAGAGCTGCTTATGAACCTTGCCCAGAGCAGCTAGCCTTTCTGGCTGGGGATCTTGCTCGGAGCCAAAGTGAAGGAGGTGAGGTTAAATCTCACCCCTCAGTTCTCACTGAAACAGAGCACGAGAGAAGAGTTGTGCCGGAATTTCAATTTTCTGCTTCGATTTAAAGACATGGACAGTTGATCGCTACATCTCTACATCTCAGTGGCTGCAAGCTGTCGCTGAAGTACTTAAGACTGTTCGCTCATAAGCTAGATTCATGTTTGGCAGTTTATTCTTACCTCTTGTTTATTCTCCACCTGGAGCTGCTACCCTCAGCGGAAGGCACCGGCGTGCTTCCCTTCAGCACTCACTGAGCGAAAGGACAGAGACTGATAACGCTGCCTTAGAAGCAGATTTGACCAGCGAGTAGGAGACCTGGGTTTGAGCTCGCCCTGGTGCATCTGCGATTTCCACCTGCACATGGGCAGGAGGGGCTCCCCACGACAAGTCAGTAGGGACATAACAAGTTCTGCCTCATCTCTGCCTTGATCCACCTGGATCCTTCTGGGCAGCAGGTAGGGCACGGCGATGGGGTTACCGCCATGGCACCAGACAGGCTGCAGACTGCAATAAATTCAGTGAACAGCCCAGGGCGTTCATGCTGAAATATCTTCAGAAAGAAGAGGAAAGGAATATCTCATGGGTTCACAAGTAAAAGATAGACCAAATCTCATGTCTCGTTGTCCAAAAGTAAAAGCCCTTTATTAAAGAAATGATCCCTCCCTATGTTACTGTAGGAGGGATTGTATTACTGAAGAAATGAACAGTTAATTCTATTCAGTTAATTACTACATTCCAAGTAGGAATGACTGTTACTCTTTCACTGCCCAAACTGCAAGCAAGTGAAAGAGTAACAATCACTTCTACTTGCTCTCCTTCTTTTCTGCTTTCTGGTTTTCCAAGCAACATCGAGCCTCTGGTTTGTCTCCCTTTGCAGCTAAAGGTGAGCAAAGAGGCAGAGTTTAATTTGGGATATGGTTTTGCATGTTTCAGTCTTTTTTTTTTTTTACTTTTTATAAGTCTAGCTAACTATGTTTTGAATTATGCTCTGGAGAGTGAAGGTTCTGTTTGTTTTTAGTAGACGTGACTGAATAGGTTTCACTTTGGTTTACTGTTGGTAAATATCTTCCTCACCAAAATGAAAATATTTGTTCTGCTTAAAATATATATATATAATTTTTTTTGGTCATAGGCTGTCCAAAATGCTTTGCTGAATTTCTTTTCCCATTTTGTCAAACAGAGAGAAAACAGCTCTAATGGAGAAAACAGCTCTAATGCTCTAGACAGCTCAAGCATATCAGATAGGAATGGAAACAATATTTCTTCTGCAATTACAAGTTTCTGGCATTTTTGTGTTCATTAGACATTGTCAAGTTAATACTCACATCAGTGTCTATTTCTACACAGCCGCACACAAGGAAAGAGCAAATATTTTTCCTCCTCTCAAGCACCCAATGTGCATTGACATTTCCAAGTTTATTTTTTACTGAGAACTAAGCAGTGTCTGTTTGGGATCTCTAGCTGAAAAAGCTGTATAAACAGCCAGCTAGTATTTAGGATTATTTTATTGCTACCTTGTAGTCAGCACGTACTAAACTGTGTCAAACGTTCTTCTTTACTTGCTTTCCCCCAATTTTTGAGGGTTTTTTTCCAAAGTTTCTTTTATTCATTAGTCCAGGGGAAGTTCTGGACATTTGCAGAAAGAGCTGTGGGACTTGGGGTTGTCTGTTTTCAAACTCAGAAGTTGTTTTGACTGAGTCTCTGATTGCTATGGGGAGAACCATAACCCACATATTTTTTGTGTGCCACACTTTGCTAGGTGAGAACGGCAGCCTTTCAGCACTGTGCTTCTGAAAATTTAGCAGATCAGCCTGGTAGTACTTCCTTCCCCACCACCTGCCGCGGTCGCCATCTCTCCTGTGCCACGCTGATGTGCCTTGAGTCAGGCAGAGGCTAATGGCTGTGTCACAAGGCAGTCAGTGTCTCCTTGCTACCTGAAGTCTCCCAGGTTCAAGGTGCTCAAACTTAATCCCTTAGTTACTGCCCTGGAAGTGCCCAAAGTAGCCGAGCTCTGTGCGCTCCTGGAAGTCTGGAAAGCAGCTGGCTAACCTAACTCCTACAAAACTCATCCCAGGGTTAATTTGAAGTCTGCAGTGTTGCTCCATGGGTCTGATTGATAGGTGTGTCTGGAAATGCTGGACTCAACCTGGTGGTACCAGCCCAGCCTGAATGTCCCTTTTACACAATAGCCTGTGGCTGGAGACTGGGCTCTGAAATTGGGGACTGCCAAGATCATCACTGGGGGAAGCTGATCACGTCTTGCCTGTTTCAGCAGACCCAGTCACTGCAGACAGGTGCTTTCTGCTGCTGGAGCTGCTCTGTCCTCATGAAATGATCATATGCTCTCTGCTGACTTTGGAGGGCTGAAGACCATCCACATGGCACCCTCACCCTGCCAGGCGGGTGGTGGGGCCCGGTGAGAAGCTGGAGCTGGGCACTGGCATGGGTGTGCAAGGCTCACCCTGCTGCTTCTTGGCTCATGGGTGGCCTCTCTGCCCACTCTCTCCTGCACTGGGGACTTCAGTGACAGCCCCAGTCGGCCTGGGATGCCCCATCAGCTGCTTGCATCCCACCCGGGGATGTAATACCCAGCACATTTCCTTCTAACACCTGACAGCACCAGTGGGTACACGGTGCCATAGAGCTTCTGCTTTGGTAACGGTGCTGCTGGCCAGAGCACGCCATACTTCTAGGTTTGCCGGACACCCCCTGTTTGCTAAATTATCAAAACAACAGAGCATATAGGACATAGGATATAGGTACTCTGACTAGGTGGGCACGGTGATCCCAGCTCCCAGGCTCCCGACCCGAACCCGTGGCTGACCACGGGAACCCCGTCAGGCCCCCGCACGCCCCGCAGGGAGATGCGGCAACCGGAGAGAGGGAGGGGGCCGGGGGGCGATGTCCGCCAGGGCGCGCTGGCGAGCGGCGCGGCCGCCGCCGGGGGGACAGCGAGGCACCGGGAGGGTGGGCAGCTGCCGGCGGCGCTGCCCGCAGGGGTGAGCCCGGAGTGGGACCTGTCGTCCGTCCGCTTCGGCTCGGCAGGTGCCCGCGGGTCAAGCGGGAGAGGCGGGGGGAGGCCGGGCCGCGGGGCCGCGCCGGCGGAGCGGAGCCCAGCGCCGTAGCAGCCGGTCCGCAGCTCCGGCCGCCGCCGCCGCTGCTCGCTCGCTCACCCACCCACCCACCTTCCCTCCCACCCACCCTTCCTCGGTGGCTGGGGGGCGGGCGGCGGGGGCCGGGGCACTCCGCGACCGGGGCGGGGTGGAAATTTACCGGAGCCGTCCGCAGCGCCGCTGCGAGACAGGGAGAGTGAGCGGGATCGGCGGGAGGCGGAGGGAGAGAGGGCGGGGAGCGGCGGAGCATCGTCTGGCGGGGAAAGCGAGGGACCAAATGACTGTGAGGAAGGGCGGCAGCCGCCACCGCCGAGAGAGGAGCCAGCCGCGGCGCAGCGGCAGCAGTCCCGGCAGGAGCCCCGACGCCCGCGGGGCCCGGCTTCCCCCCGGCCGGCTGGGCGGCGATGGCGGCGGGCGGCGGGCGGCAGGCGGGCCGCCGGGCTTAGGGCGCGGGCGGCGGCGGGGCTGAGGCGGGCCCCCCGCCCGCGGGCGCCGCATGGCGCGGGCCTGATGCCGGAGCGCGGCCCGGCGCCGCGGCGGCGCTGCGGGAGGAGGATGGCGGGGCTGGCGTGGAAGTGGCCGCGCACCCGCCTGCCCGTGGGGGCCAGTGCCCTGGGCGTCTTCGTCCTCTGCTGGCTCTACATCTTCCCCGTCTACCGGCTGCCCGACGAGAAGGAGATCGTGCAGGGGGTGCTGCTGCAGCAGGGCAAGGCGTGGAGGAGGAACCAGACTGCGATCGTCGTCTTCAGGTAGCGCCGTGCGCGGCCCAAGGGCACCCGGGGACGGGCACCCGGGGACGGGCGGCCGCACGAAGCGGCGGCCGGGCGGAGGGAACCCATCCGGGTGCACTCCCCACCCCGCCGAGCCGCAAACTTCTTATTTTTTTCCTACCCGACCTTTTGTGGGGTTTATTTTCCCAGCGGGCGAGGGTCTGGCAGGGCCCTTCTTGCCCAGCAAAACTTTTTTGGGTGGCTCTCTGCGCTGCGGGGAGGACAAGGGGCTGGGCACGGGGGTTGGAGGCTTATTTCTCGGAGAAATAAGGAAGAGAGGCTTATTTCTCCTCGCCTATTCTAGATGCCCTTCCTAGCAGGGCTGAGGTGCTTCTGAGCGGCGCGGGGCTGCCCGCACAATAGGATGCTTCTCGCTCCCCCGGTGACAGCTGCACCGGCAGCGCCTTTGGCTGGTAACAAAGCGAGGGGCTCGGAGCCTCCCTTCGCGCATCGCGTATGACTGACTGCCTGCGGGCTGCCGGGGACAGCTGAGCGCCGGCATCTCCCTCGGGATGCGAAGGGAAAGGTTTGCACTGATGTTCGCTCGTGTCAGCATCCTCGCTCCACGGAACACTTCGGCAGCTCCGCGCTAGTCCTTGACTCTTTGCAGTTTAGTATAGAAACCACGTGAAGAGGCACCCTTTCCCCTTCCTTTCTTCTAACGTGGCTGGGAGACGGTGATAATCCTCGGAGCCCTGTCACCTTCCCCAGCTGCACAGGAGAGAGGAGGAACGTTGCAGTCAGGGTGCCACATCTTGATAGCGGTAGAGGACCAGGTCCCTGCGGCGAGGAGGGTTGTTTTTGAATGACCCTGGCAGAAAAGCCAGTGCAGAGGAGATTTACATCCCCTTGAAAATTTCTCACGTGCCTGGGTACAACAGAGACAATTGGAAGAGGCTGATTTCCTTCCCTTTCCTGAAGGGAAGCTGGGTCTTCTCCCGATGCTCTAAGTGGCACGTGAACAATCAGAGTGAGTGGTAATCAAGCTGCCTGCAAAAAGGCCCTCTTTCTTCCGTGAATGCCAGAATGAATCAGGTCCCAATTCTAAGAGACTTCTTTAAGTTATTTTTTTAAGCCTTGTTTAGGTTTATTTGGTGTTCTTCAGTAATTCTGGAATACTATTCAACTTGGGTTTAGTCGTGAACGAGAGCCAGCATGTGATTGCTTAATATCTGGTCTGCTGGGATAACAGAAACTTTACAGTTCTTCCAAAGCATGTTCTTCCTTTATCCCCCAAAGCTTGCAGGAAACATAAGCAATGGGAGGTGATGAGTGCCTATGTGTTCATGCCACCTCACGGGGTAGGCCTGGAAGAAGTCCTTCCTTTAATACAGAGCTAGCAGTAAGGTAAAGGTGTAGGACCCTTTTTATAAAACGTGAGAAACCAGTCCGATCTTTTCAGATACTAATTCATCTTAATCCTGCTGTGCCACTGATACCCATTTTTGGGCGTAGATGAATCTGTATGTTTTTACAAATGACCCTGGCATGTGATGTGGGAAAGAGTTTGATGTATTCTCTCTCATGCTCGTAAGCCAAATGTTGTCAGGAGATTGGTAACACTGCTCCGGCTCCAGTTTAAAAAACAAGTTTTAAACCGCTTTCACCACATGGTTTAGCAACAAAAACTCGTGTGTGGCTTGTCAACTCTTCCACTTGCCCATATGTTTTTCTACTCCCTGAGCATAGTGATTATCTCAGAGATGCTACTGAAGAGAGCCTCCTGCAGTAAAAGGAGCTACTGTTTCTTGTCCGTGTCTCCTGATGCGCTGGTGCAGCGCTAAGTGCAAAACGCTTTAAATAACCCACTGAAAAAGAAAATTAAAGTTTTTAAGAGGAAATGTACTCCTGAGCTATAGACTGAGTATACCATAATATTCAAATGATCGTGGTGCAGAACTCTCTCTGCTGCCTAAGTTTGCTTCTCCTCAATACTGTTTGGCGGTTATGAAACTGAAGTGCATGTCAGGTAAGCTGCTGCGAGGTGATTCAGGGAAACTGTGTCCTGCTCTTTGCTACGGTCCCGCTGTCTCTATGCAAGAGCACTGTCAAAGCTCCAGGTTTCAGTTTCTGCTGGGAACCGCCTCTGAATTGGGAGTCTCTTTTGTTTAAGTAGGGAAGGAGTTAGAGAGCTTCACAGGAATCCCGTGTGCGGACTTCGAAGTAATACGGTTTTCTGTAATAGCCTAATATTAAGTGGGTTTTAATGTATATAGGTTATTATTAAAGGGTATTAAATAGGTTATTATTAAAGAATGAGGTTAAGTGCCATCCTTCCTAGCCCTCCTGCTACATTCTGGTTACCAAACAATTTTGGTTTTGTACTCATTTTTGAAGAATAAATTGGAATGTACCTGGGCTAAAAGTATATGTGAGAAAGCACGAACTTTGGACAATATGGTGGCGGCTGCGGTACTGTATGAGTGTAGCTGATACG
Organism: Porphyrio hochstetteri; assembly: GCA_020800305.1. Classification (NCBI taxonomy): domain Eukaryota; kingdom Metazoa; phylum Chordata; class Aves; order Gruiformes; family Rallidae; genus Porphyrio; species Porphyrio hochstetteri. Next base: position 78,455,953 of record CM036905.1, on the reverse strand, counting down.
CAGAGAAAACATCTGATGGTTTTGTATCTTTCCCCTTCTATAAACTCACTGGACTCCTATTGTTGCAGTAATTACTGTCCCCTAGTAACTAACTTGAGCAAAATATACTTTTCGAACCTCTGAAGTGCTGATCCCCCTTTGCCTTCTGTCCCTGGATCAAAGACAGCTGCAGTGAGTAATTCAGCAAGGTCAACAAACAACATCTGTGGTAATTTGGGTTGATCCCTGGCAACTGAGTGCCAGTACCTCCTCAATTGCCACTGGTCCTTCCTTGTCCTCCTCTGCACAGCCAGAAACCTTGTGTAAAGATCTGACATGTGTAAACTCTTGCTTATACAAGAGTGCACACTGTCCTGGTGCTTGTCGGATGGTTTACATGGGGGTTTTGTGTCTGAGTATGGATTTGCAGAATTGTTTTTCAAATATAAGTACTTGTGTAAATAGTCCCAGGTTGCTGCTTCTGAGGTGTGTGTTGCCTTACTGCAGCTGTGCGTAAGGACAGCTTGTGGGCGTAAGAAAAAGAGCAGGATTAAGCCTTTGACGCCGTCGTGCCTGCTTAAAGCACATTTGCAGCCTCAACTGTGTACATGACTTCTGTGAGTAATCCTGGCACGCTGAGTGCGCCAAGTCCCCCTGACATCAGAGCAGTGGGTGTCTGTGAAAGACTCACCTGGGTTCGTAGATGGAAGGACAGACCCTGAAAAGTGTGAAGGTACAACTGAGGTTATTAAAAGAGCCCTTGGTCCAATGTAGTTTCCTTTGAAGTCTTCCAATTCTGGGCATTCGGAGTGGAGCACAGCCCACAAGCAAGCGATCGCCATTAGCATCCTTTGTATGTTGAGGCATTAGTGGCTGAGGCTTCTCATACTCTCTGCTGTGGAAACATCTCGTCTCTGACCAGTGCTGAATGACACTTTGTCATTCAGATGGTGAAGTGCTTGATCTTGAACCACAAAGTGGTCAGAATAGGAATGAGACCGTTATTAGAGTCACTAATGGATAATGTGTCCAATTTACCTACAGTATAATGGCTTGTCATCCTCTGAGGTGGTTAATTTCATTGTGTCTTAATTGTTTTTACAGATTGCTTAGGTTTTTGTTTTGGTTTGGTTTTTTTAGGGCCTAGTGCTGTTTAAGTAATTTAGACAAAAATATTGTTAGTTGCTGTTTGCTATTAGTGAAGCAGGTGATATACAATAATACCTTTAGGATGGTTTTATTAAAAAAGACTGCAGTTGATTAAAGGCAGAGCAGAGTCTTTTCATCTGCCCTGCCTGCTCCATACAGCCACAAATCCCTAGTGCTGCATGTTTATCTGATGCTTCTGCTTCATTTGTTTCCCAGGGTGGACCTTCCCTGGGGAATGAGTGGGGGACAGTGGGCTTTTGATGGCCAAGGCTGCCACCGAAAGGGTTGGGTGGCAATTAGAGGCTTAGGGGTTCCTCAGGAAGAGATGGGACAGTCTCATCTGCAAGGCAGCAGGGAGGCCACCCTTGCCATTTGGATTGCATTCTTGCTTCTGCTGCGGCAGTTTTGTGTGCTGTGGAGCGGTCGCCCTGGGTTTATTCTGGGGGCGGCTTGGTTGAGCTGGTGGCAGATGTCTCCCACGAACTCACTGGTTGTGACATGCCTCTGGTGCAGAGCATCTGCTATGACCTGGTTCGGCTCCCTAATGTGGTCCCCTCTGTCCCTAGAACCACAGTGGCTATGCTTCTGTTGGTAGGTGTCTTCTCTGCTCCCTTTTTCATCAGGTTTGGCCTCGCGTCCATTTTCCAGGGACAGAGAGGAGAAGCTACTGTCCTGAAATCACAGGACAGGTCAGTGGCAAAACTGGATGGAATATCCAGACATAGTGGACTTGCAGTGCAGATGTGGACAGGCTGTGTGAATCCCCTTCTACTGTTAATTTTCATGTGCCTCGGAAAAGTAATGCTTCTGTGCCGCTACACACTGTGCCAGAGGGGGTCTTCCCACTGCAGCCTTCTCTGCCAGCTGTTCTCTGCCAGCTGTTTAATGTCTGTACCTCGAGTGCAATCACACCAGGCATCGATATTTTTCATTCTAGATCATATTAACAAAGAACTAGAATTCCAGGTCACTCCCCTGGCTGGGTAAGACAGGTACTATTGCCAAGTCACCAAGAGTCTCTTTAGGTGGCTTTTAACCTTCTCATTTGACATGAGCCTTGCAAATTATGTGAGTGTTGTGAGCCTCATCAAGATACTACAAGGCAAATCTGAGGTGAAACTTCATATTGCTCAGGTTGACTAGATAAGAGTTTTGCCCTGCTTAAACAGCTTTATCGGATATTGAATTATTTCTGCTTCTTTCACTAAGACAAGTGAAGAAGAGATTTGGGATTAGAGCTGGGAGACGCTGGATTAGATTAGTCTACCTCTGCAGCTCATGAAACCCTACCCAAAACCCATCGGATATGCTCAGATGCTGCGTGTGGGTACTGGCCAAATCCAGCTCACTTTGCTTTCCTGAGTAGGTGACACTGCTGCCTGGTAGGCTTTATTAACTTGGTTAGTAACATTTTGAATGATTTGTTGTTGTTGTTGTCGATTTTTTCCCAGCTATATTTTGCTGTATTTGGGATAATTGGATGTTTGCAGTTTGTAGTTTCTTGGTGTCTCCAGCTGCGATGGGAAGCTGTTTTGTTGAAGAGGTACAGTTTGAAGAGCAGGTTAAAGGTGAGAGGAAAGAAGTGTTCTCACCGCATTTTATTATTTAGAGGCTGTGGTGAAGAAAGCAAGCAGCAGAGAGATCTGGGTGGTCTGTTTCTTTGAGGCCTTTAGGTGTCTTTGGATACCTAAATTGCATGAAAACAATAGGAATTAGTTATCTGAGTTAGCTCATGTTGTCTTTGCAGATGAGGCCTGTGGTGGCAAGATAGGAATTGACTTGAATTCCTGAGTTCCAGCTCACAGCATCTTCTTTCTTTGCCCTGAAGTAGAATTTTCTTCCAGACTTGGATTCTGCCCTCCTCACAAAGCAGATAGTTGAGATGCCTATTTCTAGTATCTGCTCTTGCAGAGTTTTGGATTGCTGCTTCACTTTGAATTTGTAAAAAAAACCACCTCCAGTGCTGCCAGCGTTTATAGGAGGGTGTAGCCAACTCCTGGAGGCTCCTTTCCTGTTAGCTGGGAGCTTCCGAAGGCCCAGAGCCAGGCACTGGGGAACAGGAGGAAGAGAGATTTTGCAGGAATATAGGTTACCTGACTAGGGCCCCAGAAGTCTGGTATGTATATACACAGACACTGCTGGATGTATGTATTTTCACATCTGTGCTTTTCCCTTCTCTGCTTCGCAGTGGATGGAGTGGGCACTGAATCATCCGTACAACACGTAACCGGTGATTTATCCCTCTACTTGTAATTTGCGTCTTCAGAGCAGCCAGGAGTGTTGCTCCCATTTGATGTGCGTTCAATGACATATGCAAAGACTGGTTTGTGAGGCTAGTTCCAACTAGGTAAATGGTGGAAAAAGAATTGTCTTTTATCCTATAGATTTTATCCTCCCACAGCGAGGACGAACCTCACTGCACTGAGGAGGCTGTTTGGACCTCAGTCTTCTGTTGTTCCAGTCTTCTACACCAAAAAATACTTACATTTCAAATCTTTGTGTATGTGTGTGTGTGTGTATATCTATAAATCTTTTTCTATATGTTGCATGTGGTTCCCAAAATGCAAGAAAACTGCTCCTAATGTTAAATCACTTCAGCATAGCTGCATGCAGTTGAATTCATACTGAAGCACATCAATCCATATCATGTAGTGCTTGCAAACCTCAACAGAGATTCAGGTTTTGTCGTGTCACAATTTTGGCATGTAAAGGACAAGAGACAACGATTCTCCCAGATCTTGGAATCAAAACTGATTAGATAAATGAAGGGTGGGACGGGACATGGCACCGATAAGTTGCTTAACCCTTGCAAAGCCTTTGTCTGTAAAGTAATTCTTATGGAAGCTCTGAGCTTCATGAAGAAGCTGTGCCTGTTGCTGTGACCTTAGTGGTATTTGAAAGTTTTAACAAGGCGAATTACACTGTGGAAAACAACATCCTGGCTTTGAGCAGGATTCTGGAGGTCGTTTTCCCACTGCTCAGCTCAGGAAAAAGGGGGAGGCTGTGAAATCAGATTGCATAGAACATTTTCTGGCTGGCAGAGTGGTGGGTGGTTTTGTAGTCGTATTAAGTCAACAGATTGAATTATTTATTGAATTATATATTATATAATGTTTCTATTATATAATTATATAAAATTTATATTTATTGAATTATATATTCTATTCTACCTGCCTGGAAAATGCCCTCCTGAATTCTTTAGTTTAGAGATTCTCTTTTCAAGTGGACGTGTGGCTCCACTGAGGCTTTTAAAGCTGCTGGAAACGGCTGAATAGAAACGGTTAACTTTTTTCTTCTGTGTTTGCCATGAGCATCATTTAATTTCCCAAACAACTATTTTGTTTGGTGATTGCTTTTTTTTCTCTCCACCTCTTTTTCAGTCTATTCCCATTCTTAAGCTGCTTGATGTCCTCCTCAGCTTTCAGGGGTCCCCCAGACTCTTTGGATGGCTCTTTCTATGATTATCCATCTGTAGCAGCAACATAAAGAACTTGTGTGAAATGATTTACTCCTTTATCTTCCCCCCCTACTGAGTTGCCAGTCACCTTCTCCAGAGTCCTGCAGCTCCCAGTGGTGCTTGGGCTATCTGTCTTTTTTCCATCCCTGATGTACCAGTTGTTGGCTATCAGCCTTTCCAGGTAAGTGACAGACTTTGCCGTTGCGTAGTAGCAGGGTAAAGTCTCTGCTTATCAGCTCTCCTGGGCTCTGCGGGTGCACAGCTAGCTTTAAATAAAAGCTGCTAGATAGCCAGCCTGTACTTTGAGGAGCGCTAGGAGAAGGGATCAGCTATTTTGCTGGCTTTCCTGTGGGAAAACTTGCTCTGCCTATTTCTGGTGTACCTGGAGTGGCCATCGCTGTCACAGAGGAGTAGAGGCTTTGTATTTCCTGTCAAAGATGAGAGACAAACAAATGAAACTATGTTTTCTTTTTCTTGCTGGAGTGAAGGGATTTCTGATGTTTCCCTGTGTTCTCTGCCTTGACCAGATGTCAGCTCTGGTGAAGCTGTTTTGTCTGCTGCAGTGGCTGTTCGATGTGATGTTCTATTTGCGCTGTCAGCCCCACAGTGCAGTATTTCCTGGAGCAGGGCAATGAGGTGTCTACTATAGGTAGTACTTGGATGTGCCACAAGAGTTGAGAACCAGCCCCAAAAGCACTCAAATATGCAGTGGGGGGTGATGCTGGGTCTAAGGCTGGCTGATGCGTGCCTCTCTCAGTGAAAATTGCTAAGATCTAGGCTGAATGGCAGATGGGGTGGAGACTCTCAAGTTTCTCAGTTATGTTTGAACCTTTTTACTTTTGACTTCCAGGGGACACTTGATGCTGGTTCCCCGGGTGCTTTTCTACAGTGAAGGAAATAGAGTTGTAAAGGAAGTTAAGGAAACGGTGTCTCCGTGACATCGTTCTCTCTTGTAACTGAACTTCAGGTCTAGGTCACTGCTGAAGTCAGTGGGGAGTCCTGTGAATAACTGCTAGTCTGCACAGAAATTGTCAGTTATATAGTGCCATAAACTTGCAGGGAGACATTCTTTGCTCTGAAGGATTTTCAGCCCAAGAACATGTTAAGTGTCTATCCCAGCTACGCAGATTAGGAATTTTGATTAATGGAGCGGGTTTTCCCTCTGTTAGCACAGTTTTTAATGTGAAGAAATACCTGAGCTATTTGCTAGTTACAGGCCACCCAAATACTCACTGGAAGAATGATTCAGATACTTCTGTTAAGAGTTTGGTGGATACTGGTCCTTCTTGCTACTGGTATCTGGAAGTACCAGCTTCCTACCTGTAAAGTTCTTAATGCTTTTGTGTAAATTTTTGCTTTCTTTCCATGACTATCACTGAAACATTAATCTATGTAAAGAGAATACAGTGGGTCTTTATTCCATATATAGTACTCACTTGAGAAATTAATCCCTGTTCCTGGATAGCAACTTCCAGTTTTACTTTGTTTTCCCTAATGTGTTGCAATGTTAGTGCTTCCGTGGTCTTCTTTTTTCTACATGTCAAAAAACTTTTAAGTATCAATGGCTAAATATTTTCCTTATGTTTCATGCATATCCTCACCAGTATTTAAATGATGGTAGGTTACCATTTGTAATGGGCTGTATGCTCTGTCTGACTCAGTATTTAAAAGCCTGCATGTGAATCAGATGCCTGCTCTTGTGGGGAAGAACGCAGGAAAGGATTAACCAGAACCAAGGGTAACAAAGAAGCTGAAGAATGAATCTTCAGCTACTGATGAAATTCAGATTCTCTGCTTTTGACCAGACTTTTTATTATTCTTGCTTGCTCTAATCATTGTCCTTCTCTGTTAGCTCTTCTTCTTTGTTCCCTGCTCTTTCTATTTATCTTCTACAGAAGTCCCATCTTCTGGGGGGAAAAACGTAGCTGTCACAGAGCTTGTGTGCTGTTTGCTGCCGTTGCCCTGCTCCCTTGCCTGATACGTGCATATTCCTCCTTCCCAGATCTGTCTTGAGTGCTTGATCTCTGTCCTCTCTCTCACTTACTGAGCATCGCTTGCAGTTGGCAGTGCACCCCTTGTCTTCATGCCACCACGTTGCATTTGCTGGCAGCCCCCAGGCAGCAGTGTTCCCTAATGCCTTGTGTGGTGCCTCCTGTGGTGGTGTGCTTTGGGCCCTACAGCACTGCCCTGTGTCTCAGACCCACTCACCCCACAGCACAGGGGTCTTTTCAGTCCCTTGCATGCTGGCCCCATGGTAGCACCTCCGTGTTATCCTCAGGTGCTCCTCAAGGCTTCTGCTGTAGTTGTAGGAGTTGGAGGGTGAAATGGTACTCTGTGATTAGTGACTTGGAGCATGGTGAGAGCTGCTTGTGTGGAACAGGGGGAAATTAGGACCTGAAGAAAGGCAAGGAGATAGAAGATTAGTTGGGGAGTTGAGTGTATTTGTTACTTACTTTCTTCTTGAAGTATGTTTTCAGTTGGTCTTCATGTTCTCTCATGGTCAACCTGACCCGTGGGAGTCATTGACTTAATGTGTTCAGTGTCCAGGTCCTGTGAAAGCTTGGTGGGACCAAGAAAGGTGGGAGCCGCAAGATCTGTGGGCTGTCATTAGACTGCAGCAGTGAGTGCTGCAGTAGACATCCCGAACTAGTCAGCAGGGTAATACTTATGTTTTAATCTTTAGATTACCCTTACTTGTCTGTGGGTGATTTTACTGACCATCCACTGAAGCAGTGGGTTCTTACTTGCCTGAGTGAAATTTAGACTCTTTGCAGTCTCCTGTGTGGTGCCGCTTACTACTTAATGACAATGTAAAAGGCAGGAGAATAAATCCATACAGGGTATGGCCATAGTACAGGATAGAAAGGAAATGCTGTATTCATGAATCAGTAGTGGAGGAGGGCTGTTGGATCAGATGAGAATGGGAATCACAGAACATTGGGAGCTGGAAGGGACCTCGAAAGATCATCCAGTCCAACCCCCCTGCCAGAGCAGGATCCACCTAGACTAAATTGCACAAGAACACGTCCAGGCGGGTTTTGAATGTCTCCAGAGAAGGACACCCCACAATGTCTCTGGGCAACCTGTCCCAGTGCTCTGTCACCCTCACTGTGAAAAAGTTCCTCCTAATATTCACATGGAACTTCCTGTGCTCCAGGTTGTACCCATTGCCCTTTGTCCTGTTGCTGGCCATCACTGAGAAGAGCCTGGCTCCATCTTCCTGACTCTCACCCTTTGCATATTTATAGACATTAATGAGGTCACCCCTTAGTCTCCTCTTCTCCAGGCTAAAGAGGCCTAGCTCCCTCAGCCTCTCCTCATAAGGAAGATGTTCCACTCTCTTAATCATCTTGGTGGCCCTGTGCTGGACTCTTCCAAGGAGTTCGATGTTGAATGACAGGCAGACGTCTCTTAACTACAGCTTGCTTGAAGACAGACTGTACCAGTCATTGCACAACAGCCTGCAGGGCTCCTGGCCTTCCCTGGCCTCCCTCAGGGTGCTGCTGTGGGAGGGCAGGTAGTGACGGGGCAACTTCTGCGGTCGTTAACCCTGAAAACAAGTGAACAGGGAGCGGGCGCAAAGGGCTGTGGATTTTTGGCTGGTTTCTTCCCACAGCCTTTAAGCACAGGAGTGGGTAAGAGCAGTGCAGTGAGGCCAGTGAGGTGGTGTGGTTCTGAAGTACAGAAGATGCTTCTGCTTTATATTATGTAGGGCTCTTTGTGATGCATGGTACTGCCTGACGCGGGAGAAGACTTCCCAAATGTCTGCTGCAAGTGGGGAGCCTGCGTTAGTCTGTGTGTTCGATGGGTATGATGAGGGTGGCCATTTCTGGACTATGTGATCCCCTGGAGTTCATGCTCATGCTTGAATAAGCTTGTGTGGGCAAATATGGAGCTAAAGAGCTGGCATCAGTGGAAAGCTGCATGTTTCTATGTCATCCAGATGTTTCAGCTGAGCAACAAGACTTCCAGAAAAGTTGGGACAGAGAAAGTTAAAAGGGAGGCAAACAAATAGGGAGAATCTTTAGTGAAACTAAGTTGTGTCTTGGGCAGGAAAAACAGGGTAAAAATGCTTTTCTAGCAAGGAGGGGGGAAAAAAAACCCCAACTCTGCAGAAGGATCTGTGAGGTGCACGGAAAGATCGTGGGCAGAGCAGTTGGAGCAGTTGATGGCAACCCAGGATGAGTGGAAAATGTGTGCTGGATTTAATTTGTATTTGTTTTTTACTCAACCTCTTTAATTTTTATGATTTTAATTAAGAAATACCAAAGGGATCAGAAACCTGACTGCGTGTGACTGTCCAGCACTTCTGAAGAGTTACCTGTAAACCAGATAGCTCACCTGTAAGGTCTTAGAAAGTTTATACTTTGGCCATAACTATTGCTTGGTTATGTGGAGAGGAGTTTAAATTTTATCGCTGCAAGGGTCTTAATTCAGGAGTATTGGGGGACCTTTTGCCAAGGGCCATGACCTCAACTGTTTTCAGGCTCTGGAGCTTTGAGGCTCAGCAGTACAGGGCATGTCCAACTGGGAGATTTCACCTGGCTTGGTGAATGGTTACTCCTCTCCCAGAGCAAGGCAGGAACCGATGATGAACGGTGTATGCCTGTGGTTAGGGGCAGTTACTATGACTTAGGGGATGCTACAAAGCTTGTCGTTGCTCACCCTGGTAATAGCTGTGCCAGCTCCTGTAGTCAGGCGAATGTGTGATGGTCTTGACTTCACGGAACAAAAACTAAGGAGGAATTTTCTAGTCCTCATAGCTGAAGTGAAGGGCTTGAAAATATCAATGGCAGCTCATGCCCCAGAAGGCAAATAAAATCTGTTGTGGGTTGTTGTTTTGCAGATGGCTAGTTTCTATGTCTTAATCATAATTTTGGGGGTCTGATTCATGGTTTTTTTAGATGCTAGATTGCTATAGTGAGATTTACGTATCAACCTATAATTAGAGGCAATTTTTTTTCTTTTCTTTTTTTTTTATCTAAGGAAACTGCGACAGTGAAGGGAATAGGAGAAACTAAACCAATCTGGGCATTCCTTTATAGGTCATATTATTAATTTAACATTTTGCTTGGCACCCAGCAAGCATCTAGCACAAACACACTTGCTGAGCCTTATGGACAAATGCTGAACATCTCCAGAGTTTAGTATGCCCAGTTGAATGAAGCAGTAAAATGCACATGAGATATTTATTTTTTTTATCCCACTCCAGTCATCGCCTTTAGATGTTTAAGCCTATCCAGAAGGGAAGGGCGGAGTGTGGAACTTGAGCTGTCTGATCCAAAAATGGTAACAACAACAAAAAAGTAAACCTATCATTAGAGAAATCATGTGTTTTGATAGTTCTGTTTAGACAACAGAACAAGTGAAAACACTTATCTAGTGTAGTTCAGTAAATGCTAATGGTTCTAGCATGTGATAACATGTTTATTTTTGCCGTGGGTCTTTCTCTCGTTTTGTTTTAAAAAAATCTGTTTTGTGCTTCACTTGTCAAACAGGCCATTGCTAGTGAAAGTCTTGTACTAAGAGGGTTGAGTTTGTTGTTTTTCCCCACCTAATCTGTGGAAAAATGTATTGGCTGCCTGTGTGGCTGCACTGTCAGTTGGTTTTACAAGTGTAGTACAAATTCCGCTTGCTTTGCTGCTGCAGAACAGCAGATCTGCATCAAGGAGCAAAGCAAAGTCACTCTGCTGGCATGGGGCTGCTGGACTGGTGGGCCAGAGTAATAGTTCTTCAACAAAACCAAAAATGTATCCGAGTGTCAGCTACTCCAGTTTTTCTGTTTGCTCATTTTTACTCAGGGACCCACAGGTATCTTTTGAAGGCTGGAGCAGTCCCAGAAACAGAACGGGGATTCTCCTCTGCAGAGATTTAGCATCTCACTGCCAAACAGGCTACGCAGCTCCCCATTTGTTTTCTCTAAGTTATCACAGTTAACACGAAGAGTACCTTGTTTCTGTGTCCTGATACCTGCTGTGCCAACTGTAGTAACTCACAAGAAATCCTGCTCTGACTTGCTGCTGGGTGCTTTCACAGTCCTAGGTTAGGAGTGACACTGGTGCGAGGTGTGTTGGTGTAAAGTTGATGGAGAAGACATGCAGAGCATTATTTTACAGCTCAGGGTTTATGTCCCTTCTCGTATGTCTCACCCATTAGTGCCTACCAAGGTGCTGTTACCTCACAGAGTAATCGAACAATGGAGTATTTTTCCTAACCCTTTGCTATCATAGAAGTCTTTTAGATTTTTGTACAAGAGAGCTGGTGTATATAGTTCAAACTCATTGTCTTTTCAGAAGTTGTAAGCCAAGTGAGTTGCAGGGGGATATAAGCAAACACTGAGAAAGCTGTGAAGCTTCAGGCAGGTAGACAAAATTACATCTGCTAAGACCAAGCCCAGGTTTGGCTCCCAAGGGTAAAGAATGGCACCTCCACAGAATGAGTGCAGGCTGTCTTCTCTGTGGCATAACCAGGAGCATGTGTGTAGCATGCTTTCATTTGAAATCATGGGTCAGCCTAGATGAAGGAGCTTAGTAAGTTCTTTCACAAATTTGACTTAGTCATTTGGTTTCAGGTGGTGTCTTGTGATCAATATGAGGGTGGTAGATCACTGGAACAGGTTGCCCAGAGAGGTGGTGGAGGCCCCATCCCTGGAGATATTCAAGGTCAGGCTCTATGGGGCTCTAAGTTGCCTGATCTAGTGAAGATGTCCCTGATTACTGCAGGGGGGTTGGATGAGATGACCTTTAAAGGTCCTTTCCAACCTAACACATTCTGTGATTTTGTGGCTGTGCAGTCTATCCTTTGAGTCTTACTCCTTTCCATTTAAGAATAAGAATTTATTTTGCATCAGGGCTTTTAGGGTTTCTTTTTAATTTCTCTGAGAAGTATGTTGTTTCCACTCATGAAATGCCCCTGGTCTTACAAGTATTTCTTAAACAGTTTGGTAAGTGCTAAGAACAGATCAGCTTTCAGCACATTTAATGAATAAATAGCTAGGCTTTGTCATTTAATTATCACCTTTTTGGGTCTAAAGTAGATGAGTTGAATGTATTAGGGAGGAAAATCTCCCAAAAGATGCTGGTTCTAAACTAGGCACATGAGCATGATTTAAAAGTATTTTCAAATGAATTTTCAGGCACTATTCCTATCTTAAGATGACTAGTTGAAGGAGTAAGTAGGTTGAATGATTTAATTAATCAGTTTTTACTTTTATCCTCATACATAGCAGATTTATTGCATTAATTGCTTGAAGGTTGGTTTAGAATTTTTGCTAGCTCTTTAGAGCAGCATCTTTTAAAAACAGGTCCTGTAAAAGACCATAAAATTTAAGAAAGTTGATACACAGTGGAAAGTTCTTTGGGTAGACTGGGCTTGTCCTTCCTCTGAGGAAGTTAGTATGTCTCCTCTCAGAAAAATACTGACTAACATTTCTTCCTTTCACAGAATCACAGAATGTTAGGGGTTGGAAGGGACCTCAAAAGATCATCTAATCCAAACCCTCCTGCCAAAGCAGGATCACCTAGATTAGGTCACACAAGAACATGTCCAGGCAGCTTTTGAATGTCTCCAGAGGAGCCTTTGCAACCTCTCTGGGCAGCCTGTTCCAGGGCTCTGTCACCCTCCCAGTGAAAATGTTTCCTTATGTTTACATGTAACTTCCTATGCTCCAGCTTGCACCCATTGTCCCTTGTTCTGTCATTGGTCATCACTGAGAAGAGCCTGGCTCTGTCTTCCTGACACTCACCCTTTACATATTTATAGACACTGATGAGGCCCCTCAGTCTCCTCTTCTCCAGGCTAAAGAGACCCAGCTACCTCAGTCTATCCTCATAAGGAAGATATTCCACCCCCTTAATCATCTTAGTGGCCCTGCGCTGGACTCTTTCGAGTAGTTCCCTGTCCTTGAACAGAGGGGCCCAGAACTGGACAGAACATTCCAGGTGCAGTCTCACCAGGGCAGAGCAGAGGGGGAGGAGAACCTCTCTCAACCTACAAACCACTCCCCTTCTAATACACCCCAGGATGCCACTGGCCTTGGCCACGAGGGCTCATTGCTGGCTCACGATCATCCTGCTATGTACCAGGACCCCCAGGTCCCTTTCCCCTATGCCGCTCTCCAACAGATCAGTCCCCAACCTATACTGCCACATGGGGTTGTTCTTATCAAACTCTTTATGATGTGAATGTCTTGATAGCAGACCTGCCCACTCATCCATTTATTTCCAGGTGTAGCGGTTCATGAAGACTCTACTCAAAGTCATTCTCTACAGCAAACATTGCTGTAACATCCTCTCTGCTTACCAGAGCACGGGTGTCTGTTGCAGTTTTAGCAGCTCTTTACTGGAGGGATCCATGTATCTGGAGCCTTAATATGTGGACCGTCCCAGTATTGGAAAGAGAAATAAATTACAGATGTGCAGGTTTGGAGGTTCCCCTCAGGGTTCTTACTTCCTTTCCCTCCTTGGGCCCTGGCATCTCTCTCTGCCTGGAGGCCAGGTGGTGTCTGTGGATGTGCTGTCCCTCGATAGCTTACCCACAGCTGAAATGGCAGGCGCACCGGCTCAAGAATAACTTGTGCTCTGGTGTTTTTGAAGTGGATTACCTTAATGCTTTGGATCAACTCCAGAACTGCCTCAGTTGTCACCAGCATCTCTTTCCACTTCAAAGGGTAAGTCAGTCTATAAATAGCAGTGCTAATTAGGCTCTGTTTGTGTCCCAGTTCCCTCAACTCCTTGTCCCCTGTGATGCGACTGTGGAGTGAGAGGCAGTGGGTGCTGACTGAGCAGCCATCAGAGCTGTGCACCCTGCCTGAGCACAGCCAGGTGCTCAGTCGGCACCCAGGGCTCTTCCCTTGTAAATTTGGGACTCCCTTCTACCCAAGTTTTCACAAAACTTGTAGGATCTTAATCTTTCCCTCCTCAAATGTCGTTGAAGTTAAGCAACAAATTCAGAAGTCTGTGATGTGGACAGGATGGCTCTGTCAGCCACTTGCTTAAGCTTTGTTTGCCATGCCTACTAAAAAATACCCTTTTCTTCCAGGTGCCAGAGCCCTGCCTTCTGGGCTTCTTTGGCCTTTCTGGGCCAGCTTGGCCCAGCACTTGCTCAACGGGAAGCAGCCTTGCCTCCTCTTTGTGACTAAGGGCAGGCAGCTTCCTGAAGCTGCCAGGCCTCAGTCCCCCTCCTAGCAAGCCCTCTCCTCCCTGCTGGGAGCCCAACTCGGACCAAAACATAGCGAGCCATCAAGCTGTGAGCAGAAAAATTAATGTGTTCTCAAGGACAGGAGTGTGCTCTTTCCTGCCTGCAACAAACCCCCCATAATGTTCCTTCTCCTCTCACTGTATTAATCTTGTTGCTGGCTGTTCTCAGGCACAGGATGTCTTCCTTCATATATTCTTATTCCTACTTAAACCCCGAGTTTTCTGTTGGGAATTGTATCAGAACCCTTTGTTGGATGAGAGGAAGGGATTGTGGAGTGGGGTACTCCAGAAGGAAATAAAATACATGCATCTGGAGGGCAGGGTGTGAGGGGATGATAGTAAGGTGGAGAGATGGAGGGCCCTTGGGAGGTTGGAAGGGAGGTGGAAGATGGGTAGGATTCAACACCATAGAGGCATGTAGTTTGCAGTTGCAGGGGTGCTGAAGAAGAAGAAGAAACATTAAAAGCAGGGAATCCAGTTACTAAACATTTATCTGAAGCAGTGTAGCAGGGAAGGAAAGGCTGTATAAAAAATTTGAGAACAAATATGTGGATAAATTAGAAAGGCTATCAATTAAGAAGGAAACATTCAGTGAATTGGACAATGTAAGAACAGCTCAGTCAAGATAACCTGAGGAGGTAACAGTTGATTAAAACAATATGAGTTAAATTATAATCTCAGTTAAGATCAAGTATCAGATGGAAGTAAATGACTTGAGTAAACTGAGGGCTCAGTTTCAGTGACCTATGTGAGGTATAGGAGAGTCTATGAAACTAACAGGAGAGGGCATTTTCATGCCACAAGACAGGAGGAATGGGAATAATTTTGCTCAAGAGATGACTGTTAAAAGTGGTGAGATTTGGAAGTAGAGTGATGAAATATGTGGAGTACAGCCCACTCACTGCAGCTATCTCTGGTACCTGTCCTACTTAAGATCTGTGGTAGGGAAAATGTCCATATGGTTAGCAATAAGACAGGAAGACAACATTTGTTGCTCTGTTTTTTTAATTCTGTGATTGCATGTTGCCAACTAGACAATCTGCAGGCTTGGCATCCAGTGAACTTTGTATTTTGCTGAGGCTTAGACTGCCCTCTGGAACACCAGCAGCTCACGCTTAGGGATCATGACTAACAATGGGCAATTCTTTGACTTCTCATATCTGAAACAGGTTGGTTACTACAGTTTTGGGGTGGGACTTTAAAACAAAGGAACTCTTTGTTCTCTCTGGATCACACCAGCATTTCTGCTGAGATGAGTTCTCACTGGGTGTTGTAGTAGGGTTGTACATGTGGTTTGGCATTAAATTAATGCATGGATAACGTGTATTTAGAAACAAGGACGCCAAACTGCACTGTGCTGAGGGTATTTATCTACTCCAGAATCCCTTGGTCACTCACACTTGGCTAATTTTGGTTTCAAACTGGAGCAGCTCTGGGAAGGTGAGGGATTTGTGGAGGCAGACATGGAGCTTCTAGGCTTATGGTTGTCAAATGCCAACACCTTCTCCAGACTGATGTCAGTGGGCAGGACGTGAAGCGGTAAGTGGTGAAGTTCTCTCTCAGGTGTTCTCTCTCTTGTTTGGCAACATTTTCACCATCTAGCTTCTGCCCCGAATATACCTGCTTTTCAGTGGCTGTGAAAAATACACGCTTTGGGGATCTTCAGGGCAGATTTGTGAGAAGTGTGCAGCATAAATCAATTGTTAATGGACTTTTATTACAGTGCATAAGAACACAGAAATGTCTTTAGTAGGACAGATTACTAGGTAGGGTCCATTTAGTTTGCTTTCCTACCTTTGTCAAGGGCTGGCACCAAACGTTGTGGAGAAAGCCATGCAATAGATGGGGTTATGTAGTACAATCTCCAAAATAAATCAGTGTCTCTGGTTGTACGAGGTTTACCCTTCAGTAACTTAGTTTAACACCTCATTCAAAATGACTCTTGTTAATTATAAGTCTTTTATATTCTTGATGCATACCTGAACAATCAATCCCTTCTTAACCTTCATTATACTTAATTTAGGAAATGCAGGTGTTCTGAGAATGGTTAGTTCTTAAATATATATGTCTCATTCTTAGATTGCCGCTTATTTGCTTTAAAAAATACATTTCTTATTTGGCTGGTACGCTTTTTATTTTTTGGTACTAATTTGCTTATTTATCTGGTTTATTTTTAGATTGCAACATTGTACCAGAAAACAAAATGTCATCATGCTGTTGAAAACTAAATAGCTCCTCTTCAGCCCCGTAGTAAACATTTTAATTACTGTGGAAACTGAATTATTGCTCTTTAAAATCGCTCAGTTATTACTTATGAAATATGATTCCTCTTGCTAAATAATTAACTGCTTGAATTTGGTAAGATGAGTAGCATAGACCAACTGAAGGACATTCCCTTGGTAAATATAGCTCTCTAACTTGTCACTCGTTCTTGAGATGGAAGGTGAATTTTCAAGACAAGTTTGAGACCCACAAAGCTGGTGATGGGACTGCCTGGTTGCTGGATGTTCTCAAATGCTGTGTGACTTTTTACCACGTAGTTTCAGGCTTGGGAGCTCCGAGTACAATCGGAGGCTTAGTCAAAAGCATTTCTAGAAGGCAGACCTTGGGTTAACTTTTGTGCAGTACACATCCTGTGGGTGTGAACGTGAGAGTCTTCTCACACTGGTTGTGGAGATGGATGTCTGCCTGACAGGACACATTTCTCATGTTCACTCAGTAGCAGGAAGAACAGCCACAAACCCAGCAACTGTTTTGGAGTCTGCTGTTGGTTAATCATGAAATCAGTCCAGTGCTGCCCTGGGAAGCTTGGGTGGGAGGGTCAGAAAGAGAGAGCAATCTGGGAGACCCTCTCTTTGCGCCAGGGGCTCCACCTCAGAGCCTCTGCTCTGTGTCTCTGCTATGAGACCCTTGTTTTTAACATGTAGTTTCCACTGTACTCATAAATGACTACGAGCTACTTCCAGCTCAAACTGATGAATTCAAAATGAATCAATAAATTGCAGAATCTACCACTCTCCTTCCTCACTCCTCTCAGGATCTTGAACCCCAGTGGTTTGTGGGCCAAGCTTTCTATTGATTATCACATCCCCAACCAGTGCTTCCTTGTTAGTGAGTGGTAGATCCAGCTGTAAGTTGACCCATCAATACCTGTACCAAAAATTATCCCAGACACACTCCAGGAATCTCCTGGGTTGCTTGCATCGCTCTGTGTTGCCCTTCCTATAGATGCCAGGGAGATGTACGTCTTCGGATGGACCCAGAGTTTGTGATCCAGAGACTTCCTTGAGTTGTTTAAAGGCTTCTGTTACCACTGCTGTTGCCTTGCTCTTCTGGGACTGACAGCATGGATGCCTGGGTAAAAGTAAACTTGAGTTATTGATCTGTTTGTAGGAGAGCTGGGGAGTTGTCCAACACCACCTGCAGCTGGAGGTGAGATGAAAGAGTATGAGAGGCAGAAGGTGGATGGGAAACAAGACAATGGTTCCTCCCTGGGGCAGAAGAGGGCTACTTGACAGTGGTTGAAGGATGTCTCTTATAGTTTGTTCCCCATGGTGATTACTTAGCATGAGATGAAGGTAGAAGGTCTGAGCAGATGTGCTACACTTCAGCTTTCTGTGGTTCTCTGTGGAGAAGGGCCGTGGTTGTTGGAGCTCCAGCTGGGCAGAGTTTGTGTAATTCTTCAGGAGCAGGACAGCACCGCTTCCCCTTTCCTGTTCAGGGGGTTTGTTTGGACAGGGTAGCCCGAGAGACTTTGCATGGCTGTGAGTTTTATGTCTTTTTTTGTAACTGCTGCTTAATAAATTCTCCTCTCAGCTCCCTTCAGAACTTAGTTCCAGTGGGTTTCATTATTTAGATTTCTTTGGATTATGGGTAGTCTAGAAAACTAGAGCGCGGCAGGTAATTAAATGTCAGGTTTCAACAGTCCTTCAAGCAAAAATAGTTTCCTGTGTTATGTGTGGCTGTGTATGTCAAACACTTCAGGTTTTGCTTTTATTTAGAGTTTCATAATGTTGCACTATGTATAGTCCTTGCAGGCATTACAAGGTAGCATGTTTTGCATTGCTGTAGTATGCAAGGCAGCTATCAAAACACCACCAGCTCACCTGTTTACTGCCTTACCTCTAATGAATCCTGTAGCTGGGGTATTGGGAAAAAGAGGTCTAAGAAGGATGGAAAGCTCTCAACCAGTGGAGCAGAAAGAGGAGGGACAGTAAAACCTTAGGCTTGAATTCTGACAGGAACATTTCCCGTAGCAGCAGGGAAGCTGTTTTGCAGAACTGGAACCCTAGGGTTTCCCAAAACCGCCCGCTCGGCATGTGTGCCTGTGCAGAGGAGGTGTGATTGTATAGCTGGGGGCAGGTCCGGCAGATGGCACAGGCAGGAGAGGTAGATGGAAAGTAAACATCTTGGCAAGTTAGGTAGGAGTCGTAGCATGTAGTAATCTCTGCAGTTTGTCAGGCTTTCTGGAATTCTTCTCTCGTGTTTAGTGTTGACTTGTTAAAGGCCACCCAGATTAGACTGGGGGGAGAAGTTGGATATATTTGCTTTTTTTCACCAGGATTTCAGTCCTGAAAAAGCTTGGTACATGAATCATTTATCCCCAGGGAAGCTGTTTCATTGCTCTGGATAATGGGGTTTGTGCATTCCCCACTTACTCCTAGCAGCACGGAGCATAGCGCAGCAAACTAGTTAGATTAGGCTAGATTGGAACATGGTTCCTGCCTCCTCCTCACCTCTTCTTTTCCACTGCCAAGCAACTGCTTGGTTTCTACTTCTGCTGCTATTTCCATGCCTGTTTAAGCAGCCTCCCCACCCCCAAGACCCCAAAAGCAAACCCAAACTGCTAAACTTTGTGGTGTGTTGTGGAGCTCATTGTTTGCAGCGAGTGCTGCCAAGTATCAGTTGTTTAATGGTAACAGCAAAATAGTGTGCAACGAGTTGGAAGCTGACGTTGTAAATATGTGATGACCTTGATGGCTGAAGCTGTTTGGATTATGCTAAGGAATGTTTCAGAGCCCTGACAAGATGTAGTGATGTGCCCGTGAACTTCTGAGAGCTTTGGGAATGTGACTTTTGGAAACTGCTTTCAGCACTGTGTGAATATTTGTCCTGAAAGGCCAAGTTTATGTTCCCTGATTACACTGGCACATTCTTTCTAGCTAGTTGGGGGATGTGATCTGGGGAATTCTGCCAACTTCTCTCCTATTCCAGTCTGGAATAGCTTAGATGGTAAGCCTCTCTATGTCCTTTGAAAGCAGCAATTGATGAATGGTTGACGTGTTTAGAGGAAACATGGAGTGCTTAAGTCCCGGCTACTTAAGTCTGACCCAGGAAGCTGCCAATGTTATATACAGCCTGGAATCAAAGCATATGGTTGTGACGGTGAACAGTGAATTGGCGCTGTGACTCTAGCCAAAGGGACTTGGCTCAGGTTAGGTTGCCAGTGAAGGAGCGTCGTGACTCAGGAAGGAGGTGATGTGGGCAGAAAGTGGGAGAATATCTTTTGGACTCTCTTATACCTCCTGCTAGGTACTAGCTAAGTTACTTTGCAGTATTGAGCATTGGTAAGGCCTCAGCACATTTTAGGTAATCACAAGAGACATTTTGCAAGTAGAGTTGTCAGGAAGTCAGTAGCACTGTCGAGAGCAAATGACAAAAGTTTACTTCTACATAAGTATTTCTCCTTTCTAATTTGGTGCTAGAGGCAGTGAGGTAGATGGCAATGTTTTGGGTTTGTGTGGCAAGATTTTGATAGTGGTGGGGCCACAGGGATGACTTCTGTGAGAAGCTGCTGGAACAGCGTAACAGAGCCAGTGCCGGCTGGCTCCAAGATGGCAAGATGGACCAACACCAAGGGCTGACCAACACCAAGCCAGTAGGCAATGGTGGTAGGTAGCACCTCTGGGTGCTAACATATTTAAGAAGGGGAAAAAAGAAAAAAAAAAAAGAGTAGCAGCTTTTCCAGCCAGAGAGAGGAGTGAGAAGATGTGAGAAACTGCAGTGAGTGAAGAAGGAGAGGGAGGAGGTACTCCAAGTGCCGGAGCAGAGATTCCCCTGCAGCCCCTGGAGAAGACCATGGTGAGGCAGGTTTTCCTGAAACAGCCCATGGAAGGTGATGGTGGAGCAGATATCCACCTGCAGCTCATGGAGGACCCCATGACAGAGCAGGTGGAGGGATTTGAAGGAGACTGCAACGTTGTGGGAAGCCCCCACTGGATCAGGCTCCTGGCAGGACCTGTGGCCTTGTTGAGAGAGGAGCCCAGGCTGGAGCAGGTTTGCTGGCAGGACTGGAGCAGTGTGGTCCTGAAGGACTGCACCCTGGGGAAGGGACCCGTGCTGGGGCAGTCTGTGGTGAATTGTAGTTCGTGGGGAGGACTCACGTTTGGAGAAGTTCCTGGAGGACTGTCTCCCGAGGGAGGGACCCCACACTGCAGCAGGGGAAGAGCATGTCCTTCCCCTGAGGAATCATAGAATCATAGAATGGTATGAGTTGGAAGGGACCCCAAGGATCACAGAGCTCCAACCCCCCTGCCACAGGCAGGGCCACCAACCTCAGGCCTGGATCTACACAAGGTTGCCCAGGGCCCCATCCAACCTGGCCTTGAACACTTCCAGGGACAGGGCATCCACTACCTCTCTGGGCAGCCTGTTCCAGCACCTCACCACTCTTTCTGTAAAAAACTTCCCCCTAATATCTAATCTAAACCTTCTTTTCTTTAGTTTTAATCCATTCCCCCTTGTCCTGCCATTGTCTAACCTTTCAAAAAGTTGAATCCCCTCCTGCTTATAAGCTCCCTTCATGTACTGGAAGGCTGCAATGAGGTCCCCCCGCAGCCTTCTCTTTTCCAGACTGAACAAGCCCAGCTCCCTCAGCCTCTCTTTGTAGGGCAGGTGCTCCAGGCCTCTAATCATTTTTGTTGCCCTCCTCTGAACCCTCTCCAACAGTTCCACATCCTTCTTGTATTGGGGGCCCCAGCTCTGGACACAGGACTCCAGATGGGGCCTCACGAGGGCAGAGTAGAGAGGGACAATCACCTCCCTCTCCCTGCTGGCCACCCCTCTTCTAATGGAGCCCAGGATACCATTGGCCTTGTGAGCTGCAAGAGCACACTGCTGGCTCATGTTAAGTTTCTCATCCACCAGAATCCCCAAGTCCTTCTCAGCAGGGCTGCTCTCAAGAAGCTCTTCTCCCAGTCTGTATCTATGTCTGGGATTCTTCTGGCCCAAGTGCAACACCTGACACTTGGCAGTGTTGAACCTCATTAGGTTCACCCGGGCCCATCTCTCCAGCCTGTCAAGATCCCTCTGGATGGCTTCCTTTCCTTCTAGGGTGTCGACCACACCACTCAGCTTGGTGTCATCCACAAACTTGCTGAGGGTGCACTCAATTCCATCATCCATGTCATTGATAAAGATGTTAAAGAGAACCGGTCCCAAGACAGACCCCTGGGGGACCCCGCTTGTCACCGGCCTCCACCTGGACATAGACCCACTGACCACCACCCTTTGGCTACAGTCTGTTAACCAGTTTCTTATCCACTGGATGGTCCACCCATCAAATCCACATCTTTCCAATTTAGAGATAAGGATGTGATGGGGGACTGTGTCAAAGGCCTTGCACAAGTCCAGGTAGATGACATTGGTTGCCTTCTCTTTATCTACTGATGCTGTCACTCCATCACAGAAGGTCACCAGATTGGTAAGGCACGATCTTCCCTTGCTGAAGCTGTGCTGGCTGTCCCGGATCACATGCTCTTCCCTCATGTGCTCCAAAAGAGCGGCAGGGACAGTATGTGATGAACTGACCCTGTCCCCCTGTGCCTCTTTGGGGAAGGGGGTAGAGAATTTGGGAGTGAAGCTGAGCCTCGGAAGAAGGGAGGGATGGGAGGAGGTGTGTTAAGATTCGATTTTGTTTCTCATTGCTCTACTCTGTATTACTTGGTAATAAATTCAATTAATTTTTTCTAAGCTGAGTCTATTTTGCCTGTGATGGCAAGTGGTGAGTGATCTCTCCCTGTTCTTATCTCAGCCCAGGAGCTTCTTGTTACACTTTCTCTCCCCTGTCCATCTGAGGAGGGGAGTGATAGAGTGGCTTTGGTAGGCATCAGCTGACCAGTCAGGGTCAACATACCACACGTAGTTTTTTTGTTACTGAGATATGTTCATAAATGAAAATAATAACTTACCTTCTTGTGATTGTGTTCCTACTGTCTAAGTGAGAGCATAAGCAACAGATTTTAATGAAGTGTAGTCACCTATGTATATAGCAGATTTTAAGGTATCTAAAAGTTACATTTCTGTTAGTACTCCTATTACAGTTTCCTCCAGCTATAAGTATCGAAACGGCATTGGTAACTGCAGATACTGGCAGTTCTTTTCTTCTTTAGATACCCATGGTATCTAAAGATACCATGTAGGGTAAGTGTCCTTGTGATCACTCTGGAAAGTCTAGATGTCTAGTACAAAACAGGTGCCTAAGCATGTGGTGGCTGGGTTTCAGTGGCATGAGTGTCTTAGGAAGAACACTGAGACTTGAAGCATGGTGATAGATGGCTACGTGAGTGTAGAATGGGGCTTTAGCACATCAGCCACAACCAACCCTTGCATCACTACAGGCTGGGTGCAGAGTGGCTGGAGAGCTGCCCAGCAGAGAGGGACCTGGGGGTGTTGGTTGACACCCGGCTGAACATAAGCCAGGAGTTGTGTCCAGGTGGCCAAGAAGGCCAACGGCATCCTGGTCTGTGTCCAGAACAGTGTGACCAGTAGGACCAGGGAGGTGATCTTACCCCTGTACTCAGCCCCAGTGAGGCCACACCTCGAGTACTTTGTGCAGTTTTAGGAGCTGCAGTATAGGAAGGACATTGAGGTGCTGGAGAGGGTGAAGAGAAGGGCAAATAGGCTGATTAGGAGTCTGGAAAACAGGTCTTGTGAGGAGAGGCTGAGGGAGCTGTGGCTGTTCATCCTGGGGTAGAGGAGGCTGAGTGGAGACTTTATTGCTCCCTACAACTACCTGAAAGGAGGTTGTAGTGAGGTGGGGGGTTGTCCTCATCTCCCTAATAACTAGTGACAGGACAAGAGGGAACAGGTTCGAGTTGTGCCAGGGGAGGTTCAGATTGGATAGCAGGAAAAACTTCTTCACAGAAAGAGTGGCCAGGCATTGGAGTGTGCTGCCCAGGGAGGTGATGGAGTTGCTGTCTCTGGGGGTGTTCAAAAAATGGATAGATGTGGCATTCCAGGACGTGGTTTAGTTGACATGGTGGTATTGGACTGATGGTTGGACTTGGTGATCTTGACGGTCTTTTCCAGCCTCAGTGATTCTGTGATTCTGTGATTCAGCCACTAAGTGCTACTGCATTGCGGATCAATGAGTACAACACATAGCTGTCACTCAGCCACTGAGAATGGAAGAGGAAGAGTTGCAAAAAGAAATCCTGTGGTCCAGCAACAGGCTTAGCATTTGCTTCAGCTTTTGCTTTATCATAGGAGTCCCATTTCTGCATGATAAAGCAAATGATGGGCATCAATAAACTTGATTTTTTAGATTTGTTTTTTTCTTCCTGAGCCCACAGGGGAGTAAGCTGTGAAGACACAAAGGGTACGTTCCCTCTTGTTACTGAGACAGGTGTACGGAGAGACTAGAGAAAGCATCTCAGCTGACCTTCCCTGTAAGAACAGACTCAGTTCCAAATCAGAGATCCTTTCAATAAGGATTTTACAGTAATGGTAAGTTTTACAACCAGGCCACAGCCAGAATTCAAATATGGTGGAGTTAAATGTCAGTCATCTCACACTCCTCTTTAACTTTCTTCTGTGGCTTCACCAGAGGAAAAGCTACTTAGAAAGAATCAGAATCGGAGCTTCTAATGAAAAGGTGTTCCCAATTGGATGTGCCTTTCCTTTTTCTTTCTTAATCCCCTTACTGCATTTAATGAAGTATCTGCATCAGTGAAAGTCATCTTAAAGCACCTAGTACTCAGGAAAGATTTAAAACACATTAGCAAAGCTGCTTCAAGCATGTCCCTGCAAACAGTGGAAATGCAAGTTCAAGATATGCTTCAGGTAAATGGCTCTGGTTTAATCTGTGATAATTTTACTGTTCCTTTTCATCTGTTAGAAGCCATCTGTCAGCACACAGAAGGATCACTGAACTCAGTTCAGAAATATCTCTGGTTGTTTGGCCAAACTGATCATCAGCTCTTTTCAAAAGTGGTGTTGATGGTTGTGGCAACACAGGCTGGAAGCAAAGTCCAGTGTCAGTGTTTGGCAGTGCATTAAATCATGGCTTTCATCCAAAATTGGACTATTACAGCTTGACTGGTGTATAATTCTGGGTATATAGGGGCAACAAAGGACACAGTTTTGTCAATATCCTTTTCAAGAAAGCTGAAACAGGGCATTATGTGGCATTTATTGGATTCCCTCCCCCCCTTTTTTTTTCCTTTTCTCTCAGTCAGTAGGAAATGTGATATATATGACTGGAATCTCAGTCATAATCCATTTGTCTCATTGGCTAATCTCATCCCAATTAGAATGGTAAAAGTCTTCAAGGAAGGTAGCTCCTACAAGTTTCATGAAAAACAGTGGCTGGATAGAAGAGCGAGATCAAAGCTGAGGTTTCCTATTTTGTTTGGCCTCTGGATTTGCGGAGCAGCTCATCCTGCTAGCTGGCAGAGCATCAGATGGATGCATCCCAATCAGGCAGAACTTGCTCTCTCCCTTAAATAACTGATTGTTATGACATATGAGAAGCAGTTTCTGAAAAGTGAGAGCAACATGTTTCTCTTCAAAACAGGGCTTCTTGCAATTGCAGATCTGTCCCTATGATTTTCATAGGCTACAAGCTTGTCCCTAAGCATGCAGCTTTGTCTGCCTTTGAAAATACCCTGTTTATGTAATACTTTTACATTTTTCTTGTCTCTATCACAGGTGTAGTCAATGGGTGGCTGATTACCTCCAGGTTTTGTATCAGAAAGCGCTCTGAGTCTCCCCTTCGGTTGTGTGGTCTCTGGTTTTGGACACTTCAAGATGTTTAAATCTGTGTAACAGAGAAAAAACAGTTATTTTTCTGACCGGTTCACCTTCTATGGAAGGGCATGACTTTAACTGGTCAAATTAGTGAAAAGCTCCCTATGGACTTCCTTGGATTGGAGCATGGGGGCTCTCTGAGGGGTGTTATATAACACTTACGAGCCTTTTATCTGCGATGCAGAAGCAGGTGGAGAAATCGCTGTAGTGTGATAATTGACTGCTTAGATCTAGGTGGTAGGTATCATTGCTCTAGGTATTACAAGCTCAAATGTAAGATTAGAACTGCTCGATTTATTTTTAGTGAAATCTCCTTCTCCTGGAAGAATACAGCCATCCTGTGCCCTTGTTGGAGCTGAATATTTCTTTGTGCTTGTGGCGGCGCAGAGCAAGCTGTGGGTTTGCTGAAAGGAACAAGGGAAGTGGTAAGAACTCGTTTTCCCTCCCTTCAGCAGCACCGTCATGTATTGTAACTTTCTGTCTCAGCTGATGGTTCTGCTATTTTGCCAGACAGCGATTCATTAATTTCATCTCATCTTTGTGAAAGCTGCTCTCTTCCTGCCAGGTTTAGGAGAGTAAGAAGAGAGTAGCGCGTGAAGCAATTAATCTGTTTTCCCTGCCCCATTCCCCTTTGCCTCTGAATGGTGTCTGACAAAATTATCAGTTCGTGCAGTTGTGCTATCTCATCTTTCTGACAGCCCACTGTGAGGGCTGTATGAACAGAGCTTGGAGACCATCAGATAAGGCTGCTGGCAAATGGCATCCTTCTGTGAGGTGCTGCAGATGGGCAGACCTACAGTCACTCCCTTGCAGATTGTGTGTCCTGGTTCCGTCCAGGACAGTGTTAACTTCCCCAAGCAGCCAGCACAGGTGAGTTAGTTGTCCGCACAGTGTTCCACACCACGCAACATCATGCCCCAGTAGAAAGGGTTGGTCAGGGAGAGGCTGGCTGGCACAGCTCCGGCTTGGTCATGAAAGTGCTCTGTGCTATCACCAAATGTGTGTGTGTGAATTCTGCCACAGGCTCTGTTGTTGTTCCCCTTTTGTGGTGCCGTGTCAGTAACTGTCCTCATCCCAACCCACGGGGGCTCTGTCTGTTTCTCCTCCAGTGGAGGGGTGAGTGAGCAGCTCATGGTGCTCAGCTGCTGCCTGGGGCTGAACCACAACATTGTGTTAACCACAGAAGCCCTGGATAGGCTTTCTAGGGTATGGAGCAGCAGGTCTGGCTTCGTGGATTGGAATTAAACTACAAAATGTAGATGTCTACATCTAAGGTAGTTGGTCTGTTTGTGGTCGTTGGAGAGGAAATAGGTATGAAGATGCCTCGGAGTGACTTTGGATAGAGGTGTTCACATTTCAAATACTGTTAATGAAAGGAGGTGAACCCTGTGTCTTTCCTGGGATGGACTCTCACAACTGTCATATTCAGGGGCTGCTGGTGGTGGTATTAGCAAAGCAGAGGAGCAGCCTGATGCAGTGCCAGTGAATTCCAGCATTATGTGAGGTCATTTCTCTTGAGCTGCTGGCCACTGCCCAGAAGCCATCAGCTCATGCTCCAATTCATCGCACCTCAAGGCGATGCAGCTGTTTGTTGCAGTTCCTAGGTGAGATGACGAGTCACCGCTGCCACCTCTCCTAGATGTGGTTGGGGTTTCACTGGGAACAATGCGGAGAGCTGGGAGGCATCCTGCAGTCCAGCAGGTTTTAGCACATGAGTAATAAGGCAGAGATGGTTTTGCTATTTATTGCAAGTCACAACTTGTGGGGTTTCTTATTATATAGCCCTTAATACCGCTGGTGTGAGAGCCTTAGAAAAACTTCATCTGACCAAATACTAGAATTCCTGCTCTATAATTCATACATTATAATTTGTGTTTCAAAGCTTATAAGCACGCTTTGTTTGAAGCAAGCTTGCATGAAGAAAAATGTGTTTTCTCTAAGAAGACACTAATGGTTCTGTGTTTCAGTTGCTTTCCAGATGAAATCTGCTCAGTTTGTAAGTAAAAGAATTGGCAGGAGGAAAGGTAAATTTAGGCTTGTCAGATATTCACGTAAACAACTGTTCACTGAGAAATGTCTTGGTCTCTTCTAGTTCATGAACACTGTTCAATGACAGAGATAGTGCCTGGCAAAGTTTGGCCTCATCTGTACTTCTACAATCTAAATGTTGCACAGTTCAGTCCTCCTTTGCACTTGCATTATTAATGACAGTATGGAATAAATTGATGTGATGGTATTAAAAGAATCACATCTGTTTTTCAGTGGTGGAAAAGTATATCCTTTTAATTACTGAAAATGCAGGGTTTTGCTCAAAGAAAGAATCCACAATCAACTGGAATAACTGCGTATCTTTATCATGTTATTTGAAATTTTGACTTTAAATTGAAAAGAGAATCTGATAGAGATTAAATAATCCAAAATCATCTGAAGATTCAGAGACTGAGCTGAGCCACAGTTCAACTTTAGGAGAACAGAATTGCTGCAAATTTTGGGAATTACGAGGTGCATCATGTAATACTCTTGCTAGTGCTGTGTTCTGAAAATGGATAAAAGACTTGTTATGCTTAAAATTTTAAGCATTAAGTCTATCTTTCTTTGCTTGGAAGAGGAAAAAACCCAACATTTTTTGTGATGCTCTGAACATTTCTAGAAAAAAAGATATCACTTGTACATTACATTACAGAAAAAAAAGAAGGAGCTGGACAAAATCAGTGCTAGATGAGGATGACGTGCTGCAATGGCCAACAGCATGGAGTTTGCTTACTGCATGGCAGCAGGGTTGGTTTGTACCGGGCCAGTGTAGCAAGG
Organism: Porphyrio hochstetteri; assembly: GCA_020800305.1. NCBI lineage: Eukaryota > Metazoa > Chordata > Aves > Gruiformes > Rallidae > Porphyrio > Porphyrio hochstetteri. The sequence goes on along the minus strand of CM036905.1, from coordinate 78,428,335 downwards.
ATGGGGTAGCCCAACACCCGAGAGAAGAATAGTTTTATATTCCTTTTGCAGCCTGGAAGAAAGGAACTGCTAACTATACTGTGTGGGTGGCACCAAATGTTTTGTTCAGTGATGTTGAAATAAATGGTGAAAACCCAAAGGTAAAATATTCTCAGGTTAAATAAAATACTTCTGTTTCCCGTTGGGCCACCTCAAAAAGACCTGGAATAAAGTTCTAAAGGAAAAGATATTGAGGATGCAGAAAAGGTGGAAGTGTTTAATTTCATAATTCCTCCCTAAACTATTGATTTGGCAATTTGTTCCAAATTATCCAATGGTTCATAGTTAATATTTCTTACTTTAGAAAGTCACATACAACCCTAGTGCTAAGCTAGCCAGTGACGGTGGTTTCCATGAGCTGTCCATACTCTGAGAAGTATCTGTGGGCTCTGCAACCTCTTTCCGTTGCTGCAGCTTGCAGCGTCAGGCAGTTCGGTAGCTGGTTTGCCTTTGCCTGTGACCTTTTTATTGTCCTGATATCTCTCTCCTCTCTTGAGGAAGATGGGGGAAATATTACACGATCCTTCTTAAGTCCAGACACCTGGCAATACTTCAGGGGGCACTGGAGTAGGCTGGAAGTTTCATATCAAGAAAAAAATATAATAAATGTGAGGAGAAAAACTCTCATGTCTTTTGAGTCTTCATAAAATCTTGCCTTATTGCAGAAAGCTCTGCTGGGACGTAGATCAGATTATCTCTATTCCCTTCTGCAGTGTCCACTCTTTCATACTTCTCTTACATTGCACTTGGACCTATTCTTCAAACTTAGGTAACTGGGAGATTTTCAGAAATGAACCCACGCAGACTAATGTATTCTTGACTTAAATGTTGGTTTTAGGCAAAGGTCCTATTTTTATGTAGAGCTTAAACTAGTACTGTTCCCCATCCCCTCCCCCCCCCCCCCCAATTTGGTATGCTTTCGTGACTACAGAAAGCATGTGCATTGGCTGTTCTCCTATTCTTTTGGTACTTGCCCATGATGTTTTTAGGAGGCAATTTTAAGATCATATTCCTGAATAGTTGTGCTGAAGCTAGTTTTAAATTTCATCTCAGGTGGGGTGGAGTCTGCTATAGAGAGAGAAGTGGTGCTAAAATACTTGGCAAGGCTGAGGCTGGTTTTGATATGAAGGAGAGAGACCATGTGGCTGTGTGTTGTGTGACTTAGAGTTCATTCAGCATGTCCATTAGCATCTGGTGGGAGCAGGATGACATCCTCTTCCTTCCATCCCTAGTAAAGTCATAGTGGTTACGCATGTTCTACCCACAGCTTTGTTACAGAGGCAGTTAGGTGTTTGAACTAAGAGCTGGATGTGTGTGATATCTGCTGTGATCAAAACGACCATTACCTTCCACCTTCGGTTTCCTTAGGCTTGCTGTCTTCTGTACTGCCCAAGATGCAGGCTAGCATGCTTTGAACCCTTTGAATGGTGTGAGGTACCTTAAACACCATGAAAGTATACTTTAAGGTATTTAAAACACCTTAAAGCCTCAGTGACTTCTTTGAGCTAACCCCAGTTACAAGTACTATGTTGAACTCTTTCCCAAAGAGAAATTCAATGTGTCTGACCGAACCCAGCTAATGATGTTTTCACAGAATACGCTGAAGCCAAGCGCCAACTGCAGTTCCAATCTGATGTGACCACACTGATTATAATTGAATCAGTGATTTTACTGTTATTGAATGGCTTCTGTAGAGCCATAAAATTCACAGGCTGCCAGCTTGGAGCAAAAAATGGCCACAAGTGTAGCCATTATGTTGCTATATAGAAGGGTTCTGTTACAGCTGTAAGCATTAGCTACTGCCTGCTGTTGGAGGTGGGATATGGGTCTAGATTTTTTTTTTTTAAATTATGATCTCTCAAGGTCTCTTCCAACCCCTACAATTCTGTTATTCTATTCTTGGATGGTGATGGTCACTGGATGGATGAATTCAGGATGCGTCCAGGTGTGAACTTGCTCAGATTAATTCTTGATCCTCTGCATTTCTTTTAATCAGCTATCTGCAAGACAGCATTAAAATATTGTTGATAAATTCCTTAGATGAGAAAAGCAGCAGGGCATGATCCAGGGGAATTAGGCCCAAGAGACAGACCAGCCTGGGTTTCCTGCTAAGCTTACTAATTTTCAATAGAGCCATATGTGAAACCTCACATTGAGCAAACCAGAGTGCAGGTTGTGGTTACAGATGGATGTCCCCATCCTAGGAAGCATTGGCAGCGAGAAGAGTGCTAAATAGTTAATCAGATAAATGTGCTTTGGCCTTGGACCTGTGTGCTTTGTGGGACACATGGGTAATAACAAAGAGGTCATTTTGTCCCTGTAGTTGGCAGAAGGTGACTACCCTAGAAATACTATTTCCAAGCTTGGAATATTTAGAGGTGGATTTTGAAAAAGAGAGAACAGCCACAGGAATGATGGAAGGAGTAAAAAACCAACTTTGTTCAACAAAGTGAAAAATTCAGGCAGCTCTGTCCTTTCCGCTTGTCAGAGTGGTGGTTGAAATTTGAGGTGTGAGAGATCTCTTAAGGAAGGGGGGGGAAATATTTTTTTAAAAAATCAGTCAGAACCTGAAATACCGAATATTGAAACACTAAACTAGGTGCAAATTTATTAAGGGTAAGATTTTAACCATTAAACAACAATATTTGTCTCCTGCCACCAAAACTGCTTGCAAGATCATGTGTATGTGTTATTCTTCTGGAAACATTACGCTGGAGACCTAATTTAGAGAACTGCAGGATTAGATTTGGAGACTCATGGTGTTGGAGGTGGTCAGAACAATTGTGTTCCAGAGCCACTATGGATATTAATCCCTATGGTATTTCCAGTAGGGACGTTGTAACCCAGGGTCCCTCAAGCGTGCATGTGCTGAGAAATAGCTGCTGAGAAATAGCTGCTGACTTAGCTGAGGAGTCTGCAAGGCTATGGGTAGGTGGTCCTGCCTCTACTGGGGAAGATGTAGGTGGAAGGAATTAAGCAATTGCTCTGAAATAGAGTTATGCAAGTCTTCCCTAACGAACCCAAGCAGCCACCCGTACTCAGGATTTCAGCAGCACCACAAAACCCTGGTTGTAAGCGAAAGCCTGATGATTTTGGCTTGGTATCAGCTGAAACTCCAAAGGCAGATTCATTTTTTTACCTCTGGGATCAAATGAATCTGAACTCCCCCAGCAAAACATGGGAAGCTGAGGCGAGTGTGAACTGCAGAGTAAAGAAAAGGAGTTTTATGTCAAACCAAGTGCTGCTGTCTTGTGCTGTCAGCTCCTCGCTCTGTTTTGTAGTCACCGGACGTAGGCCAGTGTGATACCAGCTAAATCTAGGCAGCTGAGCAGTGTCTGTCTGAAGCAATTGGTCTGATCAATTATTTTGATCTCCAACTTGAACCTAAACCTCTGTCACTGTTTTAATGCTGCCATTAAAGCCAAACTATAATGAAACAGTAATAATAAGTTTCATGTTACCATTTTTGAGCAACGGTCAAATCAATGCCCTTGTCCAGCATGGGAACTGCTGGCACTTGCTGGGACCTGCAGAGCAGCATCAAACTGTAGCATTTCCTGCCCTCTCCCCCTCCCGTGTGTGCAGCATCATCCTTTGTGGGACACTGCTTGGCAGACCTGGGCTGGGTCCTGCTCAGTGCAGCGTTCAGCAAGTCTATGAGGGGTGAATTTGCTATAAAACCACTATTGCCTTGGGTCAGAAAAAGGGGTGTTGGTAGTGTTACCAGTATCAGGGCACCAGTTAGGACCAGGCTCACCTAGGACCTTGCTCCTGCATCCTGTGTGCAGTGCTGTGCCATGCGGCCACTGCCCACTGCTCCGTTTAAGATCAAGGTAGAGCCTTCAGTCCTCCTTCGTGAAGCCGCCCTCCTGTTGCTGCTGCCTAACAGGCGGTTTCCAAACAATCTGATCTTTCCCTCATTGATGTACTACATTCTCCCTGGCATGGGTTTAAAAGGAAAAATTTGAGAGGAGGAATTTTGCTCTGTCTTTCTTTGCAGTGCTGGCAGTGCTTATGCGCTTCGTGTAGCGCGGCATCACAAGGCAGGCTTGGCAAAGGGAACTCAAAGTAGTGGTGGGCTGGGGAGGCAGGACCTGCTCCACCTGTGGAGAAGTGACAGTTAAAGGGCTGTAACCTTGTGACTGACACCCCATGCTGTGAAATTGCCGATTTCTGCTTTAGGTGTTACATTTGCTGGTTTTAAGCCATTTGGGATGTTTGAACTAGCTACTGGGTCATTATTGGCTGAGACTTGAGTCAAAGCAGGGTGAGATGAAGCGTTAGCTGGCTGCAAACTGAAATCAAACTGAAAAGTTCATTAATTGAAGATGAAAAATAAGTAGTCTGGGATTTTTATGCAGGCTCTTTCACTGGCTTTATGTATGAATGTAGATTTAGACTTTGCAAGGAGGTCTGGCTTCCTCTCTGCTTTTATATGGAGGAGGCTGCGCCTGTAATAGCGCTTGGGTCAGAAGTGGGCTTTTAGGGGCAAATCTGATTGTCCCCAGTAACTGCACCTCAGTAAACACAGTTGGTGTGCTACAGCTGCTTACAGGCTTTTTGTGGAACCAGACCAGGGTTTGTCTGTAGCAAATCCCACGAAAATATGGTAATGTGGATGTAGGATCCTTAGCACCAGCTGTTTCTTTCCAATGCCTGTGGGTAGCGTGCCACGGGGATACGGCTAACGCCTCGGAGCTGCTGCTCGGCTCCCGCCTTGCGCACAGGTCGCTGCTTGAGTTGATGTGTGGAGCCACTTGAGTGCCAATGCTGCCTTGCCATTCATCACCTGCCCGGTGCCCAATTCCAGCTGAAAACTTGAAGGTCTGAAGTGAGGTTTTCAAAGTAACTTTTCTCCTGCTTCTCTCACAAGTGGGATTTGTCCCTCAAGTGCTCTCAGATCTGAGGGCTCCCAGTGCCTTTCAGTACCAATATTGAAGTTATTTAATTCTGCTCATACACATCTCTGAATTGGAGATATCTTTGAGTCAAAGGTATGTTATGTATGTCCTGGGAGTGAATGAATGCTTGCAGTGAGTTGGAATCCTTGGCTAAAAGCTGCTGCTGTTTTGCAAATTCTACTGTAAATTTTTAGCTGTAAGTTTCGGTCAAGCTCAGCAAATCAGTTCAGACTCCCTGATCCTGCAAAGTACCCTGCTTTATGTTCACCTTTGAATCTGTTCTGCTTTCTAATGCCCATTTTCTTGTGGAGCTTTTCTCACATTATAATTTTGAGATTTGGATCAGAAAGGGAGACTGAATAATGTCTTTTAATAATTATTCTCTTCTGACAGAAAGCACGTGTGAGTGCACAAGATTTATGGGCTAATGCATACAGATACATACTGGGAATGGCATGAAGCTGCGCCAGGGCAGGTTCAGATTGGATGTTAGGAAAAAATTTTTTACTGAAAGAGTTGTCAGGGCCTGGAACAGGCTGCCCAGGGAGGGGGTTGAGTCACTTTCCCTGGATGTGTTCAAAAAAAGGGTAGATGAAGTACTTAGGGATATGGTTTAGTTTAGGATGCGAATGGTTGGACTTGATGATCTTAAAGGTCTTTTCCAACCTTGTGATTCTGTGATTCTGTGAACCAGTGAACTGCCTATCTGTGGACCTGTCAGGAGGCACCTACTGCTTTTCATGCTAGGTTTATTAATGAAGGATTCAGTAGGAACCGGAAGAATTCCTTTTTGGGGAGGGGAAAGACTATGAGGGGGGGTGTGGTGTGTCTATATATATATTATATATATATTCTAATAGATAGAGGTGGGGAGGGAGGAATTGTACAAAGAGCTGTCCCTTAGCTCATCCATTTATCCTGGTTCAGGAAAGATGTATTAATATAAATATTCCCTAGATACTTTTCTACTGAGTTTACCTGTTATTTTTTTATGCTTCTTGCTCAGACCAGACTTCTAGAGAAGGTGGGAGTTACAAGATTTCACTTGGAAATTTTAATTTTGTTGTACAGTTGTATGTAGAGTTCAGGCTCCAGCTGATCTTGGATTACCTTGTGCTTTCTTGAAAAAGTTGCAGTGGGGTTAGAAAATACAAAGAAAAGGAGGGGAAGATTAGGCAAAAATTATTTACTTTCCACTTGATGGACAGATAATTTTCCAGAGGCTGCAAACTGGAGTTTGTGGACCTCCCAAAATATCTCCAATCTCACATCTTTTATTTGGAATAATATGACATTCCCTGCAGGTCATAAACTCTTTTGCAAAGGTTATTTGGTAAGAGATTTCAAATTTCTTCTAATTTGATTTTCACACTTCTGCGATGAAGGCTTGACTTTGGCATCAGCGGGAGGATGATGTGAAGCTTTTCTGGGGGCTTTTCTAGGAATGGAAATTACTGCTTTGGCTAATGCATTGTTCTGCTTGGAGAGAGGCAAACCAGCTCTGCAACGGGCAGTATAAGGGAATGCAGAATCACAGAAACACCATGGTGGGAAGGGACCTCAAACTGTCACCTGGTCCAACCTTTCCTGGGAACTAGCATCTTGTCCAATTGTGCAAGTGCAACTTGTACCCATTGCCCCTTGTCTTCTCCATGTGGCTCCTTGTGAAAAGGGAGCCTCTATCCTCTTTGTAACTCTTTTCCAAGTACTGGAAAACTGTGATGAGGTCCCCCCTGGGCCTTGCCTTCTGCAGGGAGAAAAGACATAACTTCCTAAGTCCTTCCTCAGAGGGCAGGTTTCCCAGCTCTTTAATCATCGTGATGGCCCTCCTTTGGACCCCCTCCAATCTGTCTTGTGTCTTCCTTGGATTGTGGGGTCTAGAACTAGAGGCAGTTTTGTCCTAGACTGATTAATTTGGGGTTGGCTTATCCACCTGAGCACAGTGATTTACATCTTTCCTGAAATGGGTTTTTATACAGATGGAGGAGTTCAGGTGTGTGTTAGAAAAAAAAGGAAACAAGTTAGTGCTTGTAGCACTTCCATCTGAGCAGCAGCCTGCTCGGTGGATACGAGCCCTGTTACCCTCACAACAGGAGGTCTGGTATGTGGTGAAGCCTCGTGCTGTGTGGTGCTGTGGTGTCAAATGGACAAAACCGAAATTTTGAGCCACTAAGCACCCTGTCATAAGCTTCTGATTGAGTCTTTGTACCAAAATCACCCTCCTGTTTGGCTGCCTGTTGGGGATACAGGGGCTGGGCTGCTCAGCCCCTTACAGGAGGAGAGCTTTCCTGGAGGAGAGCTTTCCTGGTGCCTCTTCAGAGCAGCTGACTCTTGACCTACACCGAAACATGATACCCAGTTACCTTGTGTGATTTGCTCCCTTTCAATGGTGACATCTGCCTGCGTGTCCAGTGCAAAGGCTGCTCCCGGGTACCTGCCTTAGGAGAGGAGCAGACAGACCTTCTGCCGTCAGTCCAGCTTCCCCACGCTTGCTTCCTTGCTGTCACTTGAGAGCCTTCCTCTGTGTGAGGAAGACTCCCAGGGTCCCGGGATATCAGTGAGGGCAGCGCTGCCCTGGAGCTGAACCAGAGCAAATCACGGAACCTCCCCAGTGGGGAAGGTTAACGAGCAGCACTAACACCCTTGGGTTTTCTGCTTGCCATGCAACGTTTTCAGACTCTTCTTCTGAAGATTACAAGAAGTCCACTCTGCAGTTGTCAGCAAATTTTCAGTTGAAGTGTGCATGGAAAACAGTATTCACACGGTTGCAAAAAACTATTAACTTACAGCAAAATCAATTTTTGAGCAGGGAAAATATTGATTTTTAAATTTTTTTTTAATATAAATTTCTAGAGTAGAAAAGTCACTGTAAAACTTTGGAAAATGCTAAAAGAACCCCTCCAAACATTTCTGTGAATGAATGGTTTTGAATAAAAACTCTTTCACAGAGAAGAACAGCTCTATCAAACATTTAAGTAGTCCCTAATAACTGATGTTTTACTGCCTGCTGCTTGCAGCTCTTATGCAGCCACTGGACATGACGCTAGTCTCCTTAGGATTCCCTTTAAATAAGAAACATCATAATATCATAACATCATAATATCAAGCATCATAATATTCCCTTTAAATAAGAAACATCATAATATCAATATATTTTACATATATCTATTACATTTGAAAGCTAATTTGAGCGTCACACTTCCTATAGAGAGTTATTCCTAGGCAGGCTTTGGTAAGATAGGATATTCCTGCTTTGCAGATGTCTAGAGCCTTTCATCTTTCTATATTTTAGGATATTAATTTCTGAGTTTGCTGTGATATGGAATTTTTGCTTGAAACAGCCTCCAACCACCTCTCAAATCTCTGTTCAAGCTGTGTAATAACTATTTTGGGGAAATGAATTTGTAAGAGGATCTGTAGTTTCTGCAAGGAAACAAGAAGTATAATATCAAATATATATATTTTAAAATATGTATATATATCTCAATCATACTGGGATGACTCAAGTTGGACTCAGAAGGCAGGCTCTAATACTGCTGTGAATGTAATACAAAGATATTTAGTAACTGGAGTGAGATGCCAAATTTTTCCATGCTTAAATTATGTAACTGTGGGGCTTTAGGAGGCCTGCTCTTGGTGAATAAGGTTTCATACTGAATTTTCATATACCTTGGATTTAATTTTCAAAGGAGCTGCTCTGATTTCTGGATGTGTTGGAGACTAGTTTTTTATTTATGAGCATGTATCGTAAAGGATGTAGTTTCATTTGCTGAATCTTGATTCAGTTTCTATGCCATTCAAAAGTGAATGGAGAATTAAATTTTTTTACTGTCTATTTCCAAGATTTTTCTGAAATGAAACCAGGTGTTCTGGCCCTTCTGTAAGTAATGGAGTCACCCATGGTTCATCAGCTGGCCAGGAAGGTAAATGGCTTGCTGGGGAGCATCTGAGAGTGATGGAGTCTCAGGTGTGAGGGGTGCTGTTGGCGAAGGTGTGCCAAGGCTCTGATTAACATGGCTTTTTCTCTTTTGTTTGCCTTCACTAGGAAACTGCTGGAAGAATGCTGTGATCCTGGGCAGCTCTTTGCTATGACAAAGCTGAATTCCCCAATGGGAAAGAACCTCTGGTTTGATGGGGAATTTTTATATTCTTTCACTATTGACAATGCAACTTACTCTCTCTTCCCCCAGGTCAGTAACCTTTTTTCTTCTCACTTTAAGTATTAATGTACTAAATGGTAACATGTTACAAATGACTATAAGAGGGCTAAATTCTCATTGAGCAATTGTGTCCTCATTGCTTAGTACAGAACAACCTCCTCTGCTTTTTTTCACTTTTGTGTTCTGAAAGTTATGTTTGTCTGTGTGTTAATATTTCTCTGGCCACTTTCCAGGTACACAAGGGATGAGATTGGGCCACCCATCCTGATTTTTAAAGTTCTAAGTTCCAGCTGTTTTAAGAAGGTGATTTGTGTGTTTCAGTTGGTGATCAGGCTCACTTGGAGCATGATCCCTCATCTAGGTTTGCTTCAGCTCAGACCTGTTTAGCTAAGGTGTGGCAGTGCTTTGTGTGAAGGTGTCCGAGTTCCTTCCAAGTTAATGAAGTTTATTGATGGCAAATAATGTGAGCCCAATAACAGCAGCTGACAGGTTGACTTTGTGGGTTGTTTCTGTGTTTTGATTATTCAAAGTGGTTTGTTGTTGTTCAGCAAAGGTGTTCTGGGTTAAGTGCAGTCCTAGGAATTTGTAATACTGATCTAAGCCTCTTATATTTGTAGTTAATATATGAACTGCTGCTAAAGAATGAGTTTATTGAATTTTGTTTGTGGGAGATGTTTTCTGTGTCTACCCATTTAAATATCTGTATGTATTAATTGATTTACATGTTATTTTAATTTCTTAAATAGGTATTTATTAAACCTTCCAGTCAGTGTTAAGTCATTCACACTGGGCCTTTCATTTGCTGCTGTTTCAGTTAAACATATAGCAGAGTTCTTACTTGTTAAACTTACCCTGCAAATAAAATACCAATAAAGTTACTTTTCTTTTTTTTTTTAAAGTAGTTTGCAGATCTTAACAACAGAGTTATGACTTTTAGTTTCCTTTAGTGGAGAGAGTGAGGGGGCAACTGATGTGTAGGGAAGAGGAGTGTTAAGACGTCATCCAGAGGAACTGTGCCTTTTTTAAGCTGCCAGACTGCTGTCTTGTCACTTGGCTGTGCCTCTTGCAATGAACCTGTTAATGGACCTCTGTGTCCCTCAGGCTGCTCCCCAGCTGCTGGGTCCCTGCAAGCCTAACAAACAAGTAGATGCTGAATTGTGCATGGAGAGTGTTTTTTCTTGCAGTGCAGCTGGAGAGGGACTTGTGGTTTAAGCCAGCAGGCAGCTGAAATGACCACACAGCTGTTCACTCCCTGTCCTCCCAGCAATGGGATGGATGGTCGAGAGACTTGAAAAGAAAAAGTTAAAACTCGTGGGTTGAGGTAGACAGTTTAATAGGCCAGAAAAGGAAGAGAATAATAATAATAATGATAAGAGAATATACAAAACAGGTGATGCGCAGCACAGTTGCTCACCACCTGGCATCAGTGCTCAGCTAGTTCCTGAGCTGCCCCGCTTCCTGCCAACACCCCCCCCATTATATACTGAGAATGACATCATACAGTATGGAATACCCCTTTGGCCAGTTGGGGTCAGCTCTCCTGGCTGTGTCCCCTCCCAGGTGTCCCCCTCCCCTCCCTCCCACCTTGTTGGCAGGCCAGTACGAGAAGCTGAAAATCCTTGACTGCTTGGCAACAACTAAAATTGTCAGTGTGTTATCAAAATTGTTCCCATTCTAAATCCAAAACAGCACGATGCCAGCTGCTAGGAAGAAAATTAACTCTATCTCAGCTGAAACCAGCACAAGGCTGCCTGGTTGGAGTGAATTTCTCTCACTGCCTTTGAGACTGGTAGAAAGTTTATGGTGTGTTGCAGAGTAGCAGCTGTAAATCTTTTTTTATTAAGATTAGTATGATTTGTTGCTTCACCATTGCACTGTTTATTGGAGAAAACAAATCCTGTCCAAGCTGTGAACTTTGTACCACACAAAGATATTGGCAGCAACTGCTCAAAATGTGAATGTCTTTTCAGACATTTGAGAAAAACCCTACCAGGGCTGGCACAGGGAGGTTGGCTATTTTGTAGTGGATTTGGGATTTCAGATTTGGATTAAAACCTAGCAGCAGTGTGCCTGGACATAGTGGTATCCTATTTCCTCTCACAGAAAATAGCAGAGTACCTCCTCCTTCAGGGAGGTGATTGCTGGCTAGAGAGGAATTGTGGTCTTGAGAACTAGAGTGTTTCCCAGGCTCCCAAGCCCTATCTTTGAAGTTTGGCTGGAATAAGAGAACGGATCTGGGAAGCCCTGGAGAGAAAAACTGCTGAGGAAAACACAAGCTAAGGAGTTGGGACATCAGTGTCCCTTAAGCTTGCCAAACAGGTTGTTAAGAGGGTGGCTAGATGCTGTTACAGGGGTGCTGGTGGAAAAGGTGAATTGTTATGATGTTCCAACCTAGAACAATGCTAGAAAGCAGCTCTAGGGCCAGTGCCAGAACTGCCGTTCATTTAATGAATTCACAGACAGTTCATTTCTGACAAGTGCTGCTCACTACTACTCCCCCCTTTTCTCGCAAGTACCACTGCCTCTAACTTGATGTGTTATTCCTATGTATTTTGCCCAGAGGAATTTTGTAAACCTTTATCAGATGAAATCCTGCTAGCCTTAAAAGCTTAGGAAGATTTATTTGCAGGAAATCCTTAAGCGAGGTATTTTTCTACCTCTCATTGTTTCGAGAAAAATGCCCACCTAAATTTTTCAGGCTTCTACTTTGAAAAATTATGTCTATTAGCTTGCTAGCAACTGGCAAGTGATTTTTGTGAAGATGAATATTCCTTTCAAAAGTATCCAGAAGCTTAAAACCACTCATAAAATATAGGCAATACTCTGAAATCCTCAGGGGATGTAGCAGGAATATAAAGGACCACAGCTATGTTGGTGTAACTGAGAAAATATTTCCTCCGGAATAAAAAAAAAAGGCTCCATCCACATCAATCTGTTGGGCTTAAGCCATTTTGTGCTTGCGGAAAATTTCTCAGTCCTGAACCAGCTATTAACTTACAGGATAAAGGACCTCAAAACTAAATGGGAAACTTGCTGTATTTTTTGGCATAGAGTAAGCTGGCTGTGCATCAACGGAGGCTTACACAGAAATAATGTATGTATGTCAGAACATAGTATGTAGAATGTCACTTTTGAGTGTGAACAATACAAAATAGAGTGGTTTTTTTCTTGTGAGTAATCTGTAGATAAAGTTCTTACAGCTGGTTCAACATTTTCAGATGGAGTGCTTTTCCAATAAAAATGCTATTTCATTAAAATATAAATTTAGTAGCTGTTCATTGGCTTTTCAATTTTTCTTTGAAGTGGAATGGTTAAAAGGTTGTGGTGCTGTTATGACATTTCATTTGACCATTTTTTGAATATAGTAATTCAACTGTTGTGGGTTTTTGGGTTTCTTTTTTACTTGAATCACCTCCATTGCTAGCTTTTTTTCTGCTCAGACTCCGCTTGATTATATCCTTCCTCTTATTTTTTTAAGCTTTTGATTGGCTAAGGGAGAAATCTGCAAAAGAATAAAGCTTTTATATGGAAATAGTCATTCAGTGTTTCATTTCAGTTTGAGAGTTCTCAAATATGAAGTTGCAGAGTTCTGCATGAAACAACAACTGCAGCTGCTGGAAGTGGCTCCTCTTAGTCTCCCCTCCCTTAGAGTCATTTTCCTCCTGATTTCTAGAATTAATTTTTTTTGAAATATCACCAAAATACTACACAGACTGCACCATCTTTCCCACCCTGTAGAGAAACCGCTAGTGGTTCATTGTCAATACCTAATGGTCAGGAGAAGATGTGAGGCAGGATGTGGCTCATCATGGAAGACAGCCTTGTGTGCAGTGAGGGTGGGCATCTCACCTACATCTCATTTCCCAGCACATACTATGATAGCATTGCCTGGAGATGCTGCATAATGGAGAATCGTTTCAATTAAAACCAGACATTTCTTGACAGCAGCTTTGTTGTATTACTTGCTGTGATCTACAGTCTCATTTCCCACTCTTAGGAGACAAAAAGTGTAGAGTCTCCCTATAACTGTGAGTGTAGTTTAATATTAAGTTAATCAACTTTTTAAAAGGGTAGACAATGGCAGGACAAGGGAGAATGGATTAAAGCTAAAGGAGGGAAGGTTTAGGTTAGATACTAGGGGGAAGTGGTGAGGGGCTGGAACAGGCTGCCCAGAGAGGTGGTGGATGCACCATCCCTGGAGGTGTTCAAGGTCAGGTTGGATGGGGCCCTGAGCAACCTTGTGTAGATCCAGACCTGGAGGCTGGTGGCCCTGCCTTTGGCAGGGGGGCTGGAGCTTTATGATCCTTGGGGTCCCTTCCAACCCAGACCATTGTGTGATTAACAATGAGAGGCTATCCCTACTGCATACCTACTACTTCTCTAAAACTTTTCATATAAACTTGAATTTTCAGTGTTAGTCAGTAATTTTAATGTGTACTTGGGGCCACTGAGAGTTCACAGATGCAGGAGACCCTACTACAGTTGAGCTCAGCCATGTGGTTGGATAAAGCACTGAATAGCCCAGCTGCTGTGGCTCAGGTTGGCCCCTAAAGGCCAGGAGGAGCTTGTAAAAGTGTTTCCTCTCCATTGTTGTCCAACTGTTATACAGAAAATGGAACCATGTATTGGTGTTCAGGAGTCCTGTCCCTGACAGAACAGAGATGTACACCCTCCTTACTCTTCAGCCTGGAAGTTTAGCCTTGTAACTCCAGTCCTGTTGCATTGCATTGTGGCACGGCAGAAGGCATGACTAGCATTTTCCACCCTTTACTGTTTAACTAGAATGGAAGAAACCAGACTTCAATGTATTCCTGCAGTAATTTTTAGATGCTATGAGTAAATGTGATATAACCACAGGAATAGCTGGGATATAACTCAAAACCATGTGAGAGAAATGTGAACTAACACTCATCTGCTTTTGAGTTAGAGGGGAAAAAAACAAGCCCCCGGTTTCAAACATTTTCTGAAACAATTTTGTTCTCCTTCCTTCTGGTTTGTACTCCTTCCCCAGTTTCAAAAGCAATTTTCAAACTATAATTAGAGGTAAAAAACCCCCCATCACCTCGGTATTTAGCTGTCTCTGCAAATAATGGATTTTTGTTACTTGTTGTCAAAAGCTTGGAGTAAGGAAGAACTGAGATGAATTTCTGAGGTCTCCTTTCCTCTCCCAGCAGAAGGTTAAAGAAATAGTTAAATCAAATGGAGCTTTTCACTCTGCCATGTAAAGTATTACTTTGGAGGGTAGAGGAATGAATATATTTCAAAAGAAATTTCAAGTGCTAAGCTTCAACTTTTTAATTTGACAGAATAACTCATTGAAAAATTTTCTGGTTTTATTGTATTTTACTTGAAGCAATTAGACACTTTCAGTACCAGTAAATTATTTCAAATTACTAAAATATTATTCCCCAGCTGCTCAAAGTTTCACCTGCAAAATGCTGTCAGCAAGAATGGCTACTTGCAATGAGTTTGCACGAGTAGTCATCACAAATAGTGTTTGAGAAATCCAAAGGAATTAGCTTCAAGCCACAGATAAATTTGGGAGAGCTGGCAGCTGTTTCTGGATACCTTGTGATCAGGAGAAAGGCATTATTTTTCAAATTATTCATTAGAGTTTAAGTTCTTTTATAATAAAGACAGGGAAAATTTAATTGTGCTACTTGTGAGCGATGGAGGTATTCACCAACCTTTTCTGGGTTATTAGGGTAAATGTTTTATTGGGTAACAGAGAATGGTTTTACAGTTGTGTTGTGTGATTTGTGGTTTTTATTCAGGGTACCTGCTAGATTCTGGGATCTTTAATTATTCTTGGCTGCTCACAACATTTCCTCATTTGGCCATATATTTTATCACGTCCTTCTCTGGTCTTAAGGCTATAGCTCACAGCTAGTAGAATAATTTCTAATTATTTTGGGGAAATCGGATTTGCAAAGGGAGTTTAGTGTAGTCTGCAGGCTTTTCCCCTTTTTTGCATGGTGAGGATTACAGGAAAAACACCTCCTGAGGAGGGAAATGAGAGTACTGAAGTACTCTTCAAATAAAAAGTGAGGTCTAGGAGCAGCAAGTATTGGGAAGGTTTATGTAGGAGCATGGCTGCTGCATGATGCAGGGTGGAATGGGAAGCTACACGTTAAAAAGACAGTATTGACTTGCTTAGAGCAAATGCTGTGTGTGTTTTGGACTGATTTTGGACCCAGGTGATCCAAGAATTGCCTGTAAAATGGGAAACCACCTGAAGTGAATGGGTTTAGGATTTGTTGCACTGCAGTGTTGCCAGGTGGCATGAATTGCTGCCTTTGGTGTTGACTTTGAACAAGTGTTCTGTTAAGTTTTGCTACCAATCTGAGCTCCTGAAGTACTCTGTTCTCAGTAAAGCTCTGTAATTAATAGCTGCTTGGAGAAATACATTGAAATATTTGCTATCCTATGTGTCCTGATTTTTCTTTCCTTGATGTCTTGGGTAGGGGCACGAAGTGCCTGCAGACCTAAAATTTATTGAGCAACTCTTATATTTACTTCCATTAATATTACTGTCTAAATAACACCTCCCTGTCTTCTTTTGAGTCATATTTAACTAGAATTTGTTGGAATTTCTTGGTGCTGTCCCTTTTCTTGCTTGCTTTCTCTCTTTTCTTTTTCTCCCCAAGCATACTGTAATGCAAACGATGTTCTTGATTTGGGCTACATGTATTTATTTAAAATGGGAATGTAATAAACATTAATTACTGTAAGCATTGAAAATGAATACTAAAAGGTGAAAAGGTAGTAATATCTTGTGAAGAGGTAGTTATATCTTGTGAAGTGACACCTGCATGTTAGGAATGCAATTAAAAAAGACATCTTCTGAATTACTCAAGCAATTGTATCATATAGTCCCTTTCATAAGCTGGGATATGAAATGCTATCTGTAGAGACCTGACAAATTGTGCTCTTTTGGAGCATGAGTCTTTCCTTCAGTCATGGATAACCTCAGTCATTGGTGATTGAGATAAAAATTCTTGCTTAATATTTAATTAAGTGAAACCACTACCCTCACTTTGATGCCATACTGACTAATTAAGAACTGTCTAATTGGACCATTTTGTGCAGCCTGTTAGCAGACCTGGAATAGGGCATCATCTGTTCTGTCTGGTCGGTTAATCAAAAGCCATAGTCCATCTGAAATTACTCCATGTAGACAAGCTGCAAAGAGGCCTGATGGTGAAAATCAAATTTATACTAAAAAGACTGAGATAAAATGCGTGTAGTTTGAAGTAGTTAACTAGAGGATGGGCAGCATGCTGCTGTTGAAGTGAGTTGAAACAGACCACGGAGTGGCTTTCCGTCCCTGTTGGTCAACAGATGTGTGCTTTGGTCTCTCTGAGCTTGGAAAATGTCTTCAGCCAGGCTTAGGCAGGCTGCCTTTGGTGAGCTTGATTTTTCTGGAGTTTATCTGTGGTAATGCACATGCCAAATGATCTTTATCTCAGTCAGTGCAAACACATAAATAGATGCTGACCTTTCGAAATGTGAGAGGAAGGGAAGGACCAGATCTGGCTGTGAAGTGTCATTTTGGCCCGTAGGCAGAGAGAAAGAGGAATGGCTGCCCTAAGTCAACATTTCTGTTTCAAATCTAAAGCGAATGAGCATCAATCACTCTCTTTCCTAGATAACACAAGCACTGATCCAAGCACACACCAGTACCTTTGCCAGACATGCCCTCATGCCTGTGGGCATTAAAACCCCCCAGAGACCAGTCCCACTTCTGTTTGGGATTTTGGGGATATGAGGATGTGGAAGAGCTTCTGCGTTATGGATAGTGAGCAGTACTAAAAAAAGTGTAAAACCCTGTGGGATTGTGGAGCCACCAGAGACAGAAGGGACATGGGATATTTTCAAGAGGGTAATTCAGCCATGAGGGTGTTGAGACTTTTGAGTTGTTTTGTATCTGGAAAACACTTTAAGGAGGATATTTATTAACTTCTGTTGGTACCCAGGGCTGGACAGTTACTGACTGGCAAAATGCAGGCCTGCACATGGAGCAACCACTGAGTGTGAAGAGGCCCTGGCAGAACTGGAAACAGGCAGGCTGAGGGACGTAGCAGTGGTGTGCTGTACCAGGGAGGCAGGAGACACTGTGGAAGGGCATCTGTTGGCAGAGGCAGGGGCAACTTGCAGCCCTGCCTGTTCATTTGTCACGCAACGAAAATTTTCTACTTCAAATAACAATTTTGATGGTACCAAAAAGTCACAACTACGGTCAAAGGGATGCTGTGCTGTGGGACTGTACAGATCATAGAGCAAAAAGCCTGAATCCAAAGAGGAAGGGAGCAGAGCAGGCAGAGATGGCCAGAGAGGCTGTGTTACTTACTGCCTTGGGAATTTGATGGGCTTTTTAGTCAATGTTCATCTGCTTTACGAGAACGTAACTTGCTGCTTTGTAAGCGAGAAATGTAAGCAGAAGAATAATTAAAGGAAGTGGTCACAGATGAGAGGCTATAGGAACAGCAATCTTCTGATGGCTACGAGTTAACTACAGGGCACGGGAACTGCTTGGCTTAGGGTATAAAAATAGAAATGAGTTGTTTCTGTCCTGCCTGAAGGCAACACAGTTAGATTTGTTTTGTTTGCTTTATTGTAGCTTTATGTAACTGATAAGACATAAAAGGAGGTTCTTTCTCCATCCAGGGTTTTTTTCTGACAGTGAACTCATTTACATACCAAGGCTTCCACCTACAGGTGCAGTGAGACCTTTCTTTAAGTCAATGTCTAAATCTTAGAATCATTTCGGTTGTAAAGGACCTTTAGGATTATTGAGTCCAACTGTTAACCTAGTACTGGCAAGTCCAGTGCTACACCATGTCACTAAGTGCTACATCTACATGTCTTTTAAATACCTCCAGCAATGGTGACTCCACCACTTTCCTGGGCAGCCTGTTCCAATGACTGACAACTCTTCAGGTGAAGATATTTTTTCAAATACCCAAATCTAAACCTCCCCTGGTGCAAGTTGAGGCCACTTGCTCTTCTATTGCTTTTTCCTTGGGAGAAGAGACCAACCACCTTACGTGCAGTTGTAGAGAGCGGTATGGTCTCCCCTCTGCCTCCTTTTCTCCAGGCTAAACAAATACCATTCCCTCAGCTGGTCCAAGTACAGGGAGACAGTCACTTCCCTCGTCCTGCTGGCCACACCATTTCTGACACGTTTGTGTCAGGATACTCTTGGCCACCTGAGCACACTCTAGCTCATGTTCATCTGGCTGTTGACCAGCACCTCCAGCTCCTTTTCTGCTAGGCAGCTTTCCAGCCACTCCTCCCTCAGCCTGTAGAACTGCATTGGGTTGTTGTGACCCAAAGGCAGGACCCAGCACTCGCCCTGGTTGAAACTCAAACAACTGGCCTCAGTCCATCGATCCAGCCTCTCGAGTTTCCTCTGTAGAGCCTTCCTACCGTCCAGCAAATCAACACTCCTGCACACCTTGGTCTTGCCTGCAAACTGACTGAGGGTGCACTCAATCCTATTCCAGACCATTGGTAAGTGTAATAAAAAGAACTGAGCCCTGGGGAACATGACTTGTGACCAGCCACCAACTGGATGTAACTCCATTCACTGCAACTCTTTGGGCCCAGTTTGTCACCCAGCAAAGATTATGCCTGCCCAAGCCATAAGCAGCCAGTTTCTTAAGGAGAATGCTGTGGGAAACGGACTCTAAGACTTTACTGAAGTGTAGATAGACAACATCCAGAGCCTTTCCCTCATCCACTAAGTAGGTCACCTTGTCCTTGAAGAAAATCAGGTTGGTTAAGCAGGACCAGCCTTTCATAAACCCATCCTGACTGGGTCTGATTTCCTCGTCCTGTATGTGCTGCATGATGGCACTTAATGATCTGCTCCGTAACCTCCCCTGGCACCGAGGTCAGGTTGACAGGCCTGTAGTTCCCCAGATCCTTTTTCGGGCCCTTCTTGTATATGGGCGTCACATTTGTTAACCTTAAAGTCAGGGAAGGTTACACCACTGCAGAAGCTACTAAGGAGGAGTAGCACGGTTACAAATCTTGTAGGAGGATTATATACTGACTTTCAAAAGGTCTTGAGTAATATTTGTCCTTTTTATTCTGGCCACCTGCTAGCCTTCCTTATTATTTATGAAGTTTATTTTTTAAAGTAATCTTGTTCAGTGTATAGACTTTTTTACTGTATATGTGACTCTATATTTGAATTATTCAGTGATCAGATTGCATTAACTTCTTGTATTCAGTAGTTAGCTATTTTGGTGAAAGACTTCTAAAGTAGGCTTAATACTGGTTCTGGCATACTTGAGGCTTATGTTTGGTTGTGTTTCATGTCTGGCACTTAACACCTGGCAGAAGAATGAGCAGAAATCGATAGAAGTATGTAATATTTCATTGTTCATACAATGGTTTCGTGATATGGCTCATGTCAATTTTACTGGTGAGTGGCAGGATATCAGATTCTGGTCAGAAAGTATTGCACCTGCAGCAAAGATGTAGCCCCTCTTTTCTCCCATTTAGGTATTCCTAAACACAGTCAAAGCATGGCTTAACAGTCTGCAGGCTTGAAGCAAGTCAAGGAAGGTTACACCACTGCAGAAGCTATTAAGGGGTAGCATGGTTACAAATCTTGTAGGAGGATTATATACTGACTTTCAAAAGATCCTTTATGTCTTCTTGCTTAGGGGGGAGTGTAAGCCCAGCTTTACATTTAATAAGAAATCTGCTGCATTACAGTTCAGGAGTTGACTTATGTAGCCAGGCATGGTTGATTTACAGTCCTTATAACCTGATATGGTGTGGAGGGGAAGGGCTGCGGTTCTCTTCTGGAACAGCTTCTATCATCTGAATGGCTCCCATGAGGCAGACATTGGCTACCAAATGACATTTTGGACATTGGGAGAATAACACAGTACTGGTTTTCTTACGTCAGGATGCACTGGATAAATCCTGTGATGCTGGACAGGCAGACAAAGTACCATTTAACTTGCTGTTGCTGAGATTAAGGATCCAGACTGATTTTTCCTTCCTGATCAACAAATCTTACACTTTTTCAGAGTCTATAAGGAGAAATTTGACAAATCTGTACTGCAGATTGTTGGTGGGCCAGTAACTACCAGTCTGAGGTGATTGTGTTTCTGTGTGGCGGCTAAAGGGGTGGTCTGTAGTGACAGGTGAAGGCAAGGCCACTGAAAACACTGGTGTCTTTCCCACTGAAAGGAGTCAGGATGCGGCCCTTAACAGCCTTGTGAATTTGGACTTGTGCGATATAACTGTGAATTCCAAATCCAGAAAGAAATAGTTCTTTCTGGTGCAGAGATGGTATGGAGGGGCCTTTTAACCTTCTTTTTAATTTGAAGACTTGGACACTTCTGCAAACCATGTGCATTTGGGGCTGGTGACAGCTGGCAGTGCTGCTTCAAGTATGTTGTGGAGAACAGCAACTTGCATATATGTGTTCTTGGCTTTGCAGGTGATTTGAAGGACAAACACTTAAGCCCAAAACTGTGGCTCAGGCTGGTTGGCTTGAGTCCTATCCATCAACCCCAGGAAGACTGCTGCAGGCTATTTCATGTGAGGTACATTGTTGCCAGCATGATTCTGCACACTCTTTGCTTGAGCCCTTGACCCACAAGCTGAAAGTCGGTTATAAAATCCTGTGAGCAGGGTTGGGGTGGAGGTTCAGGGTTCCCACATGCCAGCATAGTGGCTGCAGTAGAGCTACCTGAATGTTGTATTATGGAAGCCCAGTCTCCAGTGGCTGTGTTTTTCTCCATGTAAAATGTACTGGGCTAATGGCCTCCAATTTCAGAAGGTTCAGATGAAAGACACTGGGTTCCAGATGATCATTTATTTGATCAGGAGGAAACTACCTGAATTATATCCCAAATATTAATTCTGTGAGAATTGAAATGTTTCCTAGGAACAACAAGTCATGCAGGTCCGTTTGGGTACCTTCATTCTCTGGCATGGGAATTGCATGATAAGTAAAGAACAAAATTATACTTGGTGGGGTGGGCTTGCTTTTTGTTTTTCCCAGAGAATATGCCTTTATTATGAAGAGGACAGGGACATTTTCTTTATAAGTAAATTATCCGTCTTAGTGTGGAGGAATAAAGGTTGTGACCTAAATAGCCTGACGTGAAATGGCTTTTGGAAGTCAGTTGTCTTAATAATAACATAGCTCCCTTGTCCACCTAATGCTGCCCTCCCTAGTCTTCCTAGCATAAGAGCGATATGGCTAAGTGTGAACAGGTAAAGTGCATAATTCCTCACATCCTGTGCTTGAAAAGTGTGGGCTTAGGGTTTTGTTTTAAGACAACATCTAGATTAATAAAGCAGTTTAAGCAAAGGTGTGTTACACTGAAATTACAGTGTTGCTGTGTTGTGCTGATGGGGCTGCCTAGTCAGCCATTCGGTCAGATAGGGATAGATGAACTATGTAAGGCTGATTGATAGACCAATTTCTCAGGTGTTTAACGTCATCTTACTTACAGTTTTATGGGGTGTGACCAAAGTGTCTGCAACCTATTAAGTCCTACGGTAATGTCACTTTCCTACAGCAAGCAAAGGAAAGAAGACAGTGCGGTGAAGGTGACAGTGGTGATACTAACGTTACTGCAACTATCTGTGGTATGCATGGGCAGGCAGCACCCTCAGAGATGCCTCCTCACTCATCTTTGTTGTATCACCTTGCTGATTTTCTTGTATCTGATTAAGACTATGTCATAGCTAGCTGCAAATGTATGCTGGGGAATGCCCAGCAGCTACGTGTGATGATTGTGAGTGTGCTTGTTAGCTCCATCCTCTACCTGCTCTACTTGGGCCAGGAGCACCAGTTACACAAGAACAATGGTGTCAGTTGTAGCCCCTCAACTGAATGACACCAAACCAAAATCAAGAAGACGAAGCCTATTTTCACACAGTTTCCTTTCACATAGCCTATTTTCACACAGTTTCATTCCTGCACCAGGAAATGTGTTAAACCTGCACATAATCCAGAGGTAAAGCACTATTTATGTTTTCGTGTTCAGATTAGATGTTAGGAAAACATTTTTTACTGAAAGAGTTGTCAGGGCCTGGAACAGGCTGCCCAGGGAGGAGGTTGAGTCATCTTCCCTGGATGTGTTTAAAAAAAAGGGTAGATGAGGTACTTAGGGATACGCTTGAGCATAGGATGGGAACAGTTGAACTTGCTGATCTTAAAGGTCTTTTCCAACCTTGTGATGCTGTGAATTAAGATTTTACTTGCACAATACCAGGCTTTTAGGGGAAAAATCTCACACAGGGATTCACTTGGCAGTGCTACACTGAAATACAGGGGTGCTGTCAGTTCATTCTGATGGTATGTATTAAAACCTGTCATTGTTCGGGGGGAAACTCAGCTGTCACTTTGTCTTACCTCTGTCCCATGGCAGAGTGCCCTACCTGAGCTGTATCTGACAAATAAATTTTTAAAGCTTCCAGTAATGGAAATTCCACAGTCCACTGTGCAGTCCATTCCAGTACTTTGCTGTCCTTATGCGTAGGGTATATTTCCTGATGTCTAACTTAAAATTCCCCCCTTCAACTATAATTTAAGAGTAATTTTTTCTTATCTTTTCCACATATGACTGCTATCAAGTCTCCCCACAGTCGTTTTCTCTAGGCTAAAAAGCCACAACTCTTTTAATCAGATAATTTTTTCTAAACCTCTGAATGTTTTTGTTTCTCTGATAATCTGGAAGGAAGATAAGTAACAAAAAACTGTGTGGTGCCCTCAGAATGTATCCTCAGACTTTCCCTGTGGAGATGGTAGAAAACATCAATGCCATATCCTCTGAGCAGCAGAGTTTAAAGGCACCTTTCTGCTTGAACAAGCTTGGATTTAGTGTTGCTGGTTATTCCTGTACCCAGAAGATCAGTAGATGTTGTTACTAGTGAGGCAAACCTTGTGTCCCAACATACATACTCATCTTTTATGCTTGATAATGTGTACAGAGTACAGAACAGAGAATGCAGGTATCTTCAGGTATCTTCCCCTTTCCAGAATAAGGTTCCTGTGTACTGTCATCACAGCTCTGACAGTCTGCCTTGGCTAATCTCATCCTCAGTAAACTGGATATACTTTATGTAGCAGGAGACAGACAGTTGCCAGTGGTGAGCCTCCTCTCCAGGGGACACTGTGAAGATTGTATGGAACTACTATTGTACGCCTTTGTTTCTCAGTGTATAGAGCCAAGCTGAATTAGACCTGCCTGCAGGGCATGGAATAATACCAAGCAACCCTTTCTCTCTGTTGATGATTTTTAACGAGGCTGTGCATATGACAAGAATGTAGAATGGGAATGTATAATGTATTCTGGTTTTTAGGTTGGCTAACCTATTTGTAGGCTAATTCATTAATAGGCATTCCTCCAGCCAAGCCCTTCAGCCTTTTCCTCAATCTAAAATCCACTGGTTTGTCTAACTTCCCTTTACTCGCAGCAGAGTTTGACATACGTGCAGCGTAGCTTGTTATTCAGGAGCAGCGCTACAAATGTAAGTGATGGGTCTAGGCTCAATAGCAGACAGTTTAGGTGAAAGGAGACAATAAATGCAAAGGCTACATAGATCTATTTTGTGATTTGCTGTTGTTCCAGAAGAAGTAACGAGAAAACCAAAGATAAATAATCCTTGGTATGAGTATGATGCTCTTTATAACAATTCCCTCAAGCACTTTATAGTCATTCAAATTCAATGTATGGTGTTACTGCACTGTTAAATCTATGCCTAGAAATCTCTGGAGACAATTAAAATGAGGGTTTCTGCGGGGGGAATATGTGGGGAAGAAATACTGCAAACCCCTTTTTTCCTGTACAGTCAGATGGTGTACATGATGAACCACTATTCCTTTTACTTCACAGACAAAAAAAAACCCAGGAGAGTGGAATAGAGTCCCTGTGATATTCTGGGCAGTATATGAATATAGCAGACAGGAGCTCTTCTCCCCCCTTATGGAATTAAGCAAGGCCTTTGAAAAGCAAGACTACCTCAGTTTAAGCTCACCAGCACAGCTTTCCTGGCTCTAGTCTTGGCAGACTTCATACAGATCCAGTTCCCCAGTTTAGGGTCTGTTCTACAAGTGATACCTAGGGTGGGCACCCTTTTGGCCTAGCACAGCTGTGGTCAGCACAGTGGTTTATGTGTCTTCTCAAGGCGTTCCTTAAGCAGGGAAATGTGGATGTGGATTGTTAAGCACTGAAGCGGGAAATGAGTAGCAAACTGTTGCAAAAGTCAACTGAAGGGTGTTTGTACCAACTAGCCATAGAATGGTCTGGGTTGGAAGGGACCCCAGGGATCATAGACTTCTAACCCCCTGCTACAGGCAGGGCCACCAGCCTCCCTGGCCTTGAACACCTCCAGGGATGGGGCATCCACCACCTCTCTGGGCAGCCTGTTCCAGCACCTCACCACTCTCTGTAAAGAACTTACCCCTAATATCTAATCTAAACCTACCTTCCTTTAGTTTTAATCCATTCCCCCTTGTCCTGCCATTGTCTACCCTTTCAAAAAGTTGATTCCTCTCCTGTTTGTGTGCTTCCTTCAGGTACTGGAAGACTGCAGTGAGGTCCCCCTGCAGCCTTCTCTTCTCTAGGCTGAACAAGCCCAGGTCCCTCAGCCTCTCTTCGTAGGGGAGCTCATAGGCAGGTGCTCCAGTCCTGTAATCATCGTGGCCCTCCTCTGAACCCTCTCCATCAGTTCCACCTTCCAGTTGACTTCAACATGGCCAGGAT
Source organism: Porphyrio hochstetteri (assembly GCA_020800305.1). NCBI lineage: Eukaryota > Metazoa > Chordata > Aves > Gruiformes > Rallidae > Porphyrio > Porphyrio hochstetteri. The sequence continues at coordinate 78,403,489 of CM036905.1, read as the reverse complement.
TTAGCCAACAGTTCCCTTTGGCTGAGTACAGTTCTGCTGGGTACACATAAATTTGGGGTTGTGTCTTCTTTATGGTTAGAAAAGAATGATTTTTACTTTTTTTTCCCCAGCTTTTGGCTGTTATGAGCTGTTGTTTTTGTGGAGTGAGTGATTTATCTTCTTCATCTAGTTTGACTGAAAAATACTTGTTCATACCCTTAAGACATACCCTGAGTGAAAAGGCAAGGCAAATTTGAAACATCCACTTAGATGAGATAAAACGGAGCTTTTTGTCACTGCTCTTCCTTGCCCCCATCCCAACTGACAACATCCTTTCTGTGGCTCATGCCCATAAGCGGGGAATCACCCCAGCTTGTTGTTTTGCTGAGGCTAAATGTAAGTCTTTCAGAATCTTTGCATGCTTTTCTACTTCTACATTTCTCTCAGTGAGCTGCTCTTATTCTGACTGTTACTTTTGCAAGGAAAAGGCAGCCTTTTTTGTACGCTTGTGTGGTTCTGTGTGTAAGGATGGTGCATGCAGTGGTATGCGACAGTGGTCAACATCATTGTATTGAAAAGTGAAGTCATCCACAGCTCTGTTGACTTTGATTTATGATTTTAAGTAGTACAGAGATCACAGAATCATAGAAAGGTTTGGGCTGGAAGGGACCTTAAAGATCATCAAGTTCCAAGCTCCCTGCCATGGGCACGGACACCTCTCAGGCTGCTCAAGGCCCCATCCCACCAGGCCTTGAACACTGCCACCGCCTCCCTGGGTCAGCCACCATCTCCCTGGGCAACCTATTCCAGTTGCCTCACCACCCTCATAGTGAAGAATTTCTTCCTAATATCCAATCTAAATCTACCCCCTTCCAATTAAAAACCATTGCCCCTCGTCCTACCGCTCCATGCCCTTCTAAAAAGTACCGCCCCAGCTTTCCTGTAGGCCTCTTTCAGGTACTGGAAGACTGCTGTAAGATGTCCTTGGCATGTGACCCAATGAAAGAAGTGAAATCACTAGTGTCCTGGTTTCCTGATGCAGTAGTGGGGATGTTATTTTCTGCAGTTTTTTCTTGAGGATGGATCAGGTGCTATCCTCTTCAGATAAGAATTTATGTTAAATTGTCATCAGAAGGCCTTATGTTTGGGGATTTTCAAATTCAATTTCTGGTTACTCAAGAATAGACTGTCTAAGAAATGAGGAAGTTGTAGAGAAAACTTACGTAGTGATAATTAGTAATGGTGGTTTCTCTTTAAAGTTTGATATCTGGTCCTGCTGGGCATTTGTAGGCCTGAATACTTTGCTGAAACCTGCTGTTGCATGAAGCCTACAAAATAAATAACTTTTCCAGTGATGATCAGAAGCTTGCTTTTTGTGATTTCAAAGGGTCTTCTTTTATCAGAAATGAAAAACGTGGAGGCAAAATTAGAAAGCGTTTGGGATGGTTCTGCTCCAATGTAAATTAGATTCTTCCTGCTAGCTTCATTACTAGCATTTTGATCCTGTGAGGAGCATAGTTGTAGAACTCCTCATTCACAGTAATTAGGTATGCAAGAGATAATCCCTGTTTTTACACTTTTTAAATATAAGCTTTTAGCCCTTCTTTCCATTTTTGCAAGCACTCCAGTTTGATATGCCAGTTGCCTCCATCCGATGTTACTCTTGTGAACCATGTAAACTTGATTTTCACACTGATTTGTTTTGTACAGTGCATTTTAATAACTGTCCCTGTTATCCTTCCTCTTTTCTCCCCCCTACCACTGAGTACTGCTGAGCCTGCACTTTATATAACTTTGCACTCTTTGCCAGCTTGAGGGTAATATTTGTCTAGGGTAAGGTACCCTGAAAGGCCAGCCTGACCTGCCTGGGCTGCAATGGCTGATACCAACTCAGGTCTGGTGGTTCCAGCAAAGTGCTGAGGGGAGCTGGTGTGAAGGGGATTTAATGTAACACACTCTCTGTGAGTTTAGTCCATCAGGTCATTTCACTTGCACATATTTTCAGAAATGTGAGTTTGTCAAAATGGCACCCTTTTACTCAAAAGAACCGCTTCTTTCATATCCCCAAAGTTTGTCTTCTCACTGACTAAACCAAGTTTTCGTTCCTGTCACTCCTTCAGAAGGTCCGTTGTACTACAGAAAAGCAAGTCGGATTGTATGTTGTCTTGCTCCTAATTAATGTTGCTAACTTAATTGGGTTTTTATCATACGTGTGTCAAGTGCTAAAATTTTACATGACTCTGTTACCCTTGTTTCTCTGTGGAGCTGACAATTTACAAGGCAGATCAAAATCAAACCTGATTTACTGAGAGACCTAACAGAGGTCTTGATTTCAGAAATTACGTGTTCTCACGATAGGCACTTTCTCTTAAGTCTGTAAGAGCAAAATTCCAGCTTGTCAGTTGAGACAGGATCTTTCCATGCCCAAGCTGAAATTCAAACCGGTGCCTGGCAGAGAGGGGGCAAAAGCTTAAGACTACAGTAAATATACCTTTTGTCTGGTAGTAGCAGCAATGTTGATAACAGAGAAGTAAGGTGAACTAATATGTACGTTATATTATTTGTGGTTATTACTATTACAGGTAAGAGGAGGAGAGTAAAGCAATGTTTTTCAAATCTCACTCATTCCAGCGTACTTTTATGTCAGCTCTTGTCACAGACACCTGCTATCTACAGCGTCTCTTTGGATTGGTGTCCCTTTCTCTGACAGATGACTTTTGTTGTCTTTCGTGCTACACAGCACAAACAAATTTACCCTGACACTAAATCTGAGCCTTAGGTTTGACTCTGTTCAGACGGAGCATAGTTCGTGGCATCTTAATGTCTAAGTAACTCAGCCTGTCTTTCTCCTGGGTTCCAGCCCAAGCACCTCGTACCACGCCACTGCTGACAGCTCCCATCTGCTGCTTTAGTTCTTTATCCTGCTTTCCTTGCCACATTTTTATCTGTGGCTCTGCAATCTCTCCTAGGTAGTCACATGCTGCTGCTGTTCTTCAGTCGTTACTGGCATATCTTTTTCTAGTTAGCCTTTTAATCATGGTTAGAGGGTCAATTGACTCCCCCATTAATGCTTTCCAGGCTGCTGTCATGTTGTGTGGAGTTCATGCAGTTTATCATAGACGTTAGAGACAGAGAGCCATTGCAGCAATAAAGATGAAGACTGTGAATCTCATTTTGCACCTGTTTCACAGCAGTGTAACTGCTCTGACTTCTCTGCTTTATCCTGCTGTGGGGATTTAAATCCCACATAAGGATGAGACAACCCCTTCCACGTAAGTGCTACTCCATTAGTCTGATACTGCAGGGTAATTTGCACACCTGGAGTGAAATTCAAAGTGTTCTAGAAATGAATTACAGGTTTTCATGGTCAATTTTTCAACTGTAAAGTGATTTGCTCATGATTGGTGTCAGATAGTGATGGCAGTTGCTTTGCCTATTCCTTTGTTGTCTACACGTCTTTTTTCCCCCCCGTAGTAACAGTGTGTAATAACGTTCTCCTGTTATTCTGATAGCCCTGCTGTGGCTTTGAAGGTATAAGAACACAGATAAAACAAACTTTGGATGGAGAGGTAATTTTATTTTCATTGGAGCAAGATAAATTCAGATCTTGTAGGGCTTGCTTTCTCTGCAGACCCCACAGTACAGATTTTTGTGGTGTTTTCTGTGTTTTATAGCTGGGGAAACAAGCAGTTATCTGAGGTAATTAGATGGTTAGCAGAACCTAGAGAAGAATGAGTTTGATGTTATAGGTCATATGTTTGGTTTGTTATGTCCAAAGTGCACTATTCTTAGAAATTTTTAATCCTCATCTGAGGTTTTGGTACATTCTGAATTTGCCTGATCCAAGCCAATGAGCTTCTAGTCTTGTCCAATATAAGTCAGAGGTGAAAGAGGACTTCAGTAGGTTCACTGGCCTGTACAGGTCTTTTCTTGTTAGCTTTCAGATTAGTCGACTTTAGGTTCATATCCTATGCTTGACACACTAACTTGTGAAATTTAACTGGCTAGTTGCTAAATTTTATTGAGCAATGTAAAATCAAAACAAGCAGGATACCTGGCCAGCAGGTAAAAGGAGGTGATCCTCCCCCTCTACTCTGCTCTGGTCAGGCCCCACCTGGAGTATTGTGTCCAGTTCTGGGCTCCCTGGTATAAAAAAGACAGGGATGTCCTGGAGAGAGTCCAGAGGAGGGCTATGAAGATGATTAAGGGTCTGGAGCATCTCCCCTATGAGGAAAGGCTGAGTGAGCTGGGGCTGTTCAGCCTGGAGAAAAGAGTGGGGATCTGCTCAGTGTTTATAAATATCTGAAGTGTGGGACAAGGGGGGAAATGGCCAGCCTCTTTTCAGTGGTCTGTGGGGACAGGACAAGGGGCAATGGCTGTAAACTGGAGCACAGGACGTTCCGCACCAACATGCGGAAGAACTTTTACACAGTGAGGGTGACAGAGCCCTGGGACAGGCTGCCCAGGGAGGTTGTGGAGTCTCCTTCTCTGGAGATACTCAGGATCTGTCTGGACACCTCCCTGTGCGACCTGTCCTAGGGAGCCTGCTTTGACAGGGCGGTTGGATTCGATGATCTCTGGAAGTCCCTTCCAACCCCTACAGTTCTGTGATTAATCACAGGCAATATAAGGTGAAATGTTGATTTGGCAGAGGGACTATACATGCAGTCAGGAGTTTTGATTAGCTAGGATTTATCTAACTTCAACTGAATTAAGCTTTTCTTTAACCCTCCATAATTAGAATCTTGTTGCTCGTACTTATTTTCTGCCTTCTCCTGCAGTGGGAACTTCTCTCCATTATGGCATTGCACTTTTTGTGTAATGACGTTTTTCTCGTGTGTCTGAACATGCAGTAAGTATCCTCTCTTGTTAGCCCTCACCCCTACCCATTATTTAAGAGTACAGGCACATTATCTATTTCTTTCTTTTCTTCTTTCAATTTGTAATTACACAGTGGGTTTGGGTTTTTTTAAAATGTTTTTAGATCACAAAACTACCCTGATTCCATTCTCAATTAACATGTTGTGGTGATATTTGTCTCTGGCATTTTAAAGTGAATTTTATGTTATTTTAATGATCTACAGATCAGACTTTTGGAAGCTATATAAACTATTTTAAGTTTATATAAACTCATTAGCAGGCCAGGTATAGCTCAGTTTTGAAATCTCCTTAAAACTTGAGTAAATACAGAAAAGGTAAGATGTGCAGCATTCCTAATTTGACAGCAATCCAAATCATTCACTTACCAGCCCTTTTACCTGTAAATCTGAGAAGTTTCTTCCATCTTCTGGCAAATAGGTCAGCATCCCATTTACTGTTGTACTTTCAAGGAAGTGAACTACAGTATAACTTGGAAAAACGTGATGGGGGGGTGTGTGTGGCTTTGAGTAGCCTGTCCTCCAGAATTCATGGAAGTTCACTTTCAAAAAAGCATTTTCTCTGAAATTACGCTTTCAGGGTCTTTTTCATTTCACTAACATATGCCTAACTACCATTTACTGGCAGTGCACTCCAAATTTCTGTCAGGAGGAGTAAATTTTAAAAACATGGTTTTGTACTTCAAAATTTGTCTTTTGATTGCCATATCTTTATGTTTTGCCTTCAACAGATGTCTAGCTACTTAGCTGAGGGAGAAAAAAAGCTGTCTCTGCAAAAATGATGAGCAGGGTAAAAATGACTTTTTACTTTGGTGGTGTGTTAAGAGCAATTTACACTGTGCATTGATATTCTTCCCACTCCTTTGGGACTTGTCTGAGATCGTTTGTGATAGTTTCATTTGAATGGGGAATAAGAACCTTAATTTGAGGGAAGGAACAGAAAATAAATCGGTTATGATAGAGGCTATACTGCAGCATGTAGGTTCTCTGGGGTCTGGAATCCCCACTGTCTGTACTTGGAAGGTTGTCTGCAGATCAGATCCAAAGCATGTGGATGATGATGATGTTTATTCTATCGGCCACGCTTACTTAACATCTTTCTTTAGATATTTTGACACCTGCAGGTGCAGGGTGCTCTGTGTCATTATCTCCAGTGCAATAGGATTGAAGGCAGCAGGAACCCTTATCACCCGACCTGACCTCCAGAGTAACTCCAGCTGTAGAGTTGCATCTGGTCTCATGCATCTCAGTCTAGTACAGAGGCAGTTCGTCAGCTGCAGTATGCTAGTGCTACAAGGCTGCAGTTCCTGTGCTGCTTCTGGATACAGGGCTCTTTATGATGGAGCATTTACCATGTACCCCAGTAATGAGCTCAAATAACTCATCACTTCCAAAAGTCTATATCTATCTTTATTCCACCGCCCCCCAAAATATGAATGTGGGAATGGAACTGCTGACCTTGCCCGTCAAACCATGCAGTGCCAAAATACATCGCTACAGCTTATAACATTGATTTTAGAAATTTTGCTACCTATGTCTGCCATAGAATCACAGAATGGTCTGGGTTGGAAGGGACCCCAAGGATCATAGATCTCCAACCCCCCTGCCACAGACAGGGCCACCAACCTCAGACCTGGATCTACACAAGGTTGCCCAGAGCCCCATCCAACCTGGCCTTGAACACTTCCAGGGATGGGGCATCCATCACCTCTCTGGGCAGCCTGTTCCAGCACCTTACCACTCTTTCTGTAAAAAAACTTCCCCCTAATATCTAATCTAAACCTTCCCTCCTTTAGTTTTAATCCATTCCCCCTTGTCCTACCATTGTCTACCCTTTGAAAAAGTTGAATCCCCTCCTCCATACAGTGTGTTATCTTACAAAATGACTGAAACTCATGAAAAATCAAACCAGAAATGCAATACAGCACACATCCTGATGGTGATCAGAATACTGAGAAATGCTAGCCATTATCCTAAATTTAGAATTAACTGTAGAAAAAAATACAGATTTTATGAGAAAATATTTTAATTTCTATCCCACAGCTGCTTGGGCTGTTAATCAAATGATTAAGCTTCTTTACTTCTGTATTTTAGTTTCTTTAAAACACTGCTCTGGCTGTGCAAATGGATATAAATTACATAAGTGTTTAGAGGTGAGGGAAGTCGGGGTCTCCTGGGTAACCAATAGCTGTGTAGGATATCACTTCATCTGCTGGGTCAGCAATGAGAACTTGCTCTTCTGTTATATTTATTGCAAAATCATTGCAGTATTTTTTCATTCACTTATGAAGTTTGTTGGTTTAGCTTGATTCATTGAAATTTTCCCTATTTAATGTTTATTCCCAGCCATTAGGATCTACACTTGCATTTTTGTTATACTCTTGTTCTATAGGTATTTGTATGTGATATATATGAATATAAAATGACATCATTCAGCACTTTGTCAGTTAAGTGACAATACTGTATCTATCAATGGAATTTCTGTTGAAAACTTCACATATTTCTTCACATGTACTCATGCCTCTGGTTATAAATTACAGATTATTTTTGTCTAAGGTGTAAGCTTCTGTGTTTGAGGTCTGTCCTTAATTTCAATCAGATATATAGGCCTCAGCCAAAACCTAAAATGGATTTATTTTTCTTTCTGTCTTCATTTTGGAATACTTTCTTGTGCATGGCAACAGAGAGAAAATGAGAAATAGAGAGTGCTGTCTGCCTGGAATGCTGCGTGCTGCTCTGTGGAGCTCTTTCCTGGACCACTCAGTGGGAGGAGGCAGAGGGTGCTGGTGGAGTAGTTAACTGTCCCATAAGACAGTGGCAGTGATTGTGTGATATTTTTTTGTGAGGCAAGGCTGCAGCCCCAGGTAGAATGGCATTTCATGGGGTTTCTCTGGGCATGAGACTGTGGTGTGGTAGTCACACTGTAGCTCCTCTCTCTCTTTAACAACCTGTGCGCTTATAAGGTACTTGGGGTAAAAACCAAGGCAGGAGAGAATGGCTAACTTGTATATTGGTGGTATCGTAGTGGGGGAATGCGACACTGAGGACGAGTCTCATTCATTGTATCTGAGGCTTGAGTGGTGGAAGGAAGTGTTTCCTCTCAACCCCCAGATGACCCGATGACTCTTACTCTGAAGCACATGGTTTTGTTCTCATTCTGTTGTGGGATGAAATCTCTGGGTATGCAGCAAGCTCATAGCTCTGTGTAGAGTCCTGTTACGTATCAATTACTGCAGGTTCAGTGGAGCCGCAGCATTTCTTTGATGTAGTGAATTTGGATGTCTGAATTTTAAGTATGAGTGGGAGAAGTGATTTAAACAAAATACTGTAGCCTGTGACCCATAGCTTTGCCAAGCTCAATGTGAAAGACTTGCCCACTTTGAATTCTAATGTAGAATCATTGCTAATTTATCTTTAGCATAGTGTTGTAAAACAACCTCCTCTTCACTTCACTGAAATGTTTGGAGTGCAGTATCTGCCAGTCAGTTGTATCTACAAGTATCCTCTTCAGGCTTAGCGAAACCTTGGTGAAAATTTTCACTGCTTAAATTGAAGCTTTGCAACTAGACTTTGTTGTGAACAAAAAATTCAGGCCATTAATTCAGCAGCATTGTGATTTTATTTGTGAAACATAATGAATTTCACAGACTTCTAAGATTTTCATGCAGAACCTCAATGAAACTGAGTAGATCTGGTAAGGTTTCACTTTGGGATTTAACTATGAAATGAACCAATGTGATTTTAAGAGGAAAGTAAAGAAGATACTATGTGTGTGAACTTCTATACTGTAAAACTGATCAGACTCTTTGGGCAGTTTTATGTAGTGCTGTTGCCCTGCTAGACGTCCAAGGGGCTGAGGGACTTCTAATCTTGTGCTGGATTCTTCTAATCTAAAGACTTCTAATCTTTCTTTCCAGGTTGCCTTTTCAGGTCTTTCAGTCCAGCTCAAGAAGGACCATTTACCTTTTCTAGGCTTTTACTATCCTCCCCATAAGAGGCCTGTGATTTATTAAACTTACTGTGGCCATCCAGGTTATCTATACTCCAGACTTTAACAGAGATGACCGCCCAACTGATCCTATTTCATACCAAACAAGTGGTGTTAATCCGAGAGGCAAGTGTAGTTGATAACAGAGATAAAGTTTGGTGACATCAGCAATATTTTTGACAGGAGATAGCACAGGAGCCCTTCTCTTCACCCCCTCTTACGCTTGCTCTTAGCCTCCTGCCCTGAAAACAAATGTGGTTTTTCTTTGGCAAAGTTGTGTCTCTGAAAGTAGTCTCCTCAGTGTGGCAGCACGAGGCGAGTCAGAAACACGGCTTCCAGCTCTGGCCTGTGGGCTGCATTATGACCATTACAACTACCAGTCCGTATGTGGTCACGAGATGCTAGTGCCACAGCCTCTGTGCCCTGGTGCTCTTCTGCACTGGCCTGCTATGTTTTGGCACATAGCTTCCTTCTGGGGGTGGGCATGCAAAGGGCTCCTGGTACAGTTCAGCCGTATACTTTGGAGATGTACCGGATGCATACATACAGGTGTTTTACATATACTAGGCCAACTTGTCTGTGTTGGTGGTGGGAAAAATGAAGGTAAATACCCAAAATGTGCTACACCTTGCTAAAACAAAGAAGCTGAGTAAAAAAGATGCAAACATATAGACTACGGCCATGAGAGACAGAGTCACATTTGTCCCCAGAAAACAGATATATCTGGAGGGGTGTGAAAATGTAATGAGTAGAAAAGAGATTTTGTTATAATGAATCTATTTAATCTACTTGTTCTCTACATATGCTGAAGGATTTACACTCTTATATACTAGAAAAAATACAGTATTGTTGTTAACTTGGTTATTACAGTGGAATGGTCTAATAGTGTTTTGTTTGCAGCCATCATGCACTGTCAGGAGACTAGCACAAAAATGGAAGATCTTAGTGGTCCATTTATGCAGAATCTTTGCTATGATGGTAGAAAATACAGAAAGAGTGAAGAACCTAATCTGACTTTCTAATCACAGGTCATATTTTGAGAGATTATTTCTCTAGGGGAAAAGGCATCTTTTTATTTTAAGTGTGACATTTTTTTAAGGTGCATACAATTGAGAAAGGAATATAATGTACAACATTCACAATGTCATTTTGCAATCATTTTCTTCTAAGTCTGCCCTTTAAAGGCTATCCAGACATGAGTGGAGAGCAGCAGTACTTGAATATCTCTCTTTAATTGACTGTCTGAGAGCACTCTAAAAATAAACTTAGAGACACTGTGGGAAGATGAAACTAGAGGACAGAGCTACATGTCTTATCAAAAGCCAACAACTGGCCTGTGCTGTCTTTTTCCATAAGATTCCTCATGTGCATAGAGAAAGCTAAAGGAAAAGTTAGAAGATGAAGTTTGAGGAGTATCAAAATCAGGCAAGTCAGTTTTCAAACGGTTGGAAGATCATGGCAGTTCTTGTATGACTTGAGTCTTTGTAAAAGGATGAAATCTAAAGTGCTACAATAAGAGGCACGGTAAAGTGATTTGCTTAGCCGGAGAAGTAAGCCTGGCAAGGGTATGCGTTTAAAAATGTTATATAGAAGCTACGTTTGTCTGCCGTGTTTGAACGTTAGTGTTACATGCTAGTGAGTAGTGAGAATGCCTTCAGCATGAGGCTAATTAATGAACTATCATCCCTACAGGGGACACAGATGTTATCTATTGATAAACTCCAAGTCCTTTGCTTTTTTACTGCTGTCCTTGTTCAGGTTACAAGGCTCAAATATTTACTGTTAGGGAATTTCCCTCCTCAGCCTAGCCTTTGAAAGGGGCTACAGCAGGCCCAAAAGCTGAGTCAAGGGAAAGACCTACAGACCTTGAGAAGCTGGCTAGCCTGTAGTGCTTATCACTCAGGGAATAATCAATCCAGTGCATTCTTGTTATGTTAATAGCTTCCCACTGAGTCATCTTGACGTTCATTAGCTTACCCTGGAATTGCTTTTGGTTTTAGAATAGCTTTCAGTGAACAAAGTTTAGTCTAATTAATAGAAAGTTAGGTGCAGTCTAATAAATGAAAAGCTATTAATTGGGTCTGCCAATAAGAAAAAGAAAAGAATATGGTGTCTCACTGGCGACTCTGATGTCTGCGGTGGTTATTCACCTGGCAGAAGATAGTTGTGGCTTGATAAAACTTTGACGTTGTCTTTTCCAAATTGCAAGCAGAGCCAGGGCTCTGCACATCCTTTTTTGAACCTCTTCACTCAGTAAATATAATTAAACACCTGAGGTTTTTTTTTCTGACCAAAGAGAGAGTAGCACAGAAATGATGTGAACAAGACGTGCCAAAATGGGCCATCAGGAATGCAGGGGTAGTGTTTGCTCAGGGCAACAGGGTAACCAAGGTATGAAGAAGCGTGAAGTGCTGTCTCATTGCCTCAGAGACTTCGTTATTACTGTACTCCTTCAAGCGAAAAGCGGACCCAAAGGCTTCCCCCTGTGAAAAGTGAAATCACGTCGGCGAGTACTCGCACCCCCCTTGCCCGGGCTGGAGCAGCGGGAGCGGCGGCGGCCCGGAGCTGACCAGGGTGCTGACCCGCCGGCACGGCGGCTGCCGGGCCTGGCTGCTTCTCTGCATGCGCGGGCGCCCAAGCAATCCGGCAGGTTACAGACTAAGACTGCCTGACTGATGCCGAGACATGGAAGCACATAAGAAACAGCATACATTGACTGGTTTTCACAGGTGACCCTCCGCGGAGCAGGGAGTTGAACTGAATTACCTGGTGCTAAAATCAAGGGAAGCACCAAGTCAGCGCAATGTCAGTGAATCTGGAAAAAGGCATCCCTTTATGTGATGCTAGTTTTGTTCTGTATTGCCTTTCAGTAGGCTTGTAGGTGCCGCCATATGCACAGTTTAACTTCTCATTGTCAGATTCTGATGTGTGTGCTGCACTACTGAGACTTTGGTCTTAAGTTGGGTTTGGTCCCTGAAGTCTAGCCTCCCTGCCTCTCAGTAGAGGAGCTAGCCCTGAATAGAAAATTTCTTCAGGCTTGCAACAAATGAGACATTCTGTTTGCATTCTGGGGAACCTACACTTTTATATAATGCAATGACACTTTTCCCCATTTCAATCTTATATTACCAAGTGGTTTATTATTGATATAGAAATAAATGATCATTGCGTGTTCAAATCAATTTATCATAATTTATTGAAACAAATTAATGGATTACTCTCATGGAAATACTATTAATTTTAAGGAGTTTTGATTTCATTACTGGAAAAAATAAATAGCTTATGGAAGCTTCATTGATTCTGTAATTGTAACAGTTTTTCCCCTCTGCCTCCCTGGACTTCTAAACTTCTGTTTTCATAACCTTTAGACATGACATTACACAACACTGCACTTTCCACTAATTGCTTCCTTGATTGGTAAACATTCATTTTTAAGCAATTTGGCAGTCACTTACTATATGTAAATCCTGTTATGCTGCTAACCACCATTTTTATTTTTCAGCAAAGTCTTTTAACCTTGGCTCTACATTTCTACAGAAACACTTCCCTAAAGCAAGATAGTACTTTCAGTGAAGACCACGGGTCTTATAGGTCAGCTTTTCTTGTATTGTTGATGAAACGAGCGAACTCACATACCATCTAGGTTTGTGGATGAAGGACAGGCTAAAGATGTAGATACAGATTGATGCGGGCTCCTAACCTGGCTCAGATATAATGGCTTTTTGGAGCTGGGTACATTTATTGATTCCTCAAACTGTTTCTTTCTTCCTTAGTGTATTTTGTGTATTTGGTTTGACTGTGTGCTGTGGGAGGGGAAAAAAGTGATCGCTTTGCTTCTCCAGATTCATGCCGTTGTTTCATCCAGTTCTATAGTGACTTTCAGTGCATTTAAAAGAAAAAAATAAGTGTCTGGGCAGCCCAGTGTCATAAGGATTTTTCATCCAATTGCTACCCATAGACTATTGTAAACACCTAGAAATACCAGAGCGCCCCAAATGTGTCCTAGCTAACCTTTCTCTGTTGTGGTTCCCTTTGCTGTTTATCTACATTTTCATAATTGGAATCAGAGGGAATAGTTTGGTTTTTACTGAAGGAAAGATTAGTAAATAAATCTGTATTGTAAATTTCAGACTTTTTAAAGTCTAAATTTTGTCTTAAAATAGTTAGATATTTCCTCCTTATCTATAAGTGAAGATTTTTTAATAGACTGAATTTTTCTCATTTTCTCATATATCTGTAAGTATTAAAGTGAACAATGCTTCCATGCTGCCAGAAACCAATCTCGGTGTTTAAACTCTGCTCAGACTAATTGCAAATTTCCTAGAGAGATCAATCCTTGCTAGTTGTCTTTGATGTCTTTTTAACTAGTGATTATCAATAGATGTCACTGATTCATCTGAACTATTTAGAGGTAAAGCAAAGGCAAGAAATATTTTTTGATTAGTGGATCTTTTCCTTGCAGAAGCTCATTCTTTAATATGAGCTAAATGGAAGCATACTGCTTTTAAGACATCCTAAAAAAATAAAAGCCAAAGCTTTAAATTCTGTATCTATCAGATAATTAAAAAAATCCATATTTTGTCGCCTTTGTAAGTTGATTGATTTCCTTTGCTGCAGCTCATTATTCATATCCCTGGGATCAGAGGGCCCTCAGGAATTCAGAGCGCCATTCCTTTGTTTAAGTGCTATTGTCTTCTATAAGTAGAATTGGGAGCCCTTTATATTTTTTATGAGCTGAAACTAACCTTATTTATTGTATATACGCTGTTTGCTACTAATAAGATTTTAGAGAACTTCATGTTTCTATAGCTGGATGAGCTTTTCAGTAAATCATCCGCATACATGCAGATGGGTCTCCTGACACCTTCCTGAGTCCTCCTGCGTGCTGTCTTTCCTGCCCCCACCCATGTTCAGTGCAGGCTATTGTTGCATTTTACAATTATTTGTATTCTGCTCATGGTGTCATAGAAACGTGCCTCCTGCATCAACTCTGCAGGGTTAGGATTGTTCTTAAAAATGCTTAGAAACGGTGCCTGTGATTGTAGATTGATCCTGGCAGTAACCTTGCCCAGGCATGAAATTGTGCTGAGAAATCCTTTGTAATGCTGGGAAAATAAGTGAGTGGCACCCTTTGCTGAACAGTAGCCCTGCAAAATTTCCAAATATTTTCCTATCTTTGCTGACTGTGTGTTGTCCCACGCTCTCACAAGGGAATAATTCAGCATGAGAGTACATTGTCTACGTATTTCTCCACCAGGCATAGTAAGCAGATACCCTGTAATTTTCCCTCTTCTGGTTTGGTTGCAGCTTGTTGCTGTTCTTCCATCCTGAAATCGCTGAGGGAGAAAGTACAGAGTTGGAGGATGTTGTCACTGGGCAATCATACTATTTGGTTTTGTCTACGTTTCTCTAACTGGTTATTTACTTTAACAAAAAGTTTTGTACATGGAAGTTAAAATGCATGGCTATATACATTAACTTCCTCAGCTAGGAAATTGCATGCTGCAACACAGGAGATTAATTCAAAAATTTATACTTCCTTTTCCCAGGCCTGCAGAATACCTCGTTAAACTCTCGTAAGATAGTAACTACTCTTGTTGTTTACTTAGATATGCATGACATAAACCCCCTAGTTTTGCCCCTGCAGCGATGCTTTGTGATTACCTTTGTTTCTGTGAAACATCTAGTCAAAACTCAAAAACGTTGTGATGCACTTTTTTGACTTACACTGATACAGTGCTCTAAGCATAACCCTGGTGTATACAGCTTGATATACCTCACTTTTTCTCTTCTGCTCAGACTTGGAGCAGCTTAAGAAAGGAACAGGGGAGAAAGTGGGATGGGCAAACTCTTCAAAAGCAGCATCTGAAAGTTAGATCTCAAAGTCTTTCTGCCACAGAGTGCAACAGAACCAGGAGAGGAGTTGCACAGCAGGAGGGTGTGCAAATGCTTTATGGTGTGAGCGTGTAAGTCTAAGTCAGCTGAAATTTAAGTGAAAGGGTGTTGTGTACCCACCTCTGGAGGTTCTGGCAAAGCAAAGCAGGGCTGAGAATCCCATGCAATGGATAGGGTTTTCTTCTAAGTTGATCATGGCATCTGGTGAGGTCAGGTAGTCAGGTAAAAGGAAGGGTTTGCTGAGTCCTTTTGTGGCTGTTGGCAGAGTTTAGTGATTTGGCCTGTGAATCAAAGTTTATCCTTCTTATCACACAGGATTAAAAAAGAAAAAAAAATCAAGTGAGTTATTGAAGTGGATGTAAGATAGTCAGGGAGGCAGTTATTTACAAATACTGGTCAAGATGTTTCTTAAGGAATTTATATGTTATTCTTCCATTTTGTATAGTTTACATGGGACTGGATTGGTCCATGGAACATCTAAATGCAACTATTTGGAAACTCAAGTCCTTCTTGAGAACTTCCAGTTGTGGACATGCTGGAAGCTATAACATCTTCCAGAATAAGAAAAAACCTCCTCACCCCCAGTAGGCTGAGTTCCTCTTTTTTAAGTAATCATGAAACAGTATTTCCTTTTAACATCTTTAATCCAAACTTTGGGGTTCTAGTGTATTGCAGGTCATAAAGTTTGGATACAGAAATCTTCCAGAACTTTGGAATTTCCCACCCATTAATGTATCTTTGTCTTGTAAAGGAGAATGCTCTTCATGTTCCCAGAACACTCATTATTTAAAATACTGTTGATGATATACCATGAATGGTCTGTTTTCTAAAGTGAACCATTACAATCCCCAAATCTGATTTTAATTTTTTTTTTCCCCAATCCTCACAATGTGTTATCCTGGCTGCATGAAGGCTGACTCCATTGAATCAAATGCCACAGTAACAATTTGAAATGTTCTTTTAATTCACGGCGAGTACGTACTTGCAGTGACTTCATGCTGGGTGGAAAGCTATTAGGGAGCACACCGTTTTGAAGTTCCCCCTTAAAGTACAGCTTTAACTGAAAATGACTGCCAGCTACTGACTGGTATACTCTGTGGGGTTTTTGTGAATATGCAGGTATGTTGCAAAGTGTTCTCTCTTTTGTGTGTGGTTGCTCCGCAGTTAATATCCCAGGTATCCTTTTACCTATAGAGGGTCTCCTGAAGCAGCAGAGCAATACATCAATCTCCTGAGTGTTCTTCTGCAGACCTGCATCCCTGTAACAATACTTCATGAGACGTTAATCTCATGAAAAGCAATACTGCCTGAAGTAAGTATTTGTGAAGGGCACAAAGTTCTGTTCCTTACCTGAACTTGAACGTTTAATTCTGCTTGATAAAGTCCTTGATAAAAACACTGCTGTGATGACTGAGTCATGCTTGCGTGGTACTACAGAGAAGCTTGCCCCCCCGGACCACTTCTCTTTTGTAGGAGCAGTCAGAGTCAGGTTTCAAAATTTGTTAGTTGGCCGTGCCTCTGTGGAGCAAGAAAACTACTAACAAAAAAATAAAATCTAAAGAATGTAGCTGGAGGCTCACTGTAGGTTCTCTCTCTTATCCCCGAGTGGGATTTCACAGTTAGGCACTGTCACAATTTCTTCTTGTAACAATTGTAATAAAATATTTGGGTTTGGAATTTGAAAGCCTCTCCTCAACGTATTTACCAATACTCATAATCAGCACATGCAAAAAGAGCGGTGTGCTGCGTACCTGGGTTCAGCCTGGACTCACACCCATCTGTTGCACAAGTGGAATGTGAGAACTTTACACCTATCCCTCTGTTTTGTGACAGCATTGCCATGGAGGCGAGAATTTTAGCTTGCTGCTTGCTTAACATTTCACAGATTATTTCACATATCAGAGGGAATACAGAGAATTTTGTAAGAGTTATAGCTAAGGCGGGTGTTTAGCAAGCCTCAGTGGAACATACATTGTGATTCTGACTGGTTTTGCTCTTGTGAGGTGTAGCTTTCAACAGTTTCACTAATGTGCTTTTGTAATGGGGCTTTGCGTGAACACAAAGCAATTTAGGAATGGTACAGCGTTCTCAGCCTGCCACTGAAGTATCAGTGTGGTTTCTTAACATGTTCAAATGCATCTTCCAGCCTACAGCATGCGCTCAGCTTTCATCATGTGGAAAAGATTTTCTCTCTTTCCAGCACTCACGCTCAGACACTTTGATTCTAATCCATGTTTCTTCTCTTTCTCTGTAGAAAGGTGAGTTCTAAATTACTGCTAAAATTTTAGATGCATTTCAAACTTTGTGCAGTTATTTCAGTCAGAAATAGATCAGGTACTTAGGGATATGGTTTAGCATAGGACAGGAACGGTTGGACTTGATTATCTTAAAGGTCTTTTGCAACCTTGTGATTCTGTGATTCAGTCAGTAACTACAAACACAAAAGGCCAGGCTGTGAATAGGGCTGTGATAGAAAATGTATGAAGTTGTGAATTACTATGTGCAAGACCTTTTGTGTAACAGATTCCAATTTTAAAGGAAATCTATCGGGGGGGGGGGGGGGGGGGGGGAAAGTCCCTGTTATATTTTTAAATATTTTCTTTTTTTTTTTTGTGAAAAAAACCCCAACAACCCACCAAACCCAAGAAGCAAGTCCCAAACTAACAAACCCTACCCCTGAGCATTTTTTTGGGAGAAAACAGTTGCCTTCCTGAGAAAATAATCTTTACTTCTAAAGGATATAAAGCATGTCAGTTGTCTGCCTGTGGTGCCATAGTGTAGGAGGTGGACTGCAAGGTCTTCTCCCTTAGGAGGAGAAGCTCCTGGTCACTGTGATGTTCATTACCTTGTCGTCCATAGTTTGTTCTTGCTCTGGGCTTCGGTACCTGGCTCAGGGCAGGGCTGGAGCAGTTTCGGGGAAGAGAAATGAGTGGAATAAAGGGAAGCACAGCGACCCTCCACATTCCCCCATCCATAATACACCATCCCTGACATTTATGTTTTTTAGAGCCAGTTGGTCTCATGCTGTCATGTCTTGACAGCTCTGTATAAGGAACAAAAGACCCGTCAGACCGAAGATGATTTGTTAACAATGAAGAAGGAGCACTTGCCACCCTACCATCTCTGACCGTCTAAAAAACCACTGCCATGTTACCTGTGGCTAACACAAAGAGAGAGTTATCCTTTCAAGCATCAGCTACTTCCTTATGCAGAGGTGCATAAAAATATTTTAAGAGCTGAATTTGGCTTCTTGTTAACTTTCAGGGTTTTGCTGTCTCCTTAAGAGAATCAGTAGAACCACCCCGTTTTCCTCGGGATGGTGTCTTCTCAAAAGGGACAGTAAAAAAGACAGCATCTCTTAAAACTTCAAAAACACTTATTTAAAACCCTATTTTATTGTAAGTTTTGTTCCCAATGTTTTCAATGTTTCTGACATCTTCAGCATTAAATCAGAAGCTGAACACTGTAATTTTTCCTGTTTTCCCAGTAAGAATTTGGTTGCTGATTAAAGTCTTTGGCAGGGAGTGGGTAAAAATTAATGTATTAGCAGCCTAACAATGAAATCAAAGTGAATTAGAGTAGCATTATCTAAAATAAATTATATTTTGTTAGTACTGTGTAATGTTCTTTTAACTGATGACAATGATTTATTTCTACTTAGATGAATGATGAAACTAATCAGTGAATTGCTGGATAGATGCTTTGTAAAATTAGTCCCATGTTCAATTGGGAGTCTTTAATCTATTGCTTTGTGTGCTTATTTGTCATTGAATTCACAGGGGGATGTGCAGGTTCTTCTTTCATTTACATGAACATGAACTAGAACATCTTCATTGATTATCAGTGGAGTTTCATTGTATTAAACCAGGGAAAATGAGACAATGGGGCCTTTCTGTCTTTGTTTTTGTTTGGAGATGCCTTTTAAAAGCCACCTTACAAAATCCTTTTACAAATTATCTTAAACAGTTTTAAAGGGAATTCATCCCGCTTACTTCCAGTACACAAAAGTGGTTTTAGTTAATATTTTGAAATCCTATGGTAATGATTGCTTAAAATTGGAGGTGAGCTGGTAATTTATCTTTACATTTTCCCTATTACAGTAGATGAACTGATGCTGTGCTGATTTTTTTCTTGTCCACCCACAAGACTCCGGCTGTTCATTAAAATTTTATGAATGAAGAGAGTAACCAATATGTTTACAATGAAAATAATAAGAGTTTCAGGAAGCCAACATTAATGGAAGTGCTTTTGTTACAACCTTACAGTTCAAAACTAGCACTTGTTAGGCCAGCTTACAATTCTATGGAGAAAAACAACCGGGGTTTTTGCAAGTGTTTAGCATAAATGACATCATGTCTCTCCACACTGTAGGAACTTACATGCTGTTAACTATGAGCTGACAGTTTACCTAGGAAAGAGTTGTGTTGTGGGAGGTAAAGAAGGAAAGCACAAGATGGGTTTTATAGGTTCTGTGAAACATATTTTGCTGGTAATAGAAACATAGAAGCAAATGGGTTTACTATATGGTATGCTCTTCAAATGGCACCGTCACCTTAAAAGTGTAACGCTCTTCATTGAAAATTGCCTTTGCTGAAATTGGAAGTAATGCCCAAGACTACTTTACAAAAAAAATAAAACCATTTAAATTCTGGAGTGAGGTGTAGCATTCTTCTAACCCTTCAATGCCAACATATTCAAAAAATCTGAAGGTCGAGCACCCACACCGTGAAGATCGTACAAGATCACTTGCCATGAGGAAACTTACCATTATAGAAGCTTTTTACCTTTTGAGGAAAAAAAAAAAAGCAAACCCAGATTTTGATAATTGATTAAATATTAAATTCAGCCTTGAATCCACAGTGTGTACCTTGGCAAACCAGCAGTAGGAACAGCTAGAGGATGCAGGGAAACATCCTGAAAGTCCAGTACTCATATGGCAAGCTAGTAAAAAGCCAAGTATTTCTATTGCGTGGTAGGGCCAGAGCTTCCTTTTGCCTTAATTATGTTGCAAGATTGCTTAAACTGGCTGTACCTCCTATTTTGGGCAGCCCAAAGGAAGGACGAGCTGAATCCTTTGGGAGCTGACAGAATGAAGCCCACAGCATTTTATCTTTGAAGAGCCTCTGAGTGCCTTTATCTGTGCTATCGGCCCCATGAGCATCCTTTGGCTGTGGAGAGGAGCGAAGCACACTAATGCCATCCGCACTAATGTTCCTTGCAGTGGGTTGGGTATGCTGCTGCTAACTAGATTAAAGAATGGTGATTTCCTAAAAATTTCAAAGCCCAGGAACCTCTTCTTTTGAGAGAGGGAATAGAAAAATGCCTTTTGTAGTTTGTTTGGACAGAGAGGCTCAGGGCAGAGTGCCTGAAATGTCCCTGCAGTCTCAGTAATTATACAGATCTTTGGTCTAAATGTTTGAAGAGAAGTCACATGCAAGATAACAAGTGCAAGATTCTTCCCAGGCCATCCCAAGCAATTCCTTTTTGTTAAGCTGAAAGCAGCTGAAATCCCACCAAGCAGCAGGGTCACTTAATGCTTAGGCCTTCACATACCCCGCCACTGTGACAGTACTGGGACTAGGTCTTTTGCAGTTTGCAGGTATGGACTTCTGGAAGCTGCATCCATTGAACATCTTAAGCTAAGCAATGGCATGCAGACTCTGTCCGATGTCTGTGCCACGTCCTCCATCTTTAGCACTTTGCTTGGGGAGGCAAAAACTTCCTTGGGCTCTGGTGGGCTTTTCCTAGAAAATTCTGTTCAGCTGGGTTTTCCTCCCATGTCCACAGAGCGAGTGGATTTCCTCTCAGGCTAGGCAGAGAGACAACTGCCATGGTGATTTTAGCTGCCCTTTGGCTTGATCAAATCACCCTGGTAGCCTTGATCTGTTTCTTGGGTTTTCTGAAGGACAAGAGTTCCAAAGCTGTGTGTGCTCTTGGAAACAAGTATGTATGCAAATGACAGCTATCATCATCTTTGGGTGTAACAGGATATAACCCCCCCTTGAAGGACAGCAAGTCACTGCAAGCAATATCAAAGGTTGTTTGCAGCTCACAGAATTTGGAAGTATTTAGTAACACCTAAAGGTTTATTTTGGAGGTCTAAAGTCATTCAACATGTACTAAAGCCACAGAATTCATGTGACTGTTGACAACTCTTAAAAGCAAGACTTAATGGCTGCTGCCTTTGTCTGGGATTTGTCACAGCCTTGCCTTTGTATAACTAGCTGTCTTGGACGGAGCTTTGATGTATCTTGAATAAGAAAGGTACTGTTATTTATAAAACGTATCTCTCTCACATTTCCTCTGATATTTGCCCCCCCCACCCTCCCCGCCCTTGCTGAATATGTGAACTCTCATTTGGTCAGGGTCATCTCAGAGATGAGATGTCCTTTGAATTTCATATGCTCCTAGTTCAATATCTGGGTAAATTAAAAAATGTTCTTGGGAAGGCAGGTGCAAGACAAGAAAGCAGCAGCACACTTAGTATTGCTCTGCTGTGCTGTCACTGGGTTCCTCAGGGTGGCTGGGCCTCAGGAAACTAAAATTTATTTTTCTGCTTTAGCATATCTTAATCCAGAGTTAGGATAAGCAAAATGCTTTAATGTTTTTTCATCAGAAAGCAGCTCGTGGCTTTATGCTAGCTGAATGGAATCTAGTTTGCTGAGAAAAGAAGATACAGCAAATAAATCTAAGGAAGAAAAGAATGGAGACTGTATTCCTTGGGTCTTATTTCTACTGAGTTTGTGCTGTAACGCTGGGTCTGTTTCCTGGACCTTGCACACTGTCGCAATGCCGGGTGCATACGTGATGCAATGTTAGACATTGCTCTGTATGTGTAAGCGAGGACAAGTGCTGCCACTGTCCTGCCGTGTCCTCCCAGAGAGGAGAATTGTTTTACGATGCTGCATCTTGTCCCTGTGGTATTTGCATTTGTGGAGGCCTGTGCTGTAACTTCTGTCTCTGCTGCAAAGTCAGGTTTTGAAAGGTTTGATAAATAAAAAATCCCTGCACAATTTTTTGTATGAGGAGAATACTAGCTTTTGTAGACAAGTTCAATTCTGTAGGTAAATCACAGTGGTTTAAATTCACATGTCTTTTCACCACCTTTTTTTTTATTGGTTGGTTGGTTCCTTTGTTGTGTTGTGTGCTGTTTAAGTGACTGTCCTGACCTCACTACAGGTGAATGACTTGGGGCTGGCAGGAAGATATCCCACCCGTACTTTTAGAATCACAGGCTGTTTTGTGTTTGAAGGGACCTCAAAGCCCATCTAGTTCCAACCCCCTGCCATGGGCAGGGACACCCTACACTGGCCCAGGCTGCCCAAAACCCCATCCAGCCTGGCCTTGAACACTGCCAGGGAGGGGGCAGCCACAGCTTCTCTAGGCAGCCTGCGCCAGGGTCTCACCACTCTCAGTGAAGAATTTTTTTCCTAATGTCTAATTAGATCTACCCTCTTGCAGTTTAAAGCCATCACCCCCATCCTATCACTACACTCCCTCTCCAGCTTTTCTGTAGGCTCCCTGCAGGTACTGGAATTTTGAGATCATCCAGAATAAAGAAGACTATACAGATCTAATTTATTGCTGTATTTGATGCGTAAGATAGCATGACAATTTGACCTTGCACTTCAGTATCCTGCTAAGCTGTTACAAGAGCTCTTTAGTTAAAACGGTCCCTTTCTGATTTTAATTTATGCAGTGTCTGGGCAGCTGAGTGTTTCAGGAGCTGCTGTCAAGCTCTAAATCTCTCCTCCTAAGGCTTTGGAGTGACCTGTCCCAGCAATGCCACTGTGGAAGGAGCCAGGGTGACGCCTGATACTCAGTGCTCTTCTGTCATCACGTCATTCCCTATTCCTTCCTTCCTTTCTTCCCTAGAAGAAAGTTCTGGAAGGTCACTTTAATAGATTTGTTTTTTTTAAAACTCCTTTTTCCTGTTTGTCCTATTTCCCCTGTGTCTTTGCAGCTTGGCTAGAAGGCTTATTCTGACCCGACTGCCTGGACTTGAGGCAGTTTTGATTTTGCAGAGATACCATGATCTTCTGTATCATGTTTGTTGCATCCTAGTTTGGGGAGTGGGGATAAGAACTGTCCTATATCTACTTGCCAGATAATTTCTGTACTTTTTATTCCTAGCTCCAAATCTCCCTTTTCTTTTGTCACTTAGAGTCCTGCCAGCTCCCCGAGTTCTCCAGGAGCAGCTGCTACAAAGATGTGTGTGTTCTCCTCTGTAAATCTGGTCCTTCTTTTGTGTTGCTAGGCTACTCCCTTCCAGCTGCCACTGAAGAAATGCTCCGTGGTGGGAAACGGTGGGATCCTGAAAAAGAGTGGCTGCGGCAAACAAATAGATCAAGCAGATTTTGTCATGCGGTAAGACAGAAACCTCAATGGACACATTGTCTCCCCTTCTCTCTGCTAATACTTGCACTTTTCAAAGCTATTCAGTAGTGATTAATCAATTAGAATTTGCCTCGTTCCCCCTCCTCCCCCCAACCCCTTTGCAGGATGCTTTGCACAAGTGAATTGGGTAAAAGCGTTTTGGCAAAAAGGAGTTTTGACTGGCTTCTGCAGATGTGTGTGTTGTGTGGGGGCAATCTGCAGATGGATTGGTGAAGGTTCTGAGAGACTGTACAGTATCACAAAGAAGTACCAACGAGATGCTTTTCTCTTTAATTATGCAATCACAGAATCATTAAAGCTGGAAAAGACCTTCAAAATCATCTAGTCCAACCATCCCCCTACCACCTATATTACCAAGTAAACCATGTCCCTAAGTACTTTATCCACTCTTTCCTTGAACACCTCAAGGGATGATGACTCCACCAGCTCCCTGGGCAACCCATTCCAATGCCTCACCACTCTTACTGAGAAGCTTCTCCTAATTTCTAACCTGAACTTTCCCTGGCACAACTTGCAGCCAATCCCTATTGTCCTGTTGCTACTTATCTGCGAGAAGAGGCTGACCCCCACTCACCACAACCTCCTTTCAGGTAGCTGTAGAGAATGATATGGTCTCCCCTGAGCCTCCTCTTTCCAGGCTGAACAGTCCCAGTTCCCTCAGCTGCTCCTTGTAAGACTTGTGTTCCAGATCCTTCACCAGCTTTGTTGCCTTTCTCTGGACACGCTTCAGGGCCTTGATGTCTGTCTTGTAGTGAGAGGCCCAAAACTGAACACGGTGTTAGGCAGGGTCTTATCCTGCACTGTGCTCTGTCCTCTGCAACTCTAAATGCCATCATGTGCAACCTACTGAACTCAAGATGAGTATGTACTGATTTATGGGGCAAGGCTTAAGAAGTAAGTTGGAACAAGGTAAAGTATTCGTGTGCTTTTCTCCCCTCAAGATTGATTTTTGTCTGACTGAGGAAAAGCTAAACCTCTTTCCTTGTGTGGTGGTTTGGCCCTGGCTGGAAGCCAGATGCCCACCAAAGCCGCTCTATCACTCCCCTTTTCAGCTGGACAGGGGAGAAAATATATATTGAGAGGCTCAGGAGTCGAGATAAGGACAGGGAGAGATCATTCTGCAATTGGTGTCATGGACAGAACAGACTTGACACAGAGTGAAGGAAAGAAAACTGATTTATTACACTGCACTGCACACCCAGTGACACCAGAGTCGGGTAATGAGAAGTGTGGCCAGACCTTAAAGCACCTCCCCCTGCCCCTCCCTTCTTAGCAGATTCCCTCTAGCCAGGATTTCACTCCCTTCTTCCCCCTCATTGTGACACAGGGAGGAGCGGGGAATGGGGGAATGGCGGTTTCAGTCAGTTCCTCAGGAGTTTTCCTTCTTGGCTGGGGGGGGGGTTGTGGGGTGTCATTCCTCACACCCTCCCCCTGTTGCACCGTGGGGTCCCACCCACAGGAGGCAGTCCTTCACGAACGTCACCAAGGTGAGTCCTTTCCCACAGGGCTTCAGCTCTTCCCCAGCTGCCCCAGTGTGGGTCTCTGCTGTGGGGTGCAGTCATAAATCATAGAAAGTCTTTCAGGCCCAGACTGCTCCATGGAGTCACAACCGTCTAGCTGCTTCTTGGAGAAGCCACCCCTGCAGCCCCCCCTTCTCCACTAGAACCCAGCCACACAAAACTACAACACATTGATCCAGGTTTTTTGGGACTCCTTACATTTAATTTTTTCTGTCCCTCCTGCGGTTGTAAGAACCTGTCAGGAGGGTTGTTGAACCAGCTACTGCTTTTGTGATTGAATTTGGCATTTTCTAGGTCTGCATTCTTTAAGGAAGAAAGACAGAAAATTAGTTCCTCCCTGTTAAACATGAACAAGAAAAACATTGTGGGGGAGAAACTGGAGGAACGCTCCCAAAGAGATGAGAAGTGGAGTTTCTTTGGGGTTTGAGATGGTTGCATAATGAACACCCACTTGAGCAAGTCTCCTTATTAGATCCTGATGGCTTATTATAAAGCCATATGAGTTTGCTGCAAACCAAACAGTATTACTGTAATTTCTGGTTTGCCTCTCAAAGACCAAAAATGCCTTCAATGTTAAAGAAATACAACCAACTAAAGGCAAAAGGAAATGTATACTTAGAGCATTCACAGAGATGATGTAAGGCACAGGAGGAGAGAGGCAGTGTGCTGATTGCCATTACTGCAAAACTCCTTAGGTGTTCCACAGATTAAATATAAGAAACTGCAGGGTATATACCATGGTAATATTATCTAGATGCAATGGGAAACTGAAATGCTGCAGGAGCAATCAGTTACAAAAACAATGGAAACTTTTTTTTAAAAAACCAGCATTTGTTGTAGCTTGATCAGAAAAAATCCTTTTCTCTCCAAGGAGGGTAAAGCAGCCATTATCTGTATAGAACTTACTTTGAATTGGAAATAAGTGATAGGGAGAATCCTGCAAAAATCCCAATAGCTGCCTGCAGGCTGTATTGTATTAATGACGTGCCATCATATTTGTGGGAAATGTTCCAGTTCTTTTGGGTTAGAAGCTAATACACCATTGGAAGAAAATATTTTTATCAAAGGTGGAAGACAGGCTTCAGTTGATCTTTTCTAAATCTGATATCTATAATCTGAGAGCTGAGAAAGAAGGCGCACAATAGTGATTTGCATAACATCTTTCATTTTTTTAAAAAGAAATTTGTGTAGTATCTTTGGAGCTTTTCTGCAGTGTAAAATGTCATGCCAGGTGTTGCCCTTGTTCTTCTCTTCCATTCATGTGGTTTTTTTTTTCAATTTCACTTAAGTGTATTTCCATAAACTCTGCCTTATGACTGCAGCCATCTTCTCTGATATAGTGTAATCACCTAGGTTAATTAATGAGTTTAAACTCATCTCATTGCTGAGCATCTTCTACAAACACAGTTGGACCAACATAGAGATTAAAAAAGGAGCGTTTTGCAGCCCCCAAGGCGTAGCACACTGCATCTGCAGTGAGAAAGGTGCATGGCATATGGTCTACATGTTTACATAGTACGGTTATAATAGGCTCTTGTTCTGATCCCTGGCTGGTTTTCAAGTTTGCAATATTTATTTCTAAGAAAAAAATTCTGATTTGCTCTTTCTCGTCCTGCTAATGCTTATTTTAGGAGAGAAGTGCTGGGTACTAAACCCTAAGCAATGTTTTTATCTGTATTTTGACAGAGGAGACACATTTTCTTGGCATTAGATTTTGAAGAAATATTTATATATCTCTCAGTTCTCCCTTTCTCCCAACCACTTTCCCTGGCTCTGCTGTAGTTTCCATGGCTCCCTGTGGAGACTACATCTCCCAGGGAGAGGGATTCTCTCTGTAAAATAGCAGGGGATTGCAGGGAGTACTCCAAGCTGTTTGCTGATGAATTTGTTCCAAAACTAGAAGTAACTTGTCGCTATTTCAGGTTGACTAGTGCCAGTCCTGTTTTGGGGAGGCCAAGCTGTTACCTTTCATACCATGCTGTGCCATGTAGCCATACCAGCCCAGGTGGAACTGGGCAGGTTAAACATGGTGGCACTTTAGGGTTTGCAGACAAGTCCAGAGAAATGTGGCTTTCAGCTGCCTAATGCAGTCATTGTCTTGATGCTAGCCAAGGTGCCACAAGGGGATAAAAAGGAACATTTGCATTTTCATGTTAAATTCATATTAGTTTCTTGTGTTTAGTGTTGATGTGCATATATGGCATTCTGAGGTAGCTTGGTCATCACTTAGCATCTACCAAATGCATATGCCATTGCTCAGCCAAGTGGCCTGGATTCTCTGCACCTGTGGGAATGACTTCTGTCTGGACCAAACCCAGAAGAGGAGTTTCTGTCTGGTGAGGGTTCAAGGATTCCTCTTGTTTTACCTTTGCAGATGTTAACTGAAAATATATTTCTTGGTGTGTTCCTCAGCTTCACAGCATTCAGCACTCTGCTGACTTGGTCAACAAAAGAATCTGAAAGGCCAAGAAGTTTGTCAGCCAACCTACTTCTTGCTGGGTTTCCTCCAAGTACTCAGGCCATTTCTTAATATTTCATGCAGAACAAGCTGGGAATGAGACTTATGATAAAAGGAATTAGATGTGTTTAAATAATGCATCTGGGACTGGCTTGTGAAAGAAATTTCATTATTGAGATGTTAAGATGATAAAAACTAGGGAGAGATCTTGGTCCTTGCTTTTAAATACATTTCAACCAAAAATGGCTTCTTAAAATCTTGCCCTATGAGTTTCTGTTTATTAGGATCAGAGAGCATTAAACTGTAAGCTTCCACAGGTCCTTTATGTCATCTCTTTGCTCTGAGGCACATCACTTATAAGTCTGGATTCACAAATATTTGTTTGACCTGCCATTGTAAACTGCCACTGAGGGTGTTTTTGCAATCTCTCCAAATAGTATTAGCCTGATTAATTTGTATCCTACACTGTGCAGGTGCAGGAAGCAACTTATTACAGTCTTATTTATTATTTATTTAAAATGTAAACCTTTCTTGCTTTTTAAGTCTTTGTCATGCATTATGTCTGGGAATTAAACTTCCTCTATGCTTCTAGTCTGTCTTTTTTATTTCTTCTGAGTGATTGGATTTCTGAACCCACTTAATTTTGATTCTTCTTTTCTGGCTTGTTTTTAAGTTGTCTAGCATCTCTTAAATTGTGGCAGATCAAACTGGAAGCTGTTTCCTAATTGAAATCTCAGTACATTGTGCACATCTTGACAAATGTAGTCATGGAAAGGAGGACTTTTCTGGAGAAGTTATTTTTCTTGGTGAATGTAGTTGAATTTGTGTGTGTTCCATGATGGTTTGGACTCTGCTGTCCTTTTCCTTGGCATAACCCGAAGACATAAATTTAAGAATATGGTTTTCAGAGCTGCTATTTGGATGTAAATTATCAATACTGTGATTTTTCCTTAGGGAAGGTGGGGTGTTTTGCATTAATAGGCGTTGCAGGGAGTATACTGGGTGCACACTAGTGCCCTCTCCGGGCACTGACATCGCACAAAACCATAACGTGTGTTATGTGCTCCCTGATCTTGGAAGCGCCTGGTTCCCTTCTCCAAATGCTGCAGAGGTCAGTGAAAATGCTAACAAAGGCAGCGACTGCTGTGGAGGCAAGGCCTTTCCTTGTCACAACACTGTTTTTTCCCAGTGTGGTGGAAGAGTATGACAACCTCTCGTGCAAGAGCCCAGCAGTTTCTTCAGCAGCCCCTGGAATCTTCCATGAAAACTGAATCTTAGTTCATTTCCCCTGCTCCCACCTCTCACCAGTGCAGTGAATGGGCCTCTGAGTTATTAAGATAAAAAAAGGAAGATCCGATGAGCAACTCATTACTGTTAGACACGAGGTTTTGTTGTCTGTAGAGGTGAAAGCAACCATGGGCTGCTTGACACTCTTCTTTAGGGTCAGCCTTTGCTGAGCACATGGTCTTGCTGGGAGCTGGCACCCAGGCTTGCCCTTCACCTCTCATTACCTTGCACCCTCCGTCTCTGAGCTTCACTGTTCCAGCGTATTGCAGCAAAACAGTGAAACCAGCATGTGCACATGGTGATGTCTTGATTTGGTGGTTGAACTTAAAAATTGAGACAGCAAATTTGGTTATGGCAGAGCCCAAAACATCAAAAAAACTGCCCTCCCCAACTCAATAACATGAAAAACGTAGAAGTCTCTTTGTCAAAAAATTCCAAATTCTCCTTGTCTCTGAGAAGCCTGGTTTCTTTTTTGCCTTCGATATAAAAGTTGGACAAATTTGAAATAAAAAGTGCTTTGACATTGATTTTTTTTTTTGGTGCAATTTCTATATATTGAGTAGATTTCTCCTGACTCTAATTTCTGTAGCAGCGCATAGACTTGAACAGTGTCTAAATGTATTTTCATCTTTATCTACTGTGCCTTCCTTCTTCAGCTATGTCTTTATCATGGGGCCTTTAGGACGGTTCATTGTCTGGAAGTCCTCTCTGCTTCTGTGTTTTGGAGTCCTGTCTCCCTGCTTTCCAAAGTAAATTTGTTCAGTTATGTTCTCTCTATTACATTTTCACCTGCCCACCACAACAAGGCTGTGAGCAGAACAGAGATGCACATATTTAAAAAGACACTTAAATTTTTTCTTGTTTGTTTTCTTGGTAAAAAGATATATACTGTACCCTGCAGTATAATATTAAAAATGCCTGTTGCCCATTTGCAAGATGTGGAATGACACTGAGTGGTAACAGTCTGGAGGACGATACAAGTGAACAAGACAGGATAGAGTGGAAAACAGAATTTTACAAGAGGTTGGACAAAAAAAGTCTTTAGATAATAACAACCTTTTCCAAAAACTCACAGCCTGATGGAAATGCAAGGTCTATTTTGGTTTTGCTTAGTAGTTACATTAAGTTAATCTCTGCAAAAGGTTTGATTTCTACAGTTCCCCACAATCTGGTGCAAAAATGCCCTGTTGTGCTTACAGGTGTGGTACAGTAAGGGAACATTTGTAGTGTGGTCTGCTATTTATACAGCATATCTACATTTTCTGACAGCTTGCTTTTTTCTTTTAAAAGGAAACCAAACACCTGCAAACTTGGAGACTAAAAAACACTGGGGTTGAAGTCTGTCAGTCTTGACTGCCATTTAAAATCTTGACTGTCTTTCTGTGCACAGGTGCAACCTTCCTCCACTATCCAGTGAATACAGCAAGGATGTTGGTTTGAAAACCCAGCTGGTGACTGCAAATCCCAGTATAATTCAGAAAAGGTAGGAAGCACGTTGTTCCTTCTCTGGTTGGGGGAAACAAAGAAAAATGCTTCATCTGTTATAGATATTAGTGCATCAAAGTTACGTTCTTTATGATGTTCCGATCCTAGAAAAGGACCTGGAAGAGATGAGATGGGCAATGGTTTGCTGTTAGGTGAAATAATCCAAGACTAAATCTCTGATCTTCTCACTGTCAGCAAGGAAACTAAGGGAGGCTGGTTTCTTACAGAGTTATTCCTTCTACTATACTCTGCCACAGTGCTTCCAGCTCCGTTCCCTCATTATGTGCTGGGCGTGTGCCAGAGGTGCTTTAGCTTCTCCCAAGCCTGGCATGTACTGATGGGTGGCCCAAACTGCTGTGGTGGCCCTGCCAGCTGGCTGCTGCATCCAATGGTTAATAAAGATGCTAATTTGGGTTTCTCTTTGCTTCACCACTGATAACCTCAGAGTCCTTACTGCCTTTGTATTATTTATTTGATATTGACTTAGGGGTACAAAACTGATTGGCAGGTTGTGATCATGCAAACCTTGCTTTCTGAGAAAACTGGGACACATTTTGGTTGTTTATTAGAGTTGGTTGAAATTTTCCAAATGTCAGTAGCTGATGAGAGAGAAGAAGGAGGAAGGGGAAAAAAAAAATTATAAATAAAGTCGTCAGTGCCATCTCTCTGATTCTGCCTTCCTGAATTTTAATTGCTATGTTATTTGTTTATCACCCGGAATGAGGTAGGCTGTTCTCAGGCAGAACAAGATCTGGTAGTAACCTGCCATGTTCACTGAAAAACACAGAGAAAAGGCATAAACCATGGGGATGAACAGGAAATTATTAGACATAAAGAAATGTATAATGCAGGTACTTGGAGGTGAAGTATTGTGAAGGGAAGCAAAGCAGGGAAATAAAATGAATGACAGAAAGCCAGGTGGTTTAGAAAGAAGAAAGGCACAGAGTTGGAAATGGATGTTTGATGGTATTTAAATGTAATATTTTTCCTCTCTATCAGGAATTCAAGGGTTCTCTAGTTTTTTGTATAGAAAAGATGACAGTCTTTGACAGAGTAGAAAAGAGAAGGTGAGCAAGAGGGAAATGGAGTAGTAATCAGCTTCAAGAGCTGATTCCAGGCAGGGTGTCTGAATAGGAGAAGGCACAGAAGCGCCTGTGGGATGAGATCAAAGCAAACCAAACAGAATTGGCAGAGGATGGCACCAGGTGCCAGGCGAGAAGAGGGAGCTGCTGAGGGCAGTGAACTTGAAGGTGGTGAATCTGAAAATCCTGTGGGACGTAGATGGCTAATGAGGTTGGTTTAAGAAGTGGGATGGAGCAGCCAGAACATCCCATCAAGGAAAGAAGATGAGTTTGGCCACGGCATTTCGGAGAAAAAGGAGAGGAGCAGTGTGGAACATGACACTTAAAAAGGATTTTGCAGTTGTCAAGGCAGAGAGCTACTAAACTCAGGGATGTTTATTTTGCGCCCTCCCCTCCATCAGTGCCTAGAGTGGAACACTCGCTGTTCTTAGGATTTTTGAACAGGAAAAAGAGTTCTAATGATACTACAGGGAGACTGTGGAGGTACACTAGATAGACTGTGGAGTTATCCAGCCAGAAGGAAGGGGTGGGCAGATGGTTGAAGAAGCAGGTGCAGAGAGTGAGATGCTTCTTTGTGAGAGGGGGGATATCACAAGGTGGAGTGGAGCAGGAGGGAAATGGGAAAAGAGAAAAGGATGAAGGAATAGATGGGGAAAGGAAATGGGATTGTGTACAACATCAGTTTTCAAAGTGAGTGGGTGATAGCTGTGATGAAAGACCTTTGATGAGAAAGTAATGTGGGATGTATATGCATATGTATTGATTAGGAGGAGATATACGACCAGTAACTGAGTGTGACACACAGAACAAATTTTCATAGTGTCAAAAATTGGCAGAAACCTCCTCTGAGTCTTGGAGCTCCTGACAGATCTGACACTTTATTTCCTCTGCATGCTCAGAAATCTCAGGAAGAGATTTTTTTTTTTAAAAACAATATTTTAAACAATATTTTAAACAATATTTTGCTGATGTTTCCTGTATGCTGCAAACTTATCTTACCTTTTGTGTGTTAAGTTAGAGTTAGGAAAAAAGGTTAACTCTTGGAAGTTAAAATGGAAAAAAAAGACTACTATGCTGCTTTTGTCAACACAATCAATTTCTGTGGAAAGAAGCTTTTTAAGGAATTAAGACTGCTTATCAGTCCAGACTTTCATGAAATTGAAGGACATTCAGATTGGTGATTGATGTGTACCTGTGTCTAAGCTGTAAGTTAACTAGCTTCACATAATGGTATTCTTCATTATCATTCTTCCCCTTTCCTTATGTCCTTACTTTAAGTAGGTTGATATTGATGGGGCTTGACATCTCAATTATCTCTCAAGTGTGTTATGCCAGATTTAGTGAATTGGTGCTGCAACACCATTCATGGCTTCCTTAAGATTTATCCTTACCAGATAATTTATGATGAGGCATGTTGGATAGGGCAAAGCTTTCATACCAGAGATGTGGAGGCAATTTTTTGTGTTGTTCTAAAACCAGAATTATTGCCTTTAGAAAACGTAAGTTCTTGGTAGTAATGATTGGAGAACGATATCCGAGCTACCATCATTTCCCTCTAGACTTACAACCTTAGGATGAATGGGTCAAGATTTTAATCTGGAAGAACATTGACTTCAGAGATTCCTTTTAAACATTGCCTTTTGGAAAAATTAGAGATCAAGTTCCTACTATGTTTTCAGCAGGAAATGTGACTGTGCCAGTAGTACAGTTTTCACTTGTAAAATACTGTGCTTAGTTTTCATTTCAGTTTGAAAAATGGTGAAGAATTTTCTACCCTAACTTTGCTTCACATAATACAGGGGTACTGACAATAGATGCATTATGATAGAAATTTCCCTGTCTGAGTAAGACAACTCATGAAGGCTGCCCCAGTTTCTTTTTTTGGCTAAAATATTTCACAGGCATCTCCCTTCAGTTAATACTGGAACTCTCAGTCCTTCAAGCCTATGTAAAACTCTATCTTCCACTTTGTATTCAAAACTTACTTTTCTGACAAACCCTGGTTTGAGGTTGCAATTGAGA
Organism: Porphyrio hochstetteri; assembly: GCA_020800305.1. Taxonomy (NCBI): domain Eukaryota; kingdom Metazoa; phylum Chordata; class Aves; order Gruiformes; family Rallidae; genus Porphyrio; species Porphyrio hochstetteri. Next base: position 78,370,499 of record CM036905.1, on the reverse strand, counting down.
TTGAAATGTTGCAGTGTCAGGCCACTGCGACCTCTCCTGTCCTCTACCCCCCAGTACTCCTGAGGGACTACAAAGAAGATTGGTATCTTTGATGTTTCCAGTTCATTCCCCTACCACCTTAGTCAGCTTGGCCTTATCTGTGGGGAACCACTTTGTAGGCAGCAGATTATTCTGTATTTGTCCTGGGTTTTACTTTCTTTCCATAAGTAGCTCCTGTTCGTTGCTGCTAAGAAAGAGACAGTGCAGTAGTGAGACCTCTGATGTGCCTACAGCCGTTCTTAGACTCTGGGAAAAATCAACAAGGTTATATCATTTACAGTGATTGCTTCTGTATCCCGAGCACTCATCTACAGCTGTAGAGAGGGACGAGTCAGTGGATCGCACATGAACATGAAAATGCTTACATAGGTAGTGATGACTTTTGCCTAATCACAGAATTGTAGGAGTTGGATGGGACCTTGAGAGATCATCATGTCCAACCCCCCTGCCAAAGCAGGCTCCCTAGGACAGGCCGCACAGGGAAGTGTCCAGATGGGTCTTGAATATCTCCAGAGAAGGAGACTACACAACCCCCCTGGGCAGCCTGTCCCAGGGCTCTGTCACCTTCACTGTGAAAAAGTTCTTCCTCATATTGGTGTGGAACTTCCTGTGCTCCAACTTGAAGCCATCGCCTCTTGTCCTGTCCCCACAGACCATAGAAGATAGGCTGGCCATTTCCCCATAAGATTTTTGACTATGAAATGCAAAGGGTTACATTTGGGATGTGGATATTATGTGTTTCTGAAGTCACCAGCTCTGGGCTGTTTGAGAGAAGCAAATTCTAGCAATTTCTTACCATCTCCAACAACTCTTGCAAATGTCATAATATAATACTGTTACATTTTGTCTAAACTTTTAATTAAATCTGAAAAAAAAATGCTGTTTGTAGCAGTATTCCTTTCTAGTCACCATGTCTGCTTACTCTAACCCATGGACACACATACCATCATTAGTGTCCAAATGGATGGTTTCCCAGTCTTCTGTAAGTTTCGGATCGACTGATAATTGTTGGTGAAGTATTTTATCCATGAGCAGTGTGAGAGTTTCTGACCTGTCTAGAAATCCCCTTAGAAAATGGCACGATGACTAGGGCAGCATTCTTTACTTGCTGTAATTCAGCATTGGTATAACCGACAGAAGCCCCCGAGGGGTGTAACACACACCTCCCAGCGCTGCCTTTGAGATGTAATCCCATAATCTGTTGAATTGTGTGAAGCTTTTCCCGCTTCTCCTTTCAGGGTGCTGTATTTTCGCAGCATGGGTGGTGCTGGAAGGAAGATGTTGCACTCGGGGGAGAGCAGGCAGCTGTGAAGCTGCTCTGAGGCTGCTGCTTCAGTGTGAGGAGCAGATGGCAAAGGGGGACTTGGGGTTGCTGCCCTTGCAACTCCGCTGTATTGAGGAGCAATTAGATCTGCTCCTTCTCCTGGAGAAACGGCTCCCTTCAGTCCATGACAGAGGCAGAGCGTGGACTGATGCTGCAGGGTCAAGGTGCCCTTCCCCTCCTCTGGCTCTCTGCAGCTGCTTCGGCACTGGGCAGGTCCCTGAATGCAGGAGCTTTCTGAGCCCAGAGGCTTGCAAAGCCAGGCTCTGAGGGAGATCTGTGCTGCCCTGGTTTGATACCCGCTCCCCTCATGATGTAAATCCACTTGGGTGAGGACTTGGTCATTTCTCTGTGTGTTTAGGGCTATGGAGGTTACTGTGATTAGATTCATTATGAAAATATCTGTGAAATACCTGTGCTGTCAGAGACAGGGTGAGGGTGTAGGTGATCCGTGTTTCTGCTACTACAGCAGTTCTACTACAGCGCGCCATGTTGCTTTGAATACAAATGTAAATGAAGGGTTAGTTGAGGTGATATCACTCTTCATTCTTTGAAATGAGGATATTTTTATTTAAGTCTTTATAGTGGAGTCTCTCAGCATTGCTAATGGAAATAGTCTGACTGAAACTTGGATAACCAGATTTAGGATCGGCTATTACACTTTGCAGCTCAGTAGGAACTTCCATCACTCAATGTGAACTTCCTTTTTAAAGTAAATTAATTCACTTTTTTGATCTCTGCCGTATTTGACAAGTTTTTGCTGCATCCAGTTTCCTGCACTAAAGCAAGATGAAGGAATGAGACTAAAGGCTAACAAATGCAATGATTCTGCCTCTGAGCTTTGAAATGTCAGTTAAATATCGCTGCTGTTTATTAGGTTCCCACAAAATTTGAGTGGGATTAAATTTGCTTTCCAGTTCTTGCTGTGTTTTAGAACCAACTAATAATCTTTCCTGGATTCTTTCCTGAAGACATCTTTGAATCCACTTGACTTAAGCCATTAAGAATAAAAAGATGGATCTGAGGCAGTTATCTCATTTGATAAAAGCTTCCTTCATCTTTGATTAAACACATGCACAATATTAAGCCTGTTGCTGACACTCGTGAAAATGGTACATGAGAATTCCTCTTGACTGTGTGTTCATTTAAAAACTGAATCTTCCACTACTAGGTAATTACATTTTAATTTGGTAATTGCAAAAGATAGAAAAAGAAAGAAAAAACTCCCGCCCATAAAATAAGTTATTGAAGGAAAACCCCTCTTGCTCTCTTGTCCTTTCTTTAGGAGTTGGATGATGAAAAGATCTTTCCTTGTAAAGTCATTTAATCACCAGATTTTAAATATTTCACATAGAAGTGCTTCTTCCATTCCTGGTTTCATTTCCAGATTCTTTTATTGACAAGTACTCCAAAATTATAAGAATCATTGTTTTCATTCACATTGCAAAACTGCCCTTTTCTGTTCTTCTGCGAGAGTCTGTAAACATCTGTGCCAACAGGAAGGGGATAAAAATTCTGGGAAGCACTTCTTTAGAGGCAAGACTGTAATAAACCCTTCTATATGCAGAGGTTGTGTGGTGCTCTGTTTGTTAGTAATTAATCTTTTCTCTCCTCATGCACAAAACTGCTTTAAAAGCTTTAAATTTATTAACAATTGAAGCCTTAGTTCCTCTCTGTGAGGAACACCTATGTGTTTGCCTATCTGAATAGAAAAGGAAGCGAAAGTGTGCTGATGGAGAGGACTTGACATTGTTACTACCAGGCCGAAGGCAGAGCTAGGAAAAAATCCAGAATTTTTGGTTGGCTTTTGTGATCTCTTAGCTGATGAACAGAAATATGTGGAGTTGTAGCAAAGCCATGCTCTGATGAGGACAGAATGATGCTATTTTAGCCAATATAAATCAATGGCTTTTACTCTCTTATCTATCCCCTCTGTCCATAATTTCCAGTGTGGACAGGATAACAATCTATTTTAAAGTAAAAAAAGTATATGGAACACTTTAAAAAAAAAAAAAAAGGTAATCTATTTTGTATTTTCCTCTGCTTTTTAAAGATGAGATTTAGATTATTTTTCCTTTGAAGAGTTGGCTGAAAAGTAATACTTTAGAGTGATCCAAGAATCCTGACCTATGTTGGGGAGACTTACATGGAACAGTCTATTGCAGTCGAATCAAAACATTCCAAAATAATTTAATTCATTTCAATTAAATCCCTTATGTTCAGCTTCAATTTTAAAGTCAGCTTTTGAAATCACAGCAGTAGATCACACTGAAAAGAATCTACCTTCCTACTACGACGTGTGGTTGGCTGATACCAACCGAAGTGGCACTGCAAGCATTAGTGTTAGAATTCAAAAGTATAATGAACATTTAAACTAAACACAATGTTACCCAGAAGGAGCAAATGGGGAGGAATATGCAAAGAAAAATTGGGAATGTTGCTAAGTGGCCTTTCTTCTGAAATGTGGTGTGAGGTCAGTGACTGAGGGTGAATAGGCAAGTCCTACTATTCAGGTAACAGCAAGTGCTGTGTTGTGTTGTCTGTGTAAGTTTAATGCATGAGGAGATATTTTTAAGTTCAACGATGGCCTCAGCTGGGGTACTGTTCACAGTTTTGGCACCATGTGTTCAGAAAAGTCCTAAATCCCACACATGGAATGTCAAATGCAAAGTGCAGCTGAGGAAGAAATAGATCTGTGAAGCCTAAGACCTCAGGAGAAAGGGCTGTTGGGTCGAGAGGTGGCTCAAAATGTACTGGTGGCTTCAAAGAAGAATGTCTGTTTTTGTTGATGACATGGAAAACAATGGGCTGAAATTTTAGGTTAGGAAAATGAGAACTGAGAGGAAAGGTTGTTTAATCTTGTTGGGAAAAAGAAGGGAAAAAGACTGCAGAGAGATGTTTCCCAGGGCTAGTGTTAGCTGCAGTGGTGGATGTGAGCATAGTCCTCATCAGCAAAAGCAATTGCTAGATACTGGGAAGAACGTTCTGAGGAACTTCTATAAAAACCTCTATGTAACAGTAAATTAAATGGCTAATTAATAATGGGATGAAATGGGAAATTGTAAATTAAATAATAAATGAAAACATGATATCAGAATTTGATGTTTTCTCCTTAAAAAAAAAAAAAAGACAAGTATCATAAAGCAGAGATAGAAGATACCAGGATTAAAATAATCCATTTGGGTTTCTGGTTGAAATGTCCTCAAATTTCAGTTCTAAAGTGTGTTTATTGTAGAATTAGAGAGGAATAGGATGCATTATCTTACACGCACATTTGTATGTCTCCTACCTTAAACTGGGATTTTGATGATAATCCTAGTTATCTCTGCTGTGAATGGCATTTTAATTGCAAATCTTTGCCTTACCAAAATCACCAGAGCTTGCCCATATGTGCTGATATTCATTAACACATTGTCTCACACATTTTCATTTTCCTGGCAAGCCATTGCAGGAAGACTGTTGCTTTTATTTTTTTTTTCTTCCCTCCCCTCCCCTCTCCTCCTGGTGTCTTCTTAAGACCACTGTATTGAAGAGTCTGCCAGCAGTACCAAACAGGAAGACAACCAGCTGTCTGATTTTCCATTATTAGGTTTGTGAAATGGGAAAGCTATATATGTCCTTGAGCAAATAATGCTTTTAAAGTGATGGGGGTTTTTTTCTTCATCCTTACATTGCTGCAGTAGGACATCATATGAGAGCTTCTAAATTCTACTGCCAGTATGTGAAACAGGGTACTTGAGTATCTCATGTTTAGGTATGTGAGTAATACCTTCAAAGTCAGTGGAGTAACTTATCTATGTTTTGCTGGATCAAGCAATTTAGTGTCTTATATGAATGACTCAAGTTTTTCAGGGCAAGATCCCCAAAGTTTTTTAAATGCCTAATCCACGCTTAGGTAACTAATCTTTCTTTGCAGTCTTTGGCTTTAACACAGATTTTTCTACCACTATCCCTTATCTTGGATTTTTTTTCAGGTATTGATTGGAAAGCAAATTTATCTTTTTTAAAAGTAAAGCAATCTGAAATACTGCAAATAATGAGAACAAAGAAAACTACTATTTCTCTGCAGTCTGTCAGATTGTGGCACTCCCAGTTTTTCTTTTGTTCCTAAAAGTAAATTTTAATGGTATCTGCAGCCATGTGATCCCATAAACTTCAAAGAAAGCCTCCAAATTCAGGAGTCTGTCACAGGAATGTAGGAATTATCCTTAAGGGCTTAGCCACAGGCCAAAAGCTTTAGGTTAAGCATAGGTGTCAAAGAGACAGAGAGGTTAATTAGTATCTATTTTCTCATTAAACAGTGGAGGGGATTGCTGGGATTGAGATAATCTATCTGAGAAGACTGGTGGGTTTTATTCTGCTGCTGATCTCTGGTCATTTGTGCAGCTTTTTGTGATCCCAGCACTGCTGATGTCGGGCAGAAGCTGATGGGCTGTGCGGTAGGGTTTTTGTCAGTTTTCTATTTGGGCAGCAAGGTAAATTGGGAAATCAGTTGCTAAATTGGTTAGCAAGAGCTTGTGCCTTGAGCCTCTTCCTCATTTTTAATTTTGCACTCTCAATTCGTTACAGTGAATTAAAAAGCATTTGAAGTGCTTTTTTGCTGACATTGTGGTTTTCATAAACTAGATGATCTTTGAGGGCCCTTCCAACCCAAAGTATTCTGTGATTAATATTTCCAGTCATATAATGTCTAGCAACAGTTACTTGTTTATTACCAAAAGCAAAGTTTTTTCTCAATAAACATTGTAGGACACTCTGTCAGTGTGATATCAGTGAGAAGAGTAAATCAGTAGGACTTAGAATAGATGCTGAAGAGAAGGATGAACAGAGAGAGAGAGTTGCCAATGTGGAGTCCTTTAGGGGAACAGATTCTTTCCTGGTGTAGCTCCCATTGAAATACTTAACAATGACCAAAATCCTGACTTGGATTTTTTTTCTCATTGGGGAGAGCTGGCTTTTGCACTCATGTAGCCTTTGGCTGGTCTTGTTTTCCAAGCCAAAACGTCCCAGAGCGTGTGGACAAGAAAATCTCTTCTTGCTAGTCTGCTCTGGAGTCCTGGCAGCCTTTACCCACTGTCAGTGCTGGAAGTATAGCCTGTGCTTGGAGAGAAATGTAGGCAAGTCGTTTTGTTGGAAAGCATCAATTCTAAGAGACTGGTAGGAGAGGCAAGGCAGAAGCTGATGCTTCATAGCTAAGGCATTTGGTGTGGTTTTTAAGTGAGAGCTTTCAGCTCTAGGTACAAGAGCTAATTCTGTTCTAGCCAGCCAGCATCCTAGATGCTAACTGGTGTGGAAATGGCAACCCCTTTTTGATCCCACATTGGTAATTTCTTATAACTGGGTTAATACCAGCATGGGTAGGTATCTCGGCACCATCATCATACTGACATTTACTGTGTAGAGTTAGCAAGTACCCATGAAGGAAGATTCACAGAACCCCCTAAATTTCTCCTACACAGTCCACACCTAAAGAAAATCCTGTTACCTCCCCAGGAAATGTGAAGACTTATTGACATTTGTGGATGTGCTCTCCCAAAGCCGTATGTGCAGTTTAAAAATCTGGGAGTGTGAGGTTGTGACTCATGAAATGTTTTTTATAAGCAAAAACTGAGCTGATTAAAAGGACAATTGGCTTGAGTCAGAATGTTAAAAAACTGCTGTATCTTTCCTAAAAGAGGATGCTGTTAAATTGTTAGAAATGAGTCATTGTAAGCATTAGAGAACATTTTTCATGATCAGCCTTTTATGTACAATAACAGAAATGGAATAATTTTCAGTGAAAATACGCTTCCAAGGAGAGGCGGGTTTATTTTATTTTATAGTGAAACTGCTGTTTTTCTGAACAGAACAAATCCAGTTGTAAAAATTGGCATTTGCATTTTACTGCTTTTAGTTTACTTCTGTAGAAAATTTGGAAAGTTGACAGCTGTCAAATTAGTGTTTTCCTCATATTTGTTTAGATAAATGTTTAGCTATGAAGATCCTTGGAGGGTGATACACTTGCTTCAGATGTGACTGAATTACTGGATCAGTTTGTGCATAGGAGGGTTGGTGAATACAGCCTGAGAAAGCACGGGGTTATCAGCGAAGGTTGGCTGCTCTGGTGAGATAAGCAGACAGAGGACTTTTGGTTGGGATGCTCTTTGGGACCTCTTCCTGGTTCTGGTTTCTGCAATACTTTGTGGCTTCTCAGAGCAGAAGGGAAAAAAAAAAGTCTCTTGCTGGGGAAGTTGAGGTCAGCTGTCTGTTGCTCTCTGCATGACTGTTGTGCCATTTTTTGGTCAGATGATTACTAACAGTTAGTCCTGTCTCATGTTTTATGAAGATCTGATGCTGAGCACATCCCTAAAACTGCAAGGAAATACATTATTGTCTCTTAGAGAGTATAATCAGGAAATCTTTCTGAAAAACAGGTCCTTTGAAGAGGAACTTCTGTAAAAAGTTGCCTGCAAAAGGACAAAGAGACGATTAGAAAGAGGAGGCAATGGGAAAAGGTGTTTTCTTCCTTTGGATCTCAGACCTTTCTTCCTTTGGGAGAGAAGACCAGTTGAAATTGAAATTTCTTATTTCCAAAAGCAAGCAGGTCCACACTCTCATCTCAGTTATACTGAGATTTTATGATACCATCTTTGATCCTTGTCTGTTTGCTCTGCACCGAGCAGATCAGAAAGAGGCTGTGAATTAAAGTGATGCACTAGGGGAAGGGCAGCGGGGTCACTGTCCTCCTCTCCCATGCTGACCTGATCAGCTGCCAAAGTTTTTTTTTCCCCAATTGGCCTGTGTGGATTAGGCAGTAAACTACTCAAGAACATACCCCTTCCCAATAGCTCATGCCTATTGCTGATGGAGGCATATGAAGGAAGAAGGGGACAAACTCAACTCTAGATGGATACGTCCATTCCCCAACAGTGCCTCTCATATTAGATGTAGGAAAACCATCATCTGGGGTTACTGAACTTGGTGGCTGCTTTGAGCTAGAGATACAGCAGTGTCCATTGTCAGTTCAGGCACTGCTGTTTTGGAGACAGAGTCGAAGATCCGGTATTTTTTTTCCAGTGAGTCACCACAGACAAAGGAAGACAGAGGGACTGTGATTTACCTCTCTTTGATTTAGTATAGTAATAAACAAATTGTATGTTTTATCATACTACTAACTCAGGAGCTTCTTATCTTGTCTTATCTCCACAGTTTACTGTGAGGTACAGCAGGTCGCACATGTGTGTTTGGCTGGGTTTTCCTGCAAGGTGGATGCGGCTTAATACAGCCTCGTCCCCTGTCTTTTTTAATGCTCCATATTAGGAGGTGGTTGTTGACCCTCTATATTTTATTATTTGCCTACTGTTTGCCTTTTCTGTTCCTTGGATTTGCTACTCTAATTACAATAACTGGTTTTGAAGGACATTTATCTGGAGAGGTAGGAGACATAGAGCATGAACAGGAGAGGGGAAGAAGCAGTCCTTTAATAGTATTTGCATGCTGAACTGAATCTTTCTAATAGTTTTTCATTAGTTTTTCTGTGGAATGACCAAAGGGCAACAAACCTGGTGAAGTTAAAATTGTGATTTGTGAAATTCCAAACAAGAATTTTGCATAAAAATTCTGAGGAACTGCTGGAAATTTAATGGAAGTGGAATATACTCTGGTATCACCGAGGAGACTAGCGTCTGAGAGAGTGAAATAGAGAAGAAAGAGGACATAGGCTAGAGCGAATCTGGTGCATGATAGTGAAGGAGTCAATACAGCAAAGATGAACATTTAGCCTTAACAAAGGGTTCAGAACAGAAGTGAGAATGGAGAACAAACAGGTTAAGGGATTTTTAGGTAAACCAGAAGTTAGAGGCATCTAAAGAATTTCTTTTCAGGAGTTTATAAGTAAATTGGCTGTTTTTCGGTAGTATCAGAACCACTAAGGAAGGATCTTTAGGACTTTTTTTTCATATGTTCTCAATGAAAATGGAAGAGTAGTACCTGCATTAAAAGAGTGTGAAAAAATGAAGGACAGAAGGAATTAGTTATTCTGATTAAGTTTAGTACAATGGAGAGAGAATGGAAAGGAACACCAAAGGAAGTATCTAGAGATGTTCAGAAGGCCTTTCTGAAGGAGGTAACAAAGATGTTAAATGGCATTATCATCGAGGAAAAGGCATCATCAGGGATTAAAAGCTATTTTCAGAGACAATGTGTGCAAGGTATGAAACTAAATTTTTCAAGTTTGTCTCAGAGAGTTGTGAGCTTCTCTGATACTGGTTGGTTTATGTTCTGTAAGAAGTATTGAAAACTGTAAATAGCTGAATTCTGACATTTCTGGAATGTGTTTTTAAACACAGGGGAGGAGAGGGAGAAGAAAGCATCAAGCAGCTCTACCCACAGACTCATTACTGTTCGTTAAGAGATCTTTGGAAGAAATGTTCTGATTTTTATTGTAGAGATGCCTGTGTTTCACTTCTCTGCAGGCTGACAGAATGAACAATTAGGTAACTGTGTATATGCAAAATGGTTAGAATAATTATGTAAGCCAGCACTTCAAAATGTAGTAGCAGGGACAAAAAGACAAGGTTTGGTTTAGGGTTTTTTCGTTTGTTTGGTTGCTTGGGGTTTTTTTTACCAAAATGGCACTGTCTTTATATTTCTTTTACGAATGAACTAAATTTCTGAAAAACATAAACTCATAACTGGAGGATTCAGTTAACATATAACCAAGTCATGGCTTATTCTGGGAAAACTCTTCAGACTCCTTCTGGGAAGAGCAACGTGGACAGCAAAGGGATACAGCAGGTAGTGTCTTCTTTATTCATTATTCCTGGAAAGAGTTTTGCTTCTTTTGTTGGTCTATGAGCATGTCCAATATCTTCCAAAAAGGAACAGTAGTTTTCTTGTAGCTATGTTAGTTCAGGGATGCAGGAGATAAGGTCTGTAGGGAGGGAGAATATTGGATAAAAATACTGCCAGGCGTTCAAGCACACAGAAGCCCTGCCACAAAACTTAAGAAAAAGTGCCAAATTGAACACCAACAGTTCTGAGAACTCTTTCTGGTTTTTATGATGAATCAGCTGATCTAAGGCACTACCTGTCCCTATAGATCTTGCCTTATGTATCTGCTGGGAGAGGTAAAGGCATAGGTCTTCTTGAAGTTCACCGCTGCTTCATCTGTATACCCTGGCAGTGAAGCACCAGTAACCCTCTCAACTGTTGACCTTCTGCCTACGCTGCAGGGAAAGAGGTGCTTACAAAGCAGATGGAAGCCAGGGTATTGCTTCTGTTCTTCTGTCAGCCTGGGGCTTTTCCTTCATGAGTGTTTTTCGTAATGCAAGGCTGATTTGGTCTGGAGGACATATTTTGGTGACACCTGGAGTCGGACTCACTGATTCATAGTATAGAAGAAAGAGAAGCCTGGTTTTGAAGGTGGTCCTGGAGTAGCCAACAGGAGACAGTGAGTTGCGGTTGCAAAGAGTTCTTTCAGCGGTTTCCCTGGACCTTGGGGGAGGGATTCTGCAGTGCAGAGGGACTAAAAGAAGGTGTAGCGTGTGGCCTACAGTGGCATCAGCTCATCTGCATCTTCCACAAGAGAACTTAGCAGCAGGAAGTCATCTGCAAGAGGGTAATGACCTCAAAAGGTAGTGACAGGGGGGACAGTCTAGTGTTGAAAGAAGTCTTAGTATCTGTGGAGCTCCTGGTGTGGTTTTGATTGTCCAAATATAAGGGAAAACACAAAGCAGAGGTGTCTGCATTTTGAGGTGTGATTTCAGAGGCTATCATGATTATTTGTAAACATGGAAGGCTGCTTTATGGATGTATGGTGTTGGTTTCTGACATAGCTAGAAATACCTTTCAAGGATAATGTCTACTGCTTCTCTGCTTGGGCTCAAAGTGAGTGGGAGTTGCATTTATTTTGGACCAGTAGGAAAGATTAGGATGGGTGTAAGTTGGGAAATGCTCTGAATGTGTGGCATCAGCCATCTAACTGGGCAGGGATTCTCCTTGTGTTCCATTTCCCTTCGTGTCCTTTCCCCATGTGGTGATGAGATGAGCTGGGGAATGTACCCTTGTGCTTGAACTAAACCACAAAGACTTCCCCTTTCCATCAGCACATAGGACATAGGAGGAGATAGCATCACAACTGGAGTTCTGCATCCTGTCAGCTTTGTCATCCCTGTAGGACTGAAAGTTCTCTGTGCATTTACTTGGGGATCCTTGCTTCACAGTGCTAGATGTTGTCTGACAGCAACAAAAGACAAAAAGATGGATGGAGCAGGACAGTGCCAAAGAACTTGTGGTGGAAGTGAAGAATAAAGAGTAACAGTGCAGAGACATGGATGAGTTCAGCAAACCCACATGGTTTGGCATGACTGAGAGTAGCCCCTGCATTGTCTGAGGCCAATGCATAAGCCAGGTTCACTTTCTCACCTTTCACTATGCTGTTCCTACAAAATCTGCTTCTCTTTGGACATAAGGCAAGAAATAAGAGGTGACATCCTTGAGTGTGATGCCATTTGCGGCATCAAGCAAAAACCTTACATTTACACTAATGGAAGCCTCATGTTGAGTCCTTCAGAACAACTTCCACCCAAGTCCATAGCTACTGTGGCTTCTTGCAATCTGGCTGGTCTGTACACAGCATTCATTTTTGCTTGTTTCAGATATTTCAGACTTAAATAGCAAACAACCAGTTACACTGGCCAAGCACCAAAGAATAATCTATGACATCATGGTAAAAAATGAGGGCTTGAATACCTGGGGAATAATCATAAAATAAGCTTAAGCTTCCGTGAGTTTAAATTTGATCAATTAGAACAGAAAGCTCGATCAGGCTGTGTAGACAGCTTGTAATGTTGAACTGTATTATTGACAGCTAATAAAAGATGGAGCTGTAAAATGCAAATGTAAAAGAACTCCGGCAGAGTTATTTTAGCACTCTCCCTTGAGTATGTGAATATACAATTGAAGATTTGGCACTGCTGATTTTGGCGTGCTCTTTATGCATTTGAATAACTTGCGTACTTCTTACTGAAGCAGGCAGGCTGCTAAGATCAGACCCTTAAGGTTCTGACTCTTTGAGCTGAGTTGTACACTGAAATTAAGTGTTCCTTCCACATGACTTTTGAAAAAATGCACAAGAGGTTTCTCAAGTGTCTTAGAATAAGAAATTTTAACCATTTTAGGAACTTTCTGTACTTGGAATCTTACAATTCTTGTTAACTTAATGTGTGCCAGCCCTTCTAATTTGCTTATCTATAGGGGTATGGATTTTTTTGTGCTTTAAAGAGAAAAGAAAATGCATTTTTCAGACTGGACACTTTAACTTTCCTACCTTTTCTTGCTTTACTCTTATCTAGAAGGATAGCAAACAATGTGCAAAGGACATGTATTCTTGAATTTCTCATTCGTTTATTTCATTGCACACTGGAAGGGTGTTGATTCCTATATGATAATTATTACTCTGCTACTGTTGGCAGGGTTTACTGACAAATAAGACAGTGTTTCTGCCTGGGTTTATGCCCAGAGCGATGTTTCAGATCAATAGCAGTGGTGAATGTGGACTGTTCTCAGAAATACTCTTGGCTGAGCTTTTCAGCGCCATGCCTGTTCCGTGCAGGTTGGCGTTAGTGAGTAATGCTCGCTGTAGAACAGGGAGCTGAGTCCCTCACTGTTTCTATGGCAAGAGTTCATCCTGCGGCTTAAAAGACTGTGGCTCATTTATACCTTAAATCAAAATTTCCTTCCTGATTCTGTTCAAACTTCCTTCTCTGCCATCTTGTGCAATCCAGTAATGCAGTGCTGTAGTAATGCAGACTTGTACCAGGTGGTTGCTTTTATTATCCAACTAAGAGAGGCAGTAATCTCACATCACCTTTTCCAACCCTACTTCAGGTGGAGACTTGGCTGAATCCTGTGGGGAGATTTTTACTTTCCCAAGTCTAAGCATGTAGCCTGTAAAATTCTGCTTGGTCTCTGGAGAGAGTGAACGGATGCAGATTTTCAAAGCAAAGGTTGCTTGTCCAAGTCTTTGTAAAGCTCCAAATATACAATCAAAACAGCCACCATCTTGTCTGGATTGAGCTGACAGCTTTTTTAGAGCTAAGCTTGATCCGGATTCATAGAATCACAGAGTAGTTGAAGTTGCATGGGACCCCTGGAGGTCATCTGCTCCAGCCTTCTGCTCAGGCAGTGTCACTTAGAGGTGGTGGGTGGCCCAGGACTGTGTCCAGTTGGGTTTTGATTGTCTCCAGGAATGGAGACACCAACACCTCTCCAGGCCACCTGTTCCAGTGTTTGACCACCCTGTCAGAAGAAAAGCTTTTACAGAATTTCCTGGTTTCACACACCAGGTGCTTGTGTCACCTCAGCTGACTGGTTTGATAGGTCTGCTTAGATGTGTATAGCTGAGAATGCTATCAGTAGTTGCTGGAACTTCTGCTGAAGCAGAAACTCTGTGATACAACCACATCTTGAGTTTAATGAGATTTTAATCTGTTTTTTTCTCTCCTTATATTCCTGTGTAGTAGCTCAGTCTTTGTATTTGCTCTTCCGTTTTGTACACCATCATATTAAGGTGGCATTCTCCTTGTCAGTGGTATCTTAGGTCATGTTCTTGCTGACCAATCTACATCCTACCTTCCACTGTGTTACGCCAGACTAACCTTTGGGGGAAGCAACACTCTAAATAGCCAGAATTGTGTCCTCACACCAGAGTGCTTCAGCAACAGTCAGGACAAGAAAACAGTATGAGTTAAGCCTATAATTTTTAAAGCAAGTGAGTTATGAACATAAAGAAAAAGAAGAACCAAACAAACCCACAAAACCCAACCCACTATTCTTTAACAGCAGCTGCAGCCTCAATTTTGTGGGACTTGTGTCTTAAAACAGAAGGTGGAAGTTCAGTCAGATGCACGTCAGAGATTGCCAACTAAAACACAGTGAACACCCTGCATCAGCGCCAGGTTTGTTGTAGGATCCTGTTATTTGTGGAAGGTAGGAAGGATGAATAGCCAGGGGAATGAATAGCATTGTAAATCTGACTTAGGGGCTAAGGTGGAGTAATACTGAGCCTGTTCACCAACCAGAAATTGATCACATTGCATGTACAGATCCTGGCTTTTGCATGGATGGAAAGCACAGCTGTGTGAGCCAGTAAAGCTTGTTACTCTCTAAATTATTCATTAAAGGAGATAGGCAGCTCATCATCTTCTCATGCTCTTCCCATCAGCCTTAAAAGGGTCAGGTAAGTTCAGTTTACTCTGGGATGACCCATCTGGGGCTTTAGCTGGGATGTGCCACACAGATGGATACCCCAGGAGCCCTAGTCATGCTCTATCCTCAGGTCACGCTCCACGCTCTCTGCAGTGCTACATCACTTGGTCCTGCTGATTTTCATTGTGCTCTCATCTAGGCCAGCAGAAGTTAATGTATGTGCAGAACAGGCTTGGATCACTGAGTGCAAGCTGCTTGGAGGTAGAAAAGAAATAAAAATGAGTGTTCGTATTGGCACGGTGGTGTCTGGATGCTGCTAACGTGTAAAACGGGAGGCAGTTCAGAACTGCAGTTCCTTCATGGGTTGTCTGTTGGCTGGAGTCCACTCATGCCTTGTCCCAGGCAGTCTCCCAGTGAATGACAACTTAAGCTGTTCCCGTCCTTCTGTGTCAGGCAGGAAGGAGCCTTTGGGAAAGCTGCAGAGTGTGGGTGGTACTAAAGCATGTTTGACAGCCAGCTGCAAGGTTTACAGTTGGCCTTTAGGAAACGTGTCTGACTATCGATCGTGAACTGTGAGGAAGAGCAGGAACAAAAAGGCTTGTTGGTGGGGTGTGATAGAAACGATTTGATCGCCATCTCACTCCAGAAGGTGGGATTTTTGTAAATGGAATAGGCTTAAGTCAAGCTGCTGTTTACAGACTGTTGTGAGGCTGAAGCATTTAGCGAGGCTGATGAAATAGCATTGTGCCTTATTTTCAGGTAGGATAGCAGAAACAGGAGGGAGCTGTCACAGGCCAACACTGAGTCCAGAGTGAAATCCAGAGCAGCATATTGCTGTCTCTGTGCCCAGTCATCAATCATAGGTGTTTGTTAGGGTGCTCTGTGTAAAGAGTGGCCTCACACAATCCCTTTCATGAGTATTAAATCTGCATAAAGAGATTAATGGGACCTGCCAGAAAACCTGTTTCTGTCTACAGAGTTGCTAATTGCTGTTCACACACTGTCAGAATATTGCAGGGTATGGTTCTCATCTCTGATGCCTCTTCCTCAGATACAGAGGTGTTCAGCAAGCGGTGAGCTTATTGTCAAAGGAATTTTCCTCTGGCAGGACCCTGAGCATCCCACTTTCCTACAGAGCTGATGATATCCATCAGTTGTTCAGGGATGTGTCCCTTCCTGTAAGTCTACAATCACTGAGCAGCCACAGCACAGAAAGACCTTCAACATCCTCCTTTTGTTTTTGTTAGCTTTCCTGGATGTTGCTGGGTCAGCTCAGCTCTGGAGTAATATCTACCCTTCCTCTCATTTTGCCCTTTGCAACCTTGGCTGAAAATGTGTCTCTGTGAAATGAAGCCTTAAATAAGCGTAATTGGCAACAGTCCTGGAAATGCAAGGGAAAAAAAAAATCAGTGGTGGTAGTGGGGAACGTTACTTACTTGAAAACTGAGTGTGACATGTTAATGTTTTTTTTGGGTTTGGTTTTTTTTTTCTTTGTTCCTTTGTGTGCTTATTAGTTGTGAAGGATAATTTTGTCCTATAGAGTGAATTTTGAGGGACTGATTCTGTATTCACATGGAGAAAGGCGTGCATACTTGACAGCCTTCAAACTGTGTTTTGCTGTCTTCAGGTGGCTCTACTAAGGATATGTCAGCTCTGTTAAGACAGTGGAGGTACAGCAGCTGATGCCCTGAGCCAGAATTTTCAATTTGAATTTTGCTAATTTTGCAGTATTCAGAAAGGCTTCTTGTTCCCTGAAGGATTCTTGCTGTTCACAGTGGCAGGGACACAGTAGTGGTCAGGACAGGAACTGGGAAACTAAATTTCTCTTCTGTGCTAGCTTTCTGATGTTAGGAAAGATAATTTTTGGTTTAGGTCACTTGTTTTAAAAATTGGCTACAGTGACACTCGTTGGCAGAGGGGTTGATTTTTAGAGTAGATGTTCATGGATTATCTGGTGACCTTGGTTAGAACTGAAATAATATCCTGTGCTCAGAACTGGAATGAGACTGCTTTTGCCTTTGAGAAAGGTGAAGTTCTTAAATCAGTTGAGCAGGGATATTAGGTAATCTCATTCCCATTTTCTGTTTTATGCTTTATTCTATGCTTTAATCTGGCTTTATACATAAAGCAGCATTGTGTAACTCTGTGTGTGTGTGTGGGCTGAATCCAGCCCTTGGAAAGATTCTGTCCAATCCATCTCCCTTTCTGTGGAGGAGATGGGGAATAGCTGGTCAAGCAGCAAACACAGTTTGACTGGCCAAGTGACTCCTTCAGAGCCTCCTCACAGTGTGACAAAGAGAAAATTGCTGCTGCTGCTGCTGAAACCAAGGAGATGTGGGGGGACTGGCAGCTACTACACAGTACCGAGAGTTGGAAGAGGAAGGTGGAGGAAGATAATGGTGTCTGGGTGGTTTGCAGATACAGAGATCTGAACCCTAGATTCACTTCTCCATTGTGTTACTTTTCCCCCTTTCCTTACTAAACGTATAACACCAGCTCTGCCTGGATGGAAGTGAAACTGTCAGTGCCATAGGAGAGCTGGCAACAAGGGGATCTGGATGAGGGGATTGAGTGCACCCTCAGTAAGTTTGCAGATGACACCAAATGGTGTGGGAGTATCGTGTTGATCTGCTGGAAGGCAGGAAGGCTCTGCAGAGGGACCTGGACAGGCTGGACTGATGGGCAGAAGCCAGCTTTATGGGGTTCAACAAGGCTAAGTGCTAGGCCCTGCACTTCAGTCACAATGACCCCAGGCAATGTTACAGGCTTGGGGCAGAGTGGCTGGAGAGCTCCCTGGAGGAGAAGGACCTGGGGCTGTTAGTGGACAGAGAGCTGAACGTGAGCCAGCAGTGTGCCCAGGTGGCCAAGGCGGCCAACAGTGTCCTGGCCTGTATCAGGAACAGTGTGGCCAGCAGCAGTAGGGAAGTGATTGTTCCATTATACTTAGCTCTGGTGAGGCTGCACCTTGAGTACTGTGTCCAGTTTTGGGCCCCTCAGTACAAGAAGGACATTGAGATGCCAGAGCATGTCCAGAGAAGGGCAAAGAAGCTGATGAAGGGTTTGGAGCACAAGTCCTATGAGGAGTGGCTGAGGGAACTGAGGCTTTTTAGTCTTGAGAAAAGGAGGCTGAGGGGGAGACCATATCGCTCTCAACAATTGCCTGCAAGGCAGTTGCAGAGATGCTTGGGCTGGTCTCTTCTCTCTAGTGACAAGCAGAAATGGCTTGAAATGACACCAGGGGAGATTTAGGTTAGATATCAGGAAGAATTTCTTTACTGAAAGGGTGGTCAAGTATTGGAACAAGGTGCTCAGGGAAGTGGTGGAGTCACCACCCCGGAGGTATTTAAAAGGCGTTTAGATATTGTGCTTGGGGGACATGGTCTAGAGGTGGACTAGGCAGGGTTAGGCTGTGGTTGGACTCGATGATCTTAAAGGTCTCTTCCAACCCAAGTGATTCAATGATTCTATGATAGTGTATCTGACTGATGCAGGAGCATCATGCGCCCCTCACAAGGCCCGTGTTCCCTCCGCTTCTCCATATTGCATATGGACTAGTCAGGAATGTCCTTTGTTGGCCACCTGGCACGAGCTCCTCTCTGAATTGCTCAGAGGGTTCTTTGCAACTTCATTTTACACAGTTTGCCAGAAGTTTTGAGTCGTCCAAAGTGACTGAGCAGTTGCGTGCATAGACTGTAACTGTGAAGCTCAAGCTGTTCAGGCAGCTCTGACAGCAGCAGCCTGAAGAAGGGAGGATAGCTCAGTACACGCTGAACTGACTGCTTTTCGGATGGTGGCTCTCTAATAGAGCCAGGCATATGTTGTCACCGTTTTTCTGTGTGCATCCTATAACTTGCAGAGAAATCTTGTTCAGGCCTAGATTTTTCTTCCCTTTGTATGTTTGCTGACACCAGATAAGCACGTTTCTTCTCTAAAATCTTTACCGTATCTGTAAGTTTGCCCTGAATTCTATGGGATATTAAAGGGAGGGGGGAAAAAAGTGGTGATTAAATAAAGAATTTTAGGAGCAAACTGTTTATAAGGTAGGAGTCTTTTGGCTATCTGCCATCTTGCAGCAGCTTTGGAATTTATAACTTGGAATATGGAGTGGTCAGTGCTCAACAAACTGCTAGTGGATTGCACTGCACTGAAGTAATTTCAATAGATAACTAATTTTCAGTGACATGTGTGTGTGTGTGTACACACCACTTGGTGGACTGTTTACTGGCCCTCTGAAAAACAGTGGCATTGGTTTGTTTAGTCTGCCATCACATTCACTTAGCCCTGAGTCACTGTGAGTTGAGGCAGAAGTTATCTAGGAGTCTCGTCTTTGTATTTAAATTATATTAAGCAGTCTGCTTCATGCCATATAAGCCTTGACTCAAAAGATCTGGCTGGATTAGCAGTGCAGGCACAGCTGGAGTTAGAGATAATGGATAACATCCTCAGCTGGTGTATTATATCCATATCCTTCTAGTGAAGCCAGCAGAGCTACACTAATTCTCACCATCTGAACAGCTCTAGCTCCTGCAGTTGCTCTTTCTCTCAGCCGCCAGAGCTTACGTTTGGGCCTTTGTGCTTCTCCAACAGAACTTAATGATATCTCTCCTGCTTGAACAGGGCAGAGCACCCCTATAAACAATAGTTTTTCTTGTGCGTGACTGAATGTTAATGCTGGGAGGTGCTTTTGCCTGTCCTCGAAATTGAGGTGGTTGCAGCACTTCCGGAGTCCCAGATCTAGGCTACTTCTGAGGTACTTGTGATTTTTACTATACTTTTCATTTGTGATGAAGGTAGCACTGACTAAGGCTTGTTATTTACATTAGCAATTCATAAGACCATTTCATACTGTAATCCTTAGTTAGTCAGAGGGAGGATCCCCTTTTCCTTTTTAATTGTTTATGCTTATGTATCTGCTCTCCAAATGTCCACAAACACAAAAATAAATTTGTGCAGAAATCTGTATGAAACAAGCCTATAGTTCTTAAAGGCACAGGCCAATAATTTTTGAATATTTTTCAGATGGTGTTTTTCCCTGAGCCTTGGGAAAGACTTCAATACAAATGTATTAAAACGAGTAAGATTGGAGTAACATGGACAAATGAAGCACTGGTTTGGATGAAATGTAATAATATTATGTTTCCATGTGACAAAATACAGAACTTGTTACTGTAAGTACAGCTGTTCACTTGGGACAGCTGTAAAGCTTCAGATCCAGCTGTGCTACAGATTGTTTCACCTAACTGTGGGTATCACTAAGTCCAGGCTTCCCTCTAGGCTTCTGCAGTTAATGGAGAGAGGGGAGTGTTCTGTGAAGATGAAGTGCCCTCTGAAGGAGGTTACTGCTCGGAGTTGGCGATAGGGGTGGTTAAAATGACCTGCTTAGGTTGGAATGTGTCTTACCCCTCCAAAGCCAATCCTCTCTGGTCTTTCAAAGAGAGGAGAAGCTGCCTTACCCAGTGAACAATATTTATGACTGATGGATCGCACTTAAAAAATCATCTTTGATAACTAGCAGCAGCTTTCAATTTAGAAAGTTGTTCCATATAACAAATTCTGATTTGTTACTGTTGTGTGGTACACCCAGCATGGCTCTTGTTGTCTGCTACCACCACACAAACCCAAAATTGTTAGCTAATGAGCGTTACTGAAAAGTGACTGAACCAGGCTGCGGGTACCATTCGAGGAAATATGAGAATATACCCAACTCTCTTTCCCTCTCATGTATATATGTTAATAAATATGTGTGTATATATAAAAAATATCAAGATTTACTTCTGACAGTCTAATCTTGGCGTTGTGCAAATAGTTAGTTATTTTGCTAGCTGGAAGGTCCAAAGAAAGTAAAGTAATTATTTTAAATTCTAGGAAAAGTTTTTGAGGGATCAGACTGGAGTATTTAATTTTTGTTTGAAGCATTAAAAGTATTTGTATTTGAGAAAAGTGAGATTTGAAATACAGAGTCAGGTCTTGCTTTAAATTGTTTTGTTTAGAATATGTTTAAATGTCATGATACTTCTCCCCCTCCAGCTCACACTGTGAGATCATTTGCATGTAAGCATTTTGGATAGAGGGCTCCATCACAAACATTGCCTAATTCCCATCAATTAAGGACAGCAAGAAGAAAAACTCTGAATCAAACTCTTAGTAGCCTTTTATTATCGTAGTAGCATTTTATTTCCCAAATCAGCTATTCCTAATTTGCAATTAAATAAGTAAATGCAGAATTTGGATTTGTTTGGTAGGAAACCTAAAGTTGTTAAGAAGCTATTGATTATTAGCTGAAATTGTGATTTCACACCTCTTATTCAATGATGACCTACAAAATGACTAAGAGCCCTTCTAACCATGATCAACATTAATAGAAGTCTCTCAGTGTTTGCAAAAGGCTGCCACGCTCAGTTCCTATATATATTTTTCTGGTGGCTCTACCTTTAAATTCATGTGATTTCTATAGAAAGTGTGATTGGATATTTTTATTGTGTATAGCAGGGAAGGCTGTCTAATATTTTGAAACATGACATTTTGATGACTACCCGTAAAACAGCACTCTGCTTTTGGCCACCAGAAAGCTAGCATTAATTTGTCCAGGAACCAGCCAGCTCGTAATACCCATGGTAGCAGTAGCGTATTACCTACTAAAAAAAGGCTATGTTGTCCCATTTTTAATTTACTGTAATGCACATACAGGCTTCCATAAAAGCTTTAAGTTACGGCGTGCATTCTCCTGATACAGTAATGTGATGACTAAGGAGATAGACTCAAGTAAAGTACTCTTCATTTTTAGGTACAACTTTCCTTTCTTCCAGAGAGATGGGTGCCTCCTGTTCTTGGCTGATATTTTTGAGGGGTGTACGTGCAGCAGTAACAATATTGAATGGATAGAACCGAGAAGCGGCCCCGTGTCTCTAGTGACAATCTAATTGGTGTTGCCCATCAAGATTTATGAATTTCTCCTGCAACTGAAGCTAATTGCTAATATAATTGTCACCTTCAAAGCCAGTCTCTGGCCTAGATACAGGTACTGTCTATTATACACCTTGCTGCAGCTGTGCTCCACGAGTGGTTTCTCTGTGTCTCTGCACAGTGCTGATGCTTGGTTTTGCTGCTGCCGGAGGGCGCGGTGAGCGTGAGGAAGAGCTCCTTTACTTCTCTTCCCATCTACGTGGCTGGAGCAGGTTCAGTTTCACAGCTTCGCTGGTAGTGAGAACACTTTGGCTGAGGGAGAACACTTTAACCAAGCCTGAGAGAAGAGATAAGAATCTTTCAGCTGAGCACTGAGAACTGGAAGCAGCACTGAGAACTGGAAGTGGCACCAGGCAGTCGTAGGCTCAGCCCGAGGTCATGTGTGAAGCCTACAGCCGGTGGCTGAGCTGGCCAGACAGCTCACGCGTGGCGGCAGTGCCTGCTGCTTCACCCTACTTTTGCTGAAGTGAAAGGTGTATTTATATCCTTGTAGGAGGTTAGGAGACCCTGGTCTCCACCAGCTGGTTATTGAGTTCTGCTGTGAACTAGGAAAACCAGATTTTCCCTGCTTACTTGCCATTCGAATGAATTAAAAACAAGCTAATGAGTGGGTATTGTTACATCTTCAACTTTTGATGTTTCAAAAAAATTCTGATTAAAAGATAATCACCTAATTTGTGGATGATTAATCATTCCTGCAGACAAAAACGCCTTTCCACCAGTGGGCGAAATCCCTCAGAGTGGTTATTCTTCAGGTAAGCGTTACATTTCTGGCCTCTTTCCATAGACTCACAGGCTCAGACACAGGGTGCCTTATGCCTTAGGTGTGTATTTACCTAGCCAACACTGGAGGTGGTACCTGTGCCGCATCCCTAGGTGCTTGCTACTGATTTGAAGTGGAATTTGTGTAGTTTGATGCATGCAGCTCTGTGCATGCAGCTCAAGTGCCTTTTGAGTGTGGCATTAGCAAAGTTGCAGAGCTTTGTGTTGAAGCAGCCCCTACAAGTTTCATTTCACTGACTTTCCCGGGAGGTAATAACCCCTAGCAGGAGGCAGGAACAAACAGTTGGGAGAACAGGTCATTACATTATAAATCATCACAATGAATGTGAGTCAAAGCCTGAAGGCATTCTGCAAATCCACCCAATGCTTTCTGTTTAGCTTTTGGACTGTGTATTGTAACCCCGTTCTAAATAGGCATCGTTTCTTCTTGTCCTTGGTATAAGACAACCAAAGTAGGAGCGTTGCTTTTTTGTGGCTGGCAGTCGTTTACATCTGCCAGCATCAGCATCTCTTAATGTTGTCACAACTCACAAAATTTAAAAACAAATAAAAATCACCCCTGATGTTGGTTTAAAAGTGAGAAATCAGAAGTGATTTGTGATGGGTATACACTCCTTAAGAAAAAAAAAACCCAGCCCAGAGGTATGGGGAATTATAGTTGTTCAGTGTGTGATAGAAGGGCAGTTGGAGTAAGCCACGCTGTGATAACTGGAGGGAACATTACAGCCCACAATTCTCAATGCTCCACAGAGAGCATCTCTTATTTTTCAGTAAGTGGCATCAGCCTGTTTGCCTCCACATTGCAAAAGCTTAGATGCTCTTGCTAAAAGTTCCCCGTTGTTGGGTGAAAAAAGGGAGAGCTTAAGAGTAAAGTGTTTCTCAATCAGCAGAAGTGGGAAGTTGATCCCTGAATTACACAACAGTGATGCGAGCTAAAAACTGGTAGGAAACAGTTGTTTTCTCTATCACAGGTTTTCTCCCCAAATAACCAAAAATGTTCTTTTCACAAAAATGAAAATATGTAATTTTTTGTCATGCTGGTAAACTGAGACAAGCACACAATGCAAGGTGCTTGGGGACTGAAAGAGGTCCATGTTTGTTCCCTCCTCGGTTAGAAATGGTGCCTTGGAAAGCTGGAATCAAAACTCACTGGCCTTGGTGACTATGAAGCAGGTATCCTTTATTGCAGCGCTGGGCACACAGGGGATCACTCCTCTGAATGTGTGCGCCCATTAAAGCCGAATTTCTCATATTTATACAGATTAACTATACATATTCATTACAATTTCTAAGAAAAGGCAGGGTTATGCTAATTATTTCTAAGAAGTCATTTACATTAACTCCTCCCAGATAGAGCATGCTCAGTGACACTCAGGGGATCTTCCAGTGGTCTTCATGGATGAAGGCTTGATGTCTTCCTCGCTCTCAGTGCATGCTCTTTACATTTCTCCTCCATGCTTATCTGGGCTCCCAGCACCTGCACCAACTAGTTAGTGCTTCACTGAAAACAGGATATACTCTGTCTCCTAATTAGTCATTAGTCTTATTATGTATGACTCCTCTATCTCCTGCTTCCTCGAGTTTCAAGGCTGTTGCACTGTTATGGCTGAGTTTTGTAGCCGCTTTCATGAAACCGCTGACGTGATGACTGCTAAAATCCAAAACTAATCTATTCCTAAAAACACACAAATTCTTACTTCTTTATCTTCAAGGCTGTTACCGTTGTATTGTTATGGTTAAGTTTTGCAGGTGCTCTCACAAGTAGCCTACACAGTTAAAGCTTTCTCCTAAACTAATCTATTCTTAAAACCATGAAAATTCTTATATTAAAGTTATATTAATTGTCTCTTGAGCTACACCTATATCAATCTTTTAAGCATGATTACATTTCACTGAATAAGATGCAGCCCCATTCTTCTCCCAGCTTTAGGCCAGTATAATGCCTGACACATTTAGCACATTCACAAAGAAAGGGTTGGTGTGTCTGCCTTGTTTCTGGTGGTAGATCTACCCCCAGGAAAGAAATGCTGTGAGCAATGGTTCAGTGATGAAGGTGAAAGCAGTAAAACTACTTGGCCTTTACATGTTGTTCTGCACTCGCTTTTCCTTTGTCTCGGTACAAGTTAAACGAATGGAATTCTGTCAATGTGTGCTCAAGGGATATGGGAGTGAAAGTGTTATCTGAAATCCATAAAGATGATTAAAGCTTATTTCCTTACTGATCTTTGACTCAATCACAACATTAGACTTTGGTTCCTGTTGGACTTCCTGAGAAGCAAAGGCAAAAAGTACCCTGGGGTCCACAGCTAAGAAGGGAATTCCTTCTTGTTCTTGGGGGCCTTTTTGGAGACAGACAACACAACCAGATGGTGCAAATACCGTGCGTGTTGCTGTGTGGTATTTTTGTGGTAAGAGCCACCTCTGTGTTGTTGTACTGTGGAAGATGTCAAAAGATAAGTGAAGAACAGGGATAGGAAGAGGAAGTGCTGGGAAACAGGCTTGTGGTGACATCTGAGAGTTCATGAGGTGCTGTTGCGAGGCGAGGAGGAAAAGAAGATATAGGAGGGAAGAGAGGGAGGGAGGCGGGGAGAAATATTGTGCCCTATAGGTACTTGCTACAAAATAACTTATCAGGAAACATTATAAGATTTTACTTTGTGCTATAAGTCAATTGACAAGTTTCCTCCAGAGAGATTTGTGGGGTAGGAAGCATATTACTGAACAGTCTGAGTTTAATTATTACTTTCCTAGTGTTCCTGTAAGCAAAATATATGCTTTTGCTGTCGTGACTGCAGCTCCCATTTCAAACTGAATGAAATGTGAGAAATAAAATCATAGCATTTATTTACACGTTTATAAATCCAAGTCCTGCAGAATTAGGCATCTGAGCTAAATGGTTAGCTTGGCTTTTTCTCTGCTCTACAGTGGTCGAAAACTGTTATTCCAAAATCTTAAATCTCCATGAGCATGTGACTTGTTTGAAAATGGGAGCAGGTGTGAGCTTGAGCACTACATGTGGTATGAGCCCCCTGGTTAACTTGAGATGATGGAGAAAGTTGTGCATGGGTTTGAAATGGGAAATGGGAGCAACCCTAGAAGATTCACTGCCATTTGCTCATCAAAACCTGGAATCTCTAACAAACCACCAAAAGCCAGTCTGTCCTCATCAGCCTAACAACAAAATTATTGTTAAAGTCCTCTCCTGAACCTAATGATATAGGACACCTTTGGTCTGCCTGACCTTTGATGAGGAAAAGCCCTTGCAGTCAATCTTGATGAAGGTATTGAAAGGTTTTGTGATATAAAGATACACAGAAGGGTCAGGGTTGGAAGGGACATCTGGAGATCACGTAGTCCCACCCTCCTGCTAAAGCAGGTTGCATGGGATTGCATCTAGGCAGGTTTTGAATATCTCCAGAGGAGACTCCACAGTCTCTCTTGGCAGCCTGTCCCAGTGCTGTCACCCTCAAAGTGAAGAAGTTCTTCCTTATGATAAAACAGAACTTCCCGTGGTCCAGTTTTTGCCCGTTGCCCCTTGTTCTGTCACTGGGCACCACTGAAAAAGAGTCTGGCCCCATCCTCTAAACATCCACCCTTCAGATATTTATAAGCATTAATTCCTCTCAGTCTTCTCCAGGCTGAACAGTCCCAGCTCTCTTGGCCTTTCCTCATGCGAGAGATGTTCCAGTCCCCTCATCATCTTGGTAGCCCTCCGCAGGACTCTCTCCAGGAGTTCCTTGTTTTTCCTGAACTGGGGAGCTCAGAACTAGACACAGTATTCCAGATGTGGCCTCGCCAGAGCAGCGTAGAAGGAAGGGATAATCTCCCTCAACCTGTTGGCACTCATGCACCCCAGAATACCACCAGCCTTCTTGGCCATGAGGGTACTCTGGTGTTTCATGCTTAATTTGTTGATCTGTCAGTCACTCATTACCCTCCTTTGATATTTTTTTTTTTCAAGTAGCTTCCTGGAGGACTTTGCCTGGTTCCCCTTCAGCTTTACCACGTATTGTGAAGTGTTTATGACACACTGCCCTTCCTTCAGAGGGTTTGTTCCCTGTCTGTGTTTCTCTTGAGTTCTCTTCCCTGTGGCTGTACAGGCCCCTCTGAGGAACCGAACACATCCCACGATGTGCCATGCATTGCTCTCCTCTTCATCTGTTTTTTCTCTTCCCCTCCTTCTCCCCCAACAATTTCAAAGACATTGACGGGAGTAGAGAATGTGTAATAACATGAGCTGGGCCCAGTCCCTGTTTGTAATCATTGAGCCACATTCAAACACGTGCACACACAAGCAGCAGATCCACAGCTGGGGCACAACTGTCATGCTACACGCTTGAGCTGTTGGAGAAACTCTGAGGTGGAAAGCTCTTTGCAAAATCCCCTAAAAAGATTTTGCTTCTCATGTGTCTCTCTAGTTGCTGTATTTGGATGGTTTCATGCCTTTGTGTAGCCCCTGCTTCGGCTTTTGTTTTCGCTGGGTCAGTAAAAGTGTAAAAATACCTGATGTATCTCATATTCTGTGAGGCTTTAGTTACAGCTGTGTGAGATACATTTCTTTTATATTATCTGGTGTCTTGACAGTGTCTGTGAGTATGCTTAGTTTACTGACCTAAATTGTAACCATTTCATTGCAGAGCCTGTGCTGGGGCTATACTGCACTAACCAGTTCAGACGCTGCTTACTGAGTGTAATAGTAGTGATAAAACTAGAAAGAAAGGGGGGAAACATTGTAGTTCATCATGAATGATGTTTATAGAATTAAAGGCACCGGCACGTCCTTTTCTGAATTAACTTATCAGCTGACTGGCCCTATTAGTCTGCTTAATGAAACAGGAGGCAGCTGGATGATGGAGATAATGGTTCAGTGTTGGCCCAGCATGTAGTTCATTGGGACAGCAGTGGCCTCCAGGGTCTAGATTAATGTTCATCAGTGCTTGAAAAGAAAGAAAAGATTTTGCTAGCAGATGTGAACAAAGCATGGAAAGGTTTGGAGAAACCCTGCCCTGTTTTGGAGTCTTTGGGCAAAACCCATACTTCAGAGAAGGCAGTGGAGGTATTTGAAAGTTGTTTATTCTTACTTATAAGCCTGTTTCGGTTTAGGTCACCTTTGTCTTTCTCACTCTCTCACAAACCGAACTCAACCTGTGACTCCCTTGTGCTTTGCACACTGATAGTTTTAGGAAAAATTATTTCCACGTCATTGCTTTTAGATGTTTTATTGGGTGTTTGCTCACTCTGCTTTTATGCTGCATCACTCAAAGCATCTTTTCTCTGGCCTGTTCCTAGGTGGTCTCTGTAACCTTTCCATCTTTTTTTTTGTCTCTGCCTTTTGCTTATCTCACTATATTACAATGCCAGCTTTGCAACAAAGGCATGATTAGCTGTTTAAATAGTCTGCATCTGCTAGCTGGTCTTAGTCCGTGCAGGTACCTCAATTTATAGTCTGTTCAAAGTGTTCCAGGGTAGATAATTTTGCACGGTGAAGGTTTGTTTTTTGGGTTTTGGGGTTGGGGTTTTTTTGTTTGTTTTTCTTTTTTTGCAGAGCGAGGTCAGTGCGTTAAACAGATTGACCCGATGTGTTCACAATGAAAAAGCAAGAGGATGGACCATCTGCTGGGCAAGACATTGCCCGGGGGGAGTTAAAAACCAGCATGACACTATTATACCTGATCTTTGACCACCTGTGCTTGTGCTGTACAAGCAGGCTTCCAGGCTGTGCTGATGGGGCTTTGTTTTTACTCATGATTGCAGCTGCAGTGTTTTCCCCGTGATCCTGGTGAAGTTGGTTGTTTCCATCATTCCCGTTGCTTTCTGCCCGATAGGCAGCTCCACAGTCCTTTCAATATTTATTTATGCATCTAAAGAGCTAAAGGCAAACGAGTGTTTTTTAGCTGGCTATCCTTGAAGCGTTGTGGCTCGTTTCTTCCAGAGTCTACTGAGGCTGATGACAGTGCTGACACCAAAAGGCTTTGAGAAGGTCCCAGAGATTCCTCATCTCTTCCTTTACTCCTTCCCCTGACAGGCGTGCATGTTTCACAGTGCTCCTGCTGGATTAATTGTGCCCTAATTGAGAAAAATCCTGGAGTGTCTCCACTGAAGTCAGACATGACATCAGCAGCGTTGCTCAGGCAGTGAGTGTTTGGTCCATTGTTCCTGTCCCACAGCACACTTCCCCAGTCCCAAACTGGGGCAGTGTAACTACGCCAAATGGATAGCATCTTTCAATAGGAGGTGCAGCCTCAGCACTTCAGGCACAGCACAGGGATTTGGCTGTGCCCAGTGTTTGCACTGGCAGACTTTTTGTCATCTTCAATAATTCTGTTGTCTAACCAGAGCATTCGGTGCAAGATCCTGCCATTAGATAAGGCATTATTCTTTGCTAGCAGGCAGATTACTTGTCATAACATGTTCAGGGTGCACTGCTGGTGCATAATATACCGATCCATCATTCCCTAAATTTACAAGGATAAATGCAATCTTTCAAGCTAAGCTGATATATATCATCTCAAAAGTGTGTTCACCTGGGATATATATGAGGGTGATATTGAATTAATCTTTGTTAGGCTTAGATAACTTCATCCCAGAGAATTTCTTGATGTGGCAACGATGCAGCTGGGTAGTAAGTCCGCTTTCATCAAGTGATGACAGCTTCACTTTCCAGACTATTCTAACCACAATTGATTTATACAGTGTGTTCCTGTATGCTGAAGGCAACAGGAACTTCTTTTTGGGCTCTCACGGAGTGGGATCAGACCCTTTTGTTTGAAAAAAGTTGTTGTCTGTTTTCTTCGATGACATCTGTTTCTAGAGCGTGATGGGGGGCTGTTCTGCATTTCACCATCTCTGAGCTGTTTGTTTCTACATGCATTTTAATGTCTGTTTCTGGCCTTTTTTCCTTGGCCACATATAGCTTTCTGTATATCTCATGGAGCTGATGAGGCATAGTTGCATAGTTTTTATACAGTGCTTTTTCGCTCAGTCACGTTGAAGATGGAACATGCTTGGGAGGACTGCTCCCCACCATACAGCCAGCATGGGTGAGCTTGCATTTGGGGTCAGCAGCTCAAGGGTTATGAGGGCTGCTTGCTCACTGATGCTCTCTGTTTATACCCCTGTTCATCAGAAGAGAGCGTACGATTTGCTGTCTTAATCCAGCAAAATCCGCTTTTAAAGGTGTTTTGAATTTGCACATGGTTTCTGCCTCTGGTTTGCAGAGGAGTGCAAGTGTCTGTGAGGAAACCTGTTACCTCTCAAGTACCTGGGCATGTCTTGCTGGCCTTCCTCCTCATTAACCTTTTTCATCACCACCACCACGCGCATGCTGAGCGACCTGTCCCTGGCTATTACAGCATCTGTTATTTAGGGCAGCTGTGTGTTGCTTTGGAGTGTGCTCTCCTCCTGGTGTCTGTGCACAGGGTAGGACAGCTGTGCTCTCATCACTGACCCATCTTGGCTCCTTGTTTGCATTTTCTCAGTCCATTCTTCTTCTGGGGCTGTCCGTGTGTCCTTGGAGTTTAAGCCAGGTTTTGTTGGTTTTTTTTTTTTCTTTGTGTTTTCTCTTAATACAATCTTTGTGATTTGGAGAGTGTGGGTGGGCAAGGTCAAAAGAGAAAGGTTTGCTTTTTGATCAGAGCTAAGAAGCTGCTTTCACCATTCATCACGGAATCTGTGGCTTTCTGATGTTTGTGGTTATAAAGCATTAATATATCATGAGCATAATTTTGAATGTAGATGTCTTGAAAGGGTTTCTAGAACCTGGATTATTATTGCTCTTCACAGTATAGGAAGCAGGTTCAGGGTCCATAACTTAGTTCTTTTTTTCCTAACAGCTCCCATGCCTTGGTGGTGGGGCTGCAACTTCTGCATAGCTCTGGGGTACTTTTTGCAGAACAGTAGTAATATATATTCATTGAAAAATACAATTGACTACATTTTGGAAGGCAACCCCTCCCCCCCATGTTTACAAGTTCTACGCAAGACAGTAGTAGTTTATTCAGTAGAAAAAAATAGTTTGTCTTGATGTTTTCTAAATGGTCTGCAATGAGGATAACCAAAAGTCCAGAAGCAAACGTAAAATAGAAAAGCTCCAAGTATAAACACAAAAAAAGGATGTCAGTCTGGAAATCTCAGGCCAGGAAATGATTTTGTATTGTGGAAGGTCATAAGATGCCTCTCTGGGATGTACTGAAGATGCCTCTATAGATAAGCATGACTTGCAGGGTAACAAATTCAAGCAGAGCTTTTTCTATTGCCTTGAGTAAAAGCACAAGCATAAAATGAATCTTTTTTTTTTTTTTTTTGCTCCCTTGGAAAGAAAAATTCGTTTCCTTTTCAGGGGCATTAGTACCTGCCACCTTCTTCTGCAGCCCTGGACAGGACCCTCCTGCCCAGCCACTCAAGCCCAGCCCAGTGCTCTGAGGACAAGGAGTCCCAGGGTCTCTGCTCAGACTGAGGGATGTGGCTGCTTTTTTCCTGGCTGCAGGTTCAACCAGAACCTCGTGTTGCCAGCTTGTCCAGTGTGTCCGCCCTCACCTCCCCACCTTTCTACAGGTTTGGGGAAGATACAGGCACTCAGCCCTCAAAAGCCAGTACCAAACACATGAGCTGTGATCCCCATGGTCCTACTCCAGCCACTGGTGCCTCACTCATCCCAGTCACCCCAGTAGCTGTTGTTTGGGACTTACGCCACTGCTGTCGTGGTGGCTGGAGGCAGAGACTTCCCCTTGCAGCTGGCAGTATGGACCCAAGGGTGCCATCATACCTGTTCTGGTGCCAGCAGCTGTCCCTCAGTGCACTCACGCTGGCACCAAAAGCTGATGCCTATTCCTTTCAGCATGTGTGCATATTGGATAGAGAGTGAGATCACACAGAAGGAGTTAGGAAGAGATGTCATAAGAAGGGAGGACAGATGGCAGCAGTAAGGCACATGGCTCAGTCAGACAAGCATGATAACCCGCCCTGCTTTACACATCACTGACCCCTTTTATACCCTTTTCTGTCTACCCCAGCTTTGTTCCTCCCTGCTCCTCTTACTCTGTACATCCTTTTGTCCATCCTTTCATCACTTTCTGTAGCTGTACCTGTGCCCCTCATGCCTGTCTCTGGGACCTCCCCTGGTTTCCAGCTGCAAAGCCCAGGTTGATCCTCCTGCAAGCAGCACCTGCAGTTTCTTCTTAGCCCATCAGTCAGTGAGGGTGGCGTGAGCTTTTTTCTTGGCATTGGCTCCAGGTTTATTTTGTAACATCAAAGTCCCTGTGTGTTTGTGCTTTTTGTTTTCCCCCTTTGCTTATGGTCCCGATTTAGGACTTCCTTGGTCAGATAACCTTGCTGGAATAAATGTTCTCACACTCCCTCAGAACCTCATCAGTTAATGTGACTGACCAGGTTTGGTTCTCCTGCCTTCCTCATCATTTGTCTGTCACATTTGTGTCCCTATATGTTCTTGTTAAGGATTTCTCATTTTCTTACTCTATCTTTTTTTAAAAATAGATTTATTTATTGACCAGGTCCTTCACCAGATTGCCTTGAAGAAGCAGCCTCCTTCCACATACCCTTACGTTTCCTATTCTACCTCTGATTTGTCTAGGAGCTAGCAAGCAGGTTAAAAGAAACAAAACCCTGTAGTATCTTTTATTTTACAAATTTTAAAGAAGAAAAATCTTTTATAAAGCTGTTTGTTGAAGCATTTAGTGAGGGAATATGTAAAACCAGGGGAATGCATGTTAAAGGATGGAGGAGCACAGGCAGGGTAGAAAGTTTTGAGTAATTGTCCCAGCAACACCAGGAAAAAAGAGGTAGCAGCTGAAAATAGTAGGTTGGAGTAGAAAGAGGAAATACTTCACGCTGGCTAAGACAACCAGATGTTGTCTAGGCAGAAACATCCTGAAGACTGACAGGAGGGGAAAGAACATTAAGGGAAGTGGCTGCCAAAAATAAGTGTTCCACCAAGAATGAAAAATCTCTTTTTGCTCCTCTAAGCACAGAGTTCACGATGAATCGTTTCTTTTGCATTTGCCACTCATGCTGGCCTCTAGGATCCTCAGATTTTTCTCTGCCTTGATGAATCCATCGGGATTTAGTACCAAGTGCAGGTGGCATTCATACGTGCTTAATCCTGTCTTTGAGATCGTGTCTCCTGTCTTCAGCCATTAGATTCTTTCACAGCTTCATCACAGTAGGAAATTGAAAAATCCTTTGAGGAAAGCATCCTGCCATCTCCAGCACATGGAGAGGGATTTGAAAATGTTGGCAGTCTTCTTGTTATCCTCTTCTGGTGCTCTGCAAGAAGTAGAATAGATTTCAGCTGAGCTCAGATCCATTGCCCAGAAACAGCCAAATGGGAGGTGGGTGCAATCCTTACTAAGGAACTGAACTGATCATGAGACATAAGAAAAATAAGATGTAAGAAAAGTCATCTTACTCCCTGTCTTTCTAGGCTTCTCAAAACTACAAGGAAGACAAACCCATAAAAGTATCTTTTTTTTTTTCCTTAAAGAGAGTAGTTACACTTCCAAAAATAACAAATTATTATTTCTGTATATGCTTTTTGGATAAAAATTCAATTTTTAAGCCATTTAATCCAGCGTGGATTTTTGTCTTTGCATTTTATTCCAGCAGATGCACTTGTCTGTAGAAGTAAAGGAGTAATATTCCTTCTCACGTGAATCTTTACCAGCTAAGTCAGACACATTCAGACTTACAGGCCAAGTTTATGTATGACATGTAGCTTTTGGGGAAAAGCTGAATGATTGAAATGGCTTCTAACTGGTTTATTTGGATAACATAGCAAATGGCACAAACTGCTTTCGTACTCTCTCTTTTGAGGAAGTTTGTTTTAATCAGTTTTTCATGGCAGTTTTCCATCATGGGATCTGGAATGTATTACTAGGCAAGAACTTCTACACAGTTAGTTAAATGAGAGATATGCCACCCTAATGTATAATTTATACTTCTTGCCTCCCCCCCCCCCTTCTTTTTTCCCCTCTAGCAATGATGCTTTTTTAATTTCTGATTTGAAAGATTAAATAATGAAAGTACAGTGATAGTCAAGATACAGGGAGCACTTTGGTAGGTTAAAGCTGATCAGCTGGAATTTTTCATCTCAGTTTCATCATTTTGACACAATAGCTGGTTTGTTGGAAGAGGAAACGGAAACCTGCCAAAAGCTGTCATTGCACTGAGAGAGAACCAAATGGTACTTCTGAAAGATAAAGCAGGATGGAGAAAACCAAGCTGACAGTATGTATAGTGCAATTTAACAGGGCAGAGAATAATGTGGTTTTCATGGAGGAAAAAATGGCCCCAGAATGAATGAAAAGTAGAATTTGAATCTACGTGTTTTATTTTAGCAGCAATTAAAAAAAAATAGTAGTTTTAAGTGACTCTGTGAATAGATGGAGGTGGAAAAATAGATTGAACAGTTTTTATTTGTTTATGCAGCCAGTTCCTGGCAGGGAGGTCACAGGGAAAATTCTCCTAGTGTACTAGCTGGAAAACCCTAAGCAAAATTCTCTCTTCAGCTTCAATTGTTTTCTTAGCTAATGCGTACTTGACTAAAGACAGTCACTAATCTTCCATCAAACACACAAATAGCAGTGCAGATGCTTAAATGTTTTATGCCATTAAAATATGAGGATTTGTGGAAGGAAAATGAGAAAGTAACTTCTTCCATTATGGTTGTAATAAGCTATTTTTATGTACTAGGTTTCTTGTTTAAGTTATGGTTTTGCTGTGAATGCTTAAGGCTAATGTTAGAGAAATGTAAAGAGGGAGCTTTCTAATACAAATTCATTTATTTTAAATTATTTGGGAGATTTATTTAAGATACTGTTGTACATTTAGAAGTGGTACTATACTGCAGTAGTGCCAGTAATTACTGGTAACGTAACTTTGTAAATTTATGAGTTTGTCAGTGTGAGTAATTTGATCCTAGAATTTGGGTTTTATCATCATTGATTTTCAAACATAACAAAGATTTTTTCTTTCTTTCTTTCTTTTGTAATGCTGTTTCCTTGTGGAAGGTATAGGCTGCTAATCTACCAAATTTCTATCAGAAAATGTATCATGCTGTGAAGTTTCAGCATGTTGTTGTGGAGGAAAGCTGAGGGTTTGTTTTATGATTCAGGACAGCAAATGAGAAGGTGACTATTTGGATCTTGCAGGAATTTTCCCAAAGGAAATTTGAGAAGATGACAAGCAGGATATTTTAAGTGGGAGACTGTACGCATACGGCATTTAAAGGCATGTGAAAGCATAGAGCACCATACTCAGCATAAATGTAAAAATAAAGTAAAAAAAACTGTTGACAGTGCACAGATTGTGCTGTAAAGGGTAATTATACAATGCTCTGTCCCGTCCTGCTAGAGTGGGGAATACATTGCTGTGATCCTTCAAAGTGAGGCACACATTTAGTGTCCTTCCTAGGGTCCTTCCTCTCAGAGATAACAGCTTGGTACACCCCATGCGAGACCAGTGCTCTGTCCCTTCCCCAGCCTTTGGTGGCCTTGCCTTCAAGGCATTATCTGGAGCATGAAGTTTACTGGGTTTGGGCTGTGAACCTGGCAGTGAAGCAAAGCACTGCTCTTGGTGGGCTCAGCTCAGTAAGCCCATGTGTGTGCTGTACCCATGTGTGATCACAAACCTTTTGCCAGTGTGGGGTTGCTTTGCTTTTAATTCCCTTGTAAGAGCCCAGACTGACTTGCATGGGCATCACTACAACCCATATTGGTTGTTCCTGGCTAGTAAAGCTGTGCAGCCTGAAGACAGGTCTGCTGGCTGCCTCTCTGTGCAGCCCTGGGCTCCTGGTTGCAGTCCCAGAGTGACAGTTGCAAAATGTGGCTTGTTCCTCATCTCTCCTGCACTGCTCTGGTGCACTTTCCTTGCCCGATGTGCAGTGGAGAGGGGGCTACACTGGTAAATAGAGAGTAGTAGGGACCAATCCATGTCTCCAACATGCTAAGCAGCACAGGCTGGCTTACGAGGGCACTGATCAAGTCCAAGTACTATATTTGTGCTGAAGCACCTGGAACAGAGCCAAAGGGTGAGCTAACATCATTAAGCTGTGTGAGCAATAAGGAGTCCAGTACTTCTGCTGCCTCTGAGATCCTTTTTAATTTAAAAAGGATAATAAATTTCTCTGCACTGTTACAGCACTGTGCCCCCAGCAGTTATAGGGTATGGCTGTACAAAACCCTTGTCCTGAAAACAGATACTTGTGCAAGTTTTTGGTATTTTCATGGGTAGGAGAACTTCTAGAACAAGGCTTAGACAGTGAAGATGGTATGGCTGCACTCAGTTGCCTGGACATTTGACTTTGTGTGTCTCAGTTCGTGCAGGTCTGAAACATCCAGGCTTACAAACTGAGGCCACTAAGTTTGGAACCATGCTGGGTGGCATGTGAGAGCTGGAGCCTGGGCATCCTGAGCTGGAAAGGTGAAATAGTTTAAAGAAAGTGCTGGCAGAAAACTAATCTCTGCATCTGGGCTGAGCAGGTCTTTTTTCCATGTCACCAGCGTGCACTATGAGTCTGCTCATAGATTTTGTAGTATAAGCCACAGAGGACTAAGATCATCTGTGAGTTTTTTTTTTTTTTTTTTTAATAGCAAATATCATAGTTTAGAGGCAAGAGGACACTGGTGATGTCCCTAATTTATTCTGATTTTATTTCCCCCCCCCAGCATCTGACAGTCGTAGCATTTCTTTATCACAGGCTTCATGTTAGTTACAGGACATTACGAAGCATTTCAGGGCTGCTGGAAGCTCTTAAAGAGCCTTGTGTAGTCAGCATCTCCTACGGTGCTGATGCTGCAGGATTTTGAACACGCTTTTTGCTCTGCATCTTCTTGAATTCCCTTCTGGCATCCTCAGCTCTGCCAGATCATCTGCAGCGTGTCCCTGACCCAGCCACAGCAGAAACCGTAAACCCAGGCGATCCCTCTGGTTCTTTGTTCCTGCACCTTTATCCCCCTGTCTTTTGGGGAAATTTGTACACATTGCTACATACAAATAAGTTGTTCATGAACAATTGAAGTCAGATTGTGCTGAAAAAGATACTGCTGCTGGACTACCCCGAGAGACCTGGTGGTTGGCATACTGTAGCTGAACTAGGTCATGCATCTGCCCTGGGTGTACCTAGTACTCCAGCACTTGGGACCTCAGAGAATGGTGTGGAGAAGAATAAACCAGAGAACTAGCTGGTGTGTACTGGCTTAACTATGTTTGCCAACTGTCCTTCTCAAAGGAAATTCATTAGGCATGGTAGTATGCCCTCGTGCAAATTGCTTATGATTTTGACTCCATGCTCCTAGGTCCATTAAGCTGGAAATGGAACTGGGTATGGCAGCTGGAATAGAACACAGGGGATGTTTCTACCAGAGCATTGGTGCGGTGTTTTTTTGTTGGGTTTTTTTCTTCCTCACTTCATGCTCTAGCACAGTTTCCTGCCATCCCTCGTTTCTCCTGATACATTAAACATCCAAGGTTCAGGAATGCAAATGTTTGTGCTGAATGAATCGTCTCCATAGCCTTGTGCATCCAGATAATATCACTGCCTTTAGTTGTATGTTCCCAGTGTGCTTTTTTGAATAATGCAGCATGCTGGTGGTTTCTGAAACTTTAAATATCTGGCATATAATATCATAAAGACTGACCTATATACTCATTTGATGAAAGTTGGTGTAAATCTGTTAGTATCAGGGGAACTGTTTCAATTTAAAGCATTAAGACAGGACCTTGATGATCATATTTCTACTCCATTTCAAGATATATTCAAAATAGAGGAATCTTAAAATGCAACATTCCTCAGGTTGTTCTTTTTATCATAAAAAGTGCAGATGTGGGGGAAGGTAGAAGAAATGGTCTAATTTTTATAACAATCATGACCAGTCCTAAAGGGACTTGGAATTACAGGCAAAGTGCTAGGTTTCCTGGAGCATCTCAGGTTGCTGACTCTAGCTTGGTAAAGCAATGCAGCACCGTGCACTGTGGTTTATTAGACTAGCACATTAGAGAAGGGAAATTTCAGCCTTGAGACAAATTCAGATAAAAATATGTTGCTTGTTAAAAAGCGTATTTATTTTTCAAATAATTATCTGGATAAAGCCTCTGGATAAAAACCTCAGCAGTAGCTCCCGAGTGTTGCATATCACCATACAAACTATTCCTGCCTCTGTTAAACAAAAGGCTGAATTTCACCACTGTTACTGTTTGACTAGCTGCTTTGGGAATTTGTGTACTGAACTGCTAGGGACCTAAAGGTCTATCAGCCAAAGCACTGATCAGTGAATGATTTGAAACCTTCTAGGAGTGTAGCTACTTCCTCAAGGGCAAGTTTATGGCAGTGGCTGTTGTTTGTCCCCTATGATTCATGGCTAACCTCAGGTTCTTCAGAGCTGCTGACAGCCTTGACATTTACAGCTACTTTCAAACCTGTTGTTTGGCCTTATCTGAAAAATACCTTGGCCTTATCAAAAGGATGACCTTAAGATATTCTGTTTTCCTGTTTCCCACTTGTGCTGTAGACCCCAAACCAGATCTTCTTCCTCCCTCCAAAATACCCTTTGGCACAGTTGTTAGGTCCAAATCTAAAGATTTTTATCAGATAATGTGTTACTGCTGCTTCAGGGAGATGGGCCATTAATGGTAGCTTTTGTTCCTGTTTGCTTATTCAGTAATAGTTTGAAATAATGGCTTGATTTGTGTATTCATCTTTGGTGTCTATTATAATCACATAAAGCATTTGGAAGTTATTTAGTATTAATGTCATCATCATAAGTCCTTCAGTACAATTTCTACTGTAATTCAGTATTAATTACTCTAAGCATTAAAGAAAAGGAGCTTTTTTTTTTTTGTGCTGCCTGAATCGGAAAGAAATCTTGATTCTGTAGAAGACAACTTGCTTTCCTTTATCATTGGAATGCGAACATCTGTAAAAGCTGACATTCTTTGGGTTTTGGAAAGAAAAGGTGGCTTGAAGGAGTACAAAAGCAGGAGTTTGTAGTTTGACCATAGTTTCACATACAATGCTTGGTGGGGAGGTGCTTACCATCTTCTCCACAACCCACATGGTATGAGTGGATCACCTCAGTCTAAGTCCTGTTGCAGTAATGTTTTGGCAACTTCATGAAGGGAACTGGTGCAAAGTCCTGAGTCAGAAAGGCCTGAAGTTAGGGCTAGATGTATTATTTTTTTTCTGATTAAAAGTTCCAAATAATCTAGGTGAAGTTGTCCCAAAGCAACGTGCAAAACCAGGCTGAGTAGTTTCAGATCAACAATGTAGAGCTTGTTTCAGAAAGCCAGACAAGGCACATGCCATATTTTATGAGAGGTGAGTAGTCACCTCAGTCACTGAAGCTGTGGCAGGCCCAAATTCAGTTCCCTTTTCTGTGTGAGGGGACTTAAACCTCTCTCTCTCATCTAGTAGGAGGCAGTCCTAACCATCAGCAAGGGTACGTCCCAGGCTGGTGCCATCAGCGTCATCTGCTGCTGCTGTTCCAGTTTGTGTGACTAAACAGGCAGGGCCTGAAGTCCAGGTGAATCTGCCACCACTTTAGATGGTCACACTCTGCTTGTCTTCCTCTCTGATTTAATCATAGAGTGGTCTGGGTTGGAAGGGAACTCAAGGATCATATTGCTCCAACCCCCCTGCCACAGGCAGGGCCACCAACCTCCAGGCACGATCTAGACAAGGTCTCCCAGGGCCTCATCCAACCTGGCCTTGAACACTTCCAGGGATGGGGCATCCACCACCTCTCTGGGCGGCCTGTTCCAGCACCTTACCACTCTCTGTAAAGAACTTCCCCCTAATATCTAATCTAAATCTTCCCTTCTTTAGCTTTAATTCATTCCCCCCTTGTCCTGCCATTGTCTACCATTTTAAAAAGTTGATTCCCCTCCTGTTTGTATGCTCCCTTCAGGTACTGGAAGGCTGCAATGAGGTCCCCCCTCAGCCTTCTCTTCTCCAGACTGAACAAGCCCAGCTCCCTCAGCCTCTCTTTGTAGGGCAGGTGCTCCAGGCCTCTAATCATCTTTGTGGCCCTCCTCTGAACCCTCTCCAACAGTTCCACATCCTTCTTGTATTGGGGGCCCCAGATCTGGACACAGGACTCCAGATGGGGCCTCACGAGGGCAGAGTAGAGAGGGACAATCACCTCCCTGTCCCTGCTGGCCCCCCCTCTTCTAATGGAGCCCAGGATACCATTGGCCTTGTGAGCTGCAAGAGCACACTGCTGGCTCATGTTAAGTTTCTCATCCACCAGAATCCCCAAGTCCTTCTCAGCAGGGCTACTCTCAAGAAGCTCTTCTCCCAGTCTGTATCTATGTCTGGGATTCTTCTGGCCCAGGTGCAAGACCTTACACTTTGCAGTGTTGAACCTCATTAAGTTCACCTGTTGTCCTCCTTTCAATCCTGTCAATGATTATTTTATATCCAGTAAAATTAGCTTTAATGAGAGGGGTTAAATACCTTTCTTCACTGATTACAGCTATTTGAGATTGCATTATCCAGGTGAATCCCCTGCTAATGTTGTCTTCTGGAGTCGAGCTCCATCCAGTTCTGACAATTTGTTGTTACCGACTCTCCTGAGATAGGGAACAAAAGAGAGAGAGTTTTTCTTGCCTGGTATTTCAGAACATGAGACGGTGGGACCACATCTGAGTTATGATGTATTGTATAAAAAAAGAGGCATAGCACCTCTAGATGTGTGACAGTGGAAGAACATCAGGTACGGTTACAAAGATACTCCTATATGACTCAGTATCAAAACCATTGACCTTTCCTGGGTATTTGGAAACCAAGAGAAATAGGGAATCGAGTATTTGGCTGTACTTGCCTCAGTCAGTGCATAGAAGCTGTGAAATACTTAGTGACATGAACTGCCTTTCAAAAGTATTACTATGTCCCAGCAAATAGCATTTTACTTCCTGCCACCTTAAAAGAAGGAAAAAAAAAATCAAACCTTTTTTTTCCAATTTTTTTTTTTACTTATTTTTTACACTGTATTGCTTTTGAATGAAGTTAATGAGAGGGAAAAAAAGGTGAAGGAACTCCAGCACTTTCACAGCTATCAAAACAATTGAAGAGATTAGCAAAGGCTCCAGCATGTTTCAGCTATTTGTACTTTGGTTTTCTGGGTTTTAGGGTTTTTTTGAGTGTTCTAGCTATATCAATTTAAACTGAGTACAGGCTGTACTAACAGTTGAGGAAAAACCTTCGCTGCTTAATCATGTTGAAAAGAAGTTTAAGTGGCATTCTCAGCATTAAATACTATACCTCTTAGAAAATAAATCTGGATGTTCTACTCAAAAATAGTGGACTCTCTTAAGGATACCACTGGAAGCACAGTGCTAGGAGCATCTATCGAGCCTTAGGGAAAGGTTAAAGGAAGTTGACATCACTAAAGGGAAAAGAAAAGGGAGATTAATGGAACCAGAGAAACATCCTACCAAAAGCTGAAGTTGTTTCCAAAGGAAATGAAATTTATTATAAGCTCTGGCTGATTAAATATTTTATCTATATTCTGGCAGGCAGAAAAAGTTTCCATAAAGAGCAAACTAGAGGAATAAAAACCTAACACTATGTCCTCCTTCCAGCAACAGCATAAGCCAAAAAAGAGTAGAAATCCCTAACCCACACCTGCTATTTGTGTAAGGTCAGTCTATGCCCAGGCATAAAAGGAGTGCTCAGAGAAAGACAGAGGGAGGCTGTATGAATAATTAGTGTCTATGTGCGCTGTGGAAGAAACTGAGGACATTCCCTGTGCATGCGGGGAGACTCAGCTGGCTGAAACTAGGTCATGGTTAGAGCGTTCATGGTACACACACAGGGTGGGTGCCAATGTATTGGCAGGACTTGGTGGCCCTGCCTGTGGCAGGGGGGTTGGAGCTCTATGATCCTTGGGGTCCCTTCCAATCCATGCCATTCTATGATTCTATGACTGGACTGATCCATGAGTCCTGAAGAGCAGTAGTGTGTACTCCCTCACTTAAAACTGCCTGGGCACTTGGAAGACTGGAAGGTGTTAAACATGGAAGGTGTTAAACATGGGATCAATGTTTAAAAATAGTTCAAAATAAAAATAGTTCAAGTAGATCTGTAAGCCTGATATCTCTACCAGCTGAGTTGGTAGACACTATGTTATAACATCTCTGAACATCTGGATAATGCATATGCTGTTGTGAAGAGCCAGCACTGTTGAGTCAGAAGGAAATTTTTACCTTGTAAAACTTTTGAAGTTCTTTTTTTAGATGCATTTCAATAAGGGTAATCTGTATCCAGTAGATAAAGTCCATTTGAATTTTTAAAAGGCTTTTGACAAAGGGATCAGGACGAATCATGATATAAGAGGGAAGGTATCGGTAAAAAATTGGTTAGAAGGATGCAGAGAATAAGAGATAGGCCAAATATGTGGAAGTGAGATTCATTGGGGTTCCTTCATTGACAAACTACCCCAGTATCAGAAAAATCTTATGAGCTGAAAATTCTTGGATGTGCAAAGAGTTTAAAACTTACTTGACATGTTCTTAATCTTTTCTGTGTGTCTGCGTATGAGTTGAAAAGTGAAGGGTGAACTCTTTCAAAGATCTGAAGTGCAGCAAATCAACACATCTCTAACACTGTTGGAAGCCTGGAGAAATATCTATCAACGCTTCTAGGCATAATTGAACAGTGCCAGAATTGCTGAGAAATATTGCTGTAAAATGGTATTAGATGAAAGTAAAGTCTTTTTCTTCAAATTTTGAAAGCTTGCCGAAGTTAGGGACTTCAAGGTCTACAGCTGCAGTCCTTGAGCTGGCTTAAATTCTCCTGGTTTGTTTCCAGGGATTTAAATGATGGTGTGTGCTCTCATGCCAAGGACTGGAAGGGACTTCTTGTCTGTTGAACTGCCATTTATTTCTCTTATCCCATCTTTTTAGCCTTGTGTTTAGCTTCTGCTAATCTAACTGCTCCAGAGCAATTTATCACCTCTTCTGTTTATCACAGAATTGTATTTATACCTGAGTGGCCACTAGTTCCTTGCTCAATTGCAATGCTCTTTGTCCTGTGGATGCCAGAACAGGTGAGGTTTCCCAAAGGGAGTGGCTAATAGAGGAAAGAGATCTTCTTTTGTGTATTTTAGAGGTTTGTGAATTGATTTCACCCCGGTTAAATTATAGTAGATTCACCACATACTCCTATGGGCTCTGGACAGCTGCTTTTGTTATCAAACCCTTAGCTGACAATGTTGTTTAATAGGAATCCAGCTCCAGCTGGAGGCCATGTGACATGACCTCAAAGGATCACTGGTGATTCGCGTGCTATAGTTTTGTCACATTAAATGGGTAAAGGAATTCGGCAGAAAAGAAACCCCCTTGTGTTCCAGCTTGTCCTCCAGTATTAGAGGGGCCGGGGGGTGGCTGGGCTTAGATTTAGAGTGGTTCCCAGTATAGTGAACTGCCACAGTTACGGATGTGCAGATGGTGAGAAGCGCCTTCCAGGCTGGTCATGTTGAGTGAACTGGCACGGCCGGACTTGGGGGTTTGGTCGTGTTCAGCAGGAGCTACAGCGGCTGGTGCAGTTTGTTGAGGGAGCAGGGTGCAGATTCTTCCCAACTGCAAAGCAGGTGCAAGTAACGTAGCAACATACAACAACACAGGCCCACGCATAGAGCAACATAAAAGTACTTGAGCAATGCAGCAACATAAATAGCTCTCTGTAGAGATTTCTAAGTTTCCTTTGATAAGTAAGTGTGCAAATCTCACCCAGGGCATCCCTATGGGGGCAGGGGGTGGGGGTAAGAGAGGCTCAGCCCGTTGGCTGGTCCCAGAAGTCAGCAGTGGTTTGTGATTGTGTCTTCCTGACTTGTTGCGATGGTATCTTCCAAACATCCCTCTGTTCTTAGGCCTCTTTTATACATTATTTTTATGGATCAGATGGAGCCTGAGTGATTCTAGTCATGCATACCTTTGTTGTGATTGGTGTAAATTTTCCTTGCTTTGTGTTTATAGGTATAGACTAGCAGAAAATCAGAGAGCATGTTCAGTGAGGGATGGTCACACCTTGGAGGCGGGCAGCTTTTAGAACAGAGGTGCTTCTTGGTATTATAATGGTATTATAATGAGCAAAGTTCACCCAAAGGACATGATTTTGACAGGAAAGTGATGAAGGGCTGTCTCAGTTCTGGTTCAGTTCTCACTCGGAGCAGAAACAATGTAGCTTCGCAGTACCACAGCACACCAGGTTCCCATCTATTACAGAGCCTGGCAGCAGTGCCTCCAGTCCACTCCAACCTCCGGGTACTGTACTGTGGGGGATTAGCACACCAAGCTCCCCTGATGTTGCCAACCCCTAAGGTTGCCTAGGGAACTTGTGTGGAAAGGGTTATCAGCTGATCAGCTGCACTCCACCCTGGAAGTTTATTCAATGCTGTACCTTTTCTTAGAGCCCGGGCGTTCAGTTTCATTTCTTAGTCGCTTCTAGCAGTTATCCCACAAGTTTATCAAAGGTCCTGGTATATTTAAAAAAGAGCCTGTGGCTGTTACAGTCGTTGCCATGATGCCTGTGGAAGCAGCTACTGTTTTAAATAATCTCTCTTCATTCTGCAGTTCTTGTCACACAGCGAGCCTTTAAAAAGGAAACATGTTCAATTCAAACATCGCTGCTTTCTCTCTCTATCCAGTTCTCTTTGGAAAGAGCTCTGAGAGTTTGAAGAGAGGATATAGTTGAATGTCGAATTCATTGACATTTTCAAATTATTAATATGCTAAGGAGGGCATGATGTTAAAGAGAAAACTCAAAAGACTTAGCAAGCAGTCAAGTATACCCGCCAGAATGTGTTCTCGGCAATGAATAGGTCTTTCATGGCCATAAACATTTGGTATGCTTTATATTTGGGTTGCAAGGCACATAAGGCCTGCATGAATAGGCAGGAAAGCATGACGTTATTAGCTTTGCCTTCGCTGCAGTGCTATTGCAGGCGAATTGCTACAGAGCCTTGTGTCTGGACAGTAGGTGGGTAGAAGACCTAGAAGTGCAGGAGAGCTGCACTGTTCTGTTCCTGTTTGGTTGCCATCCCAAAGGCACGGCACACTGTCTTAGGGAACCTGTGCTAATCAGAAGTAAAGCCATTGCAGACTGTATCTGGGTTTTGTTGCAGTTCTTTTTATTTTCTTCCATTAAACCCTGAGAAAATCGGTGCTCTTGGTATGTTGCCTCACACAGGCTCGCTCTGGCATGCAGTCTAGTGCAACGAATTGTGCGAGATACCAGTTTGGGTTTTTATCTCAGTTTTTTTATCTATCTGGCTGATTTTGTTGGTTCTCTGTTTTTTCATCCTCCAGACTTTCCACTGTAAGAGCTGTGAAGTATTCAGAAGGTTTAGAAATATTAGGCAGCAATTTCATTTGACAATGCAAGTAGTTTACAGCCATGCTGTTCTGGCTATCCTTTAATATTGTTTCCACTTGTGGGTGACTTTAGCAGCCACAATCTTCAAAGAGTCAAACTGAGATGAACAGCTCATCTCCTGAAAGCTAAGATTAAAGCTGTCAGATAACAGAAAGGATTGATGTTTAGCTCTGCTGGTTTTGGAAAGAGTAGCTATTAA
The DNA here is from genome assembly GCA_020800305.1 of Porphyrio hochstetteri. Lineage (NCBI taxonomy): Eukaryota > Metazoa > Chordata > Aves > Gruiformes > Rallidae > Porphyrio > Porphyrio hochstetteri. The sequence continues at coordinate 78,325,622 of CM036905.1, read as the reverse complement.
AAGCACATTCTAATTTGAGTTGGCAGAATAAGGATCACACACAGTCCCGAAATACCAGTGAACGCTGATTTTAATGTTTCATTGCTTTGGTATATAGGATAGCTCTGCATTCCATTGAAAAACAGAGAGTCAGCTTTCCCTTGGCACTATATATAGTATTCCCAGGGCGGCAGCGTAAGAGCGGTGATGGGTGGAGGTTTAAATAAAACCCCTAATTAATACTGAATTCAATCAGAAGGGGAGCCTGCCTCTTCACGGGGATTAGAGCCCACTGCTGCAACATCTCACTGGACTTTGAGTGCATCGACTTATTCTGAAGGTCATGTGCTAAGGACAGCATGTCATTAAGAAATGGGCTGGCAGGGAAAGATGCAGTCTGCAGTCACTGTGGAAAGAGTGTGTTTCCTTGTTTTTGTGTCTTTGGAGCTGGTGGTAGGAGTAAACACAGTCCCTGACCTGGAAGGTGACACTGAAAAGGTGTATGAAGGGAGAATCAGGATAATTGCTTGCCTTTAATCTTTGGGAACGGAGATGAGAGGGATGCACAGGCTCTTAGAAGTTGAAAGCCCCTGCCCACAGGAAAAAGGAGGCAGTGCATGTCTCAGCCGGAAGCAGGCTGTGCCTAAAGGATGGGCTGAAGTGAGTGTTGGAAGACAGTTGTACCCTGAGAGGAGACAGCATCGCAGCTGAAGGTCTGAGTGGAAAATTTGCTGGTTTGGGGTTCAAAAAGAGTCGTTGAGGGAAGGAGGGAAGGATGGCAAAAGGATAGGAAACGAAAAGATGAGAACAACATCACCCTGTGCATGCCACAAGCGCTGAACTGGGTGACCATGTTGCCTGTGGAAGGACCCACAGTGAGAACAGGGGAGAATCCTGCTGAAGCTGGTTGAAATGAGATTAGACAAAGTGCTGGGGATCTACCCCAGGAATAAAAGTCTCCTGCATTGATTGAGAGTGCTTGGCATCTGTAATTTCACTGGTTTAATGATCAGTCTTTATGAATGATCATATATTACTTCATACTTTTACTAATCCCTCTGAAGTGCATTAGCCTGATTCCCCCCTGCCTCAAAATTCCAAGCAGACTTCAGTGAGATCAGAGTTGGTTGGACTTTAATGGGATTATATTTTAGGTCGGGTAGCTACCTTAGGCTATGGTATACCTTATGTCAGGTAGCATCCTTAGGCTAGGTAAACAGTGGCTTCTGTAGTTGGGGAAGCTCGGATAAAAGAAGAAAGGGGGTCAATTTATAGCACTTAGAGTGCTCGTTTCTGGCTCCCTGCGTGTACAAGTAGAATAGTCTGCCTTGCACCTAGAGCATGCTGAAAGTGGAGAATAAGCACGTGGAAACTAGTGTGCTGTTAGTTCAGATACAGTCTGTGTTTTGGCAGCATTGGCTACACACATCCTGAAGGGGCAGATAATCGAGATGTGCATGATAGGAGTAAGAGCACAGGGTGTTAGAGAGAGCATCACTACTTGAAAGCATAAAAGCAGCCTGGGAGACGAGCGCAGTAAAACTCCTCTGTCACTGCAGCAGAGGTTCAGATGTGTGGTTGCAAGCTGCCTTGTTGTGACCTCAGCTGCAAGCATATTCCAGCAGCTGCAGCAAATTGCTAAATCATTCTTGGCTAATGCTGACATCAAATTATCTAAATAATTCTCGTAAGGTTATCCTTTGCCATAGGGACAAATACATAAGTCTTTCTATGCCTTCTGCTCTGTTCCCTTGAGCTCTATTTGTCTTAATTTAAAAATAATACACTGGTTCTTTGGCATCTGAGGTGTTCCCCTCAATGCTCAGTTATTTTTTTAAACCAATAAGTCATCCTGCAATTAATCCAGAATGCTGAACTTGTGACTTTGCAGACGCTAACACAGTAAATAACTGGGATATCATCACAGGCACAAGATAGTGAGTCTCCGGGAAGATCAAAAAGAAACCAAGATGTGAGAAAATGCTGCCATTATTATCTGCAAGTGAAGTTAGCTCAGTGTCACTGCAGCAAATTCTTTGTGGTTACTGGAAGTCATCTCTTACTACCAGGGAGCAGACCTGTCCCCAGATACCTGCTAAAGAACATCAGTAAGAACATTAAAAACAGATAAAACCAAAAAGCGAAACATTTAACGCTCTTCAGTCTGTGTTTGTACTGTCATGACAATGCACTGTGGCAGTTTTCTCTTGGATGCATCGCTCTCTCTGGAAAAGTGGAGCAGAGCGTTTGAGGGAACTCTACAGCTGGCATCAAGGAAATCATTTCTCTGATAGCCGTGCAGCTGTGCCTACACGTGCCTGGTGAAAGTTGGGCTTTTTCAGTTGGTCTGTCATATGGACCTGACAGCAAAAATCTGTTGCTGATGATTTTATTTGCTTGCTGTCCCTTAATGAGAGTAGTGGAAGTGAAGTGTCCGGGCTGAGTGTGCCGGGACGTGCTTTCACCAGCACTCAGAGCCATCAGTGCCTCTCTGGGCTGCTGTCAAGCTGCCGGGATGCATTACTGCAAATTACTGAGCAGCTCGTGTAGTCTTCAGGTGTTGCTCATGGCTCTGGAGATTCCAGATCCAGTTTTATCTAAAACCTGCCATGTATTTGTGTGAGCTTGACTGCAGAAGGTCGGAGGACAACCCTGAAAGCAGTTGAGCAGTTTCTTGCTTAGAGCTGAGCTAGGGAGATTATGTTGCCCGAGATGCACTCTTGCGGAAGGGGCTGGATGGTTTGATGTGTTTCTTTTGAAGCCTGAAGAGTTGGGGAGGAGCTGCACAGCTTCTGGGCTCTGCCACTCGGAGTACCGAACGTTCGAAGTGTGTCAGGTAGAGGCGGCGAGCACGAACTGGGCACCAGCAGCTCCTCACTCAAAGAAGGCCGTGCGAGGATCGGCACGAGGGAAGGTGTTTGTGCCTATCTGGATGCAAGGAATGCACCAGTCTGGACAAGCAGGAAAAAGAACATATCTTCATGCCCGTGTATGCCCTACAGAGCTGGTCAGCTGTGGGGGTGAAGCCCTTCTGGTCACTCTCAGGAATCAAGTAGTCTTCCTGCTGTCTGCTGGGATGGATGCGGTATGGTGCCCTCAAAGCCACCACTGGAATGGGATTGCCTCAGGATTTCCTGTCTGGTTTGGGAGTTAAAGGAAAATAGACTCAAGCTTCCAGTGCCATTTCTAGAAACTAGCTGATGGCAACTCTTGTCCACAGATTTCTCAGCCTCCAACCAGCCTGTGAAGTGCCAGAAAGCTGGGCAGGGTTCCTATTTTTACAAATAGGGAACAGAAAATTTCATTTGCTTCTAGTGTCTCGCCTCATGAGGACTGCAAGATGGGCAGCAGCTTTTTGGCTGTGTTAGGCCGTCAGACTGGCTGTAATCAGCATGTTTTATGTTTCTACATGGGCTCTTGGCCACCTGTGTAATGTCCATCTGTTGAACCGGGCGTGGTGCCTACTGACACAGCAATCCAGATCGTTTGAATGAGGCATGGGTTTCCAGGAGGTGGTGGTGTTCCTGGAGGACAGTTTGCAGTAGCGTGACATGTGCTGTCCCTGGCGTGTGAAGTCCTTCCCATGCACCACTCTCATGGCAGTGCTGTTCACATCTTGTTACTTTACAGCATTTGGGAAGATTTCATCTAGGAGCAACGTAAATGGGCTGTGGCAGCGATCGCAGGTGGATGTTCAGAGACAGTCCCTGGCCCCCTGGGACTCTCTCCGAGCAATTTTAATGTATTCATCATAGATCTGTGCAGTGCTTTTCTGTGAATCGTGAATTTGCTGAAAAATGTGGGTTTAGAATAACCACATCTATTTCCTGTCCGAAGTGAAATTTGTTACCTAGCTCTGAGTGAGAAAGGGCACAGTGAAACTGGCTCCCAGGAGTGACAGGGGGCAGGTTACTGCCTTCCCCCCAACCAAGGTGTAAAGCATCAAGCTGTGTGCTGAAGTTCCCCTTACTGCGAAAGGACATTTGAACCTGCGTCTCCCACCTCCCAGCTGATGTCCCAAGTATGGGGAGAGGGACAATCCAAAAACCTGCTGCTGGTCTTATTCTACCTACCATAAGCAATTATGGTCTTTAAAGCAGGATTTGTGTAACTGATCTCCGAGTGCCTAGGTGAATATTGTAATATTGTAAGTATTAAGCTAGGGATGTGGATTTTCTTACCCTTGGTGACTAGGTCCTGATGGAAATGGAACTAGTTTGCTATGATGGACCCAACTCCTGTACCTGATAACCTGATAGGTTGACTTGGTGCTCCTTAGGAAGAGAGGGTGGTAAAGCCCATTTTGGGAAACACTCAGTTAAAGGTCTCGTAGTAATGGAAGTGAGAGGGCCCGTATGAGAAGGGACAGCCAGACAATGAATTTCTGCCAGGGCACCACGGTCTTGGCTGGCCTTCTGTATTCAGCTGTGTCCTGGCTATTTCTGCAGAAAAGAATGTTGAGTGCAGTATGTTAGGAAATTATTTTTATTGTTTCATTTTGTATGATCAGGTTGAATTGATTTCTTGCTTGGAAGAGAGTGTCTTTGTCTGCATTAGCACGTTGCCACACAGGAAGAGTGGATCTACTGAGCAAAACAGTAATGAAGACCCCGGCAGATTTCAGGGGGGTTCAAGCTTCAAAACAGCTTTATTCTAATCCCACTTGAAGGAAATTTTGGAAGAAATTTGTAGCAAGTCAGGAGACCAAATATTGCATGTTGAATATGTCAATAAAACCTTTCAACTTATTAGGAATATTTCAAGTTTTCTGCCAAAACAAAGACTTCAAAAAACCTGGCACTTGTTCATGAGACTTTTAAATGCTGTTGAAGCCGTATATTTGTTGGCAGTTTTTTCAGCTGAAATTTTATCTGATGCTTCCTGAGGTCATCTGGCATCCTATATAAACCTATGTATCTTGCTCTGTGTGTGAGTCTTGGTGTTGTTTCAGGGGTCTATACACAAAATTGATGTCTTCATAACCCTTTAAAAAAGATGTACCTATCTCTCCCTGCACCAGAGAAAGGGAAAAAAAAATAATCCGCTGCTGCTGTCTCACGTTTTTTGTTCTGACTACTCTGCTTTGTGACTCTGAAATCAGTCATGACACATTTGCCTTAGCTGCAGGAAACTGAGAGAGAAGACGCAGCAGCAAGGGCAAGACAGGCACCTGGGAGCTGAGAGGAAACAAGGGATCAGATGAAGGAGAGCAATCCAGCTGCAGTGACAGGAGTGCATGTGAAGCTTGTGCAGAAGTGGCTTTTAATGCACTAAACTTTGCCTGCGTGCTGAATCTGTAGATGTTGTTACATGGTAAAGGCAGGGAGGAGTTACTGGTGCCCTGAAGATTATATAATCATAGAATGTGTAGGGTTGGAAGGGACCTTTAAAGATCATCTAGTTCAACCCCCCTGCAGTAAGCAGGGGCATCTTCACTACATCAGGTCTCTCAGAGACCCATCAAGCCTGACCTTAAATATCTCCAGGGATGGGGCCTCCACTACCTCTTTGGGCAGCCTGTTCCAGTGATCTACCACCCTCATATTGAATAACTTTTCCCTAATATCAACCCAAATCTCCTTTCCTAGTTCAAAACCATTGCCCCTTGTCATATTGCTATGTGCCTTCATGAACAGTTCTTCCCCAGCTTTCTTAAATGCACCTTTCAGGTGCTGGAAGGCCACTATAAGGTCCTCACAGACCCTTCCCCAAGAATGGACTCTGGAAAGAAAGCAGATGAACAAGAGTAAATCATAGTGACTTTCTCATGCAAAGCTACCCTTCAAGGCAGTCAGCATGCCACGATGGCAATTGTTCTGTTACCTAGCAAGTTCCTGTTTACGTACTGGATTTTAATCATGGCCCTGGCAGACCTCCATGTCTGATACATCCAGGGATACGTAGTCAGGACACTTAATGTTCTACTGAAATGTGATTAGTTGAGTGATGTCAGGACAGGTCAAACATTAGTCCAGGTTTTGGTGCGTGCAAATGGCCTAGGATTTCCTGCCAGTGTCTCCTTCCTCTTGGTATATCCATAAGGATAGGGCAAGGAAAGGTTACAGTCTGGACAGAGTAGTGGTTTTGGAGTAGTATGTGAGTGTAACATCAGGGATAAAATAGACATCAGCAAATAGCTATTGGCGATTTAATAAATTGTAAACTATGTAGTTTTATATCAAGAGATGAGAACACTGTCATGTTGGAGAAGTCATTTGTACATGGACAAGAGGAAATGGCATCAAGCTATGCCAGGGAAGATTTAGATTGGGTATTAGGAAAAGCTTCTTCACAGAGAGGGTTGTCAATCATTGGGCAGGACTGCCCAGGGAAGTGGTGGGGTCTCCATCCCTGGAGGTATTTAAAAGATCTAAAGAGTCCTTTCCAACCAAGATGATTCTATGTACATTGCTCTCCTCATCACTGCCAGCGGGTCCCTCCCTTAACTTGCATGCTACCAGTTGCTTTTAAACCTGTTCAATGTGTAAATCACACTATCTCAAACACCAATTCTGGATATTATTTGATGCCTGTTGCTAAATTTTTACGGTGCCACTTATCCTACACATTTCATTGTTTTCTGTTTTATTGTTTGTAACAAAGCATGTTCTTTGAGGTTTTTCTTGGTTCCAGAATGAGAATTTGCTATGGTAGTGTAACCTAAATCACTATACAGGCATAACAAAAACCAATTCTTATGTGTCTTACAAGTTTTATAAGACTAAAGTTTCTGTTTAAATATTTATTGGTATTGCTTGTTCAGCGCGAAACTTGGATTCTTTTCTTGTATGCCTTTAAGAAACGAGAACAACGTGGACATTAAAATTTCTTTTAAAGGTTCCTGTGCCTGGAAAAATAAGTTGGGTTTTGGACAAAAAAGGAAAACGTCACTGAAAATGAGGGGAGAGCTGTCAGTGTTCATTCAGGGTTTTTTGAAAAGGTGAAATCAGAAACACTTTGGTTTCTGGAGTTAGCAGGGTACCAACTGCCTATTCAGGTTTATGTTTTTAGAAGAGGGGCAGTGTCAGACAGTCAGAAGTTTGTCCAGACTTTCTCTGGACTAGAGGAGGGTGTGCTGGTAACTGTAAACATGTGTATGAAGAGCAGCTTCTAGCTGGGTTTTGAAATGACTGGGAAAACCTCTCTGTGACCAACTTGTTTTTCTCTGTTGTTTTACAGGTTCCAGAATCTGCTGTGGTCTCGAAAAGCGTTTGTGGACAGCGTGAAGGTGTATAACCACAGCTACATCTACATGCCAGCCTTCTCGATGAAGACGGGGACGGGACCCTCGCTGCGTGTCTATTACACCCTGGAGGACTTCGGTGCCAAGCAGGCGGTCCTTTTCGCCAACCCCAATTTCCTGCGTGACATCGGCAAGTTCTGGAAGAGCAAAGGCATCCACGCCAAGCGGCTCTCCACGGGACTTTTCCTGGTCAGCGCCGCCCTTGGTCTCTGTGAGGAAGTGACAATTTATGGCTTCTGGCCGTTCTCGGTGGACCTGCACGGGAAGTTTATTAGCCATCATTACTATGACAATGTCTTGCCAGATTCTGGATTCCACGCCATGCCGGAGGAGTTTCTGCAGCTCTGGTTTCTTCATAAAAGTGGAGTACTGAGAATGCAGCTAGAACCATGTGAGGACCCTTTAATCCAGTCTTCTGCCTGAAGATCGTAGGAGCCGGTTCGGGAGATCCAATAGTTTTTAATTTCCATGCTCTCCAACAGGGAGTTCTGTTTTCTGTTGATTCTTTTTAAAGGGAAAATAATTGTGGATCTGCATGGACCATAAAAATGCTACTTGAAGGCCAAATGGAATACGTCCTTAATGTATAGTGCTTTATGGAACTGGGGTGGGGGAAAGGGAATCTCTCCATCGAGTCCGTTCAGCAGCATTGTGAAAATAATGTCAGAAGCAGCACAGCAGAACTTTCCGTGGGACATTTCTAAATGACCAATGTAAAAAGGGCATTAAGGCTCAGAGAGACACAGGGCCACCCACAAGCTTTTGCTGACAGTGCCAAATATGACTGTCTGTTCAAAAATCCATTTCATTCCAGACTGGCACCTCATACAACTTTCCTTTTTCCTTTGTTTTTCCCCGCTGTGTGGGGGGTGTATGTGTGTAGGAGAGCATGTGTGTGGTGTTGACTTTCTTTGTTTCTTTCCTCTTTCTTTCTTTCCTTTTTCTTTCTTTTTTCCTTTTACATCATTTTTTCCCCAGTGTAAGGATAAGGAAAGGCTTAAAAGCCCTAAGAGTACCATCAACTCCTCCAAAGACTCTTGGGAGAGTGAAGGGTGCTAAGAATCTGGTTAGGAGAATCTGGTCCTAGCAGTGCCCTGCTGCTGCATACGGGCAGAGCTACTTGCTGTAGGTTTTATGAGGATAGTTTAGGTCATTGTACTTAGAGCTACGCTAATGCTATACTGTGGGCAAGAGCTGGTTAAGGGAAATTGGTCTGAAAATAAAACTCGTGCTACAAAACCAGTAGTGAAGTGCAGCCTGGTTGCAGCTGACCCGCTGCAATATTTCCACGGTGACTTTTATTGCAGGGATGGTTCCTGACCTGTTTTGCTGTCCAGCCTTGGGGATTGATTCTGTATTCATTTGGACTCCAGATGTTCGTTGACTGTCAAGGGGATTTGAGGTGTTCAGTGGAATGCAGAATGAGGTTCTTCATTTGCTTATAGCAGGAAAAACTGCAGAAATGAATGTAAGTGTCATTTAAAATGAGTTGAAGCTTTGAAAATCCTTACTCTTTTGTGTGACTAGCTCTTCTGCTTGGATTGTAATGTTAGCCTTAAAGACTTGTACTTTTCTCGCAAGATTGTCTCTGGTTAAAGATAGTCTGAAAAATAAAACAGCCTCTGGGAGCACTGAAAAACTGCGTAGCCAGCAAGAAAAAAAAAGAGTTTAAAAAAAAAACCAACCCAACCCAAAATCAGCAGGCCCTTATGTAAGGCAGCCTCTGTCCTCACAGTGGGTGAATAACGTCAGCGTGCGCACTGCACGTGCGCTGCTCTGGCCAGCGCAGCGCCTGAAGGACTGTTTTATTTCGGGTTATTACTTGGGCAGCAGATGGTCCTATCGCCATGTAAATGAGAAATCTTTTTGTTTGTTTCCTTCGGTTTAGCACTGTAGGACAAGAGGAGAATACCAGCTCGGTCCATGGTGCAATTTCAGCTGCAGGGTGTTACCACCACTAAGTTCAAAATCCAGACCAGTGTTGGTTCTCTTTCTCATCCGTCAGTCATTAGTAGCTGAAACTCTAGTCAAAGTGTGGAAGCAACACAATTGTCATCAGCTTTCCACAGCAATTTCTTGTGCTACCTGTTTTAGTTGCAGAGTGCTAGCATTTTGGTGGATGTGTCCTATCATATGTTGACAACGTCTCTCTGTAGACTACCAGCTACAAGTTATATAGATATAATGAAAAAACCCCCAACAAAACAACAAATAAAGCAAAATCCGTGGCTCTTCTTTAAATACAAAGAATTCAGCTATCTATATAGGACACTGGGAAAAAAGAAATAATCATGTTTTGCTTTTTAAAGCTATGTTTCATAATAAAGTCTTCTTTCTAAATACGGATATTCCAAGCATATAGTGGGTACTGTTCCCTAGGATTACAGGGCAGTGCTACACTGTAACTCAGAGATTTGGATTCAGTAGTGTTCTAGAGATTGTCCTGATAAAATCCAAATGTGCTTCTGTAACATGTTTGTCCATGTTTTTGTTCAAAGTGCAGTCCACACGCTGATGGAATGTTGCTCAATCATTTGTTCCCTTGCGTGGTGTCTGGTTTATCTATGATGTGGATCCTCGGTGAGGAAGGGTTTGAAAGCAAAGCAAAATATTTTCTTCACTACTTGTTGCAGCAGAATTTTATGAAGCTGCCTTTCTTGGAGGAGAAGAAGCACCTGTGTGGTTTTTACAATGCCCATCTAGTTTTTGCGCTCTTTAGTGCTTTAAAGATGGCATTATCTGTGAGAACAACAATTGAAATATGGCATGTTAAAATTACACTTCAGCAAGGGTGGGAGGGAATGAGGAGAGTAAGGGGAGACTGCTTCTGTGCTGTTAATTTTTTTTGTATTTTGCCAATACTGGGGAATTTGGTTCTGAGTCTCTCCAATGGCTCTCCAGCCCTTTGGTAATCCTTTCTTCCTCATTGTGGAAAAACAGCCGGGTTGGAAAAAACAAGACTAAACCATCTGTTTTTGTAGGAAAACTCAGTGCAGTGTTTCATGATGTCTGGCTTGTTCTTGTTCCTCTGGTGCCCTGGGTATCCGGAGATGTTGTATTCCCCACCTCTGTAAGACTGAAGCAGCCTGAGTCCCCAGCATGTGGGTTTTGTGAGTCCCTTCTGAGGTCTGTGGTCCTGATGTTTTGCAAGGAGATAGCATCCCAAAAAGTATGGGGGTAGGAGACACCCAGGCTTTGTGTGATGCGTGACTGGGGTTGGAGAAACTAATAATTCACATTTATGTATAGTGAATATAACTGCATCTTAGAAAGACAGCCACATCTGACAGGGAAGCAATGACTTCAAGGATAGATAATTTTCTATAACTTCGAGAGAATTAGCAGCTTGAGGGAAGAAGAGAAAGCAAAATAAATGCCTCCTCTGAGAAAGCAAAATCTGTTGTAGCTGACTGACTTGTCAGTCCATGCAAACACAACTGGCCGGCGATCAGCCTTTGCCCAGCATGTAAAAAGGGATGCAGGAGGGTGTACTGCAAGTGTGGCAAGAGCAGTAACAAAACAAAACAAAATAAAAGGATAAACTGCTGGGAATGGGTGAGTGGCAGCTGCCTGACAGAACTCTTGGAGTAGTTACGCTCTGCCCACGCTGCTGCTCAGCGAGAGGCTTACCTTGTCTAAATCTGAGGTAGGGGATCCGTGGGTAAGATGGCTTATGTGAAGTAGCAGCATTGCATTGCAAGGGGCTGAAGGGGAGTACCCTTCTTCAGGAGGGAGGTCACGCCATGGGCTAGCACCATACTTCTGCTTAAGGGCAGGTGCAGTCAAATCCAGGAGGGTAACGGTGCTGACCGGGAGAAACCCGCACCTCGCAGTCACGGCAAGCTCTGGTCAGAGTGATTACCTCCACTCAGCATTTACCCACTGATTCATTCCCGTTCACTGATGGCAGTGCCCTTCATCAGCTCACATTGCCTGTGTCGCTGTGTTCTCCTCCAACTTAATGTTTATTTTGTTACTGAAATTCCCTACTCAAGCTTCTCTGCTTCCAGTGCCTGTCCCTGATTTTCTCCTACGGTGAGGCTAAAGCTGCACAAGTCTTTGCCAGGCTGAAAACTACTGTGATTAATTCTCAATAAAAACTAGTTCAGACTGGTGAAACTATTTGTTAATGTTCCTAGTTATTAATTTTATCACAGAGGTGGCAGGGAATCATTGGTCTGCATAGGAAGCATTGCATTGCCCCCCATTTCTAAGTAGAATAAATTCCTTTGCAAGAGCTATGTGTGGCAGATACCCAGCACTGAAATAGCTTCTAGATAGAATCTTTTTTGGGGGTGTATATACTTTTGGGTAAATTAAAACCGATTTTTAAATTTGCATCAAAACTATGTAGAACTTTTTTTCTGTTTATTATGAAGACTTTTTTCTGTTGATTATGAATCCTTTGGAGTCTTTTCTACAACAGACAAGCAAAAGAGAAGGCAGAAAACATATCATAGTGAAGAAGGAGGATGTGTGCTCATGAGAAGAAAAGCATTTCTAATTTTGGCAAAGACTTTGCTATAATCCTGAGGACTTTTAATCATGAGCGTTGTGTATTTTTGCTGAAATGAAGATAAATTTAGGGTAAACCAGCTGTAAATGTCAAAGGTTCGAGGCTCTGTTACAGCTTAACTGTTGTAGAACATAGAAATATCGTCTGTTTTGTCAACTTGACAACTTTCACGTTTTTTGTTAGGTTCATCCAAACCGTGTGGTAGCATACACTGCTGAGTTTGCACCTCTCTCAGAGCTGAAGCTGAGCAAAGCCTTTACTTTTTTTAAACCAAATGTCTGAACTGTGATAGTTACATAAAATCCTTGTTCTATACATCTTTGTGGAAACTGGTTTAATATCCAGCTCCTTATTAATCCATGCCTGTAATTAATAAGGAGAGCATGATTGAGGAGACTTCTGACCTAGGAGTGAGGATGATGAAAGGAGGTGAATGCTGTCTCACCATTTGCTGCCAGCTTTGGTTCTTTTCTTCAGCTCAGTAGATTAGTAAGCACTGGAAGAAGTCCAGATTATATGAAGGACAGAGAGTTCTTGAAGAGTTGGATGGTGCTGGAAAGAAGGAAGATGGAATCAGTCCTGTACTACATAAATTGGAGTGTAGCAGTTCTTGATCAATATCCCCAGTTCTCAGCAGCTGTAGGACATTTTCATCTGGTAGTGGCTGTGAAAAATAGACTACCAGTGACCTACCTCTGGTTTTCTGCAGGATGGCAGCAACACAAAAGGCTGTGGGGAGGGGAAACTCTTAATTAAATGGAAAGGGAAATACAATGGAAGAAAGAATGACAATGATGAAAAATCTTTCCTTCCCTCTTCTCCTTCCACCCCCCCTCAAACGTGTATATACATATATAAAATGGACTAGCCGGCTGTTATCCTGAGTCACAGTCTCCTTCACGAAAAATATGGTGGGATTTCCATTAGCTGATACTGTCTAGTAAACAAAATTAATCAGACTTTGTCCAGGAATGTCTGGTCCCCCTGCTCCACAAGTGTTTGGGGGATGCTTTTGAGGCTGTACCTGCCCTGGTGTGTTGTGACCTCCTTAGTGGGACTTGCTTCTAATGTCATGTGGTTCCATCAGATCTCCCTCTGGATCATCTGGGCTTGCATTTATGCCCCAAGAAGCCATCCCAAAGGACGTATCTGCTCTGTCCTTCCTGATGACCATCCTCCTTGGGGTTAGAAGTGTGATTTTAAAAAATCAGCCATGAGGGAGCCAATATACTTTGCTGTTCTGAATGATCTTTTCTTCTAAAGTGTTGATAAATCCAACAAGAGTTAGCTTGGTAATTCCATCACTGGAGGATGGAAAGAGAACAGAAGGCAGCTGTGCTTTTCAAGGTGATTATTGTAAAATAGCTTTCGCTTTCATTGAATTCCCCAGATTTTGTCACTTGGAATCTGTCAGATGTTTGACTTTCTGATAGTTTTTTGAACAGAACAATTAGTAAAAGACTTACTGGCCTTTTTGTGAGATATTAGCAAACTTTTGTTTTCTGAAGTGTAACATGGATGCCCCAACAGGAGGCTTAATCTGTCCTCCCCAGCTGATTGTTTCTTTGGCAGCAGCGAGAACTTCCACAGGTACTCATTCCTCTCATATTACTCATTTTCTTCAGGTTTTTATTACAGCAGGTTGAGCCCTGCTGTGTTCAGCCTCTTCTGCTTAATGCCTGTACTTAAAAACGAATCTCACTCTGACTGTTCAGCTGTAGGAAAGGAAGACAAAGCCTTGTTAATTGAAAATGCCTGCGTAGGTTCTCTCTACAGTCAGGAGAGACAGACACCTCCAGGTGATGATTCATGGTTTTTCTGAAGGTGGGCTGCATTCAGGGGTCTCCGCAGGGCCGTGGAAACACCCCAGCTGTGTCTGTAAGGCTAAGCTGCACGGGGCAGAGTGCGATTTCCTGGGTGTTGTATGGTTTGCTCGTGGGCACCCTGCCGAGGCTTTGCGAGGCGCCCTCGGATGCCGGCCTAACCGGGGCTCAGGCATCGCACGGGGCAGGGGGAGCAGCTCAGGGACCTGCTGCTGGCAGTCAGTGAGGGTGATGCCAGCCCAGTCTGAGGGGTTCAGCTTGTGTTGAGCTCAGGGACAGTAAGTAGTCCTTACCCATGTGAAGGCAGGAGGTATGTTCAGGGCAGGAGCACATAAGGATAAGGCTGTTGACTGCTGCTGGGACTTGGCAGTCACTGGAGTGACACCATTTAGGTCTTTTGTGGGTACAATTCAGCAAGTGCCGTTGCAGACCAGGCCCTAGATAATAACTCATGGCAAGGTTAGTCCTCCCCTGCTTCACAGTCAGAAGTGCTGGTCTTACTGGAATTGACGGCAGCTCATCCCTTTGGAGACTAGCCTGCTTCTTGCCCTGAAATGCTTTTGATCCCTGGCAAGTCTCAGAAGGGCCCATTAAAACTGCATCTTAAAATAATCTGTGTGTACTCTTTGCTGCTGCTGAGCTGGTCAGCTTTCTGTTGAGCAGAATATTTGTCCCATTTGGGTCCTTCCAAGGGAAGCAAACCTTTAGCATTTAGACCAGCTGGGACTTACTGTGTGTGTTAGTGTCTTCCCCTTCCAAGTTAAATCCTTTCTTATTTATTAGACTAGTTTTAACTATTGTGAGTGAATCCAAAGTAAGTATAAGAAAACAACACCCCAAGTAATTGTTCTCTGGGTTTACAAATAAGCTGGTGTTCAATAAAACACTAAAGTACATTTTGAATAGTTCCTGTTGATTTCTAATTGCATATTCAATGAATTGCTTTGCTCAGATGGGGCCCGTAGCAAAGATGAGTTGCATCATTTTCTGTTCACGTGAAGGGAGCAATTTTTATCCTAGAGCTAAATTTTGACCAAGAAATTGGGGAATCTACGTTCGTCTGCGAGAAGCTTTGTTACTATGTGATTACCTTGGTAGTAAAGGAAACATTTTCACTGAAAATAGATGCACAGAGGCAAAGAGATTTTGATTAGAACAACATAATCTGCAGCAATGAGACCCAGATTCAAGTCCCCCTGCTTGGAGGTCTTCATCCAGGATCAAAATGTGCTGCAAGGGTGCCATAATCACAACTTCTTTTTAATTCTCTGCACGTACCAATTTTTGACAGTGTGCTTGAGAACTGTTCTGACAGTCTCAGTGTGCACTGAGAAGGAACACTCCTTTTTCCAGGAGCGCAGGTTTTCTTTTCGGATAGCCATAGCTTTCAGTGTGTGGAGCAAACCTGACAGGATGTCCAGTTTTTGGGAGAATGCTGTTCTGGGGTAGTCTGGCAGGGCTCCAGTGAGTTGGTTGCTGCCTCTTGAGCTGTGGAGTTTCAGCAGAAGATACAGAGTGTGCTGCACTGAAAATAAAAAACCCAGATATTTTAGCTGCAGCTCTGCCTGCTTGATGTCTCCCACGTGCTGAGTGGAATTAGTTCTGTGAGGGCTCTTCAAACATGGACTTTGATCCCAAAGATCATATGTTGACTAATTTTAAAGGACAGGACTTTGAATGTACTGAAACTGAAATAAGCATTGAAATAACTTGAAATAAGTCATTAAGGGTATCGTTTGGTCAGGCTGGGTTGTTTGGCCTGTTAGGAAACAAACCTGTCTGTCTGCGAAAGCCATTTTACCTGAGTATGAGAACTGCATCCATGAGGTAGATCACCATCTACTGGAAGGTGAATGCCTGATGCTGCACAGGGCAAGGACTTCCAAAAAACATGCTGTGTCTTTCTTCATACCAGTGATGGAATCCCCATTGAGCCAATACTGGGTTAGGTCAGCATTCAGTGGTCTTCAAACTCCCACCCATCAGCGGTGCCAAAAATTCTCCATTGCACAGGCAGAAACAGTAGATTTGGTTTTTTACTTCATGCCCTTCACTGTGCATTGAAAATAGAATGGGGTGTCAATCAGAGCTCATACTTTTTAGAGGGGTGTGTAAACTACCTGAATAATATATAGGCACACAAGTCTATAGTTAGGAACAAAATAACGTGGAGTTTATAGCTCAAACACTGATTAGTATCCTGAAGAATTACTTTAAAATCATTTAGTGGGAAAAAATATTGCACAAAACTTACATGTTAAAAAAGATCCCTTTTAATTTCCCGCTCCCCTGCCCCCCAATATTCAGTTATTCTCCCCCTTCCCACCCCCCCAATATTATTGTTCACCAATAACTGAACAAACTGCACTAAGAGATGTGTGTTTCCCCTGGTTTCCAAGTCACTCTGCACTGTTAGCTCTGTACTCAAATCTGTGTTTCTGCAGAACTTTCAGGTTTAAGCTACTCCATGTGGTGTCCCTGGATTAAAAATTAAACTTTATATGCCGAACGTACTCAAAAAAGAAAGAAAACCAAGCTCAGCACAGAAGTTCAGATCTTCTGAAGTCTGTTAGTGTTTATGTACTGCCATGTGTTGTCTTAAGAACTAGCCAAAGGTCAGAAAGGCGATAAGTGCGCAAAGTGACATGGTCTTTCTGGTAAAGATAAAGGGGTGCAAGCACGTATTTAAATGCTTTGCTGAATTAGGACCTCAAGTTATTAACACGTTAGATCTTTCTTCTTTTGCTTCTCTTTCCCTCAGTTTCTGTGGTCCTGGGGCGAAACCTGCTGCATTCACAAGTTGCTTAAAATCTCTGCAACACAGCGAGCTTTCCTCTGGGCTCTAAACCTAAAAGCATAACGAGACATAAACCACTTCCAGACTATTAATACCACATGCAAGGAGGCTTGTATGCAGAATTTCACATCTTCCTACTACTACTAATTACTGTATTAACTCAGAATTAAAGTGAAGGCTTTTTAAAATTCAATACCGCTTACCTCAGAATATTTGATAGCTTTCTTCCTGCAGTGGTTTCTCTGTTGACTGAATGGAGATTATATTTAGCTACCTGGGAGGTGTTTTGAGAGTGAGTTAACTCATGTTTGGGAAGTACAGTGAAAAAACAGGCATTTTATAATATAATGAAAATGTTTATCTGTTTTGAACAGTGAAAACAAGCAAAGAAACCTTTCTGTGTGACTAATTTTATGCTTCTGTGTTAAAACCTGTGCTCACAGTCGGTTGGTACAACAAAGACATTCCCTTTAGATAATGCATAGTATTGGAGGAAATTGAAAAGTCCGCATTTTTCTGAGAAACTATTTTCTTCTTTCTGCCCTGCCCTTCAATTTGTAAGCCACATTCTCTCCTCTATCTTGCTGTTCTGGCTCCTGTCAGATCAATAGAATTGCCTAGATTTTAACCAGCTGCCTGGTCTCAAATCTGAGGGAATTAATCCTATGAAGATTTTAAATTAATACACTTTAAAGCAGTGCCAGATGATGCTACCTATTTCAAGGTTTCTATGCCGCAAGCTACTGATTTTTCCCTCAAGTGGGGGATGTGAGAGTGTCTTAGGCTGCTCGTTGGTGGTGGTTGCAAGGCTGAGGCCTTCCCGTGCTTCAAACATCTGCTGCACCCAGGTGTCACAGCCTGGAATCGCGATCTGAGTCATGTCGTTGCTTCAGCAGGCTGCACAGAAGCAATCTGTGCACTGCTCTGTCTGCCAGGTGTATTGTATGTGACACTCCACCATTGACTGGCTGTGTCTGGGAATTAGATATCCTCAAGTAATTTACTGTGTGTGATGGATCTGATGCCCGCTAATGTTTCCACTCGTTGCCAGATAATTTCGTTAGGCATTATTGATGTCATCATATGATCTTTTCCCCCTGCTATTCAACTGCAATTTGTCTTCTCTGATAGTTTTTGCAGGGGAAAAATCTTTCTCTATTCTCTCTGGGTCTTTTAATGATAATTTATGCCCAAGGCTCAATTGTAGTCTCAGATACTCATTGTATGCTTTTTTCCAGTGTTGTGCACAGTATCTTTCTTTTCATAACGTTAGGTATGATGATCGACAATGAAGTCACCACTAATTATCTTCCTCTTACGTATTAAAAGTCTTTGAGAGCTGAAAATTCTTCTGGCTTTCCTAAAACCCAGCCTGACTGTAAGTGTCTCTGGGTTTTAGCCTAGATTGCACGCAGTCACACCCTGAATCCTTGCAATATCATAGCCGGTCAGGCATCAGTAAAATATAAATGCATTTCTAAAATTGCTTTCCACCTCAGCAAAATACAAGAAGCCTTCAATAAACCTTTTCAATTATGGCCTGGGATAAACCATGGTGATAAAAATATTTGTTAATTTCATTTTATGTCTGGTGGCAGCTACAAGCTCTGACATGGATATAAACAAATCGGTATCAAACCAGTTGTCTTTTTTTTTTGGTACATGCTTTCTTTCCTGTCACCACATTATGTTTTCATTTTTTCTTTTGTTTGCATCCCAGTGAATATCAGTTTCTTGTCCAACACCTAAATTACTATTATGTGTAATCTACAGGAGTTGCACTCAGTAAGGTTTCTGTTCCTCTAGAGAGTTTACTATAGTCTGAATTTTAAATGAAGGGGGCTTTATCCTTCTCAGTGTTTCAGGAGGTGCTGGGGGGTGCTGCCTGCGCTGTGCCTTGTGCTGAGCCTTGGAGCCAGGCTGGCATGAGGGTTTGGAGTTGTGCTGGGGCTGCTGGGTGCTCATGGTACCACTGGGTGAGAGGAGGGCCCATGGGCAGCAGAAGGTGATATGAGCCCCAGGATAAAAACATGTGGCGTGGTACCAGCTCTTGCTTGCCATAGGCTGATCGGGGGCTGCTGCCATCTGCTTCCCGCTGTGTGTTCCCTCCCTGGGACGCAGCACCGGGCCCCAGGGCTCCAACGCAGCCCCAGCCTCGCTGGCCCTGCTGGGAAGCAGAGCTGAAAAAGTCTCCCAGCTGGGAATTCCTGGAGCAGGGTTGTGTCACCCCCAGCTCTGCCTTTCCCGGTCCTGAGCAGCTCACCACCAGCAGCTCCCCTTGGCTGAATGGCTCCGTGCTGCAGACTCCCCATGCCGCAGTGGAGCCAAGAAATCTGCTGAGGGACGAGCCAATGTTTAGGCCCTCTGTAAAGTAGAACAAATGTCAAATGCAAAGGCTAGAGCAATCAACACAGACAGCAACACAAGTCCTTTTCCTCTGTTGTGGAAGGGAAGACCATGTGAAGCATTTTCAACACCATGCTTTAGCCACTTTCAGGTCAAGAGCAAGAAGTTTGAATATACAGACAGTTTGCTGTAAAGTTGGATGTTTCCCCTGACCATAGGATAGAAATGTCTCCTATTTTCAGTTAGAAACCCAGATTTTTAATTTTTTTTTTTTTTTTAAAGTGCTAAGGACAAATACAAGTATCTAAGTTAGCAACTGAGATCTTGCAGAGTCGTTTTCATCTCCTCCAGCTCCAGCAATTGAAGGTGATGCAGCAATTCTGCCTTCGTGCTGGAAATCCTTTAAGGACTTGTGAACCTTTGTGCTAGGCATACCAGCCACCTTGCTTTAGCCTGTGTCAGTGCTGGTTCCACCTGGCTGCCTCTGAAAGCTCAAGAGAAAAGCAAACAACCAGAGGAAGGAAGGAAATTAAAGGTGCCTCGCTGTGGTGTGTTTTACAGAGTGGCACGTGGCTCTGATAATGAACTGTGAAACGTAGCATGCAGATGGTGATGAATGTAGAAGACTGCATGTGTTTTTATTTGAATGTCGTGTCCATGAGCTAGATTGTTAGTATGAGCTCCGTGGTGCAAGAAAGACAAGTGAAATGAAGAGAAGACATTGCTAGCAGTTTTTGTAGAGAATCATGTTCTCTGTCGCCCATCTCCCTTTTCCCGACCAGGCTCAGGTTCCAGTAGCATAAGCATTAGCGTTACAATGGTAATAAGCGAACTGCTGTCTTCCTCAAGTTAAACTCACCCCCTTGCAGCATCCTAAGGGAAAACCTATTTGCATTTCCAGCAGATTAGGTTTATCCCCAGGTGTGGGCTTCTAGGGCTGCACTGGCTGGGAGATCAGTTGGGCTCAGTGATGATGCCGTACCATGCGTTTCCTGCCCACAGGATTCGCCAGTCTGTTCCTGTGCTGGTGAGTAAGTGACTGTGATTTGGTACCGTTGTGTGCTTGTGGCTGGAAGCTGAAGTGCCAGCTAAAATGTGGTGAGCAATCTTCCATTTCTCGTAGGCACAGGCTTGCCCGCAACTCGAAGAAGTTTTGAGCTGAAATGGGCCAGGCAAAGGGTTTTCCAAATTACTAGGTTTGCATTGACTTGAGTGAGGTATTAGTGAGAAGTCAGTGATTTCAGGAGGGTCTGATACTTGTTCCCTCACCCCAGCTTGCAACAATCTTGAAGTACCTGCCCAGTCGCAGGGGCCCAGGCCACCCAGAGCTGGCTCCTCACTGGGATTACACCCAGGACAGCTCCCTGTTTTTTTGCATTTGGAACAAACCACGTTATTTGAAGGCAAGCAGCCCAGGGACCATTGCTTGAAGGATCATGATTAGCTTCTCCTTGCCTTCACGTGTAGCTGTAAGGTCCCTGCTCTCACCTTCCCTGTAGTACCATCTGCACAGCTGGGACCTCCTGCTTTGTAGCTGGTGCTGAGAGGGGACAAACCTTCCTCCCCGTGGAGCGCTTGAACAAGTGATGCTCCCGTCAGTGGTAAACATACCGTACTGTAAACGTGTGTTTGGAAGGAGTTCAGTTTTTGGTTGGAACAAGCTGTCTTGGGATCAGTTTGTGGCTTATAGCACTGCTGGTGTACCATAGCCCAGGCAGGACAGGTGCAAAGTGTCTCCTGACTCTGCAGGGACTGGGTGTAATTGCCGTTTTTGTTCTCTCACCAGTGTTTCCAAAGGAGCGATGTGACGTGGGATTCAGTGTTAGCTGGTGAATTTTGCCCTTGCGTAATCCTGTATTTTGATTTGTGTTCCTTCTTATCTCGCCCAGCTTATTGAAAAATGTGATGGTAATGTGGTAGTTCAGTGTCTTGAGATGGTTTTAAAAGTGGATTAAGCGAACCATTATGCCTCTGAGGTCGCATAATTCCATGGATTTGTCTTACCTCCGGTGACTGGCATGTAATATTTATTGTATCATTTATGATGTGTGTAAGCTTTACAGGCTGGATGTCGTGTCAAAATGATGTGAGCAGTAGGGTAAACATCTCCTCAGATCACCATCATTTTGGCACACTCGGGGTGGGGCAAAGGTACTTGTGTGGAGTGTGTTAAACATCACAAAGCCGTGTTGTTGTTTAGAGTCTTGTGATTAGGGCTTCGATCTAATTCTCCCCAATGTAGCACCTGTTTGCTGTCGGCTAACACTGTTACAAGGATTAAGGGTTTATCTTTCTTTACCCGGCAATAATGTATTTTCTATTCTGTCAGTAGAATTTGCTCATTTTCAAGTAGTGTGCAGTGCTCCTTCAAAGAATGTCTCTTTTTCAGGTGGTTTCATGGTGACTGTACCCCAAAAAATGTCTAGATGTCTCTAAATAGCAAAAATTGCTTTGTTATTGAATGTATTATTTATTAATGATATCTTGTTGTCTTTTTCTAGTCACAGTTTTACAAAATATGCCACAAACATCTCATGTGATTTTTATAAGGGAAGTCTTGTTTATAATATTCGTGCAAGTGGACAGAAAAAAAAACCAATCTCGATTTTATAGTAGTCCATGCCTTTTTTCATAGCTGCAAAGTCTTAATGAGCATGATCAGAAGGGACAGGCTCATTGTTTTGTTTAATTTTGATGGAATTTTTGAAAGGTAACTATTATGTTATTTATAATTTGGATTTAATTATCTTAACGAATAAATATCTCCATTTTAAGAAATGAAAATAGCATTTGTGGGGCTTCTTTTTCTTCTCTTTTCCCCATTCTCTAACTCAGTATGTCCAAACCATCAAGGTCATTTCCTCTTCCTCTCTACATTGTCCTGTATAGCCTGTTGTCACATTAAGATTTATATCCCTTGTCCTCAGCTGATATTTCTGCTTTTTCTGCTTACTCAATCCCTTTTCTTTGTAGCTTTGTCAGTGAGGCAAATTTATGTGCAGTGTTAGCCTCAGAATTAACGCGGGGCTGAACCTGTACATTTTTGCCTTCCCAGAACAAGCCAGAAACACAGCTTTGGGTACACATAGGAATCCCAAGGAGACAGAGGCATTTGGGCAAAGAGGTTCCCATTCAGTGTAACTGAATGTCCCTGGCTTGGACTGGATTTTCCAGTGCTCAGTCTGATACCCACAGAAGAGCACATTTTCTAAAAGCAAATGACAATTCTAGTATCTGAGTATCTGATTAACCCAGCTTAGATGTCTTTAGATTTTCAAGCCAGATTTTCCAAGTGCAATTTGCTGTGCACTAGGCTCTTCAAGACAGCTGGGGTTTGACACTGAGTTCTTTTTGAGATTACAAAAATGTCCTCTCTCACTTTAAACCTCCTCCACAAAAAACACCCACCAAAAAAAACCCCCAAAACCCCACAATGGGATTTGTAGGATGAAATGGTCCTGGGCCATTACAGGGACAATTAGAGTTGGATTCCTCAGCCTGGTAGACACAAAAAAGCAAGTACCTCTGTCTATCATCATTTTGTTGCAAGAATTATCCATGGCAAAGATGGTCTTTGCTAAAATATGAGGGGAAGACAGAAGCTCCCTTTCCTATAGCCATGATTGTTCTTGCTCAGAAAAACTGCCAATTGAAGGTGATTGAGAGACCATTTAACTTCTGGTTTACTCAAGCGTGCCCTGATAAAAGTTGCCAAAGCCATTTGAGGAGAAAGTCCCAGTGATGATGTCTATGCTAGAAATCCTCAGACGATGCCTTAACTTTCCCTGGCTCTCTAGCACATTTATTTCCTTTCGCTAGATGAATTTTCCTACCCAGTGAGTAAATTAGATTTCCTTGTTTCTTACTTTCTCAGCATATACCATCACCATCTAGGTCACTCACTAGATTACGTCTCCAAGGACTTCTGCCAGGTGAGTTCTCTATGCATGGAAGCTTCTGCACAAGGTCTCTGTTGTGTGCTTGCAGTGTGCTTTGGCAATACTGCCTTGGATGGTGGGAAAGCTAGGTCAAATCTCCAAGTCCTTGAAAGTACATTTCACTTTGAGCTGTCAGAGTGTGTCTTGCAGCTACTCTTACGTTTTTGCCCCCAGAAAGGAATCGTACCTTAACTATACCACACCCCAGGTATTTTTCTTTAGCTCTGTGCTGCTTCTTCCTGGTCCTTTAACCTTGATACGGTTAATATGCATTCCTTTTCTGGATATTTTCTGTGGAAAGGCAAAATATCAGAACTGTCTTTGCCTCAGACTCCCTCCATCTGGTTTTGACAGGAGATGCTTGAATGTCATGGGGAAGGTCACTGCTGGGTCAAGGGAAACCTACCCAACACAGGAAATTCTCTTGGTATCTTACTTTAACTCCTCTTTTACCCAGATTTCCAGGCCACTGTCACATACCCAGCTTGGACAGCTTGGTGACGGTGTTCCTTAAGCACTTTGGCTTCTGCGTATCTCTTCCCTTTACGTGCTCTGCCAGTTCACCTCTTCGTGGCATTTTAGCAGAAGCGTAACACATCTCCTCTTGCTTGATCTGTATGTCTGGTAGAAAATAGGCTCCTAAATGAAAAGACCAGCTGCCAGTGAGAACTGCAGTGTAAGTATTGTGGCGTTAATGAGAACAGTTCACTGGAGATGTTCCAGTCTGGTGTAATTGTGCCTAATACTGTTCAGAAGACTTATGAAGTTGTTGCACCAGCCTTTTGCACAGGGATCTACCAGTTGGCTGTGGCATGTTTGCTTAAGCCTGTTTGGCAATAAAGAGATTTTAGCCTCCATCAGGTACCAGGTGATGTACAGGGTGTGCTGTCTTCCTAATCACCACTGCAGTGGCTTGTGTGTGACATGAATACCAACTTCAGGTAGAGTTTTTCATGAGAAGACACATAGGACTTGGGAGGAAAGGCCTCGCTTGTGGTTTCTGCTTATTCCCTCAATCTGATCAACCACCGTGTGTCAGACTGCTGCTCTCTGTCCACAAGGACCCATTCTTCTCAGTCTCACAGGTATTAAGGTAAAATATTTTCAATGCATTTTGAAGAATGCTAGCAGAGAGAACTGGAGTCTTGAAAGAAATGAGCTGCCTTGTCTATGGAAGCTCATCCAGTTGAATGCTAGTCACAGGGCACCAGGACATTTTGCTTTGCCGTAGTTGGAGAATGTTTTAAGTGTACCACAACCATGAGAGGTCGTGTTGTGTCCATCTTCATTAAACTGATACTTCATAAAGTGTTTTCCTGTATTTCCCATTCAGTGTGGCAATGAACTTCCCATCATGTTGTGCAGCTTTTTCTCCATCTCTCAGCCAAAGGCCTCGAGTCTCCTCTCCTCCAGACTAGGACTCCCTAGCCTATTTAGTTATTGTATTTAATGAAAGCCATCAATGAACTGTGATTATCCCTGCTGCAGGGAAGAACAATCTTTCTGACCTTATTTCTTTCTCTGTTTTGACACAGAAGGTTTAGAATCCTGTGGATATTAAATTACAACGTTTCTTTTCACTCTTTTCAACGGTTGCCAAATCGGACCTTACTCATCTCCAGCTTTTACTGTCTTGAAACCCTCAAGATCTGCATGTCTGGGCAGGTTTCCAACTGAAACTAAAATTTAGAATTAGAACATTTTTGTCATTCTGTTTTCTCAGTGTAAATGTTCTACTTAATTTCTGTATACATCCTGGGTGTCGATAAGAAGGCTTAAGATTCCTGAAGCAGACTTCTGATTAAAGAGAGATTTCAAAGGAACCCCTATCCATTTGGCTATTTTTTAGAAAGAATTTTAGGACACAATTGCTTTCTGTGAAAAGATCTGCACAGGCTTCTTTTCTAAAGAAGTAAAAGAATTCATTTCATTACCTTGAAAGATACTGTGAGGTGGAATCATTTGCTCTGGTCCACTCTGCTATCGACTCCTTTTATTTTGTCGGCATTTAACGGGAATAAGACTGTAATGTGTTTTAGTCCCTGTCAACCCAATTTGATCCAGTTCTCAAAAAGATCCCTGTAATATTTTCAATATTTCCATCTGCCAGTTCATCCACTTTGTACTTTTCCTTTATTATGTACCCATAACTGAGGGAAAAAAACTAGTGTTTTCTTAATCAGTACCAGCAATGTAGACAGCTTGCAAAATGGTAAAAACAAAATAGTCAAGCACACATATATACTGCCAAAGAAAAAAAATAAGTACTGCAAAAAAGATTCCAGATAATTTTCAGGCAGGATATATGCATAGATTTCTTGGAACTTTGTATTCACTATTTAGAGATAAAACTGGTGATAACTTACCGATGTACCTGTTGAAATTAAGCTATACCCATGTTATTATGCAAAAATATTTCGTAAGACCTAGAGTACTTTCCCAAGAAAGGGAGCATTCTTTTACTGTGTTATGAAAGCTTACTACAAGAAAAAAACATTATAGATGATGAGGAGTAGCTATTCCGAATCCCTGTTTTAGAAATGATCTGTTGTGATACTAAAAATAAAATACAACTGTGTGTGCCAGATCATCAGACTCTGTGTGTGGTGTTTAAATTTAAAAAGAAGTACTTTAAAATAAAACAAAGTACTTAAAAATCAAGTGAGTGTTATGTTTTCCAGTAAGGACAGATGAGACTGAAAATATGCATGGGAGAGACAACACAAAGTTCAAAATAGTTCTATCACAATCTCTTTTACAATCCTGTGCCATAACTGAATATTTTTATCTTGGGTTAATATGTTTTTGAGTGCCCCCTTTTACAATCTAGATCTCTCAAAAACGGTTTCATTCAAGTTATTAAAAACAAGATTTAATTTGATGTCTTCAGCAATTTGAACATGTATTGCTAACAAAAGAAATTGAAAAAATATAACCCACAGTTGTAGGTTTTCATAGCTGGGTCCTGGTGGAGGAGGGGGCACTGCAGGGGTGGCTTCTGCAAGAAGCAGCCAGAAGCTCTCTGCAGGCCTGACAGAGCAAACACCAGCCAGCTCAAGGCCAGAGTCATTGCTGACCAAGGCCGAGAACATCAGCGATGGTCACAGCACCTCTGGGAATCACATTTAGGAGAAAACAAAACACAAGCAGCCACTTTTTCCCACCAGAGAAGGGAGTTGAGAAACTGTGCAAGCACCAAGGTCAGTGAAGAAGTGCAGGGATGAGGCACTTCAGATGCCCCTGCAGCCCATGGAGAAACCCATGATGGAGCAGGTGTCCCCCCCCCCTGCAGCCCATGGAAGAGGACGGGGAGCAGAGAGCCCACCTGCAGCCTGTGGAGAGGCCCCATGCTGGATGGAGCAGGTGGAGACATACAGAAGATGATGTGACCCATGTTGGAACAAGCCCCTGCCAGCACTTGGAGCCCATGGAGAGAGACAGAGACACAGAGGTGAGCGAGTGAAAGAGATCCACGCCAGAGCAGGTTTGCAGGGGAGAGGGGGGCTTGTGACTCCATGGGAGACCAGGCTGAACAGTCTGGGCTTGAGAGACAGAGACATTCTGTGATTTGTGACTGCACCCCATGGAAGGGAGCCGTGCTGGGCAGCTGGTGAAGAGCTGAAGCCCTGTGGGAAAGGACTCACGTTGGAGAAGTTTGTGGAGGACTGTCTCCTGTGGGTGGGACCCCACGCCGGAGCTGGGAAGAGTGGTGTCACTGGGTGTGCAGTGAGTATAATAAATCAGAGAGTTTCTTCCTTTTATTCTATATCGAGCCTGTTGTGCCCGTGACACTGATTGCAGAATGATCTCTCCCTGTCCTTATCTCAACTCCTGAGCCCCTCAATATATATTTTCTCCCCTGTCCAGCTGAAAAGGGGAGTGAGAGAGCAGCTTTGGTGGGCATCTGGTCTCCAGCCAGGGTCAAATCATCCCAGCCACCTATGGTAGATCCAGCCCTTTGCCCTTCAGTGTTAACCTCTTGCTTTCCTCACGCTCCCTGTCTCCTGATCTACCGTTCGTTGCCATTGGGAATGCTCACCAGCTACTGACAAACACTCAATGAGAGAAACCACCTTTGGCAACATGTCTGCGGCCAGGGAAAGAGTGACAAAAACATGACAACGAAAGGAAATCATGAGTGACGGCAGAATGGCCTTAGGTTCATAGAGTGACATGGCATTTTTGGCTTTGATTGCATGTGGCATGTCAAATGTAGTTTGGCTCTTGGAATTATTAACTGTCTGTATGAATAATTGTTAGAGATATCAACCATCAGCAAAGTTCATGGCTGATACGAAAAGACAAGTACAAAGTTTTCCACATTGGACAGACTCCAGCAGTCTAGAGTACAGCCTTTGTAGCAAGAGGGCCTGGGCTCCACTGGACAGCAAGTTGAGTGTTAAATCAACAGTGTAAGCTTGCAGTGATTGCCACCAACCACATGGTTTAGCCAGGAGGCTGAGGTTGGGTGGGGGTTCCCATCTGAGGTAATTAATTGTGAGTCTGTATCTGAAGTACTATAGCTGATGCTGGATGCCATGGTACTACAGAGATACTGAAATTTTGGAGTGACTCCAGAGAAGAGTGGTAGGGCCGTGAGGTAGGAGCACTGAACACCCAGCAGAAATGGGGGCATCAGCCCTTTTGTTCAGCTTGCACAAAAGAAATCTGCAGGGGCTGCTTGTGGTGATCTTCAGCTTCCTGCTGGGAGGGTGAGAGACTGCAGAGCCGTGCTCCTCTCAAAGGTGAGCAGTGAAAAGAGGCAAGAGCCAAAGGCTGAAGAAAGAGAACCTCCTGTTAGGTACAAGAAAAAAAACCTGTGCTGTGAGGGTTGTCAGACAATACACCATGCAAGCTGTGGGGTCTCGAGCCTTGGAGATGTCCCCACAGAGTGAGACTGGACAAGGCCTGAGCAATCTGTCTGGGCCTTGAAATTAGCTCTGAGCTGTAGATTTCCCTTCCAACCTGGATTATGCTGTGAGTTGCAGGAATGTCAATAATACTGCTGTGTGACAAAGTGGGTCCCAGAGGATCAATCCTAAAACTTGCCTGTATGTAGGATGCTACCACAAGACAGTGGAGCTCTGTTCTTTTACCCCAATGGCACAGGGCAGCCAAGAGAAGGGCTTGCATTTCATTTTCCATGAACTGCAGGAGACTAAAGCAATTGCATTGTACCAGTGCCATTACAAGAGAGAGCAGAATGCTTTCCTAAATCTCTTCTCCCTTCCAGGTGGGGACCTGTAAGACCACTTCTTTTGATACCTTTGGTCCTCCTATTTGGAAACAAATTAGCTGATGAGACTGCTGCTATTTCTTCAGTGGGGCTGTTCAGCAGCTTGAGGGTCCTCCCTTGATTCCTTCTGCAAGTCTGAGTTTTCTTTTGCTCAAGCCTGACATGGAGAAGGACAACCAGGGGAGTACAGGTATGTATCTCCTCTGCGGGCCACAGACGGCGTAGGCTGGTGGGACAGTGCAGGGATGAGGCATCTCCCTTCAGGTTTCTCTCTGGCTAGGGCCCTTCTGTGTGAGGGCTGGTTTTCCCTTTGTCTTCCAGATCCCTTCCTGCTCCCATCTGCTCTGGCTAGCCCCTCTCAGACCTTTCATCTTTCCCAATTTTTTGAGTACACCACATTTCACCTTCTTTTCCTCCATTTCTTCTTCTACCTTTTGCTCCCTCAAACTTCTCCAGGTCTCCAACCTTCTACCTCCCTTCTGGGCCCTGCCATTGGCAGTGCTCCAACCCACTCTCCACGTTCTGGTCACAGGCTTCATATCCTCTTACCTCCCCACTTGTTTCCACTCAGATCCCTATAGGCATTGCCATGGCTGCTGCTCTGCATTAAAGATGTTTGACAGACTGAGGCAGATGCTGTAGGGGAAAATGCCACAGAAGTAGCCTGGAGGAAGCAAATGCTTTTTCATCAGCGCGTATTTTGATTGTATGAACTCTAGAAAGCTCAGGGCGACTGCACTGAATAAAAAAGAAGTATAAATAAATATTTTTTTCAGTGTACAAAGAAGAGATTCCTGCTAGGAAAACAAATTTTAGGAAAAAAATATGTAACTCACAGTGCAGGCACACGAGGAAAACAGGAGTACCTGGGGGCTGAATGCACAGGCAGACTCAGTTCTTGTATTTCCTAATTCTGGAGTGCTTGGCCACATAATTTGCTTTGAATGTAGTTCTTTTGGATATAATTTTATGTATATATTTCATCAGACATTTATGTTAGCAATTTTGAATACTTGTTGGCAAGGGAGGAACAATAACTAAACAGCTGGAGTAAATGCATAACCTTACCTTGATGTAATCCACTGGCTGTAACTAGCCAGAATTTTACAGCACCTCTACAGGTACCCACCTGTAAGCAGGGCCTGAATCTTATCTAAACATTAATATCAAAGCTCAAGCAGCATTTTGTCAGAGTTCTGCTCTGGCACAGTCCCTACTCAGGTCTTCTGTTATATATATAAAGCACCTATCACCATATTGATAGAGACAAGCAAGAGAGAGAGCAAACTGTTGAAGGCAGCCACATGCCTATGAGGGTGCTAAGGAAGTGCGGAGGCAAATAAGGCTAGTTTTGATCCTCTTGCTGCACTGTGAGTTTGCCCAGGTTTGGAGCAGCCTCGTCAGCTCACCAGATCCTGGTGAGGTCCTTCAGATTGCCCAGTTTGAGCCAGTGAGGAGAAATGGGCATCTCTTTAGTGCAGTGAACATCTTAAACTAGATGAGGTGAGTTATTCCCTTGAAATGCTAATCCCTGTCCTCATTACCAGGGCACCTCTTCAGGCTTCAGAAGGTGCCTGTTGAATTTTTACTTCTGGTGCTGAAGAGGTCCCTTTGTGCCTCTGTTTCCTACCTGTGAAATTCTTCCTTTCCCTTAGTTTTAGCCTGATAGTGTTACAACTCCATCCAGAATCTTTAGGTGAAACAGCAATACAAATAATATTGTGTAATAACACAAACAACATAATTGTGATATAACAGGTGATCTCGTGTCTTTAATTTTCTTCCTTTCACACTTCTATTTAGCCCATCCATTCAAAGTACAGAAGATATTTTTAGCATTGCACAGTATAGTGCATCCAAATCAACATTTGGAGCATTCCCATTGCACACACTCTAGTGCCTTATCTTCTAACACTTAATTCATATTCATAAGATTGGAAATGGGTGCTCATCCAATGAAAAGCAGCACCGGGATTGACAGAAATTGCAGAAATTGAATGACATCTTGGGAGGCAATGTGCTCCCTTCTCCCTCCAAATAAAAATTACCCAAACCACAACTTAGGCAACGAAAGAAACCCAACCCATATATTGTATATTTCAGAATATACTGCTCTTGGTTTTACCCTGTAGCAATGGCTGGCACTGTGTATCCTGAGCTTAGAAATGCAGTTTAGTTCAAATCCTTCAGAGGCATTTGACAATTTAGGTGCCTCTTAGTAGCACATAAAAGGGACCAGCAGCACTCCAGCTGATTTTTGTAATCCCACTGTATCTCTCCCAATCAATTGCTATCAGTAGAAATTAAATATATTGAAATATTAGTGGTCATGGAGTATCACAGCTGGCTGTTTTGATGACATCCCCAGTGCAGAGCTAGCAGAAAGCTGGCCCCGGGTTGAACTGACTTTAATTTGACAGGTTCCATTATGGATCACAGTCATTATAGTAGAGTACTTCGAAGCTATCAAGCTGTGGGATGGAAAGTCATGTGAAGGTGCTGTCTCCATTTGTCTTGTCGGGATGCTGTACCTCTCAGAGGGTCTGTAGATTTCTGACAGAGCCCCTTGAGAGTCCACGGCTGTAGCTGTGGGAGTGCGGGGGAGCATATGTGTGTGACCTCCTCTGGCACCTGCTCCTCAGCATTTGCATAAGGTTCATTTGGTTGGGGCATGCCACAGCTTAGTTTTCTTAACTTGGGTTTGGGTCTCTTTCTAAGATGGTATCTTTTCTACCATAATTCTGCCACTGTTCTAGGGAGTGCTCCATTGTTAATAGAATCTCTATATTGCTTTTCCTGAGACAAGAGTCATATATCACGCTGCGAAACGCTTTGAGGTAAGGAAGCTCCCCAATGGCATGCTGGAATCTTTGTGACTGAAGACAAATGGATGTCTAAAACTATCCTCTTTGTCTATTCTCTCTGCTAGTGATGTCCTTCTAAGCACTTGAAGCCCAGCACATTGAGAACTATTGTTCTGAGCTGTTGGTGGATGTGCTGGGTAGACTTTGGGCCTTATCTTTAGGAAAGTGAGCCCTGTAACATTGGGTGTGTGTAGGGTGACACAGGTCTGGGCCTGTGTGTGTCAGAGGAGTTGGCAAGTCTGCACTCCCCTGCCCCACAACAGCCAGTCCTCGCTTTATCTTTCCTGGGTTGGGACTTCCTTAGGAAACTGATGGCAGCTGCTGCTGCTGGAGGCCTGGTGTTCTTAAGCCCTGGTGTCTGATCTCCATCCGCTGCCTCCTGCATGGAGGTCAGGTGTCTTCTTTCTCATGCACAGGCAAACCAGGCATTTAGACACAGAAGAACTGATCCTTGATGGCCTTGTGCATTTCCTCTGCATTTCTATGCCTCATTGCAAAATCCCCCAAATAATTTCAAATTAATGCCTCTGGATAAGAGACACAAGAAATGGTCATAAAAGAGGAAAGCAATGAAGTTCCTGATTTACCACTGCCCTGTGTCTATGCTTACACTGTGCGTTGCTCCCCTTTATCCTAGCTCTCTGTAACTTTGAGTATTGGCAGCCCTAAGTCAGGGGTATGAGGCATGCAAGGCAGCGTGCCATGCAGTGTGGGGGGAGAAAGAGGAGCACAGAAAACCAATTCTGTTAAAAGGCTGCTTTTGGAGATGAGGCCAGTGTCACACTTCTGACAAATACTGGTATCCATCCATAATCCAGATGGGTATTATCTACTGCATAAGCCTGTTATGAAACTCAGTATTTATAAAAGCGTGTGCAATTCTGAGTTCATAGATCCCCTGGGCTTAATTCTGCAAACCCTGCTGGCACCAGGCAGAGCCCAGAACAGATGTATTTCAAAAGTGGAAACAAATATTATGCAACCTTTTCCTCAAATGCCTGGCACAGCCTGGCCATCCCCAGTATTTACTGACAGCAACACAAACCCTTTGAACAGGAACACGAGAGCTGATCTAAAATATTCTATGCAAAGTGGCAGGAGGAAGCCTTGTAAATAAAAGTTGATATTATTTCTTATCATGAGTGAGGTCTGCATCTGGCGTGTGTCTTCTGCTAGGGACATGCCTAACACCGTGTATGTGATGAAGAAGTCACAGGTGCCCTTGCTGGCATAGCTGCACCATCCCCTGGTGCCCACCCAGCACATCAAAATCCAGGAGGTATTTTTCAGATTCACATAATTGTAGGGGTTGGAAGGGACCTCCAGAGATCATTGAGTCCAACTTCCTGCCAAAGCAGGTTCCCTAGGACAGATCACATTGGTGTGCCCTTCCATGCTGCAGTACAAAGCACGGCAGTAACCCAGTACAGAGGGTGCATTTAAAATTCCCTTTTATGAGTTTCTCTTTTGAGGGTGGGGGGGTGGGATGGGGGAAGAGGGAAGAGTGCTATAAACCCTACAGAGAAAAGCAAGGCTATATCCCAGCGCTGAGCTTTGCTCACCATGTTATTGTGCAAATTCTGGGCTCCCTGGTATAAAAAAGACAGGGATCTCCTGGAGAGAGTCCAGAGAAGGGCTACGAAGATGATTAAGGGCCTGGAACAGCTCCCATATGAGGAAAGGCTGAGTGAGCTGGGGCTGTTCAGTCTGGGGAAAAGAAGACTGAGGGGGAACCTAATTAATGTTTATAAATATCTTAAGTGTGGGATGCAGGGGGAATTGGCCAACCCCTTTTCAGTGGTCTGTGGAGACAGGACAAGGGGCAATGGCTGTAAACTGGAGCACAGGAAGTTCCGCACCAACATGAGGAAGAACTTTTACACAGTGAGGGTGACAGAGCCCTGGCACAGGCTGCCCAGGGAGGTGGTGGAGTGTCCTTCTCTGGAGATATTCAAGACCTGTCTGGACACCTATGTGTGTGACCTGTCCTAGGGAGCCTGCTTTTGCAGGGGGGTTGGACTTGATGATCTCTGGAGGTCCCTTCCAACCCCTACAGTTCTGTGAATCTGTGAAATGCTTTGCCACAGCCCCAGGGAGAAGTGGAAGGTCAAGGGCATGGTGGGACAGTGGGCCCATGTGACCGTATCAGGCTTTGCAGAGCACAAGGCATGCTGCATGAAGCCTGGAAGCATCAATTCAAATTGCTTTAGCAGCAGGTGGTATGCATGGGAATTAGAGGGGTGCCTTCCCCAAGCCAGAGATCTTTCTTTGCTGTTCTCCTCATTTCAAGGCCAGCATTTCAAGTGGATGCTGTATACACAAGGATAGTTTGGAAAGCAACCCTGGATAAGACCCAGCAGTCTCAATGTTTGTTTTTGAGTCCTTGTTGAACCAGTAATGTTTTTATAACACTAGTAGCCTTCAAAGAATTTCTCTCGCTCTCTTGTGTCTGCTATTGGAGGTTATAATCAGCTCTCACTCACGCTACTGCTGCTGTTTCAGCAAAGAGACTGCAGGTCCATAGGGGCTGGAAAGGGTCCAGAAAAGGGAGAATCCTGTGAGAGAAGGGATTTCCTGGCCACAGGAGTGTCCTCTGTGTGTGTGTTTGTGTGTGTAGGAATCATATGTGTCATAATACACTTGGAAAACTTCAGTGGGCAGGGATACACACTGGGCACCTGAAAAGAAATAGAACAGATCTCTCCCTTTTCTCTTGTGTACCTCAAGCAAAGCTTCATAATTTTGATCTCCATCCAGCTAAGTGAGCTGTGAAGCCCTCAGGTAAAAGGGCCTCATCCTATCATGCTGTAGACTCCAAGAAGCAGAAATAATTCATAGTCTCTGGACCCAGCAGGGCAATGTCTGGAGGCTAATGAAGATGAAGTTTATGGAGGGTGCGAAATAAACAGTCATCTCCAGAATAAAAATGGTCGTGGAATAGATTTGATTAGCAGGCAAAACGTGGCAAGGTAGCTGCACTGCAGAGCGTTGTCAGAGGGGGTGTAAATAAAGAGGAGTTCTGCAAGACCAGTAACTAAAGCTGTTGACTTTGATATCCATTTTTTTTTCTCAATAAGCTGATTTTCTGGCCTAAAATACTCTTTTTCTTAGTTCAAGTTCAAAGCCAATAATAATTTCTATTTCAGCTGTTAAAATATTGAGTAACCAGCAACTGATGGCAATTACGTGGGCAGGTTCCCCTCACTGTTCCACTCCACACAGAGGGAGTGTGGAGTGTCTTGACACTGCATCAGCAGTATGGAAACAATTCGGGTGAGGCCTTTAGATCTTGATCAGTTTTATTCTTCTTTTTGTTTGCATTTGTTTTGATCCTTTTCTTAGGGTTGCAGTTTGGGGTTGGGGCTTTTTTTTCTTTCTATCTCATTAAATTGTCCTGCCATTTATGTGGGGATGTGCATGTGCATTTAGCCTCACTAAGGGACTAATGCAGGACCAACTACATTCTGCCTCAGTCTCCCTTCTGCGTTGAAAGGACTGGGTTTTCAAAGCTCTCGCTCAGCTCCTGTCCTCCAGATGCCTTTTGTGTGATGTGTCTCTGTCTTGAAAACACTGAGTTTGAGGCCAGATAAAGCTGAAAGTTTCAGCAAACAAAACTTCTGGAGGAAAAGCTGGATATCTTCTTCACATGGAGAAATAGATGGTTTTGCAGCTTGCTTAGGGAGCATGGTGTTTACTATTTCATAACTTGCCAGAGCAATGTTTTCTTCTTCCCTTCTGCTTCTCATTAAGAAATATGATTAGTGATGTCTGTCTCGAGATATAATGCAATCAGAAGGAAAGTGCTCATTTTTTAACCCATTTCCAATTGTTCATAAGCCTTTTGCCATGCAATTAATGAAGCAGAATATGAACCAGAGATTTCTGATTTCAGGTTGCTTTTGAACCATATAAATGTTAAGGGAAAAGTTCACTTCTGTGTTAAAGAAACTTGTGGACAGATGGTTTGGATTTAAAGAGAAGAGTAGCGGGATTTCTGGAAAAATTACACAGGATTAATAAAAATGTAAGCTGAGTTCAAGCTCAGTTCACCAAAAATCTGAAGGCAAAAGAATTAGGAGCTCTATTCCAGTTTGATTTGAAAAGAGCAGAAATGAAACTGCTCAGAATTATATATTGAAAAATCTTGCTAGTAATCTACATTTCTGTTAAAACTGTCGGGAATTATTAACATCCCTGTAAGCCTTTAATATTGCTGCCAGGCTCAGGTTGTTGTTTGTAAAAGGTTAGTATACCTTTACCCATTCAAAGACCGGCTTCCAGAGGAAGATTAAACTGTACTTAAGTGCTGCCTGAGCAGTTCTGTAGAAGCATGTATGAAATAGAAATCTTTAGCAGAGCTCAGAGTTTAAAGTTGCTGGTACTTTCTCAACATGTCTTTTTTTCAGGTGTGAGAATCTGAGTGCTAAATACCTAATTTTTTGTTTGTTTGTTGGGGTTTTTTTGGGGTGTTTGTGTTTTTGTTGTTGTTGTTATGACAGCAAAAGGATCCAGTTGTGGTTTAGCTAAATTCTGGGCAGTTTCCAACTTCAGCCTGGGGCATTGCTGGGACCTGGTTTTCAGCAGCTGTCTGTTTTACTCTAGGAACAGTGTTGAGCTCTTGGACAGGCTCTTCTATGCAAACCTGCAAAAAACCCAATCCTTCCAAAATCACTGAAACTAGAGGTAGCTGTGGGGATGACTTTTCAGCTTGTTTCCCTGAAAGAAGCACATGCCCCTTACGGAACTCTCCTGTCCTTCTGCAAGACCTAGGTGTGTCAGGAAGCACCAGGGTCTGGGAGGGCAAATCCCATGGGTAACATAAGCATTATCCACAGTTATTCATGCTGGATGACACCTGAATACTGTTGGGGTGGGGTGGTGGGGGAGCAGAGGGCCATGCAAAAAGCTTTCTGTCTAAACACGTGAGGTTATTTGGTGGCTTAATAATGCCTTGGTTCCAGCAGCAGATGCTAGAGTTCATTTCGTCAGGGGGAGATGGGTCTAAATGTAGTGTAATAGAGTGGCTCCTGGTGGTTTGGGTTGTCCTCAGTGAATTACCATGCTCTAGAAATGAGGATGAGTTATGGTCAGCTATTTGTCATTGCCGGGGACTTTATGGCTGCATCTCTGCTAGTACAGTCTGTAGTGCCTGGGCTGGCTCCCAGTCACAGGAACACAATAATTTTGACTAGTAAGCTGTCAGCAAGATCCCCCGGCTCTGCCAGCTGGGGGGCTCTCCCAAATGTTTGCCAGGCACAATTTAGAAATTAGAACAATCCAGGGACTATTCCCAAAATCACTTGGTATGCCAGTCTCTTGTTTTGTACTGGAGTTTTTTAATTATGGATGTGGACAAGACTGGCACAGGTCCCAGGGAAGTCACTCGGCATGATTTGTTGGTATAGCAGTACTCTCTGGGTCCTTCTGTTGAAAGAAGATTTTGGAAATGGATAGCACCTTTAGCTTCTGCTTTGCAAATGTGAAGA
This sequence comes from Porphyrio hochstetteri, assembly GCA_020800305.1. Lineage (NCBI taxonomy): Eukaryota > Metazoa > Chordata > Aves > Gruiformes > Rallidae > Porphyrio > Porphyrio hochstetteri. Next base: position 78,289,394 of record CM036905.1, on the reverse strand, counting down.
AAATTGTTGTGAGGAGTTACAGTAGACAAACGTAAACCAAAAGCATCTGCAAAGCTCTCATACTCTTCTGGATCTGGATTTGGGAACTGGGTTTGTAAAGTTATTATATTATTCCCAAATTAAATATAATTTGGGACCCTCGTTTATAAAATGAGGTGAATCACTTTGGGGGCTGTGTGGGAGGTTTATCTGTAGTTTGGTTGGGGTTTTCCTATTTAGTTTCCAAGTGTCTTGGTTTCGTCTAGGATAGAGTTAATTTTCCTTCTAGCAGCCAGTGGAATGCCGAGTTTGGGAGCTGGGATGAGAGCAGTGCTGATAACACAGGGATGTTTCAGTTGTTGTCAACCAGTCAGGGACTTGTCAGTTGTTCATATTGTCCTGCTAAGGAGAAGGTGGGGGTGCCTGGGAAGCTGGGAGGGGACACAGCCAGCATAGGTGACCCAAACTGGCCAAAGAGAGTATTTGCATCATGCTCAGTGTAAAGAAGGGGGGTGGTGGGGGGAGGAGTGCATGGCTCCAGGATGTGCGGCTTTGGGGACAGTCTGGTTTCGGGACGGCTCTGAGCTGTACGGCCTGAGTTGTGCGGTTCGGTGAGAAACTGCATCTGTGTGTCACCAGTTTTGTATATTTTGCTGTAAAGTCCTGTTATTGCTGTATCTTTCTCTGCTGTCCCAGTAAACTGTCCTTATCCCAGCCTGTGACGTTCAGGGTTTTCTTGAGTTTCTTTTTCCTCCCCACCCCTTCTCTCCCTTCCCTTAATTCCCCAAACACACCCCCTCAGAGAGAGCAGCTGTGTGGTGCTCGGCTCTCAGCTGGGGCAAAACCACGACACCCAGCCTGACTTCTGACATCTCCACAACATGATGCGGAGCACCAACGCATCAGCCACGCAGGCTGACTCAGCATTTGCACAGGCTGAAGCCCAGACTCCGAGGCACGGGGTTCCCTTCACTCATGGACTTTCTATTTATGGACCTAGGACACAGTGAGGTCGTGTTGGGGGTGTGGGAGCAGATCAGGCTGTGCAGCCATACGTACTGTGCCAGCTAGATTGTTATACCTCCCACCTCAAATTAAAACCCCATTGCTGGTGCGGTCTGTGGTATGTAACGGCAGGTATCCCCATAGCAGTGTGAGAGCTGACAAAGTGCAGGCAGGTGCCTTCCTGAGAAGTGGGTACGCTGGGGCAGGCACAGCCCTTTTGCCTGCCCATGGACATCAGCCCTTTGGTAGTGCTGGAAGAGCCAGGGCCGAGGCAGTGAGATCCACCAGCATGGGCTGGAAGTGCTTCCTGCCCTTCTTCCTCAGACGGGTGTGTGGGGAATGAGACAGGACATGAAGCACAGCGCCCTGTTCGCCCAATTTGAACCCAGTCAGTGCAGAGCTATCCACATCCCCCTGCCTTACCTGTGTCAGCAGCTTTTAAATTCCCTGTGCCACCCTGCCGAGGAGGTTCCAGGGCAGAGCGTAGGACATAAAGCGATTTGCAAAATGCACATTAGTCACTGGCTCTGGCGTGTAAACAAGCCATTAAAAAAAGGACCTGTCATAGGGGAGAAGCTCTTTCTGCAGCAATTAAGATGACCTCTGCAGAGCAATTAGATATGCAAGCATGGCACAGGCATTCCTCTAATGCATCCTGATGGATGAAGGTAACCTCTTGCAGCGTGCAGTTGTTACTACAAGCGGCAGTCTATTTTGATGCAGTGGTGATATCGTGGGTTTGCTGGAGCAGTTGTGCTGTTCACGCTCACCATAGCAGCCAGGAAGCAGCTCCTATGGTCCATGTATTCACAGGCATGGGAATAACAGCTAGAGATGCTCTGAGAAAGGACATGGGTAAAAGTCTGAAAGGAGAAACACCACCAGTAAGTCTTGTTTTATCTGGGGCAGATGTGGACTAGATTAAGGCAAGGAAGGGCATTAGTGAAAATGATGAAGTAAGAGCAATGGATGAGTGTGCTTTCTTAATTTGGAGTAAGGTGTGTGGTTTTTGGCTAATTAGTGGCATTATTTAAATTTTTTTTCCCCCATGAAAAGCAGGTTGGAAATCTCAGGAGGGTAAGGCTTTGGGGCAAAAATTCTAAGGTTGGGAAAAGCAGTAATGCAGGGATCCACCCTTCTTGTTTTCCCACTTCCCTCTGTGGCTAGCTGGGCACTCAGATCAGGCTCTGAGCTTCAGTCATGGTTTGGAGCTTGGGGCTGGGGCTCAAAGGGACCGGGTCCAGCTGCAAAGGAGAGGGAGATTGTTTCCTAGTGACTGGCTTGGAAATGTTGAAATGTTGAAGATAACACATAAATTTCAGTGTCTCTGAAGTATTTTTTTTTGCAGAGCAGGGTAAAATGTGCAGCAGAGTGTTCTGTTCCCATGAGGAGCTCAGAGGAAAATTAGTGGAAGTGATTTTTATTTTGCTTGATTTTAACTAACTTTGAAGGAAGTGAAGGAGGAGCTGAAAACTCCCAGCAATCTTTTTTTCTCTCTTAAAGTCATGGTCCTGTGGAGTCAGGATGACCTGTCTTGATCTATCTTTAATTTACTGACACTTTGCAGTTTATTTGTTATGTAGGTACTGTCTCTTTCGTTTTGGGTTATTCTTTTCCTCTTTTTTTTTTGGTTTTTTCCCCAATTCAGTTGTGACTTCTATTTTAAAACAATTTTTTTCCCCTCTCTTCTGTAAAGATGCCAGAACAGCAGCCCTGGAGTGCTGGTCCAAAGGCAGCAGCAGAAACGCTGAGGCTGTACACTGCTCTGACAACCTGACTGTCTTGGCAGGACCACAGCCAGTACTTGGCTCCACCGCCAAGAGTGGGAAATTGTGCTGCTGGCAGCCTCTCCCATGATGTGTAACAGGGCGGACAGCTGCTTGCTGGGAACCATGCTGGAGCCTCCAGTTCAGTTTGCAGCAGCTCTCTAGAAACCTCATCTGGTAGCAATAGCTTCTGGTTAGAACTGTCTTGCAGGCTGCCGCCTCCGTGTCTACACACAGCTGGCGTTGTGAAGGTCCAGGGGCGCGCAGATGCGCAGGAGGCCACCGATGCATCGACACAATCCGGGTTTGCACTAGGAAGGGTAGATCCTGTGGTTTCTGATCCCGTGGTTTCTTCTGCAGTGCTTCCACCACGTCTGGTTTGCAGATCCGTGGGTATTTCTGATTACATACCTGCCCCAGTGCAGCTGCTGCAACTGTTGCTCCCACTTCACTTGTAGAATTGCTTTCTTTTCACCACTGCTGATTTTTATCTAATTTTCCCTTATTTAAGGCTTTTCAACATGAATTACATTCTCAGTTTTATTCTACTTGCCTATGGATTCTTTTTGGGTCATTCATATTTATGTTTTATGTATCCCAATATACATTAAACCTGTTCTCCTGATAGTAACATCCATTTGCAGCATGTCATGACTATTCAGCTGCGGGTAGTACTGGAACGATTTATTCTGTGACCAGAACTGCAATTTGCCTTCTTCCAGTTCCTAAATTAGCTGCCACCTTTAATAAAGTCAAATGTTTCTTAGCATAAAAATAAAATATCTCCACATCTACTCACCTCTGGGTTATCTGCAGTTTGATTTCCCCCTTGCAGCCTCTCTCCTCACTGCGATGCTCCCAAGGAAACACTGCCCTCCGATGTTGCAGACGGGATGAGTTTTGTTGGTCTGAATCCAAGCTCAGTAGTTCTTCTCATCCAGGTAATCTATATATATATATATATAAATATATAAAATATTACATTTTTTTGTTGTTGTTGTTTAGAGCACAGGCATTAACCGGGTGAAAACTGCCTGGACACTGTTCAAAGCTGGCAAGCCCTGTTGTGTCTCTTGTTGAGTGCCAGCCACCCGTAGCCTCGCCAGAGCCCAGCTCTCACCAGCAAGAACGCAGCTTCCTGGGGAGAATTTGCCCACACCGGCCTCTTCTGGCAGGGAAGCCCCGATATGTGGGACTGTGTCAGGAGCAGAAAGAAGTGAATCAGAGAAACCTGCCTCTGCTCTGAAAGAGTCCTTAAGTGCAGGCATGTGAGTGGCAGGGGCAATTAAGCCTTTGTGTTTTCTTCCTTGGTTATGTTGAGCTGGCAGAAGTGGGGGAAGCAGTAGCAAAAGAGTTGTTTTGGTGCAACCTCAGTTCAGCCTAGTGAAATCAAAGCAACCCCCAGGTCCAAATTGCTTGTGGTTACCCTAGATTATTGCAAGGTTATTCTGCTGAGACTGAAACCTTATCTCTCTTTCAGGAGCAGTGCAACAGAATCCACACAGCATTTATTCTACTGCAGCACTATTCTACTCTCCTCTCTAAAAGGTGGTTCTGAATGTGTGAAAGTGTCTCTGGAGCAGCCTTGTGAAGAAAGTGGCAGCTGAGAATCCACGGGCTTTCTGCGAACATGATGTTCAGTGCCATCCTCGTGTTGCACAGGTGTGGTAAGCATAACATCCAGGCAAAGAGTCATCCATACCTAGTGTCATCCCCATCCCCTCCAAATCCTGCCCTCTGGGCTATTCGGTTCAGTCAAGGCAAGGTGATGGTGCCAACCACTATGTTGCTCACAATTTGCAGCAAGCTGGGCTGGATTAGGAAACACTGAGCAACCACCCAACTGTGGAGGGCAGCCCAAAACCACCCCCAAAACTGCAGCTTGCTGTGGCTGCATGTGATAAAGCCCCTGCCAGTGGAGACAGCTATTTGCCACCAAGAAAAGGTGCTTTGATTTCTTCTCCTGCAGGCCCCCCTTGCTCAGAAAAAGCATGCCTTTATACATATTAGCACCTCTGTGGGAGACAGTGCTACTTCCAGAAATGCTGGTGGTCTGGTGGGACCCTATCTATGCTGTAGTTTGGGGGCTTCAGGCTACTTTGAGGCTGTAGAAACAATCAAGATAGGAAAAGCCATTGTTGGTTTCGAGACACTGCTGGTAAGATGAGAGAAGCATCCGGTTCTTAGTTTCTAACAGCGGTACATAACGCAGGCTAGGTGCCATGCCTTGGCATGCTCTGTTCTGTGGCTGAGACACAGCTTTCTGCCAAAGAGATTTTTACAGGTCCCTGGGGTCTTGCCTTTTATGTCTTTTCTTCCTTCCCCCTGTTACATGGCATACACCTGCCTCATTCCTCTTCCTTTTTCAAACGTTTCAGGATCTAAGATGGAGGGGAGTTTTTGTTGGTTTACTTTCCAGAATAAGCTGACACATACATTTAACCTCATATACCAAGACAGTCTCCTTATATGCATCTCTCCTGGTTCGTTATGTGTTGTTTGGAAAGAGGTCTAGAGTCAGATAGCCCTCCAATTGTCATCTGACACATGGATGTTGGCATAGAGGATTTTCACCAGTAGACCCTACACTTCCTTCACTGGCAATGTTTCGCTGGGGCAGATGGAGTCTGGATTCCCTCTTTGCTCCTTACAGCCATTCACAATGAAATGGTTACTGTAGCCACATTGAGTGACATCTTTCAAGCCTCAGAATTTCGTCTGCAGGGAGGTGGGATCTCCCCCTCTCCCACCACCAGTGCCAAAAACCTTTGCTCTCATCCTGAATGCCCCTGTGTGGGCAAGGAGGGCCGGCCAGCCCCAGCCTTTCTGCCTGCCTCTGTACTTCCTGCACAGGGGTAGTTTTTGATTTGGTAAAGTATTAAATTTTTCTGACTCAGAAATCTGCAAAGAAATTGGACTGTCAGCAGGTAATTTTATAGCTCTTGGGTTTCTTTGCTGTAACTGTAAATAGCAGAAGAGGTAGATTTCTGTCCTCTGAGGATTTCTGAGTGCTCAAATGATAGAAGTTGAGGTTGTAAATCCTGTCTCTATGTATTATCAGGTAATACTGAAAAGCAGATTAAACTAATATATTACGATTAAATAAGAAATCTAATAAGCAGAGGCCTGTGTACAAAATATGAGGCTGTAGATTAAGTAGAGAAGCTTGCAGAAATATTATTTTTTATAACTATAGTGACAGGATGACTTGGGAGTGACACTTAAAAAAAAAGTCTTTTAGATGGTCTATCTCCAATCAACAAGTGTATCAATCTAACCCATTTTTGAGAATCAACTGAGAATTTAAGAACTTGGGCACCTTACTCCCCCTAAACCAAAGAAATAAATATTTTTAAAGGTCTTAAAAAAGGTTGACTGATTTTAATGTATTGAGCCAATTGCTTTTAGAGGTCACCTTCTCCATACGTGAAAGCAATGGGACTAGGCTCTGTGTTCATTTCACACATCATCCCTATCATCTTCCTCTTGTGCCTGATAACAGAAAAGTGCCAAAAGTGCTGACCTGAGAGCTGACAGTATCTGACATGATCAAAGAGCAAGACCATGGCAGGTCGACACGGCCCTTTGAGGGAGGGCAGACAGCTAGAGGAGAAAAAAAACACACCAAGAAGTTTGTAAGAAGCCCTTGTGTACCAGGGGAGTGTGGTAGCTGCATCTGTTTTTGACCACTTGCCTACACTAGGAAGGATCAGGAGAGTCATGATCCCACGTACCCCAACCCACAGTCCCACCTGGGGGTGGGTGATGTTTGTAGGCAGCCTGCAAAGGAAGGGCTGTACTCAGCCCCTGCTTGTTGTGGCCCTGTTCATCCTCTGCATGCCATACCCTGGGCAAGGATGAGTGATCTCCTGGTGTCATAGAGGTGATGGAAGAGGAGCTTCACATGGGTGTTGTATGTCCAGCCACAGCCATTTCTTAACTAGAAAATGTCATCATCTGTCCTGGACAGCAATAAAAGCAGCATGGGGAACTACAACACCACATCAGCCACACAACCTCACTGACAGTTTTCCCAAGAAGGACGAATTCTTCTGACTAAATCCCACAAACCTGCTCAGGATGACTCTTACCAATGCGTTACTGAAGAGGCAGTTACCCAGAGGAGTAATTATGTGCTCGGTTTGTCTGAGCCATTTTAAGAACCAAGGTCAGTGCTGGAATGAAAATCCAGGATGAATTTGCACACCCCCTTTGCTGGTGTGTAACAGCCTGTGAAAAAGCTCAGCAGCCAAAAGCAAGCTGGTCTTCTGGCTGAGGGGTGAGCTCTTCTGCTGTCCTGTGCAAAGCTGCTACTCTGTGAAGCAGATGCAGGGAAGCCTTGGTAGGTAATTTCACTAAGTAATGACTTCAGGGCCATGGAAATGGGCTTCTCACCTTGTCTTGAGAAACTGATTGTTAGAGGACAAATGTTTTTAGTGGTGTCATCTGAGGTGGAGGCTGGGTACAAGTATTGTAAGCGGTGCTTCTAGCTCTGCTGGTGACACAGAAGCTCTGCTAGAGGAAAAGGATCAATTAAAATTGTCTCCCTGACAGGAGAGCCCTCTCTTCATAGCAGGCTCTACAGAACTGCTCAGTGCTCTCCCTCCCTCAGCAGCACAGTTTATACCCCACTTGAATTTTTGATTTGCTGCCTACCTAAGGGATAACGGAGTTTAAGGAATTTTTTAACACCTGCATATTAACCTCTTGAATGTTCTTAGCTGGGACAGTTCTCTGCCTCTCCAGGACTCCCACCTAAGGTACTAGGACCATCTGAGACCTTTACCAGGGAAACTCTTGCAATGAGCACTGAACAGTCCTGCTTTTTATGCATTGCTTAAGCATTGTCTGTAATGGTCTTCAGCACGTGAACCTGTTTCCCTGCTTCCCCAGGAGCCATCTAGAAGAAGAAGGTCTCCCAGCAGAACCATAACCCATCACCTCGAGGTGTAGCTGGTGGTGAGCCAAGGCCCAGCTTGCTTCAGCAGAGCTGTGTGGCTACGATCACATTTCTGAGTTGTCAGAAAGTACACGAGCTAAAGCCATGAAACTGAGAAAAGTGAAATGATAAAGTCGTTGCATCAGTGACGCAGTGATTCAAAAGAGGACTCCTGGCATGAAACGGTGCAAACCCCTGTGGAAAACCCCCAAAACACCAGAACCAGCTCAGTGATCGGCTTTTTTCAAAAAACCACAGAGGTCTACCCTTGTCCATCCAGTTGGTACCTGGTCAACAGGTGAGTTACACATACCCTAGCAGCACATAGTCTTCCCTATGGACTGGGAGTGTCAGCCAAGAGGTGGTGGCTCTGTACTCTCAGAAACTGTGTGTACCTGGCTTGCAAAGTCCCTTTGCACCCATCTGAGCAGAAGTGGCCCGGTGAGGGATCCTTACAGAGGGAAACTTTCATGAGCTAGAAGGCAACCAAAGCTGGTGTTTCTGATGGCACAGAAGTAAAAGTTTAAAAAAATAATTTTTTTAAGATGGTCTGTCAGTGAGAGTCATGGTAATTCTTGGAAATAGTTGCAGTGATGAGATAACTTCACTGATAAGTGTGTGCACCTCATTTCTACTCTGAAGTCATCTGATTTCATGGTAAGGTCACTGGATCTTCGTGTGCCTGCCTGCTAGATTGAAGCAAGCTACATTTGCACGTATTTTCCTCCACAGAAATATCTGTTGACCTATGAACATCACGCCCCTGCTGCCTCGCTAAACTTACACATGAGCTCCTCGAGCCTGGCTTCAGCATGCACTGTAATACTTCAGCAGCTCCCAGATCGCTTTCCTGTCATCTACTTTTTCAAAAGCTTTCTTGAAATGTGGGCAGCAAAGCAGCTTGTAGTATTCCAAAAGCATTTGTACTGGTGCTAAGTACAGATTTAATAGAGTATGAACCATCATTGTCTGGATTTTACCCTAACAGAAGGTTACATTTTAATTACATCAGTTCATGAAGAAGTTTTTCCCCCCTTCCTTCTTCATAGCATTTATTATTTTTTTTTTTTAAGTACAGTGATAGTTTAATGTTCTTACAGTTTTCGTATACCATATAAGCTATAATGGACATCTTTAGGTTACAATTATTCCACAGACTAAGCCTAGACTTAAAAACCTGAGCAAGACACTAAGCAAAAAAGTAGGCAGTTCCTCCGAGCAGGTTTCCTTTCCAGTTTAAAGTTAGCTTGGTTTGTGCCACACAGCCACAGCAGATGCATTAATATAGACAGAGATCGCGGGTTGGAAAGCAGCCTGTGCTTCAGCACAAGCAATTTTCTTCTCTTTTGGTATGCCTGGGACATTCTGTCTGAGAATTTATATATTCACACAGAGTCAGAGTGTATTCCTGTAGAGTCAGTGGTGAAGCAAAAAGACACGTTTTGATTTGGCTTGTTCAACTGTCCCCAAGGTGGGTGTTTGGCTATTACTTTTGGCTAATCAAGCTCTCTTGAACGCTCTGGCTATTACTTTTGGCTAATCAAGCTCTCTTGAGCGCTCTCTGTTTTCCATGCAGTGTGAACCTTCATGTAAAACGCACCATTTATGGAGCAATTAGTCAGCTGTACAAGACTGACGACTGGGGTAATAAAAAATGGGGAACTTTTTCAACTGTCAAACAGTTGACAGCAATTGTCTAAATGGGAAAATTACAATTCTTCTGGTAATTCATATTAGTTTGGCCTAAAGCAATGCAGATGTTTCGCTGTCGTGAGCAGCGGACTCTTGGGGGTGAGAACAATGGGCACAAATTAATTGTCATTTCAAGTGAAAACCATACTTCGGAAACATATCAAACACTTAACTAATACCACCCAACAAAGCGTGAAATCTTTCATGCTGATGCTACTTCTACTGCATATGCCCAAGGTCTAATATAATATTGTTGCTATATTTTCATCACCCTGTTGTTACCTTTCTGCCTTCTCCAGGATAATAGCCTTATTCATTGCTTTACGTTCCAATTAGCTGGTCATTTAACAGATCTGCAAGAGAAGGCAAGGTTATCAGATGGTGGAACCTCCAGCTTCCACCCTGAGCCATGATAACGTGCTTTGATCCCCCCCCCAGAAGACAGCAGGCAGTAGGATGATAAGGCTTCCAATTTCTTTCTCTTTTTAATCGTGGCTGCAAGCACGGGATCCTAATCTTTGCGGCAGCAATTCTAATCGAAGCAGGAGATTTTCAAAATTAGAAAGCTCCTTATGAAAGCTCTGCTCCAGTGAGAGCATGGCATTGACATTTCATGAATTTATGTATCAGGGGAACACACACAGGACTGAAGAAGAACTGAACTGTTGTTTCAGGTGATTGTAGCTGTGCCGCAGATTCCACTGATTCAGGAGACAACCTCCAGAGACAACCAGGAGACAGCTGATCAGTCCTTGTGTTCATGAACAAGCTTGTGTAAGTTTGTAAAGGATTTACAACCAGTGCTTTCACAATTAAAAACAAAACAAGAAGTCTGGTAGTCAGCAGGAAATTACAGTTGACTCTCAGAAGACTTCTTCAAATCTCTGGTAGTTGACTATTTTGAGAAGACAAAATAGGCTGTAGTGCAGCTGGACAGAGGTATGCCAGAGTGGGCTGGCATGAATCATAAGGAGTTCAGGATGCTTCCAGTGGTAAGTGAAGAGGTACCCGACCCAGGGAATAGTCTGTTGATACTGTTTTCAGATCAAAAACACTTAGCAGAAAAAAAAAATTAAATAAATCTACTTCTGCATAAATATATGAATTTTCCTGTAGTTTTAAAAGTGAAATTCAGAAAAGGCGCTGCTTGCCACCACGTAGACATGTCCTGAAACTCAGTCAAAAACCTTACCTGAAATTATTTGTACCCAGCAGGTTATTTACTTAAATACTGCTTATTTACCTGACTCATTTTTATTCATGAACTGTCTGGTATATTCCTCGGAAGTAGCTGTGATAATAATGAGGCAGGGGGAAATAAACAGAATTTCTTGGTCCTGGTGCCCAAGGTGCAAAACAGAAGTAACAGGCAAGGTGAAGCATGATGAAATACAGATGAAATAACAGTAGGTGAGATCCATGTGCAGCTAATGCAGCCTTGGTGTAAAGCTGCAGCTGCACCATGAGTAAAAATAAATCCCTTGATACTGCACCACCCTTGTGATCAGTGCCCTGCTTTGCAAGAACCAGCTTTTTCTAAAATAGAAGTAATGATTCAATTACCCTAGCACCAAAACATGAGTTGTCTACTAAACCAAATTAAAGCAAGGAAAGAGAGAGAGATATCTAATTATTATGCATATAAATCTTGCTTTCAACAGCCCAGATTGTTAAGATCAATTTTAAGTGCAAATGGCTGGAAACTGTAGGTCTAATTTAGTGGTAGTCCAAATTACTTAAAGAAAAAAATACAGAGCAGATGAATCATTCTCAGTATATGAAAGTACATTAAATGTTACAGTGAAATTATTACTTTATCATAACTTTACATTATTTTGCTTTAACTAAAAAGGTAAGTCTTCCATGCTTTTTTATACGACTTAGTAAGCAGCAGTGATTGGAAACCACAGAGGTGCAAGGAATTTATTGTGAGTTTTTTAAATTTTCCTGAGACCTACACCAAATGTAACATTATGCCTATGCCAGGTTATTTCAAAATTTGATCATGTTGTAAGCGATTTCATAGCTCAAAAGAGAAAAGGATTGTGTCTGTGGATCTCAAGCATTTGAACCACTAGAGATGTGAGTGGCACATATGGAACTTGTTGTGGGAATGAGTTCTGTATGGATGTAACAGGGCATAAAGTCTCTTGAATCCTTGGAGGACTAGAATGCTGCCTTTATTTTGTAATCAAAAGTACTTTATGCATAGTTCAAAAACGTTGTGTTGTGCAGGAGCAGAATATTTCAATTATGATACAAACACGAGGCTTTGATGTAGGAGAAGCATCAGTCAGTGCAAAGTAGCAGCCTTCACAAATTTAAAGATATGGTAATAGAATGATTGAAGTGATGCATGGTGAACACAAACCCTTAAACTATGTTTCTGGAAGGGGAGCAGGGAAGTCAACATATGTTTCACTGTGGGTTGCTGACATTTAGGCAGATGGGACTCTCTTGTGCCTACACAGGTCTGAGATATTAATTGGTTAAAGCACATCCCATTGCTATTTTGATTTATCAGTGGTTTATTATGCATGGCCACTTACATAACTCCATTTGAAAAGTTAAGATGACAAGAATGAAAGCAAAATAAATCAATTCAGAATTAAATTCAGAAAATGTCATTTCAGTTTTTCCTTGCAGTAGTCTAGTGATTTTGGCAAAAAACCCTTCACTTTTTCCAAAGGGAGAAAAAAACTCCCCATATTTAAACCCAGGTATTCCCTGGTTTAGAATTGTGGCCAGAAAAGGAAAGCATTCAGCATTACCTTGTCTCTTACAGCGTAACAGTCCAGAGGATTAGCCCTGTAGGATGAGGTTTTGGTCCTGTCTAAATGAATGGTGAAATCAATATTAAAATTATATCCAATAAGCGTGATTAATCAAAAATGAGCAGTGTATCAACAAGGATGTTCCTCTTCGTGTTGAAATGTAGATGGCTGAAGATCTTAATGCCCAGAGACGAGTAGTAAATATAGTCTTTTCTAAATGCATGGGAGAAGATAATCTTTTAGCTGTGTAACAGTGATCTATAATTCCTATTGGTTCAATTACATGAAGCTTTGTGCTAATCCTATTACTTCTTTTCATGAACTATTCATCCAAAATCTGTAAAGAAGGAAAGGAAAGGAAAGGAAAGGAAAGGAAAGGAAAGGAAAGGAAAGGAAAGGAAAGGAAAGGAAAGGGAAGGGAAGGGAAGGGAAGGGAAGGGAAGGGAAGGGAAGGGAAGGGAAGGGAAGGGAAGGGAAGGAAAGGAAAGGAAAGGAAAGGAAAGGAAAGGAAAGGAAAGGAAAGGAAAGGAAAGGAAAGGAAAGGAAAGGGCATTTCCTCTGAACACTAGTGTTTCCTGGACAGTTCATCTCGCAGCACTTGAGGTCCCTGGGAAAAAGAATGTAATTGAATATCCAAGGGGCATTTTTTTGACATGCTGCTGCTGGAACTGTCTTAACAGATGACAATTGTGAAAATAAAGAGAAGATGCATTTCATTTAGACATGACAGATATTGTTTGAACAAGAGAAAACCGAAGCTGGAAAGGGAGTAAAGTTACAGGAGTAAGCGGGAACAGCAAATGCCTGTCTAGGTATTGAAGCAGCAAGCTGCTTTTCAAATAAAGGGGCAGATAATATCAATGGGAATTATGTATGCCTGACTGTTGAGGATTAATCAGCAGGAAAGTAAAACAACTACACAGGCGTTTGCTCAGAGCCCCAGCTCCCAGTAGGGATAGGGGAGAGAATTCAAAATGGAGAAGGAAAAGAAATAAAACTCATGGGTTGAGATCAAGACAATTTCATAGGAGGAGGATAATAATAATAATAATAATAATAATAATAATACACAAAACAAGTGATGAACAGCACAATTCCTCACCACCTGAAGGCGATGAGCTTCAAGATCCCAAGCAACCCACCTCCCAGCCTACTCTCCAGTAGCATACAGAACATGACATCGTATGGAACGGATTATCCCTTTGGCCAGTTTAAGTCAGCTGTCCAGGCAATGTCCCCTCCCAGCTTTTTGGGCATCCCCCTCCTTCTCGTTGGCAGGACAGTGGGAGAAGCTGAAAAGTCCTTGACTGCTTGGCAACCACTAAACCATCGGTGTGTTATCAGCATTAACACCAAACCACAGCACTATACCAGATGCTAGGAAGAAAAATAAGTATCCCTGCCAAAACCAGGACACTCCACCACATGCTCCAAGACATCCCAAGATGTAGCTTTTGGTTGCTGAACTTTCCTTTTTCTTAAATGAAAAAAAAAAAAAAAAAAGGTGTGATCTGCTAATGGCAATAATATATTCTGGCCTTCCTAATTGCATCCCCTGAGTAACATGGGGAAAAAGTTTTGTCTAGTTGAGGTCTGAGTTGAGCTAACCTTGGCTATGTTTGGCTAACCTTGGCCCTCCAGTGCGGCATTCAGGACTTTCTGGAAATTATTTCTTTTAATGATTTTGCTGCTCTCTCCAGTGATTTCTTTCTAATTGGTAGTCACTTTTACTGAAAATGTTTGCAAAGTTTTGTCCTTCTTCTAATTTGAAGTTTTGTGGCTTTTATTTCTAGCTATCAGTTCTTATTCTGCCTTTTCGAAGCAGAATTAATGAGACTAAGAATATGGTAATGTCAAAGATGAAAGCAATATCTAGAAACTGCCCTGCTTTTCTGATGTTCAGTTCTAAACAAATTCACTGATTGCTTCGAGGTTTAATTCCATTATATATGGATGTAATGCCAAAAATTAAAATCCAATTGGTTTTATATTACTAAACAGCCTCTCCCTTACAAGGAATAGGATGCATAAAAGTCTGTAGGCAGATCTGAAACTGGATCTCAAGTTCTTTAATTAAAAAAAAGTAAATGGATAGAAATGTTGGGGAGTGATGAGTTCTATCAGTCATATTACCTCTGAAAAAACAGTGATTCTGTAGAAGAGGGGTGAGACAGAAAAATATGGTCTCCTTTTTCCCATGAGATAAGATGGGGTTTATATGTGTAAAATTGATGGAGAATCACAAATCAAAAGAAAATGAATGGTGTTCTGGGAAAAAAAACCCTGTTTCTTCTATCTACACTGATAAAAATTCTTTTAACAACTGAGTGGCAAATGGATGCTTTGAGATGGAGAAAACTGATTTTTCCTATACATATTTTGGTCAAGATCCAAAAGGAGCTTTAATCACTTGTGCTGGCCCCATTTACCCTCAGACAACATACCTAGTGCTACTCTCACATGCATATTAATCAGCACTTGGGTACCTTAGTTCACATTACTGGGCAGTAAAAGCATCTTTCCATTTTTACTGTCATTATACACATTCATCATACAGTATTCTTGCCTTTTCCAAACCCCCAGGGAGCTCCAGTGTGCTCTTACTACAGCACTGCTCTTTCCCAAGAGCAGGAGCGGCCCCCAGCAAAGCACTACCACACTCACTTAGAGCAGAGGTCTTGTCTCTAAATACATGGGAGAATAACTATCCCCAAGGGCCATACGGGCAGTAACTCTCTGCTTGGTGTTGCTTACAAGCCTTACCCACCTCCATTTCCACCACTTTTCTAGGAGGCACTAGGAGCCACAGATCTAGCATCCATTAGAGAAGCAAAACTCCAAAACACCTTCCTCAGACTGCCTGCAGCCCCATTTTACTGACTTCCTACACTCTGGCTAGTAAAGCTTCCTCCTCATTTATCACATTTAGTCCTAAGTCCTAATGATGGGCTTTTATCCTGCTGGCTTTTTAGTCTGCTTCCCTGATACTGATTGACAAGGATGCGTATGGAGCCTGCTGGGGGTCACAGACAGTAACGGCTGGATGAGGGAAGGTGGCAATGCCAGCAGCAGCAGGGAGGCAGAAAGACAGGAGATAAGGGATGTGATGACTAGGGACTGACAAAGCTAGGAATAGTGTTGCCTCCCCCTCTCTTTGAAAAGTTGCAATGATTCTATTATCACCTTGAAGAAGGTCTTCCAACGTTGCTGGAGTATCAGTCTCCAGGGAAGACGGATGTAGGTAACAGGCTACTCATTTATCCAGAGCAGCACAGCTGTTTGGCACCTCTTTGCAGCATGCATCAAAGTAATACGTTTTAATGACCCACTGTCAGGCACTTCCCTAATGAAGATGAGCAAGGAAGGAGTGCAAGGTAGGAAACAAATCGTCACTGATGCACTAAGGTAGCTGAGACCAACAGTGGCATAAGTTCACTTCTTATTACCAGTTGCCTTGCCAACACGGTGCTTGTTTGAGCCCAACGCAAAAAGAATAGCTTATACAGAAGCATCTTAATCCACAAGACAACTCAAGGAGCACTGGCCAGCGTAAGCAGTAGGTTTCCTCCAAACATGCTGCTAGTCGAGCTGGGCTCCCGTGCTTGTGTGTGTTGCTGATACAGTGCCTTGTTTTGTTCATGAGTTGGTTGTTGGTTCGCTGGCTTCTTTGTGGGTGTGATGGCAGATATACAAGGGTTATAAATCATCTTCTTTGTGCTTGACAGCAAGAATAGCAGTCCCAAAGCTTTTAAAATGTAGCATGCCTAGTATTAGGAAAGGAACCTGAAGAGACTGTCTAGTCCTTTCTCTTAGGCCGAGGTCTAATTAAGTTAGACCTGAACTGTATTTAAGAAAAAATGTTTTGTTTTGTTTTGTTTTTCTTTAGAAAGTCTGTTGAGGGAGACAGTCTCCACAGTCACCTCTGCTAAATCTGTTCTGGTGGTTTACTATTTTAATGATTAGGAAAATACTTTTTATAATCACTACCCTAAATCCCCCCTTGTTGTAATGTTAAGTCCATGCTTCTTTAACCCTTAAGAGCTCTGGAACTGGAGAGTCAATCGTCCTCTTGTTTGCTGCAGTTATTTTTTGTGTGTTTGAACACTGCCATTACAAGCTCCCTTTAGTTGTTCCTTCTTTGACCAAGAAGTCCCAATTCCTGTCTGGAATGATGCTGCATTTTAAGGTACATTTCTTAGCAGGGATCAAACCCCAGGACATTGTCATGATGGAGATGCACATTCCCCTCTATTATCTTCAGTGCTTCAACTTTCACAGAATCATAGAATCACAGACTGGTTTGGGTTGGAAGGGACCGTAAAGTTCAACTGGTTCCAACCCCCTGTTATGGGCAGGGACACCTCTCACTAGACCAGGTTGCCCAAAGCCCCATCCAGCCTGGCCTTGAGCACTTCCAGGGAGGGGGCAGCCACCGCTTCTCTGGGCAGCCTGTGCCAGGGCCTCACCACCCTCGCAGGGAAGAATTTCTTCCTAATATCCAATCTAAATCTGCCTTCCTTCAGCCTAAGGCTGTTACCCTTTCCCTATTGCTGCATGCCCTTGTAAACTGTCCCTCTCCATATATCTTGTAGGCCCTCTTTAGGTATGGGAAGGCTGCAATAAGGTCTCCCTGGAGCCTTCTCTTTCCAATCTGAACAACCCCAACTCTCTCAGCCTGTCTTCACAGGAGAGGTGTTCCAGCTCTCCAATCATCTTCATGGCCCTCCTCTGGACTCACTCCTGTAGGTCCATGTTCTTTTTGTACTGGGGACTCAGGAACTGAATGTAGTACTCTGGGTGGGGTGTCATGAGAGCGGAGAGGGAGGGTCAACTCTTTCGACCTGCTGCTGGTCATGCTTCTTTTGGTGCATTCCAGGATATGACTGGATTTTGGGGCTGCAAGCATGCATTGCTGGGCCATGTTAAGCTTCTTGTCCACCAACACCCCTAAGTCCTTCTCTTCAGGGCTGCTCTCAGTCCATTCTCTGCCCAGCCTGTAGTTGTGCTTGGGATTACGCTGACCCGTGTGCAGGACCTTGCACTTGGCCTTGTTGTACTTCATGAGGTTTTCACAGGCCCACCTCTCCAGCTTGTCAAGGTCCCTTCCCTTCAGCATGTTGACCACACCACGCAGCTTGGTGTCATCAGAAAACGTGCTGAGGTTGCACTCAGTAGTCCCATTGTTCATATTGCTGACAAAGATATTGGGGTGGTTGAAGTCCCCCGTGAGGCTTGTGAACATGAGGCTGCTTTTATCTGCCTATAGAGGGCCTCAGCTACTCAGTCTTCCTGGTTGGGTAGCCTGTAGCAGACACCACTTGTCCCTGCCACCCCTTTAATCCTGACCCTGAGCTCACATGAGTTAGGTCCTCATGTATCCCCACGCAGAGCTCCATGCACTGCAGCAGATCACCTACATCACCTCCTCATCTGCCCTGCCTGTCCTTCCTAAAGAGACTGAATCATTCCACTCCAACAGTCCAGTCATATGAGCTACCCACCATGTCTCTGTGATGCCGATAATATCACAGACCTACAGACATGCCCACATCTCTAACTGCTCTTTTTTTATTCCCCATGCTACAGGCATTTGCATAGAGGCACTTAAGTTGGACCCCCAACTTAATTATCAACTGTCCCACTAGAAAAGAGTTTGTCAGGGCAAAAGCAATGCAAATGTTGGGCAAGTATTTTGTAGCATATAATATGGTTCAACAAAAATTAACCTAAAAGCCTGCAGAGCTGGACAGAGAAATGTCTCCTTGATCCCAGTTATCTTCCACCTCCTACAGAATTCTCTATGGGAGGTTGAAATCTTTCTACTCATGATGAGAATTTTTATATATTGACTCTCAGTGGACTAAAGCTCTTGCTTTTAGCTATAGGTTTAAAAATGTCATCTTTTGTCTTTATATTTCTGATTCTTGCTTGTGAAAGGTGAAGGTGGCATTACTTGGTGTCCTGGGAATGTCGAGCGGTCAGACTGGGCAGACCATCAGGCACTGTGGCAGGGAGGGATGCTAAAGGCCTAATCCTACACCACCAGCCTCAGGAAGAGCAGAAAGCCAGCAACATTGTGTTCAAATTGTTTTGGTCCTTGGCAAGGCTGGGTTTAGTATTCTCACTTTTTACCATATGACCCACTGCCCACAAATTCAAAACTACAAAAAAAGCAATAAAGAAGTCAAGAATGGAGAGAAAAGTTGTGAAAAGGAGAGCCAGATGCAATGGTATTCCCACAGCTATGAGTGGTTACCTTTTGCATTCTATTAATTTTGATGATGAACAAATATCCAAAGGTCTGTATTGGTTTGCCAAATTCAACATGAAATCCGGTGTGCCCTCTCAGATTTGGGATTTGCCTGGTTCTAGATGTCTTGAAGGAGACTAGGCGCTGTAGGAAAAGCCCCTTATGATATTCAGATTAACCTGTTCCTACCTCTGACAACACTCCAAATTTTAGAATCATGACAATTGTGAAAGGCAGCAGGACTTCCTGCTCTCTGGGTTTTGGTAATAGGCCCCCTTACTCCTTGTTTTAAAGGTCTGCTCTCCTTTGTTAGGTGTGTGCATTTGCACTCACTAAGTCTTTCCCATCAGCCCCTGTCTGTTCTGCTGCCTCCGCTGATGCTGCTGACGCCGGGCTGCAGCCTCCTGCCCACCTTGGGAGGATGAGTGTGCTGGAGGCACCCAAAGGCAAGCTGCATTTCTGGATTCTGACATCAACGACCCTAGCAGGCTCCTCTTTGTGGGGCATGCAATGTGCAGCCAATGCCAGCAAAACCTGCGTTATTTCCATGAAAACAGTCACAGGAATAACCACTACACCTAGAGTCCACGGACTAGTGCTTTTATATAAGAAGGCCTCAGTTCATTTACAAATGAGGCTCAATCCTATTTTGCCAGCATATTGCAGGGCAGTAAAATCTGAGCAGAGTGGCAGTAAATTCTCTCTAATATATGTGTAGTTATTTAGCTCTAAGTACCTTCATGGTTTGCCATTCCATAACCTCCTTTAGCTGCTTATTTTAATGGTTATAAAGGTTTTTTTCTCTTGTTTAACCTAAATTTTCACAACTGCATTTTAAGCTCATTACTGCTTGCTCTATTTTCAGTGCTAATGAGAAAATTTTTTATCCTGGTCATCTTTAAAGCATCCTTTTGTCCATTAATAAAATGTTAATGACTGCTCAGTTGTCTTCTCCTCAGCTGAAAACCATCAATCCATGACATTGCTGGGCCTTTTACTTTGTTTCTCTATTTGAAGCTTTTAATTTGTCTCTCTCTAAGAAAAGCACCCAGATTGAAAGCCAGTCAGTACCATGGGGAAATATCCCTTCCCTTGGTTTGTAAGCATGACTCCTCCAGGCAGCAAGCTCTTGCGTCTCATGTGTCAGTGTGACCCCGCCTGTGCTTATCCACTGGGACAATGCCATCCTACCATGGTACAGTTTGCCATCTCCTGACCAGAAAGGGTGTAATATATGACTTTTTTTTTTAATCAAGAGTATTGACTGTTTTCTTGTTTCACTGCTTTTAGATTTCCAAGGTTGAAAGAGTAGAGATTTTGTCCAGAGCTTGAGGACACAAATCGGTCTATCTTTAATCCATTGAATAAGGGAGAGCTGGGCTCCAGAGTGGTGAAATACCTGGGGGTCAACCCAACCTCTGCACTCGTTCATGGCACACAAAGGGCCTTGTGGTGACCCATTTCTGGCTGCAGGATTTTCCTGGGGACCTGACACAGGGGTCTATGGGGAGTAGGCAGGAGGACACAGGAGGTGAGCATCTGGGGCAGAGCCAAGAGGTAACTGAAGGATCAGCCTTGTGGCAGCTGGTACAACGAATATCATCAGAATGGACAAATAGGAACCACGATTGCATCTTTCAGGATTGTCAGAACGACACAAGAGATCATTACTAGAGCAACCTTCAACTGGGAGAGTACTGCTTTGTTCTGAGGAGTAAGGTAGGATGTGAATACACTCGTTTAGCAAATCCACGCTGTGGGACGTATTTCCTTCTGGCATCGTTTGGCTTTTGTCTTCAGATATATGCACTAGCTAGACATTTTGGACAATGCACATGCCTGTTTGTTCGTGTAGATGCATTGTAGGTTGGCATTAGTTGACTTTATCATGCTGTTTTAGAGCTCCCTGTTATAATAAATTCATTTCATCAGAATTTGTCGTCTTGTCAGATTACATTCTTTACAGCAGTTAGTATTAAAACGTGGCATTATCCTAAACTGTTAAGAGCTTCCATGGTGCTGTACCCTTTTTTATAACCTGGCCGATCCCTGGACTCATGGCATATTATCTCTGCATATAAATTTCAACTCATCATTCTTTGTCCTTTGGGAGAGGACTGCTATTACAACCAGAAAAGTAGCAGTGCCAGATATTTATTTTCCATTCTTAGTAATGACTCGCTTTTACTTAATGAATTGGAAAAAGTACATGAAATTAATTGAGCGAGGTGTTGCCTAACTGTAAAGCAGGCCATGCTGTTCCCAGGCCTGTGATTTTTCCTCAGGTAAAGGTCAGGGACTCGCTGTCTTTGGGCACATTCTGCTTTGTACTCTGTTTCCCAGATGAAAAACAGCACCGTTAATCCCATCGCTTGTGGGATCGGAAGAGCTTTGCAAAGGCAAAGAGAGCAATCAGGCATTTAGCATCTTTTGCAAACCAACAGGTGCCTAATTCACACTTGTCCTTTAGAGAAACCCTCTCTTAATTACTATCGTGGTGCTTGGTAATCCTGGGATAAAGCTTTTGTTTATTAAAGGATAAACCAGTATTACAAATCCTAGCTCTATGAGCTGCTGGGCAGCCAAGTGTGTACAGATTTTGACTAGGATGCTTCAGATCTGCTTCTATTTGCAGCTCTGCTAATAACCTACCACAGGGCACCGAGCAAGCTGCGTTCCCTTCCGACTGCCATCTGCTAATGGGCTTCTCATGAAGTGAAAGCTGATAGCAATATTGTGATCCTGACATCTCTGAGGTCTATAGATAGCAAGTGCTTTTGAACATTTAGCAGGAGTTATGATGGTTTTCCTCAGCACAGTAGAATTATACTGTGTTTGCAGTCAATAGATCAACTTTTGGCTTTACTAAAGCTTCCTGTATAATTTCAGGTCTTTCTGTGTATTACTTATTTTGGCAACAGCTCAGTGGAGGTAGAAAAATTGTGCTTTAATAAATATTAACCCTTTTTATAGGATTTCACCTACCTGTTCTACTTGGGATATGTGATTATTTGGGGATTGTTATGGTTGCAGCTGTAGCATGCAGAGGTAAGCGAGCTATGGCTCATAGGGAAAGAGATTGCCTCTTGGCACAGGCCGTACCGTGTGAACCTGGGAAGCCATGCTGCCAGCAGAGTGACTGCCAGAGCAAGAACAGTGTGCTGTGAAGCCCAGATTCCCTGACATGACTGGTAATGTCCTGCTTCCCCAGCTTTATGGGGCTATTCAAGAGCAGATGCTGATGAGCGAGGATCAGTTTTGTGAAAAAGTGAAAAGAAGAAGAAACTGCTCTCTGGAAGGCTTAGCTGGGAAGTAAGGTCTTCTACAGGCACAGAGTGTCTTCTCTTAGAAACAGTCCTGTGAAGCTGGTTTGAAGGACATAAGCAAGGTTGCCTCTGGAAAGTAACAGTGTACCTGAAATCAGATGGTGGGTGGGGTGGGTTTTTTTCCCCCTTTCCCAGATATTTTCCTTAGCACTGCTGGATGGGCAGGAACAATAACAAAGGAGGCCTTTCTGAGGTGGTTGAGAAATACGAGTATGTCCATAACTTGGATGCAACTTGCAACAAAACCCCCTTCCTGATTGGAAAAAGATGGGGTGGAGACCCATCTACAAATCTGAAGTCAGGAAAAGTCTTTAACCAGTACCTACTACCAGGTTTAGAAGTGCCCCTTTGACCAGTTATACTGGCTTTATTTATGGGCTTTATGTGCTATATATGTTACAGCCTCTTGAAAGGCCATGGGGCTGTGCCCTGGAGGTGGGACTGCTCTGCCTTCCATGCTTGCTCTCAATTTTCCTCTCTTTTAAAAATTAAGTTTCTAGTTTTTATTTAAATAAAGTTTGCCTTGAATTTCAAAGCCTTTTGAGCTTTTTTTGGAGAGCTCATTCCAGGTAAATTCAAGCTACAGCTGATTCAGAGTACATCAGAGCCCCAGACAGTACCTTCCCCTAGTCTATCTTTCTCCCCTTCTTAAATGGTCATTGTTCTCCTGGATTTTGGATGGGACACGTGAGAGTGCCCTAATCTGTGTCATCATTTATGGCATTCTGCTCTGACACACCAGAGAACAGGGTTAGCAAAAACTGAAAACCCAGCTTCCCAAGAGAAGTTTCACTTAGACATACTTGTGAGAAAGAAAACAGGGAAGAAAAATCTCTAACACTGAGTCAAACACACAAATTTATCTTGTGCACGTTCTGCCTCACTGTTCCATGTGACTGTTTTCTATGATCTTTCAAAGCATCAGGCTGAAAGAAGAGGGTGCATTTGATGTTGGATCATTTTGTACTAATGATGACATTACCTGATGAGAGAAAACACTGCTGAAACCCTATTCATTGACATTTACCAATCTCTAATAAACAAGAGTTAAAAGAAGACAGTGTGAAACACCACTCATATTCAGTATGATAATTGCAAGTGGGAGTCTGATCTTTCTTCCTTAAAGTCGACGAGAAAGCTATGATTAACTTATCTTAGACCCAATACTATTTTTATTTACTTAATTGGCTTCTTCTAGATAGCTCTTCATGAAGCATGCCTGGGAAGTGCATTTGGAAAGCACTCCAGCTCTGCAGAAACCGCTTTCCTGTTCCCCAGTGGCAATGACTTTGACAGAAGACAGAAATAGACGTGGGACCTGGCACTCAGAAGTTGTGAGAAAAGCTGAATAGCATTCACCCAAGGGTGACAGATTTGGGGAAGTTTTGCTTAAGGACATATCTTATCTAGACCTAAAAGGTATCAGAATTTGAGGTCTGGTCCATCCCCTGAGAATAACCCCGCTCTGCTCTCTGCATGGGGAAAAGCTTAGTCTGTGTTCATCAGCAAAATGTCTTTTGTATGTCAAGGTTACTGTGGTACATAGAAGAAAGTGATCATTTTGTGCCTGCAGTCCCACCTGCCCTTTCCAAAGTACATTATGGGAGTGTCTGGGTGGCAGACAGCATCTCAACTCCATTGTATTTTGCAGATGTTGTATGACTTCTTAACAGGTTAGCAAGATATTTTATCACTGACTCTACTTCAGACATCACACCTGAAAAAGAAAGCATCCAAAGCATCAAGTGGTATCTGGAAAAAAGTAAGTACTGCCCAAAAATGGGAAGATCTAGCAACAGAAATCAATATTAATTGTTTTATTGATTAAATTATTAGGAAGGAATGGTCACGTTGGTATGGCCATGTAGAAACAAATGTGTAGAGATGTGTGTTTTAGAGGAACAATTTTATAAAGTCTTTTGAAATCTAGGTGAAAAATGCATCCCTGATGAGTGTAGCAGAGCTGTGACTTTTCATAACACCTTAGTCTTCACCTTCAAAGTCTAAAGCTGTGGAGAAACTGAGTGTCATTTCGGGTGATGTTGGGATGGTAGAGAAGCTTGCAATAAAAATGTGTATGAGGTGGACAGTGACAGGTATCTACCATATACTAGGATCACTGTAAGTTAGTCTCTCAGCAAAATTTTGTGGTAGGATCTCATTATGTTTTGAAAAAGTACCCAGTGCCCTTCCTTCCCACGTATTTTAACATGGTTCCTTTCCACAGGTTGCTGGGTTTTTTTTAACCTCCCAGAATTTTAAAGATATGACACTTTTGGTTTCCATTTTTCTCTGTCCTAAGTGACACTGGCAACTGTATCCACAAAATATTTCGGGAAGAAATGGATACCTTGTTTTGAAGGGGTTCATACTGGTATAACCTGAGAGGGGAAAAGTGGGTAAAAAAATCATAGATATTTATGTGCCAGCAAAAGTAGGTCTGGAAGAATTGTTCAAAAACCTGATTGCACTTCTCTAAGTGATTATACAAGGAAAAAAGTGTAATAAAGGAGTATGAGGTACCAGTGCTGCCAGTAGCTAGTTATGGGTCATCTTTTGTATACCTAAAGCTCCACTTGGAGATTGAGGTTGGGAGTAGTCAGACAGGATAGAAAAGAGAGGATTTTTTTCTGATGAAGTGCAGCACATTTCTCACTGGGAGAAGGGTTGTGAAAGTCTCTTGTCAGATATCTGGTGGGGAAGAGTGAGGTTGTGACCCGCATTTTGGGATCCATGACAGTTGGCACTGGGCTCTGCTCCCCGAAGACAGGCTTAGCCCGGGTCCTTCCCCCATGCACCATGTGGCAACAGCATCTCCCATCAGGGCCCTGAGGCGCTGGGAAGAGGGGGTCACATGTGGCTTTGGGTCCCACTACAGTGCTGATGTGGCACCTGTACAGCTCACAGGAGTTCTGGGGTCTGGGAAGCCCAGAGTCCCACCCCCAGCTGTAGAGCTGAAGCCTGGCCTCAAGGAGGTGGCTACTGAAAAGAGCTCTTGGGCAAGAAGGCACCCACAAGCTGAAACTGCACCTTAGCCCTGGCTGAATGGTGTGCAGCATCTTGGTAGCTCTGTCTTTCCAGATTTGCTTTCAAAAAGCCCCAGACTGGGTCTACTGAATCACATGGAGAACATCTGTTTTAGTAATGCATAACTTTTTGATGCTACACCCAAAATTTATGTATGTATGTATGCATCTATCTATCTATTTATCTATCTATCTATCTATCTGTCTATCTATCTCTATTTTTAGTGAAAATACCAAGATATGTTTCATGTTTTGTGCAGGAAACAAAAAAATGCTTGTTTGTCTACTACTGAGTGCTCTATTTAAGATATGAAATGCCCATTACCTAGCTTCCAGCTAACTGGGTTTTTTTTAAATCACACTGCACCACTGAAATGATCACATAATATTAGTAGACGCCTTGCTTAACATTTCTGAAATACTAGAAAATGAGCATAATTTATAGTTGCCATGAGAGGTTTCAGTAGCTCTAATAATGATACTGGAGACCTGGAAAAATATACTCTTCAGTAAAGTTGGGAATTCCTGGCTGGTTTAACAAATTGCAGTAGCACAGATTGTGTGTTTGATATACTTTTCAAGTAAATCATCACATGTAAAAAGCCATCCATCATCTCTATTTCTAATGCTACCTATAGATTTTATTGTGATAAGCCATTTAAGTACTGGGTTTGTATTCACAAAAGGATAACTGGAGTGTGTCATAAAGCACAAGAATTATTTTTTTAGACAACTAATATATTTGTAACTGATGATGTGTGAACTTTAGTTGAGAGTTGACACCAAACTCATACCACTTGTAGTTAGTCTTTCCGTAGCCATTTACTCAGACCAAATGAAATATGTATTGCAAACATCACTGAAAGCAGGCTAAATAGAACAATGCCTGGATGTTGTATGTGTACAGTTAGAAATGTCAGATTCCTTATTATCATTTTGTCTTCATCTGCTTGTGAGAAGGAGCCTCAAACCAACTATTTCCTTAGATTTCCCTCAAGAGCCGAGTCATATATCCTGCTTAGGATAAATTTGTGTCTTTGTTTGCTGTGTGTTTATTTTTGATAATTTGTAATTTGCAGGGTTCTTCTGTGATTAACTATTCTCTCTGAGACAAATCAGTTTTTCTGAATAATTGTGTAGATTCCTGTTGCAGTTGCTGATGTTCAGAGTAGCTGATCTTCCTACATGAGTAATGCAAAATAGGGGTGTTCCCCAGGGCTCGGTGTTGGGTCCAGTCCTGTTTAATATCTTCATCAACGACCTTGATGAGGGAAGAGCATCCACCCTCAGCAAGTACCTGATGATACAAAGCTGGGAGGGGTGGCTGACACGCAGGAACACTGCGCTGCCATCCAGCGAGACCTGGACAGGCTGGAGAGCTGGGCAGGGAGAAACCAGATGAGGTTTAATAAAAGCAAGTGTAAAGTCTTGCACCTGGGGAGGAATAACCATCTGTATCAGTACAGGCTGGGGGATGACCTGCTGGAGAAGAGCTCTGTGGAGAAGGACCTAGGGGTCCTGGTGGATGACAGGTTGGCTATGAGCCAGCAGTGTGCCCTGGTGGCTGAGAGGGCCAATGGGATCCTGGGATGCATCAGGAAGAGTGTGGCCAGCAGGTCGAAGGAGGTGATCCTCCCCCTCTACTCTTCCCTGGTCAGGCCCCACCTGGAGTATTGTGTCCAGTTCTGGGCTCCCTGGTATAAAAAAGACAGGGATCTCCTGGAGAGAGTCCAGAGAAGGGCTACGAAGATGATTAAGGGCCTGGAACATCTCCCATATGAGGAAAGGCTGAGTGAGCTGGGGCTGTTCAGTCTGGGGAAAAGAAGACTAAGGGGGGACCTAATTAATGTTTATAAATATCTTAAGTATGGGATGCAGGGGGAATTGGCCAACCCCTTTTCAGTGGTCTGTGGGGACAGGACAAGGGGCAATGGCTGTAAACTGGAGCATAGGAAGTTCCGCACCAACATGCGGAAGAACTTTTACACAGTGAGGGTGACAGAGCCCTGGGACAGGCTGCCCAGGGGGGTGGTGGAGTGTCCTTCTCTGGAGATATTCAAGACTCGTCTGGACGCCTATCTGTGCAATATGAGCTAGGGAGCTGCTTTGGCAGGGGGGTTGGACCCGATGATCTCTTGAGGTCCCTTCCAACCCCTATGATTCTGTGACTCTGTGATTCTGTGAAAATGTCCTACCCATTGCCACTGACCCCTGGAACAGCAAGATTGCTGTCTAGAGTTTTAATAGCACGTCGAGCAATGTGATGCTTCTTGGTATTAGTCTCTTGAAAAAATATACCTATCATGATATCCCCTGAAAATGGCCAAGTACTGATGCTCCTGGTGCTACCACAGTGGCTGAGAACCTGAATGTTTGCCCGTCTTTCACATTTTTATGAGAAATTTTATTCTGTTCTTATTTTGTTGGCAAGTTTCTGAACAATTTTGGTTTAGCACATAGCCAGCATTCAGGCTGTGGATCCACACATATGGGAGAAGCTTAGCATTTTGCTTTTCTCCATCCATTCAGAAAATACTTGACTTTATATAAAGGTCTTAGGCTTCTATGTGCCCTGGATTGGAAAACGCTTAGTCCCTTGATCTTTGGGTCTGGTTTCCATGGGTTTTAGTGCCAGCAGCAGTTTGCTGGATTAGGTTTTTGCTTGCCTGTCTGGGAACCAGAGTCTGCTGTAGGGATATTGCAAGCTGCTCTTCCACATGTTAAATACTCCATCTTAGGTAGCAGAGCTGATGCTTGCTAGATACTGCTGTTAACTTCGTTTTGCAATTAGCTGAATGGTGCTAACATAGTCTGGGGAAGGAGCATCGGTGGAAAGGAGCAGTGCACATCTTCAGCTGAGCACGGAAAGCATCCCTTCTCCTATGGAAAGACAGCTGGTTGAGGGACATTAATTTCCCCTGGGACCCAGGAACTGTACTGCTTTAATATCAAGAAAGTGTTGTCTCATGGCAAGGGAGAAGGGCATCGGATCTCACGAAGTTTGATAATTAAAACAGGGGGTGAGAGAGTGGTAGTTGCAAGCCAGACAACAAAGTCTTGAAAAGTTGAAGAGTGAAGGTGGGGGCAGTCATACAATGACAGGATTTGCATGTTTTACATCCCTACCCAACTGCTGACATGGCAGCTTGTCCCAGTGAATTTCCTTGTGAACTGTTTGTCTGTTTATTTTGCCCAAATTCTGTATTTTCTTAAACAAGCCGACGCCAAATTGTGCATCTACTTGACAAATGCCTGTTGTGCCAACTCTTATCTAACATTCACTGTTCCTCTGTGTATTTGAGTGTGCTATGTAATTTGCTAGTAAGGTATTTTTAATTTACTTTATAACCACTTCTTTGTCAGGTATTGTCTGAGCCAGCTGCTAAATTCTTATTTTATATCTATGTTGACTTAATCTTTTCTTCAGGGAAGAAATTACTGCACATAATGATAGACAATTACTGTGACATGCCCCCTTGCATGAATATCTCAACTGCTTTCTGTTTCTTTGTGTTGCCTATTTTGCCTAGGCTTTTTATTCTGAATTTCCTTGCCTTGTGTACGTTCCCTGCTTTGTGCTACTTGGCTGTCTGTCCAAGTGTTCTTATTGACTGCTTTGTCTCCCCTGCCTGCGGATGAATGCGTTCCCTTCACTCATGTGCTCCTTCGCGTCCTGCTTCTGAGGAGTTGTCTGCTGCCTTTATTGTTCTTGCTCTCATTTCCTAATTTTTATTTCCCTAACTGAAGCATTAACTGACTTATCTGGGGGAATGTTTGAGTGAAGTAAGGTTGAAGCTAATATCCGTCTGAATGCCATTGCAGATTTGACATAAGTTAATTACTCTTACCTACTGTATTCACATTCTCACATTTTCAAAGGGCTTTGGCTATTTATACAGTGACACCTATTGCTTATCCAGAAAACATTTTTTCCCCCAGTTCTTAAGACTAATATCTAATTTTAAACCAGCGTATATTGAAAATTATGACTTTCCTGATGTCTAATTACCTCTGCGTGGGGACTTGGTGACCCAAGTGACTCATCAGCCTGCTGACTCTATTCACACCCACTGTCTTTGGGTAAAATTTTCAAGCTGAATTAGGACTCTGGTTCCCATTTATTTTATGTGGGGTGGGGAATGTTGGGGGCTTTTGTGAAATAGCCACTTCTCAGGCTCTCGATTCCTAGCTGGCTGGTACAAAGTGATTTCTCAGCACCTGTTGGTGTTTGTGAATGAAAGGGTTTGAAAAACAAAGCTGGTGCTGCTCTGCAGGCTTGTGTACTGTCACACTTGCGAGAAGCTGGGGTTAAGGGCTTCTCTGCTTCTTTCTGCTGCTCCCCCCCTTTTTTGCTTCCTGTTTCCCAGTGTGGCTACTTTATATTTGGGCTACTTTTTGGCTGGTTTTCTGAACTATGAAAGTACAACCGTTTGAAATTGATTTTCTGAGTCACATGGATGAAGGCTTGTACATTACCCCTACTCTGTCTTCCAAACCTAATTTCCAATACCTTTCAGCTTTTATGACAATGCTGTGGGACAAATCTTAGTAATTCATTTAATCTAGCAATTCTTGGGAGCGTTCTTGCCAACACTAATTCATCCTGGATTTCATTGAGAGAGGCAGCATATAGGCTAGGAGACAAGCAATAAGCTGCTGTGGGGGACCTTTGCTCTCCTCTTGCTGGCCTGTGGTGCAACCTCGCCCTCTTCATCTTTATTTCTTCTCTCTCCCTTTGTCTGGTTTTTCAGTTTAGACAAGAAACTTCTTTTTTTTTGGTGAGTCTAAGGTTCTTTTATGCTTCAGTTTTACAGTGCCTACATCAATTATAATTGCAGATGGAGCCCCCAGGTGTAGTTGTAATACAAATCTTTAAGAAGAATAATCTGGTTACAGCTGATTTGAATGTCTATTGCTTCTGAAGAAGAGGATAATCCCCCAAAATAAGTAGGCAGGCAAGCACTGCATATAATGCCTCCAGTTCTGTGAGTTTTTTAATCTAGAGTTGTGTTGGGTTTTTCTTCTTCCCCCTTCCCCCTCCAAGAATAAGAGAGCCTCTTTGGGACTCTAATGAGGTAAACCCTTCTGTTCATCCCTTCCATTTCACAGTCTGTACAGCTCCATACTCCAGACAGATGAGGTCTGAGGAGGGTATTTTCAAAAGCTGAATTTCTAAACTCCTGTTATAGTCAACAGTAGATCAGAGCTGGGCTTTAATTGCTTTGAATTGCCTCCAAAGAGGATCTTGTTATGATGGGGAAAGCCAGGAGAGTTTGCCTCCCTAAGCTAGAGGTAGCTTTGGGAAATAACTTCTTAAGATTAAAGAACTTCTTCAAAGTCTGTAAAGATTTTTTTGTTGTCACTTTTATTAATGGGCAATCCCTAACCTGGAAGCATGATTAAAGAAACAAGTTAAAGTTGAAATTACCATTCATTCTCTTTCAGCTCCTGATCTAAGATTTACGAGTCAGCTCCTCCTTCTTACATTACCTGGCTTCTCATATGAGATCAGGGTGATAGCCTTTGCTTGCACTGACTTTGTCCCTATATAGGCAATTTTTTTAACAACCTCATTCACCTGCATTCATCTAAATCCTCTGGAGAGACGGATACAGCACTCTAAAGATATTAGAAAGCCATCCGATTCCTTCACTGGGCTTTTGCTAAATCTCCATTTAAATACATCAAGACTGAGGGATTTTATAAGCCTGCAATGCCTCTTGCTTCAGTGTAACACCCTGCCCAGTGTTGTGCAGTTCTCTGAGAGCCCTTTTTGCCCCCCACACACTTAACCCTTTCTTGTCTTTAGGAAACATTTGTCACACGCAGCAGAAGCTGAATAGAGTTATCACTGCTGCACACAGAAAATCCCTCGCTAGTGGCCTGGAATGCAAGGCAAGAGAGGAGTTTGGGGCTGGTGGCACTAGGTGTCCTCGGCAGAGCTTATCCCGGACTGATAGTTCTGCTCTGATGAAAGGGGAGTTTGTTACATCATCACATCTCTATGTCTCATATCTGGTACCCTCAGTGGGGAGCGTGCCTCCCCAGGGGAGGCTGTGAGGAGGCAGGCAGCGGCAGCAGCAGTGGTTTTCAACATGTGCATCCTCAACTTATCACTAGGCTCAATTTATCTTTCCTTCTTATTATCTGAGTCTATCTAATGCTTGGTGAACCTTGGCCTCAAATGAATCACCAGAGCAGCCAGAGCCCTAAGGGAGGACAGTTATATAAGTTAATATTGTTAAAATCTGTCTTGGAAGATAAACACAAATTGGAGGCAGTGTCCTAGATGAGTTTTTCAAATAACATTGCTACAGGAATTTTTTCTTCACTGTATTGGCTCTTTCTCTCTGGTGTTTCCCAGCTGTTTTAATTTTTCCTGCCCTTCTACTCCAATTATGTGTGACCATTTGAGATTGTAAAATGGGAAGAAAGCCCTGCCTATGAATTTTAGGATTATGTCTGATGTTAAAACTCAGTTCTGTTTCACAAGAGAGCAGATCAGAGGGCTCTGTTAACATGCTCTGTCTAGAAGAAGGGCAGGACACTAAATTTTTTATCCTAAAAATGCCAACACTCTGAGGGTAAGAAGGCATGAATAACTGAGTTTTTGCTTCATTTATTGAGCCTAAATAGAGCCAAAATTAATACCCACCCCCTGCCCCGCATTATCTTCCTCCAGTTTGGATTATAATTTTTTTTTATAAAAGAAAAACAATAATTAAAAATTATATATTTGGTTTAGTTGACCAAAATGTTTTTGTTCTGTATCCTGGTATTTTTTTCAATTATATTTACTGAGATACTTTAAAAACTAAACTTAGGCAAATGGTTAAACAAAATCCTTTGTCAAGAAGTCTGAAAAAAGGAAACATTCAATTTCTCACTCCTTTTTCTCTTCCATCTGTGCCCATTGCTCCCAATGAAAGTCTTTCTTGGCTAAAAGTGTTTGCTGATTTTGGCAGTAGCTGCAGTTGAAGCAATTCTGCCAAACATCACGTAGCCCTTTCCTCAGGATCGTGGAGCAAAACAAACGGTCGCTGCTTTATCAGCCATGCAAAGAATCAAAAAGGGAACTTTTTAATACAGTGAGTTGTTTGTCCCTCCCTGTCACATGTCCTTGCTGATCTCTTTTAAAGCACTGAACGCACAGCCACAGGAGACCAGAGGTCTCCCTGAGACTTTTAAGATGCTCCCACCGCTGTTTCTTTTGAGGCAGGAACACGTCTGAGAAGGCATCTGCCCTGTCTGGGGGCTTAGGCCTTGATCTGACTCCTGGCTGTGCCAATGTGCTTGTTCTCCATCTTTAAGGAACCACTTATTTGTCCGTGTGTTATGGCACATATGGCAATTGATTCACGTTTACACATGCAGTCAGTATCTTAAAACTACAGAAATTTATTGGACCCATGAGCCCTGTTTCCAGGGCTTTGTCCTCATCTTGATCATCTTACTCCCTCTGCCCTTTCCATGCCGTTTCACCTTTCCACAAAGCCTGCCTGCTCCTCCTGGGACAACATTTTGGCAAGAGGCAGCTGGGGTCTGAATGGTGGCACGTGCTCGTTGAATGCCTCAGTCTCCCAGGCCTGCCTGTTCCCTCTGCAGGAGCTCCTGTTCCTGTGTATGTGTTCACCTGTACAAAATCAACAATGAACCTCCCTGCAGGTTTTGTATTTCCCTGTTTTCTTCCTCCCCAGGTGATGCAGCTGCCATAGCTTCTGGAAATCTGCTGTGGGAGTTGTTTCTGGCATGCAGACCATCGATGGAATGAGCTCTGCTTTCAAATCTTAGAAGTCTGTGGGAATGGACTCACTTTCTAGATTCCTTCATTCCCACTTAGGCTGGAGGGATAGATGGGCCACCAGCATCACAAAGAGCATTTTAAATGATTTTAAACATAGTAGCACAATGCTTTAGAAGAACTTTGCAATCTTTAGACTGTATTATTGCTAGAAGGCTGCATGGATGTCCTTTAAGTTTGATTAATAACCCTTTTATAACCACTGTTGATGTGAACAATAAACATTATCCTGTAGCTCTTTGGTGGGAGTGTTTTCCTCTCAATGCTGTAAAGCTGTCGACCTGAGCCAGGTCTGAACATAGTTTCTTTCCCCTTTTCTACTATTCTTGTCTGGTAGTTAGTTTGTGGTGCAAGAGCTTGCAGTCCTCTGCCTTGTAGGCTTTTGCAGGCTTGTTTGAAACATCCTGGTGCATTTATTGTGAGGCCTTGGTACGTGTAATTTAGGAGCTACTCAGCTTTTGTAATAAAAGAATGTTCTTCCAGTACATTTAAGAGAACATGCTACGTGCTTTTGTTTCAGCAGAGTTTACTGATACCAGGAATTCATGAAAGCTGGTGGCTTCCCAAGGGATTCGTGTAAATATATTTTATTTCAACTCACAGGGCTTTTCTCGACTGAAGCCAAACATTTTGTGTTGTGCTTTCTCTTGGAAGAAGGCAGAAAGCAATTTGAGGAGGTACCATTTAATCACACCAGCACAACACCCCTGGCAAGTTCTCTCACAATGCTTGACCCGTACAAAAGAATTAATCAGACAGTTGCTAGCTGGATCCCAGCAGACAGCTGTCATACCCATGCATCTGGCAGAGTAGACCAGGAGAAAGAGAGATCGCAAGCGCAGACAGCGCTCACATCTGGAGTTTGGCTCTTCTGTAAGAGGCCAAACTAGCACATTTGGTGGATGTACAAAGTGGGGTTTTGAGAAGGACTGGAGGCTTGGATAAAAGAAAAGTCAAATTTGTTGGACTGCCCTAAAAGTGTTTATTCTTCCCTGCGCTATGGGCTATTTCATGTATTTCCTCTAAGGGCAGGGACAGCGAGGCAAATTCAGGGCCTGGCATTGCTAGCCTGGCAGGAAATGGAACTGCTGCCCATTCACTTTAATGCTACAATCGTGATAATCCTAGTCTCAGTTTTGAATTAAAAAATTCAGAAAATGGCAGATAAGTTTGTTAGGAAGGAAGATTTCCGTGGTTTAGTGGTCATAATAGTTGCTTCTTCTCCTAAGCAAAGATCCATGTGAAAAAGGTTGATGTTTAGTCAATGTCTCCTTTCATAGTCAAAGGCTAGACCTGGACAGCTTGTGATCTTGAGGTCCATCGATTAAATACGCGCTCATGAAATGCTTAAATGCACATTTACAGAAGCTTAGGAAGATCTGAATCCAGGGAAGTGTAGCCACTCTAGAGGAAACGTTAAAGTCCCTTGTCAGGCTTCAGACAGCTCAGTGACACATTACGCACCTGCTCTGCACTGTGACTTTCCACCAAGCACGTTCTCAAACAACAGCAAAAGGCTGTTTTTGCAGGGGCACCCAGCAGGCAAGTGATATGAAGAAGCATTGCCCTCCCATCTGCTTGTAGAGATGCCCAGAACTTGTAATTTTGAAACCCAGTTGTCAGGTTTAGGACCTCCATCAAACACAGTTTGGGTTAGCTGAGTGAATGATGGTTGCACAAACCACTCTGCTTGCTTTCCCCACTTTCTGTATGAAACCAGATGCAACAAAATGGCCTGAAATGGACCTCAGGGTCTTGAGCTCACCTCCACGAGAACCTCCAAATGCATGTCTGTACACATCAGAGTCAAACAACTAACACCTCTTATGATGCATGGGTAGCTGTTTGCGCTTCTCCCTTTCACCTAGTGCTGAAACACCCTTGGAGGCTTTGGGATAAATTCTTGCACCTCTTACCTTGCTAATACGGGGCAGGAATCAAAGGGGATGATCTTGGTTTCAAGTAGAACCTCTATTTAGAGATATATCACTGTGTGCTACTGTGGTATCATATTTACCCTCTCTGTTTGTAGTGGACTTCATTTAACTGGGAAGAAAAAGATCCATGATTTATCCGTGGAAGAAATCAAGATTACTTTCTTGACTGCGGTAAATAACCTCATATTCACCAGCTGATTTTCTAGTTTAACTGTTCTGTGTGGTTGTACATGTACTGATAGGGATTGATGTATTGACAGAGCTATCTCATGCACTTATTTTCTCTGAAGACCTTCAATAGTTTGTTTCAGCAAACCTGCTTAGCTTGTTAATCAGTGCTGTACAATACACGTCACAGTCCTTTATCTCTGGAGATGGTAAATAGGAAGATATGCATTTAAAATGCAAACTAAAATCAGAGGTCAGAGAGAGCAAAGAGGTGCTAAGCTATATCATCTGACTTTCTCTGGCAGTGTAAGATCATTCCTTGAAAAAACCACTGTGTGCATGGGGAGGCGTGTGTATGTATGTCTTTACATTTGAATATGAAATATATGCATTTCCTCTTTCTAAGGAGAATATTTTGTCCTACGCTTTTAAAAATGAAAGCTGTCAAGAGATTGGTCCACAAAAGAGAATTTATGTTGCTAATGGCTGTCAATGTTAGCAGTAAAATAGAATGAATACATTAAAATTTAATTATTCAGCAACACCTGCTGGTGACCTTAGAAATACTGCAGCACATTTCTGGTAAATGTTTCTTCATTACCCTAAATTTTTTGCTGCCTAACTCATCAGTTGGGAGATTACAATCTACGAAAATAAAAAAAAATCATATTTTCTGTTAATAGCCATCAGGTTTGGAGCTTTTTTTACTAGGCTTACATCCCTGTCTAATGGAGCCCTGCCTCTCCAGGGAGCAGCAAACCAACCACAGAGGATCTTGGTCCCATCTGTGCACTAACAATTAAAAGCATTTTAACTCTGTGTGCAGAGGGATGAAATTACATTATTCATGAAGTTATCCCTTGCAGCTGTCTGGCATTACCTCAGCTTGCCTCATGGATTTGTCACTCACTCATTTTCAATAAGTGGCAGCTATTAGCAGCTCCATGGCCTCCCCCACTTGTCGTAGCCCATGCCCTAGAG
Source organism: Porphyrio hochstetteri (assembly GCA_020800305.1). Taxonomy (NCBI): domain Eukaryota; kingdom Metazoa; phylum Chordata; class Aves; order Gruiformes; family Rallidae; genus Porphyrio; species Porphyrio hochstetteri. The sequence goes on along the minus strand of CM036905.1, from coordinate 78,253,750 downwards.
TCACGGCAGCACCACCAGTTTTCACAGCAACTCAAGAGTTTTAAAAATCACTTGTGATCTGTCGGTCGGTGCATTACCTGGTTTCACTCTCACACAGTCAACATTTCTGTTGACACCGCTGGGGGAAAATAAGGTTGCTATTCCATTAGGAGTTTTATTAGTGAGCTTCTACCACAGCCAAGATTGCCATGCTGGTTTAACTCTGGTTTGGATGTTGCCTAACTGTGAAACGAAACATCTCAGCATCTCATCAACACTTAAGAAAGGGCTAAAGGATGTGATTTGGCTTACACACCAATGCAAAGAATTGAGTGAAAGTAGATACTTCTCTTAGAGCTTTCTTTGGTTTTCTGGCGATATCATCAGCTGATGACAATAATGACATGGAGTTTTGGCTCCATGTACCTACTAAGTGGGTAGAAGAGCCAAGTTGTCATGGCAACAGACTTCTTGTTTTGCTCATTTAGTATTACTCCTTCCTCCCTCTTCTGCGGACAAAGCAGAGTGACAGAGGGACCGTATTTCCAGTACACATTTGTGATACAAGTTGCCCCTTACCTCAGCAACTGGGATGCAGAGAACTAGTAGTGGAAAGAGAGCTGCTGTTTATCAGATAAATCATGACTTGTAAGTGCTCACTCAGCTCTCCCTCCATCTCTAGATTAGTTAATCTCTGAAAAGGGCTACTCTACCAGTGTCATGTTCACATTGATTTGTATGGGAGCAAGCCAGGATTATCCTCAGCAGGAGGACATGAGTATGAAGCTATATATTATGTTGTCTCTCTGTTCTGCAGATATAAAAATGAGTGAATGCTTCTGCCAGTGTAACATATTTCTTTATTGCTGGTGGCTGTGAGGAATAAAAAAAAAAAGGCCTGTGTTGTGTCATAGCTTTGAGAAAAGTAATAGGATGGGTGTTAGCTCTAGCTTTCAGCCACACTTGCATCACTCCCATGTTGACAGTTTATCTGTCTTTGACCTTGAAGAAGCTGGAGGTCATACAGCAAGAAGAGAAACCACTTAATTAGAGATAGTAGGAATAAAATTCTATGGTACAGAGTCCATTTTATGGTCTTGCCGACTTCTAAAAATTCTTCAAGAAGAATTTCAGATACCAAGAATGAAGAAATATACTATTTAAGGTACTCTCTGAAATCGTTTAAGACCTACCCTAAATTGTTTTTCCCATTGAAACTTAGCCAGACAATGTGACTAGACTGATTTCCTCCCGTGCATGCATCTGAGCTGTTACAGTGCAACGTTTCCTGAGAAACGACTGAAAGCAGGGCTGGTTAATTATTAGCCTTTCAGCCTAATACAAAGCTCAACTGTCTCTCTCTGTACCCTTTTGTTTCAGGTTGTCATTAAGAATGAATTGTGCTGACAAGGGCATCCTCATTACGACGAGGGAAAGTTTCTTCACAAGGAAATGCCATTCATTCTATGGAGATGGAAAGGAAATCTTGCCCAGTGACTAAATGACTTACATGGAAAAGTTAAAAAGAAGGGAGAGGATTGTACGGGTCATAGAGTTTCCAAAGAAATCAGGCAAGGAAAACCCCATATTGTTAATGCATAGCAAAATATATGAATCAGATGGAGAAATACTGATAGGGACTCTGGTATAAACATTGCAGTGAAACACTAGAGTGTTTTCCCATCCTGCCCTTTCTGTAGCTGCCGGGCCTCTGCAGGGTGAGATCTCCACACTCACCGAGTTTGAGCTAATTTGGGTAGGAGGTTTGGAGCACTCATTTCTCTCTTCTAGTGACAGTGTAAAATAAGTGCTTGAAGGAAAGGTGTGTTGAACTTATGAAAAAAAAAAAGAGAACCTTGTTAGTCCAATTCTGCCAGCCCTTCAGCCTCAGCTCACAATGAACTGCTTCAAATGTACTGCAGCTTTTCCCTGTTTCCACTCGCTGTTACGTGCCATTTGTGTAGCTCCAAGTCAGGCATCAGGACTGAAGCATTAGGGGGAGTTTGAGAAGACAGCTCTGATTTAAGTACTAGCAGAATGGACCAACTTTCCCTCCCAGCCACTGCACTGCCCCTGCTGTTCTGTCATACAGAGGGCAAACATCCCCGGAGATTCATCGTCCTGCTAATTACGCAGCAGCTGCAAGCCTGTATGTAATTTCATCTGCTAGTGGCATGTGAACTGTTTGGAGAGCTGCAAATTCCCTAGTCATCAAGTTTACCAGGGTGTGAATTTGCTCCCTCTGAGGCTAAGAGCAATATATACATATATATATATATATATATATATATATATATATATAAAACCCCATCAAAGCTGGACACATTTACCTTAGCATTCTTGAGAACCTTAAGTATGAACATGACTTTGCTTAAGGCAAAGAAGTACTTATCGTACAGGAATGAAATCCTAGCTGCTGCATAAACACAGGTCATGTAGTTGCAAACAATTTTATTGATATGGATGTTTCCAGATTTAGTTATTTGGAAGTTTTACTACATAAAATGTATTCCAAACAATATGAATACAGGTAATATTCAGACTATAGCAGCTAGTAAGCTGTTTTCCCTTGCTGGATATTTAAGGAACACTCCAAATTTAAATATATCCATTATAAGGTTTATTGAATGTCTGGTATTTTATTTCCCTACTGTCATTTTCCTTTTGGTATATTAAGCTAAATTCATTGCTGTCCCTCTCCTTGGGAATAGACATCTAAATCAGAACGACATTTTATCTAAATCCAATTGCACTTATGTCTAAGATGTGCGATACAAGGTGATGCAGAGCTAACAAAGCCACTTGTGAATGAATATGGTCGCACCAGTATGACAATTTTCCTGAACTCAGTGGCTCAGTCACCTGACTAAATAGCTCAGGCACAGCACCACAGTAAAGTGCCCGTGCATCCCTCTGGGGCTGTTACTAGTGCCTCTGTACCCAAACACACAACACAGTTAGGATCAGGCTTGCAAAAATGCCATCACATATAGCTGTCCATCATCACCCAGAATGCTGAAAAACTGACGAGGTCTTCATAAAATGATGACAGAGTGACTTCCAGGCTTGAAAATCTGCATTACCCTGGGAGAAATTCCTTAGATTTAGCTCATCTGAGAGAGCTCGAGGACATGAGCTGGTTGTGGTCTTAAACAGAAATAGTTTTCTTTAGGAAAAACTGATGGGAAAAAATAGGGTCCAGGTAAAGGTAAGAGGGAAATCACCTTTCCAGATGTAGATTTCTACAGTGCAGAAATATATTAGAGACTATCTATCTTGGAGTTAGAGTCTAGAGACAATATATCTCTGGTAAATATACCTCTGGTACATACACCTGAACTAGACCTCCTTTGAGGCAATGGGAGAAAAAGAAATGACTTGTCTAGGTCCCTCTTCAGCTGATCTAAAAGAGGTCAGCTGGGTTGTGCTTTGGCAAAGCCTATTTTCTTTCCTTGGCAATGACTATTTTTTCCCCTGCTGACTATAAAAAGAGCCTAGTTCAGGCGTAGGTGTCTAGAGCTGAGAGAGAAACATTCTGCCCACAGCATGCATTAAAAACAACAGGGATGACTGTGAACAGGAACAACTTGCAAAGGGAAGGGGACGGGTTTTTAAACCATTTGCCAACTGTAAATCAAGATTGGTGTATTGGGGTTTTGTGGCAAGATTTTGGTAGTGAGTGGGCTACAGAGGTGGCTTCTGTGAGAAGCTGCTGGAAGCTTCCTCCATGTTCGATAAAGCAAATGCCAGCCGGCTCCAAGGTGGACCTGCTGCCAGCAAAGGCTGAGCCCATCGGTGACGGTGGCAGCACCTCTGGGGTAACATAGTTAAGAGGGGGAAAAATCTGCATAACACTAAAAGCAATTGCAGCTGGGAGGGGAGTGAAAAGATGTGAGAGGAGCAACTCTACAGACTACGAGGTCAGTGAGGAAAGAGGAAGAGCAGGTGTTCCAGGCACCAGAGCAGAGATGCCCCTGCAGCCCCTGGAGAAGACCACAGTGGCTGTCCCCCTGCAGCCCATGGAGGTCCACAGTGGAGCAGGTATCCACCTGCACCCCATGGAAGATACCACACTGGAGCAGGTAGATGCCCACAGAAGCCTGTGACCCCTGTGGGAAGCATGTGCTGGAGTGGGCTACTGGCAGGACCTGTGGCTCCCTGAAGAGAGGAGACCAGGCTGGAGCAGAAGCTTTCTCCATGTACAATAAAGCCAATGCCATTGCTGGCAGGACTTGTGACATCATGGGGGATCCATGTTGGGGTAGTTTGTGAAGAACTTCAGCCTGTGGGAAGGACTCATGTATGGAGAAGTTGGTGTAGGACTGCCTCCTGTGGGAGGGGCCCCACGCTGGAGCAGGAGAAGAGTGTGAGGAGTCCTCCCTCTGAGGAGGAAGGAGTGTCAGGGACAACATGTGATGAACTGGCCACAACCCTACTCCCCATCCTCCTGTGCTGCTGGGGGGAGAAGGTAGAGAAATTGGAAATGAAGTTGAGCCTGGAAAGAAGGGAAGGGTGGGAGGAGGTGTTTTGAGATTCAGTTTTAGTTCTCATTATCCTACTCTGATTTAACTGGTAATAAATTAAACTAATTTTCCTCAAGGTGAGTCAGTTTTGCCCTTGATGATAATTGCTGAATGATCTCTCCCTGCCCATCCAAGGAGGGAAGTGATAGAGCAGCTTTGGTGGGCACCAGGCATCCATCACCACAACCTGGTACTTTTTTTTTAAAGATACATATTACTCAAGCCAAGTTTGGAATAGTAATTATTAGATAGGATGACTTGGATGGTGACATACAGTTGTGACATTACAGTCCTGTCTGGCCAAAAATAATCAGTGGTCAGAAACGATGAGTCAAGTGCACAGTAATGGGGAATCCTGACAAGTCTGTGTAGTGTAGCACTGGGTGTCTTCTATGTCAAAACTGCACCCTGGGAGGGTTTGATGCCCTTGACTTTGCCATTAAGAGGTGGTGGAAATAACCAGAATTTTTCAGCACATTGAAGATTATATCTGGGTATGAAGGAAAGTGAATTGATCCATCTGAAAGCTGATTGAAAGATCGGAGTCAAAATCCCATCTTTAGTGTCTCTCAGAGATGAACTAAAGTAAATAATGACACAGTACACCAAGAGCAAGAGGGCCCCCAAACTGCTTGAAGGTCAACTGTTATTTAGAGTATCACAGCTGATTTTTCTACTGGCTGGTGAGTCCAGTCACTTAAACCTGCAGTTTTGTTTTCTGGTGAATAGCACATGACAAAACACTCCCCTTGCCCCTAAAAGGAAGACTAAAACCTGGTCTTGGCGAAAATATTGTTCTTTATTCACTTAAAGACTGTGATAATCCATGTTTCTGTAAGTAGGTGAGCTGTTGGGGAAAAGGTTAAAGTAATTTAAATTAATTGTCATAATTTTACTGATTATTATAAAACTATGGAAGATTTTATGGATGCCTGGATTTCCACATGTGATATATGAGTTAGAAATTGTGCTAATTTGCCAGTATACCAAATTGAAACTAGTCAGCTTTACTTTGGTGTTGTCATACACATGCAGAATTCAGTGCATTCAAAATTAAATTGCTTTGCAGGATTTTCTGCTTTTAATACCTAAGTGCTGCTAGCAAAACAAGAGAAAAGAGCATAAGCTTTAAGTCTTGTCTCACCGTCACTAGGCACACAGTATTGCCTGCATGCAATTTAATCAAATAACATGAAAATAAATTCTAAGTCAGTAGAGACATGCCAATAAAAATGTTTCAGCTGCTAAATCCTAACCAGCTGATGAACTTAGTATCTTTCTAGAAAAGAAATAAAAAGGCCACATCTTTTATTTTCTCTTGAGCTTCTTTTCACAGTTTGTGGTCAATGTATATGTCTTTATGTCATATGTTGGAATACAGAGGTAAAAATGTGTACGTTTCACTTTGGGAAAGCTGATAACACTTCCTGATCAATAGCAATTCACTGTTTCAACTAGGTGTAAATGTCACACCTGAAATAGGCTGGTAAACCCTGTGAGGAGTTCAAGTCCCCAAGTTGCTGCCTTCCCTGAATGCACTTTTATTCAGAGGTGCAAGAAAAAAGTAATCACGAACGTGCCTGTACAGCTATAAGCTACATGGTGTAGGAGAGGAGCTAACTGCCGACAGATCTAAATTCTTACAGTAAAAACAATGCTAAAGTGAAGACCATTGGTCAAATAAAAGGTCTTTCTGAGGCCTCCCATGACACATCTCAGCCCATGCTCACACCACACTCAGCTTGTGCTGGCAATAGCTGCTGGAGGTGACAGGAGGAAATGAACAAGTCTGGCAACTGGAATATTTTGTAAGGGTAGGGGGAATCTCGGGTTCTTTTAGACTGACAGGGTATGTTATTGTGGCTTTACATGTAATTGCATCCATCGTTAAAGCGGAGAAGGTAGCTGCTGCTGTGTAACATACATGAGCTTCAGTAATTGCCACAGCATCTTACATCATCTTACAGCATCTTGAATATAGGAAGTTCCACCTAAACATAAGGAGGAACTTCTTTACTGTGAGGGTGATGGAGCCCTGGGACAGGCTGCCCAGAGAGGCTCCTTCTCTGGAGACATTCAGAACCATCTGGACACGTTGCTGTGTGACCTGCTGTAAGTGATCCTGCTTTAGCAGGGCAGTTGGACTAGATGATGTCCAGAGGTCCCTTCTGCCCCTGCCCCTTCTGTGATTGTGTGAAATGGCACTTCAATGTCTCAGCCGGTGGTCACTGGAACTAACAGTCCAGTCTCAAAATGGGTGTACTCCAGTGGCTGAATATGTGCTTTGTCAGCACAGCTGCGTGTTAGCATTTAATGTTGGTGTTACTCTCCTACAGGGGCTGCGGGCTGGTAAAATGATTTCTTGTTCTGACTTGGACCCGGGTCCTTGTATGACACAGCTGCCCAGGAACTCAGGACTCCCTCAGCCACCCTCAGAGGAACTCTTGGCACAGTGCACGTGTGGTTAAAGCCAGGTGCTGTTGCCAGTCAAGTGAGGGTGGCAGTAGAATGAAAAAGGGCCTAGTAGAAGAACAGAAAGTTTGAATTTTTTTGGACCTATCCAAAAGATGTTAATCAACTACATAATAAACAAGTCTTAGGAATTCATGAAGATCCACTAATGTGTCTTTTTTTTCTTTTTTCTTTTTTTTTTTGAATTCCCCAAAGATCTCATTTCTTGCAAACACCAGAGATGGTATACTCAGAAGAAGGAAGTTTGACAAAAACTAAAAGAATATGTCATTGGAGCAAAGCACAAGGAATTAGACTTTTAAGACTGCCTCCTCTTCCAGACCTGCTGCTAGGGAGTCCTACCTGCCACTGAGGAATTGTCCTACCTGCCACAAAACATAGGAAGATGTAGACTTTGGTGCACTTTCAGACATGTTGCCTCATGCTATTGCCACCAAAAGGCTGCAGCAGAGAAGAGCATTCATGAATAACGAAAGCAATGCGTAGATCAAAGCTGAGGCTTTGATCCATACCCCAGGATTATCCACATGATATGCAGCATGGGAGAGAAACACAAGATTGGTGCAAAGGGAATTCTAAGTGTCTCAATGATATATTGAGTGCAGCTATTATTTTATTAAACGAGAAAACAGAACTGAAATGTCAGCATATACGGCTGCAGGTCTTAACTGGCACCATTTCCACTCTGGTCCTTTCATACATGCCAAGAGGAAAGAAGAATTAGTGTAAGTGTTTAGCAGATCCCTCTTGGAGCTGCTCTGTGATCATAAGGTGCATGTTGTAATATCACAGGGTGTTTATCGGAGGTTAATAAGCCACACTGCCTTGGGCTATGAACTCTCAGGTTTGAGTTATTAAAAGGTTACACTGGGCAAGGTTATTTTACATTCTCAGCATCCCTCCTCCAGCATTGCACAGAATCTTGTTTAAATGCTATACAGAATAAATGCCTGCTGCTCGAACCCTTCAGTTAAAACAACAGGCCAAAGTATTAATCATAACGATAAACTACGTTTCTGTACGGAGACACCAGTGATAGCTCTCAGAGCAGTAAACTTCACTCTAAACCTTTTTCTTAATTGCTTGTCTTCCACCATTGTGTAAACACATTCGATAGTCTCAATTTCCCTCATGCGGGTTTTTCTTTGTGGCATCAAAAACATGGGCAGTCTCTGGGGGAGATTAAAAAGCTGATGGGTTCCATATGTCCAGAGCGCAGCCTGGCTCCTGCATGCCTGTTTGTAATGCTTTGTGTGGCCAATAGGTCTAGGGAGGTGATTGTGCCCCTGTACTCAGCATTGGTGAGGCCACACCTCAAGTACTGTGTCCAGTTCTGGGCTCCTCACCACAAGAAGGACATGGAGGTCCTGGAGCGAGTCCAGAGAAGGGCAACCAGGCTGGTGAAGGGGCTGGAGGGCAAATCCTATGAGGAGCGGCTGAGGGAGCTGGGGCTGTTTAGCCTAGAGAAGAGGAGGCTGAGGGGAGACCTTATCACCGCCTACAATTACCTGAAGGGAGGTTGTAGAGAGGTAGGTGATGGTCTCTTCAGCCAGGTGACAGGTGATAGGACAAGGGGGAATGGCATGAAGCTGTGCCAGGGCAGGTTTAGATTGGATGTTAGGAAAAAATTTTTTCCTGAAAGAGTTGTGAGGGCCTGGAACAGGCTGCCCAGGGAGGTGGTCGAGTCACCTTCCCTGGATGTGTTTAAAAAAAGGGTAGATGAACTACTTAGGGATATGGTTTAGTTTAGGATGTGAATGGTTGGACTTGATGATCTTAAAGGTCTTTTCCAAACTTATGATTCTGTGATTCTGTGTGATTCTGTGATTCTGTGAGTCTGGCACCCTCACTCTACATTGAGGTGCGTGAAAGCATTTGCTGTCAAGGAACACTGAGGCAGCTCAGAGAAATCTTGGGGTTTCTTTCCCATCAAGCTCATCTATGCAAAATTTCCTCGGGCCTCTCTCAATGGACGCTTTGTCACAACTGTCCACTGGTTCACACAGTGTTTTAAAAATAATATTCAAACCCTGGCAGAGCTTTCTCCCTGTGGATCAATCTGAAAGTTAAAAAAGGATGTCTAATCATTGGAGAAAAACTGAATTTTGCAGCGGCTCTCTGAGCTATAAATCTAATGGAGTGAAAGCTTTTTTTCAGTCGCTTTTGAAGGAGTCTCAGACTTTACGGCCTCTGTGTCTTCCTAATGGAAATAATTTCAGACCTGTGCCTGCTCTCTTGAATTTGTGAGGACAACAAGAAGGCTGGGTTGGGCTTTTTTTTTTCCAAATCTCAGCTATATAAGTCAATAGTAAGTATCCTGTGCTGTTCTGTAGAATTATTTTTTCTAGTTTGTGGACTGCTTTATTAGTGTGATGGATGCAGTATGAGACTCTTGGGTGAGGGAATGTGAGATGGCTGCCAATTCTCTTTTCCAAGCATTTGTGTAATTTGGAAGCTGCTGCGATGATTGATGTACACACCATGTAACAGAGCAGTATCTTCCTCTTCATTGACTAGCAAGACCACTGACATTTGCTGGTTTCTAGAGTGGTCACCATTTAATATCTACAGTTTCTAAAGTTACCAGAAGTTACCATGTATGGCATCTGGTTTGTCTCGAGCTTTATCCATGGAACACTTTATGCAATAAGAACATGGTAGCAAGGCTTAGAGCATTTTGTGAAAGGGTAGGGTCAACTGTTTGTTAAGATCAGGTTTTGATCTTCCATTAAGGAATGGGATGTGGAAATTCAGCAGGATGGGGATGCCCAACTCCAGTAGGTTCATTTGAAATTCCAACTCCAGTTGGCAAGGGGAAATGGGCTTGTTTTCTCTGAGTCTTAGTTGTAACTGTATCACTGGGAAGGCTCCAGTTCAGGACAGAAGCAAGCACACTCTTAACTACACAGAAGTAACCATTTTGCTTTGTTACCTAACTATCTGTGCAAGAGCTTTCCCAACAGAAATGCTATCTTCATTGGTGTTTTGCTTTAGGGCTTCTTGGCAAGTCTACAAAATAGGAATATTGTTTAATTTATGGAGATGTCATAAGGCTTATTTAATGAAGAAAAAGACCAGCCATGTCAGAAAAAACCTGCAATTCTAATCTTAGCGTTTGCTTTCTACGTTATCAAAATATACTGTATAAATTACAGGCTTTCCATAGATCCTATTATTTTTATTAACTTTAATTTTTTTTGATGCTATCTTTTGAAATAGTTCAACACAAAATGCCACTGTTTTTTTTTTTTTTCATATTTTTTCCAAAGTCTTCAGAATCAGAGCAGCCTGAATATTTTTGTTACTAAAAAAAGCCCAAGATGCAGTGGCAGAGAACAACTGCCTACGTTTTTATTGTTATACAAGAAACAGCATGCACTCAGTGAACTCATGGTGCTGCCAGTTTAAAACAAATAAAGTATATTTTTCACAGAACTTGAAGTTAAGCTACCAACTCCACTCTTGCAGGATATTGGGAGGTCAGAAGTCTAAAAAAGAAAAAAAAACCCTCTGCAAGTAGCTGTTAAACAGTCATAACATGATCCTAAATGACTGACTGCCAGAATTTGGGAATATATAGCAGTGACAGGACCCTTCTTTACACGCCTTCCTTGTTAAAGAGGGGATACTGCACAAGCTGGGCACTTTGCTGGACCTAACACAGGAGATCAGGTATTCTTAGGAATTACGCTTGCTGGAATAAAGCAAGAACAGAAGAAGAAACAGGTAAATAATTGAGGTATGGGTATCTGAAACTCAGGACAACCTGGGCCAGTCCTTTATCTTCTCTTGCTCCTTCACCCTCCGGGTCTCCTGTGTGATTCTTCTTGGAATTTAGGCAGAAATACTCAAAAAGACTTGGTATTTACTGAAATGCAGGTGTCTAAACTCATTTGATGCTGCATGTGTGGTGTACTTGTATACTTTGTCTCTGTCTGTAAACCCAGCACTTCCTTTCTTCACCAGTTTATGAGGCTAAATATGTTTTAACACTCCAGAAGCACCGAGGCATTACTGTAATAGCAGGGCAATAAATACTTTCTAAGAGCTGGCTGTGTAATAGACTGCTCTATTAAAAACCTGTGAAGTGAATCATCAGATGATGTTAGCCACTTACCTCTGCTGAAGTTGAACTGATGATCCAGGTCCTTTACCTTCATGTTTTCAATTACCACCTAGGCATCAAATTGCTGTGTCTCACTGGGTCCCACACATCGCACCGCTGCCAAAGGGGTGTCCCACAGAACTTGGGTTCTGTGCAGGAAGAGTAAAGGCAAGGATATACATTTCCTATACAGCCCTTTGGCTAGATTCACATACTGTGAATATGTCACTGGGTATTACTAGGAGGCAGGATAATTGGCTGGGGTGAGTAACAATTAAAGTAATTGAGTTACAGAATAGGAAAGTCAATGTACAGCAATGACCAGCCAGATCATTCAAGGGAGACAGAATTGGGCTGACCTGTTCCCATTTTAATGGAAATGTGTGGGTTTTACCCCTGTCTGTGTTGCATCCGGATACAACAATATGAAGCCTGGTCAGCATGGATTTAAGCCAAAAATCTGTTTCCTTATTCTTCTGGCACAGAAGTGAGCATTCAAACAGGTTCAAGATCTTAAATTCACACATGCATATACCTCATAGTTTTACTCATAAGAAAAGCAAGAAGTAATACAAGCCTAGTTTGCCTTTCTTTCAGAGCAGGTGCTCCTTCAGATTCATGCACTGAATTATTCATATCACAGTGAGTTGAGCCCTATCATTCTCTGTCTTAGAAAATTTCCATAGTGGGCAACATACTGCACATATAAAACTACGTCATTTCATAACAGCTGAATGTCTGGTCTGACGCCTCTTGTGATTTCTGCAACTGCTTTATCTTTATAGCAAGCCAAAAATTATTTTTTTTTCTTCCTCAGTTTGAAAATCGGTATTACATTCATATAGGTTATAAGCCCTCTTTAGATGTTAAGGGATCCATACATATTCTAGGAGCTATTGGTGGTTCTGAACCTTTAGATGTAAGGTATTCTGGCTTATAACTTAGGATTCCTGATCAATTCATTGAACAAAAATTTCTTGAGACACTGTATAGGCAGGTAACCTGTAAAATAAATACGCACTTCCATAAATCCAAACATTGAAAACTGTAACCTCATACCAGTCCGATTTTCAATTGCATTTTGAATTGTGTCATCTATAATTTGAGTATTTTTTGATGTATGGTTATTGTATGTTTTGCTTGTATAACTTATAAAATCATTATTAACCATTTATAAAGCACCATAAATTTGCCACCACTGTGTAAAGCACATTCCCTGGACAGATGTACTCCTGCCTCTTGTAATGTAGTGTTCTGGGTCAGGTGGATAATTCTGAATACGGCAACTTCTAATGTCCAGTCACCTGAAAGACATTCAAACTGCTGAAATGCTGCAGGGTCCTCCATGCAATCAGGCATCAAAATTCACCACCTAATTCTGTGTCATAAGAACATTCTTAATGTGGCCTTTCTTAAACGGATGCAGAAGGAAGCACAGATTGCTCACTGCAATGGTTTTAGTTGAGGTAGCATTTACCAGTTTTACAAACTGCTGTTTGTAATTTTACAAGAAGTGATACACACAACAAGTAAGTAGAGTTCAGGGTCTCCCAGCCACCCATGTTTTGTCGGTGTGAATCTGTTCTACCTGCATTGCAGAATAAGCTGGATAGTGAGGTAAGGAGATCTCTGTGAATGTGAGCATGTATGCTGGCAATGTCACATGCTTTACAGGAAAATTAATTTTAATATGTTTAAAATTATGGCCTTGAAATTATGGTCTTGAAATCGATCTTTTCCTACCTGAACGCTTCAGTAGTTTGAAACTATAGTTGCCAAGGTCCTGCAGTGGCTGAATGTTCTATCATTTCTGTATATAGAATTGTCACACGTTTAAAATCAGTTGTAGCAGGCAAGTCCTAGGATTAGATGAAAGGGCTTGAATCATAGAATCGTCAAGGTTGGAAACAACCTTCAACATGATCAAGTCCAACCATCACCCTATACCACAGTAACCACTAAACCATCTCCCAAAGGCCCACATCTACCTGTTTTTTGAACAACTCCAGGGACAGCAATTCCAGCGCCTCCCTGGGCAGCCCTTTCCAATGCTTCACCACTCTTTTGGTAAAGAAATTTTTTCTAATATTGAATCTGACTTCCCCTGGTGCAACTCGAACCTGTTCCCTCTTGTCCTGTCACTAGTTAATAGGGAGATGAGGACAACCCCCCACCTCACTATAACCTCCTTTCAGGTAGCTGTAGGGAGCAATAAAGTCTCCACTCAGCCTCCTCTACCCCAGGATGAACAGCCACAGATCCCTCAGCCTTTCCTCACAAGACCTGTTCTACAGACCCCTAATCAGCCTGGTCACCCTTCTCTGTACCTTCTTCAGCACCTCAATGTCCTTCCTATACTGCAGCTCCTAAACCTGCACACACTACTCGAGGTGTGGCCTCACTGGGGCTGAGTACAGGGGTAAGATCACCTCCCTGGTCCTGCTGGTCACACTGTTCCAGACACAGCCCCTGACGTCCTTGGCCTTCTTGGCCACCTGGGTACAACTCCTGGCTCATGTTCAGCCAGGTGTCAATCAACACCCCCTGGTCCCTCTCTGCTGGGCAGCTCTCCAGCCACTCTGCACCCAGCCTGTAGTGCTGATGGGGTTGCTGTGGTTGAACAGCAGGACCATCAATTAAGCCTGTCTAGGTCCCTCTGCAGAGCCTCCCAATGTGTCATATAGATATCGTGCTACTGGCTGCAATGGCGAGTTGATAAGAATCAGTAATTAAGAGTTTTGTGGACAAGCATTCTCTGCTCCAACAGCACTGGAAAGGTCCCACTTCAATTTTGCTACCTTGCTTGAGACCAAAATGTTGCAAAATTGAGTTCACTTGTCCTGCAAATATTTCTCTGTCTTGTTTTCTTTCTGTTGGCCTGTCTTGCTGTTTTCTGTCTCACTCTCTCAGCAGCATGGCTGAATAACTCCAAAGTGTAAGCCTTATTTTGGAGATGTGAGAGGCTGATTTTTCAACCCCTACCTTTTAGCGTGCTCGGGAGGCTCAAACATACCCTGCAAAGGATAAATGGTGAGAACTGGGGGTGGGGAGGCAGGACCAGCCCTGGACCTATGCTGTAGGGCAACACAGCATTTCTGTTGCTAATGCTATCAACACAGCTTATTTCACTCTTTTAAAATCATTGTGGTGGTTTTGCTTAATATATCTATTTTTATAATAATATATAAAATAATAATTATTTTTTTCTTTGAGAAGAATATAATTTCCTATCCAGCAGTCCCTTGTGAAGGCACCAGTGCCTTAATGCACTTTTATTAGGCAGGCAGCTCCTGCAACTTTCCGGTGGGAACAGCGCTTCATAATTTATGGATGCACTTTCTGAAATAATAACTCAAAATTACATTCTGTTTTGTTTAATCTTTTTTAATTGGCATCTCAAAGGCTTTGCAGGAGCCTGGCTGCAGATTTTCCACTTGCTATTGGATTATACTTTTTTTTTTTTTAATACTATTAACTACTGCATGCAGAGAAAAGCGCACTCTTTGACAACAGTCCCTGCATGAAGATTCTTAATTAAATTGTACTCAGCATGTTGTAAAAATTGCAAGGTTTTGGGGACATGAGGCGCATGCATAATGTGGTATTTTACATGACAGCTTTGCAGTTCAGCAGGACTCCACAGCACTTTCTTTGCCTACAACATAAGACACTACTAAAGGAAATCACCTAAAAATTGCGTGTTCTTTGTCTTCTGCTAAGTTTTAATTGATTATCTTTCTTAAAGGTTGTTAAATGGGCCTCTTACCATTAGGGTATATACAAAATTTATTCATGCATAAAAATTAGACTTAGGATACAGATAAATTCCAAGCTCATGCACACAAATACCCGTTGATGCATGACTCCGGCTGCTTAATTAAAACAGTAAACACCCACAACCTTGCAAATGAAAAAGGACAGGCAAAAATTGAAAATAAGCCCCACTCACTGGACACACTTTGGATTTTTTATCAGTTCTATTCATGATACTTTTTACCCATAGGCACCTCTGTTCCTCCTGTGCACATGTGCATGCACATACGCATACATTCATGCCACTGAAAAACAAATCAAGTGCTGACGAAAGAGAAAGGAGATTTTAGGACTACCCCTCACCTCAATATATAACACCTCCAGGCTCCTCCCACTTCAGCTTGATCATAGGAGAGAGAGCAGCTGACTTCACCACTTGTATTTTTGTGTGAAAATACTGAATGTCTACAACTCAATGAGGACCTTTTCCTCTTAGCTTCTTCCTGTCTTCATTGGTTTCATGGCAGATGCAGCAGTCGATGGTGGGACCCTGTTCATTGGTGGGGTTGCTGGGGACCTGCTGAACATGTGTGAGTGCTGCCTGGTTCCTGCAGGAGGCCTGGTGCACCTGGGAGCAGCTGGATGTACTCTGGCTTTGTGATCAGTCTGCTGAGGTGCTGCAGTCATTTGGCCAGTCATCACAAGGTTCAATAAGGATAAATGCAAGGTCCTGCACTTGGGTCGGGGCAATCCTCACTACCAATACAGGCAAGGGGATGATGTGATAGAGAGCAGCTCTGCAGAAAAAACCTTGGGGGTACCGATGGATGAAAAGCTGACCATGAGCTGGCAGTGTGCCCTCGCAGCTCAGAAGACCAACTGCATCCTAGGTTACGTCAAAAGAACTGTGGCCAGCAGATCAAGAGAGACGATTCTATTAGGAAGAAATTCTATGAGGGTGGTGAGGCTCTGGAACAGGTTGCCCAGGGAGGTGGTGTCTGATCCTTCCCTGGATGTTCAAGGCCTGGCTGGATGGGGCCTTGAGCAGCCTGGTGTAGTGAGAGGTGTCCCTGCCTATGGCAGGTGGGTTGGAACTAGATGATCTTTAAGGTCTTTGCTAGCCCTAACCATTCTGTGATTCTATGATTCTCCCCCTCTACTCTGCTCTGGTGAGACCTCACCTGGAGTACTGCATCCAGCTCTGGAGCCCTCAATACAAGAAAGGACATGGACCTCCTGGAGTGGGTCTAGAGGAGGGCCATGAGGATGATTAGAGGGCTGGAGCACCTGTCTTCTGAAGACAGGCTGATAGAATTGGGCTTGTTCAGCCTGGAGAAGTCTCAGGAGAGACCCTATGGCTGCCTTCCAGTACCTGAAGGGCACCTACAAGAAAGTGCCTCTCGTTGTACACTTCCCTCCTGTCTCCCTAACCTTTCTCTGTGGTTTGAAAGGTTTTTCCACACTCTTGTGCCCACACTATCCAGGGGGACTGTGGGAGGGGAAGTTAACAGCGACTCCTTTAGAGGTTTCTGGGACGTACAGTGCTGGTGCAGGGGAGTGTATTTCACAGAATCACAAAATCACAGAATAACAAGGTTGGAAAAGACCTTTGAGATCATCAAGTCCAACCATTCACATACTAAACTAAACCATATCCCTAAGTACCTCATCTACCCTTTTTTTGAACACATCCAGGGAAGGTGACTCAATCACCTCCCTGGGCAGCCTGTTCCAGGCCCTCACAACTCTTTCAGTATAAAATTTTTTCCTAACATCCAATCTAAACCTGCCCTGGCACAGCTTCATGCCATTCCCCCTTGTCCTATCACCTGTCACCTGGCTGAAGAGACCATCACCTACCTCTCTATAACCTCCCTTCAGGTAATTGTAGGTGGTGATAAGGTCTCCCCTCAGCCTCCTCTTCTCTAGGCTAAACAGCTCCAGCTCCTTCAGACGCTCCTCATGGGATTTGCCCTCCAGCCCCTTCACCAGCCTGGTTGCCCTTCTCTGGACGTGCTCCAGGACCTCCATGTCCTTCTTGTGGTGAGGAGCCCAGAACTGGACACAGTACTCGAGGTGGGGCCTCACCAATGCCGAGTACAGGGGCACAATCACCTCCCTAGACCTACTGGCCACACTGTTTTTGATACAAGCCAAGATGCCATTGGCCTTCTTGGCCGCCTGAGCACACTGCTGACTCATATTCAATGTCTGCAGTCAACCAACACCCCCAGGTCCTTCTCTGCCTGACAGCTCTCCAGCCAGTCTCCCCCAAGCCTGTAGCGCTGCATGGGGTTGTTATGTCCCATGTGCAGCACTCTACACTTGGCCTTGTTAAACTTCATCCCATTGGACTCAGCCCATTGTTCCAGTCTGTTCAGATCCCTCTGAAGAGCCTCCCTACCCTCAGGCAGCTCAACACTTCCTCCTAGTTTAGTGTCATCTGCAAACTTAGTGAGGGAGCATTCAATCCCTTCGTCGAGATCATTGATAAAGATGTTGAACAAGACTGGACCCAGGACTGAGCCCTGGGGGACGCCACTCGTGACCGGCCTCCAGCTGGATTTCGTTCCATTCACCACCACCCTCTGGGCTCGGCCATCCAGCCAGTTTTTAACCCAGCTGAGGGTCCACCTGTAAGCAGTCCTTTCCCTTTTTCTCATTTGAGTGGTGCTGCTGTAAGCCTTGCAGGCAGGCATGTGGGACTGTTACCTCCTTCAGGGACTCTGGTGGATGGATGGGAACCTGTCTCTGCTAAGACATGGCTGACTGGCAACCATGTATTCAGGTGAGCCTTCCCACCTGTAAGAAGAGGAAGGCTGTCTCCTAGTCTCATGTGGGCTGCAAAGAGAATAGCAACATGGTCCAACATAACGATATATGTTCCTCAGCAAAGCACAGCCTCTAACCAAGTCTTATTTTTCAGGAATTGCCTGTGAATTCAGCCCTTGCAAGGAACCCCTGACTGAGGTACTTGCAAAGGAAGGACTCTGCTTATCCATAGCACATTTCTTGTATCTAGAACAAATGCTTCTTCTGCATTTCGTGATTTCTCTGCTTTGTGACTTGTGAGGCAGGCTGCTAGGAGATGTCCAAGTGAGGTCAGCTTGCAGCTGCAGTGAAAAAAAGTTTATTTTTGTTACAAACATCAAAGAATGTCATGTTCATAGTCAGGCCACAGTGTCTTACTACGTGTCATAGCACGTGCACAAGAAGACAACCCCAACTTTGAATTGCTCAGAGCCTCAGAGCTATCCTGCCAATCCACCTGTCCCTGTACTTCTTGTGTCACTCATTAGGAGTGAAATCAGATGGTGACACGTGCATGTTTTTACAGATACAAGCCATTATGATATAACATATATGTGTCTACAGGACTAAACAAATGTTATGTGAAGGTCAAACCTCTAAGAAATACAGGTAATTGTAAACTGGAAAACTTTCTCACTTTTTGTTGTGATTCAGTGATGTAGCTTAAGAGACAATTAATTAATATAGCTTTACTATAAGGAGAATTTGCATGTTTTGAGAATAGAAAGTATTTGTGTGTTTGGGATTTTACTCCAGTGATTGACAGGCATTAATTCCTCTGTCTGTCCTGCATAGTAGATATAACAGAAATACCCATTATTTATCTCTGTGGAGAAGATTTCGTGTCAGTATAGCACATCTGGATGCAACTTGAAGCCCTCACATAGCCACAAGAAAACCTGAAACAACCCCCCAGCCAGCTATTATTTGCAATAGGCTCACTATAAACCAGAAACAAATTATACCTTGTTTTATTCTGCTGGGAAGGGGATAAGTCTCCAGCCTTCAATATCCTGGTCTCTGATCAATCACTAAAACAGTCTGGCATAGATATTTCATAAAGACAAATAAGTCTGCAACAGTTAGAGAAGAGTTCCCTAGGCTGTGCACCTCTCTGCTGTTTGTCTATTGAGAAAGCCTTATCCCTACATGTAAAAAACATGCCCATCCTCCCCCCCACCCCCACTGTAATTGCATATTTTCGAATGAAAGCACTCCATTAAGAAGCACAGATATCCAGATATGTCCTGTACTGCTTCCCTGTGGTAAGCTCTTTAAAAAAAAAAAAAAAAAAAAGCCATTAGGACTTTAATAAATTCAAGTGATCTCCAAGAACAGCTCTCCATTATTTCTGGAACAAAGTTTTCTCTGCAGTGCATAAGGGTGCGTAGGAGGTAGTTGGTTCCTGCAGGGAGGTAAAGAAAACCCCTGTAATCCCAGGAACTCTCTGGAAAAATCAAATCAATGCTTTCAGCACAAGATTTAATTGGTTGGTTTCAATTACTGCAAAAAAATAGGAGAGTAATGCAACCTTTGTAACCAAAAAGAGGAGCAGAATAGCAGATTTGCCAACTTCCAAGCTTCTTGATACGAAGGCCTTGCTCCTTAGTCTCTCTCTCTGTGTTTGCAGTAGCTGTGTGTTGGCATAACTTTGTTCATCATGGACAGTTTCCAAGCACAGCCTTTTTTGAAACCCAAGTAGCTGGCCTGGATCCTTCATTTTCATAAACCTGTGTTAGCCTGTGCAACCGTCAACAGGGCAAAGCTTGGATCTGATCCTGATCCCACTGGTTTTTGACTGGGGTTTTTTTCAGTCTAAGGCAATCAGTGAGTGAGAGAAGCATGGGAGTGCTTCAGTTTTCAAGGCAGCATCACCTTTATAAAGCGGGTATCTATATTCACAGCATGCATCTGGTCCTGTTTGGGGTATGCAACTGGGGGCTCTGGGTTGCCTTCTAATTCACTGTTTTCCTTCTGTGTTAACAAGTTAATTTTGCTGATTTGAATGGGGTGACTCTGGATGCTGTGCTTGGAAAGGCTGATTCACCTCATGTGAGGGCCTGAGCCACTGGATTTTCACAAAGGGAAGAAGACTTATCTTCCCATCAGTCAAAGAAAGGGAAGTTTCCGCTGATCAAAAGTGTTAAGGAACCACCAATCTCACTTGAGGCTTAACCTGACAATTGAAGCTCATTCAAGCACCCATCCACATACACTGCAGTTTAGATTTCAGATTAATTTCAGAGCCACTTGCTCATTAATATAGTAGTTAATTAATTTTGCTTTTAGCTATTTTCATTTCTTAGCAGAATAATCAGATATTTCTTCCCTACTAAATCAAACCTGCCTGCAGTGTATCAGAATGAATAAGGCCATCTATTTAATTTCCCAGGCATTAAATAATTAAAGCTTCCTTGAAGGGGAGGACAGTGTGTTACTGCCAGTGGTGAACAGATATGACAGAGATGTACTTTCTTCAGGGAAACATAGAGACTGAAATATCTCCTCTCCATATATGCCATGGCTTATCTCTGTGCTTCGTGTTTATTACTAATGAACACTGCTAATTAACTGTGCTAAAATATCTCTCGGGGGAGTGCTACATCTCTGAAGTGTGATATTGTCAAGTGGATCATTTCAGGGTACTTGGAGCTGCTGTTGGTACCCCACAGAAAGGCAGCAGGAAAGCACTGTGCATGAGGAGCACCGTGGGAGAAGATGCCCTAGCCAGGGACCCTGCCATAGCAGTAATACTATTGTGATATGCTGACATGGAGCACAGCTAGCCCAAAATTATAACCCCATCATGCTAGACTTGCCATGAAGAGTGAAGAAGGATCCCAGGTCTCTTTACTTCCAGGACCAACTCTTCTATTCACATCTTTGAACCCCCTTTACTGCAAGAGGTTTGGGCACCTGAATTTCAGTTAAGTCATGGTGGTGGCAGGAAATTAAGAAAACACTGAATATAATATTAGAGCTCTGTTGTGCAGTGCAGTGATGTTTGTGTAGCTACCTGGAAGAAACTCAAGTGTCCTGATGTTTGCCCTCAGGATGCAAAGAGATGCAGCGAGGTTTGCTCAGGAAAGAGACCTTACCATATGGGAAGTCATGACACACCATCCATTGAAATGCAGATAAAAGGCTGAAGCCAGGACTACAGTTGTCATGATAAAGGGCATGTGAAGCTGACCTGCAGGCTTTTCCATGATGTGGCTGTTTTCACTCTCAGTGAGCAGCTCTTAAGGTCTCCTTCAGTGGCTTTTAACTTCTGACTGTCAAGTCTTGAAGAAAATTACTTCCTTAAGGCCAGTTACAGAAAATACAGAAAATATAGTCATACTGGTGTCAGATTTTGCTGGGCTGAGGGAAGACAATTGAGAAAGGATCTTACCCCATTGGAGCAATAAAAATCTGCTGAGCAGAGCTAGGGATGGGAGCAAGCCCTTGCATCCACCATTGGGTAACAGTCGCCCATCCAAACAGGTAAGTCAAGCCTGCATAAGATTGGGTACAGGGAAGAGAGAAAAATGCCTTTTACTGAGTGCTGCAATGGCTCCCTAGGACTTGCCTGGACTTCCCTCCTGTGGAAAAGAGCTGAAGACAAGACTACAGACCTCACAGTTTTAATATACATCTTCTCAAATGCTTTTTTTAGGATGG
Source organism: Porphyrio hochstetteri (assembly GCA_020800305.1). Classification (NCBI taxonomy): domain Eukaryota; kingdom Metazoa; phylum Chordata; class Aves; order Gruiformes; family Rallidae; genus Porphyrio; species Porphyrio hochstetteri. The sequence goes on along the minus strand of CM036905.1, from coordinate 78,232,444 downwards.
AGAGTTAGGATTTCCCCTCAGGAAACAGACTGTCCTCTGAATTAAAGGTAACCAAAGACAGCAGAGGTAGCTGGTTAGGTGATGGGGTAACCAGTTGAGTGGCTCCACACACAAACTTGCCTTATAAATAAGTTCAGGCATTTAGCCCAAAATAATGAAGGAAGTCCCTTGCAAATAGAGGTTCATACCAAACCCACATCTCCAGCCTGATTGCATGGCAAAACCTCAAACAGACCTAAGGGCTTCCCCACTTTGTGCAACAGGAGCCAGTTTACCAGGGGGACAAGGGGACATTAGGGGTGACATCAGAAGTGCCTGGCGCAGTGCAGCTGCCCAGCACTTCTGGCCATCTGGTGGTCCCAAAAATTGGTGAGGGTGCAGGGGAATATTGACTTCATTGTATACTGATCCTTCCTCCTGCCCTCCCCCAAGCAGCCTCAGAGCTGGTCCCTGTCCAGATGCTTGGATCAGCCCTGGTTTAACACTCCTATTTCACCAAGTTTTTTAAGGTTTTTCCAGATCTCAGAATGAAATCAGGCCCTTGTTTTCTGCTTGCCAAGGCTTTGACTTTCTTTCCCTTTCTCCAGTGCTTTAGCTTGAATTTTTTGACAACGTTGCCTCCCCAGGTCAACCTTGCAGACAAACGGTATATGAAATTACACCGTGGAGTGAGATCAAAAAGGCTTGGGCAGACCCTGTTTTCAAATATTTCTTGTGAAAGCTGCAGAGAGCATGGGCTGCTGAAGAAACAAAGTGTTTCTCTTCAGTGTTTGATACCGAAGTAATGCCACACATTATGCTAATTCCTTTGATTCAGTAACATAACGTAAATGAAAGCAAATGCTATAGTCACCTGGCATAGTGCCAAACACCCCACCAAGACAGCAGGTAGTTTAAGCTGATGAAAATAAGTGCAGTTTTATGTGGCCTAGAAACTCATGAGCTGAGTTTCAACTGCTCCAGCCAATTTGAAGTAATTGCATATGCAGGTGTCCATCAATCCTGAAAAGTCAGAGCACAGGCTCATATATATTCATTGCTAGCTCATCCATAAGGGCATGTGCATCTATACATTTGTGGCACAGGTGAAAGGTCTTATGAATATTTCTGTATCTGAGAGAATGCTTCCCAAGGATAATATGGGTTGCACTGATTCCCATTGCTTATTCCCACTCGTCTCCACCTTCAAGATAATCAGACTTGCCCATTGTAATGAGATAAACATTAAGAGTGGAATTCTTCCTTATCTATTAATATTGGATAATCTGCACTGAAACAGCGTAAATTTGAAATTCTAACCCCGCAGGATTACATATGAAAGTTCAGTGTAACAGCTAGTTTTTGCTGGTTCTTTATTTTCTTCTTTCAGATGTTTCAGCCTGGCAGGCTTCTTCTTTCTCCAGCAGGAGATCCCTGTCTTTTTTATACCAGGGAGCCCAGAACTGGACACAATAATCCAGGTGGGGCCTGACCAGGGAAGAGTAGAGGGGGAGGATCACCTCCTTAGACCTGCTGGCCACACTCTTCCTGATGCATCCCAGGATCCCATTGGCCCTCTTAGCCACCAGGGCACACTGCTGGCTCATAGCCAACCTGTCATCAACCAGGACCCCCAGGTCCTTCTCCACAGAGCTCTTCTCCAGCAGGTCATCCCCCAGCCTGTCCTGATTCAAGCAGTTATTTCTTCCCAGGTGCAAGACTTTACACTTGCTTTTATTAAACCTCATCTGGTTTCTCCCTGCCCAGCTCTCCAGCCTGTCCAGGTCTCGCTGGATGGCAGCGCAGTGTTCCTGCGTGTCAGCCACCCCTCCCAGCTTTGTATCATCGGCACTTGCTGAGGGTGGATGCTATTCCCTCATCAAGGTCATCAATGAAAATATTAAACAGGACTGATGAGATGCTGGATACTGGGGGTGTTTTCTCTCCACAGCTGTCAATTTTTTTTCCACTTGCTCATAATCTAATCTTATTTTTCCTTACTCTCCTTTCCCCACATATTCAAAGTGAGGATGCTGCTGCCTGCAGGCTAGCTCTGAACTGTGCTGCAGGTTCAGAGCAGGGAGGCAAAGCCCATGAGCCAGTCCCAGAAGGCTACGAGGTTTTTCTCTGGGCAGTGGTTGGAAGCAGGAGGTGTTTTTTAAACAGGGAAAGGCACAGAAAAAAAATTGGGTTTTTTTTTTTTTACTGCCTATTTTTGGAAGCATTTAAATCAACCGGTGCCACCTTTTGTCCCTACAGAGTTCCCTCGTTATCTAAATGCCAATGCTCCAGGCCAGGTCTCCACTGGTGGCTGGCTGGGTGCAGGAGGGACCGCTCTGGCCAGAGACTTGGAGGGAGAATAAATGAGAGATTAGTGTCTCAAGGAACAGGAAATACTGGTGAGAAAAGGCAAGGGATGAAAATCCTTTTCCAAACAAGGAGGCAATAGGAATCACTCCGCTGAAATCAACGCCTACTTTTCATGCTGCTTCCCTTCTGGTCTGCATCTCGCCTTTAAGTGCAATTAATGTTGGGGGTTTTTTTTATTTGAAGAAAATTACTTTCAAAAACATTCAACCTCAGCCTGGCACAACTGAGATTCAGGGCAGCTAACCAGGCAGGATGCAAGGAGGGGGAGACATAATTTATATGTGTGTTTGTATGTGTATTTCTGTCAGATTCAGTAACTAGTATAGGGATAAAAATCTGTTTCACTTTATGAAACCTTGTGAACAAAGAATGCTACCTCCTGCTACAGCTGTAACAACAATTGCACAGCTCCTAGGAATCCTCTTTTTTAAGATTTTGTGGCAGCCTATGGATTGCATGCTAGGTTATGCTTTCCACTTATACTAAGTAAGTAGTATATTTGAGATCAATAAAAAAGTAATAAATCATAATGCTGCATGTCTTAGGTAAAAATACCAAACAGAAAGGGCAATATGAACCTGTTGATACCTGTTATCCAGCCAGCCTGATACTTCAGGAGCTGGATAGGAGAAGATGTTCTTAAAATTTGCTACATAGAATATTATGTTCCAAAGGAAAAAAAAAGCTGGGGAAAATTGTCTTCCCTTGCTGTGATGATGTTCAGGAGTTTTATTGGTGTCTTTTGTTGTAAAGAGAGAGATCTAGATACAGGAGTATTGCAAAGATACATCAAAGCTTTTCCACTTGAGTTGTTGCAGCTTCAGAAATTCCCCAGGTTGGTAATTCACATCTGATTAATTGGGTTCTAAATCTCTTTAATCAATGATTAGAGAATTTGGCTGTTGCAGCCAACAGCCTTTCATTCCATTCCTGTTAGCGACAAGAAGCAGGTACTGTTCCCAGACCTTCTGCACACACACGTGCAGCCACGGCCGCAGGACAACAATGCAACACCTGTGCACCAAGTCCCAGTATGTTACTGGGGGTCTCTGTCCCCACCAGTTGGAAAGGGCAGCCTCCAGAAGTGCCTCTTGGGATGCTTTCTCCGCACATCTGGTGACATGTTTCACTATGTCTAGTGGCAAGGTTGGCCATGGGGGGGTCATTAGTCCTCAAAAAGACACCTTCCAGCAGTGCCCTGTACCTGTGTGCCATGGTTCACTGTCTTGGAAGAAGTCACATCTGGTTTTAAAGGAGCACTGGAATAGGCTGCCCAGGGGGGTTGTGGAGTCTCCTTCACTGGAGATATTCAAGACCTGTCTGGACGCCTACCTGTGCAATATGAGCTAGGGAGCTGCTTTGGCAGGGGGGTTGGACCCGATGATCTCTCGAGGTCCCTTCCAACCCCTATTATTCTATGATTCTTTGGAGCACACCTTAAAATAAAATTTGGGATGTCTGTTATGAATTCAGGATGCCATGCCATTGTAGCCTTGGGCGTGCATGAATGAAAACTGATCTTTATATTTGTACTGACACATTATCCTCCCTGTCAACATGGTTATTAATCTTACATGTAATTCCTCAATATTCTTACAGCCATTCTGTTTTAATCTAGGTGAACAGTCTGTTACACCACCATTTAAATCCACTGAATATATTTTAATCCATTAGCTGATGACTGACTGATAGCCAGGCAGAAGAAAATAGGCTCAGATCGCCACAATTAGTGGGGAAAACGTCTCAGTGACATTCACATGAATTATTCAGTTTACTTCATAATCTATAAAGGTACAATCCTTTTATTATATGACAAAGAAAATACATTAGAGACTATGGAAAAGATAAGTTATATCTGAAATGTGAAGCTTTATTAATATCATTGCTTTCCTTCAACATCCTTTGAAATTCATCCTGACTTTTTAAGAGCTCATAATACTTCATCTTTTTCTATCCTGCCCTCAGGAGAGTTACTTCAGTAGTAGATCTTTATACACTATAAAATAGGCTTGCCAAATAAAGGGTAGGCCTAATCTTTCCAGGTCTAGCTTCAGCTTCCATTCCATGTATATTTTTCACTCTTGTCTGTGGATAGACAGGCTTGTGTATCATTGTACTGCAGGGAAAGAATTTATTTACTCGATGATTCACAGATTTACCAGCATCAGAATGACCCAACACTGTATTTACATCTTTATCATGGTGATAACATTGTGCAATATCGAGGACGTGGAATACAATTTGTCAGTGTTTTATGTGCTTATAGGGCATACTAATGGCAAAATCTCTTGATGAGTGATTTCTTTTTGATGTACAAAAGATTCAATTGAGGAGACTTGTGTATAAAGAGCATTAGGTTAAACTATAGCACTGTTGTAGTCAATATGTAACTGCAGGATCTGCATAAGGCTTTTATACTTTATGTTTCTTACTGGCAGGAAAACAAATCAAAATTTGGTACATAGTTGAACATTTATTTTTAAGCATCATGTGGCTTAGTAAGTCTCAATCAACCATGAGAGCTCTCATAAATAGCAATGTATTTACTTTCAGTCCAATTAAAAAATTAAATGCATTAGTTCAAGCTATGTCATTATTCTTGTGTCCACATACTGACTGTGATTAACCATTTTGTAATTCTATTTTTAATGAAGGCTTTTTTGTTTTGCCACCCATGATACCTTAAAAATGCTGCTTCTGTTTTCACATAAAGAGACTTGATTTCAGTTTCTAATGCATCAATGTCTAACATAAGTCTTTACTTACTGCTTTAAAAAGGAGAAAACCAAAGAAACTTCACATTCTGTCTATGTGGGAAAAGCTCCTGGAGGTATTGCTGGTAGGAGGTTTGTTATGCCCCTTCATTATCAGGAGACATTCAGTCACTGTGCACGTGTCTTTCCAACCACCCCACGGGAGCAGATTTCTTTGCTAATCTGTATTGTTCTCACACTGCAACACACAGCATAAAAGATGATTTTTATACATATAAATATATATATATATGTGCTTGGGCGTTCGTAGATGTATACATCTAAGCATTTAAAGCATCACCAGATTGCCAACTGCTTTCCAATTTAATTTTTAAAAAAATCCTTCTTGGTTTAAGATTTCATGATATCTTTATGTTTTTTTGTAGCTATCTTCCATATTTTCCTACCTTCTACTGCTCTTTGCTTTTACCATTCCCCCCTCTTCAGTGTTCATGCCACTTACAAGGAAAGAGACCGTGCAAAGCCCATGCTGAGGTGAAAGCAGTCAGTGAAGAGCACGACTCCTTCAGAAGCTCAACCACCCTCAGCCCTGCCGTTCCATTCACAGACACACATCCACACGCTTATGTGAACGAACACATCAGCCCTCTAGTAAATATAAACAACTAAACACAGTGTCTGGGTTAGCAAATGAAAATCAGGCAAGCAGCTATGGTGGCAGAGATACTTCAGGCAGAAGCAGCCAAATATTCAAAGGATTTGCTGTTCTAATTAAGAACTGCTTAGAAAAGAGAACTGCTCGATCACTCGCCGTTCATAGGCCCACCCGAGCGCACCTGAGGAATGATTCTCTGTGCAACAAATCCCGCCCAGTGGAGGTGCCGTGGTACACTTTTTGCTTACTTTATAGCAGTTGAACACTTTTTCCTAAAGCTCTGTACCTGTGGTTTCCTCACAGAAAATTACTCTTACTGCAGTCCATCAAGCAGCTAAAATGGTTCCTAACAGCCCACATCGATGGCAGCTATTAAGACATTACTCATTTCTTTTCTGCTTCAGTACTTCACACAGTAAATGTCACAGCTATTGACTCCATGCAGACAGCAGTTATAGGGAAATGGAGGTGCTTTGAGACGCTTTCCTTGCCATCTTGTGGGGGTTTTTTTCCTGACCATAGGTTAGTCTCAGATTGCTGAAAGTACAGTATCCTGATAGAAAAGCTCCACACTTCAGATGTCAAAATAAGCACCGTCAGTGCAAGTAAATGACTAGATGACATACCACAAGTATGTATCTCAGTTTCAATTTGTGTAAATGTTTGACTCCTGAGCTTAAAACATATCCCTGCAGCTACACACCCTGTACATGCTTGTGTCAGCACCATTTAGACTTCATATCTGAGCTGGTCAGAAATGGAATGAGCCCAGCAAAAAGCAGGTGGCACGAAGTCTGAGGCATTTGGCAGCTGATGCAGAGAGAAGAAAGAGAGGCTCAGGGGATGTTGGGAATATCCTTAGACTTAGGGGAGATCAAGGAGATCAAATAGGTCACAGGAGAATAAATGGTCAGAAGTTCAGGTTCCTCTGAACTATTCACTTTTCACTTTTAGGGCCAAAACTGTCTGGATCCAATATATAATCTCAAAGAAAGGATGTATCTACCTTGATGCTTTTGCAATACAACCATGTCAACGTTTTCTCGGCAACAGGCTCTTGGCTTATCCAGTTCATTCCCAGTTTTCATTGTACTTGCAGCTGCTGAGGATTACTGCAGATGCTGTATCATAAAACACTGTGGATGAAGCCCCCCAGTGGGAAAGTTCAGCTTGCTTGGCTTATTTATTGAAGATGTATCTGTTGCCTATAGCAGCTGCATCCTTACACACTAATTGCATTCAGATTTTAATTGTACTGAGTCTCCTTAATTGATAGTCAGATGGGGTAATCAGAAATGCAAAAATATGGAGGATCATATGGCTCTGCAGAATATGGCTACAATTTCTGAGAGTCATAGACCCTATGTGGAAAAAAAGAGGCACAGTAATTTAAAGGCCATTTCAAAACATGAGAGCTTTGCTTCTGAGCATTCACTGACTTTGAAATAATAAGAAGCCATGACAGATTTTGATTATTCAGTAGGCATTGTTTCTGAGTAAGAAGTCCTTTTGTTCTGATTTCAGCTTCTTGAGCAAGAGTAGCCAAGCAGAGAGACTCGGTTTTGAAGCTGAAGATAGTACAATGCTCTTTTCTTGACATTTCTCCCTTATAGAAAATTATAGCTTTCAAACAGTTAGGCCAAGCTGCACTGCAGAATATAAGTAGGTCTTTATCTCAAAACAAGTCAGCCCCCCTCCTGCCAGCATCTTAATTTCCTGTGGTAGCAAATGCCTTCCCAGACAGGGTTTTTCCTGGCTGGTTTTCAATTAGTCTTCTCTGGCTGCCCAACTGTTTGCACAACGTAGGGAAAGAGCCCTTCAGTCATTAATGAAGAAAACCACCCCATAAAATAAAACAGCCAAGGTTCAGTCTTCTGAAAAAAAAAAAAAGGTAGAGAAGGCAGCTGTTAATCAAAGTCAAGCATGGAAAAGTACTTTGTTTCTTGAAAAAAAAGTGAAAGCTCCATAATCCTCTTCCCAAGAAGACAGAGCAAAATGTCTTATTAACAGTGAACTGCAGTGTTGCATGAAAATTTACTACAGGAAGGCAAGATGAAGAAGGGGAATGGACTGAACTGAAACCACAGGAAAAATGCCAATTTCCTGTGTGCTATTAGTGAAGTGAGAATTAAGCCTTCCTTGGAGCCTTATATCTCATTGCAATGATATTACAATTCTCATCTATGTCTGTTATTTGTTGCTGGGTTTCTACACTGTTCTGAAACACAGAATTTCTTTGCAGGAGTACACTTCTGTTCTTCAGAAGAAATTAAAGCAGTTATTTAATTTCCTTTCATCTGTCATGCTATGACTATTTCTTATTCTCCTTCCAGATACCCGCATATTCAGCTCCCTTTTTTGCAAAACATGGGGGAAAACATAGCCATGGCTTGGCTATCACAGAGGGAAAATATACTATACGTACCCAAGCTCACCTGACAGGCCTCAGTGGTGTCACTTAGGTTTTTTATTGCAATTCAGATTTACTCATACCTGAAGTGGGGTCACACACTTAGTGAAATGAAGAAATAAAGGCACAGGGTCCTGCAGGGATACATTCGATTAACTCTTGCTGTTAGTCTAGAAAATTATGCTGATGAGGCTTTTCCTAGGAGCACAGAAAGAAACTCCAACTTGGAAATAGCATTTCAATGGTACACCAGGTGTTTCTTTATGATTGACTTATATGTGTCACATTGCAACAGGAAAAAGCACAATTTATTTCTCCAGTGATGCAAGACAATAGGGATTTGCAAGGACATTGATTTCACATCTGTGCAGCACCCACAGCTCAGCACAGCCCTCCTTAATTCATGATACTTGTTCTGTCCCTCACTAAAGTAGATGCCTCTGCAGTCCACCATTACGTAAGGTACAGTCTTTTGACTTCGCTCCATTTATACATCATATGCATCAGAAAAGGTAAAGGACCTTCTGGACGAGAGGAATTGATTAGAAATGTGTAACCTTTCCTATCTGAGTTATGATGTGGCTGGTTCATGCAGAACGGTCAAGGTCCCATTTGCTGATAGCAGTTAAGCTGACCTTGGCTCTTCAGGGAAACTGCTCCCAGAGATTTCTTTCTAGACACAGAAACTTTCTAGTCTAATGTAACTATAGCTTGTCTGAAACTGTCCCAGCATCTAAAAACAGACACCAAAGTTTCCCAAAAATTCCCATGGATGTAGATTTCTCCTCTGTCCCTTTGACTCAGCATTGGGAACTTATCCCTCCAACCTCTGCAGGAGAACAGTCAGAGGCAGAGGGCTAGCATCCTACATGGGGTCATATATTTGCACATCAAGTTTTTTTACTACATGACCTGATACAGGGAGTGTTTGGGGTTTTTTTAATGAAAAAATAAAAGGTTGCCCTAAGCTAGCAGGCCCTATTGCATAGCATAAACTGTAAACTTTCCCCTCTGTATTTCCACTTGTAGGTGGAAATAATCTTGTCTCCTGGGCAAGAGAACCCTGTTGCACTTCAATAAATGTCAGTTAAATTGAAATGAATATTTCAGAAGCTATTACATCACAATTTAAGGATTGAGTGAGGATGAATATTTCCTTTCAGTTGGTGTCTGTACTAATATCCCTCATTAAAGAGTTGCTACTTTTCATTCGTATTTTAGCTTCTGCCTACTGGCTATTTTTACAACCTGTGGTGATGTAAAGAGCTTTTAAAATTAGCTGTTCCCTGTACAGGTTCATAAAAATGTTGACTGTGGGCACTTGTTCCGAAGGAACAGACCTCCTACACCTGTTAGCTGGTGAGATGGTGAATGTGTTGGAGGGCAGAAGAGGCAGAACTAGATATGAGTCAGCCCTAACATGCTGAAAGCCCCCATGGTCCTCCAGTTAGGCTCAACCACCTCTCACTGACTGCTCTTAGGGATCCAAGACAAGGACTCCCACAGGTCAGAAGTAATGTCCATGTTTGTAGCTTTCTAATACACTTTTTAGCCTTCAGTGTAAGATAATGTTGCATTTAGCAAAGAAAAAACTGCCACAGGCCAGTTAAGTTTTATGAATTTAAAGCACAGAGAATGGGAAAAAAAATAAAAAAGAAAAGGAGGACAGACACACCATGTGTTTCAGACTTGAGCCTGCAGCTTTGTTCAGGGAAAATTCCATGGTTGGAGTACTGAAGTCAGACCCAAACTTTAGAAAATTTGGATCCACAAGGGAAGTACAGTGTTCATTAAAATCATCTTTGATTTGACTGGGGCTTCTCTGTTTTAACACTGATCCATCTTATCTGTCTTCCAAGTGTGATAAATTGCAGCAAGATTTCCTTGCCACCAGCTTTGAACCTAATAGTTCCAATTGGTTGAACCACTGAATAATTTACTTGATGAATTTCGTAGGTTTTTTTGAAAGACTTACCTCTGAAAGTTGTTTTTCACTTTCCATGTAGCTCCCTGAGATAAGTGTTAAAGGAATTCCTGACAAATTTCTTGGAAGTAAAAGCAATTACTGTTAGCAAACAGCCTTCAAAGAAACATATGCTCATCCATTTCAGTCCTGCCTGTGTTGTATATCTAAAATTATAATGTATTTTCATGGGAGAAGAACCTACACTGTTAAATCAGTCAGTGCATGGTACTGGGTGGTGCCAGCCAAGAAAATGTATGTTTTAAAAAGTGGACACCTCTGGGTCTTCAGAAGATAATTGGCTTGACTGTTTGAGACAAGTGATGTGGCTCTTCTGGGCAGAAATGTACGTAATAAATGAAATGCCAGTTTTAATAGGTTAAGAATGATTCCTCCTTCCATGGAATCATCAATTTTCACCTTACATTAATGGTTTTAAAATCTGCCTTAACAAAGCGGGTAGTTCAGAGATTTATTGTGTGTTTCCCTCCAAAGGCATGAAATACAATGCATCCATCTAGAGAAACTTGGTGTCTCTGTCTCCACGGAATCAGGTCAGTGTTTCCATCCTCCTAACAAGACAGATGGTTTCCACAGCAGAGGATTATTTTTAGGTGGTGGTGAAGAACAGCAGTGTAAACATCTAAAGTTTTCTGTAACACTGAGAAGATTCTCCACCCAGGAACAGCAGTGTGGAAAAGACAGAAACAGTCTATTTTGTTCTCATCATTGTGGTATCTCCCACATGTCCTGATACTTCACTTATTCCAGTTCCAGAATAAAAACAAGTAGTGGGATTTCCAAGGCAATCGTTACTGCTTCTTGTCCTACAAATCCACCTTCTGGTGTGTGGAAAGGATAGTTTTTCTCCTTCTTTCGTGTCTCTTCTGATTACTCCTCTTATAAACTGGTGGTGTTCCCCTTATCTGCCAGATCACAACTACTTATCTGCTTAGCCAGGGGCAACACGATTGACTCAACAGTGCCATCCCTTCTGGGAACATGCATGGAACATGTACAGAATACGTAAAACAACTCTAATGTCCCAAAAAATACAAATCCCAGTATAAAAATACATTGTCAGGTGGGGAATAAGAGACTAGAGAGTATAGCTTTAGTCTCTAGTAAAGTTTTACTAAACATATGCAGCAGATGGAGTGGGAAATGCAAAAGCCTACTGAGGGGATGGTCAGGCACGTCTGGAGGCAGGCATTTACATGGCCAGGAAACACTGATGAAAAGTCTGTGCCAAGAATTAGAGGCATATTGGTGCCTAAAATAGGACTTCTTCACGTAAATCTATGTAGACATCCCACTCTAGGGTCTTACCCAAAATCCTGTAGCAATGTCACAGTACATAGAGGCCCAGAATTCAGATTTTCTGGGGTTCAAGCCAGGTGAATTGCCTATATTGCTTTCTTACATTGTTTCCTTCCTGTTCCTGTGCCTCGGTGGCCAAGAGAGCCAATGGGATCCTGGGATGCATCAGGAGGAGTGTAGCCAGCAGGTCAAAGGAGGTGATCCTCCCTCTCTACTCTGCCCTGGTCAGGCCCCACCTGGAGTATTGTGTCCAGTTCTGGGCTCCTTGGTATAAAAAGGACAGGGATCTCCTGGAAAGAGTCCAAAGAAGGGCTACGAGGATGATTAAGGGCCTAGAGCATCTCCCCTATGAGGAAAGGCTGAGTAAGCTGGGACTGTTCAGCCTTGAGAAGAGAAGACTAAGGGGGGACCTAATCAAAGTTTATAATTATCTGAAGCAGGGGATGCAGGGGGAATCAGCCAGCCCCTTTTCAGTGGTCTGTGGGGATAGGACAAGGGGCAATGGCTGCAAGTTGGAGCATAGGAAGTTCCGCACCAACATGCGGAAGAACTTTTTCACAGTGAGGGTGACAGAGCCCTGGGACAGGCTGCCCAGGGAGGTGGTGGAGTCTCCTTCTCTGGAGATATTCAAGACCCGCCTGGACGCCTATCTGAGCAATATGTGCTAGGGAGCCTGCTTTGGCGGGGGGGTTGGACCCGATGATCTCTCGAGGTCCCTTCCAACCCCTACAATTCTGTGATTCTGTGATTCTGTAATTCAAGTTTGATTTTATTCATGCAGCAACAGGGGAAAATTTACTTCACGCTTTCATGTCAAAATTAAAGCCATTCGTTTATATCCATAGATTAATTTAATCCAGAACTGATGTTTAATCTGCAGATTTAGTGCAGGATTTTCTCATAACCTAATGACTTCTTAACTTCTGGAATAGAATATTGTTTCTTTTAAGAATCTGTAGCAATTAATACAAGCAGAGAGTGTTCCTATTTCCTTCAGAAGCCAGGAATAACATGGTGATATCATATCATGTTAAGAAACAGCAGAGCAACTCCTGAAAGAAGTAACTTTTTTTTCCAATTCATTTAGGTGCTTGGCTTCCCCCTCCCCGACTCCCTCCTCCCAGTCCCATGTCTCCTCTCATTTCTTTCAGCAAAACAGCTAATACAAATCTTATTACAAGACTTCTAATCTTCTCAGTAGAAGTACTCAAAGGGTATGGACACAGGCAGTGCTTGTTTTCACCTAGAGAAAGTGATGTTCTCAGCATTTTTCTGATACGTTGATTACTTTCCCAGTTGAGATCTTTCACTGTCCCTCCTAATGACTCAGTTAGAGCTGTACCACCTTTCCTGAGGCTACCCTGGATAGCCAAGCATTGCCAGTTGTAGGATTTGGGGACTTCATGCTGTTCCTATGAAGGCTTGGCTTCTACCTGGCTTCCGTGGCTTTTATGAAATCATTGCCTTTGGGTCATCTTTAATGTCTTTGCGAAAGGAATCTGCCACTAATTTCCCACTCTTCCTCTATGCTGTGTTGTGGTAGATTTATACATGCCTTGCATCCAGATCGTTAGACAAGACAGGGCATGCTATGAATTGGTGAGGTACTGGACTGGAATATTTGCTTTGACCTGGAAAAGTGAAAGACTTGGACAGAGTTCTGCATAATAAGTTCTCCCCAGACTTTTCAAGCCAGTGGATTTGCAAGGGGCTGATTAAAAGTTTCATTGTGCAATCATGTAAGAAATCTCTTGAAAGCTAAAGTTATGTTCCTTTGCCCCTGGAGCACGAATAATATAATGCGAGCCTGTGAGCGATCACAGCCCTGCAGTGCATCCTGACTATCTCATTTTTAAACAAATTCCTAATAGAAACAAAATTTAATTTCATACACACCCAGAAATGGCATATAATTCCAATATGAAATTGAATGTGCAGATATTGTACTAAAAGAACACAAAATTAACTGGGGTAGCTATCCTTTACTCTGAAGCAAATTAGGACCTGAAACACAACAATGCAATCTCCTTTTATCATGCCTTAAGCACAAGACTTTTCTTTCTTTTTTTTTTTTCTTTTTAATGTATGGTAAGTATCATGTCATCAACTACTTACTCCCACCCACAGAAGAGTAAGAAAAATTCTTCAGGGATTTTATGTTAGTCAAGAAAAAGATGGAAGAAATGCTTCTTGATCTAAAGGATTATTTTATAACAATGTGGCTAAGAGAAAGTCTCTTCTAGGAAGTGTTTTACCACTGTCTGTACAGAGTTAATTTTCAGCAAAAGGAAATGAGTGCAGATGCAGTAGCACTGCCAGGGCTACTAAATGAATTTAATTCTCTCTGACCTTAGTGACACTGCTCCTTCACTCAATGGTCTGCAGATTAAAACAGATGTGCAAAAGAGCAACAGAACCAATGAAGTCAGATTTCCTATAGATTTGTGTGCTGCATCCCCCCCTTTCCTTCACCACCACAACCATCTCAGCTAATCATCCCTGCTTCACTGTCGCTGCTTCAATAACAGGCAGTTAAAACCTGTGCTTACTGTACCACATTTATTGCTTCTCCCATGTTGTTGGCAGGTATTCTTCAGGAATAACCACGACACAAAGACAACTGCTGTTGTAGACAAATTCAGACTCTTCTCAGCAACTTCACAGGCAGGAGGAGGTAGATTATATTAATCAAAGAGTTTTACCAAGGATGATAGGGTGAGCACTGCTTGTGCACTTTCTCTGTCAATTTGGCCACTTCAAAAAAAAAGCAGAAAGCATTTGTTAGCTATAAATCCTCATTAGCAGTCAGATTGAACTACATAGACCTAACTATTTAGCAACCTGCCATCAGTAAACACCTCTTTTGGTGGTGGTGGTGGGGGAGCTGGGACTTTGCTCCAACGTCTGTTTGCAGAGCAATTTGGTTTTTTCAGGATTTATAACTAGGAGTACTCTTGTGGCATGAGGCATCATTTGGACTGCATGACACAAGAAGTTCCCATCACAATATTTGTCAAAGACATGGCAGAGGACTTCTTTTTGCCCTTAATGAGTGGTTACAACCTTCCTACAGTAATGTCCCATCTGTAAGTAACTGCCTGTAAGAGGTATGGTTGTACATTCTTCTCAGGAGTGAATGAACTACGAAGGGTGAAGTGTAAAGAGGCTTCAGTGTGTTGTTCAAAGGTTTCCTCACCCAATGCATAGGCCCTGTTGTAGTTATCTGACCCAACATCATTTTCTTTGACAGAAATGTCCCTATCTGGAAGGTTCACCAAGTTCCTGTCCTGGTCATCAAAGAGAAGTTAACATTTCTAGGGCACAATTTATCTCTTTTGTTGACTTCTAAATTAAGTGAGCTGCATCCTGAAGGGCACGTGTCTTTCTATGGACAAAGTCAGCTGAGAGTGACTATGTTGGACCTCCTCTGTACACGGCTTGCAGACTAGCACTCCATTATCGTGGTGGGGACTAAGTGAGCAAGCGCATAGGCCCCCTTGAGTGGACGCTGAAGTTGGGTAAGATGAACCCCAGTGTGCCTGGCTGTTTGTTCCTTTGTTTTCAGAAGCTTTGCAAACTGTCTTGTCTGCTTTTTGTACGTACTTTGTTTTCCTCTTACCTTGGCCTGACTTTAGCTAAAAATGATATTTTGGTAACTGATTTATGTCAAAAGGATTAATCCTTTCATAGACATTGAAAAACATGCAAGAGAACTAAGAATGAGACTATCCTACAATATAACAATATAACAATATAACAAGCACTTAAAAGTTTCTCCTTTTTTCCTTTCTTTTCCCTCTACTTGATTATTTTGTTAAGGTTTTATTCCGTGTCTTACCAGATCGATACTACATCTAGTTAATTTACACAGTTCTCTGTAAGAAGGAGTTGGAAAAAGGGAAGGGAGCTAGGACTGAAAAGCTCACCCTGATTCTATCAAAAGAAGCTTCCACCTCCTAAATTAACCTCCCAAATTCTACTTTATCTTTCTGTGAAAAAAAATAAGATGTTGCTATTAGCCACAGCTTTGAAGAGAATAATACCTGATCTTTCTGTAATGGATGTTGACTCGAGATTGCAAAGCAGGTCTATACAAATAACCCTGCTTCACCTCTGCTGCGCAGACAGAGGGAAGGCCATGGCCACCCAGCGATTGCCTACTTGAGAACTGAACTCAAAAGTCCTGAGCATTAGATCAATACACAATTCACTGCCTGCAAAAATAGTCAAAACAGTGTCTATATGAAATTAGGCTACTATTTTGCCTAGGCATCACACAGAAGAGAAGCTGGAGGAATTCCTTAAGTGCTCAATGGATTTTGCTGATAAAATCTTTGCCTCTCTGAGAAGCATTTCTTTCTCTGCAGGAGACAGGTAGACGTGAAGTAGAAATTTCCTCAACTTCTCTGACACTCGCTGGATGCCTCAGAGCACAAACAATGAAGCTCACTGTCAATGTAGAAATCTGCTGCGTGGGAAGCCAGAGAATATTTCTAAGGTATCTCAGAAAATCAGTAAGTTTTAGTGTAGGGAGTAGCCATGGCAAGACAATGTGTTTGCAAAAGCCCAGCTCACAGCATTTCTGCCAGTGGGCTCAAGTGGGAGAAAATTGATTGTCATTCACATCTGATCTCATTAGCTGAGCTCCTGTTTTCTGAGAGAGACACTTCTCAGAGACAGGTAGCTTGGGAAACAATGATGTTGTGCAGAGTCTTGGGCAATCAGCAGCATGTTATATGCATGCTTATGTCTTTGGATGCCAGGTGGAATAATTCAGCTCTCCTGATCCTTATTTGGCTCATTTGTTAATGGTAACAATCAGTGGCATTAGTCCAACTCAAGTTAGTCGAGAAGGAAGGTTTGTACAAGCACAGGGCTGAAATTAGGCATTCAGACAGGAGTAATGCAAAATAATAGATATGTTTTTGTCTGATGAAAATATGTGCTAAAATCCATGGTTTGTCAGTAATCCGTGAGACAGATGTCTGTCACAGTTACTCTGGTGCATGGCTGGTCATGTCTTGGTCCCTGTGCTGCCTTGCTGTGAGCCACACGATAAATCTGAAAGCATTTATATATATATATATATGTATATATATATGTATGCTGTGAGGGAAGCTGTGATTTAAGTGCATTGTGGTGGCATATAGAAGCTGTCTGGCCTTACAGATGTGAAGCTGGAAGACCACTCCATGCGGAGACAGTTTCTAGGGGTGACCGCTGACAATGAAAGGGGGATTAATCCTCTTTCTGGAGGGGAGAGAGAGACCTTCCTTGGATGGAGAAAGGTCACTGTTCACTAATGCACTGAAACATAAAAGCTATGGGGAACTGGACACACTGTCCCCAGGTCAGAGCAGACCTGCTAAGAATGTTAGCAATATCAAGAATAGTAAGAAGCTTTTGACAAAAATAATGAAATGTCTGTTAGAATTAGAGTCATGTTGAACCAAACAGCAGATAAATGTCTTTTTACAGGGAGAAATTCAATATCAGTACTCAAAAAAAATGAGGCAGTCTATAGCTTTCTTCAGTTTGCAAGAACCCCTTCCCCCCGTTTCCTCTTTCTTATAGCAGATGGAGCAGAAACCAGGGTATATCAGTGCTACTGCTCAGATATGTGAATCAAAAACTGGTAACTGGAAGCAAAGAATCCCATTTTTCAAATGGTCAGAGGAGGTTGTACGATGGAGCTGAAATGCGCTTTTCACCCTCTGCAAATTGCTCTGAAAATTTTACTGCTGCCTCAAATTAAAATATTGAGTTCTGCTCTGCTTTGGGAGGAATGTGGTGTTTATGCCTCTGGGGGTCCTGAAGAAAGATTGGTTGGGTAGGCTTTACATTATTCTGCAGTAGCTGGGGCTGATGCGATTATAACCGACAAAACAGAAATCTAAGAAATATGACCCACCACAAGTATACTGGCTTTGGAATAACTTCTCCTGACTTTTTTTATGTGTTTATTTTCCAATTTTCTAACTATTAAATCCCTATGTTACACTCTGAACACCTCTAAGCATTTGAATACAGTTTCAGAGTCAACCGTGGAAGCTAGCTCAGATTAAAATGAGTTTATAACCAAATTCACAGCCCAGCTGAGTCCATGCTAGCTTATCCATGCAGGCAAGCCCACAGGCAGAGCTCCGTTACAGACACAGCAAGTGACTGGCTTCATTTCAAGGCTCTACCAGGCCACTGAGCCCAGGCTTCTCACTCCTCCAGCCCAACCTGATGGGTGCCAGAAGTTCAGGGAGTGTTGCATCCCCAGATCACTTCCTTATCAGAAAAAATGAATCTCCTCTATGAATTAGCTCATCACCAGTACCTATAAGGCCTCTTCTTCATTCCCTTCATCACTAGTTCATCTTGCTGCATCCAAATTGCAGCCACATCTTTGGCTACTTGAGCAAAAGCAAATGTTAGAGGTGGAATTCCCTTCAGCAGTAGTAAGGTAATAGTTACATGTGTAGCGCTGCAGGGTGTCAGTGATCATTTCTGCATACCTAATTCTGAAGCATTAGTGCATGCACAACTAGGGGTTTCAGTTGCAGTCTTTATACACTTCAAAAGATTTATTTGTTCAAATAATCAGTTATGGGTATACATAATACATTTTATTTATGTTTTAGCTATAGGATGTGTATACCATTATTCATCATGAGGTTCCCGTTCTCATTCCACAGCTTTTGAGATGTAACATACTCACAGCATAACTAATGGCTTCATTAACACAATCTAGCCGTGCATACCTTCTTGTTATTTATTATGTTAGGCCCTAAAACCTGTCCCTCTCATAGTTGTACTCCTTCAGTGATGAGTAATCAGCTACTCAAAATGTCTATTTATAGCTCTGGGGCTGCTGACTTCATCCTGTGCCTGCATTCTCAAAACCTCCCCATCCTCTTGCAAGAGTTTGTTCTACATGTCCTTATTTTAGGGCCATCAATAGTTCAGCCTACATGGCAGTGGTCACTTAGAATAATTTATATAATCCTTTGGTAAGTGTTTGGTATTAATACCTGTGGCAGTACTACTAGCACATTATCAAAATTGCTTTACAACAATACATTATGTACAGCCACTACTCCAACGCGGCTGATAAGTCTAGAAAACTCTTCACCTGCTTTTCTGCAGCTGCTAGCCAGCTTTCATGTTGCAACACCTCTCCCATGTCCAACCACCCATTCACTTCTGAGAAGTGAGCTGCAGAACTGCTGGGTCTGGCTTTGAGTTCCTGCCCTTCTCTCACATCCGTCATTTTGGATGACCTCCTTTTGCTTACATATTTTTGCACAAGTTATCCCACTTCCTATTTCCCACATTTCTTCCCCACCCCCTTCAACTCTCATTTTCTTTCACTTCTGAGTAACTATCCTGATTACTAAAATAGTCTGTGGTGTCCTTGCTGCTGACTGTGTAACTGGGATATTTGCTTTTCAAGACTGGCATCTTCAGTGGACTCTCACACAGGCTACATATTTCTTTCTGCACAAGGTAAAATAAAGGTTGCAATGAGCAGTTGAATGTGGGCAGGCTGCCAATATTTCCTGCTCAGGAATCAATATTTTTTTATTCCATTTAGTTCACTTTGTAATCAGCCTGAATAAGCAAATAGGTATTTCTCTGGGTCCATGGCCAACAAGATGGGAATCATTAAAGTATTATCTCTGCATACTGCTTCTGGAAAAAAAAAAAGAAAAAAAAATTGTTGCTGGAGGGTGACATTTTCCATGCTTCCAAAGGCTGTGTGAAAATTATAAGCTGAAGCTATTGTTCTGATTTATATTAAGCACTTCACCTGAATATAAATTTTCATTTTCTTCTGGAAAACCTCAATGGTAACTTAATCTGTCTATGCAAATAATCTGATCACTACCAGACACTTAAGTCATCTAAGCAAATCCTCCATAACCCTGGTCAGCAGCTCACAGTTGGCATTACAGAACCAGTAGGATCCTGAAAAACTGGGGCCCCAGGGCTGCCAGCCCCAAAGTCACTGTCAGCCCAGGGTGGCTGGTTCCAGTCAGTGTTCACAACACAGCAAAGGGCTGTGCAAGTGGTATCACGGGCAGGATGGAGTTGTGATGCCCATTTAGCTGCTCTGAAGCTACCAGCAGGCACTACCCACCCAAGAGCCTCCCCAGAGTGACGAGTGGGGAGAGAAGTCTTTTCTCCAGCCATGACGGTACCTCCAGTATGCTTTGACACTAAAAAATTAGATTGCTGTAGGGGGATGTGAATCTCTGACTCCTTTCAATTCCCTTCTCAAGGCTGAGCCATGCACACTGTCGTTCCAGGTACTTCTCATGTGATGTGTTTTGAAAAACGAGCTGTCTCAGTTCAGAGGGCAGCTATGTATGGTAGGAGGAAAGGGGTATTCCACCTTTTCATGAGAATTTATCTTAGGGATGGCCACTAAACCTATCAGTTCTACAACTAATTTTTACGATGAGGCATATGGGTGCCTTACTGGCAGCCATTTGACCGTGATGCAACCAACTCAAAGGTTCCCTGTATTTTTTGCCTGGGCAGTGAACAGATAAAGGTGAGAAGGACTTTATTTTCCTTTGTTTTGAAGATGTCCCTTTTCACTATAACAGATTATTGAATCAATATCCTTCTCAGAACTACTACCGGGATATAATTTTTCCCAAAAGTGAAAAACCCTGACCTAGCCAAATTTCTGCCAGAAAAAAAAAAATGCTCATATCTTCACAAAGCATGTATTGATGTTGTTTTATTTACTGTAGCTGGTTTGACAACAACAACAGGAAATGGTCCCCTCTATAATTTTTTTTTACTCTTTTTTAAAACAGAGGACAATCCTGCTGTACTTTAGTTAATGATACTACGACTGTGGCCATAGGTACAGTTCAATTGCCTGTATTGTTCCTTTCATTCCTCACTGCAATGTCACCATCACCAGTACTTACAAAATTTCACCTGATGCATGGTTACCTGAAACAGCTGTATAAGTAGACATTTTAACTACTGCAGGGATAATTCCTCCCTGCTGTAATTCCTTTGCTTACAATGACTTATCTCCTGCAGTGATTTGGCATGAATAATAACACATCTGACATTTGTGCCCACAAGCGCTCCATCTACTTACAGAGATGATGTTTCAATTAGAAATTTCTAGCAGGTCAACCTAACAGAAGTACATGAAAACAGACGGAGTGAATTTTCCACGTTGTCAGATCCAGCTGCTGGAGCTCTCAGCGGGGGACTTAGTTGCATGTATTTTGGTAGTATTAATGGCAATCGCACATTTGTCTTGCCTCATACCACTGCCGTTGTACTCCCCTATGACTACAGCTGTGGAGATCTCAGTTTTATTTTCATGGCATTTTGCAAGCCCCCTGAGCATGCTGCCTTCCGCAAACATCCTCCTTCCCACCTCTGTCTGCTCTCCCTTTTCCTTGTACATCTCCTAAACCCTCTGCCAGTTTTATACCTTCTGCCATTTATATATCACAGCTGCACATAGCAGCTCCAATTGCCAGTGGAATCCTACAATGTTACACATCACACACACAACAAAGACACCAACTTCTAAAAGTACCATGTAAGTAGACAAAACACTTCAATGAGAAGCAGAGACTGATGGCAAATCCAGATTTGCTGCTCTTTAATGTAATCTATCCATGTATCTATCTGATTAGGCTAGTTCTTCCTCATAGGTATAGTCTCCTCCAGGTCATTCATCTTTCACAGATGTTTGTTTCGGGTCTGTTTTAATGTTCTCTGTAGACATCCTCTGCCAGTAACACTTTTATCCAGTTGTTATTCTAATATCTTTTTTCTTTATTTTCTATACCTTTCCCTAACGCCTCCATTATCACCATGATGCTTTCTTCAGATCTATCAGTCAAAATATCCTCCCTCAAACCCTAGTCTTTGTTATGGCTCACTCCAAAATAAAAACTGGTAGGCAGATACACATCATACCTTTAAAAACCTTTGAGGAACTAGAGCTTGGGTTAATTTTCTTTCCATTGCTCTTTCAGTAGGCTTTTCTTCTTTTTTTATTTTGCATGATCACAAAAGCTACAATGATGACAGCTGAGGAGAGAAACTAAGACCACGAAAGAGGTTTTGAATTTGGATTTAATAATTATGCAGCGCTTTAAGGGGTAATGGGGCAGTTTCAAAGTCCTTGGTTAATCAAACCAATAATGAAGTCAAAGGGAAGTAACAGACTAAGACATGGGATTTTCACAGAGCGCCACAAAAATTGGCCAATATACATTAACTTTGTCCTCTTAAGTGAAGGTGAATCTTGGAAAAGTGTCTGTCAGGTAATTGCTTTAAAACATGGCTATCGATGCATTCTGGTTGCTTCAGTGGTTGTTCAGATTTGTCACATTGGCTTTGCAGAAGGGAGTGGAAGCATGATGGGCAGAGGTCGAAGACTGAAATGGATGGAGCTAAGGTGCAGGAAGGACACTGGATCCTGTCCTTTCCCCAACCTCGGGCTGAATTTTATTTATGGTCTGGACCAAATACTTTTTCAAAGCACATAGAACCTTTATTAATGCATCTCCTGGCATATTTAAGAAGAAACTACCTGGGGAATGGAGACTGCTGCACCTGAATTGTTTATAGGGTTGGGGCTTTTTTGCATTTTCTTGGAATACAATCCCAATTGAAATACCTGCCTGTTTAAAGATTACATCTCTCTCCCTTATCTCAGTGGAAATTCTTCTGCCAAACTGTTAAACAGGCACCTGAAGGTCAGGAGAGATTTGATCTAGAGACATTGGAAAAGCCAAAGTACAGATGCTAAATACTTAAGCAACAAATCTGACTACAAAACAAAACAAAAATACCCCCAGAAGGACTGAATAGCTTAACCGATTAGTAATGGCTTTTCACATCTCAATCTCTGGCTCAAACCCAGAGCAAATTAATAACAAGGGGAGTTCCACCCTTCAGTCACTGCCTAAATACATTCAGCCTTCTCTCTAGGGCTGTTGTTGAGACTTCACTTAGTGAGCACACTTGGGCACTAACCCCTCTCAGACTCCGTGCATTTTTAATGTTTCTTCATGAAATCCACCGTATAAATCCAGCCTGTGACTTTTTCTGCTGTTACCTCCCTACACCTTAGTTCATCTCATCTAAGCAAGCTCAGGTACCCTGTGACAGCATTCCATGCCCTCTGAGCAGCATGAAAGAGCACCAGTGAGATCGCATCGTCATGGAGAGAATCACAGACACCCATGGGCTTCTCTGGGACCAGAGCTGAGCTCTAAAATGACAAAATGAACAATGTCACCATTAGGAAAAGAAAACCACACGTAGCTTCCCACAAGGTTGTGTAGAGATTGATTAAATAATGGATCAAATTCCAAATACCCTAATTTCTCACCAAGGTCTGTGTTTACAAAGTACCATTTGTGCTAAGGAGTGTGAGCACATGCCTGTCTCAGCTAGGGATATTGTTAAGTAAAGAGATCAGACAGAACTGCTGCAGATGCTAATGGAGCTTGTTAGGTAAGTTAAGACATTATTTTTTATGCTAGGAAACACCACGTTATCAAATCCAAAGCACTTTACAGAAATCTGCACTTTTCCAGTTTAAGTGTCCTCAGAATGGGAGAGGGGCTGACCTGCTTACCATGCAGTCCTGGGCCATTCTATATGGAGCTGAAGAAGGGAGTTTCCTTCTTTTTCAATGGTCGTCTGACTGTAATACCTCTTCCAGCTGTTGGCAAGTGACTGACTGGAGTTTGCATTTTTCTGCAGACAGAAAGTTGAAATGGTTGATTTTTTTAGAAAGGATATTGAAAAAAAACACCAGAGTAAATTACAGCTTTTTTTCACTAAATAAATAGTTTGTTTTCTCTGCAAACATTATTACCCAGAACTAAGTTGCTAGGTTCTTTCCTGAATAAAGGTTAGAAGCTTTGAAAGTTTCCTTCTGGAAATACGATCCCCCTCAGTCAATGCTCAGTAAGCCAAGTCATGCCATCCTTCATCACTCTCCTGCATTTCGACAGAAATTCTGCAAGGAAGAGGATTGCAGGAAGGGGGGTGTAAATGAAAATGTTCCAAGCTGACTTTGTTGAGCATCCTGGGCTGTTTTGTACTCTTTCTAATGGTTTTAAACATAGTGTATGTTATTTTGTGGGAAGAAAACTAATCCCATTTGGATGGAGCATCCAAGGGACTGGACTGCACGAGTCAGTTAATTATATGGGATGGTGTCCAAATAAAGAAAGAACAGACCTATATTTATGCTGGACCAGATAAATACACAAGCGCTTTTCTTTTTATTTCATCAGGCTTTAGAAGATGCCTCTGCTTTGGAAATCTGCCCAGTTTGGGCAGATTGATCAACAGCTTTTCAAAAAGTTTTTATTGCATTTCAGAGATGCAAGAAAACAAAGAAAGTCCTCCCCACACCCCCAACCAACCAACCAACCAACCAACCAAAATAATTGCCAAAGAATTTTCCAAAGCAAGGAATCTGGATTTCTGAGTCTGATCTCACTTTAGTGCCTTTTGCTCTATTATGCTACAAGTACTAACTCAGATATTTGTATTTTCACTTTACGAGATTTAACATTCTTTTTCTTTAATTTTTTCTTTTCCAAATATACCCATTCACCCAAATATGAAACATTTTTCTCTTAGCCTCCTGCAAAAGCCGACTAGGGCAATTATCCTAAGCTTGCATCGATGCGTGATGTTTCACTTCTAAAGAGACTAATCTAACAGATTCTGCATCTAATGAAAGTCAAGTGATTGATCTTCTAGGTAGCAGCTGCAGCAGCCTCCAGAAACCAATTTAATATAAGACCTGTGGCAAATACATAGAAATAACGTTGCCTGGATGCTCATTTTACTTCCCATTTTTTCTTTGGTTTGTTTAAACACAATGGGCCAAGAGAGGATAATAAGGCTGTAGAAGCAGACGTGAGAGGAGAAATGGTCCTGACAGGTCTAATGCTATTCAGAAGAAGCTAGAATGGATTGGAGGTTGAAGTCCCCTGTGACAATCAGGGTCTGTGATCGTGAGGCTGCTTCCAGCTGTCTGTAGAAGGCCTCATCAACTTTTTCTTGCTGATCAGGTGGCCTGTGGTAAATGCTCACAACAGTGTCACCCATATTAACCTGCCCCTTACTTCTTACCCATGAGCTTCATCCACCCCTAGGCGGAGCTCAATACATTCCCTTTTCTCTCTCACATGAAGGGCGACTCCACCACCTTGCCTTGCTGGCCTGCCTTTCCTAAAAAGCATGTAGCCAGCCATGCCAGCCTTCCCACTGCATCTCTGTGATTGCAATATCATGGCTCTGCCACCACACACAGGTCTCTAGTTCTTTTTGTTTACTCCCCATGCTGCGTGCGCTGGTGTACGGGCATTTCAGAGAGGTAACTGAGTGCGGATATGCCTGATCCGAGAGTGTTGACCACGACTGTACCTGCACAGCTGTGTATGGCTAGACCTGAGCTCAGCCTGTCATTGCCACCAGCACGGAGCAGACGGGATTCAGAAGCATATTCATGGCAGAGCTCAGGACCCTGTGCACAGACTTGCCCTCCTCTCTCCCTGAGAGCCAACAACGCTCGAGAGAAGAGGCCCTGCGATTCCCCTGTTGCCTGACAGAGGGCTTGGGGCAAGCTGGGTTTTGCTGCTCCTTGTGTTGCCCCACACCTAAGACTGCCTGAGTTGTGAAGCTCAGGTTGATCACCACACTGTAAAGACAGTTACCAGCACTGGGTAGCCATAATGAATCTTGTCAGCAAGCTTCAAAGGGCACCTTCAGACCAGAGGGAATGCTTCCTTTCCTCAACTTTAAAAGACAAAGACATGCTTATGGATTTTGCACTGACTAGACTTGGTATTTATATTGTTTGGTATTTATATCGTTATTAAACCCCCATTCCAGAGCTCAAACCCAAGAGATTAGGAACTGCATTCAAACCCTGTTTGCCTGACCTTAATTTATACATTTAGGAAAGAAGGAATATCTATTACACTGTTTGCTGCTGATCAGTAGAAATACGCCTTAATAGTAGAACTGGCCTCTGTTCACCGATCGAATAAATAAATACCATAAATCCAATTTAAATCTATTTATAAATTAATTCAAATCAATCAAAATGTTATATACTCATTTAAAACTTGCCAGTGGCACAATGCCCAGTGCAAAAGTACACCTCTGGACTTATGTCTCAAAAATTAATATGCATTAATTCTGCATTAAGGTGCATGATACTGGCTGGCAGTGTTGTTTTTCTACTGCACTTCTCTTTCCCATTTCATCAGAAGTAATTGAAAAAGAGCTTGAGGATTTTAATATATCTTCATCAAATGAAAGTGATGTAGTCACTGCTTATTGTGCTGCCTGACAATGAGGGCAGGCCTCTGATGCTAAATCTTTCACTGTCAGCAGGATAGAACATCCTATGAGCTTAAAGAAAAGAAAAAATACCTAATAACTGTGTAAGATGTTTGCACAAACCATAAATATTCATTTGAAGATCTCTATGATTTTAAGAATAAAAGAAAATCCAGGCTACATTTACATATATTAATTTCATATATTCATATATTCATTTCCACATTCTAAAGCTGAATCTTCCATGCATGTGTGTGACTCTGCATACACATTGAAAGAAGCCACGCACGTAACTATTTCATTGTACATTCAGCAATCAAGAAATGCTGCAAAAGGACACTCTTGCAGCTGGCAACTTTTACTATTTTTATTTCTAACCTTAAGAAAATTCTTTTCTCGTCAGGCAGACATACTAATGAAAAATCCAGATTCTGCCACCCATGCGTAAACATGCTGCTCCCAGCAAACTCAGTATTATTTCCTATGTTCTGGAAACAAAACACAGTACTGAGCCTACAGTTACATTCACACAGGAAAGGGAGAACCATTTCTTAATTAAGTATATGGATTTGAGGCAAAATTCTGTATATATTTGAAACTAACTGAAGAAATATGGGTCCTTATTTTCATATTTATATTTTCTATCTGCATTTTATTTTTATTTTAAGGATAATTTTAGGAATTTGAGTGCAATCCAATGTGCAGAAATAAACTGTATGCACTTTCTCTCCCATTAACTTTTCTTTTCATCCCCCAGCCAGCCACTTTTTCTTCTTTTTGTATAATAATAACAGGATGGTACAAGTATAAGAAATAATGATCTGAAAATGCAGGAAATTGAGGGCAATTTTGTGAAAAGCAGCTGGAATTCTAGTTCTGTAATGCTGGCACTAATTTGCTCGATTTTGCATTTAACCTGTCGGTCTTCAGAAGCATTTGCTTTTCTTCAGAGAAAAATAAAATCGCTCATGAAGTTATTACTAAGCTGACAGCATGAGAGAATTTCAAGAAAGTTTGCGGATTAAAGGGCATCTGGAGAAATTATGCACTCAGTCAGTTAATAAAGATGCTGCTTTTGTGATTAGAAGTTACTGAAGCTGACTAGCCCTGATGCAGACTGGAACCTAGTGAGTAGACAAGTAGAATTTTAAAAAAATAATGTATCACCCCACATTACACCTTAATCACAGACGTTATTATATCTTATGCCAAGGTAAGTTTGAAAACAGTCAGCCAATGTGAAATGCTAAGCCTAAGGACTTGGACAACTTTTAGGAGGTCTTAATGTGGATCCACAAATTTAAAAATTGTTGTGGACGTTGTTCCAGCAGTCTGTAAAGGTTCTCAGTCTAGTTAGTGTGGATTGGATTCTGATTTTTTTACTCATGTAAGACAAGGATAACTATTTCAGTTAAGTTGCACCATGTTTTTTGTGATGTGGTTACATATATTATTTCTCAATTATATTCTAAAAGTCACAAAGATCTTAGAGGTCTTACACTTTTAGGGCAGAAAATGATCATTCAGTAGTAGTGATAGGGAAGACCCCTCCACTCTGCACCAGTTAACTTTTGAGATTTTCAGGTACTCTCATAAGTAAACAGTAAAAAAGTAGTTGCTAGTGAAAACACAAACTGACCTAGGTAGAATGCTAGTTGGATTTGGTTGTTCTTTTATTGCTTATTTAGGTGGAAATTTCACATTTAAGATCTGGCTCGGAAAGATAAGGTCTTGCACTGGCAGTTATCCCACCAATATCTTAACTCCATGTATTTCAATGAAGGTTTACGTTTACATTGTTGTGCTATCCACAGAACACAGAATATATACTCATCATATGAAAATAACTGCTTCAAATTTACGCAAATGAGGATTGTGATTCAACAGTGGTCCTGTTGTTCAACTCTGAAATGCAGAACCACAGTCCAAACCAGGTAGGAAGGCAACTGAGGAGAGCATGCATTCCCACGCCTTCTCAGAGCAACCAAAGAGCCAAGTTAGAGCGGTTTGCTCAGGGCCTTGTCCACCCTAGTGGTGAATCATTCCAAGGATGGAATTCTCACAGCCTCTCTCGGCAACCTACTCCAATGTCTGGCCATTCTCACAGTGAAAAAGCTTTCCTAATATCTAACTGGATAATGGGATTTGTCGCAGCTTGTGTTTGGTGCCACACATCCTGTTGCTGTGTGTGTCTTGAGGAGAGTTTGTCTCCACCTCCTCCACAAGCACCCACTTGACAGCAGACCCAGGTCTCTCAGCCTCTCCTCCTACGTCATGTGCTGCAGCACCAGCCAGCTTGGTGGTGCTCTGGAGGACTTACCCCATTTGCCAACACCTCCTTTGCATCAGGGGATCCAAAACTAGACATGATAGTCCAGTGTGGCTTCAGAAGTGCTCCATAATGGGGAACAACGGCTTTCCATAGCCTGCTGGCCGCGCTCTTTCTTATGCAGCCCATTATGTGGTTCATCACAACAAGAGTGCACTGCTGACTCACATTCATATCTGAGAAAAGGCCATATGCAGGCTTGCCTTCAGCAGCACGTTCAAGATTAGCCCATCTGTGTACGTTTTGCACAGATCTGCCTTCCCCCACCAGCTTCACAGATCAGCTGGGTATAAAGCAGCTTCGCAAGCCCTGTGTCTTCAGCAATGTGGCTGGGCGCAAGGCCTCAGAGAGCTTGTTTGGATTGTCCTGGTGACACGTAGAGCAGATCTGTGTGACTCCTAATGAAGGGCTGGGCATAGACCTCCAACATAAAGGGAGAAGACTCCATACCCTGTAAACCTATAAGAAGTGGAAATAGAAATGTGTTTTCTTCTCCTTTGAGGGAAAAAATTGCAGCAACTTGAATGCACAAAGTAGCTACTGCAATAGGTGTTTATGCATATGTTCTATAGGTATAGATTAATAGAAAATATAATAAAATATAAATATACCTATAAAATATACCTATACCTATAAAATATAGGTATAGAGTAACATAAAATAATAAAAAAGCAGAATATAATAACTAGATAAAAGTGCTTAATTGATTTGATTCAGCCAATAACCCTACCCAGTTCTGAGCACCTGTTAGAGAACAAGGGCTGTTAAACCTGCAGTTTACAACCATGTTCATGGCAACTCAGAGCGGAACCAGGCTGGCCTAAAACCAGCTTGCTTTCCAGTTTCACAAACTTTGGGGCAGTCCTAGCCCAGACAGTGAGTGCTTGGGAGCACAACAGGCAAGAGTGCTGCAAGTCCCAGTTTATACACTGTATTAACCCAGCGGGATCCTCATCATGCAGGAACGGTTGGACTCAATTTTAAAGGTCTTTTCCAACCTAGTCATTCTGTGATTCTGTAATATCTGAGCACAAAGGGGATTTAGCCCCTGGACCTGGGAAACTGGCTGCCCACTCCCAGTAGCACTCTGCTGCTCGCATCCACAGATATTGCCCCACTTTTGTCCCTGCTTTGTGCAACTGTTGCAGTAGAAATAAAAAACCTCAAAGAGACTGGAGCCCATTCAGTCTTCTGCACTGTATGGTGCAAGTCATGGTTGTAATAGCTGCTCTTAGGGCGATGGTGTGTTTTGAAAATTCAGATAAGCAGAAGGGTTTTAAGCCATTTCTAATTCAGCACCTCTCAGAAAGAGGGTAGCAAAAAACAATTTAGAGCAATCTGTGGTTATTCACATTTGGAAAATTTCTAAGTTAGCAGTAAGGCACAGCGATTATCTGCTGGAAAAGGAATGGCTGAAAGGCCTTCTCTGTTGTTTTGAATGAAGATTTCCAACACGACTAGATGGAAAATACACCTATGTGCAACAGGTCTTTGAGACCTGACCAGGTACAACTGGCTAAAACTGTGTGGTGTGTTAGACTGGTGTTTATACCACAGGATCTATGGAGCCATTTGTATGTTTGAGTCAGTAAAACAAAAGGATATCTCACATGATGGGGGGAAAGAATTATGACTTGTGTCAGGGCAGCTGTAAAATACCTGTTTTGAAAGCTTCCTTTATAACCACAAAAAGGTGTGTGGGGGGGTTCCCTCTGTCCAATAACACTAAAACACTGTGTGCCAAAGAATGACTGACTTTCTCATCCCTCATCCTGAACTATGCCCTGACTCTGCCAGAGAGGACAAGCATTCAGTAGGAATTCTCTACTTGCAGAATAAAGCAAAAAAGTCTTCCATACATAAAATGTCTGTGCCTAAATAGTGCATATAGCACATTGTCGCAGTTTTGTGTGGTTGGGTGCTGGAAAAGAACAGGGGTGCAGAAAATGGCTGCTGCGAGGAGCTGCTGGAATTCTCCAGAGCTTCTAACTATAAACAATTCAAGGCCAGAATCATTGTTTACCAGGGCCAAGCCAATGAGAGATAGTCACAGCGCCTCTGAGAATCACACATAGGAGAAAACAACCTGGAAGCAGCTGCATTTTGCCACTGGAGAAGGGAGTGGAGATGTAACGAGCTGTGCAGACACCAAGGCCAGGGAAGATGGGGGAGGAGGTGCCCCAGGTGCCAGAAAGATGCCCCCTCGCAGCCCGTGGAGAAACCACCCCCATGGAAAAGGCCGAGACCCCACCTGTAGCCCGTGGAGGGGCTCCACGCTGGATGGAGCAGGTGGAGACATAGAGAAGATGCTGTGACCCTATGTTGTGACCCCCTGCCAGCACTTGCAGCCCATGAAGAGAAACAGAGACACAGAGATGAGCAGAGAGAGATTTGCACCAAACAGGTTTGCTGGGGGGAGGCTGGTGACCCCATGGAGGACTGGGACTGAGAGACATTGTGATTTATGACTGCCCGCCATAGCAGTGATCCAGGCCGAGCAGCTGATGAAGAGATAAAGCCCTGGGGGAAGAGACTCACGTTGGAGAAAGTTCGTGGAGGACTGTCTCTCGTGGGTGGGACCCACGGTGCAGCAGGGGGAAGGTGTGTGGAATAAATGCCCTCTCCCCGGCTGAGAAGGAAACCAACTTGCAAGGAACTGACCGAAGCCCCATCTCCCAGTCCCTGTCCCCCTGTGCTGTGATCGGTGGAGGAAGGGAGCAAAATCATGACTAGAGTGAAGTCTGCTAAGAAGGGAGTGAGGGGGGGAGGTAGAGGTGTTTTAAGATCTGGGAAAGGAAACAGCTCATGAAGAAGTAACTGGGAACCCCATTATTTTTTCCTAGTCCCTGCCCCCCACCCCGTGCTGCGAGCGGGGAGGGAAGAAGGGACTAAAATCATGGCTAAAGGGAAGTCTGCTTAGAATGGAGGGGTGGGGGGAAGGTGCTACCGAGAACCCCATTTTCCCCAGTCCCTGCCCCTCCTGTACTGTGAACAGGAGGGAAGAAGGGAGCAAATAAACACTGATTAAAGTCTGCTAAGAAGGGAGTGGTGGGGGGAACGTGTGTTTAAGATCTGGTTGCATTTTGTTTAAGATTTGGTTGTGCTCCTGACTCCAGTTTTCACTGTTCTTTTTAGTGTAGTGTAATAAATTAGAGTAGTTTCTTCATTCTGTGTTGAGTCTGTTTTGCCGGTATCGTTGCTGATAAAATAATCTCTCCTTGTCCTTATCTGGATTCCTAAGCTTCTTGATATGTATTTTCTCCCCTGTCCAACTATGAACGGGAGCAATAGACTGATTTTGTTGGGCGTCTGGCCTCCAGCCAGGGCTAAACCACCACACACATGAACATATTAATAAACCCTCATAAGAACAGAGAATAATTATAAGAGTTTGCAAAATATTACATGGCCACTGCATGACACAAAAGCAGTGAATCAGCATTACACACATGTTCTACTTATCCAGTCTGGGTCTGACCTGTGTTTCAATTCCAGTTCCTATCACAAATGCCAGAAGGCTGTTATAAAAAGCAGCCAAGTAAGTTCTGTTTGGACTTTGGAATTAATTTGCCTGTCCAGGGGTGACTAATAGTTCTGGGGGCTACAAGGCTGTCCTGGCTCTGGCTGAGAAGGAGTTATCTTCTTTCATGGTGCTGTGTTTCCTCTCTACCACCCTCTGATTTTCCTGTGACATTTTAGAGCTCATATCTAATAACTTGTGACTGCGGGACCTTATGAGACCTTAAAATAACCTAGAACCAAGGCAGTGTAGCTCTGCTGCTTAGAAAGGCAGGAGTGGAAGGGGCCATCCCAACATGGGGGTTGTGGGCTGCTGAGGAGGAGTCTGAAGGAGCATCTGGGATTGAAGTGCATGTTTGTAACTTAGGGTGGTGGGTGATGGTGACCAAATCTCTCGTGGGCATGAGGAAACAACCCCACCTCTTCACCATCTCAAAAGATAAGAAGTCCTTGATAACCTGACACTCCATCTTTGTATTTTTCACAGACTCTTCTCAGCTACTTATGGAGGTGCCCCTTCTTAAGAAGATGTTTCCTCTGACCTTTCCACTGCAGATAGGAGCCATGCTACAACTTAAGGTCTATCCTGCTGATACTGGTCCTGCAGCCAAAATGCTATCAGGTCTTCATGTTGATGGCTTGGATAGTACCACCTAACTGATAGGGTGCAGACCTAGTAGAGCCCGTGGTCAGCCTCCTTAGGTCAGGCATAAGTAACGCCAAGGTTGGCACTGGTTGATCGCTGCTTTACTTCCTCCTGGGAGAAGAGAGGTTCTTGCAGAGCTGTCATAGTGGGCTGGCTGGAGGGATAGCAGAACTGGAGGTTCATGCTCCTGGCAACCAGACTTACTCTGCAACACCTTAGCTGACCTTTGGCTGTCATGAGGACAAATGTGACATGGTGAAATGGGTCTGTCAGCTGTACTGTGTGCACCCTGGGGACCTGGAGGCCTCTGGTCCCTTGTGGCCAATGTTGCCTCCCCTCTGGTGTCTGCATGAGCCCAAGGTTTCCAGTCAGTAGCCTCAAATGGAAACTGCATTGTCTCTTGCCTTGGGATCACTTGTGTTGGACCCACCAGAGAGGTGGCACAGAGTGCAGCATACTGGGCACTGTCTCACTGTGCAGACACAGGGGGTCCTCTTCCCCTTTGTGCATTTCCACTGGTTGTGGCCCACAAGCCTTCCTGGGTGGTAGTTGTGGTTAGCTGGACTGCTGGTTTCCCCAGCTCCTGGATTTACAGGCAACGTGTGAACTGACAGGATTAACATTTGCCATCAGGCTTGCTCGCTCTGATTTTTCTGTGGGCAGTGACCCTCTCCAGGGTGTGGATCTTGGAAGGGCAAACAACTCAAAGGGCTTTTTTTACTGAAATTTTTCTGGCTCCCTATAGAGTACTATAACCTACTATTGTGTGTGTGCTTCAAAATATTTGACAACTGCTAAGTAGTTATGCCAAAACTTCAAAACAAGGTGGAATCATTGGAAGTCACCAGTGAACTCACTAGGACCACTTGAAGTGCTGGTGTACTAGCAATAACAGGGTGACTTGATAGTTTCTGTCATTTAAGCCTCTCCCAGTAACCTACCACATTAGATACAACAATAAAGATAAACAGAAAAATAAACCAGACCTCCAAGGCCTCTCCTCTCACCCTAGGAATGTCCCCAAGCAATCAATCACACCCTGGCAGACAAGCACTTGCCAGGGAGATAGCTCACCTGGCTGAGCCCTCCTTCCATGCACAGCACCATCTTTTTTACTCCAACAAAGGTTCAAATCCTCTTTTGCCTTTGTTTTTTTTTTTTGCTTTTCTCCCCCTTTTGCACCACCATGCCCTGTCCATGCCTTTGTTCCATATGTGTTCACGCCTCAAAGGTACCATCACATCATGTGCTGTTTCAGGGAAGGAAGCAGGGCAGCAGCGGTAACCTCACAGCTATGGCACTTGCCTGCCAGCTCTCCAAAGGGCACAGCTCTGCTGGCAGCAGCTGGATTGTTATGATTAGCTGTATCAGTTGTGGATCTCGCACAAAAGGCAATGATTTGTTGTGAGAGGGACAAAAGAAGGTCAAGAAACTTTATAATCTGGCATGCCATAAATGGAACATGACTCTGCACAAACAGCTGACTTCCTTCACACTATACCTAAATGCTACCTAAGGCGCAGCTGCTACAGATAGCAAAGCCTATGAAATCAGAGTCGTTAAGTCATAGTGCTTGATTAGTACTGAACTATGGGACAATGAAGTGTGGTTTGTCTGCAAGAGTCCAGGCACTGCAATAAAGCCTGACAGGTAAAGGACTGCTGTTGGAAGCATAAAGCAATGCAATGCCCAGCCCAGCGCACCAATGGACAGTTCAGCTGAGTCTTGATCTCTTGTGGACAGCCCTAAATCCACCCTGCAACAGAGGGTTTTTTAGAACCATGTAGATGCCCTAAGTTCCCAACCAGACTGACCACTCATGCTGTACCTAACAGCAAATTAAACATGAGCCAGCAGCGTGCTCAGGCAACCAGCAAGACCAACAATATCCTGGGGTGCATCATTGCCAGATGGTACAGGGATGGGATTGTCCCGCTCTACACTGTGCTGCAGTTTTGGGTGACACAGTACAAGAGGGACATAAAGCTACTGGAGAGTGTCCAGAGGAGAGCAACAAGGATGGTGAAGGGTCTGGAGAGGAAGTTGTATGAGGAGAGGCTGAAATCTCTTGGTTTGTTCAGCCTGGAGAAGAGGAGGCTGAAGAGAGACCTCATCACAGTCTATGGCTTCCTGATGAGGGGGAGCAAAGGGGCAGGAGCCGACCTCCTCTCTTTGGTGACCAGTGATAGAACCTGAATGAATGGTATGAAGCTGCAACAGGGAAGGTTTAGGTTAGATATTAGGAAAAGGTTCTTTACTGAGAGGGTGGTGGAGTACTGATCACTGTGGAGGTATGGAAAACAAGTTGGAGTTGTGGAAGGGACTACACAATTTATCTGTAACAAGTAGTTTTCCTAGCTGAACCAGTGCTGGAGACCAGACTTGCACACTTTGTAAGAGCAGCTGTGTTTGTTATTCTGTACTGAAATAGTCTTGAAAGATGTCAGTCCTTCATCATTGTTGCAGAGCCTGTGTACAAATTTTATGTAGATGCACATGGACAGTCTTTATAGCTTCTACATATTTCATAACTTCTACTAATTTCAGATGACTGGTGCATCTGGTGGAGAATTAAGGCAACAAAACCTTATGACCAGCTTTGTCAGTCCATTAGTCAATATGACAAGACCAAAAGGTTTCACAACTTTAAGGCATTTCAAAAAATTGAGAAACCTGATGCTTGACATCTCTAGCTAAAAGCATTCAGAATCCTGTGGACGTACATCCAAATTCTGACTTGTGTGACCAGCACGTGAGTTCATCTGCACGTCTTCCACAACATCACTATTACTTTTAGTCCCTGTTGCCTGAGATGGGTTTGGAGTGGAACAGTATTGTGATCATCCTCAGTTGATAAATCTTTGGCTGAAGCAGATGCACACTGTCTTTTATCAAGCAGAGAAGATACTGGTGAGCCAGAGGTGGAGGTAGCAGGGAAGAGGTAGGAGCAGAACAGTCACATTTTTTGAGCAATTCAAAGAAACAGCAAGAAGTCAGTCGCCCAGACTAGAATACCAACAGAAGAAGGTAAGTTGGGCACGGAGGCAGAAGTAGCTGGACTGAAGCAGCCCGGGAATACAGTGTCCAGCTACCAAGTTGTATTTCCACAAACAACGCAGAAAATCCAAACTCAGTTTAACATTTCTTTCATGACAGTGAGGATCTGTGAAACCTGCTGCTAAAACGTGCGCCCCCTCTGCACTGATTGCAGGGCCAGACAAGGACAACCTGATGCCTGTGGCAGAGATCTAGGCAAGAGCTACAGGAATCCCTCGGTATTAGTTTGCCATGCCTGTGTTCATCCATTTCAAAATGCATTGGCTGATTGAAGTTGGGTGGAGGATTTCTGGATTGCTGGATGTCCACTGGAAGTATAACAGAGCAGAAAGGATACAGTCTAGGAGGTTTCTGGAGTGTGTGGAAGACAACTTCCTGACACAACTGATAAGTGAAGTGACTAGGGAAGGCACATGGGTTTACGAAAGGCAGGTCCTGCCAAGCTAACCTGATCGCCTTCTATGACAAGGTGACCTGCTTAGTGCATGAGGGGAAGACTGTGGATGTAGTATACCTCGACTTCAGAAAAGCCTTTGACACTGTTTCTCACAGCACTCTGCTTGAGAAACTGGCTATCACCATCGTGGACAGATGCACTCTCTGCTGGGTAAAAAACTGGCTGCGTGGCCAGGGCCGAAGAGTGGTGGTAAATGGAGCTAAATCCAGCTGGAGGCCAGTCATGAGTGGTGTTCCCCTGGGCTCAGTCCTGGGTCCAGTCCTGTTCAATATCTTTATCAGTGACCTGGATGAAGGGATTGAATGCTCCCTCAGTAATTAGCATATGACACTAAATTGGGAGGAAGTGTCGATCTGCCTGAGGGTAGGCTCTCTCTTCAGGAGGATCTGGACAGACTGGATTGATGGGCTGAGACCAATGGGATGAGCTTGAACCAGGCCAAGTGCAAATTCCTGCACCTGGGACCTAACAACCCCTTGCAGTGCTATAGGCTTGGGGAAGAGTGGCTGGAAATCTGCCTGGCAGAGAAAGACGTGGGAGTGTTGGTTGACTGCAGACTGAATATGAGTCAGCAGTGTGCCCAGGTGGCACGAAAAGGCCAATGGCATCTTGGCTTGTGTCAGAAACAGTGTGGCCAGTAGGTCCAGTGAAGTGATTGTGCCCCTGTACTTGGCATTGGTGAGGCCACACCTCGAGTACTGTGTCCAGTTCTGGGCTCCTCACTACAAGAAAGACATCAAGGTCTTTGAGTGTGTCCAGAGAAGGGCAACCAGGCTTGTGAAGGGTTGGAGAGGAAACCTTATGAGGAAAGACTGAGAGAACTGGAGTTGTTTAGCCTGGTGAAGAGGAGGCTGACCTTACTGCCACCTACAACTACCTGAAAGGAGGTTGTAGAGAGGTGGGTGTTGATCTGTTGATTGGGGGTGGGACTGGATGATCTCTGGAGGTCCCTTCCAACCCCTACAATCATGTGAATCTCTTCACCCAAGTGACAGGTGATAGGACCAGGGGGAATGTCCTTAAGCTGCACCAGGGCAGGTTTAGATTAGACATTAGGAAAACATTCTTCACCAAAAGGCTTGTCAAGCAGTGGAACAGGCTGCCCAGGGAGGTGGTTGGGTCACTGACCCTGGATGTATTTAAAAGATGGGTAGATGAGGTGCTCAAGGACATGGTTTAGTAGAGGACAGGTATAGTTGGACTCAATGATCTCAAAGGTCTTTTCCAATCTAGTGATTCTGTGATTCTGTGATTTGGCACGGCATTCTTTAAACCTGTGCTCTCTTTGTAGAACGTAGCTATAATAACATACTTTCTATGCTAGTTAACATAGTTTTTATAATAACTTTTTCCTGCAAGCAACCGAATATTCTCTTTTTTCTTAATTCATTGTGCAATTCATGATACTGTACCCCTGCAGGGGCGGGCCCTATTTTACAAGTATAGGCAACATGCAAGGAGGATCATTTTTGGCGTGCTTCCCCTGGATTTACATTACGCACACTGAGAAGAGAAGCTAGATAAAAAGCAACCGAGGTGAGTTAAGAGAATCAGAATATTCTTAGCTACTGTATTGCTTCTGCTTTACACCTTAGCCATGTCATTTGTGAATGATTAATTAAGGTCCAAGGGATTAGATTAGGGAAATGCGCTGACTCAAACCGTAATAGGAATGCAGGAAGAAATGAAAGGGAAAAGGCATAGTAAATATGCAAGGCATTTTGCACTAAGATTATTTTTGCTAGGTCAAGGTAATACAGTTTATCAGCTTGTGCTAAATGCATACGGCTGGAATGACGACTGCAAAATGAACCTTAGAAATCTCTGTATTCAGACTAATACAGATGTTCAGAATAAAACAAAAACAGGTCTCTCTATGCCTCCAAACATAGTCTGCACACCTGAAGCAACCAAAGTGATGTCCATTGACAGAAGATATATTTTTAAGTATTTATACTTTAAGTTATGAAGCAATGGTTTATGTCTTCAGACTGGGAGCAAGAGAAAAATATTGAGTTCCTCACCACTGAGAGATCCCCCAAGTCCTACCTGAGCATCAGTATCCATTTGTTTCTTTTACCCTCACCAACTAACTTCATTGCTTCCTGGAATGACTCCCCCATCTCCTCTCATCCCTAGTGATAGGAAACAGCTCTCAAAAGCATATTTTCCATGATTTTCCTCCTCACCTGGCCCCGTGTAACTGGAACTCAGAGTTTACTGATGGCACGGGGCACATTTTTCAGGGGCTAATGGTTTAAGGACAACCTCACAGGCAACACAGGCAAGAAGGTGTAGGCTGACTTTACTTCTCCTTGACTGATTGGCAGGCAATACTGCAAAGATAAGCAAGGGAGGAAAAAATCAATCCTATACTGATGGCTTATATGTAGACTGAATTAGAAAGAAGCAAGTACGGAAGTTGGTAACTGTCCTTACTCTTTCTGCTTGAATACTTAGGTGTTTCTTGGAAGGGCATCTCTAATCATTAACTTCTTACCAGAGGTCATGGGAGGTCCATGTGGTAGTCAGCTCCAATGACCAACCTAAGTTATTAGTCATGATAAAAATAGAACTGGGACCTTGGAAAACTTGGGAAATTCTTGAAGGACTGTTTTCTTTAAAAAAAAAAAAAAATTGCATGAAGGTTCTCAAGTTGAGCTGAAGGCATTGCAGAGCCTCAGCTGAATACACTGTTGGTGGTTTTCAATAGGAATACTGAAGCCATGGGATGTTTAAGGAAAAGAATGTAACAATGAGAAAATGAATTTGTGGCCATTGAAAAGAAAACTGAAAATCATAGAATCATAGAATTGTCTGGGTTGGCAGGGACCCCAAGGATCATAGAGACGTTAAGCATTCCAAAATGTTTTGATTCAAAATGGAGTTATTTATTTCATTGTGACACATTCATGTTGTTTAGGCCACTTGGAACTTCCTGTTTGAAAAACATTAATGATGATTTGCACAGATTAAAATTAAAAAAAAAAATACATTATGAAACAGGTAATTAACTGGGAACTACCTGTATTCATGTAAGTAACATTTATTTTGAGGTGCCTGTATCTCCTACACTTCTAGTGATGAAACATGCAGGATTCAAGCATGTCAAATATTCACTTTACATTTGCCATTTTTGTTGTCTCTCTCTCTCTTATGGAGATGCATGACAGTTTAATCGTACCTCTAAGTGGTTGTGTTTTTAAGATGCCTCAGGCTGAAATTCAAAAAATGTTCAAGTAGTTCCTTAAAAATTCACAAAATTCAAGGACTTGGAATCTATCTGCACTTTTGAAAATTCAGGATGTTGTATATTTGGCAAAATGAAACCCTAAGTATTTCATTCACACAAAATAAGACATTGTATGCATTAAAAGTATTTTAAGATGTAGCTTTCTCCTTGAAAGCTAAACCAGCTTCCAATTTTAAAAAAAAATATGGAATAATCATATTAAGCATATTGTACGGCAAAAAATATTTATAATTTTGTCATTTTCCACAATTAGTATATTTTCACTATTACCTCATTACTTTATCTGGAGAGCTAATAAATGACAAATTACATGCATGACTCTGCGTTTCAGTTATTTATTAAGTTACCTCTAATATTTCAGTTGCCTTTATCAACTACCCAGAATAATCAATATCTGATAGGACTCCATGGCATGTGGCAAAGTATATAAGCATGAGGTTTGTATTCCTTGGCCACTCTCAACTTGTCACTTCAAACCATCTGACTTAGAAGTGACTCTTAAATCCTCATCATTTCACGTTATCTGATCTGCAGGAATCCAAGACTTAAGCAACCATGTCCAACCCCAGCGAGGCAGAGCTCATTCACATGTTTAAGGGGATTCCCTTTACCACCAGGTCTTCTCCAGAACTTTTAGAATCCTTGGATACTTTTGATGCTAGAGAAGATGATGTCCTTTTGGTTTCCTACCCCAAATCTGGTAAGTTCTACGCTTAGATGTTGATTGCAAGAAGCCTCAGTTGTTTGTTTCATGTTGTCTGCTTAAACTAGTTGGGAAATGTCTGTGTATAAGAAACACGGAAGGGTGTTTGAGCATGTGAATATATTACTCTGTCAGTAAGTGTTCAAATCCCCAAAAATATGTGTCGTTAAAGTTTTGATTCTTTTGTTGAAAATGATCTCAGGTGTTTTCACATTGGAAAGCAAATAAGTGTTTCTTTCTTGTAAGCAAAATGTGTACTTCAAGGATTTTCCTGAGGACTTTCTACATTCAGTTATGAGCAAGTCAAGAGTTGTAGTAAATTATTTGTATGGCTCTTGGCTGTAGATTTATTCATTCCTTATTCCCTCTCCTTCTGCCTCACTTGCACTCAGAAGCATGCAGCAAAGAAGCAGCTCAGATCAATCAGTATTTACAGACCCAAGTTGCTATGTGAAAAAAACCCAACCAGGTTATTCTAAAATAAATTCTAAAAGTCATAGATCCACCTCTCAGCTGACAAGTCCCTCAGGTTGTCTAATGAGATTAATTTGGTACCAATATTATCACTTCTCACAGAGATTAGTTGTATTTCAGCTGCAGTCCTAATTTTTTCAGTATTTATATATTTGAAGTCAATGGGATTATTCAATTATTTAAAGTTTCTTGAATCTGGGGGCTTAGAAGTGTCACTTGTGCACTAGCCAGCTGTTTCCATATGCAAACTGCATGTTCAACATATTTTCTCTGTAACAGTCCTTCTTTTTCTTCTTTTTTTTTTTTTCCTTAAAATTCCTTTTCTGCAGGAACTCACTGGCTTGCAGGAGTTATAACAAAGCTTTACAATACTCAAGTTACTCTAACATCTCCCATTGAATTTGGAGACATTTCCAAACTGGAGGAGCTGAATAAACTCTCATCAAAAAGAATCATCCCGACCCACTTAGACTACAACATGCTTCCTCCAAACTTTAAGAATAAAAAATGCAAGGTAAGGCAAAAAGATACAGAAGCAGTAAGATATGTTAAGTGTCTATTAGGAATCTATTTTCATTCGCCGTTGACCCTTAATAATTTTTAAATGACTTCCAGTTTCCAGAAGTGGTGGTTTGCTGTGGATTTTGGAGATGCAGCTGACCAGCAGCCGAAGGCAGCATGAGCAGGGACTTGAGCTAGGGGCTGGGTTCTGCTCCTGCCCCACTGCTCTCATGGGGTGATTTGTATACCAGGCATCACACAAAATAGAACATCATCTTTCAATCAGAAATATATTAATTATTAGGGATGGGGAATGTTCTCATGGCCCCATTCTCTAGTGTCTGGAGCACTGGCTTAGAAAATAGCAAACCTGGGTACTTATAAACTGTTCTGGGGGTGAAGGTACTCTGCCCCTCCTGTTGAAGCTTTGAGAAGACCCTATACAGAGTTACCAGGCAAACAGAGGAGAACTGAAATATAGAAGGCAGATTCAGATCAGAATTTTGAGTTCCTCCCATGCTAATGTAGGAGGTCTTTAAAAAATACACTCTGGGTCTCAGATTTTATATTAAAAGTTCAAAATTTCTGGATTACTCAGATCCAGACTTTCGGGACAAAACTAATGTGAATGAAAGACAAAAACATATGTGTTGCAGCTGACCTGTGAATGATAATTAGTAAATGGTTTGATGTTAGATACGAGATAGTATACTGACTCATGAGTTAAACTGAACACAGACTCTTTCACAAAACATAAACATTACCCAGCTGTAGCAAACACAACTGTGTCCACATGGAACTGTTTAGTAACTACTACTGACTCCTGCCTAACAAAGGAAGACAAATACATTTCTATTTTAATGCTACAGCCACCAAATCCTAAAGAAAAGGTTTAGATGCTGCACACTGCCTGTGAAAATACTGCATTTACATGCAGGAATATTAAAATATATCTTTTGAATCCAATATTGAAATATTGGGAGAGTATTATCTTTAATAACTGTATCATCTTCATTTACAGATGATCTACATCAGCAGAAATCCGAAAGATACTGCAGTTTCCATGTATCATTACTACAGAGATAACCCAAACCTTCCCACTGTAGACACCTGGACTGCTTTCTTTGACTTGTTCATGAAAGGAGATGGTAAGGATAAACGTTATGTTTTCTTCTTGCACTTTAAATTAGCTTAGTACGCACTGAAAGAGTTAAGAAATGTGAACTGTGTGAAAACTCCTTATTGAACTCCTTATTCCTATGGCTTTAGTTGTGGGGTTTTATCCAAGGGGAATTCTAATGTCAAACTAAACAAAAGCAAATAATAGGATGCTGTCTTCAGCCTTGCAAGGAGACGTTTTGATAAGCGGCTGCATTATTTCAGCGCAGCCGCTCTTTGCAGGCTGCTGCTCTTTGACATCTGTTAAAAAACATATTCTCAGAGACAAGTTTCTGATTTCCTTTCTTCCCACAAACACTCTGAGACCCCTGACGATTTGTTGATTCTGATGTGGGTTTTTTTCTGTGTTCAAACACTTCCAACCTTGCCTCGCAATCCATGCTAACAGACTGCTTCCCATCGAGACCTCATGTTTAAACTGTGATAGAGCAGGTATGCGTATACAGCTCCTCCCAAGCAGCCATAAGGGCAGCTGCTCTCACCACAGCTGCTCCTGTCCTTGGTGAGCAAGCCGATGGGGTGGGTGCTCTGTTTGAAGGTGCTCAGCCAGCTCTACGTGGCTCACTGCTGTACCAAAGTGCAGGCAATGGGGCACATGGGGACACCATCCTCAGGCTGCCTTGAGAGCTATGCTTGAAGAGGTAGTGCCTTCTCCAGTCTTGAAAACAGCCCTGAGTGGCCCTTCAGAGGGAGTCTGGATGCTTTCATAAAGCCTTCCCGCACACACTCTGCATGATGTGTTGTCTTACTAGTGGGGTCCAAAGACCAAGGACAAGAATGAGATTTTTTTATGAGTGGCCTTGGTGGCATGGAAACTGACAAAAGGATCATGATCCAGTAATCCACTCCCATTTTTAGTGCTTTATTACTCTTTTGAGGACATGTGTTCCTGCTATGCAACCGTAGTAATGATAACAGCAAGAATGATAGACCAGCTTGAAAACTTTGAAAGAAGTGTCATTCCACTCATCATCAAGAGGTCCAGAAGTCAATTTCATAGAACCATAGACTCTCAGGCTGGTCTAAGTTGAAAGGGGCCTTAAAGACCAGGGACACCCTCTTCTAGACTAGTTTGCTCCAATTTGTCTCCTGGCTTGTGCGGGCTTTGGCTCAGATCTTGTGTTCTTAATTCAGAACAGCC
Organism: Porphyrio hochstetteri; assembly: GCA_020800305.1. Taxonomy (NCBI): domain Eukaryota; kingdom Metazoa; phylum Chordata; class Aves; order Gruiformes; family Rallidae; genus Porphyrio; species Porphyrio hochstetteri. The sequence continues at coordinate 78,189,419 of CM036905.1, read as the reverse complement.
CTAGGGCACATGCTTCAGTGGTTTGCAAGATCTTGGCTTCTTTAGTATCAACTCTGAACTTACCACAGTGAAAAAAAGAAAAGATGGTTCTATTAAATTTCAAAACCCTCTCCCATTTATCTGTAATTTAGTAGCTACCTTCTATTTTCTGTGTGCTTACACGTGGCATTAAAAGATAACTGTGCTGGCTGCAACAGGAATTTATGTCAGAGGTGATGCGGAGAGAGAGGTTGTAAGTTTTGCTTCTCACAGAAGCATATGAAGGTTGTGCTGCTCGATCCAGATTCTGTAGCACTCTTGCCAAGTTAATCTCAGTTCAGAACAAGGGTGAGGATGGACAGAGACAACTGTGATGTTGTCCCTGGAGTATGTGAGGCCGTATGCTGCACGGGGCTATTCTGTGCTATTGCTGGCCACAATTACTATGTGTTTGAGCAGGACAGCAGGGTTTAATTGCCCACTGTTTTGCTGGGGCAAAATGGCATGCTTCAGGTAGCAGAATCCATCTCACTGCCTGGTGACATCGAATTTCCAGCTGCAAGCACAGACTCTCAGACATTTGCTGAGATGCTCAAATCCTGTCAGGCCAGTATGCTTTCCTTCATTACTGGTCTCTCCTTAGCTTTGGAACCTATTTCCACTACACAATCATATCTCAGAACGGTTACCTGCATCTCTGATACAAAACCATATAGTAACTCCTTTGGACTGTAAGCTGGAGTCACTTCACAAAAAGAATTTAACCCATTTTAGAGAAATACAGGGTACACACTAAGAAGGGACCATTCCCCGAAATGGGTGAGCTACAGCCAAAGTTCTTTATGAATAAAATTTGTATGAATCTCTTCTTTTCAGTTGTCTGTGGATCCTGGTTCGATCATTTCCTAAGTTGGGAAGAACACGAAAATGACAAAAACATCCTGTTTTTGTTCTACGAAGACATGAAGAAGGTAAATAGGCCCTCTGCTTTTATTTCAGAATGCATTACTTGTAAATTAATGGCATTAAAATATCAAAGAGCAAATTATAATGAAAAAGGAGGATGAAGGAAAATCTGAATGCATGTCTTTGGGCATATTTTATATTTGCATAGAACTTTCCATCAGTGAGCTAATGCTGACTGCACAAGTTATATAAATGCCACATCCCATGAGAGTTGTATTTCATAGATGCAGAAGTGGGGTGCATGCTATGTGATTTTCCCCCAGGCTACAAGGAAGAATTTTAAGTTCCTTTTTGTTGGTCCCTCAGAAAGACCAAGAAATGACATCTGTGGAGGGCCACACATTAACATGCTGTGCCTGACATTTCAGCTGAAATTTCAAAAAGTGTGATGTAAGACAACAGTACTAGTCATGCTCGGTGGGACTTGTGCTCACAATAAAGAAGAAAATTAGAAGCTGGGCGGGGGGTAGGAGGGGGCAGGGGGGCAGTTAAGACAAAAGTTTTTATGAAAGGAAATCACTGTGCAGAAAACTCAAATACCAACATACCTTAGCTTTCAGAGAATGAATTCTGGGTGAACAGACAACATTTTCTGGTGTTTCCATTAAAGCAGTTTGAAAAAAAAAATCTACTACGACAAACATAAACAAGCCATTTTAGATCCTGAGTCACTCGTTGGATCTCTAGATAAAACACCTCCAATGAGATCAGCTACTTACACAGAAGCTGAGCTTTGAGTATCTACTCATTCCCGGTGAAATAAATCTGAGACAAGAGACCACTTGGCCTGAACTAGGAGTAAAGTTGGCACTGGAACTGTATTTGATATCACATACTCAGCATATGTGCATTTCTGTGAGCATGGGTGAGAGTGGAACCAGGCTTACTGTACCTGTCATCTGTGCAGGCTAATGCCTGAAAGCAAACAAATGTGTGATAAGCTTGATACATAATAAAAGGGGTCATTTGCATATCACCTGGTAATCAGCTCAGAGACATAAAAGCTTTATTTTTCTTGCATCTCAGGATCTCCCTAAGATTGTAAGGGAAATCAGTTTGTTCCTGGGTCTAAACGTCAGTGACAGTGATATTGAAGACGTCTGCAAGAGGTGCTCATTCTCTGAGATGAAAAGAGACACAGAAAAGGAAAACAGCGATCCCAGTCACACTGTTTGTGCTCTGACATCCAACAGGAAGCTGATTTTCCGAAAAGGTAAGTTCCCTTTTTTAAGGGCCGAGTTTAATACAGCAGAAGGAGTGTGAATCTATCCCAGAGGCTGCTGTACGGGTCTTTCCCAGGCTGTAGCAACACTTTGGGTCAGCCCTGGGAAGCAGGGACAGAATCCTTTCATTTGAAGCCGTCTTAAAAATCACTTTCTTTCTAAGACCTCTGGTTTCTAAATGCATGCTTATACTAGAGAAGCACGGTGGAGTCTGAACAACAGCCTGAGTAATATTGTTTTTGTGAGAGCATTTCAGCTAAAAGGAAAGGTTCATGAAGCATTACTCTTTATCTGGCTTCTTTTATCTAAAAGTTGACCACCTCGATCTTTTACAACATGTCCCCTATGATATCACCTGTGAAGGCCACTTAGTTTACTAGAATGAGAAAGAGAGAGACACATTCCTTGCAAAGGAGACTTCGCCAGTAGCCTTTATCTCCCGTACCACCTCTTATCTTACTGAAAAGTTCACGAAAAAGGAATATGCTGACAATGACAACAACAAAAGAACAAATGACTCAATCACCTCATGGCCTCATAGGTAGCCTTCAGACTTTGGCCAAGCTGGAAGCCACAGTAATGGCTTCAACAGTGCTTAGCTCAGATTTTACATAAACATACTTTCAGGAGCTGTTTTCCTACTCCTGACATTTCAGAAGCTCCCTCAGGTCTGGGTAATAAGTAAATCAAAACCTTCATGTTTATTTTTATTTAGTTAATTTTCTGAATAATAACGGGCAGATTAAAACTAAAAGTGGTTTCAATTAAGGAAAGCTCGTTTTCATTTATAAATAGGGAGATGCTACATTTCACTAGTTCAGAAAATTTTTACCAATGAGGTGAAGCAAATGCCAAAACAACCTGTCAGTAAAAAGCAAGCAAGCAAGCAAGCAGAAACCTCAGATACTTTTCTAAGCCAGTGAATTTTGGCAAAACTATGTTGAAAACTTTGAAAAGTCCCAACAGCTTCACTTCCAACTAGTTTGCAAACAAAATCCCGAGAATTTAACCAGTTTCAGACAGTTGACAGAAGGTTTATACATATATACCTCTGTGTGTGTGTATATATATAAAAGGAATATATATATATATATTACTCCTCGTGCTCTCTTTTCTTGTCCTTGTTGCCCAGAATGCTGGCTTAGTCAGCAGTTCTGGGATTCAGGGTGTTCAGAGAATCCATGAGGAGGAAACTCATCTCATCAAAACATGTCTGTTTGAAAAACAATTTCCTGTTTGCTCAAACTGGACAGCAGTTGAAACACTTTACTGAATACGAGTGTGCATGGTCACCCAGAAGTAGTTAACCACCCTATTAAGCAGTGGGTCTCACCCATAGAAAGCCCTAGAGATTAGGGTTGGGTGCGGGAGTGGAATTCACCTATTGGGTCCCTCTGAACTCTGTTTTTAGGAGTCTTTAGTCAGCGTAGAGATTTAGCAGCTTTGGGGACACCATTCATTTGATGAGCTGACGAGGATGAGGTGAATTTCAGGCAGGAAGTAACCGTTTCCCTCTACTGACTGGGAAAGAGCCCAGTGGAGAGAGACCTTCAACTGCATCCATCTAAGGTGCAGCGAGATGCCTATCTGTGGAGGTGACAGAGAGCTCTAGTTCCATCTGGGAAACCTGCTGCTCTTCACATACCACTCAGTGCTGTTGGCACTAAACAGGTCTGAGGCTAAGAGTTTAACAACCTTTATGGACAATGACCCAGCTGCTTTCCTCAGAGTCTCACCAGACCAATAAAACCCTCATGATCATGACCTACCACAGAGATTACCTACAGTTAACAATGGATTAATGATCTGTGCTAACTGCAACATGAAGAAAACTGGGCTGCCTTTAGGTCACTTCTATACACACTATGTATTGCTATAGCCTCACTGTTCTTTTTCTACCCCCTGTGCCCTAGGTGCTGTTGGTGACTGGAAGAACCATTTCACTCCAAAACAGAATCGAAGATTTGAGGAGATATTTAATGAGAAAATGAAACTCAGCAAAATGGCAAAGAGTCTCACCTACGAATTTTGAATCCATGTGAAAAACAATACCCAGTTATCAGCAAACATGGATAGAGAAATCAGTGTGAAATACTGAATGGGGGCTCCCATTCAGTTTACAATCCTCTCAAAATACAGGATTGTAAATATGAGATTTTCAGGGCAGGGAAATTCTAACATAATACCAGAGCTGAGCTCAGTTTCCAGCGGGCAGATGTATATGGTTTAACAGAGTCGGGTGTTGGATCCGTTTTTCTACAACCAGATCTACTTTATCATTTATTTATTTTTTGCTGCAGAGGGACACAAATGGACTTAGACCTGATTTAGGAATTTTATCTAAGAAGTTAAGAAAAAACAAAAAAAGCCCTGTAAGAATGTGAATACATAAAAAGTCTAAAAACACATCATACATAAATGACCAAAGATTTGATGCAGCCGTGCTCCCTCCATCTACCATGATCTACCATGATTTGGCACGTGCCTATTCTATTAGACTTTGATATTGATACTGAAGTTGAAAACTGCAGCTGTACATTTGAAGATCTAAAGTGAAGTTTGTTTGTAAAAATGTCTCTCTTTTTTTTTTTAATAATATGTAGTCCTTTGATGTAACTTATTTCTGGGTTAGGTACTGTATAGCATTTTTGTTTTAAAAACAACTGAAATAAATCTATGTAAATTTCTTCACCATCTGTGAGCTTTTCCCATCTTTCTTCCTGCAAAATGTTTGTTTTCAGTGGTCTTGATGAGAACCATTTTACTTCACAGTCCTTGTGCAACAGAACGCAACAGTTTCACTGTGGCAAACAAACCATTACTCAGCGATAGTTTAATCTGAACACTGATAAGAAAGGTTTTCCACGAATCAGCTGTCTGTGTTCACATCTGAGGGACTGTGCTAGGAACCCAGTGGAGATTTTTCTCCTGATTTATTCCGTGGTGTGTTTTCTGCCCCGACCTTCAATTCACTTCACCGTCCAGCTTTAAGGACTCTTCTCCCCAGACTAGCTCTCCCCAGCCACACAATTCCAAGGCAGGAAAAGACACAGCAAAAGCTGAGCAAGAAGAAACCCACGGCAGATAAAGCATGGCTACTCTGCTTTGACTGCTGCGTGCTCTGAAGGTGCATGTCACACAATGCTAGCTCATCCGCAGGGCGTGCGGGCTGAGCCATGGCCCCCCTTACTGCAAACAGGAGGGCTCTCTCAAGCCACACATGCCACGCTTGCCACACAGCCCTTCCATTTCATACTTTGCTTTGTGCAAGCTGATGTCGGTACCTACTGGTTTTGCATCTGCACAGGTGGTAGGGAAGTTGCACGCTGAAGCCTTCAGTGAGAGAAAAGCCGGTTCAGTAGCAGTCCCTTGCGATGCAACAACTGAACGCGATTTAAGGGAGATGCTGCCCTGAGCACTGTTTCATGTGAACAACCTGCTTGGAAACCAGAAGCCTGTTGGTGTTGCTCTGCCCTTCTGACACTAAGATTACTCTCTCTGGCTTGAACTGTCACAAACCACAGGAATGACCTCCTTTCGGGTGTCATTCTTCCACTATTAACAAATGACAAGAGATCGACTAATAAGGATGGCTGAATGTTTTACCTCATGACATTTTTTTGTCTGGCCCTTTTGAGTGTGGAGAAAAACCCCAAAGGACCCTCGGGCAAACAAAATCTGTGAGTTTCAGAGATGCCTTCGGGAGCCTGCTCTGAAGCAGCCTTTCTGTGCATATCCATAACATGAAACCGGGCGTGAAGGGACAAGCCTGCATGGATCAAGGAAGGGGTCAATGTGTTACGGCCCTGAGCTGGCTGAAGGGAGGGCATCAGAATGTAAGGTAGTGAGTGTTTTGCCAGCTGCCTGACCTCTAGCACTGTGCTGTGGAGTTAAATGGACTTTCAAAGTAAAGTTCCTCTCAGTAGCACTTTGTACTCACACGGCACTTTTAATCTCCAAATACGACTTTACTTGAGCTTTATGCAATGCAGCCACACCTGGGCTAGAAAGAGCACAGCCACTCTCTGGCAGCGAGTAACAGCCTGAGAGAGCAATTTCTAGTAACACCGCAGGGTAAGTGGGTCCATCCTGGGCACTGGCAACTTGCTATGTGTTGCAGCTCTGGACATGTGTGGCAAAACTGGCCAGTGCCAGAAGTCTGAAAAGCTAGTTCCTAAGAGAGAGGGGGTTATATGATGGTAGGTACTGGCAACTAGGCTCTCCCAGCAGTTGCTACACATACCATTTCTTTCATCCCCTTTTCTCCTGCTCTCCCTACAGTGCTGCTACTCCCCCTTTGGCTGTAGCAGGGGGATTCAAACTGAATATTGTGAAGAATCATCATTCTGGCTCCACAAGTCATTTTGCAGGTCATGGGGTTCAGAAATTTTTTAAACTTCCATAGTAAGATGATGTAAAAATGTCTCTTCCCCTCCCCGTTTTTCTTTTATCTATGGTAATTAAAACTTTGGAGAGACAGATTTTGCCCTACAAAACATTTAAATATGGGTCCAAAACATACCTAGGGCATGGTACTACTAGGTTTGGAAGAAACACAGCCTTGTGCAATGTCACGTAAATGGTGACAATACTGCTTTCTTATTCAGGTAACATATTTCACCTTCCTGAATAAGGGTTCTTCTCAAGATTGATTTGGGAGGCCTGCATTAAAGATTTACACCATCACAGCTGAGACGTGAGACTTCTTCCTGCTCTTCTTGAAGTTAGCCTGCTTTGCTTGCTGCCCAGGCTCACCTGGCCTCTGGGTCAGATAAAAAAAGAGGAAGAGCATTTGGAGGGCCAGAACTCTTGTGAAAGGAACACTTGAATGACAGGTCTTGCTTTGAGGACCTTTTCCCTAAAGACATCACACAACTACCTTCTAAATTAGCTCTCAGAGAAGAAATGGTGCTCAGGTAAACATCCTAGCAACCTGACTAAGCTCTGATACAATGAGTTTGATGCCTAAAGCTGTTCCTTGGAGAAAAATACGAAAGGAATGCTTTGTAAAAGATGTCGAATCTGGAGAAGTGAGGGTGGGGAAAGGAATCTGAGCCAGGTCTGGTAATCTCTGAAGCCAGAAGTCATAGGAATGTGGAGAAAACTCAGAGCAGGAGATCAATTGGTGGGTTTCTGCACTGGGTCTAAGTAGAGCAGAGATCCTCAGGGGATCAAGGCAATGTTTTACTTGTAACCATCTGTCTGCTGGAAAAGTAAAAGTGGAGGAGCAGAAGGAATTTCCACGGGGCTCACTTCACAACCAGCTGATGAGAGGAAAGACAGTTACAGACCACAAAGAGTGAAGGGTGGTCCTGCTGCAAACACCCGGTGGGATGCGACAGGAGGAATAGAACCTGACAGACCGGGCTGAGCTTGGGGGTGAAGGTGATCGCTGAAAGAGCGACCATGGCCAGAAAGGTGGAAAGGGACGGATTGGCTGTATCATTCTTTCACCACTTCCAGCCTCACAGGTGACCACAATCCACCTTCTTTCAAGGGACCAGCCACCACAAGAGACAACTCTGCAGCAACATCTCTATTAACTTCGTTAGGAGACAGTCCTCCTCCTTTCCTCAATCTGTTTACCTGTCCTGCAGAGGACAGACTGCAGAACCGGGCAGTGAGAGGCGGTGGGTACCCATCGGGGCGAGCCGCTGCCCGTCCTCGGCGCTGGCGGCGGAGGGTTCTCCCTGTGCAGGCAGAGGAGTGGCGGCACCTCGCGGCCCCAGCGAGGAGCAGGCCGCAGCACCCGCAGCGGCGGGAGCGGGAACACGTTAAGTGCCTCCTATCTGCCTCTTCCCAAACCGGTCCCGCAGGCCAACGCTTAGTGGAGAAATATTTTGGGAATGACCATAACCCCACGGCACCAGAAACACATCCGCCCTGGCGCGGGCTCTGAACCCACCCAGGTTCTCTGCCAGTAAAAAGGGGGTCGAGGGGGCTGTGTCTGAAAGAAACAGGAACGTTTGTTCTTCGCTGACATCTATTGACTGCCGTGTTTTAACTGCAAAGCTTTGCACAAGAAGTCGGCATCCAATTCCGTAGGCTGCTTGCGGAGCTCAGCAGCAGAAGCAGAGGCTGAGGGGAATCAGACAGAGGTCTGAGGGGAGCAGGTCTGTCTCTGGGTACAGTCCTGATGCACAGCCCGCTTATGAAGTCCTTCACTTCTGACTGCCAGCGCATGCAAGGATATAGCCAGGAATGATCAATCTGCACCTCCAAGAATCTACTGCAGCCACAGGAGAGACAGGATGAAGGGACAGGTGATGGTATTCACATGACAGCAAATATTGATGCTCAGGAGTAGTGAAAGCAGGTTTTCCTTTCGCTAAAACAAAGGATAACAGTGGTTTGTTGTTCTCTGTCGTTTGTGGCCTTGGTAAAGTACCTAATCCAGCAGCCAGGTAGGTATCGCTGTACTGCTTAATCTGTAGTTGCCTAGCTACTTAAGAGGGGTGAGGAATTAATCAGTCTGCAGCATTGCCTACTGGCGAAATTAAGTACTTACCTACATTACAATAAATAAACAGATAAAGGTATAGCAGGACTTCATTTGCAGGTGAATGAAATGCGATATAAAGCTAGCTCGTATATCTCTGTTATCTAGGCTCAGACACCAAGAACAGCAGCTTAAGTGAAGCTCCCCAGACCTGAGTTCCGCTGCTTTTGGGCATCAGTATAGATGTGCTGCAAGGCTGGGATCTACTTTGCTTGTTGCTTTTCACATTGCCACACACTGCCTGCAACTTCACCCTGAAAACCCCTGAAATCTCTTGGCTTTATAAATCAAAGGCATGTTTTCTCAAATAAGAAAAAATGGGATCATCACTCTTATGAGCTGCAAAGTACTCAATGGCATGATGGTATAAACCTGTGTTGTGGTTTTGTGTGTCAGGGTTCTGGTGGAGGAGGGGGCTGCAGAGGTGGCTTCGGCAAGAAGCAGCTAGAAGTTTTCTGCAGGCCTGGCAGAGCAAACACCAGCTGGCTCAAGGCTGAATCCACCACTGACCAAGGCTGAACCAATCGGCGATGGTCACAGTGCCTCTGGGAATCACAATTAGAAGAAAAAAAAATGCAAGCAGCCATTTTTTGCCACCAGAGAAGGGAGTGAGATGTAAGAAGCTGTGTAGTCACCAAGGCCAGGGAAGAGGTGCCCCAGGTGCTAGAGAGGAAGATGGAAGAGCCCATGGAAGAGAACAGGGAGCAGATTCCCCACACCATAGAAGTGACCCACACTGGGGCAGCTGGTGAAGAGCTGAAGCCCTGTGGGAAGGGACTCAGGTTGGAGAAGTTCGTGGAGGACTGTCTCCCGTGGGTGGGACCCCAGGGTGCAGCAGGGGAAGGGTGTGAGGAATGTGCCCCCTTCCTCCCCACCACCTCCAGCTAAGAAGGAAAACAACTCATGAGGAACTGACCAAAACCCCCACAGACAGAGCAACTTTAGTGGACATCTGGCCTCCTGCCAGAGCCAAACCACCACACTGGGGCAGTGTATGCAGCATACAAGAGCAAAAACTAAAAGCCAGCAGGCCTTGCATGTAGTCAACAGGGTTTGTTTTTTTTTTTTACAGTGAAAGTGCCCAAAGACAGAAAGATGTTGATGTACTGATGTGGTGAGTCAGGACCAGCACTTGTTTATGAGTCAGTGGAACTTCTGCCCATAAAACCCATTCATAATCCAGTCTGGCACAAGTGTAGCTCCAGCTCCTTTAGGAAAACACATGGCAGCGTTCATTGAATTTAGTAAATCCAAAGGTGGATAATGAGAAACATTTTGAAGAAGTTCATGAAGTTAAATAAATGGGGGTCTCTTACATTTGTTGAGATCAGATTACTTCATCCCACCTTGAGCTTCTTAGAATAGGCTTCACCTAAATCACACCACGGCAGTTGGGGATCACTGATCAGAAGGATCCAGTGGCAAGATACTCCCTTCAAATTTAAGACTGTGCTGCTGTGGATAAGATGTAACCAGGAAAAAGTAAAAGATGGGAGAATAAAACTGGTGAAACTCTTAAGTGGGCTGCACAGGCAATAAAAGGTTGTACAACTACAGTCTTCATTTCTTCAGGGATGTAACTTTTCACTATCTCCACATGTAACTTCAATACAAGACCCAGCTCAGATGTATGCCAGTTTAGCCCAGAAACTTGTCTGCAAGAGTATGTGAACAAACAGGGACATGCTATTTTCCTGAATTCCTCCCAACTTCCAATCACATTTGGTCCAAGAACATCCTAAGCAATTTATCATCAGTATCTATGACCGACAGATGCTGATTCAGCCGATGTTGTCATACTATTACACACTTTGGTGTGCGCTGTTGTCTTATTTTCAATGAGTTTTAAGATTAGATGATCAATTCCTGTCAGTAACACCATGTCCTCCTCTCACTATGTCAGAGCTACACATTTTAGAAGGAACAATTGGTGCAAAATAAGGGTAAAACTGAACTTGGATATTTCCCCACACAAGAAATAGGAGGAAGAAGCCAAGGTTCAGAGCCAGAGGAACAATATCAGGTGTCAGACTCACAGAACAGATGGCCAAAGGCTGCTACTGTTTTAAATGTGCTAATGTTTATTAAATGTCTGTAAGCAACGTCCAGCTCTGGAAACCCTTGAGATGCAAATGTTTGGTTTGCAGGTATCTAACACAACTCCTGTTTGTAGTTTTGCCCCCAGCCAGGAGCTGAGCACCACACAGCTGCTCTCTTGGAGTGGGGGGTGCGTGGTGGTGATGCTAAAGGGGAAGGGAAAAAAAACCCAAAACAAAGGCAAACCTCACAGGCTGGAATAAGGACAGTTTACTGGGACAGCAGAGATACATACAGCAATAACAGGACTTTACAGCAAAATATACAAAACTGGTGACATACAATGCAGTTTCTCACCAAACTGCACAACTCAGGCCGTACAGCTCAGAGCCGTCCTGAAACCAGACTGTCCCCAAAAACTGTGTCCTGAAGCAGCACACTCCTCCCCTCACCAGCCCCCCTTTATGCTGAGCATGACATAATTGGTATTGAGTACCTTCTTTGGCCAGTTTGGGTCACCTGTCCTGGCTATGTCCCCTCCCAGCTTCTCGGGCACCCCCCCACCTTCTCCTTAGCAGGGCAATATGAACAACTGACAAGTCCCTGACTGCTTGGCAACAACTGAAACATCCCTGTGTTATCGACACTGCTCCCAGCCCAACTCCATCAACCTCTATCCTAGCCAAAACCATGACAACTCCAGTCATCTTCCAAAGCAAATAATTCTTACTTAGCTACAGCTCACACTGAACCCAATTCCTTCTTTCCAGCATCTGTTTTACCCTCCCACAAACCTTTGAGTGCTACAAAACCTTTTTGTCACCTAAGAAATAAGCCAGACACTTCAAGCCAACAGTTGTTTTTCTGGATTATAATCCCTCAGTAGAATCAGCTGTTTTCTATACAAGGCCTGTTTTTCTATTAAGCCCATCTTACTACATCTATCTATTCAGTTTCACCAGTCCTGCTCTTTACTAACCTCAATAGTTTGATATCCTTGCCTTTTAACATGCTTTTTATAAACAATTAAAAACCCTTTCCATCTGCAAAAAAACCCCAACTAACGACAGCCCCTTTAGGGACAGTGGTCTCTAATGCTATGAAGGTATGGGAGACAGCTACAGAATGGGACTGCTCCCAAATGTGTGTTTCCTCCAGTATCTCTAGCAGTGGGAAAGATCTATTAAACCCAAGCCACATACATACATGTACCTAGGATCAGAAATGGGGATGAAGAAACTGTCCAAAACCAAGAAACAAACCTGCCATTCCAGGATTTTTCAGACAAGTGCATAAGTGACACGTTTTTCTACCTCATTTATTTAACAGGTTCACAACAGTGGGTTTCTTGCACTGGACATATCTTATTATCACTCTTCTAACACTGACATTTAGGATAATTAGTCCCGCTGGGTGAAACGACTCATTTGCAGTTATTTCTGGAAACAGGAAACAGTGTTTTAAGAGGATACTAATAGGAAATATAATTTAGAACAAACCCTTTCCTACATGGGCTCTGGAAAAGCTAGTTATCTGATGTGTCCTCAAGGTTTAAAAGATTTAAGAACTTGAAATCCCCAAGTACTACAAAATCTCCCTGACCTCAAAAGGCTGCGTTCTATGCGATTCGTATTGATTTGAAATGAACTAAGGTCACAACACATTAGATCATCCCACAGGAAATAGCACAGAACTGGAGAAAAACATACATTGAACAAAGATCAAATAAAAACAAATGAATGAAGCCAGAAGTAGGTAGGTTGAAGGGCCTACCCTGTGTGCCAGAATGGCACGGCAATACATCTATGCTTCTCCCCTCTCCTCAACTCTCCTGGCAAGAGCCACCACACAGCCAAAACCAGAAGAGATCTTGAGGCTAAACCAAAACAGGAATTTCTCAGTATGTTCTGCTCAGTTTACAAGATTACCCTTCTGCAGAAATACTGGGCTGGCTTTGACAGCTCAGAAAGCAGAGAGATGAATGTGAATCCTAACTTTTCACAAACACAGAGCACGCAGCTCTATGAAACCAGCTCTTTAAATATGGGGAACACAAGCAAGCAAAGAAGTTTATTTAAGAGGGTATAACCACACACACCCCACTCAGGATTTGCCTCCAACACCAGACCAAGCCGAAGATTTTAAGTTACTGTCTGTGTGCACATGCAATTGATTTGGGCATTAAACTTGCCTGTCTTCATCAAGTAGAATCCATTTGTGTAGCACATGAACTTGGAAGTGTATGATTTACAGTATGCAAAGTCATCATAAATCACCCCATAAACCATTCCCTAATCAGAACAAAGAAAACTGTTTATTTAAAAGTTCAGGTAATCAGCTGGTTTTTCATAATCTTCTTATAAATTATTACAGTTTACTTTTTTCCCACAGTTTCACAACTCATGATAAAACAGCCCATATTTTTGGTGTAGATACTAGCCAATTTAAAGCAAAACCCAAGTGCTCCCATGACCAAGAGATTATTCCAAAATTAGCCCACTGTAACAAAAAAGACCACTGAAATCAGGTCTGAGCAAACTGCATGTCTCTGGTGAAAGGCAGTCATGGTGCCAGGATACGTACTGAAACAGCTGCCACCAGCATTTCCTCTTTAAGCTGACAAGAGATATCCTTGCTATCTCTATCCCTCTGTGACCCTTAAATCCTTCATATGACTGACAATCTTCTGTAAAAATTAAGAGGAGTAATTAACACACCCCTCATGCTACTCTAATTTACATTTATTGCAGTAAGGGCAGTGCAAGTCTGAACCTTTCAGGCAGGAGATTGTGAATCTTCCATATCTTCAAATAGGCTTTAATTTGTAAACAGTCTCTAGAGCTCTTTTATAGTCATATTTTTCCTATATATCCAATGTGAGATCATACCCTCTTTTTCTCAAGAACTTGTCAAAGTGAAAACACTTCTATAACAGCTACCCTTTCTTACATTCACACAGAAGTGTTTCTGCATTTATTCTTGATACATGCAGAAATTTTGGGTAGAGACCCCATGGGTATCCATGTGGCACATTCAGCAAGCAGCTGAAACACTGGAAGAGTTCTGGATTCACAGAGTAAACTACAAACAGTACCGCTGACTCATACTTTTATTCTGATTGCACTCACTCGTATTTTTGCTTTCACTCACATGAAAGGAACGGGAGTCAAGTTCATCACAGTCACCTTGAGTAAAGCTAGCTATTCACAGGAAAATTCTGGAAATCAAAGTCAGCAAGTTACTTGATGATGACAAGGTGAAGAACTAAAAACTTGGCCAATTCTACATGACATTATCAAACCTCAATTATTCATCCAATCTGGACTTCTGCAGCTTTAGCACCACATAGTCAATACAGCTAAAATAATTCATCTGCCTATACCAAAGTCCATAGTTCTGTCCAAAATGTGGCTCTCCTGTTATCAAAGTCCATGGGATTTATCCAGCACAGAACCCTGAAACCTCACTGGAAGGAAACACTTAAGTGATAAATTGAGCTGATTAGTACAGTATACTATTCACCTGTTAACCTTGCAACTGTAGATAGTGAAAGAATTCATTTAAAATTTTGCTTTGTAAAGGGAAGTAAGCCACAAAGTTAATCATCAGAGGGCAATATATTAGGTGCTATCACACTGGGAATGTCTACGTAGCAGAGAAACAAAATACAATGACATGTCATTATTACTCACCACACCTCAGTTGTAACTGCCTGTGTACCACATGTATTTTTTGGTTTATTTAGCATAACCCAAGGCAGAACTTGACTCACTGATAAATACTAGGTTTGGAAATTGATGCCTATTTTTAGTGTCAGTTCTACAAATGTTTACAGACAGATGAGTTCTTTAAATCAAGACACAGGAAAAATTGTATATTACATAAATACAAACATACATACACAAGAGCTTTAAGTTAATGTGCTAAAAATAGTCTGAATATGTATTTTACATAAATCCACAATCAACAACTATGTCTTAGGTTTTTTAAGCAGCAGTTACTTTTCCATACAATAAACATAAAAGATTTTTTTGGCTTTGCTTTTCATCAATAGTGGTTGTAATAAAGCCTGCATAGAAAGGGTTTCTTGTAAGGTGAGATCTCGAAGTCAATAGGAAATTTAACTCCAAATTTGGCAAAGCATTTGGGTAAGTTAATTTAAGCATTTCAATAAAACCTAATATAAACAGATTCAAATGTAAGAGGCACCATTCCAAATGCCATTTATGAGCTCATATTTGTAAACTCAAAATTGAAAACACATTTAAGTGCTTTTCTTCACCAATAATAGTATTAACTGGTTTTGCAGTAACTGAGACATCTTTTAAAGATACAGGAAGAAGTCTGACAGTTATTTTACACCTGACATCTCCAGCATATGCTAAAAACCCTCTTCCTTACTAAGGATGAATCCCGTAAAAGGCAAGGTCACAACTACTTTATCAAATGTCAATTTGATATTGAAAATGTAAATAAAATGAGAAAAACTAACAATATTTTTAAAATCTGAATTACAAATCTTCAAGTCATGCAAAAATCAGTGATCCCTGAATTTCTTCAGATTATGCAATAAGGACCTGTCCTGTAGGGCAGGTGCAAAGATTAAGAGTAAATTTACAGGACACTACTTCTGTAGCATTTCTTCCATTGCACTTAAATGGCTTTTAAATAATCATGGATATGATCCTGATTATCAGCATACAATCATGAATATCAGCACTTAATCAAAGTGGGACCTTAAATTAGAGGGAAATATATTTTTAACTCTACTGCAATGTAAAACTTTCAAGATAGGCCATCCTTTGGGATATAGACTTACTGAGAGAGGAAGGGGAGAAGAAAAGCAGGACTGACCAACTGTGTTACTATTGTTTTTGCTAGTTCCTCATTTCCTCTCCTGCTGTTCTCATTTCCTCCCCGCATCCTTTCCTGCTGGACTCACTGCTTTCATTTGCTTTCTCACAGAGTTTACTTTTTCTAACAAGAGGAAGATGTGTTCTGCAAACTCCCGGACAGCTCCACAGCCACCGCTGCTCTTACAAATGTAACCAGCAGCCTTCTGAGCAAGGGCACAGGCATCAGCAGGCACACCGCTCATGCCAGCTTTCTTCAGGCACTCCACATCAGATTCTTCATTTCCTTTTGAGAAAGGTGACAGAGAAAGCAAAATATCACACAGGGGGAAAGCTTGGTTATTTTCCTGTGTACATAATACTGGTCTGTTTTAAAAGATCTGTATTCTTGCCACAGTTTTCATCTCAGCAACTCAACAGCACTTTGCATGTGTGAGGCAGTTCTTGGGCAAGCTTAATGATACATGTAAACACTGATGACACGTCACGCAATCTTCAGGTAAGAAAAGTACTTCCAAAACCAGTAAAATCAAGCAACTGAGTAAGAATTTACAGGTCTATACACTTAAGCTGTCACTGAAATACAGCTTTTTTACAAAATCATATGGCTTTCAGTTTCAATTTTGTCCGTTTCTTGCTGCCATTTCAGAATACAATCCATAGACTATCCACCTGAAATGAACTAGAATCAATTCAAAATTGTGAGCTGTCAATGAATGTTTTGTGCAATATCAAAAGCATTTCTAAATCTCATTATAAAAACAGCTAAGGCTTCCCTGACCAAATTAGATGCTGATTCATCAATGCCTTTAATATTTAGAGTACACCCTAACAAGTCTTAAAATACTACCTGCTTTTGGTGATAGCATTCTGTGATTTGCACTTCAATCCCACAGAGTTTAGTGTACTAGCAAAGTGTTTTGAAGCTGAGCAGCACTACGAAGTTTACTACTACATGAAGTTTTACTACTAAATAAATGAATATTTTTTTTAAAAAGAAACTAACCTAAGTAAGCGACTTCTTTCCAGCTCAAGCCCATGTCTTTTTTCCAGTCTTCCAGGACCTGTAATTTATTTACTGTGCCAACTTTTGCTATACATCCCAGCTGTATGGCTGCTAGTGTTTTTGAACAATCTCTTTCAGAGATGAGTCGAACCTATTAAAATAAAGTTAAGTTCAAATAATTTCTATATACAAAAGACATGTAAGTTGATTTATTTAAAAAAAAAAAAACAATAGAAGTTTCGCTCATAGAAGTTCTGCTCACAGAAGTTCTTTCAGATTATCAGAAAAGCAAAACAACAACAACAACTGGTTTCTTCAATCAAAACTCAGAGCTGAGATGACTAGCATCCAAAACCATATTACAGTCCTGAAGTTGCTTTGGGAAAGCGAAACAACATTTTGTAAGCTTTCCCTGAAGTTTAAAAAAATTTTAAAAATTTAAAAAAAAAGAATACATTTGCATTTTATAAATGCAACATGCACCAAATAAAATACTGATATCACAGCAGAATCGTGACTATCTAGTGCAGTATCATCTAAGTAGGCCAGAGTAGGGAGTAAGAGAATTCCCAAGGAACATTTCTGAAATATTTGTAGAACACAACCTGTATTGTTTCAGCTTTTCATTTAGACTGAATCTTTACAACTGTGAAAGCAGAGAAGTTACAGTTAAAACAACTAAGCAGACAAAAGTGTCTGGGGTTTGATTTACCCTCTTTGCAATAACCATGGGTGATCTAGGATAAACCAACTCATTTGCCTGGGTACTTCTTCCTCTTCTATAGCCCAGCGATAACAGCATGTGTCTGCTTGGTTAAACTGACTTCCAGTTAATAAGCATCTGGACTACACAGAACAATATGACTGGTGCTAACAAAATACCATAAACCTTTCCACATTTTTCCAGGACAACTGTAGAAAGATGCTACAGCTATTGTGAATAAGACCGAGACCTTTCTGAAAACTCTTTTATTGTCCTCTAAGAGATCCAAGAGCAACATTTGTCCCAACCCTGAACCAGTGCATTATGCTGCTTGATCACAAGTACTCCCAAGAAACTTCAACTGACATGCTGCAGGGTTTTAAAGTCTTTTCATGTTCAGGTTACATCAGACAAAGCCTCACACATCACAGCAATACTTACCTGGATTCCTCTTTTCTTTAAGAGATCAACACCAACAATATCTCTATAATCATAGGAAACCATTTCCTTCTGATCTTCTGTCACGTATATGCGACCATTTGTCAGGCATCCCTCGATACTGCAAACCAACAGCTTCACCTCTTTTAATGGCTCTTTTCCAAAATATCCAAAGCTAGACAAAAAAAAAAGTTATCTTTTTAGGATGGAATCTTTTACAAACTCCAAAACCAAACATTTCAAACAAAACTCTGATCTTCAGGTAGAAGAATCAGCTCTTAAATGCTTTTTTCCTAATGCCTTTACTCATCACCATCATCATTACTCTCCAGCTCAGTTATGTTGCCCATCTGAAAACCAGGATGACTTTTATTTCCTCAGCATAAGATGTTCTGTAGCATTTCCCTGGGGCAAAACCAAAACGGAGTGAAGAATGAAAATGACACAGAAAGCATATTCCATTCCTACCCATTATTTCTTTAGGGAAGTGCAGCGTAGCAGAAAAGAAAAGGCAGCTGGAAAGATGTAATCAGCTTATACCTTCTACATGAACACTCTCAGTCATGTGCATCAGTAAATGTAGTCCAGACCACAGAAGCCTAGGACAACACAGCTGCAAAAGCCAGAGGTGATGCCAATGCATTGCTATTGTACCCAGGGGCTAACACTTTTTCTCAAGCTGAGCTTCAAAAAATACCCAAAAACCCTAAACATATAGCAAAGGCAATTCAGTCCATTTCAACAGAGATAGGAAAAAATGATCAGCTGAAAAAAAAAAAGTCGTCCAATCAACTTTGAATACGATTACTTATAAATTCATATGACCATACATTGAAACAATGAGCTGTATCAAAGAAATAAAGGAATAGAAAGTGTGTTTACCTCAATACTCTCTGCTCTGCAATAGGCCAATCAATGTCTATATCAATATCCACACTGTGCTCTGCACGCATTTCATAGTAGGCCATTTTCCCACCCTAAATAAAACAGAACCCAGTACCATTCTCTGCTTTGCTTAATACAAATACAAAACTTTACAGTTTAGTACCATGTAATGACAGCTAACTATCTGGTTCCACAGTGGTCACAGTAGCTTGTATTTAAGTGAAACATCAATAATGATGTTCTGCCAGTGACACGAACCAAGCATTTGAAACAACCTCCTACAGGTTAATAAGTATTTTCATTTTACAGCTACAGAATGCACGCAAGAAAGATGTTATGCATTACAGTCATTATGTCACACCAATTTCACTAGGTCTTTTAATACAGTAGAATAGTTGGTATCTTTAGCATTTGCTTAGTAAGAGAATGCTTATTTTTCAATTTCAATTGCAAAAATACCAGCCATACCCCAAAGTAAATGAAAAAAAAGTAACAGCCCTAATCCTCAGTGATCTAGTGGCCCAATCATCATAAAATCACAGAATTACAGAATGTTAGGGGTTGGAAGGGACCTCAAAAGATCATCTAGTCCAACGCCCGTGCCAGAGCAGGATCACTTAAATATGTAGAATTCAATGTAGAATTCAACACAATTGTATTATTCAGGTGAATGCTTGCATGTCCACACAGCAGCAGCCAGCGCTGCATGGGTGTGTGAAAGCTGTAGAGAGCTAAAGCTAGTTATCTAGGCATTAGTGAGGGATCTGGAAAAGAGAAATAAGAACTGGGTATTCTTGACATACCTAGTAAGATATTGCTGTTAGAAATATCTACATTGGGCTTTTTTTTCAGTTCTGCTGACTAATACTGGAAATGGTGTGTAAGATGGAGAGCTTGTCTCGCATGAGCAAATTAAGAGGCTGCAATTGTAAACAAACAAAACAAAAGCTGGAGTAAATACACTGGTTCTGCATTACTACCCTGGGACGTAAACATCAGGGAAGGGAAAAAGACTGTTTACGTTACAGTACAAGATCGGTGTAAGACTAAAGAGGCCGAGAATACAAGTTAATAGGCAATAGGAGAGGCCTGTGACACTGCACAAAGGTCAGTTTCACACCCTTAATAATGCTACCGCTAATTGCGAGATCACAGAATCATTAAGGTTGGAAAAGATAGGCACCTGCTTCCTGGTAAACAGACATGAAAGTCAACATTGTGTTGTTTCAGGCCCATAGTTATACACTGCTCAATATCATCTCTATAAATTTGTTTGTTGTGGAGGATGCTGTTACCAGAACTGCCCTAGGTACAGCTAGCCCTGCTGAGTTACGTAATAAGGAAACTATCCTGAGGTCCAAGTGCTGCTCCTTCACACTGACTGCGTCAGAAATCCATTCTAGAGTAAAAGTAGGATTACTCTAAAGAGCATGAAAAATGGAGGCACTAACCTGCAAGTAGCCTTTCTCAATCAAATTCCTCTTGGCAAAATAAAATGACCCATTTTCATACAGCTCCCCAGGCCAATCTTGCCTCCTGTACCGTTTTGCTGGATTCAGGTTTTGGGGTTCTGTCATTCTGTTTTCTGTTAAGAGAGAAAAATGATTAAGTTTTCCAGAAATCCTGTTTAGCATTACTTAACTATCTTCAAATAGCTTCCTGTTGAAAAATTAAGGATACAATTCAGTCACCAACTTCTTTCATTGTTACCTCTCATTATTTAGCTTCATAAAGAATCACTGAACTGCTTGGTCTTTCTTGGAACTGTGGGTAACAAACTGGAGGACTGCCCTGCATTTCTAGGACAGGAAATTTTTCATTCCAACTTAAAAACAACCAACCAAACAAATGAACTACAACAAAAAAAAAACCCAAACCAAAAAACCTGAGAGGTCATCAGCTCCAAAACTGGGTATTAAAAGGAGAGGGGGGGCATTCTACTAAACTGTCCTTGCCAATGTGAAAGAAATACTATACTCTTTCTGTACATCATCTCCTAATACACAATAGGAAGGGATTTAACTCATAATGAGGAAAACGCAGAAAAAGATTTAGCTACCTACACCTAAAATCATGAATGCCCTTGAATGAACTCTTGAGAGTTGAGAGCACCAACCTGAAATCTGGAACATGAAAAAAAAAACCATAGGAGAAGAAATTGTGCCTGTCAAAACAACCTGTCACTTCCCCAAAATATTTCCCATTTAAAGATATGCATTATATTAACTTCTCATAAGTGGTTTAATCAAGGTCCACAAATAAACAAGCAAGTGCCTCTGAACAAACTGGCTCCCATAAGATCACAGTGCATGCAGCAGAAGCTGAAATAGGGACTGGAGACTTCTGTCCTTACACGACCCAAACCAGCTAAAAGTCACCAGGTCTCATGATCTAGTAACTATGAAAAAGTTAGAGGACACTCTCAAGCACCCAAAACATCCTGAGGTTTTAATACATATACACGCACCTTGTATTTCATAAATAAACTACAGCTTTGTGCTCAATGAAGTAAACATTTCCAGTCAGAGATAGACACCTTCCTCTTTGAGGGTGCAGAAGGAACAACAGAAATACAGAGGATAAGATAGGAAATTCTTTTAACATAATGAGTACTTCAAAGCAGTCTGGAGAAAAAAAAAATAAAGAATAATAAAAAAAAAAAAGAGTACAATACTAAACTGTAAAATGCTCCCACGATTCACTGTCACCTGAAACAGCACACTCCTGAAAGGCCATTTGCTTCTAGCCTTAAGCTGCTAATGTTTGCACAAGGAGTTCCTTGTTCTCCTCCCATATACTCCTTGCAAATGAATGATTCTTCATCTCTCACCGCATTAAACGCCTCTCTATATTTTATACTCAAGAATTATTTGCTCTTTTGTGTAGGCCTTGATGATTTTTTGTTTTAATAATCTCCCTGTAGAGAGTAGGTGGCACATGATCACTTCAGAAAGCCACATGATAAATCCAAATGAGATTTACTCTTTCACAGATGACCCTTCGAGCATCTCAAGATGTGAAGTGGACTTTCACTTGGTTGCCTTAAGTGCAATTCACAAAATACTAAACTGCCATCCATGATTTTGATTGTCCTCCTGTACTTTACAAACAGTGTCAGGTTATTTCTTCTCTTAATAAGGAGCAATGAGAATATTCAAGTCACCCACTTAATCTAAACAAAGGCCTAACTTTTATTCCAACTTGCCTCTAATGCCAAGCTTAATTTCGTGCACTTTTACAGCACGGTGACTTGTAAACACATTAGAAACCTCTTAATCTGAAGCTATTTATGTATCAGAAGAATTGTTATGCCTGAGCAACATGTTCATTTATTAAAAATTACCAATGTGACGGTATCTGAACAAACCATTTTTAGAAAGAGAGGCAAAACATTTCTGCTTCAATCACAGAAACAAGAACAATATAGATAATGTGAGGAATAGTTCTTTGGGCAAGGACAAGAGGTACTTGTATAGCTACAACAAGGTACAATCTTTATTTGCAAGTAAAGTTCAGTCACCTTGGCAACTGTAGCAGAGAGGCCTATTTTCTTTGGAAAAAGTCATGTTGTTCTGTATAAGCTAACTAACAGGAGCTTAGTCCTCATGACCCAAAGGCACTTTGCAGTTTGACATATGTCAGCAGCCAAATCACCAGGCTAAGATGTTGCCACCCCATCTTCACTAAGACTTTACATCACATTATTCATCATTTGCTAGCTACTGCATAGTAAGAATCAACGCTTTCCTGGTTAAGACAGGACCTTGGTGTCTAGCAGAAGGTTACATGTGAAGTTTTGGGGCACTCTATTTTGAGCCTAGGCAAGTCAGTAACATTTTAATTTTCAATACCTTAGCACTTCTACAAACTTGTTACAGAAAGGCTTGGCAATGATCAGCAATATCAAAACAGCACCACTTTAAAGGAATTCCTAAGCCATCTCACACCTCTCCAAGAACTCATCCCCTGCCTCTGGGTATCACTTCCTAATGTAGGTATGAAAATAAAGCATTTGAGTAAGACTTTTGATGAAGTATAACTGTAACCAGAAATGGCTAAATATTACCTCCTTTTTTTACCTCGCTCCATCTAAATTGATGCCGCCTCACAACAGAGAAGACCGAATCGAACCCCTCCTTCTGGATCAGATCTGCCACTTTTATAAGATCACTGGGATGTAAACAGGGAGATGTTGCTTGAATGTTTCCTACAATATCAACCTCTAAAGAAAAACAAAGAAAGATTTATGAAACAGTGAATATTTTTAATACACACAACTGCAAAGTGTGTTACAAGTGGATGCCAGAAAATAAAAGGAGACTCTTTCTAGCTTGTTTTTTAAATAAAGGTTTTACTTATTTTTCTAAATAATAAGTGCATCATCCCTCTGGGGATACAACATAAAAGCTCAGCATATGTCATTACTGATTTACCAGGATGTTGATTAAGAAACTCTCTGATAGCTTCTAGAGAAGTGGAAGAGTCTTGAGAAACTTCGGGGCTTCTGCGATGAACCTGAGCACCAAACTGCTTCGCGACTTTCTCGATCTCATCGTGGTCTGTAGAAACCCAGATGCTGTTGGCAGACAGTGACAGAAACAAATATAAATAATAAATCCCAGCATTGTTGACCTGCCTGCCATAATCTAACCTCAACACCACCCTGGCTTATGTATGCATTACAGCTTGCAATGAAAGGGACTAGTTCTAATATTTGTGTTAGTAAAACTATCCCTGTCAGTCCAACAAGCAACTTTTAATAATAGGGATAAAACACATACATTCTCTAGACTGTAAAATCTCAAGCTTGGACTGCATTTCAGTTTAATACCATACGGTACTTGGCCTAGAAGTTTAAGAAACACAGAATTCAGGAGTGTTAGCAGAAAAACCTTAGTGTCATCACCAAAATATGTTAGGCATGCTAACAGATCAATGAAACGTAAATGGCTTGAAGGAGGCATTCAAAAATCATTTAAGAGTTCAGAAACAAGGCTGACAACAAGTAAAACTACCACACAGTTAGAAGATTAGCTTATTCCACAAGTGTTTTAAAATGTGTTTGTTAGTCTCCACACAATTCCAGAGAAAGAGCTGTTCAAGGTACATTCACATATGCTTTGGCAGAGAAAGCCTTCCATGCTGGTTAAAGCAAGATTGTGATTGTTCAAGGGTAATAAACATTTACAAGAGGAAGGGCTAAGTCTGAATATTATGTGACAACAAACACTGGCTAAACACCGTGAGGTCACTCCTGCCATCACTGTGACAAAAAAGCATGTGAGATATAAAAACAAAAAATATGAAAAATAACCCTTCTTCTCTTGGCAACACTGGCATTCTCAACGCACTGTATGTAGTGAATGGTGCTTCTTTTTTATCTGAAGACACGATAGGGTAATCACAATAAAAATATGTATGACAGCAATGTCAAGTCACACCTAAGTGAACAAACACAGAAGAGGTATTTTCCATCAACCACTTCAGGCTGGTTAGCTGCGATACACACTCCCCATAGCAGAGTTTCGTTGTGCAACATGTTCCCTGTAAGCACAGCTGCTTTGAAGGTGACTAGAAAACCTACCACACTTCCACCTAATGCATGTTTCATGCCTCAAAGTTAAGCTACATAACCCCAGCTGGCTTCCTGTCAGGCCAATTCAAATAGAAAATGAGGAGGTCACTCAAACCACCGTATCTACCGTGGGTCATTAAACAATATGGATTCACGTGCATTAAGTAATTACCAGCAATCTAGGTCAGAATTTTTTTTTGACTGCTTCCTTATTAAAAATTAAACCAAGTCAGTGATGCTCCCTCTCTGGCACAGCAGCTATGAGATACAGAAGTATCTCGTGCGTACTTCCAGCTCTGTATCTAGCCAGGCTATGTTTCTACCTGACTCTATCATAATGCAGGAGGCTTGCATCACAAACCTGCACCTAGGTATGCTACGTACCAAGCGCATCCTAACCATGCACTAGTTTTAATTAAGTTTATCAGTATGCGTGTAGAAAATTCTCAGTTTTGTTCTGGGAGAAAAAGAAAAAAAAAAATTGCAACAATTTACTAACAACCTACTTGCTTCTATATAGCTCTAATTATTGCTACCAAAGTTTACTGCACTTCGCTACAAAGTGAGCTTCTTCTGAGTCACAGGGGCAAGGAGAATTATTTTCCTCCACTTGTAAATGTCAAGACTGCCCCTGATATGCAGCATCCACCCATGGGCCCACCCGATACAGGAAAGAACTAGAGCATGCCCGGCAGAAAGCCAGCACAGTAAACCTGGAAGCACTTGCATGCCAGGAGATGCTGAAAGGGGATGACTTCAGCAGTCTAGACAAGGATAGGATAAAGGGGCAACTTTATTGCCATCTTCAGGTACCTAGTGGGCAGGTAGAGAGACAATATAGAACTTTTCCTGGACAAGCACAGTAAGAGGGCAGAGACGCATACTGCAGGAACCGAAGTGCCAATTAGATAATTGCAAAACAATTTTTTCAATAACGAGGGCTCTCAGCCTCTGGAACCAGTGCCCAGAAAGGCTGCGGTCTCCATGCTTGGGAACACCCAAGCTCCGCACGTGGTCTCCATCAGCCCTAACCAGTCCAACCTTGCATGGTGGGTGGGACCAGATGACCACCAAGTGAAGTCACCCTGTGATTCAGTGATTCACAGATTACCTTTCACTCAACGCAGCTATCTTAATGAAGTAAAAATGTCAAAGCTTCCTGGCACAGATCACCAGGCAGTGCCTCCCAACCAGGAATCGGAACAACTTTAATCCCAAATCACCACGCCGTAAGACTTTGATTCCTCCGTTGCTTCGCAGCTCGCCCTGACCAGGAAGGGACGGCAGAGTTCCCTGCGGGGTGCAGCCCGCTTGCCCGGCGCCACGCCCTGCCCCATCCTTAACCTGATGCCACGTTACCTGCACCCCCTCGCCTTCAGCCACGCAGACACCCGCCCGCATCCCCCGGCATTTCGGCCGGGACTCCGGCGCCAAAGCCCCGCAGCCTGCCTGGGGGACGCCAGCTACGAACAGAAGGCTGCCACGGGGCGCCCGCAGCGGGCAAGGGTCACTCCGCCCACCCCTCTCCGCTCCGGGGCACATCGGCAGCCCCGTCCCGGCCCAGCACGCCCCTCCCGCCGCCCAGTCGCGCAGCCCACTCTCCCGACGGAGGGGGGTAACGGGGATGGGGGCGAGAAGGCGCATGCGCACCTGTGGAAGACGCCGGCGTCGCTGGCGGCGCGCAGCACCCAGCCGATGAGCGGCACCCCCGCCAGCAGCTTGATGTTCTTCAGCGGGATCCCCTTGCTGCCGCCGCGCGCCAGCACCAGCGCGGCCAGGTGGGCGCGCGGCCGCCCCTCACCGGCTGGCGGCGTGCCCGAGCCCCCCGCGCCCGCCTCCATGGCGCGCTCCCGCTTCCCCGCACCCACCCGCCCGGCCTCCGCTCTCCCCGCCCCTCCCTGCCACGCACCCTTCCCTGCACCCAAAGCGCATGCCGGGAAGTGTAGTCCTTCTCTTCGTACCGCGCCTGCGCGCAAGAAGGGGGCGGGGGGCTGCTGAGTGGGCGTGGCGACGGCGGAGGTTGCGGGGCTGTGACGCCCCCGCATTTTTGAAAGGGGTGGCCGTGAAGTGCTCGTTTTCCTGCCTGTACCCAGGGCGTGCAGTACCCCCTTTTGGCATGAGGTACTCCGCAAAACTCTGTCCTGGGCGGGGCGCCTCAGGGAACGCTTTCGAGGCGGGGCGGGGGCCCGTTTTGAAACCTAATGAAATTCAACAAAAGCAAGTGTAAAGTCTTGCACCTGGGGAGGAATAACCGTCAGTATCAGTACAGGCTGGGGGATGACCTGCTGGAGAAGAGCTCTGTGGAGAAGGACCTGGGGGTCCTGGTGGCTGACAGGTTGGCTGTGAGCCAGCAGTGTGCCCTGGTGGCTAAGAGGGCCAATGGGATCCTGGGATGCATCAGGAAGAGTGTGGCCAGCAGGTCGAAGGAGGTGATCCTCCCCCTCTACTCTGCCCTGGTCAGGCCCCACCTGGAGTATTGTGTCCAGTTCTGGGCTCCCTGGTATAAAAAAGACAGGGATCTCCTGCAGAGAGTCCAGAGAAGGGCTACGAAGATGATTAAGGGCCTAGAACATCTCCCCTATGAGGAAAGGCTGAGTGAGCTGGGGCTGTTCAGTCTGGGGAAAAGAAGACTAAGGGGGGGACCTAATTAATGTTTATAAATATCTTAAGTATGGGATGCAGGGGGAATTGGCCAACCCCTTTTCAGTGGTCTGTGGGGACAGGACAAGGGGCAATGGCTGTAAACTGGAGCACAGGAAGTTCCGCACCAACATGCGGAAGAACTTTTACACAGTGAGGGTGACAGAGCCCTGGGACAGGCTGCCCAGGGGGGTGGCGGAGTCTCCTTCTCTGGAGATACTCAAGACTCGTCTGGACGCCTATCTGTGCAATATGAGCTAGGGAGCTGCTTTGGCAGGGGGGTTGGACCCGATGATCTCTCGAGATTCTGTGATTCTGTGTATAGCGCCCCGCGGCACGGATGCGCCCGGGTGGGTCCGCGTAATGCTCTGGGCACGTCAAAAGTGATGACAAGCTGGCGAAGGGGGGGGGGGTGTGTGTGTGTGTGTGTGTGCGTGTGTGTGTGCGTGTGTGTGTGTGTGCGTGTGTGTGTGCGTGTGTGTGTGTGTGTGTGTGGCTTTCAGGCGCTTAGCCGTGGTACGGGGGAGCCCCGCAGCTGCGGGTTGAGCGCGAACCGCAGCCTGTGCCCGCAGAGTTCCGCAGGCACCGGCTGGCCGGCTTCGTGGGTGGAGTTTGCCGAAGTTTCTCCGGCGTCGTGCCCTTCCCGCGAGGGGAGTCCCGACAGAGGGCGGAGTAGGCACAGCGGAGCCATTCAAGGCATCGCTTCTGCTTCCCGCTTCCTAAAAAAAGTGGTTTAAAGAGCAAACAACCCCGCTGGTAAGCTAAGTCCAGTTTACCCAGAGGTACCAGGCGAATAAAGTTATGCGCCAGCAATGCAAGGCTGCAGAGGGATGTGGGTTTTAGTGCGCTCCGGGAAACGGAAAGTAAAGGGCATTGAACAGCACCAAGTCGCTCCTGGAGGCGAGGGGTCTCAGTCCATAATGGAAACTATCGCGCTCGGTTCGCCGAAGTCATCCTCAGGTTACTTCAGGTGTGTTGGGAGCAGAAGGACTCCATCTGCTGCCGCCAAAGGAAACGCTACCGGTTGCATTCAGCTGTAGGCACGCATTTGAGAATTATCACTGGGCGGCTGGGTATCTCTTTCTGAGGTGGACATCTGTTCAAAGAAACCTTGCAGAGACAGATAAAGGCTTGTTCTTCAACGATGCAGATCAAGGCAGCTCTTCAGGCACCCTTTTTCAGATGAGGTTGAACCCAGTAGCTGCAAGCTGCTAAGTGCCGTATTTCCTGCAGGCTCCCTCCTGTGCACTTAATTCTTAATTTTTTTTTAACTCTGGAGTTTCAAGCCTTTGGCACATCTAAGCCCCTACATATTTAACACTATGCTTCTGTCAGAAGGTGCTGTGCCCATGACAGACCGAGTTCAACAAAACATGTACCTGAACAAGGTCAAACTTCAGTGCAAAGTCTGGTGGTCTTGCTGAGAGCTGCCAGCTTTGCTGGGCAGGCAGCAGTCTCCAGAAGGGTCTGAAGTGCTGCCAGTGCTAACTATGTAACCTGGCACAATCAGTTTACAAGATGCTACCTGTCAACCCGTTTAGACCTAGATATAAGAAAAAGGTATATCAAATGCCTGCCAAACTTCTGAACAAACACAACAACTACAAGGTGCTCTTCTGCTGCCAGCAAAGGTCCTCTTTGTTGAGAAGAAAGATACAAGTCCCTTTGAGGTCAGTTTTCTGTACTGACTTTACATTATATGATTTTGTGCAGTTCTTTGAGAAGTTCCTTTAGAGGAGCATGAGATGGCACCTGTATAGCAGCATACGGTGTTACAAAGAAAATATGCAAGGCTTTAACAACTGAATAATGAGAAATCATATGCTGTATTAAATCTCTATTAGAGACAATATTCAAAACACCTACCTGTTAAGTAGCAATGGGTTAAGGACATCTGTATCTGGGTTCATCATGTTGTTAAAATTGGATCATTTTTCAATAATAATATTTCAGCTACATAATTCAGTTAATATTCCATAAAATACTATATAATACTATAATTTCAGTCCAGGAATATCCCAAGCAGGGAGTCAAGTCTGCATTGAACTTTCATTTACAGAGAAAAGAAATTATGTTAGAAGGTCTGGCATACATCATAGATCTTCTAGATGGGGTTCGTCTAGTAACAATTTTTTTACAAGTCTGTGCAAAATTAAAACACACTTAATTTTTTTTTTTTTCACCTCAGCATCAGAAGCAAATCATTCATTTGTAGGGCTGAAATGATCCTCAAGCAAGTATATTAAATACCTTTGTCCTTCACAGACATGTATCTAACCCAGTCCTAAAGAGTACCAGTAATGTTGACTGTATAACCTGTCCAGACAATCTAGAGATTCATATGATAGCAGAGATTTTCCAAATCTTTACTGAGTCTTCTTTTCTGCAATGCTAAGTCCATTAATTCTTGTCTTATCCAAAACAGTTCAAGAGAACAGATTATTTTCTATCTTTCTTCAGCAGGCTTATGTGTTTGAAAACAGGCACTGTCTAAACTCTTAGACTTTTCAGGATCATGCTCATTCATTCAGTCTTTCTCCTAGTTCAACTCTTCCAGACTCCTAATCATTGCCATTATTCACTTCTGGACTGCTTATAATGTAATACCGAAAATTAAGTTGAATATTGCATGTGAGTGAAGCAGGAGGATTACTACTTCACATACTTTGAAGGTTGTACTCCCATTTGCATATATCTATATAATTTACCTTTTCTTGCACAATATACGCATAACTCAGCCAGTGGTTTGCTATGACCTAAGATTTCCTTCCACAAAATCTGTTACATAGCCAGATACTTCCAACCTCTGTATTTGCCTGTGGCTATACCTGCCCAAATGCAGTGCCTTGTATTTATTCCTACAGCAACCACATCTTGTCCCCACCTTAAAATCTTTTTGTATAAACCACATTCCTCTAGTTTATTTATGAGAAAGCTATGTGAAACCTTATAAAGAGTGCTACTAAACATAAGATATATGGTATCTACTCCCATCTTCCTCTAGCCACGGGCCTGGTTTTGTAGATTGAAATTGATTGATTCAACCTGTTCTAGATAAGTTATTATTGACTGCTATAAATTGCTTTGATTTCTTTTATAGGCTTACCAACACTTTTTGATTTCAGCATGTTTTCTTCCGAGGATCAAGTGTTTGACTAATGGTTCAAATATGTGGCACTACTTGCTAAAGCAGATGCAGCAGATATTTCTCAGGCCCTTCCTTTCCCACATTTTTAACACGAGGGGCATTTTATGCTTTCTTGTGTCAATAACTCTACCTGGTTCTGAGATTTTGTCAGCCAGCTGCTTCAGTATCCAAGGATGAAACTCAGCTCTGAGCTGGTCTGAGTACATATTATTCACCTAAATAAATTCTGGCTCGATTCTTCCATATTTGTACTGCTGTCTTGCTCCTGAGGGGACTGTGTGGGTAACAGCGCACAGCGAGATAAGAACATTTGCTATTCTAATAATAGACCATCAGAGAACAAAACAATTAATATAATGCTTTCCACTTCTTTGGAACATGTACCCTGTTTTAGGTAATCATGAAGTGGCCTGCAGGCACAGGTTTCCCAGCGCAGAGGAAAGGGTTTCAGCTCTCCCATCACACAGCAGCTAGCGCAGCACATATTCCCACATCACATAACGTGGTCAAGGTCTCGTGACTCTACAGCCTGCCAGCCTCTACTCCTGTCATGCCCTACTGTCCCTGAACAAGTAGGGCCAGATTGGCTCGTTTCAAGGAAATACTGATATACTAGTAAAATTAGTGGGAATCAATCTATTTTAGAAACGTGTTCCATGCCTTGTGGTTCCATTGGGGATAATAAAAATCTTTGAATTTCCTTTCTGGCCACTGTTCAGTTGCTCTAAAGTATCACATTGTAGTTTCTCCCGAGAAAGAAGTCCATTCATTCAAGTCAGTGTGTAAGCTAAATGGAACAAAACGGGGCATTCAGTAGGTCTGTGTTGCTGTGTTACTGTGACCACTGTTCAAAGGTTATCATCTGCTAATGGGGAGCACATTGTGGGACTTAGGCTATTGATTAGGGACATGTTTTGTTATGCAGTGTGTCAGTGCAATATGTGCTAGGGAGCCTGCTTTGGCAGGGGGGTTGGACCCGATGATCTCTCGAGGTCCCTTCCAACCCCTACAATTCTGTGATTCTGTGATCAGGCATGGCTGAACAAGAAACCTTGTTACTAATGATGGCCAAGGTCTGCTTTAAAACTAATGCCCTCTGAATTGCCAGTCATGAGATCTACCCTGCCCTTTCATCTTCCTAATTGCTGGTTTTGACATCTGCTCTGCCCTTTCTGCATTCACACTGGTCGCAACACTCCTCATAGGCTTTAAGGCCGGAGAAGCATGTAACAGTGATTCTCTGGAGCTGACATTGGAGCTTCATGAGCAGAGCCTTTGCGGTGTGTTGGACAAAGAAACAGCTTAAAAAAACAATGGTAAAACTGCTGTCGGCCTAACTGGGGCCCGGGTTTAATTTTGTGTGCATGGAGTCTAGTTTGGTTTATGTTAGTAGGGTTCCGTAAGTACCAAACCTGGTGGGCCCAATTGCAAGGTCCTCTCTTTTTCTGGGGCATACCCAATTTAATGAGTAGTACAGAAACAGGTAAGAAAGACTCAGTGGAAGCATGTGGCAGCAACCTCAGGGATATGCTACATCTGTGTAAACTGGGAGTTAGTTTTTCTAGGCCTCTCTGCAGCAACAGGAAAGTTCAGAGATCTAGATCTTCTTTCTTGGCCCTGAACCATGGATAGCTCCAGTGAAATCCGTGGAGTTAGGCTGGAGTCAAACCAGTGCAAAGGAAGTAAGAATGGGTCTGGGAAAGTCTAGCAAACTACCCATTCCTGTTATTGGAAGCTTCATGCAAGTCCTGGGCTAATATAATCTGTCCATACATGACAGTTAGGTGAATAAAGGTTAACATATGTTTATAAAAATGGTCAAGGAAGTGTTCAAGGGTCTGAGATCTCTTAAAAGCAGACAGGAAGGGATATGATTACTTAGAGCTTACACTTGACCTGGTGTATTACTTGGCCTTTCTGCAGAAATTAAATGGAGCAAACTCCTTTGCTGCAGCATACTGAAATATACTGTTTAATTCAATGCCTGCTGGATAGATTGTGTTCCTTTTGGCAATCTTATGTAAACAGAAGAAATCAGACAGAACTGAAATATGTATATTTAAGAGTAATTTCAAACTGCTGAAGTGAAGTCTTTATTATTATTACCAAGACTATTACATTATTTGACAAATGGTATTGACATTACCTGTCTGGCTATAAAATAATTATTAATACTTGTAATAACAACACTGATTTATATTTAATTTTTACTATAAAAGAATCCAAACAACTTTGTAAATCAATTCAATGTTGCAGACATTTACACTTATACATCACTTCTGATACCATGACTTAGATTCACCAAACCTAAATCCAGGCATCTACATAACGCAGTAAGCTGGGAGCCTGAACACCTCGGGTTCTTTGGATAGTCAAGATATATAGTTCAAGTATCCTTCAAACAGTACCTTTACAGAACAGTTGAAAGCACCTAAACTTTGGATTGCCCTCAGAGAGGGCGCGTCAGCAGTCTTCCCCAGCTGGAAAATGCATTTTAGTGGTGCTGGTTATCCCACGATACTCATTTTTTTCAGATGCCATGTTAGTGTGTCCTGATTACTTGGACAAGTTAAGCTTTTAACCAGATATCCAAGAAGAAAGAAATTTTCCCCTAGTTCAGACTTGTGAAAACATTTGTTACCTTGATTGTCATTTTCTGAATTTTCTTTTTTGGTGTGTTTTAGTTGTGGTCCTCTCTAAAACCTTACTCAAAAGTTCTCTCCTAATAAGGGACTTTGTGCATGAATAATATTTTCTTCCCATAGTGGATGGCTCTTCACTCTGTTTATTCCAAATTGTATGTCTTGTCATAGTGTCAGGAAATTTCATGGCTTGGCATTTTGCAGTTCTTTTTGGACTAGCCCTCTAACACACTCATGACCAGGTGATCTTTTCTAGTCTATGGTTCTTACATCTTCCCTCCAGCAACTAGCCTATGGGAGGCTAGCCGAGCTCCAAAAATATGAGAAAGTTGTTGCCAGTTGGTAAAGCAAAGGAGCAAAAATCCTGCCTGGTTTTCCTTCTTAGGCTTAAACTGTGAAGAAACGGTGAGGGAAATGGAACATTCTAATCAAAAGAAGGAGAAACCGAGAGGGGATATGATAGTAATTGTCACACAAGAAAAAGATTGTTGTGACAGAGGAGAAAAAAAATAGATCTCTCATGTCAGTGCGTTTAGGACAAGCCATTACAAGCTTGAGTTATGTGGCAGGATATTCAGACCAGTTATTAGAAATGTTAATTGGAAGGGCAGTTACTGCTGCTTAGTAAGGATGTAACATGGGTAGCTGACACTGACGTGGTGTTAGGAATTGTTATAGGTACCACTGGGTGACCTAAACAATCTCTTTATGTCCCTTCCATCTCTGTTTCCTTTTATTATAATAAAATTATGATTTGCAAGGAAGACAATTGAATGAAAAACAGAAAGAACAACCCCAAACCCACTATTATACATAAGTCTCAGAGAAGATGACAATAGAGAGGAGTTCAAAGAGGTTGAGTCAAGAGACACAGGAATATAAGTGTTTTTATAAAAGAAAATTCATCATAACAAAACCTGGTGCTACATGTTAGAGAAAGAGAACTTTTTATATATTTACAAAGTCTCAATGTAGGTTGACATTATGAACTAACATTGCCTCAAATATTTCACTCGCTCACAGTCCCGTTTCATAGTTACAAGCGCCACCCCTACATGTGTCTCCCTGGCAAGGGTCACTTGCGTGCAACACAGATAGCAAAAGACACTGTCAGATGTTCGTCACTTCTCTGGAGTTGTTCTTGACCGGCAACAGTGAACTGTTTTTTGACAGGTCTTTGATACCCTTTAGCAATTAGTGTCTTACAGAATAGTCTGTTTCAGGCTGTTGCTTACTTCACCCTCCATAAATCTTAGGCCATGTTGCTGGGTTTGCCTATGTTTTTCCTTGTTTTCTTAAATGTTTATCTGTTTTTCCAGCAGGCCAATGGGGGAAGAAATGCTGTGTGTCATATTCTGAAGCCTTCTTGCTGTCCTCCAGTTGTGAGGATGCAGCATCTTCTACTGAAAAGTAATCTTGTCCTGTGGTGTTAGAGTGCAGGCCTTGTGTGCTTGAGTGCAGGTCTTTTGGGCTTGACCTAAACATCACATTACTCAGTTTTACTGCTGAGAACAAGGTTCTGGGAACCGTGTCAAGGGAATGGTGTTCTTCATTACCAGGACTGGCTATTCTGTTTCCCCTTGTTCTGCTGTCTCATCTGGTGCTTTCGCACACATATGTTTCCATTCACATTGTGTTCATAGCAGTCTTAATTTTTTTGTTTTGTTTTGTTTTGTTACAAATGTCTACAACTTTAGCAGCCTGCTTGCTTATTTTTATCTGGTCTTAAAACAGTTTATCGGCCTGAGTTCATAAACATCCTCAATCTGTTGCTGCTGTTTGCCCACAATGTATGTCAAAACTATTTATGAAATACACGTTTGTTTTACACATTAACAAATTATTTCACTTGAAGCACAGGAATGTGTATATAGTGCCTCCTTTTTGCCTGACACTGAACATCCTTCACTGCTGCTAATGGTTTTGGTCTGCAAAGTGCAAGGCTTTGCGTGTTGCTTCTCAGGAGAAGAGAAATCGACCCTTTGGAATTGTAGCCTGATCAGAAAAGAGTTTGCTTTATTTGTACCTCATGTAAAGCAATTTATGCCTCGCTCTTTCTGAAGCAGTAGATGTAGTTATAGACTCATACTGCTCATTGTCTGCTCTGTCTTCTGAAACTGCTCCTGCAACAGACATCACCTGGTATAACCCCACGTAACTCAGAATTAGCAACCCGAAGCAGTATTTGCAAGCCGTTACGGCAGCTGGTGGGACCAGTGCCATCTAGTGCCATTATTACTGCAGCGTTAACACCATGCGGTGCAGAAGCCAGTAATAATCATTGTCAGAGGTGCAATAAGAACTCTGCTTAAATTACCCTTCTTACTCTAACAACGATGTCGAAATGCCTCCATTGAGAACGCAGTAAAATCACCAGCTATTTGTATAGTAGACAGATTTGCAGACAGTTATCTGTGATTAGCGTGCATGAAACAGCTTCTGCAGCTGCCATTATACTGTTACTGCTTGCAGCTTCTAATTATGGCAGGTTTTGCTTCCTTTACGTTGTGTTGAATTGCGAGTCCCGTTCCTCGCAGAGCAAGCCTCACAGGTATGCAGCAGAGGGCAGTTTCCCTTTAAGTGAAAGGAATCCCTCCCGCCTGCATGTTGCTCATCTTCCGTTCAATGTAAACACGCTCCCTCTGTGGAGGCCTCAAGCTGGATGGGAAACAAGTACAGTAAAGGGTTGTTGCTTGGACCCGTTCCTGTTTCCAGTCTCATTGCTGGCTGGTGACCCACGGAGCAAGCTCGAGATAGAAAGCACATGCGCAGCCTGAGCATAATTTTGCGGGGTCAGATAAATAGTCCTCTGAATAATTTCTCTATGAGCATGTGAACCACAGAAGGCTGTACAAAAGATCAGGCAGAGATCAGGGTCCCCTGATACTACCTTTGTAATTCCCGCTGTTAGGAAATCTACTTCCCGCTCCCCATTGCCGGCGCAACAGCCCGTGGAGTCAGAAGGCCCTTGTTGCTCTCGCGCCTCTGTGTCTAGCTGCCTGTCTTCTCAGAGCAAGGGATACTCTGTGTCACATTTCCGTAGGGTCACTCGCCTCATGGCAGCTGCCAAGTGTATTGCAGAGCTCACTTCTGCACGTACAATCTTCCTGTTTCACTGCTAGGGAAATTTTTGGAAGGTGGTTCTCACACTCTAACCCATCAGCTAGCAAATGGTAATTTTGAACTACCCAGACAAGCTCATGAGCAACATTTCACTCATAATTGCGAAGAAGAGTCATTGAAGTCATATTTGTAGAGACATACAGCCGTAGAACATTCATGATAAATTTTGATTTTTCATTTACCCTCCCCAAAAGCAGTACTGTGCTGATTTTGAAGCAAGGAATGATTTTATTTCATTAATGAAGACACAGAACATTTGAAATATCTGTAATATAAAGTGATTTTATAGATTTTTTTTTTTTAAACAGCTTCAGTCATGCAATAGTGATTGATTTAACCCTGATTTGTAGTGATTAGCTTCACTGATGCAATTTTGATTAAAGTGCCTCTGGAAGAGAAACAGGTAGCTGAGGTGACCATTAAGGCCAAGAAGTGACTAAAGGGACATTATGTTATTCAAGTACTCTGCACTTTTTCCTGGCTATGACCTGGAAAAGAGATGGACATGGAAACCTCTACTTTGTAGACACAGACATTACCTAGTCATCTTATTGTCTTCCATCTAACGATACCCTTGCCTTTGCAACTCTTCTGTCTTTTTTCAATAAAATCTATGAAAACAGTTCAGGAGGTTTTGGTAATGTGGTGTTAAAATCTCAGTCTGCCCCACCGTATAACCTGAAAACATATTCCAAACCACAGTCCAACCCTGGTCCAGGGCTGGTCTTTTAAATGCTCTGCCCCTCACTACTATGCAGTGGTCTGCTTTCAACTATTTGGGCTACAATTTGCAGGTACTCCATGGCATGTGTTATATACCATGTCTTAAAACAATTTAGGAGATTCACAGTTATTTGTTCTAAGTGATCTGAAACAAAGATCCCTGTTCAAGTGCAGGAACGAGGTTTTCTGGGAAGTCTAAGACAAATCAGACATCACTCTGGTGTCTTGTCTCTAAGGAAAGGACTCCTCGAAATCATTAGTCATTATTGATAAAACAGCACTTGCAAGGACCTGTGCAATGAATAGTGCCAGTTAGATCTCCTACCTGTTACAGTATTTGAAGTGCATTACATCTCCTTTAGCTGTCATTAACTGTGAAAACCTCAGAAAAATATATTTTTGACATTGATTAACTCAGGTAGAAAGTGCTCAGGTAGAAAGTGCACGGGTAGCTGCAAGGGGATACTGGTCTGGAGCCAGAGCTCCACCTGGTGCTGACCATGACCACAAGATTACAACTATTCTGCCAACCATTTTTGTCTTAAGGCTAAATGGCTCATGTAATTGCAGGCTAATTTTCCTTCTGTCTGTCTTCCCATTTCCCCCAACCAAGTACGCTATTAGCAAAAGCCAAGAACTTTTTGTCTTCATTGATGTGTTTCTTAGAGCTTAGAGGGAATCACATCTATGGGTCTGATAGACAGCACTGTTGATAGGGAGGAAGAACTTTCCTTATTATCACTCTCCTTTCTTCCACAACTCGGTACGTAGACAGAAGATGCTTGGATACTGGTACGCTTTGGTTTGGTACCAGTGTTGAATGCTTCTAACTATATATGAAAAGGAAGTTGGTTTAAAATT
The DNA here is from genome assembly GCA_020800305.1 of Porphyrio hochstetteri. Taxonomy (NCBI): domain Eukaryota; kingdom Metazoa; phylum Chordata; class Aves; order Gruiformes; family Rallidae; genus Porphyrio; species Porphyrio hochstetteri. The sequence goes on along the minus strand of CM036905.1, from coordinate 78,152,118 downwards.
ATTAAAGGGATCATTATTAGAGTTACAAGCCCAGAACTTGCAGGAAGGTACAGCAGCAGAAGGCAAACTCATCTTCCTTAGGAGACTTCATCAGTTTCTGTCTGTGCAAGATAAAGTTTATAAATCTGAGACTGTTGATGCTTTTGTATTCTACTAATTTAATGAGCACAATAATGTTTTAGCTTTTGAGGTTCCAACAACGTTAATACTTGCTTCAAAAGGACTACAGAAGAATGTTGTTGTAGATCTCTACATAATATGACAGTATTCAACGCTTTTATTGGTGATACTTGCTAATGAAACCAGGATGTTTTGATAAGTGAACTATTCTTTTTTATTACAAGCTTTGTAAATTTTCATGGTAAAAGCTGAAATTCACATTTGCTGGAGAGAAACGTTTCTGAACAAGAATCTTTTTATCTACGGTTCAAAGCTTATCCAGAAACTGTGGTAAATGTAATGGTAATATTATCTATTATAAAATAGTATTTCAGTTTATTTTATTTATCAGGATCCCATTTTATTTGATTCCCCTAGACGTAATAAAATGTGTTAGTACATAAGCATCTACATCATCCATACAGAATAACAGAATCACAGAATCACTAGTTTGGTAAAGACCTTTGAGATCATTGACTCCAACCGTACCTGTCCGCTACTAAACCATGTCCCTGAGCACCTCGTCTACCTGTCTTTTAGATACATCCAGGGTTGCTGACTAAACCCCCTCCCTGGGCAGCCTGTTCCAATGCCCAACAACCGTTTTGGTGAATAATTTTTTCCTAATGTCTAATCAGAACCTGCCCTGGAGCAGCTTGAGGCCATTCCCCCTGGTCCTATCACCTGTTGCTTGGATGAAAAGACCAACACCCACTTCTCTACAACCTCCTTTCAGGTAATTGTAGGCAGTGATAAGGTCTCCCCTCAGCCTCCTCTTCCCCAGGCTAAACATTCCCAGCTCCCTCAGCTGCTCTTTGTAAGGTTTGCCCTCCAGCCCCTTCACCAGCCTGGTTGCCCTTCTCTGAACTCACGTCAGGACCTCCATGTCCTTCTTGTGGTGAGGAGCCCAGAACTGGACACAGTACTCAAGGTGTGGCCTCACCAATGCCGAGTACAGGGGCACAATCACCTCCCTAGACCTACTGGCCACACTGTTTTTGATACAAGCCAAGATGCCATTGGCCTTCTTGGCCGCCTGAGCACACTGCTGACTCATATTCAGTCTGCAGTCAACCAACACCCCCAATCCTTCTCTGTCAGGCAGCTCTCCAGCCACTCTTCCCTAAGCCTGTAGCACTGCATGGGGTTGTTATGTCCCAAGTGAAGGACACTGCAATTGGTCTTTTTAAACCTCATTCCATTGGTCTCATTCCATCAATCCAGCCTGTTCAAATCCCTTTGATGAGCCTCCCTACCCTACATTTCGCATCTTCTTTTACTTCAAGTAATATCTCCCTCTCTTTTTAGCTCTGGAAATTTCCTCAGAAAAATTGATTCTTGGGGATATCAGGAATCTGCATCTCCTCCCAGCTTCAGTGAGAAAGTACTTAAAAGTATTAGCATTGATTCTTAAGAATAAGTTACGTTTTTCAAATATGGTGCCTAAAGTTAGCGTTTGAAAATGCTGAAACAAAAGTCGTAAGAATCACATCAATTTTTCATGCATAAGACTTTTCACAATTTTGTCATATTTTGAATCTTAAGAAATCTGAGATACTAAGGACTTTGACAATGCCAGAAAAAAAGGGTTTTCCAAGTTCTTCCTCTGTGTTTGGCTACTAAGAAGAGGGAGGAAATAAAAGAGGGAGAAAAGATAGACATTTTAAAAATAGTCTTTTTCATAAGTAAAATTAAAGACATCACAAAAATACTTTGAACTTTTTTTTCTTGATGAGTAAACCAAAAGCTTCTCAAGTAAAATTCCAACCAACTCTACTAATCATGGATTTCCTGCCAGCCAGTATTGACCCAGCTTAAACACTACTTACCTGGGCTGAGTGGTAACAATTAGGCAGCATAGAAATCTGAGAAACTTCAAAACAAGGACACCCTACAATGGATCTTCTCATCTTTTTCATTCCTGGAATTGACTGGATTCCTCTCTCTTTTTTCACCTGGATCTCATCTTTTGAGTTACTAGGCCAAATATCCAGTTCAGGTGAAGCCACCTTGTTTTACAAGACCTGCTCAATGATGGTAAGAAGGACATGCAGCTGTATTTTTCTGCAAAGATACAAATATTCATGGAGACATCCTCTAAAGCATCTCTCCTTTCTCTTCCCCTCACTTTTTCTGTTTCTTCATCTGGTAGCTACTGTTTTCCAACAACATAAAATTGCCGTAGCAACAGATAAAGTGAGTTTCTGGGGAGGATTTAGTTTAAATACAAGAGTGCACATAAACATCAGCTGCTCAAGACACAATAAAATGTATAAAATGTGTATTGGACATACTGCATTCTGATTTCAGGAGTTTCTATTTCCATCTAGGATTTTCTACAGAGGGAAGCGAGAATTTGACCTCTTGGAAGTATCATTTCATCTGTCCAGACATCATATGTCATATGTACGCGATTCTTATCACCAGTGGCTGTCGCCTTATGTTTCAGATCTAAACCAAGTTGTATCTGACTCCCCGCAGCCACATCTAGCACTTAGTTGCTGCAAGTTGTCTCACAGAATCTGTTTCACTGTAGATAAAAAAACCCCTACCCTTGAGTTTGAAGCATCTGCTGGATGGTGATACATCTACAGACCAGATTTGGATCTGAGCTGTATGGATGGGGTTCATTTTTTATTGCAGCTGGAGTGATAAGCAATGCATTACATAACACATAACACTCACTCATGTGCATACTAGCTTGGTCTTCCTATCCCAGCTGGGAGGAGGGATCAATTAGTTCATCAGAACAGCTGAATCATGCAGAGTCAATCTGATCATGCAGAGTCAATTTACATACCAATTCACAAACTAAAACTTTGTCTTGAGTGATTCTGGTCATGTCTGTTCAGTGATGTCCAGATTGCCTCAGCATGTCAGCTGTTTGTATGCAAAGTTACAAAAGAATCCGTTGGTCCACTTGAAAGGAGATAGCATGCCCTATCAAGCCTGTGACAGCTAAAGGGACGAGATCTAAACCAGAGAATGAACGCTGATGAAAGTCTGTTTAATTCTCTTTTACGTTTCTCAGACTATTTGCTTTATTACAGCAAATATGATGTAAATCTCCCTGAAGTTATATTAATAAATTTTACATTGTCTGCCAAGAGTCTGCCTTGAAGAATTATACACTTCAGGATGGTGTTTTATGACTACTGTTCTACAAGACTGCTATTTTCACCTCAAAGACTCTTTTATTTTCTATAATTTTGTGCCACATGCTATTATATTGTTGCTGCCTTGGAACTGGACTGAGTTATGTTGTAACAATTTATCCTGCTTTTACTTTATTTGTATGAACCCTATCAGACTGTTGTCACAGGCTCATGATGAAGTTTGGTAGAACTAACTTAGATATATCCTACCAAGGACCATCAGAAACTGTTTTGGGAAAATCTGTGGAAGCACCATTCCTTGTTTCTGAAGCGTGCTTATTGCTGGTTAATTTAGGAAGTTTTTATTTGTTTTTATTAATGGGCTTCCATGTCTCTTGCCAAGACATTGCCTTCCACTGCCATTGACATGTCCTACTGTAATCCTTTTGACTTCACTTTTATTTCAGCTTTTAATCCATGTAAACGTGATTTAATAAAGTCCTGTGTGCTCTGTGTACTCTTAGATTTACCTTACCATTTCCTAATTTCCAGCAAGGGTCACAGGTGACATCAGCAAGAAGAGAATAATAAAAGATCAGAGACCCAGGACATCATTATTTAGTACCCATTAAACACAGGAGTTGCCAATACTGCGAAGAACAGGGCAGCCTCAGTTACCACACTTGTACTGCAGTAGTTAAACTAGGCAGATGATATATATTATTAACTTAAATACAACATAAAGCATGACCACAATGATTTTAAATATATTTGGGATTTGCCTTTTTAATGAAAGTGAATTTTTTTTTTTTTTTGTTCCCAGAAGCCTGAACAGAGACTTTGTGAAAAAGCTCCCAGCTTTAAGATCTGGAACTTCAGAGATTGTAGTATGAGGATTTAGATAAGAGGCAGATCTGGGACCCGTTAAGGCTGAATGTTGTTTTGAAAAGCAAGGCAACTGCATTACATATCTTTCCTGAAGAGAAGATAAGGATCTTCTTAAGGACTGAATGCATCCTCTTATGGTAGTGGCCTTTTGAAGACTGTATTATATACGGTGCAAATAATAACAACAACAGCTGTATTTTGTGTACAGCAGATGTCAGATTTCAGGATTAGTATAGGCAAATATTGAATTTCATCTTTTCCTATAAAAGAAATTTCCTATAGTTTTGATGATTCATCTTCCCTTATGCTATACATTTATCCCAGCACAGAACATAACAGCGCTCAAGTGCAATAACTTCTGGAATACAATCAGATGCTAAGGGATGCAGGAGAAGGACTGAATGGGTTCTGTCAGGTCGAGTAAGACTGGTGGGGATGAATTCTACAAGATACTTGTCATGATTGTTTGATTTTATTTGATCATATTCTTTTCCTGTACACAATAACACAAAGGAGACACATGCAGAAATATCTCAGGCTGAGAAGGTATTTCCATAGCTCAAAGAAGAAGAAAAAAAGATATAGGTAACATTTTCCAAAAAGCTGCAGTGATTTCATTTCCTTCCCAAATGTAGCGCAGCACGTGTAGCAGCGGGACTCTGCTTCCCCACTTCTATGTTTGAGAACTACTTAAGCCTGTAACAATCATATAGACTCTCTCCTTCTCCATGGGGTGAGATAGTCATACCCAGCGGAGACTGAGTTCCCACTGCCTTACAGACTTGTTTTAGGATGGAAAGAATTGTCACCTGAAAATGTATTTTTCCCTCCAAATGCCATATAGGGAGTCTAGGCAGCAGGCAGAGAAGTAAACCATCACCTGCCATCTAATCTTGGGTGAGGAGAGTTTCGTGTTAAGTGTCTGACTCCCCTCTCAGGCATTCACACTGAAGTTAGACACCTAAACATCTTTTTGTTTCTGACTACTACATTTCTAAAAGCCAGAATTTGTAAATGGGGCTAAACAATGTAGGTGTCTTGTTGAGTTCAGTGGGAGAAAATGAACCCGTTCCTAGTTTGGGAGAGGATAAAATCCTACTGGTTGGTTTGTTAGCTCAGAAATAAGTGAAGACAGAACAACACACAAGAATAGTCTGAGTTGTCCAATGTCAGCCTACAGGACATGAATTCGATACAGCACAGATAGAAACAAAAAGACAGACCTTTCTTCCAGCTACACACACACAAACACAAAATCCACAATGTCATCGTCATTTATAATACAAGTGGGTCCATGGGTTTGGTAGAATTTAAACTATAGTACAAAAAGCCTACTTCATGATATTTAGGATGAAACTCCTCCATGCTTCAAGGACATCGAAGTCTCACATTGTCCTTGACAGCCTCAAAATATCTCTAATATTAAGTAAGCTATCAGGTTTTGTGAGCTTTTTGAAGCAAAAAAAAGTGTAATCCAAACCGTACATATTTGGTTGGCAATGTGGCTGATACTTTTAAAAAGGCCCCAACCTTTATCAAACATATCAAATAAAACTGGCTATCTGAAAAGTTGTATTATAGAATGAATCATAGAATTAATCACAGAATGGTCTGGGTTGGAAGGGACCCCAAGGATCATAGAGTTCCAACCCCCCTGCCACAGGAAGGGCCACCAACCTCAGGCCTGGATCTACACAAGGTTGCTCACGGTCCCATCCAACCTGGCCTTGAACTCCTCCAGGGACGGGGCATCCACCACCTCTCTGGGCAGCCTGTTCCAGCACCTTACCACTCTCTCTGTAAAGAACTTCCCCCTAATATCTAATCTAAACCTTCCCTCCTTTAGCTTTAGTCCATTCCCCCTTGTCCTGCCATTGTCTATCCTTTTAAAAAGTTGATTCCCCTTCAGGTACTGGAAGGCTGCAATGAGGTCCCCCCGCAGCCTTCTTTTCTCCAGGCTGAACAAGCCCAGCTCCCCCAGCCTCTCTTCTCTACACACACATATTGTGTGTAGCATCCAAGTTGCAACTTTGCACACAGACCCAGCCAAGATCAAGAGCTACCAAGACAAATGGTAGCATTGTGTTCCGTGCCTTGGACTCCACCATTGTGCCACTGAGGCGCAGTTGTCCATCAAAGATCAGAAGGTTTGTAAATCCCCGTTCAAGTCCTGTGGCTTTATACACCTTTTATAGTGATGAACTCTGAGGTCTGGGGTTTTCGTGTAGCTCTCTATACTGAGTTCTGCTTTACTTAGGTTGATCTGTTGAACTTTTGCCGTATATATTTTCCACAACAGTTTTCCCCATAGAAACCAGGAATAATTACTTTCAAAAGAAGCTGTGGAAAATATTTCAAATAATGTTAAGCTTCTACAGCTTCCCCCCTCCAAGCTTAATCACAATAAATATTTAAAAGGGACAGAGAAGCTCTTCAAAGGACAGGCTGCATTTTCCATTACATTAAAAAAAAATTAAATAGATGATTGAGTCTTTGCTACTTCATCAACATTTTCTTGGTAGATCTGTATTTTTTTAGACAAAATGAACAATATATAATTAAAAGAAATCACATTGATTTGCACAACAAGTTGTAATTAAAATTAAGAAAAACCTTTCTTATTTAAATAGGGTTGTTACTGTAAATAAAGTTAATCTTGAAGCCCTGTAAATCTGAGCTTTTAATATGCCAGCACAAGTTCTGACACAGCTCTATGGGGATTCTGTCACAGACAAATTTGGAAGTAAAGACTTGATAGATCATGACATATAATTTACTCTGAACATTTGTTTATATTGCCATGTTGGCATTAAGTCCTGGTGTAAATGATATACATACGTTTAAAGTAAGTCAAGTAATACATCCCCATTTGCTGGGCACAATATCCATGAGAGGTTTTCTCCAGACCAGCTGCTTTAGTGTCAGCAATTCAAAGAGAATGACCTGCACGCATGGGTGAAGTGATGGTGATTCCAGCTCTTCACCTAAGAAGTGGCAGAGACTATGGGAGCCTGCATGCAGCTACTGGAGTTTGGCTAATGAGAGTAGGTAGCTCGTTAGGATCCGGCCACTTGACTGCTCGTGTTGGTGTGTCATAAAGTAGATCTAGAGGGAGACCTATGGACTTGTCTGCAATATGGCAAATGGCAGAGAGAGCTGCTGCCAGCTGAAACCAGAATGGTTTGTTACGTGGACTCTGCCCAGGGTACAGATACACTTCCTCTCCTGCTCAGTGAGTTAAACCAAGACAATTCAAGGGGAGAGTGCTCAGCTGGGGGCTTTGGCAAATGAATCCATACCCGCAGCGGCTGTCGGCTCATTTTCCTCATGGTGGTGAGTCCTGATTTATTAAAACCATTTTCCACTCATGCAATTCCTCTACCATCTAGGTTCTTCTGGGTTTAGCCGGTCAAGCTGATGGGAGCCTACAACAGTGTCATTGCCAGCTGGGCTGTGGACTTCTCCTGCCTCAGTGCCAGGAGCCAAAACCCAGCGGTTTCCTTAAGATCCAATGAGAATTTTTCGCACATCCCCTCGGTGTGGTGTCCGTGTGTCGTGTCCCATCCCCCTCCCCACCCCTCCACCCACCCCCCGCCCTCCCGCAGCAAGCCGTCAGGTAAAGCTGCTCCTGTCCTTGAGCTGCCCATCCGCCATGGCCACGTACACCCGCTCACCCACCCCCGAGGACAGGCGGGGGCGCGGCGGGCGGACCGGTCGCCTCTTCGGGGATGCCCCCGCCGCCCTAAACCGCCTTAAGCCGCCCGCCCCTACCCAAGGAGGGGAGCCCTGGCCCGGAGCGGCGCGGTGAGTGCCCCGCGGGGGAGCCGTAGGACCGGGGCCCTCGGCGGGCGGGGGTGGGGCGGGCGGGGGGTTGGTTCATCCCTTCGCGGCCGTGTCGCCGCGCCGGCGGCCGAGCACCGCCTCCGAGCATCGCGGCCGAGCATCACCGCCGAGCATCGCCTCCGCGCCGGGGCCGCCTTCCCGTTGCTGGCGGTGCCTGGTTTGGTTCTGCACCGCGGGCATCGGGGTAGCTCGGCCTTAGGGAGATGTCGGTAACGGAGCGCTCGCCTGCTGGTGGGAAAATCGGTGGCACTGAACGTGGGGATACTCGAGAATCGGCCTGTGGCTTTTTCCATTCACTTACAAGTCGTCCAGTCATATCCTGGAACATTTTTAATTCCCGTTATTGCTGCTTCCTATGCCCCCCTCCCCCTCAAAAATTGAAAATCCCAGATACAAAGAATCATTTCATTTCATTTCAGGATGTGTTCTGACATTTTAGAGCTTTCAGTTTTTCTTAATCCTTTAAAAAACAATGCGTTCCAAACCATTTCAGCTTGGCATGTAAAGAAATGACAGCATTTCATTTAGAAACAGCAGAATGAAACACGCTGGCTGCTTCCACCTTCATTTTATCAGTTTTACCTTCCCTTTTGCTCCTTTCTGTTTTAACAGCAGGGTAGAAATGGCCAAGCTGAGCGATAAAGAATCAAATTTTCATGGTTTGGTAAAGAAAATTGTCACCATAAATACTACTCACTTCTGTCGGAAATGATGCATGTTTTCAGAAACCTCACATGACAGTGCTGTTGCAGATGGTGATTAGATGAGTTAAAGACATTGTTTTCTTTAGTGAACCATAGATATACAGCAGAACTCAGAACCTTTCAGCCCACAGCATTTCTAAAGCATTGAAGTTTAATACATGAAAGGGAAGGGAGAAAAAAAGAAAAGAAAAAAATAAATAAATACAAGTAAAACATTTCAAGTGCCATGGAGGGTTGTTGAGAACTGTCTCAGTTGCTCTGTGAAATGCTGAGTTGATGCTTTAGTTGATGCTTCAGAAGTTGATGCTTCTCTTAAGAGAGAACAAAAAACACTGATTTTCTCTGGATCTGAGGTTTCTGTTTTCTTATCCCTACAATCCTAAAGTAAGAACCATCACAGGAAAAAGGGACAAGCTGGGTTTGCCATTTGAAGAGTCCTGTCAGTGTTTGGCCTTAGCCATCTGACTATATCCTCAGCTCAGAGCTCACCGTAATCCCTTTTCATGGCCTGAAAATGTTTTTGACCTCAACCCATTGGAAAACATTCACTCTCTAGAGATCTAGATGCAACCCCTGGATTCTGCAAGGTCTAAGGAAGTTCTGTCCCAAGAGCCTCCAGCTTGGGTACCTAACACCTGAATAGCCTTGCTGAAAATCACCCTGCGCTACCATGTGTCCTGTGATGCACCACCGCCTCCTGGGTCTTTGCTATTTGTGGCCTCAAATTTTAGGGCTCAAGTGAAACCATTTTGATGGAAAATCTGAGCCTTGGCATATCTTGGTTCAATGACACTGAAAGAAAATGAGTACACAAACCAACCTACTGCATGTAGGCTCTCCAAGGACTCCTTTCTCTACAAGTAAATTGCACATATTTTGCAGCCAAAAAACATTCACTCTTGTAAGTAGGGCTATTATATTGAAACCAATATTCCTGGCATGAGCATCAAATTAGTTTTGAACTTTATTTCAAGTTTTAAAAAAAAATTCTGTTTTGAAAGAAACTGATCTGTGTGATCAAAAGTGTGATCAAAAAGTGGGTCTGCATTTTAAGCAGAAATGTCTGGAGGGATCTAGGGTAAAATAAAATATCTGAGTAGACTTCTCTTTTCTCTTCTGCTCAAGGTGATTGATGGAAGACGAGGAAAATTATGCTGTCAAATTCAAATTATCTAAGATTAATTCAAAAGTATTCCAAAGCTGAAGCTTCCCAAGCCTGCCAAAGCTTAGACTACCTTGTCAAAATCAATTACTTCAGAATGACCATCTGATAAGTCTGCGCTCTGTACCACAGCCTCTTGGAATCTTACTACTCCAGTGAGAGAAAATGAAAATAAAAGCAAGAAGAAGAAATCCCAGGGGACTGTAGCTTCAGGAGACGAAAAATTGGTGCTTTTTTCTTGCCTGTCTCTTCCCAGTTTCCTGCCCCCTTCAGCATATGAGAAAGACAAGAAGAGTTTGTGCACTTTGGAAACTCGATAGGAGGCAGCAGCTGATCTTCCCATCACCAGCCTAAAAATAATCCACTCTAGGGCTTGGAGCGGCTTCACTAAGTGGAGGAAAATCCTGCCATCGGGATGATATTGATCACATAGCACAACCGAGTGACATTTTGGGTTGGTATTTTGGTTTTGTGTTTACAAAGGTAAGCTGCAGAGTTTGATCTAACATTCAGCAACCAAACGGGGCATGCGATGACCCTCCCCCATTATCTCCCACTAACCACCTCCTCCTCCTTCCCTTTAAATCTGTGGGACAGGGCTGCTCCTTGCTCTTTCCTGGGATTACAGGTCCCAGCTCTTTTTCCTTTTCCTTTCCCATCCACAGGCGTTCTCAGCCTTTACCTTCCCCTCCCGCTGATGTTTTTCTTTGCTGCTGTTCACAGGGTAACATTTCTGGTTGGGTTTTTTTTTTTAACTATCCTGTCTTGGCATGTGAAGGCGAAGGTTTTACAGCAGCAGGCAGTGTAGCACGCTGGTGTTGGAGATCGTGTTGTGTTAAGAAGCTTACCAAAAAGGAGAGGGGGGAGGAAAAAAGCAAAAGGCAATGTATGACATGTGTGTGAGACTGCTGCTGCAGATGTTTGCGTGAAACGCTTTTCAGCGCCAGTAGCCTGTTGTAGCACCGCTGCTGCTGCTGCTGCTGCCTGTGAGCTTTCTCTGTGTGTTGGAGCCTGACCTGAAAACTTACCAAAGTCAATGAGATTCTTTGCATTGGCTTCAGTAACGCCTGGATCGGGCTGCCGGTGTGTGCCAGTTAGCGACGCGAACGCTGACGAGTATCAGAGGTAATTCGTCACCGTAAGGCCCAAGGTAACTGGGACCAGCGCTTAGCAAGGGAGCAGGGTCTGTCTGCGATAGGCGGTCACAGCGTAAGGAGGAATGAAAAGGAAAATGATGCTTTGTACAGGACCATTTCTGATCAAACGGCTTTTAAAGGGGCAGCAGCTTTTGCTATTACCTTAGCAGAACCCTTTGCAAGTAAAGCACAGGCTGCAGACCACATTGATGGTGTGAGGTCCGGGGCTTTTAGGAAGGTAGGAAGTACAGGCTAGTACGCTTATACCTAGAAGGGAAAAAGATTCAGAGCACTAACCTGGAATCTGTGGCAAAACTCAGGAGTTAGGCCTTCCATTGTGCTTAGCCAAACCTAGAAAACTGTAATTTGACCTTCGTTAAAATTTTCTGTGTGAAATTCAAGAGGGGAAAACTGATTCTTGCTTTTATAATGACGGAATTCTTCAGAAGATAAGAACCAACTGCTTTTTTAATGCTCCCAGTACTTACTCCATCCTGCATCTGTATGCGTACTTGTGCATATATATACACACATGCATATGACACAAGAAATAATCAAATTGAGACCCAATTATGTTCTGTAAACTGATATATTTTAATTAAGCAGTGCAGCTACTGTTGTTTGGGGTGTGTGTGATGGTGTTGGTTTTGTGGGTTTTTTAATATAAGCAAGAGAGCCACTGAAATAAATGTTTTTCAAAATTTTCTTATTTCACTCATACAAGGTCCCCTTGAGGAAAGTATTTATACTCTTTACTTATAGTCATAAGTATCTTGCAGGGTGTACTGAGCAGTGGTAATTCTGGTAAGATGACTCTTGAATATGAAGACGTATAAGTGTACTTTAAAAGACCCTAAGGTAACTAAAATGGCTTTAATTACAATTCTTACAGTTTTGCACTCAGTGAGAATGTTCCTGTCATTTTTATGGAAATCTACTATTTTGCCATTGTCGTCTTCACAGTTGTTTGTGGAAAGTATATCTCAGGAACTGAGATCCCTGAGATCCCTGAGAATCCCCATTTATGCTTGTTAAAATGAGATTTGTAAGTGTTTAGGTTCAATGCTACATCATATTCATGTTTACAACTTTGTCCTTTCCCCACACACACTTCCCAAATTAATTTTCTTATTCACAGTGAGGATTTATTCCCAAATCTCTTTTGTACTGATTTCTGTTTCTTAGTATTATTACAATGCCAGTACACCTTAATCCAAAAGCAAAAGTCAGGGGACTTTTAGGATCACAGGGACTTTAGCATGAAAAATGAAATGCTTAAAGGACATAATTTTTTTCAGCAATTTCATTACAAGAAGATTTGCTGTGCAGATAGCTCACATCCTCATTAAAGTAAACCATCAGGGAATCCGATTCCCAAATGATGTAAAGGAGAGCTGAAACTTACTTTCTACTGGCACTGTCATGGGCCCATCTTGATTGTTCCTTCCATTCTCCTTCTCTGTGAAGTTTTGCTTGTGGCTTTACCTTGTAGCTAACTGCTTAGCAAAGGCCATTTTCAAAGGGAGGAAGAAAAGACACCTCTGAAAGTTTCTGACTGGTTTAGTCTTAAAGACCGAAGTTGCAGTGAGCAATTTGTCAATAACTTTGAAAGACAAGAGCCTTCCAGCCTACAAGTCTTAAAATGAAAAATTACCTTGTATTTGGCACCCCTATTAGGGTGCTGAATATAGCTGCTACCCTCAGATAGCATGTGGTGGTTGTCTGAAGATCTGTATCCCATCCCTGCATTTCCCCTGACTGAAATGTTGGGTTAAGCATAGTATGCTTGGCAGTATTTTTATAAAGCGTAAAATTCTTACTGTAATAAGTAGTGAAGCAAGTATATTATAATGTACTCACTCAGCATAACTTGGTGGCCTTTCAATAGGAAGAGAGATGATCTCTAAGAAAGACAATTTTTGTAGCGACTGTGAATATTGTTGTCTTCCTAAATGAGTAGGCCAGGATCTCAACAGTTATTCTGAAAGGCTGCTACTACCTGGTGAGAAATAGTGGGCAATAAATTCAGATGACCGACAAATTTCAAAACAACTTGCAACCTTTTCATCTGTCCTCTCCTGAATATTCGTGTTTGGGTTGTGCATTTTATTGTTTCAATGTGGCAGCCAGACTGCTCCCATTTTTTTACAGACATTGTTGTTCTCTAGACCAAAGCCATCTGCCTGTAAAGAGCCTTCAGCTCCAATATTTCCAACCTGAACATGTGCCTAGAGGAAAGGTCTTGGAAATCCATATGAGAAGAGGCCTTTGTGCTTTCCAGTGGCTATTCCTTCCTTTGGGATACTTAGATTTGCTATGAAATTAGTGGGCATTTCTCTGCTGTTATGCCCCATGGCCCTTGAGCTGGTCCTGCATGAGCTAACTTTGGATTTGAAGTATGGCAGCTGCAACAGCTTAGCACCAATCCTAAAGCTGCTGTGAGCAGGGCTTCTTATCTTGGGAACAGCACCATAGTGATATAAGACCATTAATTCTAAGACTGAAATAATATTTGCGTGGCTTTCCACTAGACTGTGTAGCCGACAGTGAAGCAGGAGGCTGCCTACCACAGCAGACTGATCTGGCTAAAAAAACCATCTGGCTTTGCTGCTTAATTCACCTATGAACAGTTCCAGGAAGCCCAGCCTTGTTCTGTTGCTGGTGCTACCAAGGAAAAGGTCTTGGCAGGTGTAGGAGGGCAACTGCTGCTAGGGAGTGTGATAACCTTTTGAGTTGCAGCAATCACTGCTTTTCTGTCTTCCGTCTCTCCAACTCTGCTTGTGTGGCTCTGCAGCACATTCTTCCTGTGGCCTAAAAAGTCTGTCTCCTCATCTTTGGTAAGGAGAAAATCACCTTTGGCTACCCTATGGGAAACCTTGAGCCAGCTTTGTATTCTGACTTGCTTACGGCTAATTCAAAGGTCTTCAGCATGACCATTTGTTACCAGGTTAGACTGCTGTGCAGTGTGGTCAGCATTCTCTCTGTGGCAGTGATTGATAACTGGTGCTTGGGAAAATACAAAACATCTTCATTGTCTTTAATTGTGTACTTGCACAGTGCTCAGCACCAAACGAAGTAAACAGCACCTGCCCTCATGGGCAAGATACTTCTATTCACCTCTCTATAGATCTAGCTCTCACTGGAGCCCAGGATTGGCTTACTGGAAGAGTTAAACTGATGAAAGGATAGCTTAATTGTTATTGAGGGATCCAAATTTGGTCAGTTATTGGTCATAAAATTGTTCCATCTTCCTTTCTGTCCTGGTTCTGGTCAGGCCAGAGTCAACCTCCCCAAGCAGTCATCACAGGTGAGCTGAGTCAGCCCAGGTGAGCTGAGACAGCCCAGGTGAGCTGAGATAGTCTGGGCTGTTTTCCACACCACCTGACATCACTTCCCCATTAAAGGGGCTGGTTGGGGAAGGGTACTGGGCTTGGTGCCTTTGGGGTAGTCTGAGTATGGCTGGGGTGTTTGGGTGGTCCTTGTGTTGTGCAGCACTCTGTAATTGGGTTGGTAAGGTTCTCTGTGTTATCACTGGGCATGAGTGCAATTGGCTGTTATTATTCTGTGTTTATGGTGATTTTGTTAGTAGCCTGTCCTTATCCCAGCCCATGGGGGCTCTGACTTTTTCTCTTCTGAGAGTGATCAAGCAGTGTGTGGTGCTCAGCCACTGTTTGGGGCTAACCCACCATGCTTTCTAAACCCAGATGCAGTTTTTGATGAGATACAGTCATAAGCACAGCTGCAATTCTTCATGTTTTTTCAGAATTTGTTGCTCTTCCATTTCACATTTTTGTTTTATTTAATGAAATTGTATGGTTTTACAAAAGAGGATAGAATTGTGCCTGTTCACTCTATCTTTTATTGGTTATCTGCAGTCAAGGTCTTCCAAACTGTCTTCATTTCCAGGCACAGGTTTTTTGTGCCAATTTTCAAAACTGTGATTCATTGGAAGTCAGCATAGCTGAGGCCTTGCCTTTTTTCACTCTTTAAAATTTTAGGAATTAAAGATCTCTCTAGCCTTAAAGCCCAATGTTGAAATACTGTTTGGAAATGCAAACTTAGACTCCTAAATTACTCTGAAGCTTTTGAACGTGCTACTCATGCTGTTTGCAGCCCTAAGAATGTGTTTAGGTACGCTGAACTTTGCAAGCATCAGATGCATGTGTGGGCACAGGAGATTTTTCCATTATGTTATCAGTTATTCCTTTGAAGAAGACTGAGGGGTAAAGTGTTTCCTAGGATAAGCAGTTGCATCTGAAAACCTGATATGGTTGAACTGTTAATTCTTGTGGAGCCATATAAGCGTTGTTGTAAAAGACCCTGAACTGTCTAGAGAAGTCCGGGGCTTGTTCATTTGCCTTAGGGGCTTTTTTTTTCTGTCCTTTGGAAAGGAACACAGCTTGTTAAACCTTGAGGCCAATGAAAATGAGCTTAGGCGGGCATGCCCTGGTGCAGCAGAAAGTAGTGGCTAACTTCAGCTTTGAACCAAGTGGGAGTCTCACTCTCACTGGCTGTAAATGCAAAGTATTCTCCCTTACGTGTCCATAAAATTTCATCCAATGTATTTCCCCTGTCTGTGAAATTTGAGTGAAGAAGTAGGAACTACATGACATGCTTTAATGCTTGGGGTGGTGGGCTCAGTGCATCTCTAGAGCCTCCTATGTATGGTAGTTTTCCAAAAGCATGGAGCAAGGTCCCATGGTTTGAGTCATGTGGGCAAAGTTGTGGAGGGTATATCGGATCTGACTTTCACAAGAGAAGGGGGTGATGGAGTAGTTTGTTGCCCTCTGTGAGGCACACTGGAGATAAAATGGTTTCTCAGAGCTCTAGTGTGCTGCAGTGTATTTTCATATACCACTCTTGAAGACACAGGGAACTGCTAGAAATCCATCTGTGTAAACACCAGAAAGTGTCTATGAAAGTTGATATACACAAGCAGATGCAGAACACGAGTCCTCCACTTCCAGTCACAGACTATTTCTAGCACAGCAGTGATGGACAAATGGATGGAAGAAAGGAAGGACGAGAGTTCAGAAGGATCACTGGACTATTAATGCTTCTACAGTTCTTATCTCCTCTATTCCCTACAGTGCCATACTGTACTGGATGTGTGTCCTGACATGGGTGCTGCTAAAAGAGGAGGTTGTACCATATGAGTGTTTTATGAGGCTAAATCATTAGCTTCACTGGGTCAACACAGCATTATGACACTGATCAGAATGTTTCGATATATTTTAAGCCCCTAAAGTTTGAATGAACAGGGTCACTGGATGTGCTGATCAATCATAAAGTGTTTTCTGATTTAAAAACATGGGAATTAATTGTCAATTAACCTATCTCATTTCATTGGCTATGAAATCTTCTGTTGTTGTTGTGGTTTGGTTTTTTTTAACAAACTAACCAACCCAGGCTCTTTGATTTTCTCTGCCATTTGAAGAGAAGGCAAACTTCTGCCTCCTTTTTGAAACAAACCTGTAACAAAGGAATTGTGAGTAGTCTGCTTATACCTGCTCTTGAACATTATCAGCAGTATGATGGGCACTGTCTCTAAACATCAGTATTAACAATAGGACCAGATTCTTTGCTCAGTCCTGCCAATGTGCAATAACCAGTCAGTTTTAAGAGTGTGTTATTGGACATACTCCACCACAAAACCAGGCACTGCACAGATTCCTGTGAAGCAGATGTGATTCCTGAAAGATGCATCTTTCTTGAAAGATTTTAGGGACTATTGTTTGAGGTGTGATATGAGGTATCTTTACAAAGAGATATGAGATATGTGATATCTTTATAAGCTGATGGTGGGTTGATAACACTCTCCATGCACTTAATAGTCATTTCTTCCATGGGAGCATCTACTCCACATATTCTGTTTTCCCTTCCAGAAAAATGGAGGAAAAAAAAAAACCCAAACAGTTCCCTTAGCTTCTCTTGAATATGGTTTTATGATTTTAATCCTTTCTCCCAGATTTATTTTTGTCTGGAAGCCAAAAGCTACACTGGAAGTCAATGATTCAGTGCTCATTTGAACCCAGGATCCTTCTGCCTTTCGGTACCAATCCAACCACTAGACCACAATAGCGTCTTACACTGTCTCAGAAAAGAGTTGTATTTGTGGGAAAGGGAGGAAAATTCCCAGCAGAACTCCCTTGGACTTCTGACCTTCGATAAAAATGAGGAAACAAAGCTTCTGATTTTCAAGATATTATCATTAGCATTATGTTTCTCTTAAAGGAGACATGTCAAGCTTTTACAAATTAAACCCAAAGAATCTCGCTGTAGTTGTTTTTTTAAAAGTTCCATATTTGTATTGCAAATAACCCTTCAGTCTGTTCAGAGATAATGCATAATAACCTATTCAGTTCACATTACTAGTCATATGCATGTATTAATACATTTCTTTATAAAAATGAAGTAATGGAAGGATAGTGGTCATATCACTGTGTTCATTATAGAGAATGGGCCAAACCCTCCATCAGATTGTGTTCTGCTGAAGATTGAGTGGGTTGCCTGTCAGCTTTGGCACCACAGTAAGTACACACATGCATTTTTGTAGGATATGGTCTGTGATATGACTCTGAGTTATACTTCTCGCAAAACTCAGACCATAAAATTGCTGATATGTTTGGAAAAGGGACTGCATCTATCACATTCTTTTAACTTAAACTCCTTTATATTTTTCACTGAAGTATTTCAATAAGGATTATGCTTTTCAGATCCAGCATGAAGTTAGTTAAAAGCAAAAAGGGGGTTTTGCAGATGTTCAAAGGGCCTCTTTGAACTTTGTATTCTTTTGAAGATCTCAATGTTTCTTTTTTTTTTCTGGAAGAGTGCACTTATGTATTTTATGCTTACCTTGTTAAGCTTAACTTCTATAAAAAACTTCTTTAAAAACTAGGCTCATAGAACTAATTTGGACTAATTGAAGAAAGAGTGAAAGCCTCTTTCTCCCCATTCAACTGATGTTTTTTTTTAACTTTGCATTTTTTGTGTGTCTTTGTTGTTCTGATACTGCAAAACTCATTAATGCCAGTGTTGTTGCAGGAGGGTGCATTCATCAGAGTATACAGATACACTCTGATGAATCAAATATATTCTTTACATTTTATTATCACAGAATCGTAGGGGTTGGAAGGGACCTCGAGAGATCATCGGGTCCAACCCCCCTGCCAAAGCAGCTCCCTAGCACATATTGCACAGATAGGCGTCCAGACGAGTCTTGAATATCTCCAGAGAAGGAGACTCCACCACCTCCCTGGGCAGCCTGTCCCAGGGCTCTGTCACCCTCACTGTGTAAAAGTTCTTCCACATGTTGGTGCGGAACTTCCTGTGCTCCAGTTTACAGCCATTGCCCCTTGTCCTATCACCACAGACCACTGAAAAGGAGTTGGCCAATTCCCCCTGCATCCCATACTTAAGGTATTTATAAACATTAATTAGGTCCCCCCTTAGTCTTCTATGTAACATTTGGGGCAAAAACGATGTGAGCAAATGAGTTTAGACAACCTATTCTGCAGCACTACATTGCTGTCTGTAAGCCTCAGGAAAAGAAGCCAGCTAGGAAACATTTTGGTTGCAGTCTTGTTTCCTCTCCCTGTAAAGCAGAATGGATGTGCAGGTTGATAAAAGCCAGAATCCAGCCCTAACTCTGGGCCATACTATGGCCCATAGTCTGCAAGCACGAATGCACGATCTTATCTTGGTGCCCATAATCTCATACAATATCACAAGAAATCATGGAAGCTAGAGAACTGCTTAGATGAAGCTAAACACACACACAAGAATTTTTAGGATCAAGCATAAAAGCTGATTTACTGCCAATGCAATCTTCAGTGCAAGTTACTTTGATTAAGCGTTTGGCCACTATCTGCAGTGACTAGTGTATGTGACCATTGTTGTCCTGTGGGACAATGAGGAGATACAAAATATCTGTGGATGCAAAGCTGCCGAATCACAAATATCAAAGGGTCAGAGCTTGCACTGAGAATGTAGTGCAAAAAATTCTATGAACAAGACATGTTGCACAGAGAATGTTGGCTCATCAAAGGAGCAGTAAAACACAGGAGTCAGCTTAAGTGCATTGGATTTTCTTATGAGAAAGAAAATACTTTTTTCAAAACTTTCTTGTTCTTTCTGTATATTCCCGTAGATAACTTGCAGCATAACACTGGTGCATAAAACGAACACTACAAGGCATTGCGTAGTGTAGTGAATGGATATGTACTAAATAGTACACTTAATATTAACACAGCCTTCATTCTGGTGTGCTTATACTTGATGGGGCCCAAAAGCGTTTTCAAAACGCTCAGTGTGCTCCTTCTGTACTTCTTTGTTTTGTGTTTAGCTAAAAGGAATGCTGCTAGTCTTGGTAGTCAACAATTTCTTCAACATGTCTCTTTTTTGTAGTAGTCCGACCTTCTGGAAGCGATGAGGCTCGCGTTTTGTGGTAACGACAATGCTTCAGCCTACAACATCACTGCTGGTGTCCTAAGGAACGTCTGCTTTGTGGATGCCCTCAACTTGGTTCCCCATGTCTTCTTGCTGTTTATCACCTTCCCAATTTTGTTCATTGGTGAGTTATTCCACAGAGCTGTGCAATACTACAAACACTTGAGTGTGTTTGTGTGTGCTTGGAAGCTGGTGGTGCAAGCTGTTGTATTTATCAGTATTAAAAAAGAAGAGACAGAATGGCTTGACCCTGAGGACCCAAAGCCAATCCACTTGAAATTTTGCATTTTACATATAAATCTGAACTAAGCAGCATGAAAAGGTAGATGAGAACCAGATAAATCCAATCCAAATGCTTTGGAACTTCTCTCTGGATAAGTTTTCTTCATATTCACCTTTCATCCTTAGATATTACTGCATAATAGAAGACAGTGGGTCTGAATTCCTTTCAAGTTATGTGAATTCCAGAAAATACCCAAACAGTACAACTTGGATCTAAGGCTGAGAAGTGTAGGAAACTTTTAAAACAGAATATATCCTTCATCTGCAAACCCTTGTAAACAGAAGTAGAGGAAAGGAGATAAACTTTCCAGAGGAATGAAAGTAACAAATGACAAATCTCTCTCGCAGAATTCAGGAGAGCGGAGTGTCTCTAACTTACATATTCTTCTAAAAAAGCCCCAAGCATCCAAACTAATATTCTAATGATATTTTTTCTCTATCGTTGTCTCTTCACTGCAAATAACTGTGATAAATAAATAGATACAATTTAATACTTTTTCAGAGCTGTCAAACACTGACATTCTAACTGATCATAGGAGATAGAGATTTGAATAATCATCAAAAAGTCAATAAGTATCAGTAAAAATAAACATTGTCATGGCAACTGCATGAGAAAGGGCATGTCACTTCATCCACGGTACCTGCCTAGTGTAGTGTATACACGTAGCGATGTGTTTATTCCTTCCTTAAGGAAGATGTGAATTTGGGACTACATTTGAACTAGTGATTTAAGGAATTCCCATTATACAAAAAGACTCTGAAGTGATGGAATAATAGGATGCAGCAACCTGTGGGCCTAGAAATCAAAAGTATAACAATAGCCAGTGACTGAAAGCTAATTAAATAATTAAGTAAGGGAATAAGGAACAAGTTCTAACAAAAGAATAACTAGGGAAGGGGGGAAAAACCAAGGGTTTTGGAGGGCTCTCTCCAACCTTTATGTCACTGCTGGTTCTTTATTTGACATTAGATGCAAGTCATGCTTGAATTACAGGGCTTTCTGCAGAAATGTTGGATGAAAACTCAGTGCAAGGTCTGGGGGCAGAGATAATCTTTTACAACATTCTGTGTTGTGCATCAGGTGGTAGCAGGCTGCTTTAATATTTTATAGGTATAAGCCAATTAATTTTGAAATAGTATTGCAGCCACTGAAAATTCCCTTTATTTGCTATCAATTTTAGGGAAAAACCGCAACAGTTTAAATTATTTGTAATATATGTATGTAATTTTGTGCTGTGATTATCAGACATTTAAAAGCCAATGGGAGTCCAGAGTATTGACTGACTCCAAAACCAAAAATCGATGATGAGCCATGTTTGTGCAAATGTATGGCCAAAGAAGAAATAAAAATAAAAGGCAGCTTGGAAGAGACAAAGATAGGAACAAGGTCAAATAAATTTGATTAGGAATATCTCAGGGAACTATAGAAAATGGTTGAGGTATGGAGAAGATAGAATATGTCCTTTCTGCAGTACTTTGTGTATTAAACAGGGATGAATTGGTGAAATTCTGAGTTTCCAAAAATGAATAAACCTGGGCTCTGTCTTATGTCTTTCTGAGTCACCTCAGGAGACTCTAGGTGTGACGAGATGCTGCATCGTTGCATATCAAAAGCATATCCCAGATTTTAAACTCAGTTCTGCAGTTACTGAAAGAAACCGATGCAATGCTCACTGCCCTTGTTAAACCCTTTTGGTTTGGTTTTCTTTTGCTCTCTTTCTTTACTTGCTCAAAATGTGCTGTTCTTGGGATCCTCTATGGGCTTTGGGAATCCTGTCAGGGGATTCCAAGAACTGCTTTACAGTAAGAGGGTACGCACAGCCATTGGGCCTGATTGGCTCAGCACAGCCCTGTACCAGGGTGAGAAGGGACAGAGGACAAAGCAACATGCAGGATAGGGCGTGCCATCATGAGAGGCTAATGTCTGATCAGTCCTCCGCCTTCCCCAGCACTCTCATATCCATCAGGTCCTTGGTGTCTTGCTTCTTGCCAGGTTGCTGTCTTCAGAGAGGATCTTGACTGAAAAGGATAGGTGCCAATTAGGGTGATGGTGTGGAAATAGGCATCAAGATCAATTTGATTAAATCATCTGAGTACTGGTGCTGTGCTGGGAGCTTAAATGCACCAGAAGTGCACAGGGCAAGGAGGCCAGGCTGTGCCAGAGGAGCAGTGACAGGGAAATCGCTGTTCAGCATCCCCTGAGCACTGTCAAACAGGCTTGAGATACAGATAATGCATCTCATTTGTTTGAAGCAAATCACAGAATCATTTTGGTTTGAAAAGACCTCTAAGTCCCTCAAGTCCAACCATTAACTTAGCACTGCCAATTCCACCACTAAACCATGTCCTTAAGCATAACATCTAGACATCTTTTGAAGACCTACTTTCCCTGGCAGTCTGTTCCACTGCTTGACAACCCTTTTTCCTACTTTTCCAAATTTTTCCCTAATACATACATACATTGCTTTGAGGCCTTATCAGAGGATGCAACTTTTATATCAGTTGGAAACTTCACCCAGTCTTGTCTGGGACTGGAAAAGACATGATGATGCCATCACTTAATATCTGTCAGTCCCTGTTGTGCAAGGGTGAGACTCTGAGATATTTCTTTTGGTTGTTAGCCAGGGACATCTTCACTTTGGGAAGTTTGTAAACCCATTGTCTACAGGATCACATCTAAATTAGGGGCCGGGTTTGAGGGGGAACTACATGTCTGTCTAATCAGACACTCATGGGTCATCTTATTAACAACAGCTGCCCTCCACCAGTCTTGTAGGCTTGTTTCTGTTGATTATATACTATTAAGTGTGATCTATGGATTGGAATAGGGAATTGATAAACTCATCCCTCACTAGCTGGCTGAGTGATAATTTTCCCCTTTTTTGGGTATTATTTCCCAGGCTGGGGAAGCCAAAGCTCCAAAGTCCAGATTCACCACAATACCTGGCTGCACTTCCCTGGACACAACCTGCGGTGGATCCTGACGTTCACCCTTCTGTTCGTACATGTGTGTGAAATAGCAGAGGGCATAGTTTCTGATACGTAAGTGACAGTGTTTGGTGTGCAGCTAAGATAAATGCATTCATTAATGTATGCTGATAGTGTGTGTGATGGGCTGGCTAGTAAGGTGTAAGGAGTTTTTCCCCAAAAAAGATGAACTGTCTATATTTTAATGGGATGTTCTTAGAATATTGTTATGCCCCACTCAAACTCTAATGGCAAGTAAATCACAGAATCACAGACTGTTTTGGGTTGGAAGGGACCTTAAAGATCATCAAGTTCCAACCCTCTTGCTATGGGCAGGGACACCTCTGAATAGACCAGGCTGCTCAAAGCCCATTCCAAACTGGCCTTGAACACTGCATGGAAAGGGGCAGCCACCACTTTTTTGGACAACCTATCCCAGTGTCTCACCACCCTTGTAGTGAAGAATTTCTTCCTAATATCCAGTTTAAATCTACCACCTTCCAATTAAAAGCTACCCCCCCTCATCCTATCACTACATGCCCTTCTAAAAAGTCTCTTTCCAGCTTTCTTGTAGGCCCCTTCAGCTACTGGAAGGTCTCACCTGAGATCTGGAAGGTTTCCCCTGAGCCTTCTCTTCTCTGGGCTGAAGAACCCCAACTTTCTCAGCCTGTCTTCATAGGAGAGGTGCTCCAGCCTTTCAGTCATGTTTGTGGCCCTCATCTGGACCCGTTCCAACAGTTCCATGTCCTTCTCATGTTGGGGACTCTAGATCTGGATGTACTCCAGGTGGGGTCTCACGGGAGCAGAATAGAGAGGCAGAATCACCTCCCTCCACAATATTAACAAGTTAAAGCATTCACATGGAAAAAATATTTTTGTCTTTAGGAAAGTCATATTTGTCCTCTCAACTAGATTAGCAGAACACCTAGGAATATAACAATTGAGGGGAAAAAGACACCAGATTTATTGATTAATACCTTATTTATTTTCAGACAGATGAAATCTCGCCATCTGCATCTCTTTCTACCAGCTATAATGGGATTTGTGGCTGCCACAGTATCCATAGTCTACTACCATAATATTGAAACATCTAACTTTCCAAAGTTACTGTTGGGTAAGTCTAAGTCTCATGTTTATGTACTCTTACAAAACCCATTAGGTTAGCCTATGTCAGCTTGCTTAGCTTGTTAGACGATGGTGAAATGTATGAGAATATTAGGAGAGAGAGGAATAATTCTCCATTTCTTGAACTAGTGTTATTGCAGGAGTTGTACCTTTTATAGGCCACGCACTGAAAACTATTTTAAAAATTATCACAAAAGGAAAAGCAGAGTATGTTTATTGTATTTATAGCATAGGCTTTTAGGTATTTTTTTTAACACTGCTCAATATTTTGAGGCAAAAACTTGTCTTTATTCAAAAGGGCTATTTCAAAAGGGCACTTTTGGTAGTAATCTGATCACAAACCATCCTGTGTACATGACTGCTGTTTCTCAGCATCTACTCAGTTGATTCTGAGATTACCCAGTTACATGATGGATGTTCACCTCTGGTGTTCATGATATCTGTCTCAGTCAGGAGACGGTCAGAAGAATTTAACTAGATGTTGCAGGATAAAGTTTCATAGGAGTATACAGTCAGAATTACCTATAACTCAACAACCTGAACTAGCCATTGGCACATACAAACCAGGATGAATGGTATAATTAAATAATGAACTCTCTTTCAAAATGAGTTTACCTGACACGCACTCTGCTTTTTTCAAAGAAGCAATGTGATATTTGTCAAGTTATGTGACTTTTTCTTCATTTCAATATCAAAATTCCCCCTCAGATTCTCTTCAGTGAACTTTTTTAATTGTGTGAAGACCCACCATTGTGGGTCTCTTTGAGAGGTGGTGTCCCAGGAAAGAAAGTAGTGACGTGGAAAAATAGTGTAAAGCAAATTTCTCAAACCTGAGTTCCTGACTTGGGCTGACATCACACTGTGCCATTCTGCAGGCTGATGAATTAAGCTGCATTGAATTAAGCCACGGAATATTTCTGTTTGAGAAAGATAAAACCTCTTCAGCACTGGTATAGCTATTTATTTATTTATAATTATTCATGTGCATCTGTTTTACAGCTCTCTTTCTTTACTGGATAATGGCCTTTGTCACCAAAACGATCAAGCTTGTCAGATACTGCCAGGATGGTGTGCCTTTTTCTCAGCTGCGTTTCTGCATCACTGGAATTATGGTCATTCTCTATGGGCTGCTGATGGCTGTGGAGATCAATGTCATTCGAGTTAGGGTATGTGGTTTCTTTGCCAGGGTCTGAGAAGGTATCAGTAGTGTCTTAGGGATGAAGATGGGTCTTTAGTCTCAGTAACTGGCTTGTGTCAAATTTAAACTCAAGTTTAGCTTAGGCCTAAATGTCTTGTTAATTCTGTAGAAATCAGAGGGACCTCATATCGCTTTAAAATATACGTCCTTGATGTGTCCTGGACTTGGTATGTATATGTGCCTCTGTATCTGTATACACACAGGGAGTGCTTATGTATTTGTATCGATAGATATAGCTGCATATTTGTGCATGTAAAGGGTATATGTGTGTATTTGTGTAATCTATACAATACATGCTGTGTTAAAGCTGATAAAATATATATGTAGTGAAAGTGTAAGTTAGCATATGTTCTACCCATGATAATTTAAAACATAATTATATCCCAAGAATTCTTTTTTGTTGTTGTTCAGAGAGATAAATGGTACCGGTAGGTTACAGAGCTGTGTCAACATCCCATATTGCTCAATTTCTTGTCAATTATGCTGTCAAAATGGAAATGCTCCTATTTATATCCAAATTTATGTTGAAATTCAACATATGTGAATTTGACACTGTAGCCATATTACACGTGGGTTTTTTTCATAAAAATTGCTGTTAATAAGATAATTAAATCCTGAACACATGCTATTTTCTCCTCTCCAGAGGTATGTATTCTTCATGAACCCTCAGAAAGTAAAACCACCAGAGGATCTACAGGACCTGGGGGTGAGGTTTCTTCAGCCATTTGTCAATTTGCTCTCAAAAGCAACTTACTGGTGGATGAATACTCTCATTATATCAGCTCACAAGAAACCTGTGGACCTGAAGGCAATCGGAAAGCTTCCAATTGCAATGAGAGCACTGACAAATTACGTTTGTCTCAAAGAAGCGTACGAGGAGCAGAAGGTAACCAAAGATGTTTGAGTCACTCTTCTACCTTAGAAATTATAGTGTCACATTGAATTCTTTTCTTTGTTTTTTTTACTTCTCTGAAACCTTAGCTTTAGGAATTCTTAACTTAGGACTGTTTGTTCCAAGGTGAAACATGGCTAAGGAAGTTCCAATCCAATGGTTACTGTTTGGTTTTAAGTGAATTTACAGCAGGGGACAATTGCCAGACTGAGAGCAACTGGAAACTAAAACCATAACACTGATCACTTGTTAGATTTCATTTTAAAAATGAAGCCTTGTTTAAATCTTTGCTACTTATGACAGCATCTTAAATTAGAAAATATTCTATCCATAGTTTCAGCTGGAAACACTCATCTTCACTTTTTTTTTTTTTCCCCAGAAAAAGAACTAGCCAAAACCACACATTAAGAATAGCCAAAGCACTGGTGTCTTGTCAGTAGTGTTTTAGTCACCATTCCAAAACAGAGAACCATACGGTCTGCTCAGAAGAAAATTAACTCCATCCCAGACAGAGTCAGTATCAAAACCCATGATTGGGCAAACTCACTGGGTAGGACAGGACTTCCCAAATAAACTTCTGGATATATTTAGGTAAAACTGTGGCATTTTTTGTGTGCTTAAAGCTGGTGATTTCTGCTAAAAAAGAAAAAAAGGGAGAGAGATTTTGTTTTGAAGAAAGGAGAGAAAGGACTTGAGACCCTTCCTTCCTGATTTGTATGTACATATCAACCCTCAAGCATAAACAGAGAGAATACAGGCATTCAGAGGCCACTTTGGAAAAGGTGTCATGTAGGACAAGAAGCATGTAATTCCCTTTCCTGCACACATACTACATAAACACGTTTCCAAGCAGTGCATGGCTGAGAACTGCGATGTGAGGCGAAGCTGGGAGGAGCGGTGATGCTCTCAGCAACCAATGGAGCTTCAGACTCCTTCCTGTGCCCTCTGAAATAACACCAAAATCGGTACAATTGCTTCTATTGTAATAGATTTAGGTTTCTTCTCTTTCCTTTTGTGGTCAGTGCTTACAGTGCTAGAGACCAAGACCCTTCTGCTTTAGGCAGAATACTACTTAGTCATTGGGCCTGAGCTTTTAATAGCAATGGAGAAGTGCATCCCTTAGGCCAGCTCCTTAAAGAAGCATTTGGTGCCTAAATCTTTCTTAAAGAGACCAAAGATTCTTAGCCACTTACATGCTCTGAGGATCTGAGTCTTTGTGCCATTCTTAATGGCACAGCACAATGACCAGGTGCAACAATTTGTCTGTGGTTCATTTACATCGACAGGTAACTGCGTCTGCCTGCACAACTCAGGTGCCAAAAGGCAAGTTAAGTGTGCTATTGCTCATGGGTGTGACCACAAACATTGGGTGTACAGCTACCCTCGGCGTGCGTCATGCACATACGAAGACTTGCATGAATGTACCTGTGCTGTTCCATCCACCTACACGTATGAAGCTGGCTTACATCAGATTTGTTAGTTTCTGCAATTGTTTAAAGTCTTAAGGCTACCACAGCCTCTGGCACATTTGTGCTAATATTTGAGAACAGGCTGTAACCCTAAAGTAAACTGATACTTCATAGATAAAATTAAAGTAAACTAAAGGGCTAAAAGCAACCCAAAGGGCCAGGCAGTGGAACTTGATGTGGTCTGCTCCCATGGAGAAATGTGCTGGTTTGTGCAAGGTTGGGCCAGAAAACAGCTGCAGAATTAGGAAAATTCTTCAGGTTGAAGCGTGGTCTGCAGTCTGGCAGAGATGATATGTCATTGTCTTTGTTGCCAGGGTGTATTTTACACTAATCTCCCACAGCTGTTGAGGGGAGCTCCCCAGCATCCTCTGGATTAAGTAGGGTTACCCCTGCCTGTGCCTGGAGATAACTGGTCTCAGTTGTGCTCCATGGCCCTGCAGGAAGAAGGCTTCTGTTCCTTTCCAAACCCTCCTTATCGCGTCTTGATGAAAGATGCTGACCATGGCCATGCATATTCTGTATTGTAAAATGTCTTTGGGATAGCTCACATGATGTTGTCTTGCTATCCCTTCTGCATGCTATGAAAGCCGAAAGCGGCCGAAGATCTATACCAAAAAATAGCACATGGGGAAATGAGTCAGGTTCAATTTTGGTGATTGTTTTCTCAAATTTACTGTTTCCAAATTGTGTCCAAGCATACAGGAATGTAAACTAGAGCATCTGAGATTAAATTTTAATGGCTGCTATAGTCTGCTAAAATAGCATGTTGCTACTTGATTAACCATGACATCTGTGAATGTTGGGGGGAACTTTTTCTTGTTATCTTTGATGACATTGGGCAAGTCCTGAAACCCATATTCAACTATTTAGACAGAATTCTTCTGGCTCCACTCATATCAAGTTTTTCCCACTGGCACATGACACCTAAACTCACACTTCTCATTGATAAATATGAATTAATTATTCTGTTAAGTGTTTTTTTACATTTTTGAATTTTCATGAAGTATTCATAGCATTGTGAACACATTCACTACTCAAAATTCTTTAGTTCTAAGTAATTTTTCAAAGCACCAAGTAATTGAAATTTAATATCACTTTCATGCTACAAGATGTTTTATAGAATTTTAAAGACAGTTATCAATAATTTTCTTACAATATTAAGTAATGTAAGCCAACAAAATACAAGGCTAAATGACTAGCTAGTGATTGACATTCTAATTGGCTATTAGTCTAGTAGTTGCTACTGCAAAAGGCATTCTAACTCTTACAGTAAGATGCAGGTCATTTGTTACTGGTTTTGTAGACAGTTTGTGTTTAGCAACATAGCATAACACAGCATATCATAGCATAAGAAAACCACATAGCAATGTTCTTTCAATTAGAAGATACTATAAAAACATGGGTAAGTCAAACTCTTTTGATAATTACCCTTGCTTAAATATGCTGCTTGAAGTTTTTCCTAAACGTGTTGCCAAAAAATCCCCATTGCAATTGACTTTCCTTATCTCATTATTTTCTGCCATGAGTAAACATTGTAAAAGTTGGACATGCTGTGTTTTCTTGCTTTTCTGGACAGTCTCCTATAGAAACAGAAATACCTCATCTTACAGCATTTTTATCATAGTTTTCTAAGAATCCTGGTGAAATTCTAACTGTGGATAGACAGGCTATACATACAGGGCTAGACTCATCACCCTGAATTCATATATTCTCTTTAATACACATTCACACTTCCTAATATTTTGGCTGAAGATAAAGAATTCTTTAATAAGATTAAGAAGATAAAAATTCTTTAATGATATTTATTGAAACTCTCACAGCCAAATTTTTGGACCTACTCGGGTCTACTTGGTTGCATTTGTCACATAATCCCCCTCCAAAAAATTGATCGTCTTCCTGTTGTTGGTTGGCTTTTGTTTTGGTTTCTATGTAAGCAGTCTAAATATTTCAAACTACATTTTAACAGGTCATAAAATCACAGACTTGTTGGGGTTGTAAGAGACCTAAAAGTTCATCTAGTGCCCACTCCCTGCCATGGGCAGGAACACCCTCCACTAGACCAGGGTTCTCAAAGCCCCATCCCACCTGGCCTTGAACACTACCAGGGAGGGGGCAGCCACAGCTTCTCTGGGCAACCTGTGCCAGCATCTCAACACCTGCACAGGGGAGAATTTCTTCTTATATCCAATCTAAACCTACCCACTTTTAGCTTAAGGCCATTACCCCTTGTCTTATCACTCCATGCTCTTGTAAACAGACCCACTCCAGCTTTCCTGTGGGCTCCCTTTAGTTATCAGTAGGCTGCATTAAGGTCTCCATGGAGCCTTCTCTTCTCCAGGCTGAACCAGCCCAACTCTCTCAGCCTGTCTTCATAGGAGAGTTGCTCCAGCCCTCTGATCATCTACACGGCCTATGGACTCGCTCTAACAGGTCCATGTCTTTCTTGTACTGGGGACCCCAGATCTGGATGCAGTATTCCAGGTGACGTCTCATAAGAGTGGAGAAGATGGGGAGAATCACCTCCCTCAACCTGGTCATACTTCTTTTGATGCAGCCCAGGACACAGTTGGCTTTTTGTCTGCAAGTGTGCATTGCTGTGTCATGTTGTCCACCAGCACCCCCAAGTCCTCCTCAGGGCTGCTCTCAAACCATTCTCTGCCCAGCCTGTAGTTGTGCTTGGGATTGTACTGTCCCATGTGCAGGACCTTGCACTTGGCCTTGTTGTACTTCATGAGGTTCACATGGGCCCACCTCTCAAGCCTGTCAAAGTTTCTCTGGATGGCATTGCTTCCCTCCAGTGTGCTGACCACACCACACAGCTCAGTGTCATTGGCAAAGTTGCTGAGGGTGCACTTGGTCTCATTGTTTATGTCGCCAGCATGCTAAACTGCCAGTCCCAATAGTGACCTGTAGGGAACACCACATCACGTATCCCAAAGTAGATTTAGCACATTGATGTTACATTTGGTTTACACATCAACCAAAATCACATGTAAATCTATCACATGAATAGAAAGTTTTACTTTTGGGATGGTATAATTGAAAATGCATTTTTTTAACATTGAGGAGCAGGAGCATTTCTTATACCTGCTATTCATGTGCCACTGTGGATCTTCCCTGTTATGGAAAAAAGAGGAGGAAGGGAGGTGTGTTAGATAGCTAGAAATTACAGGGACAAAGCATTGCCCTTTGCCATCAGGCTGACACTGTCAGCTACAGCACTAAGAGGACAGTCAGATTTCCATATTGCCTGAGGTGTACCTTACAGGTAGCTTCATTTACCAGCAAGTGCTGTCTCACTGCCCTTAACTTGAACTGTTGAATGCCTCAGGTAGAAAAAATTAATTAACCTAAATAAAGGATAGGGTTGGCACATGCAACATATTATACTGCAAACCCCTAACAGTGGGCCTCAAGCACCATTCTGGAAAAGAACGTAAGGTTATAAGAAAAATCCGTGCTCCTTTATTCACCGGCCCATTAGGTACTTCAGAAAATTTGAAGTTCTGATTAAAGAAGAAGAAATTACAGTGTTTACCAATAAAGCTTATTAGATAATTTAATTTAATTATACTTTTTTCCAGTGAAAAGTAAACAGATTTCATGTAACGATTGCAGTTATGCGAACTGCAGTAGTAATGAAAATTGCTACTGAAAGAGTACGCTCTAATTAAGGAAATTAAGATTTACCATTGCCATTTACTGAATTTGCCATTAATTGAATGCTGAGAATAATGTGCAGTTTTTCTGAAAGCCAGCGGATGTGTTTTCCTATTAAGTTAGCCCAGCTCCTATCAAGCTGTTAAAGTGCAGATCATTTATTTGAGGAGGATGGAAGGAAGGTTTAGATTAGATATTAGGGGGAAGTTTTTTACAGAAGGAGTGGTGAGGTGCTGGAACAGGCTGCCCAGAGAGGTGGTGGATGCTCCGTCCCTGGAAGTGTTCAAGGCCAGGTTGGATGGGGCCCTGGGCAACCTTGTGTAGATCCAGGCCTGAGGTTGGTGGCCCTGCCTGTGGCAGGGGGGTTGGAGCTCTGTGATCCTTGGGGTCCCTTCCAACTCATACCATTCTATGATTCTATGATGCCCGTAGCCCCTGTAACGCAGTCTATCTCAAAACCCACTAGGGACAAATTCAGAGCCTTTGGTCTGGGAAACTCACATGAGGCCCCTGTGTTCTTTCCCTCGTCAGGAGAAACAGTTTCATTCTTAGCCCTTTCTGAAACGTTACCTCTAATTTGCCCCACTTTTGCTTATTTCTCTGTATTAAGCTTCTGGGCATTGGGCATGATCAGCCTGGCATCATCTCTAGAAGCTGGTGAGCCACTCTCTAGTGGCTTATAAAAACTTACAGGTTTCTGGCACCATGAACGTATTCTATCTCAGCATCGATGTGGCATAAAAGGACAAACCAAGAAAAAAGGAAAACATTACTTGAGGTAGCTAGGCAGGTACAGACATACCTGATTTTCTTTAGTTAATTTGCTGGGGCAGGGGGTTCTTTTTACTTAAAATGTCTCTGTGAACACTCAAGAGGGCTTGGCTTGGGTCACAACTTGCAGGCATCTGTGCTATTTGAAAAATGACAGACGCTTTTTTAGAGCGTCAAAAGCTGCTGCCTGAAGTGCAAGGAAGCACACGGCAGACCACGGGTATGTTAAGTGAAGCTCTTTATGTTGAAAAGACCTCAGAAATACCAGAACTCCTCTGACTAGATACAGCAATATCTGCTGATTGGTGTTTTAGGGCAAGAGTTGTGACGCTGTGTAGATTCAAAGAACTGAAGGCTAGAAAGGACCTTGAGTTGATAGAATCGTACCTCTCAAAATAGCCTTTTACCCCCACCTTTTTGAGCCTAGTAATTAGTGATTGGCTGAAGTGTGTCTTCCTGGAAGGCACCCAAAAGATAGCAAAAAACCAGATAAATTAAAATATAATCTTGTAGGTGTCTCTGTGTTTTTTCCTTCAATCTTTCTCACATCGGAAGCCTTGACTGGATCAAGTAATTTCACAGCTGCCATGAAAGTCCAGATAACCCATATGAGCAAGGGCTTGAAAGGTCAGACCTTTTCCTGAGTGCACATGTGACAAGGAGCAATGGCTTGGTGCCAGTATGATTAATCTGTGTCTGCATTCCTGTGTTCACAGGGTCAGAAAAGTGTTAAGATTTAGAGGTAAGGACCCACAGCTACCAAGAGGAAGCAGAATTTGAATTTTCTGTGAAAAATGTCTGAAATCTGTTCATATCTACAGCACGTTTGCTAGCTCACCTACTCCAAAACACCCTTTCAGGAAACATTTGGGCATCCAGACAGGAACAATGTGGAAGCTGTCATATACAGCCAGGGAGGCTGCTTCTTCTTGGAACACTGATACCTATATCTTTTTTTTTTCCAGAAAAAGGTAGCAGACCAGCCCAACCGGAGTCCCTCCATTTGGTTGGCCATGTACAGTGCTTTTGGACGACCAATTCTTCTCAGCAGCACGTTCCGGTACTTGGCTGACCTGCTGGGTTTTGCTGGGCCATTATGCATTTCTGGCATTGTCCAGGGCTTCCAGAACACAACCAATAATACAAACGCAACAGAAAAGGTAACCTGACAACATAAGCTGAAAAACTTGGTTTGGTATTAGTTCTAGATTCATATCAGGTATTTAATGTGTCTGGCTGCATGCTTTTATATGTCTGTGATCACCCTGGTATTATTTCACAGTTTCTTTCAAGCAAATTGATTATTTTTTGTGAGAGATGGTCAAGTTAAAAACAGGAGCAGTGGAAATCTGGTATGAATGCAACACAGGTAGTGCAGGCTTCCCCCAGTTGCCCAGCTGTCTGCCTCTTGGTGGAGTCATCCCTACAGTTCTGGGGAGAAGGAGCAGGTCTTTGGTTTCTATTCAGCTGTACCTTCTCCTGTCAGGCAGGACACCCACTGTTGGTGGCTCAGTGATGCACCCAGCAGGGGTGAGTCTGGGAATTTTGCTTAAATGCCATTTGTAGTTCATTGGCAGGTTTGAGCACTCTGAAATCTGTTTTCCACTGGGAACCAGAGAGTTGTCACTCCATATTATTATTGTGCTGCTTTGTGCTACAATGAAATTCATGGGTGCATGTGAGTGGTTGAAAAGCATCCACTATGTTTAATGGCACTCTTGATACTGGAGTTACACAAAAGATGCTAGTTCACAGCTCCATTTCGAGTCTTACCCAGACTGAACTTACAGAGACCACCCCTAAGCACTGAGCAAGCCTCTGATACAGAACATTTTCTACCATTAGAAAAATAATTTATTAGTATTTAGTGAAAAGATACAGGTAAAATTAATTTACTACCTGGCAGCAGAGAAGACATGATGAAGAAATTTTCCTACATCTGTCTTCTGATACAGAAACATCTCCATATACATCGTGCAGTGAGTGTTTTGTATTTGAATGAGCAGATAGGTATGTAATGGAATAAAATTTTCTCTTCCAGATAAAGCATTTGACTATCATCACTATCCAAACATCTTCTCCTTGGCTGCTCTCTCCTGACATTCATTTTCTTGACTGATGGTCTGAATTTGGCCATTGCACTGAGAAGGAGAGTTTAATTGTGCAGCTTATCAAGTAAAGCTCTTTATCATTCTTGAACCTGTACATGTTGGATTAGAGACACAGAGCTAAAAGGCACAAAAAATACATTTTTTTATTTTATGTTGAATAAATGAGGTATTTTAGCTTGAAAACAATAATTTCTGGATCTCAGATTTAGGAATCTTTACTTTATTTGCTTCTTTTATCTTTTATACTCCAGTGTAGTGCTTTTAGTTGTGGGGTTTTTAAAGTTTTAATAAGCACTGGCTGAAGGGAAGATAAAAAACACTGGAGAACTTGAAACCATTCCAAGAGCCTGGCTTGGTGACAGTCACTGTTTCTCTTGGATACATTTCAGAATACATTTGCTTTTAATTTATGGATTTTGATAAACTTAGCTGTTCTTGTTATTATGTGTTTCTCCTTTAAATTCTTTCTAGTTTCAATTAATGTGAGTCAATTGACTTTTATGCTTACTCCCCCTTAATTCCTGAGAACTTTATATACATTGATAGAGGTATATACAACTGTTGTTTTATTATTAATATCCCGACTGTGTAAATGTGGGCAAGTTAGATGCAGCAGAACATTAAGATAAGAGTTTTCAAACATAATAATCCGACCAATAGAGCCATTAGGCAAACCTTGTTTCACAGAGTCTTGGGCTGGTTCAGCAGCTTAGTCCTATTATTTCAGTGGGATTTAAGTGTTTTACAGACATCAGTCTTTTTGAAAAGATTGTTAGGTGCTTAGAAACTCTATTTCCCTAACTTTCATCTCAGAATCAGGCTGGATATTGTAGGACAAGAGGCTTTTTCCCTTTTCTTTTATTTTTGGGGTTTTTTTTTTCCCCCTAAGAATTTTAGTACATCCTGCTTCCAGCTGGATCGGAAATACCAAAGGAACAGCCTTCCTTGCAGTATTTTGGTATATTTGTTTCCTTTTCTGTCTGAAACAGAGCTTCACAGTGAACATAAAAACTAGAAAATGAAAACAATAAAGTGATTTAAACAATATTAAGTTTTTTTCCCACTTGAGGCATTTAAACCTCATTTTTTGGGAAATACCAGCACATATCTTCTTATTTTACTCAGAATTCACAGGTATCATAGATTATATTTCTGGAATGAATTGTTTCTGTAATATAAAAATGCAACACAAGCAGCTAATTCCATAAAATGAAAAATGTTTTCTTGCAGCTTCTTTGTGATGCAGGTGGAATGAGCTGTATTTTCTACTGACTACCATTTCTATCCTATAAATTATCAAAATTCAATGGAGAAACTAACACAAGCAGAGTATTTAATTTGTATCCAAATGACTTTTATACATAGGGCAGTGAGAAATCTCATTTCCATAACTTTCCCATAGAATATTTTTTTTCTAATGCGATGACTGAATTTCCTGGTTTTCAGTGTCTCAAGAAAATGCAGTCCTGCCTATGCCATATTCACGATTTTTTTCCTTAATTTCAGGTTAAGGATCCATCAAATTCATACCTTTCCTCAGAGGAATTCCTCAGGAATGTTTATGTTTTGGCAGTTCTTCTCTTCCTGGCCCTTATCTTGCAGAGGACATTCCTGCAGGCATCCTACTATGTCACTACAGAAACTGGCATCAACTTACGAGGTGCTTTATTGGTGAGCAAAGATGTTCCCACAATCTGCCAAATTCACTAATAATAGCTCCAACTTTGTGCTTTGATTTTTATATATGTAATTTCTTTTTTAAATCTAAACATTCAGTTAACAATTGTTTAAGAGAAGATATGCACTATATTTTTATACAGGGAAATGTAACGTCACTGACATAGCCAAGCTGATGGCAGCAATTCCTTTCATCAAAATCTAAACTTATCATACTAACGTGTAGAAGTTTAAGCCTGACTCTGTGCATATAGGAACACATTTTTGCGCATGATATTAGGTATATGAAGATGAGCAGGGTTGGTCTTTCTCTGCATCTGCTTTGTTCATTTCGACCACAGAATCACAGAACGTTAGGAGTTGGAAGGGACCTTGAAAGATCATCCTGTCCAACCCCCCTGTCAGAGCAGGATCAACTAGACTAAATCACACAGGAACGCATCCAGACCTGATTATTTCTTTCTCTCTTTGTGGCTCCCACTTGCCAAAATGGGGACTCTCAGGACCATAGGCAGATGATGTAATTCACCATGGTCTGTAGACAATTCTATGGGATCTACCTTGCTTATGGAGAAAACAAAGCAAAGAGTGCAAATTATTTAAAAAACTTCCTTAAAGCTTCATTGTTTGATATTGGGTCTTAACTGCAAACTAGGCTCATGATATTTGTCTTCAAAATTCTGGTAGATAAAAACCCTGATTAATTTTAACTCCCATTAAGCTCCTACAAATTTTATGAGAACAAGTGGCCAGGTAAAGGAGAGAAACCCAAAGGAACCCTGATCAAAACCTCATAGCATAAGTTTATCTATCTTTTCAGAAACAAGGATCTCTCTGACAGACAGTGTCACAGAAAAGCAGGCTCAACGAATGTTCGTTAAATACCTATTTTTGCCCAGTCTCCTAAATTTTGATATTTTGCTGTCATTCTGTTCTATTTTAGGTCTGCATTAAGCAACAAACGTTTTAGGAAGAATTGGAGGTTTTTTAAAGTCAGTTCTCTCTCTTGTGCTTTCTTTCACTCTGTCTCCATCTCTCTGTCTCAGGTGAGAGACTGGGAGAAGGGCTGTCGTAGGTAAAGACTGATGTCGCAGTTTGAAACGTCCTGCTGCTGCTGTTGTTCTATAATTATGTTGTTTTCATACCTTCCCTTCTATTCCTTTCCCACAGGCAATGATATATAATAAGATCCTGCGGCTTTCCACATCCAACTTGTCCATGGGAGAGATGACGCTGGGACAAATCAATAACTTGGTTGCCATAGAAACAAATCAATTAATGTGGTTCTTGTTCCTGTGCCCCAATCTGTGGGCGATGCCTGTTCAGGTAAAGCATCGAAGTTAAGGGCCTCATTTCAGAGATACTCCAACCCAGTTGAAAAAAAGCACATGTCTGAGACTGCTACAAAATCCAGAGTGCAACCTGGACTTCACACTCGTTTGCTGGGAGGACTAACAAGCAGAGACATGGCCCATCCTTTCCTCCAAGGGCTGGGAGGCTGTGTCTCTGGGGGCCAGCAAAGAGAGAGGAATTTTTTTTTTTTGAGCAGGATTTCCATGTCATAGATATGATCTGTCACTTAAAGAATGATAACCTGTCCTCCTTTCCCTGCTCACACATCTCCCACTACCGACACAAGGCATTGCTTTTCTTTCTGCTGCATGGCAGCAGCACAGGCACCTGACCAGCGCCAAGTATTGCTCTTGCAGTGATCACTTGTAGCTGCGTTTTGTGGCAGGAGCAAAAAGCAATTGAATCCTGCTCGGTGACTGACAGCAGTCCTGATAGCATGCTGCACAAAGTGC
Source organism: Porphyrio hochstetteri (assembly GCA_020800305.1). NCBI lineage: Eukaryota > Metazoa > Chordata > Aves > Gruiformes > Rallidae > Porphyrio > Porphyrio hochstetteri. The sequence continues at coordinate 78,114,726 of CM036905.1, read as the reverse complement.
TCGGAGGAGCGTTCATCCAAACAAGCTTAGGTACTGTAAACATCTGGTTCTTAACAAGATCTGTGGGAAGGAGAAGTAAAAATTATTAGCCTGGAAAAAATCTTGAGAAGTGCAAAACAACTTAACACCCTAAGTTACACTGACTTTCCATGAAGCTTGGACTCCTGTAGCACCCCTCAAAAATTTTAGCTTGGGGTGGGATTGGCATGGCCCTTACCTATAGGCGATCCTGCCAACATGTAGCCAGTTTATAAAGGGACAGAAACCACTCTTAAAGCAGATCTGGTTTGCTGAAATTCTTGGAACTATATCAGTCATCTTTTATAATGTTAATATTACTACCACTAATAGAAGCAAATATTGGCTTTATCTGTCCATTTTAGGATCAGGTAGGATTTAGAGAGTCATAAAATAATTTATGGAGAAAAAGACAAAAATGCGTGCATGGTAACCAAAGTTAGAAATAGCACAGAGGGTTTAATTTTAAGGCACTGTTTCATATTCAGGTTTATTTGCAAGTGTTGCTGCCAATGCTTTGAATGTTATCAAATGAACAGGTGGCCCGATTCATGTGGCTAGTGGAAAACTATATGTACCTTCAATTCACCATCCATTTGTCTTTTTGATAAAGCCTCTGTAGGAGCGTAATGGCCTTCCTCACCACTGCAGTTAAAGGCTGGTTTGAGGAAGCTTCTGATGATTCTGCTGGTTCCTGTAGTTCACCTTCAGGCACTGAGGAGACAGGGAACACAGGGGTAGCTTGGCCATAGCTTTGGACGGGAATGAGCATAGCATCACCAATGAATTTGCCCCTGCTGAGAAACTTAGTGAGTACCTGTAGCCTAGGCTATAGAGGGCTCCTTCTGCTCTCTTGCCCTAGCAATCATTGCAATTACCTGGCTATTAATATTGCATAAATATTACCATTCCTTTAGTATTACTTAATATTTCCTTCTCAGAATATTATACAACTGATATCAATGACACTGGTGTTGTGGTAACGTGTCTTTCTGCCTGATTAGCTGAATTGGCTGCTTTTTGGAAAGGAAAAAAAAAGAAAGAGGGAACTTGATAACTCTTAGCTAGATTATAACTATACCACTTAGAAAAGGTGGTGGGACTGTCCTGTCTTGCTCTTTGCAAAGGACTTCAGCTTAAAGGGACATTGTAAGAAACAGCAATTGTCAAGACTGCTGCCGCCTCAAGCAGAACAGCTTGAAATACTGAACTCATATAGAATCATAGAATTGTTTTGCTTGCAAGGGACGTTTTACATCATCAAATCCAACCATCACCCCAACCTACCATTCATTACTAAATCATGTCCCTCAGCACCAGACCTAACCATTTAAATACCTTTTAGGTATCTTTTAAATACCTCCAGGAATGGAGACTCCCCCACTCCCCTGGGCAGCCCGTTCCAATGCCTAACAGCCCTCTGTGAAGAAGTTTCTCCTAATATCCAATCTGAACCACCCTGGCATAACTTGTCACTTTTCCTGTCACTTGTCACTAGGGAGAAAAGGTCAGCCCCTGCCTCTCCACAACCTCTTTTCAGGTAGTTGTAGAGAGCAATTAGATCTCCCCTCAACCTCCTCTTCTCCAGACAACCCCAGTTCTCTCAGCCACACCTCATAACATTTATTCTCTAGTCCCCTTGCCAGCCTTGTCACCCTTCTCTGGACACACTCCAGCATCTCAATGTCATTTCTCTAGTGAGGGGCCCAAAACTGATCTCAGTACTCAAGGTGGCGCCTCACCAGAACTGAATCCAGGGTGACAATTACTTCCCTAGCCCTACTGTTCTTAATCCAGACCAAGATGCCGTTGACTTTTTTGGCCACCCAGGCACACTGCTGTGAGCCAGTAGAGCCACAGCCTGCTGAAGATTGCAGTGAATCCTAAAAAAATATATCATGGATCCACTATTATCTAGAACTGTCCACTGTTATCTAGAACAAAAACTCATTGCAGGATCAGGATTCAGTTTGACCAAGGTTGTTACCTGTAACATCATATTACTCTGCTAAGAGAATGGCATGTAGGTACGCTAATTTACATTCTAGGAGACTGAAAATCTAAATAATGCTTTAAAAATGTTGAACTCCACTGATTCTTATTTCTGATACTGTATTGAAAAGCAGATTTAAAGACAGAACTGACTCATTGAAGAGATAGCAAATATACAAGGTAGGGAGCTAGTTCTCTACACCCTGTTATCAAGGTCATCTCTGTATTATGAAGCAGAGATTTTTATAAAAGCACTTATGTAGCTTGTATTAATACAGGGACCAGAATCATGGTAGTTGTATCAGAGCCATTCCCAGATAAATCTTTGTGGGAAGTGTTCTCAAACTCTTTGTAGGGTTAACGTAGCATCTTGGTATTGTCCTACCAAGCCACATGGTATTGACACATGAGCTCAGATTTGTGTCAGCACATCTGCATCATGCCTGTCTTAGATGGGCCTCTGTCTGCAACTGTAAGAGGACCACTATGGCAGAATGCAAAAGTGGTTCATGACTGTCCTAAGACCTTTGAATATTTCCAGAGCGGTATGAGTAGCTCTAGTGTAAATAAGACTTGAAGCCAGTGGTTCTGTAAAATGCCTTGGGGCAAGCACCATCATTTTAGTACTCCTTTAGTTCTGTGGAAACCTCATCTGGAATTAGGACTACCAGGCACTAACATAAACTATGCAGTTAATGTGAAAAATAAAAGCTTCTGGGTTCATTTCCCACACTTTCCAAACCTGACCTCCGAAATACAGGCTCAGCTGATTCCTACAAACCATTTAAGTGTTTACTAGAAGAACAAATATTTTGGTTTTGCTATCATTCTGACATATTGAAATCTGCTTTTTTCCTCATAGATAATCATGGGTGTGATCCTACTCTATAATTTACTGGGAGTGAGTGCCTTGGTTGGTGCCGCTGTCATTGTGCTCTTAGCTCCGGTGCAGTACTTCATAGCTACGAAGTTGGCTGAGGCTCAGAAGAGCACTCTTGTAAGTAAAGTATTTGAGTGACGTTTGTGATCCAGGAATGACAACAGGGAACCAAGGGTTTGGGCAAGTGGTCCCTTAATTCCATCTCACCTCTCTCTCTTTTTCTGTGGCTCTGTATCTCTTCCTTCCTAATGTTTGTCAGACAACAATCTGACAGAAGTGTGTGGGCCTTGACCTGCCTCCTCTTCCATTTGAATTAAATTGTGTGAAAGGGTGTTATTCCTGCATTTAGATGTTGCATTTCATGGGATGTTAGCAAACAGAACAAACAACAGATAAATTATAGGATGACAGTGCTAATTAATGTGTACAGGCCCCCTCTGGAATGACTAGAGACTTTATGTTCTTACCCTAAGCTTTGGTATTCCTTAAAAGTCAGTGAGCATTGCTGGATTAGCATCTATTGTACATTCTTCAATGCTGTAAACTTATTTTGCTGTCTAATATAGTTCACCACTTAGAAATGTTTTCTGATACTTTGCTAATTTTTAACTTTATTCTCATGATCCTTGAACTTTTTGAATTGGCCTTTGATGTTTGAGCTGTCAAATATTTAAAGATCTTCGTTATCTTAATATTCAGTGAGCAAATTATAGATGCATGGACATAATCTGCACACTTCAATCCTGTTGAATTATGCCATTTTATACCAAAAGAGGATTTATCTTTGCATGATTTCAGACATAGTCTGAGTCTTTCTTTTTGCTTTTTTCTGAGTTCCTCTGACTCATAACATATTTTGGGTTATGATTTTACCAAAGTTTAGGATTACCCATTCTTGGTGAGGGGCAATTAAATAAATATACCAATAAACATCTCATTTTCATAAAACATGACCAGTCTGTACGAATACCAGAGTGAATCTTGTACCAGGAATTATACACATATAGTCTTCTGTCTGTTGTTATGAATACCATTGACCTATGAATCCACCTCCCTGGGTTTCACCCTCTATTTGAAGGATTTGGATGTTTCTGGTTTATTTTTCTTCTCAGATCAGGGTCATTTAATTTCCCCTGATGACTGTAAGCATTTTAATATCTCCAAAGAACATGTAATTTTATATTTTTTTACTCAATATGGCCTGTACAAAATCACAAACAAATAAAATTATAAATCTTTAATGACCTTTACAACAGGAGTGAAGGGAAAAGAGAATTCTCATTAAAACTACAAACTATTATAAATTTCTTTTCCTTGTTTTCTTTTGAAATGAAGGACTATTCTACAGAGAGATTAAAGAAAACCAATGAGATACTAAAAGGCATTAAGTTATTAAAGCTGTACGCCTGGGAGCACATATTTTGTACTAGTGTGGAAGAGACAAGGATGAAGGAACTCACCAGTCTCAAAACCTTTGCACTTCATACATCTCTTTCCAGTAAGTAACTATGTTTATAGTCCTCAGAAATGGATCCTGTTCTTCCTCACGACATTCCTCATGACTTCAACTAAAGCAAGATACAGCTGGCCTGTGACACTTTAAATGTGTGTGTGGAATGTGGGATAAAAAAAAAAGGCATGAAAAATCTGTAACACAGAAACTTGAAATGATGGAACATGTCCTATTGATGTAATTTTTTTTAATTAAGTTTTCTGTCACCTTCATTATGACATAAGTTATGAATTGTTTTATAGTAAGAAGGCACCAGATAATATTAGTAGCTCTGATTACAGGAAAGATAAATTAGTGTCTGAAAGAAATTGTATTTTCTTTAATGTAGAAGAGCTACGAGACTCTCATTGTGCACTTATCGTGTTGCATAATAATTGTGTACATAAAGCTTTTTCCCCCAGATCACTAAAGTATACAAATGAGATAATTACTTGTTTTATTTGTTTGTCTGTTTAAGGTCTCTCTCTGTCATGGAAGGACATTTCTTCCTGCAGATGAATTTTCCTTTGGGAGTTTTAATTACTTGAGTTGTAAATACCTGGATTCTTCTGGTGCCATATAACTAATCATAAAAATGCTTTTTGCTTTTTTCATATAATCTGATCATTCCTATTTTATTTCCCTTTCACAGTTTTTATGAATGCGGCCATACCAATAGCAGCTGTTCTTGCAGTAAGATATGGTTTTTTTTCACTTTTCATTATGAAAAGGGAGAGAAAATGAGAAGGGAGAAGAGAAAGAAAGAAAGAAGGAAAGAAAGAAAGAAAGGACACTACTGTTATTGTAGGACACGTTCCTCACAAAATCCACAGATGAGTTAATGTGCCCCTGCTAACTGTAGGATAGAATGAAACTGGGAGCATCCATTTCCAGAGGTGATATTTCACCAGCTCTGACTTGGATTGGATTGGTAAAACCAAAAAGAAATTATTTTTTTTAGTGTAAGAAAGAAAGAAAAAATAAATCATTGCAACTTGAAAGAAAACCCATTTTGAGAAACTCTCATTTTGAAGAGGTTTTGGGTGGCTTTGCTTTTCAGTTGTCCAGCAGCGAAAATCATTCCTGTTTCACAGTGCAATATAAACTGCTGTTTCAGTTTTCAGGACACACTACTCTGCAGTTTAAGGAGAAATAAATTTTGTTTGTCCTCTGGCCAGGTTTAAATCTCAGCCTGATGGACTGGAGGAACTATTGCATGCCAGTCAGTAAGGAATCTTCACAGATCAGATTCTGAGGATGTTACTCAGAGTGTGTACCAGAGTTTGATGAAATATGACCATAGTTCTGCATCTGTGAAAAAAAACCAAAACAAACAAAACAAACCACAACCGTAAGGTTTATTAGACTCTTACTAGTTTTTCTGGGTTGTGGCTTTCCACTAAACCCTGAAGTCAATTACAAAACTTTACAAAAATAACAAAGAATGTTTTTCATTCTTGAATGTACAAATCTCTTGAAATCATTCGCAAGTTTTCAGAATCTTTTTCACTTTAATAGAAGACACCTTTCTCTTCAGTTTACTGTGATTCCAAATAAATTGAGGTATAGAGTTATTTGCCTTAGTTATCAAAATGTTTTGGTTGCTGTCATTGTCCATCTTTTTCAAGAGTCCTTATCCTGACACGCTCTTTTCCTGGTGTGACAGACTTTCGTGACGTACGCGTATACCAACGACAAGCCACTGCAGCCTGCCCAAGCCTTTGCATCCCTGTCCTTGTTTCACATCCTGGTCACACCACTCTTCCTGCTCTCCACTGTGGTTCGCTTTGCAGTCAAGGCTATCATAAGGTAAGTGGCCCTTCTAGTTTCCCAACAAGGGAAGGTGCTGGAGAAAAAAGTTTGTTTCTACCTGCTCATGTGGAAAAGGATTAAGAGGTGGGACTCAGGTGTTCACAAACGAGAGAGAAATCAAAGAAACCATGTCTTGTTTGCTGCATATTAAGAAAGAAATGTTCCCTTATTTTTATAGTTTCACCGAGAGTGAAGTCAGATTAAACTGGACTGTCCTTCCTTGGCATACACTCCTCTTCTCATACTGTGACCACCCACCATCACTCTTACCTAGTACTTTTCTGGGCTCTTGTCAACCCAGAGGGAGAGGAGAGACTGACGGAAGCTGCCTAGTGAGAGTGGTTTTGCTGGTGCAAGGAAGAGCAATTGGCTTAACTCTACCTCCACAGAGGGTACATTGTGCTTTAAGTGAGAATTTGGTGCTGTCAGAGAGTGGATGAAGGAACACTGGGCACTGAAGCACTAGTTACTCAAGGGAAACTGAGCCTGACATAGCTTGTCTTCTAGAAGAAACACCATTCTCCTGAATGGTGCTAAAGAGATGCAGGGCAGGAAGCACGGTGAGGCAGACGTTTGGGAGTTTGGTCTGTGAGGGTTAAGGATCTGCCTGGCAGGACAGCGAGGAAGTTGGCATGAAATGAAAAAGATTTAAAAAAAAAAAAAGGGAAAAGGAACTCATAAAATGTGTTGTTTCATCAGAAACTTACATGTTTGGGGCATATATTTCTACAAATAGCCCGAAAAAACAAATTCCTTCGTGCTGGGCTATAGTGCATTGGTAGTAGGTCAAATTTCAGACTTTTGGCTGTTGTGACATTGGTCCATACCAAAAGAGCTATGGTCATGGGGCAGTTATGTAGACATACACACTGCCACAATGTCCCAAGAGGCACAAACTGGCACCTGACTGGCAGTAACATGTCAGATGCCAAGCACTAGCAGGATATGAAGACTGAACTAACCTTCCCACCCAGAAACATAGTTACTTCTTGCCAAGATTGAGGCACATTGGCAAGAGATTGCATTGCTGCTGCCACTGCCTCTTTTTGGTGGGTAAAGATAATGACAAATAGCAGCCATGGGACTCCAGGCTCCATAGCTGTCATTTCCCAGTACCTCATTCACTTTAAAAAAAAAAAAAAGGGGTTATTTTTATTAAAGAAGCATCAGGGCCACATGAGAGACTTTCCCTAGGTTGAAAATGATATCTGGCTAGTGGAAAATCTCAAGTGTGCTTTGTAAATCATCCCAGCCTCTACATCTCTGCACTATGTTTAGCATAACCCTAATATCAAAGTGGTGCGTACATTTCCCTTAGCACTGCTGGCCACCCCTCAGGACATTATTTCAAGACTATATTTGCCAAAACAAACTTTACCCTTTGGCAAACTTATTTTCTAACATCCTTCTCCCATGAACATCATGTCCCCCAAGTGAAGAATGAAGAATGTGTGCTTGGCCACTCCATGGCTCTATCATCAATCAAATACATGAATAGGGATAGGCACTTATTTGCATTATGATTAAGTGCTTATACTTTGGCCAGAATCTCCATTTTAATGCAAAGAGTAGTTCTAGTACCATGAAAGCTTTTGAAGGTACATGTCCTCATTAAAATCCAAAGCAAGGGTTTACATCTTTGTAGGCAGATGACTGGAATGATGTCTCTTATCTTCTACAGGAAGATAAATTCTTGCCTGATGTACTTTTGTAAGACAGAAATTCTGATATGGAAGTTAGATGCATAAATTTTCCTTTCAAAAAAGGAGATAGGAGTTCATATACTGGCTGGAGGAAATAATGACAATAGCAGGGCTTTCTTGCTAAACAGTGTCTCTGTGGATTGAACATGTATTGATAATTTCATACCAAATGTTCAGACAGGACTTGAAACAGGACTAGCTTCCCACTTGCAGATTAATGTTCAAATCACTGATCTGAAGTCATATGTCCTTGTGCTTTCTCAGTCTCTGGCTCAATGCACCTTGATTTTAGTTTTTGCAAAGTAACATAGCTTCATCATGACCAGTGGGTGCTTTTGGTCATCCCTCCCAGAGAACAATAAAGAACCATGTGCTCACAGCACTGTGAAAGGAAATGGGCCAGAAAGAGAACCAGATCCTTAGTTGGTGAAGAATGAATTGAACCCGTGTGCTGTATTTCCCCAGGGGACAGTTTTAAGAAGTAGGCAAAGAGAGTGCTCGCTGTGTTTCTCCAAGGCTGGCCATGGCTGTGCTGATCTGTGCAGTATTCAGTCCCGTTTGCATGCAGTGTGTGCAAAAGCTGTATCCAGGATGCACCTAGTGCGTTGGCATTTTCAGAGGATGGAGGTCAGTCAATGATTCATTTGTGTATCTTGACTGTGTGTAGGCATGAGAAAGGCACAGAAGACAGAAGCCTGCCAAGATGGGAACCATTCCCACAGAGCACTAGTGACACTCACATAACTAGCCCTCCTCTTTGTTCCTAGCTACCAGTGAAATGTTTAATTATTTTCATCTGTCCTTCTTCCACGTAAATGTTTTTTCACTTGCCATCAGGGTGGCAGATGCTCCAACTGGAAGCCAAAAGCATTAAATGAAGTTCTTTTGGAGGACTTCTGATACATCCTGTTGTCTGGGTTGCACAAAAATAGAAATGTACTCATGGAAACCTGGGTTTATTTAACACACTGTCCTGTTTTCTTTCAAGTGTACAGAAGCTGAATGAGTTTCTCCTGAGTGATGAAATTGGAGATGACAGCTGGAGAGGTGGGGACGGCTCTGTAGCTTATGAATCCTGTAAGAAGCACACAGGACTTGTAAGTTCTGTTTTATGACAGTGAGCTTCATAGCAGAGAGGCCATACAGCCCCATACAAGGCCAATGGGCCTAGCTGATAGGGTTCTAGAGTTTGGGCTGCTAGGCTGACATTGCACAGTTTTGCCTCTTCTATGTCAGGCTCTCTGTGTTTCTGTGACATGAAGTGTCTCCCAAACATATTTAAGCATCGCTCAAGTGCTAGTAGTAATAAAAACCTCATAACACACCAACACATTTCCATATTGTTCAAATTAATCCTTCTAGGTTTTTATAAAAGGCCCAAGTGCATTTCCTGTGGTTATGGGATGTGTAATCTCTATTTCCAGTACAACCCATCATATGTTGGTCATGTTTAAGTAGGACCAATTCCTATTCTGGGAAATTCAGAATCTGAGGTGAGAAAAACAGCATCAAACTTTGTGAAATAGGAATTCATTCCAAAATGCTGTTTCTGGAGTGCTAAACTTATAATGAATTTGAGTAAAATTTCAGGGGGGGAAAACCGTAAGGGAGATGATTTGGGAATTTTATTAGTTTTTCATGTTGACATTTTTCAACTGCTTCAAACTGATTATATCATTTAAAATGTGATGGAATCTTAAAAAGAGCAACAGAAATAAAGGATGGGCACAAAATAAGTTTTATTTTGAGCTGAATTAAATTAGTTAGCCAACCTGAAACAACCTTTTTTCTTGGTTTTCTGGACTAAAACCTATAATAAAATTAAATTGTTTCAGTACTTATTTTGATTCCTTTACCACATTTTTCCCAGCCCTACAGAGTGAAACAAAGTGTAGATGATGAGGAGAGGAAAAAATAAAGGTAATGTCTATAAAAGTTAGATCATTCACTGTAGACAGCCCAGCTTGAAGGATTCACTAAGATTATGCCAGTTCAGCTCAATACAAATGTCACAGATAGCTCTGAATGAGCAAGCTCCAAAGTCACTATTACACATTAGTGAAATACTCTGCACATGCTAATTTTATATGCTTTTTCCTCCTGCAGCTTCCAAGAACCAAACTGGTAACTGCACGTCATTACACTTATACTGACACAGCTTCCTTTGGGCTACCTCAAGTAGGGCAGACTTACCTAGTGATTTGAGGAGGATGACAGCTGAAATTTGGGATGGTTATGCATGGAAAACCAAAAATCAGATGTTTCCTGTTCTTCACTTAAGGGTGTTTAAAACATTACAATATGTGCATCACAGTAGTGTGTCTGTTTTATCACACATATTTCTGGTTTCTTCTTGTGACCTAGAATTTGGGAAGGAAAGGGAATGGAATGTTTATTTTCTAGGGAAACAAATGCTGTCCTTTTTTGTGATTGTCAATTTTTCTCCTTTCTTCAATTCACTATGTAGCACACCAAGGCCATCAACAGGAGGCAGCCCTTGAGGTATCAGCTTGAAAGTTATGAACAGCCAACAAGAAAGCAAACACGTCCTGTGGAGACAGATGACATCGCAATCAAGGTGGTTTGAAAAACATCATCTCATTCTTTACGAGGAACAGGTCCTCCTGCAACAGTACCCAATTGCTGCTGTTCTTCCAAAAGGCAGATTGTCCATTGCAAGAACAAGCCCTTAAATAAATTAGCACTTTAGCCAGAACCAAAGTGAGAAGAATTATTTTCAGACCATGTAGTGATTATGGTGATTCCCTGTCTTCTCAGGAAAAAAAAAGAGCCTGAAGCTACAAAACCTAGATAATCTGATATGCAGAAATTAATATAGATTTTCTAGATTTTCCCTTCATGCACTTCTTTTTCACTCCTACAACCAAGATCAAAACATTTAAGTCATTTTTTGACATTTATTATGATATTATTTTAAGTCACATTGGCCAATGTTTCCCCATGTATGTGCTCTGTTTCATGGCCCTGTCAACTCCAAAGAAAGTGTTCACAAAAAGGCTTGGGTCCACTGGGGAACATTTTTCTTATGTCCAGCATAACTCTAGTGAATATTCAACTTGTACTTTGGGAATACATATCACAACATGAAGAATGATTCATTCATTCCTTGATAAGCTATGCTATTTAGATTGTCATCTGTGAGGTCTTGTGTTCATTATCCTTAGTTTTAATCTTAGACTTAAAAAAATGTAAGTATTTGGTAAGTAAAGTTCAACTCAAGTGCCTTCCTTTATTGCATTTCATACAGTATAGAAATGTATTTGTGTACTAACATCTCTTGTTTGCAAACGTTTGAGCAGTCTTTGGCTATCTTGCCTAACTTGCTTTTTTGTGTGTGTATGAGCATACCTCGCCATGTCTATGAATCACAGATTTACTTTAGTAACATCTTAAATCCAAACTAGACATTAATTTTTTTCCCCTCTCTCATGTATTTATATATCTGACACGTGGTCATTATTTTGTAGGTGACCAATGGATACTTTTCCTGGGGAAGTGGTTTGGCTACATTGTCCAACATAAACATCAGAATCCCAACAGGTAGGATAAATGCACATCTTAAACATGAAATATGTAGTATCAAATTGCTGCTAATTTCATTTCTTGATGTTGTGAAAAGCATGAAAAAAATGAAGGTTAAAAATATGTACAATATCATGAACTGTATTGGTTTCATAGCTATATCATTAACCTAGAATACTACAAATAAACAAAAAATGACATTGTTTTTATATACTTTTATAGTTCATGTAGTTTTTATAATAGGAACAAAGTCAAGAGTAGAATAAATATGAAAAAATATGGTTGCAAAAAAATTCATTATTATTTTTAATGGACAAATTGCAAAAAGAAAGTTGGAGAAAAACGGACTCATTGAAACAAGGGGTCCATCTAATTCAGCATTTTATTTCCAGCAGTTGCTACCAGAGGGACACAACAGTTATATATTATACTTCTACCATTCTTCAACATCATAGTCTCCCAGTTCACAACACATTGATTTCTTTTGGAAGTCTTATGTAGAAAGTGCAAAAATTAGCAAATAATTATGATTGTGATTATAATTATTATTATAATAATAGTAGTAGTAGTAGTAAGTAATAACTATATAATTCCTAGCACTGTCTGTTGATATTTCATGTTATTAAATAAACTTTTTTTTTTCTATATCCTATCAAGTGCTTAGTTTTAAAATAGCTTATTATGTTAGGTTGCAACTCTTCAATATCACATATTTATTTATTAAGTAATTCCAAAGTACTATACATAATATGAAAGTATGTAATTCATTTCACTGTGGCATTAGATAACCTATACATCAATAAACAACACTTTTTTGTGCTGGCCCAGTGCAACATACAACACCAGCAGAAGGTCTTTGGTACAAGATGTTTATAATCTAAGGCCATGGGTTTACAAGCTGCACAGACCAGTCTAAGAGTTTACCTGCTTTAGATGGAATGAGACCATTAACTCCCCAGCTGGATAGGACCTTACTTGGAAAATGCACTAGCTAGCACAGTTCATGAGTTCAGTTAGTTTCTGGGAAGATCTGGGAAGCACCATTGCTACTGCAGAGTAGGAGTGAAGGTAGGAAAGTGGTGGTGGGGGAAGGAGGAGTGCAGAAAAGAGTAATGGATCTTCTTTCAATTGCAGGCCCAAATTTTCATGGAATCCCAGACTGAATAATCGCTCCTCATGTTATATCACTGAACTGTAAATGACTTTTATAAAGTAACACATTCCAATACAATGTATGACAATATATGTCAAAACAATAGTCTCATTCTTTTGGAGATTCACGTGTACTTGGGCTGTCCATTAACACATTCTTCCATAGGTGGATGCATGCAATAATGCCCATTTACTTAGTGGGTGTCAACACCAACTAGTTTAAGTGGTCTAGAATCGGATCTAGTTGGGCCTTGTGGACTTGAGTACAAGTTGGGGTTTTTGTTCTTTGAAAATGTGCTTGTTATAATTATCGCAGGTCAGATGACAATGATTGTGGGTCAAGTTGGCTGTGGCAAGTCATCGCTTCTCCTTGCCATATTGGGAGAGATGCAGACGCTGGAGGGAAAAGTTCACTGGAGCAAGTATGTTTCATATAGCTATTAATTGCTGCATTCACTTAAGAAGGAAGTAGTTGGGATTTGACGCGAGACATGTACAATTCATGTCTCAGAACTGCGTGTTAAATGATTGTCACCACCCAGATCCTCCTTGGAAGGCATCACCTGCAAACTTCTGAAGGATTTTCATTACTGTTTTGTTCACAGCTCAGAGCAGGCAGAGTGTAGTACCTCAGGAAGGAAAAAAGGCTAGTTTGGTGATTAAAATCTATTATGTTAACCCTAGCAAATGATTGGAATAGAAAGGGCATCCTATTCCTGTTATGCAGTAGTCTTCAGTGGTGGGAGTCGGCTCTGGATTTATTATAGTCACTATAATTGAGGTCAGTGTTGTTATGCTGCTGCTGTACACACGTGTGAAAGCACAACAGGCTGGAGCTTCTTCCAGTCGAGTGGTGTGTGGGAAATACCAGAATACAGGAAAGGTTGTCTTTCTCACCCAGTGATGCTGCTGCTGGCAGAAAAAAGCCATTATATAATAACATGTGAGCACTGTTTTCCCCTTCCCTGGTATGTGCCCAAGCCTCACCTATAGAAATCAGTGTTACCCTTCACAGCAGTACTCTCAGAAAGCAGCCTGACGACACCAAATAACTAAAAAGGCTCTGAAGAATGTGTTGCTGAAGAGGGAACTGCCTGTGAGGTCAGGCTTGAGGATCCACATGAGTTCAGACCCAATGAATGAGGACTTTCTACAGAGACTTGGTGAGGCAGCCACCTCTTCCAGCCTAGGCAGGGCAGAGTCTATGGAAGGGATGTGCTGTAAACCCAGGACTTGTTCTTTGATTTGAAAGATGAGTTCCATTTCCTTACTCCTTACATTTCCAAACTCTTCTAAATTAGGCTTTTGAGAAAAAAGGGAGAAATTTTTTGGAGATATGAGTATGTTTTTGACCATCCCTTGACTAGCAACCTCCTTTGTTATCTTACAGCAATGTTGCAAGCTGGATATTTTTGCTTTTCCTGTGTTAGCATGTGTGGCATTTTCTGTCCTCCAGCCATATTTCACTGTCAGCTATTCTAAATATATGATCTCACTGGAGTAGCAGGTACAGTTGGAGCCAAGGCAAGACTAACTTTAGTTTATTTTTATGTAAGTTTACACTTTGAAGGAAGAGGAATATGTTACCATAGTTAATTTCTTTGAGACATGTAATGAAGATTTTGACATCACAATCAGACATTCTTTTTCTGAGTAGTTTAAGAAAATAGGAGTAGAGTACCTTGAAATTATTCTCACAATTGTTTTCAAAGATATATTTGAGGAAGACACAAATTTGTCCTGGAGAAAGATAGATGATGTTGGGAAGATTGTGAGAAAATGAGAAATCTTAGAGATACTAGAGAAAGTTTATGAAATACTATTAATGTTTCACATTGTTCAAGAGAGATTAAGATCCTATTGTCAGCTGATTAGCAGTCTGTGCACAACCAAGTAACTCAGGTTTTAAAAAGAATCTCAGGCCTGAGCGGTTTCTTACCATTGCAAATGGTAATTTGGTGCTGTGATACAGGTGATGCAAACATGGTTATGTTTTGCTGATAATTTCAGACTGCCTGGCAGACAGATGAATACAGAAGGATACTTCAGGTATTTAACTAAGTGGATCCTATACTTTACAAACCATACTAAAGGTCCTGTTTACCCTTTTAAATTCCTTTCCATGTGATTCCACATGCATGACTAATGCAGCTACTGATCCAGGGATGAAATGCAGGCTAGGTAAATTCCCCAACAAAATTCAGGTACAACAACACACTAGTAGTAAAGACGGGTGATATTTCAGCCCCAGCTATACTGGGGTAATCCTGCAATTGTGAAAGTCCATCATGGGACTTGAATACCCTGTTGGTGGTGTAAATTTCCTGTACATTGAGCTGCTTTCTTTGCAAACAGGTTGTTGTGTACTAGGTGAACTGCATGGGAAAAATAAGAATTACTAAATCAATCCTCCTATACAGCCTGACCTATCCTCAAGCCGTGGAGGGCTTCAAGAAAAATTAGGAAAAGCTAGTGCTCCCCTCAGATGGGTTGCCAAAATGCAACTACCTTTAAAAGTTTGCAACCACTGTAGCTCTTAGAAAATGCAGATGGATAAACAGTCATCCAAATAAATGTCAGCAGCCAAAGTCAGCATATCTACTAGCACTGTTGTGCTCCTATGGGTGGTTGCAGGGACAGGAATAAATTCTTCCAAAGTGCTGGATAGATTTCCGGAAGATGCTCAGGCCTCGTCTTGCCTCAAATTTCTTGCCTGTATTACCACAAGAAATGATTCTGCTGTTACAATGGTATTCTAGAAATTTTGTATGCCTTTATTCTCCTCCCTTTTAATTTTGTTTGCAGAGGGCCTTGTTAGAGATGCATTAGTCTATTTCAAAATGTCCAGAGTTAGCATAAAACTTGTCCAAACTTCAACAAGGTCTCTTTGACTTTTCCTTAAAAACTTGGTTTAAATTGATTTCTGTATTATTTTGGCTTATATTTTCCAAATGTTATAACTAACTAATCTATGTAATCAGTTTGGTCTTTCCTACCATTTCAGGCTTGCATTTACCATGGCCCATTTGGGGGAGTACGTAAATTTTATAGTACAGAATAAAACCCAGTATGAACAGCCACATTTCAATAAATAAATCAGAGCAAAGACTACTAGTCCCAGTGTACAAATAAAATACTCTCAGATTCCTCAGGAGCTTCAGTTTCAGTCCACTCCCATGCCCTGCAATCACATTACTCTTTCAGATCCAGTAGGGTAATATAGTACAAGACCAAATACTTAATACCCTTATTTGCGAAGGCCCCTGCTCAGCAAAGGTTTTATATGTGTTTATTCATGAGATTATTAATGATCATGGGTTCTCACAGAAATCTCACTCATAACGTGGGAAATACTCATAATGTATTTGCTTAGCTAAGCATGGAATTAATTTTCTAACCAAGGAAGAAGTGTTTTAGAAACAGACCTTCAAATTAGTCCTTGCTCGTTCAGATAATTTATTTGATTAGAATGACAATCATATTAAATCTGATATGGAATCGCAAGGGGTCTTGCAAGGGCTTGTTCTCAGTTTTTGCTAAATTGTACTTCAGAAGGCACTCCCAAATGTATACATGAAAGCATTATCCCTTTCTTTGCCATTGCAATGCTCTACTGATAAAAGTTGGGGGAGGGGGTGATAGAGGAAATTTAGGTTTTCTCTTTTTTTGTTTGGATTGACCTAATTTCCAACCTCTTTCTAATCTCTTACTAGACCCCATCTTTTGCTTTCCTTTAACATTTTTTCCATTGTAGAGAAGACTGGGAGCTTCTGCTGAGTAAAGGACCAAACCTGGTGAAGTAATGCCTGTTTTGAGCCTCTGCGGCTCTCTGGCCTTTCTGAAATAATCAATAGAATTTTCACTTCTGGTGTAATATCTTCTCTGGTGATTGGTGCACAAAAGAAACACACTGATTGTGCATTTTAGGCAGCATGAATTAGCAAGTTTCTTAGAAAGCTGATATGCAGCACAGAAAGCAACATGTCTCAGTTCTATCATTGGGGGTTTTTTATGTCAAGCAAATAACACCTGAATATCAGTTCTCTAGTCTCTTCTAATGCCTGTTTCCTCTTGCCTGGCATAAACTTACCCTTACAGGTTTTGCACTTTGCAGTGATGTGTTGCCATGCCTGGACACGAGCACCATTGCTGGTCCAGAACTGCTTTGACTGCCATTCCATGCCCTTGACAGAGTTAATAATTAATAAACAGAGGAACATTCATGTCATTACTGCCGTTGCATGCTCTTCAGAATGTATTTCATGGGTGTGATCCTTAAGACATGGAGGTTGCCAAGAAAAGCCTAGGTGGTGTAGTGCCATAGATGGCTTGATGCAACCTTACTGCTATAAACAAACTCAAAATCTGTTCTGGCTCAAAAGTTTCTCAGTTCCCTGGGAAATTTGATGTTAATTACCAACTTTTGCAGGTCATTGTTGTAATGTGTGGAGAAGCTAACTTACTGCTTGTCAACCTTTTATATGGGCAGGCAATATTAATAATTTAATTTTTAATAGGTTTTTCAATACACTTTTTATTTTTAATACACTTTCTAACAACATAACTTGCCTGTTTAGCCACTATGAACGATAGATATCAGTGTTGCATTTAGAAAAGTTACATAGCTTTTATTTTACCTTGTTTATTTCCCCTTTAAGAACAGAAAAACCCAGTGATGTTGAGTTCTTATAATATGTACTTAACTCCAGTTTTTCTGTATGTAAAACTTGCACAACATGTCGTTCTCTATTTTTCCTGCTTACTAAATGTCATTTACCATAACTTACAGTGTAAATGAAACTGAACCTTCTTTTGAAGCATCCAGAAGGTATTATCTCTATTTTTAGTGTACACTCATTCATTTCTTCAGAATTTCCTACCCTTCAGCCATCTATGTGTTTTCTTACCATATTGATAATCATTTACCATAGGATTAACTGACAGATTGTGTTAAATCCAGTGGATCCCAATCTTCTCCAGCCATTGTACCACTACCTCAGTCTTACCTGAAAGATGTTCATTGTTCCCAAGTCCATTTTGCTATCACTGGGAGTGTAGCATGCTCCATATCTTGCAAAGCAGGGCCTCTAGACATAAGACACCATTATGTGTACCCTCCCACGTGTTTGCATGTTTCCTAATCGGTGCTGGGTTTTATGTTGCTGGTAGCCCAGACTGATGGCTGTGTGATGGAGCGGGGCGCACAGCGTGCAAAGGCAACCGGCTTTGCTCCAGCTGAAGTCCACCTGTGGCTCCATCCCCTGGCCTCAGTGAAAGGGCCTGCAGGTTTAAAAGCAGGGCAAGCTAAACTCAAAACTTGAATGATAGAGAAGTAGTGGCACACATAGCTGTGGTTGGGAGCCACACCATGATTTACTACCTGATAATCCTCAGGACATATTTAATTCCACTGCATACTGAACTGCTAAAACTCCTAAAATTTTTGAGATACTACTTACTGCTTCTAACCAGCTGTTTCTCATACCCTGGCACCCTCTCTCTCAATAGCAAATCATAGGTGCATAGATACCTGTATCAAATGTTTGGTTTGAAGCAATACCATCAAAGAGACTGAGGAGGAAGATAAGTGTTTAGATCCACAAGCCGGTCGCAGTTCACACCTCCTTCCTCACACATCTTGGGCTCCTCAGAAAAGTGTCTGAAACGACATGCCATACATAGGCAAAACAGACAGAAGTAAAGAACATACATACCCCAGTTGTACACATTTTATCAAGCATTTAGCCACGTTTAAAGTATGTACATCTAATAAGTACTTGGGAGACTGCAGTGACTCTTTTCTGATCTGTCTAGGATTGTTCTCTTTTCTGATACCATGTTAGTCCCCTGAAGATCTAATAGGCTTAAAGGAAATATACATTTACTGAGAAAAAAAGTATTTCATGTGCACGGCCAAGTAAAGCAATCTAAAACTCATGAAAGCAACAAGTCAAGTGTCCCAATGCCAGTTGAACAGTGCCTTTTAACTACCTGTTAGAAAAAAAAAAAATACCAAGTAACTGCTCTTGTGAGAATTTAATAATTTTCATTATTTATAATTTACCTTTGGATTGAAATTGCAGCTACTAAATTGAGGTAGGTACCAGCCATTTATAGTAAAATAGACTACAACCTAGAGCATAGATATTGCCATTGGGGAGAGAATGAGTGCTGTTCTAACAAAACCATCTAATTTTAAATTCTTCCCTTTGCTTTTGTAACAGTTGCTTTGCCTATGTGTTCCCCTGTATTTTCATGGAAGTGCATTCATAAAATTAAAGCAAATTGATTCTCAGACATGTCATAGTATGGGTGCTTTGCTTTTTACTTATGCTCTTTGTCTGTCTACAGTAGAAACAGATACTCGGTGGCTTACGCAGCTCAGAAGCCATGGCTGCTGAATGCAACTGTGGAGGAGAACATTATCTTTGGAAGCCCATTTAATAAACAGAGGTAAATATTAACCCCCTGACAACTTTTTTTCAAAGAGGTTTTTGGCTTCTCTTTCTGGAGGAAGTTTGTAGATTCTGAAGAATATCAGTGCACGCTAACCCAGTGGTGGAATTAGCTAACCTGACTTTAGCCATCTCAAAGGAAGGTTTGTGTTTTAAATTTGCCTTTCAAGGCTCCCCTCTAACCATTACTAAGATGTTTGTGAGAAATCACACAGTGGCAGTGGCTCTCCATGGAACACAGTGGAAGCTGTATATAATTTTTTTTTTCAAGCAGCTAAAGTTAGGTGAGATGAATCCCATCTTTGGAGACTACTGACATATTTTTGTTTTGCCTAATGGAGCCTGAAATTGCCAGAAGACTCTGGAAACAGGGATTCTAGGCATGTTTCCACTGAGTCTGTGTTCTAATCCTGCTGTGATCAAGTTACTGGAACAGTCACTTTACAAAAACACCGCACATATGCAGATGGGGTGCCTCAAGGAAACAACCTTACTTCTTGCTTCTGGAATAGAAGAGAAGGGAGTGTGAAAGCTGAGGTGCACAGCTTCCGTTGTGTCTATCCAGCACTTGCTTCTAAAAGGTCAGCTAACAATACAGTGGAAAAAGTGACTTAAGGAAAATAAATTGCTGTTTTCAAAGGCAACACTCTCCTTGGTTTAAGTTATTAAAAATATATCCCATTTCTCTCAGAGTGTACTTTGTTACAATGTATGACTCCCTTCCCACTTAATAAAACTTAGCAATGACCAAATATCTCAAAATCCAGATAAACATCTAAAATTTCAGGGACCGAATTGTTCAGCTACTGGACCCATCAGCCTAATTTCACTCATATCAAAGGTTCAAGGCTGAATTACACCACTCAAATACTTGGATCCCATCTGCTAATTAGAAGATCATCTGTGATATCCCATAGACCTAGAAATCTCACAACATATGTCAAGATTTTGCAAGTGGCTTCTGATACCGGCGAGATCAAAAACATTATAAGGCTCCCTTGTCCTGTAGTATCACCCCAAAGTAAATGAAGAGGCACCTAATGGGGGAAGAGTAATAACTTATTGGAAAATGGCTTTGAATATGCCAGAGTCCAGAAAAACAGCTCCATGACTGGGAGGAATGTGCTCAATAATTCACGTCACTGAATCTTTAAAAAGTAGGCTTGCCAATAAAGACCTCTAATAAATATGTCATCTTTTACAACGCTTAGTTTACAACGGCCCATGATTAGTTGCTGGATAATCATTTTGCCCTACTTATTTTTGCAATTATACAACCATCACAGAGCCATAATAGCTTAGCAGGGAATTTGACCTGGAGGTTTTTGTGTTAGCAATGTAAGTGCCCGGTTAAATAATTGCAATGACCATATTGTTTTTGCAGGTACAAAGCTGTCACTGACGCGTGCTCTCTGCAGCCAGACATTGATTTATTGCCATTTGGTGATCAGACAGAAATTGGAGAAAGGGTAAATAATATGAATGCTTTTATGTCAGCTTAGCATATGTATTAAGAAGGCCCTCTCTGATGTCACTTAGACCTTATCTGTCTTGGGCTGCCAGCCCAGTAAGTAATTGTCATTCACCAGGGTTTACTGCAAAAAAAGTTTTAAAACTTTTTTCCTTCTTCATCTATTTCTCAAACGGGAATTTCTTGATCAGTCTCATGTATTTTGCTTGCAGAATTTGATGCTAGTATTGGTTGCATTTTTCAATCTAGCAAGCTTACTGTGCTTAGAGAAGCTCTTCATAATTTACACTTAGCCATGATCAGTTGCTGAATAATCATTTTTCTTCTGATATTATATAAGGATTATGCTCATATATATACAGGATTAACATTTTAACAAAGCTTTCTATTTTGATTTGAACTCTGTATAATTGTAAAAAAACCCACATTTCCAAAGTCCTATCATAATGTTTACTCAATCATGCATATTTCTGATCCATTACACTCATTAGGGGATTAATTTAAGTGGCGGCCAACGACAGAGAATCTGTGTAGCTCGAGCTCTCTATCAGAACACCAACATTGTCTTCTTGGTAAGATTTTTCTTTTTCACATGGGAAGTTAGTAATAAAACTGTCATTCCTCATATTTAGCTTTAGAAAAAATCATGTTAGACTTAGAAAACTGTAGGGACTTGTACTCAACTCCAAATCCAAATTATAGAGATAGGAAATAAACATCCACCAAAACATACCAGGAGACTGATGCAGGTGGGATTTCCTATGGAGATCAACACTGGAAGAGTAGAACAGGTTGTCTGACCTCCGCTCACTCTCAGCGGTGACAGACTATCAACAGAGTCCCACTGAAATCAGAAGGGCACCTGATAGGGAAAAGCACCATAACGCAACTACTTGTGAGGAATGAACAGACTGAGGGCTCAGCACTCCCCTGCAGAGTGCTGTGGATTTGGACAAACTTTCTCTTCTCTCCTACTAGTTGCAAGGTATGTCAGGAATTTCAGGAGGCTGCTGCTAATAAAGGAGCAATTTGATCCTCTTCAAAATTGACCTGGGATTTCTGTTGTCAGAGAAAAAGCGTTTGCCTACAATATCCTTATCTGAATGTTGTCTTGTTACTAGCCACGCTCACTCAAAGAAGACCAAGCACACCTGTAGTTTAATTTAAGCTTGACTCTGGATCCTGGCATTTTCAAATTCAGACTAGTGTTCCTGATCAGATTTACACTGTCAGTGTGGGAACAGCATAGACATCTAGACACAAAAATATTAACTGAATCTATTGCTATGTTTTGAGAAGTAATGCATTCTAGCTCACTATTTCATAGTGCAGACCTCTGACTGTGTCTTTGCCATTAGAGAGTGATGGAACACTAGTGATGACAGACGTTTTCTATGTTTTAAAAACTGTTGAAAGAAAACCCCCCTCATTTTTGTATCCTGGTTGATTTTTATCTTTTTTATTTGATTTCAGGATGACCCATTCTCTGCACTGGACATTCACTTAAGTGATCATTTAATGCAGGAAGGGATTTTGAAGTTTCTCCAAGAAGACAAGAGGACTCTTGTTCTGGTCACACATAAATTACAATACCTACCACATGCTGACTGGGTAAGAGAAAAGATACCATGGTTAAGGTTTGCTAATGATGAACGTACACTTGAAGTCAGCACTGTCATGCTCAATGAGACTCAGTGACTACTTTTCTCTCTAATGGAGTCTCTACTTCTTAACTCCATATGTCCTGTGGCTAACTGCTATTTTAAGTAATACAGATTTTATAGCAGAAGGAACAACTTAATTTTTACATTATTTGTATTGGTTTCTGTGATTGAAAGCCACTGGAGAATTATCACCTAATTGCAAACATGACTATCACTTTTTACCATTTTGTCTATGCTTTTTACAAGTGTTGGTAAGCATGGCTTATAGAAGTTTCAGTTTATGGCTGGTGGCAACAAAATTAGGAAGTTATTAATAAAATATTGAGTACAATGAACACAGAAATTTGCATAAAGGTAATCTCACCAATACTGTGTCATATCCTGTAAGATCCAGGTCAGTGATTATGGTATCAATGTTGCTTAGTAGACCTACTCAATGCTTTCTTCTCTAGATCATAGCAATGAAGGATGGAATGGTGCTTAGAGAAGGGACACTAAAGGATATCCAAAACAAAGATATTGAGCTATACGAACACTGGAAAACTTTGATGAATCGCCAAGATCAAGAATTGGAAAAGGTAAATAGGAACATTGTGGCAAGGATGACTTTTCTGAAAAAAAAAATATTTTTCAATTAATTTATTTAAAAAACCAAACCATATCAGAAAGGAAGTTTAAAACTAGACATTATGGAAAAAGCATGTGAACTGTAAGGAACTTTAAGGACCAGAACAGACTGTCTAGGAAGCGTGGGGTCTATCTTTCATGAGTGGTTTTTAAGGACACATTAGGCAAACATCCTTTTGAAATGCTGTGTACAACTAAGAGTTTGCTGGGGCAAGGGGTGGGTAAGAGACTTCCTAAAGTATCTCTTTACCTTTTATTCTGTTATTGCCATGAGCATTTAGGATTCTTTAAAGACTGTTTTTGAAGTTTTTATCATTCCAGAAGAGAGGAAAGGAAAGAATAGAAGAGAAAGGGAAGACGGGAAAAGGAAAGGCATTTTCTGAAAGTTAAATCCTAAAATACTATGCTTTTGCATTCTGTGAGCTAAATCGTCTGAATTGTCCCTTTGAGGTTACAGTTGATGCTACTAGAATGGCAGAGAGCTAAGCTCTCCTCAAATTATTAAGTTTTCTCATTACAGGATATGGAAGCTGACCAAACTACACTTGAGAGAAAAACTCTTAGGAGGGCCATGTACCCCAGAGAATCCAAATCACAGCTGGAAGATGAAGATGAAGGTATGTTTTATCATTTCACTTCATTCTATTGCCATGTATCATTGCCTTTCCACTTCAGTGTCTAGCAGTTCTTAGCAAGAAGTATGAAGATGTTCATGACGCTTGGTAATTACAGTGGAAAGTCTAATACTTTGACCTGTATAGAATATGACTTAGATTTCTCTAAATATTGCACAAGGATAAGGTGTACCAAAGGATAAGGTGTACCAAAACTGGTCAATTTCTTTGGTAACTCGTACTGCCTTGAGGTTGTGAGGGGTTAGAGAGAAGTAAAACAATGGTAATAATTGTTATTAATGGAAATTGACTCTGCCTAGTTAGTGATGCAATAATGTTAGATCATTTGTAGTTCTGTCACTCCTCACTCTGTTCTGGGTTTTTGATACATCACCACATCATCAAACTTGTAGCTGTTTTTAAATTCTTTTTAAATATGGAGTTAATCTGCTGTTTTCCTAGCTGAGAATTTTTCTGAGAGAACTTTTAGGATTTGTTCTCAAGCTTAGCTTCCTCTTACCCCCACCAAGTCTTGATGGTTTTAGAGGCTGCAGATTCAGGTTCATGTCACTTTTAAAGTGGGGTGGGGAGTCGGGGGGTAAAATCAGATATTGTGAGATAACAACAAGAGCCATCAAGAACATCCCTGGGATGCTTGACAATGCCTAAATGGAGTAGTCAATCCTGGCAAGCAGTAAGTTTGTGCCAGAAAAGAGAAGAGGTGAACTGTAGGCTTATCCTTAACTCAACAGGAGTACGAATTGCAGGGATTGTCATGACAATGTTGGCTGGAATAATCACAGAATGCACACTGGCTGTTAGCAGGCTCTTTACTGCTGCTTTGTGTTTCATCTGGCAATGCTCATGATGGATGTCATCATAAGTCAAAGGTCTGTAGGTCCTGAATTGCTCCATTTTTAAGAGATTTCCAATCCGTGTAAAATAGGCAGAGCCTAAGAGATGGAAATATTATATTGGTTTCACAGTGCTTCAGCAGAGCTAAGCAGGAACACCTCTTTGTCCAGTCATCTGTACACTTTATCAGTTAAACTCTTGGATAACTTTAAATTGAGGTCATTCTCAAGGTCCTCCTTTTGGTCTGTGCAAGGAAGCCTTGTCAAAAACCTGTATCTTCTTTCTAAGAAGAAAGATAGGGTAAAATAGAAAACACGGGGAAAAAAGACCTGCCCATGTAGTCCACAGAATGCCTTCAAAAGAGCATCATTAAGATCATAAACCACCTATCACTAACTTCATGGCAGAAATATAACCTGATACTGCATTTCAGATCATCCACATTTATTATGTGACCTAGGGAACACATACAAAGTCTCTGTGTCCCAAAAAGTGTAGAATTTCAACTTTTAAGAAATCACTAACTCATTTTTAATGTTCAAAATCAGAAGTGGGTGGAAATGCTGTCACTTCAGAGCCGTTAAGAACAGGTCAACATTTTTCTTCCCCAAGTTTAGCCTGCAAGGCTGTGATATATATTCTTATTACATTGAAGAAAATAATATTTTTATATGTAATGTTTATTCAATTATGAAACATGTATTTCAGAAGTCTTCCACCAATTGTATTTCAGTATAACTGGAACAATCACCATAGAGTTCAAGGTAGGAATAGATGTAATATTAATCCCACAGCTGTGTTTGTTATTTTATACAGACAAAAATTTACTACTCAGGAATAAATTAAAAATGGAGTTCTGTCATGAAACAGATGATAGAGCATCTGGATGGAAAGCTTTGGAAAGCTTTCTAGAACCTTCCATGTGACCCAAAGTGCTCTGTGGACCATATAATAAAAGTAACTAAACAGGTTGGGAAAGGCCTAGTCTCTACTATAAATAGACATGGCTTACAATATTCATTGCCAAAACTTATTAGTCAAAGAGTGACAGCCAATAGAGTTGCCAAAATAGCACAGGAGAAGTCTTATGAAAATATATCTGAAGCTGGTTTTAAATGACAAATTTAATTTTGCTGTTAAAATTCCAATTAAAAACAAAGAAGCCAACTAAATACTGTAAACACAGGTATAATTCTTAGTACTGAATCCAGGCTAACTTGATCAAATGTCTGAGTCACAGAGGAAGAAGAGGAAGAAGATGAAGATGACAATATGTCAACTGTCTTGAGGCTCAGAACAAAGATGCCATGGAAAACCTGCTGGAGATACCTAACCTCTGGAGGATTTTTCTTGCTCTTTCTGATGATTTTCTCAAAGTTGTTGAAACACTCAGTTATAGTGGCCATAGACTATTGGCTTGCTACATGGACATCCATGGACAATGAAAAGGAAGTCAGGAGCGCTGATGATGTTAAGAGCACAAATAAGGTGAGATATATCTTGGATTTTATTGGGGGAAGGGGGGGAAGAAAAAATGTTCTAAAGTAAGTATTTGCTATTCAAGTAGAAGCCAGATAACTTGGAAAGACATATAGATATAGTAAGATTAATTATTATATAGGATGGATTAATTATTTGTGATAAAACATAAGAAAATTCAAATTATATCAGTCTTTTCAAACTTGCAAAGCTGAAACAGAAGCATGTTTGAGATCAGAAAAATTACTAAATTTTTAAAGGAAAGAATCACATACTGAACTTTTCCATCTGGATGTTTTAACACCTAAGTCAATGACCCCATTTTCCTAAGTACTGACTGTCAGAAAAAAAAAGTCTTCAAATGTACTACTTAAATACTATCTGCTTATAGCTGTAAATTTGACTCATATACAAATATCTCACTGGAATCCACTTAGTCAACTTTCAGAAGGCTTAAATATATTATGCCCCTGGCAGATTAATTTAGGATTTGGCCTGGGAATTTTAGTGGTGCTTGAACTTAATAAAGTGGAACTTTCCAAGATCTCTCAAATGCCTTAATTCTTGAGAGGTTCTACTTCGGTTGTCTGACTTTCTTGGCTAACAATTTGCATACTTCTCCATTTGTCCATTAGGTCTACCTCCAGAGTTCTAAGTACTGTCACTTCAAGATCTTGAAAAGTACTTATCAGCAGGTTGAGGGATCTTAGAACTGTCAGATCTTCTACTTACGTGAACTTAAGGAATTGCAGTTCCATCATAATTGTTTGGGTTTTTTTCCAAAGATCATATTAATATAATTAGCTAATATAAGTGATGTGATATACTAGTTGATTGGTACCAGGTATCTTGGGAACTTCCTAGTAGAAAAAAAGAATGTGTGTTTATTTCTAGAATTGTATTTGTCATTTTATTAGACTTATCATGTAGCTGTCTTCAGCATCCTCTCTGGAGCAGGGATTGTGCTTTGCCTCATCACATCTCTGACTGTGGAGTGGATGGGCCTCACAGCAGCCAAGAACCTACACCATAATCTCCTCAACAAGATCATACTTGGACCAATCAGGTACAGCAAAAATAATATTCTTCCTGAAAAACTACATTGCTAAAACCTGTCCTGGTTTGTAACTAGGATGGTACTACTGTGATAAGGTCTTGTAATTGCCATGTTTTATTCAAAGCCTCAAAAATAACTAGTGAGGTGAGCAGGAGGGGGAAATTCATGTAGAACATGTGACATTCTGCCCTCCCTTTTTATCTGGTTGAAATGTGCCAGATAGCTGGAACCTGTTTCAAGGCTGGGGTGTCAAGGAAAGCTTTGAGTGCAGTTCTAGCTCCAAAGCATCCAGCTCCAAACCTGAGCAATGGGTATGAGGGCTAACAATGCAAACACCAGGTTCCTTCTGATGGCCAGGGACAGGCCTGTGCATGTTAACCAGAGTCCCCCACAGGCAGCAGGAGGGCTGAAAGGATGCCTGCATAATGAATACAATTATCATGGTTCTTTTATGAAACAACTGAGGTCTGGTGCCCAGTACTATGCAGGAGGTGGAGTAGCAGCCAGGGACAGACTGTGGTCTTTGGAAGGGATCTTAAATCTTGAGGGAGCATGGATCAAAGAGCAGGGGGTAAGACAGTAGGTTTTTGGAAGAAGAGACTTAGAAGTTTAGGGTAGGGGAGGAATGCCAAGAGAAGAATTTGGATAGTCGATGCAAACATTTTGGAATAGAAGAATTTGGATAGTCGGGATGCAGACGTTATGTTGTGTTACTCTTTTCTATTACTGCTTGGTTTTAGAAACTGGCAGGACACAGCTCTTGTCTTCTGTCTGACTGGGCTTTTTATCCAAAACTGGAATTCCTTTTCAGGTAACTTTTTGGTTTTAATTCATTCAACAGGTTTTTTGACATGACTCCACTGGGGCTAATACTAAATCGCTTCTCTGCTGATACAAACATCATTGATCAGGTAATTGTATTCTATTTTATTACATCTTGGCTTTGTAAATTTTCACTTACCTACATCAGTATGAAAATACTAATTACAGAAAGGTGCAGCAAAAACAGACTCTGGGAATTATAATAGACAAATTCAAAATAGAAAGTACGCACACATTTTGTCATAATGAGGGAGGTAGCCATTAGAATAAACACACTGGGAGATGGTAGCTCTTAATGTCTTTGTATGCAGAGTGGTTGCTTCTCTTGGAAGATCTGGATTAGCAAAACACTAGATTTTGAGCTCAAAGCAGGAAACAAGGTAGAATATAACTGTAACTATATGGGACTACACATGACAAATAGATGTTCCATTCTGTCATTACCACATGTGAATTTAGAGCTTCCACTATGTCTGTGAATGAAAATGTTTGGATGAGTAATAGTCCTGAATGCAAGGGTGATGGGAACATGGAGGGGAAATTAGCCTCTGAGAAAGAGCGTGCTGTTTCTCTAAATATTTGGGATATCAAGAACAATTTTCCCTTTCTTGTCCATTATACAAATGAGGTAGGAATGGCTTCTATTTCCCCATGATCTTTGAAACACTGACCTTTAGAAAACAAAACTACTGACTGGTTTTTTAACCTCTGCACAATTGAGTAAGAGATCCACAGGAACATAAAGGCTTCTGATAGAAGGAAAATACCAATGAGTGCACAGTGGTGTCATTCCACTTTCCCTGTGGTCCTTTATAGGAAAAGACATATTGTGGTACTACTCTTGCCTTATATTTGGGTTTTGTTTTGTTCTAGCACATTCCTCCTACCTTGGAGTCTCTTACCCGGTCCACCTTACTCTGCCTGTCAGCCATCGGAATGATCTCCTACGCCACTCCATGGTTTCTTGTCGCCCTTGTGCCTCTCGGGATAGCATTTTATTTCATCCAGAAGTACTTCAGAGTAGCTTCCAAGTAGGTATTAAACAACTGCCCTGAAAATTTCTTCTAAAAAACTTGTCCATAAGAATTGTGATGGAATGCAAAGTTATAGAAGCTAGCATAAGGGGAAAATGGCCATGGTGCCCTGCTTTGGGTCCTGAGGTATGAGTTTGAGCCATACATTGGAGGATGTTTCCAGCTGACCTGACTATAAATGGGGTACTTGGGGCTGTAACACTAGTTGCATCACTTTTGTACACTGTTGGCTATAGAGTCAGATGAGCATGAAGTTTGTTAATCAACTGAGCCAGCTCGCATCTGGTCCAAGCTCATCTTTGACCTTTTGAGGGTTAGCAGAGAATGGAAAATAACTTCCTGGATTAACGTCAGTCACAGTTTTTTCTTCATATTCCTACTGGGAAAAAATGACTCCACAGAAAGTCGCAGCAACGCTTCATATTCAGAATAGTTTGCTGGCTATAAGGAGTGCTTTTTTTTTTTTTTTTTCAGCTAAAAGGGTGTCATGGGAGTCGTGCTTCTGGTGCTAAACCCATAATATAAAATTTAGTGAAATATCTAAAGCGAACCATTTGAAGGTTTTTCTCAAATTCAATCAGTCATGTTTTTTTTTCTTTTCTGTAATGAGCCAGATTATTATTACTTCTGGCCCCATTTTTGCAGAATGCACATGACAAAGCTGCTGTTTGGTAGCATCTAGTTAAGAGACATGGTGATTTTCAACTAAGCGTTACAATGAAGTTGGCTTCATGACCAATACTCTTATTTAGGTATCCTGAGAAAGAATTTTGTCAGTTATTCCCCTGGAATCAATCGAGCAGGAGGGGCACAGAGCAACATACTAATAATTTAGCTTCACTTTATCCTACTTTTCATCAGCTTTCCTCAGAGTTTCCAAGGAGATTTATTCATAAGAAAACTCTGCAATCAGAATTCACAAAACAAAAATATTTGACTCAAAAAAAAAATTTGTTCAAATTCTCTGAGGTTTTTCAGAAAACTTGTTCTTTCCCCAGCAGGTTTCCAAACTAATGCTGTACATGGCAGTACACTCGGTCTTGAGGTGGAAGGAATCAGGAGGCCAGATTTCCATTCCTCAATGCATTATGGTCTTCTGAGTGTCACTTTGTTCTGACACACATAGCAGTGTACACTGTTTAAATTTACTACTTAAAATATATAAGAGAAGGCAAAATATGATATATTACACCCTAGGGAAATACTCATTTCTCTCAGTTGTTTAATAAGTGAAATTCTCTCTCTGTCTCCAAACCTGACTTCCTCACCTGTGGTACCAATAGCCATACCATGCAAGCTAGCAAGAAGTTCATTTTATTCCCTTCCAGGTTTCTGGGAAAATCTGTATCAGCAAGTGTTTTGTTTGTTAGTTTTTTTAATCTGTTTAAACTAAACTAATTTTAAATCACTCGTGAAGCATCCAGGGTCGACTTGTGTTCTTTCAGTCCACAGTAGAAATTAATAAATATGATTTCTTTCTAGAAAAGACAGTCTTGGGAAGTGTAGGATGAAGGAATAGCTTCGGCCAGTATTTATATCTTACTTTCTCACAGTACTTTCCAGGCATATAAGCTTCACTAATTTTTAGAAATGCAAATATTTACAGTGTTTCTTGTAGCACTTTGACTCTTTGTTGTATTTTCCATTACATGTCTCAAAAACTTCTGTGTATTTTCTATCATAAATTTGAAAGAGAGCATATTTATCACCAAAACATAAGCAGCAAATTCAGCTCTGTATACTGTAACATTCAGCACTATGGAGCAGTTATTTCTCCTGGCCTATGTAATTCAGTGTGCAAACACAGTAGGGCTTTAATAGGGAGTTGAAATATCTGATGATCTGGCCTCTCTTCTGTTTATACAACTGGCTGCTATGATAATGGCAGAGTGTTACAGGAAGATGTATTTGTGGTTTGGAAAATGTTCCTGTTTCAGGAGACTGGAACTTTTTAGACTTAAATATCATTGCTCCGTGCAGGTCTTGAGAACACTGTTGCTGAATGATTGAGGAAATTGCTCGTTCCTCTTGTTTCTCTGCCGGTGCTGTCTCTGCTTCAACCAGGGTGATAACTTTAGCACTACTAATAGAGGGCCTGCTATAGCCTGTCATGTTTCATGTTCAGCATGTCATGGTACTTACAGATACTCAAAATGAGGCAAAGTTTATATGGAGAGGCACCTTTTTTGTTAGGCCAGCTGATACAGTTGAAATAAAATAGATGAACTTGCAGCTGCACAAACTATTTTATGCTTGATATAAGAGCCACAAATAACATGCTATAAAGTTGAAAATCAACTGTTCTAAATTATTATAATTATACTAATAAGTTACAATGTTTAATAATAGAAGGTAATTAGGATCTGGCTAAAATGGACAGTAGGTTTTTATCCAGGAGAGATGGATGTGATAATGGCATTTATTGCTGTGGTACAAAGAGAAGCTTAGCTGTGGCCAAAAGCTCGATTTCTTGAGGTGGGTGGGAGATGATTCAAAGGCTCCTATGGCAAAAGAGAAATATGATATTCCCATGTCAGTGTCTTTCTATAATATAGAAATACTACGTTGTGAGCTCCTGAAAAGAATATATGCAATACATAAAATGTCTATTCTTGTCTGCTATGCAGTAAAATTTCTACAGAGATGTTTACATTGTAATGGCTGCCTGCTGTTTTTCATTCTCCCAGAGACCTCCAGGAACTTGATGACAGCACCCAGCTACCTTTACTCTGCCACTTCTCTGAGACAGCTGAAGGCCTTACCACCATCAGAGCATTCAGGTCTGTAAAACAAATTATTAGAGAGAGGCTTGGCTTCTGCTGTGGCCAGTGCAGCTTGTTGGACCACATATGAGACCAAATTATTGGATTTTTTAGAATTTAATTAAGGTATCTGAAGTAGGGAAGAAATTTTTGTTTTCCTGCTGCTTTGCCATGTCTCTGAATGCTTGTACATGCATAATTTATCTGTATTGGTTTTCTACCTAATTAAAGTTGACAAAGTTTTTAGGAGACAGTATTTAAACTTTTAAGGTGTTTAGTTTAACCATTCCTTACTTGGACAACAGGGAGCTCTCCTTTGCTGGGTAGGCACAGACATCACCTCTTCAGACCCCTCTGCTACATCCTACCAGCTGTGCTGTCCGAGTGCCCCGAATCATTTCTGTACTTAACCCACTCCTCAGGCAGGGAAATAGTATTACAGAACTGTCCAACTGTAAGTCAGTATGAAACTAGAGGGACTACCCAAGAAAACTATGGCAGAACAGAACTTGGTTTCAGTGTTATAAAACCTAGCCTTGCCAATCACTATTCCAGAAAATTGAGATAATTCTTCCAAATTCCCATGCATATATATTGTTTTTTTTCTCTACTTACTACATGAAATGTAGGCCAGATTCTCCTTGTATATTCACTTCATTGTATCTGGCATGACTGGTCAAAATGTCAGCTTGATGTTGTCCCCCAACTCTCAGTCAATCTGCACAGTGTAGAATTTCAAAACGGTGTGGATCACACTGCGCTGCTACTTACACATGTAACTGATCAGCTCAAGACTGCTTCACCACTTCAATCTAGCTTTAGGACCTAGACTATTAGTTCTGAGTGCTGTGGTAAGGACGGTGCCAGGACAAGCAAAAACGTTGCCATGTTGAGGAGATGTGAGCCAGGAGACGTTGTAACAAGCTTCATCAACCAAAATGATGTATTGAAATAGTAAGTCATAATTAAGATCCGAGGCTGATGTATGCTGAGTGTTCCTTGAGACATTCAAAGTAGTCTTTCATCTCATTATCTCCTGAGAAAGATGAAGGAGCTTAGCACTTCTTGGGAGTTGTTCAACTCTCCTTTACCTTACAAATCAGCAATATGGGCTCAGATGGCAGAGAGCAAAAGGCAGCCCTAGGGAAGGACTAGGCATCATAACCATCACTGCAGTTTTCCAGGATATCCGGCACTAATCAAAGCCATTCCATTTCCCTGCCTGTGCTCCACTGCCAACCAAACCTGAAGTCTCCAGCATTTTTTGTCAGCAAGCTCGTATTTTCTAATAGTCCCGTTAGTCATCCTCTGCAGTTGGAGTTCAGTATGTTCCAGGATAAAATAGAGCAACCCCTCATATAACTTACCACAAAGTAGCACAGTTGGATCAGAAAGCAATTTCAGTGACCTTTGCTGTTTGTCATCTGACAGGATAAAAGTCTAAAACTGCCCAGAAGATGAGTTGGACGTGGATGAAAAGATACAGATTTGAGCATGTCAGATTTTCCATTAGGAAAACAGGAGCTGTGCTGCCAGAAAGGCAGATGAGTAGAATATTCAGCGCATCTTTGCTCCTTCCCGCGTCATTACTGTTACTAGTTGTTGTTTTGGGGAGGTTGCTTGCCATGTTTACAAGCTGTGCAAAGGGAAATAAAGCATCAGTAGGATAAGGGAGAATAAAACTTTAAAAAAAACCACTAAGGGAAATTAAAATTTTTTTTAAAACCCTTCCTGGCAGAAGGGGGGTTACAGGTGCTTCGCAGCAGGGCCCTGAGACTTTGAAATGGAAGAGCTTGCTATGATAAAACAGACGATAGGCTGCTGAATGAAGTTTGACTTGTTTATTCAAGTGATGGTATCGAGCAGACAGTAGAATGTGAAACAATGAAATGGTTTCCATCTGACTGCAGATCATACCTAAAGTACTGCAAGGCACCATGAATTTAATACACTTACACCAACAGAGATTTCCCCCTCCCTTCCCAAAGTGTGCCTCTGCTCTTAGTTGCCCTGACATCCCCACACTCATTTTTCAACGTAATGGGCATTACGTGGGGGAGAGAGAAACAAGTGACAGTGGGGGCAACATGGGTTGTTTTTGTAATTCAGAAGTGATCCCTCGTTGTCACTGTCTGAGTTGCTTAGGCAGTGTGTGACTGGTTGGGCAAACAGCTGAGCTGAGTAGCTGAAAGTTATTGATCTGTGGATCAATATACAGTCTACATTACCTGGAGCCTTATAGATGTCACTCCTGTTGAAGACTCCTGCAGCTGGCCAGGTAACCTCTGAAATCAGATTAGAAGCTGACAGATGAGCCCTCTGCTCTTGCCGGTGGGCTGTGAAGGAGGGGATGGGCCATGGCAGCACCTGTGAGAGGACTGGAAGGCAGCAGCAGCCAGAACCCGCAGCTATAAAAGCAGATATGCCCTGGGAAGTAAAACCTGTTCTTAGCACCCTGTCATTGCTGTCTTTTTGAAGGGGCAAGCTCTGATCCAAAATCTAGTCCACTATAATTGCTTATCAAAAAAATTCCTCCCCATCGTACGTGTAGCTCTACCTGGTTAAGGAGAGTGCTGGCCGCAGGTACGGTTCCTCACAGGAGAGTTTTTAACCCAAAGTTTGGCAAAGGCAGAAGGGCAAAAAAGTTTTTGTTTTGGAGGAGGAGGGGAGAGAGAGAAGAGCTTAATGTTTCATCCTTTTGTGTATGAGTGTGTAATGTGTTGTAATATAACAACTTTGCTCTTGGCAGGCACGAGGCCAGATTTAAACAACGTATGTTGGAACTAACGGACACGAACAACATTGCCTACTTATTTCTGTCGGCTGCCAACAGATGGCTGGAGGTCAGGACGGTACGTTCAGTTTAGTCCCAGCCATGGTTTTGAAACCTTGGAAGCAAACAGAGACTTTGCCTGATGCAGAGGAGATAATAACGAGAATTAATCTCGCAATGAGATTATACACACTGTTCCTTAAAATAGATCGGGATTGTTTATGTTAAACCCGTAGGGTTTTTTCAGCTTTCTTGGCCAGAAGTAAGAAAATACAAGTCTCCCCCATCTTCTGCTGTTGTGAACACTAGTGTCCGAAGAGAGTGCAAGAGCAAACATTTATGTAACTTGAAACGCAGCTTTCTCCACTACTGTGCAGCATCTGCAGACCTGCTGCAGCAGGAACTGATTACAGAGCAGACCATGGCTTTTTAAGTACTTTTGTGACCCGTACCATCCTTCTGCCAGGGCTGTTTTAGACACTGCTGAGCTCTGTCTCCAGCAACAGGCTTTTACTCCACAGCTGCAGTTTGGAGCCCCTGTTTGCGTTGCCCTTACTGCAGCTGTGAGCCCATACCATGCGATTTTCAGTACCATCCCATATCCCAAAAGGTGGCAGAGTGAGACCCCAGCTGAACAATGAATGACAGGAGGGCACAATGCAGCCAGTGCCAGTGAGACAGGCTCCTGGCTTTTATGGGGACTCTCCAGGGACAGCACATTAAGATGTTCCCTGATTTGCAAGGCAAGGAGAGGCAAACAAAATCACTATTTCCTCACTCATCTGACACAAAGAGAACAGTGAATAAACAGAGCAGTGACCTGATTCTGCTAGACAAATAGTTATCAGGCATGATTAATCCTCATTTCAAAGGCTGTATCCTTGCCATTATTTCCTGGTACACTGGTGGAGCAACAGAATTGTGCTCCATTTCTTATGATGGCACTGCTTTCCCTCGTGCGTGAAGCTTGCAGCTTCCTACAGTATCCAAGATCAAGCTGAACTTGCTTTTGGTTCCAAGACAGATAAAAAACAGAGCAACAACCAATCCTGGAATCATCTGTGGCAATGCCTGCTAATGCCTCTCAGTCCTAGACTTGCTTACATGCACGAATATGCATCGCTTCATCATAGCATTAGAAATAATGTGGTTGTGCCAAGGAATAGTTTATTTAGCCCTGCCTAATGGCATACTGGTACTAATATCACTCAAAACTTCATAGGGTTTAATAGCAATTGTGAAGTCCTGTCCCACCTGCTGATGGAGACTCAAGACCACTGTGCTTCTACTTCCTTGTAGATGTTAAGTTTGAATCTGTCATCTGCTCATCAATACTTTTTACAGGCAGATGAACTAGACAGCTCTCATTTCAAATCTCAGAGGGCGAGATTCCAGGCAGGATGTTATCAGACAGGAGGGAGGAAAAAAAAAAAGGATGGAAAATACTAACCCTGTAATCCAAAGTAAATATAATGCAGGACCAGTGGGACAGTGGGAATACCAGAAGTCTCATGAATCAGGCACCTTGACAACTACATGAGATCACACATGGCATTCACTTCAAAACTGAGGTGCATATCAAGAAGATGTTCAAGCTCCTGCAAAGCTTGTGAGAAGTCAGATCTTTCTAATACAGCCTACACAGCAATTTATCGTAAAGCAAGCCACCACCATGCAACAGAGCTGAGATCCTTCAGGTATCTACCACAGAATCGCTCTGAAACTCAAAGTGCCGTGGCAGGAGCAAGGCTTAGTAGCCCATTCGCAGCACCACAACTACACTGCTGTATTGCTTTCAGAGCCCACACTGCCAACACCCACATGGTGTTGCACTGCAGGCAGTGAGTGCTAGCTAGGTTAGGGATGCCTTCACCATGCTCAGTGTCCCACTGCATGATATAGACACCGTGTGTCAGTCTGCCCACTTGTGTGTGACCTGTATAAATTCTACCAAAATTCTTCATGGGATTTGTGAAGTTACCGATACTCCTCTTTTTCAGGGAGGCAAACCCATGTTTGAGAAGACCTGAAGGGGAGTGGAGAGAGTGGAACTGATTTGTTTTAGTAGTAGGAATTAGGGGTGGCATTGTTACACCATTCTTAAGATTAATTTTTTTTTTTATGTGCTTGTTAGATTTTTTTGATACCTGCTCCTACTGGGGTGGCAGCAATGAGATACCCTAGCCCAAATGGATTTGCAGAAAATACTGGCCTATTTCACTTGTGTTCAGCAAGTTCCTTTAGAGTGTTTCAGGTTGGGCACCACAACCCCTTACCTTCTCCAGGAAAAACAAACCAGAATTAAGTACTAAGTGTCAGTATAGAAATACCAGCAGTAAAGCAAACCTGCTCTGCAACTAAGGGGATTTTCTCATTGCCACATTTTAATGTTGCCTAGAATCTTTCTCTCCCCCTTCTATCATTGCAGGATTACCTTGGTGCTTGTATAGTTCTGACTGCGGCCGTCACTTCCATCACCGAAGGGCCTAACTCAGGCTTTGTGGGGCTAGGTCTCCTGTACGCTCTGACGGTACGTACCAAGGCAAAGCATAAGAAGTCTTAGGCCAACCTATTAATTTTGTAATATTTTTTAAGAATCCATATACATGGTTATCTTCCAGCTTTCTTAACCTTGAAAAAAACAATCTCGCAAATAATGGATCCAAGCCAAAGTTGAGAGAGTTCAGGGCAACTTGGACTTGCTTCAGGTTTTATGAGCCAATTAAAAAAAACACAACCATTCCCAGGCCCTGCGTGCTCCCAGGCAGACCAGGAAAATTAAAAATGCGTAAGAGGACCTGCTGTGCACTCTGTTTTGCACAACACAGTGTCGGTTCCGCCTGTGTACAGCAAACCTGCCAAAAAATGCTATTCCATAGACTGTCACAACCTAGGTCATCTTTAAGCAAAGACCAAATAAAATGATTGCTGAAGAACCAGAAACACCAGGTTTGCCTTTGGAGGGAAACACTTCAGATGCCCAAATATTGTCCACGCAGTTCCAAATGGATTGGGACCTTTGGGGCTGGTAGGCATGGTTCTTCACGGTCTAACACCGTGATTTGGCTTTGTGTGTAAATGCTGCCTATGGTTGCAACAGAAATTTCTCGGCAGCTGCCTTAGGGTGGCCTTAGATCCCCTTTGTGCCGTGGTTGCAGCAGTGTGAGAATCTGCCAGCAACTGAGAATCAGTCCCAGTGCTTCAGCTTCACTCTGAAAACATTCCTCGTAATCCTGCTTCATTAGCAGAGATCTGGAAGCGCCGAGATGTCTGCATCATCTTTGGCTTCTTTGTATTTAGCCTGAATTTGCAAACAGATGATTAGTGTAAATTAGACATGTGCTGAAGTCTGGCATGGCAGAGGGAAAAACACTCTGGTCACCAAGTGATTACCTGCCTCTCTCCTGCCCCACACAACCACCGATGCAGTTAGATCATTACCTACGTACCCTGGCATAGGTTTTTGTACCATGGCTCTTTGGAGCTAAGAGAGGGCTGACATTTGGACCTGGATGAGAGCAAACTGTTTGTACCAACATCGTGTTTACAGTAGACGTCCATCAGCTTATTCTCTCCCCTTGTATAAACACTGCCAACTCCCTTGCACAACTGCGGTGAAGGCTGAAATAATGGCTAGAGCCTTTCGGATGCCAGGCTCTGTTATCAAACCTGTCAGCTCTCCAATTGCAGCCTGCTACTCCACAAGCAGGAGTTCTGCAGGGCAAACGTATCCATTTCCAGAACTTCCTGACTCGAAAACTGTACACAGAAATAATGGGTTTCTGAACGACAAAGAAAATACTTCACACTAACCCCTGGAATAATTCTGTCTTAGGGCTAAAGCAAGCAACTAAATCCTCTAAATTGACAACAGATGTTATTGCTGAATCTCAGTCAAAATTATTTACTGTATGCCTATTGCATCAGTATTAGGTAAGTGGAAAAGAAGTGATTTATTCATAATAAATTTCTTATTTGGCAAATTCAGCAACTTTCCCACTAATAAATGACAAAACCTTTCTCTGAATGTATTTGTGTTTCGGATGTTTCCACCTTCTGTGTTTCTAAACCTTCATTCAGGCATGTAAAGTATTTCGGTTTTTAAAGGTGCTTCACCATAAACTGTTCCTAGTAAGATCAGTTTTCCTTTTTTAGATGAACACCTAAATATAGACTTAGGAACCTACATTTAGGAAAGTGCTTTACAGTTTTCATCCTTAAATATTTAATCCTGACTAGAGATCAGTTTCTTTAAATTATTGGGTATTGTTAGGCAACTAATTTTCAACTATTATCTACTACAATTAATGCCTTTACTATTAATTAAATACTTATGATAACAAATGGGATTAAAAACCAAGACAGAAATACCATTGTGCTTATAATAAATACATTATTTCTCATATAATTATATGCTAAGAAACTCAAATTTCCCACAGAGTAAGAGAAAAGAGTTATCTAAATATGCACAGAAGGAAACAGAAATAAAATACTCATCAAATCTTTTCAAAACATTTGAAATAATAAACTTTCTTAATCTTCAGTTGCAGTCCAGATTAGAACATGCAATATTGCCAGTGATGTTTTTCTGTCTTTGTGTGCTTAAAGAAGAAGCCTTTCAGTATTGATTTCTAGATGCTGATAATGAGATTCCCTTAATCAGTTAGGTCTTCAGACTGTAGGCACAACCTTTCTGTAGTTCTCCTTCAAAAAACAAGAATGAGAATAACCAAGCACTAAATTGCTATGTCAGGGTTGTTTGTGTTGCAGTATGACTGTATTCGATGCTGTTGTACTGAGTTTTGAACGTCAGTAAGAGACTCACTGTGCTGACTCAGGCCAAAGACTACTACAGATTTATCCAACCTTTATTCGCAAACAGGTAGATGAACAGACAGAAGGCTGAACCCTGTCCTTGCTTTCATTTTGTGATGCAGATAACCAACTATTTGAACTGGGTGGTGAGGAATCTGGCTGATCTGGAGGTGCAGATGGGTGCAGTTAAAAAAGTGCACAGTTTCCTGAACATGGAGTCGGAGAACTATGATGGCTACTTGGGTATTGTGCTCTAATCTTTTTTGGGTTTCATGTGGCAATGTGGAAGCACAGTGGACTTGGTCACATTAAATGTATATGCCTCCTTGGCCAAAATCTGGTCTTATTGCTATGCAGGATCTCCTACTGATCTGAGTGACAAAGATAGCCAAAAGCAGCCATGAGACACATAGCCCATGTTAGTCAACATTAAAAACCCCTACCAAATGCCAGGGAGCCAGAGCATGGCCCTCTAGTGCAATGAGAAAGTACCAGGGTAAAAATATAGATGGGATAAGCAAAACATCCCGTACCTGTTAAAAAAACCCAAAATATGGATTAAAAATTAGAAATTCTTCATCAGTCACAGGCTTCAAAATCTCTGATCTTTGCAGCAAAAGGGGACTGCAGGCCAGGGGCATGTTAGCAACTGGACCTCAGCAGGTCTTTCCTGAACTGCACGTTCCTTTTTGTTCTCCACGTATTTCAAATTGGCTTTGACTGGGATTTTAGAAGTGCTTGAAGTGCAAGGCCTAAAAAGCTCACCGGTTAGCAGGCTTCCCTAGAAAGTCAAGCCCCTTAGTCTGGACACAAAACCTGCCTGTGTATTTGCAAATCAGGATAAAATATGAGCTGTGATAATGTCAACAGCTCATGTTGTAAAGCAGGAACAAGATCCTTCCTTGCACTGCCCTTCCTGTGCCGGTTACTGACCGAGGAACATGTTAACACTGCGCTGACACTACATTCTTCTCTACTCGTTTGGCTTCTCCTGTTTCACTGCCAAGAGCCACTTTAGCATTTGCCCTCTCATCTTATGTGTCAAGATCTGGAAGCTAAGTGCTAACACCCCCACCAGGGAGATCCCAGCTCTCCCTCTGCAGGCAAGTGGGGCTCCATTTCTTGAGTGGCTTCAAGATGGCCCCAGGCAGGAGAGAGGAGGAAAGGAAATGTCATAAAGTGTGACCTTCTGATAGCACCATTATGGTTTGGTTTTCTGTAATTATTTCAGATCCTTCTCAAGTCCCCAAAGACTGGCCCCAGGAGGGGGAAATCAAGATTGAAAATTTGTGCGTTCGATATGAAAACAACCTGAAGCCTGTTCTTAAGCACGTGAAGGCATATATCAAACCAGGACAAAAGGTACCACATCAAGCAATTACTTATCATCCTCATTCTGGAGGAGATCTTTCCTTACTATGTTTTCTAAGATGTCAGAAAAGCAAAAATAACAATTTGCAGTGACGGCTATATACATTGATGGACCTCTCTGCAGTCTCTGGGCACGGGTCAAGAAATTTACACTGATGGCATTTTATTCTTTGCTGGGATCAGTTTTCCTTCTGAGACTTCCACTTTCCAAGCCCATCTCCATTGCATAGAGTGAGCCTAGGTGATTAGATGAACACAAGAATATCTCATATTTTAGAATCATAGAATCATAGAATCATAGAAAGGTTTGAGCTGGAAGGGACCTTAAAGAGATCATCAAGTTCAAACCCTCCCTACCATGGGCAGAGATCCCTCTCACTAGACCAAGCTGCTCAAGGCCCCATCCAACTTGGCCTTGATCACCTCCAAGGAGAGGGCATGCACCACTTTTTTGGGCAGCCTGTTCCAGAGCCTCACCACCCTCATAGTTAAGAATTTCTTCCTAATATCCAGTTTAAATCTACGCCCTTCCAATCAAAAGCCATTCCCCCTTGTCCTATCACTTCATGCCCTTCTACAAAGTCCCTTCCCAGCTTTCTTGCAGGTCCCCTTCAGGTACTGGAATGCCACTATAAGATCTCCCCAGAACCTTCTCATCTCTGGGCTGAACAACCCCAACTCTCTCAGCCTGTCTTCATAGGAGAGATACTTCAGCCCTCTGATCATCTTCATGGCCCTCCTCTGGACTTGTTCCAACAGTTCCATGTCCTTCTTATGTTGGGGACTCCAAAACTGGGCACAGTACTCCAGGTGAGGTCTCATGAGAGCAGAGGGGGGAGCATCACCTCCCTTGACCTGCTGGCCACGTCACTTTTGATGCAGCCCAGGATACGGTTGGCCTTCATTGGAGTCCAGGTCAAAATGCTGAAGTTTCAAAGATGCTCCTAGGGCAAGTCCTCACAATCTTGAGAGGTGGAAAAGAGGGGTATGCCTGCCATGCTCTTCTGATTTTTCCCAAGTCTGCCACTGGCTACTGGGAAGGACCTTTCTTCTCACAAGTAGGGCAGTCCAGTCCAGCTTTCCCAAAAGGACTGCAAGTCTGATTTACAGCTTCTGTCCATTAAGTAAATAACATCTTGCTTTCTTTTGCAGGTTGGGATCTGTGGCCGTACTGGCAGTGGCAAATCATCCCTGTCTTTAGCGTTCTTCAGAATGGTGGACATATTTGATGGTTAGTTTTCAGGGAGTATGTTGTGACTCCTGATCTGTTCCCCCCTCATTTCTTCAGAAGAAGCAAGGACACTTTTTGATATTTTATATCCTGGCTCTCTGGTTCAGAAGATACTTGATTAGAATGGGGCTTGTTATGCCTGGTCCTTCAAAGTACAAATTGTCCTATTGTGAGTAGTGCGTT
This sequence comes from Porphyrio hochstetteri, assembly GCA_020800305.1. Classification (NCBI taxonomy): domain Eukaryota; kingdom Metazoa; phylum Chordata; class Aves; order Gruiformes; family Rallidae; genus Porphyrio; species Porphyrio hochstetteri. Next base: position 78,072,921 of record CM036905.1, on the reverse strand, counting down.
GTTCTTCCAGGCCACAACAACCCCAGGCAGCGCTATAGGCTTGGGGCGGAGTGGCTGGAGGACTGTGTGGAGGAAATGGACCTGGGGGTGCTGATTGATGCACGGCTGAACATGAGCCGACAGTGTGCGCGGGTGGCCAAGAAGGCCAACGGCATCCTGGCTTGCATCAAAAATAGTGTTACTAGTAGGAGCAGGGAGGTAATTGTCCCCCTGTACTCAGCACTTGTGAGGCCGCATCTCGAGTACTGTGTTCAGTTTTGGGCCCCTCACTACAGGAAAGACATTGAGGCTCTGGAACGCGTTCAGAGGAGGGCTACTAAGCTGGTGAGGGGTCTGGAACACAGGCCTTACGAGGAGCGTCTGAGGAAGCTGGGATTGTTCAGCCTGGAGAAGAGGAGGCTTAGGGGAGACCTTATAGCTCTCTATAACTTCCTGAAGGGAGGTTGTGGTGAGCTGGGGGTCGGCCTCTTCTCCCGTGTAGGCAGTGACAGAACTAGAGGGAATGGTAGCAAGCTGCGCCAGGGGAGATTCAGGCTCGACATTAGGAAGCACTACTTCTCAGAAAGGGTAGTCAGGCACTGGAATGCACTGCCCAGGGAGGTGGTGGAGTCACCAACCCTGGGGGTGTTCAAGGAAAGACTGGATGTTGTATTGAGGGATATGGTTTAGTGGGAGCTAGTAGTAATAGGTGAATGGTTGGACTGGATGATCTTCTAGGTCTTTTCCAACCTTGATAATTCTGTGATTCTGTGATTCTGTGAAACATTACTCACAGGTTATACATCTAATTAAAAAAAAAGTGTATGCTTTGACAAAACAATATGCCATTTTTGAGATAGGAGGAAAAAGCATGCAACTCCCTGGAGCCTCTAAACTTCTCCCTAAAGAATAACTACATTAAATTATGATAGCTGTCAAAATGTTAGCAGACTAGAAACTAGAATTTAACAAGCCCATTCCCTTGATATTTGAGCTTTATTTTATTGTGGTTTCCCACAACTACAGCAGAAACTAACTAAAAATTTTGGAAACATCTTGCTGTTTTCACTCCTGCAGCATTTCACTCTATCAGCTCGTTGCAATGAACTGGCATGCAGCGATAGGCATCCTGGCATTTATAACACAGGTACATGTATACTGTTGCAGGAATATGGAAACCTACTGGAAAGTCAACATTTTTGTTTCAAAGATTTCCCTGTTTCTAATGTAGCCTTTGCACGTGGGACTTTTGCTAGGGAAACCCTATTAGGATGCTGGAAGATAAGTAAATGTGATGCAGCTAATACTTGCTTTTGTTGTGGTTGTGTGCTGATATGTATCTATGGTAATTGGTTTCTGATTCATGATTAGGATTCCTGGACATATAGATAGTGCAAACAAATGATAGTTATATTTATGGCCAACTTCATTTCCTTCTGCTTTAATCCTCTTTCTCTATCTTTTCTTCATCTGTTCCTTCTGTATCCCTGATTTTTCCCAATGAGAATGCCTAAGTCTTTTCTAATCAAGCTCTGGTCATCCTTTGTGCATCTCCTTCTCTCAGTTAGACCCATATTTGGCCTCTATGCTGGTCCACTTCTGGGTGGAGTCCTGGCTTTAATAAAAGTTACATAACAAGATTTCGAGTAACTTTACTGGAGCCAGATTTCATTCACGTTGTCCATCTTGGTTTTTATGCCTCTGTTATTTCTTTGAATTTGTATGTGCTCCATGTTTCCTACTTTCACTTCTTTACTATTTCCCTCTTCTTGCCCTCTGTTCAAACCACCTCCCGTTTCTGTTCTGTCCTGCTTGGCCACCCTTCATTAGTTTCCCGGTTTCTCATCGCCTCTCTAATTTACTTTTCCCTTAGGTCTCCTCATCTGCTTTTCTCTTTTCCTTGAACTTCTATCAAAAATGCATTCCCCTATTCCCAGTGCATGCCATATTAATTTTTCACTCATTAGTCCACCTCATATTCTGCTAACCTTATCTCATGTCCTTATTTAAAAAGAAAAAGAATTGCTTAAGTTTATGCAACCACCAATATCTCATAATGAAGTTTTATGACCTGATTCAGACTTTCTGAAAGCCTGAAAACAATTGGACTTTGCACCCTGCAGATGAAATCTTGGTTCCTGTGAACTTCTAATAAAAGCGTAATGCTAATGGTAGTCCAACTAGGCAGAGATGAAGTCTTCCATTGGAATAAGGCCACATGGAGTAACCTATAAATTTCAGTATCATGACAATTGGGAATGACAGAAGAGGCATACATGCACAGCTTTGAATATGGTTTTTGCCAGTTCACGGTTGGGTTCTCACTGTTGGAGAGAGAAGTGATGAACTTAATGTTAGGTACTTCCCAGGGCTGAGCGCAGATGCCTGGTGAAGTGATCCACAGGGAAACTGCAAAAGTGAGCCTGATGTAAATGCCCTTTACCATATCTTCATTCAGTTTGCCCCAGCCCACCCCTTCCCTGTAACCTGGGGGAAGCTTCTCAGTCCAGAGATTGCTGGTGGGTTCAGCAGTTCCTGGCTTTTATTGGGGGATTCAAGGAAAGAGATTCCTTCTGCCCTTCTCACCCTCTCCTACTTACAGATCAGGTAACCTGTTTCTCTTGTACGATCCCATCTCCCTCACCTGAACATCAGCTGCTGGCACACCCAGCACATCATAAATCAGATTTTCAGATGAGATCCATATGGTCACTGGCCTGAAGTAGTGACTAGAAAAGGAAAAATCCTCTTACTTTACCAAGTACTCCAGCTGTTGCAGGAACTTCTTGTAGGGGAATGAACTACTGGGTTAAGGAGCGATTAATGTGATAGCTTCCAGTAATCTTGTGTGAGCGGAACAGTATGTGGCTAATTCACAACCAAATGCTTAAATGAAACAAGCTGTAAGATCCAGCATGAATGGCACTGAGATACGTTGGAATAAGTCATCCTTTCTATTTCTTCTGATCCACCTCTCATTAAAAATTTAATGCTATCCCAGTCCTTCCAGAGTTTGAAGGACAGTTTTGGCTCCTGATGGACGGATTGCAGATACATACAAATATTATGCAGAAGAAATTTTGCACAATCTCAGATTAAGTATCTTCTGCAACTCTTAAATCAAGGGGGGGAAAGAAGGACACAGGACATGGCTAATTACTTAAATTGCTCTTGTTCTCACTCTGTTTGGCTGTAAAGCACAGGTTTCCCTATAATAAATTATCCTTCTGGTGCTATCATTAATTACATAGAAGCCACATAGTTCCTTTAAGGGAAGGGTGGGGGTGGGGGGGTAGAAGAAGGTTTACTTTTCCCTATGTTTATATGACAGTGCCGAGAGATTGCAGAGACACGTGGCCTCATCATCTGGTGTCCAGGCCACACTGGCTGTCTTATCTTTCTGCCTGCTCCCCACAGACAACAACATGCTTTGTTGAATTCCCTCACATATTCTGTACGTTGTTTTTAACAGGGAGGATAGTGATTGATGGAATAGACATCAGCAAATTGCCTCTTCACACTCTCCGTTCCCGACTCTCCATTATTCTCCAGGATCCAATACTATTCAGTGGCTCCATCCGGTAGGTGTATGCCATCAGGGGGTGGTGAACTACATCACATGGCGTGTTTGTGATGTGGGACAGGGAGGGATGGAAAAGCAAAAGAAACTTCCTAACTCAGTCCAATATAACTACACAGCCTGTCCAAGGGAAGTCACATGACACACACAATGCCAAAACGTTCCTTTACAAAAGACCTGAATGAACTGTAATTGCAGTAACAAGATTCCTGTTATGGTTTTCTTTGCAGCTTTAATTTGGATCCAGAATGCAAGTGCACCGATGATAGACTCTGGGAAGCTCTGGAGATTGCTCAGTTGAAGAACATGGTCAAGTCATTGCCAGGAGGCCTTGGTATGTCTGAATCAAGTCTCTGGGAACATAAGCCAATAATGAATATATGCATGCATGAACACGCACATGTATAAACAGGTGCATGGGATTTTACACACTGAATCATCATGTGGGAGCTGACAGGTGCCTAATGAATAATAGAATCACAGAATCACTAGCTTGGAGCAGACCTGTGAGATCATCGAGTCCAACCGTTCCGGTCCTATGCTAAACCATATCCCTAAGTACCTCATCTACCCTTTTTTTAAACACATCCAGGGATGGTGACTCAACCAGCTCCCTGGGCAGCCTGTTCCAGGCCCTCACAACTCTTTCAGTAAAAAATTTTTTCCTAACATCTAATCTGAACCTGCTCTGGTGCAGCTTTGTGCCATTTCCCCTTGTCCTATCTCCTGTCACCTGGCTGAAGAGACCATCACCCACCTCTCTACAACCTCCCTTCAGGTAATTGTAGGTGGTGATAAGGTCGCCCCTCAGTCTCCTCTACTCCAGCCTAACAGCCCCAACTCCCTCAGCTGCTCCTATTATGATCTGCTTTCCAGCCCCTTCACCAGCCTGGTTGCCCTTCTCTGGACGCGCTCGAGGACCTCAATATCCTTCTTGTGGTGAGGAGCCCAGAACTGGACACAGCACTCGAGGTGTGGCCTCACCAATGCCGAGTACAGGGGCACAATCACCTCCCTAGACCTACTGGCTACACTATTTTTGATACAAGTCAAGATGCCATTGGTCTTCTTGGCCACCTGAGCATACTGCTGACTCATATTCAGTCTGCAGTCAAACAACACCCCCAGGTCCTTCTCTGCCTGACAGCTCTCCAGCCAGTCCCCCCCAAGCCTGTAGCGCTGCATGGGGTTGTTATGTCTCATGTACAGCACTCTACACTTGGTGTTTAAACCTGTCTCTATGCTAGAGAGAACATTCTTATTAAAAGGTTGATGAGTAGTCTGGTCTTTCACTCACTGCAGAAAAATTCTGCAACACCCCAGCATCATAGCTGGGTGGCTGGTCAGCAAAGAGTTAAAAAAGAGCCATTTTACCTCTGCTCCTTCAGAAGAATCTGGCTCTGCCAGCAGAGCTATAGCTCTTGTCTAGAACACTGACAGAGCATTTTCCTTATCATTTCAGATCTGGTTCATGAAGGAAACTCACGTATTTCCTTCCATATTAAGTGTAGTTCATATTACTAAGATATTCTAGTGCAGCCTACCAGATTTGCTGACTATTTGTAGCAACTATTTTGTTGATGATATATCACTCCTTTCTCAAGAAGCTGTGCTCACTATTTTTGGTATCACTCCATCTCAGTGTTCAGTCAAGATTATGCTTATTGGCTTTTACAGGGATTTTGCTTGACCCTGGTAACAGCAACATGCAGAGCTTTCACGGTGCCCACTCCAGATCACTGGGTCCTGACCATATGAACACACAGCATTTCACAGTGTGATGTTCAAAGTAACTGGTTTTATTACAGATGCAATGGTGACAGAAGGAGGAGAGAACTTCAGCGTAGGGCAAAGGCAGCTCTTCTGTCTGGCCCGAGCCTTTGTCCGCAAGAGTAGCATTCTCATCATGGATGAAGCCACAGCATCTATTGACATGGCCACAGTGAGTATAGCAATTAGCACCATCGATGCATGAGTGCACTAGGAGAGGAGGCACCATCTTCCCTAAAGGTCAGCTATGATGCCACTTTAGCAGAGAAAAGCGACAGCTTTTTTTGCTTTTTCTCTCGTGTTTAGTTTCAGCTGTTTCTGTTGGTGTGGTTTTGGGTTTGATGCCTATGGTCATGGGAAAATAAAAAGACCAAATGTTTCAGAAAACTGTTACTTTCACCTGTGTGGCATTTCATTGCTGACAATCTGGTGTGCAGATCAGAGATAGAATATGGAATATGACCTCCTCTCTTATGTGCTTGAGGATGCATGAATTAAAACGTAAAAGGATGAAGTAACTGAAGTAAGCCTTTTCCTTCGATAGGAGAACATTTTGCAGAAGGTTGTGATGACTGCCTTTGCAGACCGCACAGTTGTAACAATAGCAGTAAGTACTGATGCTAGCAAATGCTCCCTTTGCTCATTCCTCAGGCGCTTAACCTCGGCTTTCTCCAGTTAATCAGTATATAAAACTAAAAATATCACAAAATAAAACTAAAACCCAAGGTCAGAATATTCCCAGATACTAGAACAAATCAAGACACATACTGCCAACCTGAAATTTAGCACTAAATGCTCTTGTGAGTGGGCCAAACGAAAACACTTAGATCAGAAGAAGTACTTTACAGGGAACTTCAGCATCTACAATGTTTCCAAGAAAATTTGAAGTCATTCTCACTCAAAAATTAAAATAGAACCCTTGGGTTAAGGCCTTATTGAGAGCCGAGTCAAAATCTAGATTTTAGTTTTGCCTCTGAAGTCTGTGCATATACAGTGTCTACAATCATGGCACAAACTTGCAAAAGGACCTGAGATTTCAAAAGCTTGCTGTGGTTTCTCAAGGCGAGTTATCTTTTTTTTTTTTTTTCAGAATAAAAAGTTGGGTTTATGATACCAGTTTTAAAAATTAGTATGGATGGGAACTGCTGAAAAATTAGTATCTGTTCAACTAAGGGTTTATGATTTTTTTTTCCTGTTTTCCTGCCATTTTTAATGCCCAGAAATTCCATATATCTGTGCAGGTATGTTTATGTACATACATATACATGCACATGCACGTACGCACATAGAGTGTTCCACCTTGTGACAGCATGCTGAGTCAACAAACAGATGTTTTATCCACGAGATAAGTAAGTGTTTCAACAGCTGCTTCGTTTGCTCTGTCTGGAACCCATTCCTGCAGTTAGAGGTTAGAGTCATACCTCCTGGACTCTGGTTTCAAGTCTGTCAGTGACTAGTTTCTGTCAGGCAAACCACTTAACCTGTCTCATTTACAGCAGGCTCTAAGTTTCTTGGAAGTGTAAATGCTGAAGATGCCAGTAGTGAGCACTTTCTCCTTCAGTTACACGCCATTCAAATTTTCAGTATTGTCCTTCTGACTGGAATCTCACATTTCTTTTGCTTTGCCCTTCCAAAGTTGGTGTCTGAAGCAAAATGGCACACACTACTATTTAGCTTTCCTCACAGAGTTGGCTTTGTTTCCTTTCTCTCTCCATTCACAGCTGATCCTTCCTTCACCCACCTGTCTCTCTTTTCTTTTTTCCAGCATCGTGTATCTCACATCTTGGATGCCAATATTGTCCTAGTCCTTTCTGAGGGCTTGCTAGTTGAATGTGACACTGCCTCAAACTTACTCCTCAAAGAGGACGGCCTGTTCACCACTCTGGTGAAGACTAACAAGTAGACTCTCTCAGTCCACACTGCTCACAAGACTTCTGGCTCTTTGGTAGTTATTTTTACCTCTTTAGTTTCTTTTCATTCTGCTTCCTTTCCACTGCACAACTTCTGAGACAACAGGTCAAGAAGGTGTTTGTTGTGTTGTTGTTGGGTTTGTTTAATTTCATGACTATTTATGCTAATTGTATTGAATTGAAGCTTAGGTGTGCAGCTAATATTGAGCCTACAAGGTCTAAGGAATCCACCCCATAGAGTAATCCCTGACCTTCAGCCTGTATCATGAAACATCTCACTTCTAGAGTTCATCCTGTCTATACCTGGCTGCCCAGGAGTGCCCTAAGATAGACGCAGAGCAGAAAGTCAGAGTAGAAGGTCCAAGGAGTGGAGCAGGATGCTAAGCCACCTGAGGGCGCAGGCATACCCAGGACGTTCCTCACCCATCTTTCCTAAAGGGGAACGTGTATTTCAGTGATGCTGTAGGATTTGTTCCAGCAGCCAAGCTGTCCATAACGGCAATTAGCAGACTGAAAGTGAAGTGCAAGCGTAAGTATCTTCAGGCTTGGTGCCAGAGGCTGTAAAGTGATTTGAGACCTCTTCAGATTAAAGATGTAGTACAAGCACCTCCAAATACCACTGTAAACAAAGACAGCCCTTCACAAAAGTGCCGTGCCTTGCGTTAGGCCCGCTAATTAACTGCCGTGAGAATTATCACAATGAGAACTTCTGTATGCTCTTCTTTATGGCAGCATCGGGTTCACACCATCCTGACTGCAGACCTGGTCATCGTCATGAAGCGAGGGAACATTTTGGAATATGATACCCCTGAGAACCTACTTTCTCAAGAAGACGGCATCTTTGCTTCATTCGTCCGGGCTGACATGTGAAGAATGACATGATGCATTTTAATAGCCTATTTTTAAACAAATGAAATGCAAATATTTTCTATTCAATGTAACATCACTTTTATCTTATTTTAGAGCTTCTTTCTTCACGCTCCCATCTTCCAAAGTAATAAAACCTATTGCAATACACGTACTCCTCAAAGCAATAAAAATGTCACTTCATTCAAAAGCTATTAAACTTCACACAGGCACACAAGCACACAGAGGCAGAAGTCTTTATTTCCTGGGAATTTGTCATTTTCCTCAGATGTTGTAGTGACTTTATTTTCTTTTACAGAGAGCAAAAGAATGCACTGCTCTTATAAACTGCATATGTTGTGTTGGAACCAGCAATCAAACGTGCAGTTTGTCAAGGAAACAAGAGATCCCCAGAAGCATTGTGTCCCCAGAGGGGAAAAAATAGAAAAAACCCAAATCTGAACCCATCACACTTGGGGCAATCTGCTGCATTCCAAAGGCATAAACTTTGCTCTTCAAGTTGTAGTGGAGGGGCAGTGAATGACAGAAAGGAATTCCAGCAGAAATAAGGAAATTCTTCCTGTCCTTCGCTTTAGTTCGCACACGATAGTTGGCACAGTGCTATTTTTTACTGCAGTGATGGCTTATCCCTACAGTCAGTTCCTAAATCCATATTTCTTCAATGAAATATGCAAATTATTTTATAATTATGCATGCTTTGATAAGCTTATAGAGGAATTTTGTACAGTATTTTAAGATTTTGGATTAAAAATAATCTGAATTTATGAACTTGATATTAGCCAACCTTTTAAACATGTTCACTAAAATATTCTACTTAAGATGGCATGCAATAGCCAACCACTAATTTTTTTGCATGTCTTTAGTCCTTCACATTATGTTTTATCCTGGGACAACCTTTTGTTTCCTTTACACATTTCTAGAGTATCTCTAAATCAGATCTAGTCCAAGAAGGAATGATTTTTAAGTTATTTCTATATCTTCTAGGATTTAGGTGACTTTAGATACATATTTACATCATACAGCTTTGAAAATGTTGCCTGCACTCAACTAATGCATATGGCTAGATTCTGACCCATAAAAACTGCACAATGGATACTAAACCTCCAGGAGTTTCACAGATGTACTTCCAAAAGCAGAGCTTGAGACATCAGCTTTGCTGTGTTCAATGTGTTTCTTATTCATCTATTGTTACAAGACTTAAGAAGAACACAAGTTGTGCTTAAGACACAGTAATTGGGAAAAAAAAAAACAAACCAAAAAACCAACCTATGAATTTTGGAGAAGCTGTAGAAATTAAAATTGAGATCACATTTAGGCTGGTAGTATAAAAATTATACAATCGTGTTTGGAGGTTTTATTTTTCTTTTCCTTCTTAACTATTGGAAATAAAAGCTGTGTGACACAACTAAACAAAAAAACCTTCAGTCTTGAATATTTTATGATGGGAAGTACTTCTGTGATTTCCCTGTCTACTGCTGTGAAATGTTTTTGCTCTTTTCCGGATTAATTTCCTGTGTTGACCTTTGTCATACAAAGAAAATTAAAAAAATAAAGCAGATGTTTACAGCGGAAGCACGTGTTGTTACACAGACTTCAGGCCTAAAAGGCCCAAATCATTCTTGATTTAATTTCATTGTCTTCAGTGAAAAGCTAATTGGATTCACTGCTGTCAGACACGGTCAGTATGAAGATGAAGAACAAATAACTTTGTTTATCTGTCTGTCTTTGTTGATGATACAATCCTGATTTATTTTGTGGTGCAAACTAGTTGAGTGAGAGCCCAGTTCCTACTACATTACATGGCTGCCCTGGGCCTGGGATTGTGTCAGGGAGCTTGTAGTACTTTAGATGGGCCAATAATTAGTACCCCTTTCCTCTTACATTTGTTCCAGAGCCATTACAGATATAAGAAGCACCTTCTTTGCTCATCCATCCCTCCACAGCTATAGAAATTAACACTGCTGTTTCAACATGTAGAAAGGAAAATACAGGATCAGAAAAACATACCAGCATACTTCATTCACTTTGATGGAGCTGTGCAGGAATGTTGGCCCTAGTATTCTGTTAACCATGGTTAAAGTGTTTGATGTTTGTTGATCATTGTAGTGTATCCCACAGCTGCCTAGCAGGTGTAAAACCACAATTTGATTCCTGAAGCAATTAATCCTACTCAACATACACAAATCCCAAAAGAGACAGCAGACATAAACCATCTGCTACAGCCATGCCAGATCTCCTTGCATCTCCTTGCACCAAGGGATTAACCTGAACGTTGCTCTTTTTTGTGTGTTTTCCTCTAATGGAGGAGGGTGCTCCCAACAGTTGCACTGCTGTCCTAAGAAGGGTGTAGAAGGGTTGAAGTTTTTTAAAGAAATGTCTTTTCATTTCATGTAAAGGTATTAAATGTGTGCCCTTTGGGAGTAGTTTCCTTAGGCTGTGGTGCATACATGGTAAAGGAAATAAACTGGAAATTTTATTTGACTCTTATCACACTCCCCTTCTGCCAGGCAGCCTTTATTCTCTTGCCACAGCCTCCTTGCTTTTTTTTCCCTCACCATCTCCTTATGGTATACTCTCTTTGAGGCTCCTGTTTCTATCCCTGAATGCTCCTTATTCTGCCTGTGATCACCCACTCCGTCCTGATCCAGCTCCATTTCCTCACTGACACAGCTCTGCAAACTGTCCTCGCCCCCCCAGTTTTCTCTAGTAACACGACCCCTCTTCAGGGGGACACTTGTTCCAGAGTGATCATGTTTTGGGGGTGGTTTGTTGTGGGTTTTTTCAAGCATGAAGCTAAATAAGCTTTCATTATTGCAATGTTATGCTCTAGGGCTGTTAAGTTCTTCCTTTCACAGAGGAGCGTTAAATGCAAACACTGGGCCTGTGTACATGTCTTTGAACTAAGGATGGAGAAAAATCATCTCTGTGACAGATCCTAAATCGTGTTTTTCATTTCATCCTTGTTTCTTTTTCTGTTAAGTGTTTCTGTGGCAGAAGTGGTAAATCAGAAGGAGTAAGAACCCTTGCTGCCAATACAACTGCTTGTGGATTCTCCACCTCTAACCTGCAACCAGTGGGTTATCTTCCCCACTCCCTGGGCCAGGACTAATGGCTGGCACAGATAAAAAACCCCATAAAACCTTTATGTTTACTACTGAGCCAAAGTTTCTTGAAGCGGGCCCACAAGCCTCTGCCATGCAGCAACACTACTGACAGGTAGCAAAGGGAAGTTTTCCCCTCCTAAATATCCAGTGCTTAAAACAGATCTCTCCGTCTATATTTGCTTTGTTGGGGAATCTACATCAGCACACTGGAAGTTGGTATTCAGCTAAGGTGAATTATTTTGGTGATGTTTCCTAGGCAATCACAGCTTGGAGGTGTATGAGAATCTCCGTAAGAATCGCTTTGCCTGAACCACTTGTGTTCTGCTAATGGATATTTACGCTTCAGGGATGTTGAGAGCATGGCAGTTTATTTGGACTTGAGATTTCAAATACAGTTACCAAATAGGAAAGTTGTTTGCTTTTTGTTTTTTAAAAGGAGTTAAATCAGGTCAGTGTCTGTGAGGATCCTAATATTGAGCTAAGTTTCTTGCTGCTTTTTCCTAACTTCACACTTGGTTTAGATTAATGTTATATGTTATTTCAATGGGTCCCTTACAACTAACTATTCAAAGTGTCTTTGCTTTGTTATGAAGACCTCTTAAAACCACCTGGATAAATTTTCTATTTGATACAGGGTATGTTGCCTGTCCATGTGTGTGCTTACACACAGAACCACACATGTGATCTTTTATTCAAGGCCGGTGACAAGCAGGGTCCCCCAGGGGTCTGTCTTGGGACCAGTGCTCTTTAACATCTTTATGAATGACATCAATGATGGAATTGAGTGCACCCTCAACAAGTTTGCTAATGAGACGAAGATGAGTGGTGTGGTCGACACAATAGAAGGGAAGGAAGCCATCCAGAGGGATCTTGACAGGCTTGAAAGGTCAGCCTGGATGAACATAATGAGGTTCAACACAGCAAAGTGTCAGGTCTTGCACCTGGGCCAGAAGAATCCCAGAGATATTTACAGACTGGGATAACAGCTCCTTGAGAGTAGCCCTGCTGAGAAGAACCTGGGGGTTCTGGTGGATGAGAAACTTAACATGAGCCAGCAGTGTGCTCTTGCAGCTCACAAGGCCAATGGTATCCTGGGCTCCATTAGAAGAGGGGTGGCCAGCAGGGACAGGGAGGTGATTGTCCCTCTCTACTCTGCCCTCATGAGGCCCCATCTGGAGTCCTGTGCCCAGATCTGGGGGCCCCAATGCAAGAAAGATGTAGAACTGTTGGAGAGGGTTCAGAGGAGGGCTACAAAGATGATTAGAGGGCTGGAGCACCTGCCCTACAAAGAGAGGCTGAGGGAGCTGGGCTTGTTCAGTCTGGAGAAGAGAAGGCTGCGGGGGGGACCTCATTGCAGCCTTCCAGTACATGAAGGGAGCTTATAAGCAGGAGGGGATTCAACTTTTTAAAAGGGTACACAATGACAGGACAAGGGGGAATGGACTAAAGCTAAAGGAGGGAAGGTTTAGATTAGATATTAGGGCGAAGTTTTTTACAGAGAGAGTGGTGAGATGCTGGAACAGGCTGCCCAGAGAGGTAGTGGATGCCCCGTCCCTGGAGGTGTTCAAGGCCAGCTTGGATAGGGCCCTGGGCAATCTTGTCTAGATAATGCCTGAAGGCTGGTGGCCCTGCCTGTGGCAAGGGGTTGGAAATCTGTGATCCCTGGGGTCCCTTCCAACCCAGACCTTTCTATTATTCTAATGAAGTGTACAGTACAAGCACCTCAAGGATTATTTCCTTTCTGTTCAGAAGAGACTTCTAAGAAAGAAAGTATGCTTTTTCCAACCACAGGCAAAGTCCCACATCACTGACTTGATGGGATGACTGACCTGCTGGAGCTGCCCATCTCTCACCCACATCTGCAGAAGGAATCTGGGCAATGAGCTTGACTTTCAGTGACTTTTTAGAAACTTTTTGGTCACTAACTTTGTAGCCTCAGAGAGCTCTGAGAGGTGTAGACAGTCAATCAGTGGGCTGTTTAGCCATGTACAATCCAGAGAGAGCACACTGATCCAACAGCATTTCCTGCAAGTAGGGCAGCCCTACAGAAGTTTGGGATAGATCTGATAAATCAGGAGCACAAGAAAGGCAAAGCCTGCAGGGAGACATCACTGCTTTGCTCGGCAAATTGCTATCCAAAAGAAGTATCTCAAATGTTTATCAATTCTATTTTCACTGCAGACTTGAAAAAGCTCTTTATTTGCAAGAGTGTGCCTGATTTTTTCCAACTGTCTCGTTCAGCTGAAAGAATAGATTACCAAAGACTTCTCTAGCACTTGGATGAGCCACTTTTAGGTTGGTGCAAACAAGCAGAAGCCCTCTGCTATAAATGAGCACACCTCCACTGAATTCAGTCAGTACAAACATGAATGTGGCATGAAGGATTTGGCATCTCATTCTATGTAAAGCCTCTTTCAGCAAAGAGTAGTTGTGCTGAATTACATTTTCACAGAGGGATGACATCAATTTTGAATGTGGTCGAGTAGGTCTCTTCAAACTTCTTATACAATAACTTGATTTAATTATTTGTGTGCCTTTGCTCACTAAAGCAATGAGCTCTCACACTTCGTTCTGTAAAGGTGCCAAAACATCCAGGTACCGTTCTGCTAATCTGCCACGAGCAGCTGAAGGAAACATCACACATGCACTTTACACAAGCTATGTAGGAATTTTATCACAAGCAGCATAATGTATTTGAGGCATACAGCTACCTTTATTAAAAAAAGCTATGGACAAAGGCCATGTTTTCACTATTTAGTGGCAAAAGTTGGAGTGTGTTTCCTTTGCCAGCACTACAGCCCAGCACTCCCGGTGTGATACCACCAGGAGAAATCAGTTCTAAGATACCTAGCGAAACCACGCTGCTACTTGTTAAAGTCTCTCTGGAGCAATGAATCTCCCATAAAATGTGTTTAAATGCACAAATTAATTCAGCACGTTTGCCATTTTATACCCTCAAGTATCTTTTGAAAGCCTAATTTAAATTCAAGCTATGGTATGTAAATTCTCTGATGTGAACTCGATGATGGCATGTAAGAAGCTCTTTGGTTCCTTTGGAAATAAATCCTTTCAAAGGCAAAGCTAAGAGAGCACTAAAAAGAGTCTGAAAACAAAACTGTAAATCAAATTCTTCATTGCCATGCAAACATCCCAATCATTTCCACATTGTTTTTTTACTGCTCTGTTTTTAATCCACCAGAACTGACCTCCATGTGAAATTGTGGGGAAAGATTATCAGGTTTTCAAACTATCAAAAAATTGTTGTGAGGCAGAAATTCTCTGACTCTTACAAATTAGCAATGTGCTGATGCTGTTTTGGCAGTGCAGCTTAGAGTATTGGCTTGTACGAAGTCTTAGAGTTTAGAAACGTTTCCAAATGTAATCCTTCAAGAGAAGAGAGATTTCTAAAAAAGTCTTAATCTATTTACTACATAGTTATTATTAATTATTCACTATTGATGGTATCTGTCTGCTGCTAAACACTACCCATGCAAATGTAACAGGCGTTCCTGGCAGGAGCTGTTTATTTCTGTAATATAATAAGCCATATTCTGAAGAGGCTATAAACAAGCAGTCATTATAAAAAAAATATTATTAATGATTAGTTTCTATTATTTGCTGCATTGACATTCATCACATGCAAGATAGCCTCTTTCATTTTCATTGAACACAGAGATTTTCATCCCATGAATTACTATGTAATAACGCAGCATTCAGCTCACATGTTTCCATGTTGCAAGTTTCACTGCCCAATGCATTCATTCCCAAGTATGTATATTAGTCATTTTTATATATAAATACATTGCATGGTCATACATCCTTGGGATAAAAGGTATAAATAAGTAATGAACAGTGCCAGCTAGCACTGCCCATAAGAGTGTCTCATAGCTATTCCCAAGACATTTCTTAACTCTCCCTTAAATTTACATCGGGGTTTTCTGGCTGTACCAGCTCACATCCATAAATATCACTTAAACATCCAGTAAAATATTTAACCATGTAACTAAGGAACTAATGCAGCTTAGTGTAAATGACATGATCCAGAACTACCACCCTTCAGTATCACAGATGCCCCAAAGCAACATATTCTTTGAAAAGCAGAAAGTTACAGACTCATATTTAACAGTTGTATGTGTTTTTGTTATACTAGCCTGATTAGGCACTTACTCTTTCAGCAATACCAACTATGACTGTCAGACCACGCCATCAGGGGCAGGAACCTGAGCTCCTAAGAGGCTCTGCCTACTGCAGATTTTCATGGCTCAATCACTCACATTTGGTGCCATCTAGTCCTCCAGGTCCCACCGAGATCAGAGGGCTCGGAGTTGCCTCTGTGTTATGATCTTGAGAGATTGCATCTATCTTCCATCTATGGCATAATCTTAATTTAACCTTCATTTTGCAGCCAGCAGAGATTGATGGTATATCAATCACTTGTAGGCAAGGGGACGTGGAAGCACAAAGATGGAAATACATAAAAATTCTGTTTCACAAATGAGAAGAAAAATCTCCTTCAGCTAGAGATGCAACTCTCTGAGCCAGCTCTGGGTATCTCAGAAGGGGAGACAAAATTGTGTTATGCTACTCTGAGGCTGAAGCCAGCCAGGACCCTTCTGGCTCCTGCTATGTGAGAGGAATTAGCACAAGGAGATTGAATGAAAAATCCTTGGTACCTGGCTTTGTTGCTCCAGATACCACCAGAGGAAAAGGAGAAGAGAAATAGCAGCTGCTGTTTGTCCCAGCAGTCGGAGCCCAGACACACTCTTAACTTCTGGATTTTTGCTGCCTCCACCATTTTGCCTCCTGAGTCAACCAATTCTTGGGCTCTACTTACACTGCTAAATAAAACAGGAAAAGCGACTCAGCCCACCTGTGAGAGCACCCTTTTGCCTAAAACCACAACTATCCCAAACCAAGGTTGGCTTGTCCATCCCGCACAATAAGAACGGTCTCTGGACCACGCTTGAGTCATCCCACATCCAAGCCTGCCTGGATGCCAGGTGGAAGGGTGCCACCTGACACAAGTCAAAACCTTGCCATAGAAAAACTGGAGAAACAACATTGCTGGGGAAGATATTGTTAAAGGTTGAGGCATTGGCCACTTTGAGATAACATTTAGTGAGGAAATCCCTGCCCCACAAGACTTAAAATCTGAATGTATGAAAATCTGAGACAAGACTGAGCAGAGGGGAAAGGGTGATGACACCAAGGGAAGTACAAAGCTGTGCCTGGTCACTGAGAAGCAGATAAGCACATAATGCTCCGAGACACTCTTCAGTTTGGAAATAGCTCAGGCGTTTGGAGAGCTCTGCTGATTTCTGTGCAGACTGCTGTGGGTAGAGCTAAGGGGAAAGAGGGAGGAATGTAAGAGGAAGATGCTAAGGAAGCCAATCCCTCCTTTGCCTTTTCTCCAATGCCCGGGTGATATGAAGTACAGCACTGATGCTTCCCACCAACTCTTCCACACAGCTGCAGGGAGACACTTTGGCACTGACCAGGAGGTTAGGAGCTTGTAGGAAATCCTCCCACACCATGGTTTGACCTGTGAGTAAACTTAAACCATCTGATGTCTCCATATGATGTCTGATAAAGAGTGGGAAGAGAATCATCCACATCTCCACCACCTAGAGGAGGCAAAGAGTTCACACCTCTACTCAGCCTATTCAGAATGTGGCCTGGTCTGTAAACTTAGAAATGGGAATCAGCATAGACAGATGGATCATCAGCAAGTTTTTTTCCATAGAAAAAAAATGTCATATGGGAAATAGCCAGTGAGACAGAAGGGAGGAGCACCTACGGGAAAGAACACTCCAGAGAATTAACAACGCAACTAGACACTTAGTCTAACCATGTTCAACCTAGAAACTGATTTCCAGTCTTTCCATAAACTACAGCACAGGAAGACACACACAAAAAAATCCCAAACTAGTCTCTTCCCAAAGCCTTAGAAAAAAACCCTGTTCCAGGAAGGGGCATGTAACATGTCAGGTGGACTTTAGGGCATCAGGTATCAGAACAAGGCTGTTGCCGTCTTGCCCTGTAGCACAGACTGACTTGGATAAGTCCCCAGTGGGACAGTGCGGTTTCTCTGTATTTTGAGCTAACGGCTTACGCTGAAAAAAGTGGGAGCTAGTATCTACCATGAACCAAAAAATGAGAGGATTACCTAGCTTTGCAGGTCAGGGATACCACAGCCTAAAAGGTGGCCTGGGTAAAAGTGGTGCCAGCCTTCCTGATACAGAGGTGTCATGGCAGGCTGAGTCTCTCTAGCACTGAGGCTCAGCAAAGCACAGCCTTTGGTTTTCAGCCTGCACTACAGATCAGAGGTCTGGGAAGAAGAAACAAATACAAAGCTAAAGTTAAAGACAGAGATAGGGAGATTGATAAGTAACGCGGAGCTGCAAGAAATCTTGGGTTTTGCACAAGGATTTCATGTGATGTGGTCATGTCTAGAGGGAAATGCGGCTAAGGCTCATGGCAGAAAGCAAGTATAAGGTATATCTTGCAGCACAAGGCGTTTCTTAGAACAGCCCCTTTCTTGGCTCACATGCGTCCCTGGAGCAGAGGTGGAGTTAGGGAAACAGAGGCTAAAAGATGTTGGATTTCATAAATCCGATGACTGTAGGAACTATGTAATTTGGGTGCGATAATCTTTACTCTTCTCCCTCCTCTCCCCACCCCCCCACCCTTCTGTCTGGGTAGGCCAGAGGTTGCAGGCCCAGCCCAAAGCGGTTCCCTGCCTGCTCTCTCTCGCTACGGGGCTGAATGTATTTCTCTAGGACCATGCCTTCTCTCACCAATGCGTGCTGATGGTCCATGTGCTGACCTCCTGCCATACCACATGACCCCTCAAAGGACAGCAGGAGCCCAGCTCTGCACAGGTTTGGGTGGAGCATTGCTGCTCACCAAGCCCACAGAACCAGCTGTGAGCAGAGACAGTCTGAAGTCAGCCTAACACTGTTCAAAGTGTATCAAGCTCAGACCTGCTGTGGAGCTAAGGACATGCTCTAGGGGCCATAGCTTCTGCCAGTTAAGACAGTTCACCCAAGGTGGCGTGGGTCTCTCTTTCTATACCCAGCATATCACCCCATCTGCTCCCTGGTGACTACATCCAAGGGGATAGAAAATACTCAAGTCCCAGTGACAGATGCATCAGACCCTGCCTGTTGGCACCAGAAGTACCACAACAGAGGTTTACAGAACTGCCAACATATTGCTAGCTTTGCAGAGGGCTGATAGCCTGCACCCCATAGCCTGACACCCAGAGAGTACCAGATTTCATCAAACAAGGCTGATGTATCATTTCCAGACCAGAGAGTTTTAATGGGAAACAATCCCTCTGCCAGCAAACCCACAGAACATCTACAAGCTTCACTCTGCAGCTTAATAATATTGGACGAGGGGCACTCGTTACTTGTGTTATGATGATAAAGACTATTTTTGTCCTGCTGCTCTTGCATGAAACAGAAAAGAAGAAAAAAAAATAAAATAAAAAAGAGCTGGTTCAGGGTACCAGGCGCCCTTAGTTTGCAGTTTCTGTTCTTTCATGTTTGATGGATCTACTGCCATTTCAGCTGGGGAAGAGTTCACCCATGCTGTCCGAATATGGCTTATCAGCCTTGTGTCTTTGTGGAAGCCTCGTGCTGAGTGCATGACATCTCTGGACGCCTGCAAAGTCATCCTATCTCTAAGCTAAGATTAGAATTTCAAACAAAACTTATTACGAAGCAGGATTTTCTGAAAAGGGCAGGACACAGCTCTAATGTGGAAATTTCAGATTCATGCCTAAGCACATTATTTAATCCTTTTTTAGATAGGCATAATTGTGAAGTGATATTTACCATAGTATCAGTAGCTCTTGTGGGTGGAGGGAAAATGAAACAGCAAGGAGGGAGACACATGATGGGCTGTAAAAAAACTGGGCCCAAACCTGCCATCACTTCTGATCGGTTTTTTGCCTGAAAAGGCTGTGTTCACAGCACTCAGACACTATGTTCCTTACCAAAAGGGTTAGGAGACATTTTGGGAGATTTTCCCAGCTATTACTTAAATCTCAGACTTAAATGTGCATGTGGCAACCAAGCAAGTATTTCAAAGGGCAAAGGGGAACATTTTTAGTAGCTGTCACTCTCCAGAGCACGTTCATACGCTGTAACTCGGGGAAGTGGATGCCGTGCTCAAAATCATGCCTCGTAATGTTTAACCAAGAAGAGGGAATAGTTCTGGTGCTCCTGATCTTCACATCCCAGTGGTCATGGCCCAGCAGACTTCCTCAAAGTTCATCTCAAGCATGAGAGAGGGGGGAAGCTCTCTCAGGGTTGAACAGGCACAGATGGAAAGGCGGGATTTTGTGAGTGCTTCTCTTCTGATGTATGGTGATGGGTGAAACAGTCAGTAACTTTTGTTTAGTCATACTGGGGTCATGCCAAGACTACTTGTTGTGGTTTTGGTGGGACCCCTTCCTATCTCAGCTACAAAAAACATCTGGGTGATGCCAAATCAAGGGGAAGGAAACCCCCAGCAGGTTATTGGGGAGCAAGTGGGGCTGAGAGGTTGTAGGGGTCTCTGACAGTACCAGTGCTGGCGGCACGTTATGTTCCACCTGACCAGCTCAAGGAAGGTCCTTCCTTGCTCCTACCTACCCTCAAAGATGATTTTGATCCATTTCACCAAGCTAGCTGCTAATCCACACACTAACTTTGTGTCACACATTCCCAGTCACTGCCAGCAGACATGGGGTGAGGAGCAGAGCAATGGCAGCTCCGGTTCCCTCACATCCCAGTGTGGATGAGGGGACTCAGCAGAGTGAGAAGGGCCAAGGCTGAATACAGCCACAGTGGTGGGTTATGCTCTAAGGTGGCAAGTAAATGGAAGTGACATTCCTTGGCATTGTGACATTCCTTGTCCCTGCATAGAAAGCAGTGGATTTCAATAACTGCAGAGGAAACTGTGCATTTGAGCATGTGATATGAGTAAAATTATGTCAGAAGAAAAATAATGTTATTCAAGAATCTTATGAAAAAGGAGGGGGGTTTCCTTGCTGTTCCAAGACAGTACTTTATGGTTTTGAGATGCAGCTAGCAACCATACTGGGGAACATCACTCTTGTTCCTAGCCCTAGCATGGAACAAATACTTCAAAGGAGCTAAAAGGCAGAAAGGAGGAGCAAAAGGGTGAGAAAAAGACTAAGGAAAAGGAAAAACTGAAAAGGAAAAAAGGAAATTGATTTTTTTTTCCATTAAATCAGTTATTTCAAATAGGTACACTCAAGTGAGATGCAGTTTTGGAGGCTGCATCAAACAAGTAAGTTGGGCCCCCAAGACCAGTCTCTGACACCCCATTTGTAGAAGCCTAATGTCCTGAGTTCTCCAAACCCAGCCCCTGAAGTGCCATAACTGGCACCAACGCTGACCCTGCAGATATCCACCCAAGTGATTTATGCATTTGCACTCAGAGTCTGCTTAGAATCTAAAGGTAATTGCTTTATATCCTGATTTTTTCATACTGGAGCTGGTCATCAGCCCGAAATTCATTTCATACGCACGTTTAGCTAATTGCCTCACACAATTGGGGCTTAGAGTCAGTGTCTTTGCTGACTACTGGATATCTGGTATCAGAAAAGGATAGCGCTAGAAAAGTTTCCAAGAATCACTCATCTATTTAAAATTGAGCATGTGCATGTGTTGGACAGGGTGGATATCTTCAAGTTGAGGATTACACTGACTGTCAAATGCACCCTCTCAATTTTTCCAAGCCAGAATACACCTAAAACTGTCCTGACTGCAGCAGGCCTGTCAAACGTTTCTGTCTTTCTCTAGTTTACAGAGAGAAGTAAGGTATTAGGTTCTGTATAAATTCTGTACTGTGTAGGTCATTCACTTGAGTGATACACAGAACACTGCAGAAACCTCTCTACTGCACACAGACACACACACACACACATTCCTTGGGCATGGCAGAGTTAATTCGGCGCAATGAAATCTCTGCACTTCATTAAAATCTAAATTTAGATCTTTTCATAAAGTTGATGCACTGTTTATTCTTCCTACTACAAACCCTAAGACTTTGGGGAAAAAAAAAAAAAAAAAAGCTGTAATTTCCAAGAATGCAAGTTTCCATTAAATGCTGAGAGCCAAAACTGTAAACCTTGACCTGTGGGAAAAGGAACGAACCTCTGCGATGTCACTGCTCGGTCTCTGCCATCGCCCATAGTTTCCCCTACACCCATCCCCTACACAAATACCCATCCGCCAATGCCCCTTACACCAGCCGAACGCTCTAACTGTGCCCCAACACAGAAAGTAGAGGGTTTGTTTTGGCTTGGGTTCCCCCCACCCCCCCGCCTTGCAGAAACAAGGTAATTAAGTTTGTCAAAAGCAGCAAAGGCCAGGAGATTCTGGCTTTGGTCCTCCAAAGGCTTCGTTTTCTGCCTGTGAGCTGCCCCAGCGAGATTCGGGGCATGATAAAAAGACACACCGCCCCTGGCTTACCGGAGGGAGCAAGCAAGCAAGCAAGCAAGCAAGCAAGCGTGCCGCTGCCCTGCTGCAGCCGTGGCCTGGCTTCGCGCACCCCGGCCCAGCCGGCTCCCTAAGGAACAGGCACAAGGCCACGCCGTGAGCGCCTTGCTCCTCCCGCTATAGCTGCTGGACCCAGCCCGCAATGCCCCATCACCCGCTCCGCCGCCGGAGGTACCGCTCAGCGCCAGGCAGCGTGTGCGCCTGTGCCTGTGCCTGTGCCTGTGCCTGTGCCCGTGCCCGTGCCCCGAACCGCACCCGGCCGCGCCGGGCTGCCCCGCTCGCTTCTCCCCGCGACCGCCGGCCGCTCACTCCATCCCCAGCCCGGCCAGGGGCTGTGGACCTGAACTGGCCGGAGCGCCCCGCTCCACTCCGCCCGCCCCGCTCCGCTCCGCTCCTCCCCGCCCGGCCCGGGCCGGCCGCGTCCCGCCCCACCGGGCTGCGGTAAGTGGCGGTGGGCTGGGGCGGAGGGAAGCGGCCTCGCTGAGTCCCGTGCAGGGGAGGTGGCGGGGGGTCCGTGAGAAGCGGCGGGGGGTCAGGCAGCCCCTGCCCTCCCCTGGTGGGACGGGCCAGCCGGCAGGGAGTTGCGGGGAGCCGGGCTTTCCGTCGGTTTTCTCTGTCACCCGTTTGGGGACAAAGTTTGGGAATAAAGGGAGGGTTTCCCCGCCTGATCCCGGAAAGGAAGGAGAGCTGCAGAGGGGGAATGCGACCGCCTGCTCCGTGGAGACCTGCTTCCCGCCTCCCGCACTTCCAGCTCAGCTCCTTCTTGTGATGCTTGTGGGAGACTGGCTGGCTGAGGGATTTCGGCTGGGCTCCTGAATGCGCTGCGGAGCTACAGCCTGAAGAGATGAGTCTCCGCGGTCTCTCCGCACACTGACTTTGGTCCAAACCACAGGAGTCTAATTCTTCGGGTCCCGAAGGATGCAAATAACTTAGTGTTCCACGTTCCCACCTGGGCACGGCTGCCTTCTGGAGAAACAGCCTGAGGATCCAACCTTCGTACGTCCACGTTACTTTACACCAAGCTTGAAAGCCTGTTCTGCAGCCTCCCTTCCTACAAGGAGTGTCAAAATAGCATCTTTTGTCTCTGTCATGAGCTGGTACCAGTTGCTCAGATAAAAACAATGGTCTGAAAGAGGGAGGGCACTGTAGAATAAGTAGTCACACAGTGGCATTTAATGTAACAGCTGTTGGTGCAGTGGTAGTCGGGCTTCTTGCTGTAGTGCCCAGCTGACAAATCTGACCAGGTTCTCTGGTTTTTTTTGCAGGGTAGAGTGAGCCCTGTGGAGATGTGCTAGAGGGACCACCCACCATTTCACACCTCGCTGAGTGGACTATGGTGGCAGGAAGATGTTGGCTCGGAAGAGTATTATCCCTGAAGAATATGTGTTGGCACGGATCGCTGCCGAGAACCTGCGCAAGCCGCGCATCCGAGACCGGCCACGCAAAGCCCGCTTCATCGCCAAGAACGGGGCGTGCAACCTGGCACACAAGAACATCCGCGAGCAGGGGCGATTCCTGCAAGACATTTTCACCACCTTGGTGGACCTGAAGTGGCGTCACACGCTGGTCATCTTTACTATGTCCTTCCTGTGCAGCTGGCTGCTCTTCGCCATGATGTGGTGGCTGGTGGCTTTTGCCCATGGCGACATGGACCCGAGCACAGAAACCACCACGAACAGCACGAAGTGGACACCATGCGTGACGTGTGTCAGGTAAAGTACAGTCGGTGGGATGAAGAAAAGGGGGGAACAGAACAGCCTGCTGATGCCTAAAATGCAGCTTTCAGTTTACGTGAACCATTGTGATCGGTTGAGACGGTTGAAAAGTGCACTGTTTTCCTCTAGACTGCATAAATTCAGCAAGCCTTCTGGGCTTGGAAAATACTGTACTGTAGGTTTCTTTGATTCCTTACAGGATCTGAAAGAGAGGGAGACCTGCTGCTTTTCATGTGTCTCCACACTCTGTGGGTAACATACCTTGCCTGTCGAGATAAGAGCCTGCTACAAGGGTGGGTATGTGTTATATGTATTGTAACGTTGTCTCTGGCAGTGGGAGCATCCCCAGCGTGGTGTGAGCCGCTCACCACACCAGCGAAAGGTGGCTAGCCCAAGACCAGTGCCTGAGGCAGGGTACCGGGCATGGGTGTCAGGCAGGGATAGCAAGAAGAGTGCCACTTAGAGCACAATGAGATTTCTTTCAAGATGACTCTAAGGAGACAGCCAAGTATGGAGCACTTCAAAATACCTTGACGAAGCCCTAGGCCAGCAGCTTGCCAGAGGAATGGTTTCCACACTGTGCATGATGTGTCAGACAGTGAAAGCTTAAGGGACTGATAGATTAAAGGTCACCTGTTCAAGTACTTTACCCTCCTTCCCCAAAGCCACAATTTTCAAGGCACCGATAAACTGATGCGTGTATACATGGAACAGAAGTGTGTTTGGTAATTGGGAGTGGGGTGATAAGATTGCTTTGTTAGCTCATCAGTAAAATCTTCTTTTATAGCACTAGGTTTTTAAGCAGATCAGTCCTTATCCAGCACTGCCAGTCTTCTCCAGATGAGCTGCCTTTTCACATTGCAGTGTTGTGAGGAACTGGGAGGGTGCTGGAGGGTTGCTGAGACATCAGAGTATCTATCTGCTTTCCTTTTCTCCTCTCTCCTACACACAGTTTTCAGGCATCTCGCCAAGTTTGAAGGGACATTACAAGGGAGCAGATTTCATTCTCCTTTGTTTGGACACTTTTTGGCTAAATGGGGATTTTCTAAGATAAAGGAAAGGGGACTGTTTCCAATCTAACCTTCATTAGGTTGAGGGGTTCAGGCAGGGTGGAGATTGCTGTCATATTTCTTTTCCAATAACTGGCCACAAGCAGTCGCCTCTGAAATGAGATGTCATGACCCAGCTTGCACCCGTTGCGGGGGCGGGGGTGGGGAGTCATCCACTGCATTTCTGGAATTTGTGGGATTTGTCCAACCTGGATTAGTGAGTAGCTACACCGATCTTTAGGGTCAGCCAGGGGAACATCCCTCCACTCAGCTGGCATCCCCCTTGGCTTGGCCCACCCCATGCAGCAGCCCACAGGGGTCCCAGGTCACCCTGCAGGGCCTGAGCCTGCTGCTGAGGGCTTTGTGGCCCGGAGATGAGGCAGACCCACAGCCACAGCCCTGCCCCTCAGTCGCTTGCTGTAGGCCTGACTGTGGCTGTCCCACACAGGCAGCTTTTCTGGAAGGCTGCTAACCTCTGCTGCAAGGACTGAGGTTTCACACCCATGGGTGTGTGAAAAAGGAGAGAGGAGACGTTGGTGTAACTTTCTGGTTTAGCTCATGACGAAGAACACACATTGCCCCCCTTGTGCAAGTACCTGGGGTGGTTCAACCAACAGCTGCTCAAGTGCCTCATGTCCAAGCCATGGAAAACCTTTTCCCTGCATAGTGAAACACTTCATATTGCTAAATCTGGATCCAGCTTTGGACCAAGTAGTGAAATAGCAACATGATTGCTGACATTTCTAAGAATGGTGAGTTGTTGGATGTAAAATGCATTTGTTATTGCACTGATATGTGTGCCAAAGTAATGGCAAATATTTTTAACCTACCTTCCTGAGATTTAGGCTCACAGATGTTTCAGGAGAGCTTTCTTGGGTAGGTGCCATTTCAGATTTACAGGAAATCTGGTTCTGGACATTTTAACCAGTGACTAGAACTTTAGTTTTTCAAAGTACTCTAGAAAAATCTGTCACAGCTCTTTGCCACAGAGAACAAATATTATCCAAAGAAGAAAACTGTAACACAGATCTAAGGGGAAGGACCTGGGAATAGTGTCATTTTGAGTTTCTGGCTCCCTCTTTAATTACCTGAAAGGAGGTTGTAATTACCTGAAAGGATAGGACAAGGGAAATGGCACAAAGCTGCACCAGGGCAGGTTCAGATTAGATGTTAGGAAAAAATTCTTCACTGAAAGACTTGGGAGGGCTGCCCATGGAGGGGGTTGAGTCACCATCTCTGGATTTAAAAAAAGGTTTAAAAAAAGGGTAGATGAGGTACTTAGGGATATGGTTTAGCATAGGACAGGAATGGTTTGGCTTGATGAACTTAAAGGTCTTTTCCAACCTTGTAATTCTGTGCTGTGGTCAAAATGCCATGCAAACTTGCTGCTTCGGTTCCTTCCATTGAAAAAAAGGTAGATTGTCTTTTTTTTTTTTTTAAGAAGGAGCATTTTTTAAGGGAAATAAGAATATTTACTCCACACAGCTTTAAGCTGAATTAAATTTAAACCAGAAGCTTTGTTCTGCACATAACTAAATGTTCATGAACATAAGAAATCAGTGCATAGATTTAGTTCATTAAGTCCTTTGTCCCATATTTCTTCAAAGTGACAGGGAAAAATAAACCCCTAGATACAAGGGAATATGCCAAATATGGGGGGGGGGGGGGGGGGGGGAGGAGGGGTGTGTGGAAGGAAAAGGAAAACAACAACAGCAAGAAAGACAAAGTTCTTTCAAAGATATCTCTGCAGGGATTGGCTGCGTTTTTGAAAGACAAATTTCCTTATGTTACAGAGAATTAGCCCTGGTGTTGCCTATGCTATTTTAATGCCTCCTCACGACCCCAGTTTCACTTAAAATACGGTTAGGAAAAAATAGAAAAAATATTTTAAAGCAGACTAATTGAAAAACAAACCAAACAAGTGATTGGTTCAGAACCATCTTCATGAGCAGGACGTATTTTCCATCAGTAAAGCCATGTTGAGCATGGCAATGGTTTAAAAGTTGGTGGATTGCACTGTGTTAAAAGGGTGACTATGATATTAGTTCATATGGGACCCAATGTGCTGCAAGTCTACCAGGTAAACACCAAGGTGCTGATTTTAAACATAAAATTTATCTGGTCATGAAAGGAAATGAAAGGAAATGCATAGGATATGACATAATGGACTACTGTGAATAATGCATTTTGGAAAGTTTGTGGGCAGCATCCTCTGATATCCAGTGCTATAGCATATTAAGGACATTCAACTCAACACTTCTCTGTTGAATTTTTTCCAGCTAGTTTTGCCATGGCAGTGAGCTAAAGCCAAACCCTGAGTCACAGTGTTGTCCTCATGCTGGGAGTTGCAGAGGGGACCGTGGAGGTCACTGTCCTCTCTCTACAGCCTGATGCTGCAGGATCAGTACAAAGCAATGGGTTTGGGAAGTGGCATGAGTTTGGGAGTGTCCCAGTTCCCTCAAGGAAATCCCACTAAAGACACAGACAGGCAGATAGCATCGTTGAAATGCTGCAGTTTTCCCAGGTCCCGTTCCCTGCACAGGCTGGTGAAAGAGTCTCAGTGTGACAGCCGATTGCTCATGTATCTTCAAACCCACCACTCTCCACCAAGAGTTTCATGGGACGCAGATGGAGTACTAGCACAACGGGTGGTATGTGCTCCTCAACAGAGGACCCAGAGAGTTTCTCAGGGTCACCTAGTGTTACAGACAGACTTTTATGATCTCAGGCTTTGAGGTCTTACCTCTCACCACCTGCTATTGCACCGACTATACAAAAAAGAGTCACTGAGCATGCAGTGCTTTCGCTGGTGTTAACAGAAGGCTTAAGTGTAGGTCCTTGTTTCTGGAAAGTACATTCTAGTAGCTTCTCAGCTGGTGTTCAATGTCCTTAGAGATAATTTTGTGCAATCTTCTTCTCCAGGTCTTTCACCTCCGCTTTCCTCTTCTCCATTGAAGTTCAGGTGACCATTGGTTTTGGGGGTAGGATGATGACAGAGGAATGTCCCTTGGCCATCACAGTTTTGATTCTGCAGAACATCGTGGGGCTGATCATCAACGCTGTCATGCTAGGCTGCATATTCATGAAAACTGCACAAGCTCACAGGCGGGCTGAGACCCTGATTTTCAGCCGGCAGGCGGTCATTGCAGTCCGGAATGGCAAACTTTGCTTCATGTTTCGAGTGGGAGACCTGAGAAAGAGCATGATCATTAGTGCCTCAGTGAGAATCCAGGTCGTGAGGAAGACTACAACCCCTGAAGGAGAAGTCATACCTATTCACCAAGTAGATATCCCTGTGGATAACCCCATTGAAAGCAACAATATTTTCCTTGTGGCTCCCTTAATCATTTGTCACGTCATAGACAAGCGGAGTCCTCTTTATGACATCTCTGCTGCTGACCTGGTGCTCCAGGACCTGGAGCTCATCGTGATACTTGAAGGAGTCGTAGAAACGACTGGCATCACGACGCAGGCAAGAACCTCCTACATAGCAGAGGAGATCCTGTGGGGTCACCGCTTTGTGCCCATCGTCACTGAAGAGGAAGGTGTGTATGCAGTCGACTACTCCAAATTTGGCAACACGGTCAAAGTGGCAGCGCCACGTTGCAGCGCTCGAGAGCTCGATGAGAAGCCCTCCATTCTCATCCAGACCCTGCAGAAGAGCGAGCTGTCCCACCAAAACTCCCTGCGGAAACGCAACTCCATGAGGAGAAACAACTCCATTCGGAGGAGTAACTCCATGCGGAGAACCAATCCCTCCCTCATCGTGCCCAAAGTGCAGTTTATCACGCCCGAGGGGAGCCAGAGTGCCTCAGAAACGTGATGCACAGCTTTGTGTGAGATTGGTGGGCTTCGGAAGGAGGAGGCACCCATTGTCTTTGGTTTCATTTTTCTTAAGAAAATGAGAATATGATGCAGACAACCGTGCAAGAACTATTTCTTCTACTACTTACTGAAAGCACCACCTAATGGCATTAGGAAACACTATAGCACTTAGTGTATGAATTAGTAAAAAATGTCACGTACACTAAAGAATGCACAGTTCACTCCTGTAATATAGTGTGTATTTATACTTGATTTAATGGCATGCTAATGTTTTTAATTATATTTTTCCTATCGAGGCTCTCTTTCTTATCTTTTTCTGCTGGCTGTCACAAAATGTGTTTTTTCTATGTAAGTGTGTTACCCATCTGCAGGCAGAAGTGAGTCTTTTTTTCAGAACTGCTGCATACAATAGCTCCCACAGATTTTGTGTGGGATATTTGGATATCAATGTTTTTGGGGTGAATTCCTTGTTCCTTTGAAAGGAGTGGCTAAAATCCTCAGTGATTTCACTGGAGAAGAGCCAAGATTTTACCTTCCGTTTTCCAGATTTTGTCTCTCTATTTATGGCAAAGGCATTTTGAGAGCAAATTCAAGTCAGCTAAAGTGACCTGACCACTAAAATCTGGTGCTGCTCTGGGCATTATTTGAACTAAAAAAACCCCAGTGAAATGGCAGAGCCTATTGATGGTCTTTTCAGGGCAAGATACTCTGCTGTGGGACAGCATCTGTAACCTAGCTGTAGCCCAAGCTGAGAAACTCCAGTCCTCCTGGCTCCCACCTGAGCATTCATTTCACTGAAATGATTCAGGTTGAAAAAAAGCACACACACCTCTTCAATACACATTTTCATATTGGTGGAAGACCAAAATTTGTTTTATTTTCTCTTACAGATTCATA
The DNA here is from genome assembly GCA_020800305.1 of Porphyrio hochstetteri. Taxonomy (NCBI): domain Eukaryota; kingdom Metazoa; phylum Chordata; class Aves; order Gruiformes; family Rallidae; genus Porphyrio; species Porphyrio hochstetteri. The sequence continues at coordinate 78,043,708 of CM036905.1, read as the reverse complement.
CACGGATGGCAACAAGTGTACTTCCTTCACATACAGTACTTTTTGTAGGATTAAGTCTGCTTCATCAGTAGGTTACTCTTTGCCAGTGGGAATTCATGAAAGGGAATGAGAGGTAACCATGCCAATTATGTTAAAGATAGTGTTTTCAAAACTACCTAGACAATTTTCTGGGGTATGTGGATGTTGCTGATGAATTACTGTTTTTTAGCAGTGTCTTGCCTGTGTTTTTATATAACACAGCATTGATGGTAAGTAGTTTTTCTCTTCAAATTCAAATGGGCATTTGTTGTCAAGTACCTTCCCAAAAAGGTCACCACAAGTTCTTATACAAGAAGAAATAAAGGTATGACAATAATTGTATCACATTTGGTAATGCTAAAATAATGCATGTTGTTTTTCCTCTGTGAGTAAGTATAATTATGGACACATTACAAATTCCTGTTTAAATTCCTTGGAGGAGTACCTTATTATGTCTGTGGCTCAAGAGAAGCACTGTCCCTGCGCTGATTCCCTGAGCCACTCAACCACTTAAATACTTATATAATTTTAAGTATTTGCTCTCTGCTGTCAGGTAAAATAGTAAAAAGCAATGCTGGATTCTCCTTCTCTTTGGAAGTCAGCTCATCAGCACTTGTGAGGACAGTTTGCAGGCATTGTGTAGTGTTGGGTGGTGGCACAGGATGTGGGGAGGGCATTGCCCTGTGGTGTGGGCTCCTTACATTTGTAGCAGGTGCTGTCCAGAAAATCAACACTGACAAAACACTTCATCTGAAGCAGTAGTGGAAACCGGAGCTCCTGCTAAAAGCATTCATTCCCTGGCCTGCCCATTAAAGTTCTGGGAGGATGGATGGTGAACATCTGGAGATATTAATCTGTCCATTGTGTGTCCAAACAATGAACATCTGTAGCTCCCAGGAGTCAGGGCGAAGCATATACAGAGTGTCTCTGGCCTCCATTTCCAGGGCTGTGAATTTATTTGAGGCTGTCTGTTTGATAAATGGCTATGTCAGATGCTGTACAAAAGCAACTTTTCTACAAAATAAAAAAGCGACAATAATGATTTCTTCCGTCTCTGATTTTCCCCTATTTCTTTCCCCTTTTTTCCCCCTTTGTAGTCTTCATTCATTCTTCAACACTCTTAGTCCTTCCTGTATCCCTGCCTTTTCCACGGTCCTTTTGAATAATCATTTGATCTTAACTCAATACTCTCTCTGTATTTCAGATGAGGGTTTTTTACCCACAGACATTTTCTCATTTTCTCCTTGAGTACCTTCCTCCTTCCAATTTTCATTTCGCCTCCACCTCCCTCTCTGTACCTAAGGTACTGTCTTTCCAGTAAGGTTGTCAGAGGGATATCATCATTTTGAGGTAACACTGAGGCACATCAGTCACTTGCAAGGACACTGAACGGATACACAAGTCAGACCCTAGTGTCATGAATGTCATGTTCATCTGTGCCATGCTCCTGCTCCTTGCAGGAAATCCTAGTGCAAAACCCCTTTCCTGAAAAAGTTTTGCAGTCCTGGAAGAGGCTGGTGGCAGTCAGGGTAAGCCACCCAGCTGGCTGTGGAGAGAGGCTGGGATGTTTTGGAACAAGAAGCCACATTTCCTCACTGAAGGATGGGTTTCAGACCCAGCTTTGCAGCATTGTACCACCAAAGAGGAGATGACCTGGCAGCACCAAGGTTCAGTATGTTTAATTATTTCTTTTTCCTGGTGACTTTAACAATGAAAAGGGCTTTATTTTAAATTTGAAATTTTCTGTGTTTAAAGTACACTGTCTAGTTAAGAATGGCAGTTGAGATTTCTACCGAATACTGCTGACAGTTCATGCTGGCACTGAACCATCCATCTCACTCAATGATGGTAATTTAGAAAACTAGAAGCAATAGTGCATAAGCATCATATGGCTGACATCCCTTCACACTTATCTGTGTCCATGCCATTCCTATTGCCCCGTAATATGGTGTTACTGGAACTGCATTATTCTACGTTGCTTATTGTGTGCATTTAATATGCTTTGGCTCTTTAAACAGCCTGCAAACAGTATGTCACTGTCACTGGTGTAGCTTACAGTGGGGAGCAAAACTATTTCCTACGAGCAGAGAAATGATTGTGAAGTCCTTCCAGGATGGGCATAATACCTGGAACTGCACTTTATTCTTTCTTTCTAGCCCTAACTTGAAGACTTTCTCTATTTTAAACAGAAGAATGTCAGTGAGACCCTTTGTCCTCTCTTTAGATACCCAGAAGGTTCAGAGTTACTGTGGTGGTGATATGGAGAGCAAGCAGAGACAGTGCTTACAGGGAATATAAAGCTTAACGCTCCTGGGTAGAAGCCAACATCTAAGTAACAAGATGTGGTGGGAGCTTTCCCTGTTGGCAGGTTATGCTGCAGCTGCCACCTTCAGCATTCCTTGTGCTCTCTTTTGAAACACCTGGTGTGAGCCAGGGACAGAGGCAGGACCCCAGCTCAGGCACACCCTGAGCCAGATGGGTAAATCAGGTCTCTGCAGCAGGGCTGGCAGAGGGCTCTTCCTTTCCTCCTGCCCAGAGTGATGCCACCAAACCCTGCAGGGAAGCCAGCCACCACAGAGACCTGGCTCCAGCCAAGTCTTACCAGGATGCGCAAATTACAATCACCGAGCGCTGCCCAGAACCCAAAAGCTCTGGCTGCAGAGAGGAGCCCTCAGCACCTGTGGCATGGAGGAGACAGCTGCCAAACCAGATGGGGTTTGCTGTGGGGTTGAGGCCTGCCTGCTGGAGGGGGCTGAGCAGGACTGCTCAGGGATCTATGCCGCAGGCAAGGTAACAGGGTTGCCCTTCAAGCCTATGCTGGACTAGGGCTGTTGAAAATACAAGCAGGATAGGCACCTAAGCCTTCAAAGCACATGAAAATGGGTTTGTGACTCAATAAGGAATATCTGTGTGTATTTCAGGTCCCATAAGGCACCCTGCCTGGCCCACAAAGCTGCTTGGATGGACACTGGTCTCCTGTTGGGGCCATGAGACTTCTACCTACTTAGAGCACCCCTCTTGGGCACCCTCCAGTGCACCCAGATGCACCCTGCTCTGCACCCCGAACCCCCTGCAAGTCACACTTTGAACCTCTCCGTAACACTTGGCATCATGATGGGCTTGAAAAACAAGCCCCCTCCTGAGTATTGCTTCACTGGCACGTGTTGCACCACAGCAGTTTGCCCTTGTGAATATAACTGCTTGGGTCTGTCCACAAAAGGGTTATCCCAAGCTTTTCAGGATAACTCAAGACATCGTACAGCAAAAGAACAAGAAGTATGGTCAGATTTAGCTAATGCCTCAAGCATGTGCAAGGCCTTTATCCTAATGCCATGTCTCACTGTACTCCATCGGGTCATTTCAGAGGCATGGGACCCAACTTGCCTCACAGCCATCTTGAATGCACTTCACAAAAACACACACCTTTATCTATATTGCATGAAGTTCAGGCAAGGAATTATGCTTTTGCCTTTCTATCTGGAAAGTGGTACACACACACCATACTTGATGACTGAAAAAACGTGGTTAACTCTGTGTATCTTTTCTTCCTTCACAAACTAAGATTGAGGACATTTTGTGAAACCAGTTTCCAAGCTCTCTGGTGATTATTATTAGCAAATGTTTGTTGCTGCAAGCTGAAAAAGTAGTTAGTGCAAGACCAGAAAGGAACTTTGACCGGAGTAAAATAATTAGATACTATATGATGAAAGGAAGAATTTTTGACAAATTATACTCTCTGTGGAGCCTGATATTTTCAAAACACTGGTGTGGTTTTGGAAGGCACCATCAAGCAATAAATCATGCCGTGCTAGATTCTGATTTTGTGCTGTGCTACTATTAGCAAGAGGGCTTTGTAGCCTCAGCACGGCATCCTACAAGTGTGTGCCAGCCTGGTCTCCAGATGCCTGGTCTCCAGATACTTGCAGTCACCGAACAGGAAGCTAGAGATCTGCCGTGAGCCAGGTGGTGGCTAACCTCAGGACCTGTGGTCACCAGTCCCTACCAGGAATGATGCTGGGGCTCATGGATGGGGCTTGGGACTGGAGGCAGCAAGGACACTGGTGTCAGTGCCCTGGGTTGGTGGCTTGTTCCCAGGAGCAGACTGGGAAGTGGTGTGGCTCCCCAGGCACTTTGGACAGTGTCCTTCACAGGAAGGTCTCATTCTTCATGTCAAGCTGATCAGGGACACTTGCTGTGTCTGATGGATGGCAGTGAAATACAAAATGATGGAGTAAATTCCCACTTCTCTAAACCTAATTTCCTGGCCTGAGTAGCTTGTATAGCCAGGTGAGAGTTAATATTTTCTCCCCCAAATGCTTATGTTAAAAGATATTTTCCATATATGTGTGTTTACATCACATGCAGACTAATCTAAGCTGAAAGGCAAAATTTTCTAATACCCTTAACTTCTCAGCCCTATCTCTCTGAATTATGTTCCTACTTTCCCTTAAGAATTCTTTGAACTCAGGGAAGAAAAAAAAAAGAGATTTCTCATGTGATAAGCAGACAGTAAAGATAAAATATGTTCCCACATTCCCTTATTGGACAGTGTCAAGAGATTTAGCCCACAGAGATGAGATCAGTGCTGTGCGAGAGAAACAGCCACTGAGATTGAGGCACTCACAGTCAGGACACACCAGGGAGGGGTTTGGATTTAAAAAAGTATTTAAAAATACAAAGTACTTAGCAGGTTTATGGCTTGAGGACTCTCTTTTCAAACCTCTGGTGAGCTATTGGTTAACAGTGAAGGGAATATGCTAGGACCATCAAGACATACTACAACATAAGAAAGACAAACCCCACGCACTCAGTGATAATGCAGTCCATACTTCAGTTAATGGTACCAATAATTTTAACATCTAGGTTGTTAAAATTTCAGAGAGGCAGACAAAAAAAAACCAAAAAAGAGATGGATTCTCTCATCACAAAAGTTTAATGTTTCTTCTTTTCCCTCTACTCTAAAAAAGAGTTGACCCAAGTGAAGACATTAATTCTGCCCACAAACCCGGTGTAGTTTTCTGGCAGATATGTGTTAATCTCAATGCACTTTCCTGGATTCAGTGCAGGAGTACCTGCACATGATATCATGGCCTGTGCCATGAATCGAATAAACTAATGGTCCCTTCTGCACTCCAAATTTATGAATAGGGAAGGTTAATGAGTTTCAGTCAAGAGAAAGGCGTCCGCTGATTCAAAAGTCTTAAATTAAGCTCCCACTGAGGAAACAAACAGACAAGAAATAACAAAACCCAAAACCCAAACAGGGTTGGATATCTCCATGTGGTTGATTTATTTTGACAAATGCATTTCTGTGCTAATTGCAGATCCTTCAGAGCGTACTGACAAATGTTCCTGGGGATAACTTGTGAAAATTAGGGTATCTTATCAATGCAGGAGTTTATTTTGCTTCCTACCGTTGTTAAATTTTGGCTTAGTGGCAAGGATGAGAAAGCCAGCTTCTGAGTGGGCCAAAAACTGTATTTCTTGCTTGTATTGAGATCTACTGCAAAGATCATTATACTGAGGAATAGCACTGGAGTGACTACAAAGGTCTGTCATAGTCTGGGGCTCAACATCTTCCTCACCCAGGGAACACCACTGCTCTCCACAAGTGTTATTTTGCAATCAGATTATCCACAAAAATTAATAGAATCCTTCCATGGCCCAGCCTTGTTAGTCTTCAGGGTATATTTTTTCATGCTAAGTCTTTGATTCTGGGTGATCTGTTTTGGTCTGTCAAAGAGGGTTTGCTTCTGCTGGCTGTCACAGTTTTCAGTCAAGGCCCAGGTTTAAAGCAGGACAGAAACACCATTGTAAACGAAACTCTGCTGAGTTTCAGGGAAAACAAGTGATAATTCTCATAGCATTTTAAAAAATATGTATCAAATAATAAAAGATGTTCTATGCTAAGCCTTAGCCAATGTTTCTAAGTTATGTTATAAACAGATACTATTCCTGGCTGATGGGATTAAATTGTTTGTGATGTGCTGCTTTTTCCATATACAGAACCTCACCATATTCTCTAAATCTTTTGCGTTAAATTGAGGGAGTTATAAGATTTCTGAACTGAAGCTCTCCTTATAGTCATCTCCTTTGTACTGCCTATACATCAACATGAAAAATGGAACACAAGTCTTAATGTGCTTCTTGAAATATTTAATTTAACCTAATTTTAAAGACACAAATATCCTTCCGTTTATATTGGTATATCCATCATAGGGTTTCTTCCTTCAGGGACAATAATCTGTTCAAATATCAATTCAGATATTCTGGCTAAAAATAAACATGCAATGAAGCAGAGAAAGTTTACATTTCGATCAATGGCTCAAATACAACAAAATTTCTTATGATACTGCATCATGTTTCTGTGAAAGTTTGTAGTAAACGGTGCCACAGAGGCCAAGTTTTTCAGTGTGTCCTTTTTCAGGGATTAAAAATAATAAAAAGCCTTCCACAATCAACTTTGCTGTGGTACATCTTGAGGAATGACCCCATGAAATTATACAGTTGGACCGGACTACTTTTATTACTTAGGTCCAGCTCAGTGCTACACTTCTACTTGTTCTCAATTTTGAAGGACAGCTGTCCCATCATTGAGCAAATAAGGCCATGCCCAATATTAAAACTGCGTTCATTTTTTCCTTGAATAACAAAGTTTCACCAGTTTCATTGAGGTCAGATGATGCCTGCAAAAGCAAAAGTCATGGTCTAAGTTATGAATACCAGGCTGATAGAGAAAACCTGCATATGTCACCCATAAGGCATTTGCAGAATCAAACCAGGAGTAGTAAGGTGACCACATAAGGCCACAAAGCAGCTGCCACAAGTGGAGCCACACAATCTTTACTTGTGCCCCTTCTGTCACTGAAAGGTTCAGGAAAAATGAGCCACCTTCTGGGGTTTCTCTGTCCTTGCTTCAGTCCCAGCAAATGTTTCACCCCTGCTTAATTAAACTTGGAAACAGTGCTACCCAAATCATACATAAACACCTGAAACATTTCATCACAATAGTTTAAAACCTTTCATATTTATAAGTAATGGAAAACCCTATATTTAACACACGAAGGGCCATGGTGTGCACAGCTTTCAGGGGGAGTTGGAGAAAGTCTAGGGCTAGTTTACTTTAATCATATTGATTGCTAGATTAAAGGCAAAAAAAAAGCAAAGAAATTAGAAGTTAAGATGACTAAAGATTTCCTGACCATGCACTGAATGGTAAGCAGTGCAGTTTCAAAGTAGAGGTGTCAGAAACTTTCTGATGGAGATATTTAAAGTGAGACTATACACAGACACATACAAGCATAATAATTTAGCAGAGAAACATTTAGACTAAGTCAACAGTATATGTCACATTTCAAATGTCAACATCTGAATACTCACTCACTGAGAAGCTGCTAGAGATGTCCACAAAATGGAAAGACCATCTTAAGTAGGTAGCCACACCTTGCGCAGTGCTTGCAATTCACTGCGACTAGCGATAACTTCTTATGTCTTTCCAACATAATACATCTGTGTATATTAATACATTCTTTCCTATTCCACTTCGAGTACAGGACTATTAATTCATCAGTAAATTCCTTAAACTTTAACTTTCCTTGTGTACATTATCACATCAAAGGAGAAAATCTTGTTTAACTTTGTATTTTTATATATATATATGTATATATACACACAAATTTATATAAAGAGGTAAGTGTTTGTACAGCTAGATTTGATGGTAAAGTTTCTCCTGGTTACAGTTAATTTGCAGTTACTTTGGGTTTCCAACCAAAAGATTCCATTTAAAATTTAGTCTCTGGCCACACACAGAAAGATTATATATATAAAATATAAATAAAGAAAATATATAAATAAATTATGTATCTATATTTTTATATATATATTTGTGTGTGTGTATCTCACAAACTCTCATGGCTCAGAGACCCCCTCATGTGCATTAGACAGGAAAAGACCATCACTGTGATTCACTTCTCTCCCATCCAGGGCCTCAACTGACCACATTGACCTTTGAGGAAAGCTACCAGCTCCATCTGTTTGTGCAGGCTCTAAAGAAGGTCCAGCATAGCAGAAGATGCATATTTTGTTTGGGAGAAAAGGCTGTGAAGGGGGAATTTTCATCCTTATTAGGGCAACCTAGCAGTGATTAATATGACATGATGTCACAGGAGAAGCACTGGTTTTGAGACTGATTTTTGTTTGTAACTCTTTGCAATGTGTTGGTTTAGATTTCTGTCAAGTGTCTCGGAGAGCTTCACGTGACCACTTTCCTCTCTGAAGTTCTCAGCTTGACTTACATATGCACGCATTGGTGGAGAAAGGCAGTACATGCTGATGTGCCATCTGGAGAGAAAACAGGGCAGGATAGTCACAAAGTGAATCTCATTTTTCTTTCCCCATTATGATTTCCAGGCTTTCCATATGGGTACTTCTGAAATGTCATTTGGTGTGTAACACAGGGGGAAATAAACAGTAATGGAAAAATGTGTGCATGTACCAGTTGCATGTGCAAACACACATGCAAAGGCCATGTGGTTTGTTCCTGAACTTTTTGAGAAAAAGGAAGGGTTGTTTCAGTAGAAACAGGTTTCAGACCTCCCTTTGAAAAACTTGCCCACAGTAACTTGGCGTATGAAATCATCTAGGGGCTGCAGCAGTTCAGCTCAGTAATATTGCTGTACATATGGACCATCAGTCATGGCACGCACACGGAAGAGGATTTAAATGTACCTTCCAAGGGGTGACATACTTATTAGCAAAGACATGGCAGGCTTTTATAGGCTGAGACTCACTCCCAGTACCCACTCACGGCTCCATGAGCCCCCCCCCCCAGTGCCCATGGAGAGAGATGATGCCGTATGGGGAGCTGCATGCGCTGTGGGACATGTGCTTCCAGCATGAAGAGCCGTAGTGACCCCAGAGCTACATGCCTCCCTGTCCACATCAGGCTGGGACTCGCTTCCGGCTGGGTTGCATGCCGTGGCCATGCGGACTTCACAGCAGCAGCGAGGATCAGCCCTGGATCTTCGTGCTCTCAAAAGCACATGTGCCTCAATGTCCCCCCCCGGGAAGGCTCACTCGGAGCTGCCAGAAGCACAGCTCAAAGGACTGAAAGACAAACCAGATCCCTGATTCTCTTCCACCGCTTTTGCTTCACCTTCTGCTAAACAATCAGTTGTTGCATGGGAATGTGTTCACACACTCTGGAGCAGAAGAGTCCCCTGTGCCCTCTGGCTGAGCTTTAAAAACCTGGATTGTCTGGAATAAACAGTGGATAGTGAACACTGAAACAGTTCCTGCAGTGTCAGCTGTGCCACCGTGGTGGATCAACTCAACGAAGGGCTGCTGGGCAAGAGAAAGCGAAAACCCAAGAATGGTAGGACAAGACATCCTTCAGCATACATGGACAATTGTAGGAGACAATTACAGGGCAAAGAGTCAGGGGATAGAGCAGAACAAACTACTACATCAAATTTGGAGGACACCATCCAAAGGAGGAGAAGACAGCTCCTCAGGGAAACAGGATGATGTGAGAATGCATGGAAGAAGTGAAGGGATGGCTGGATTTAAGGAAAACCGAAGTGCATATCACCTGTTTGCAGTTTTAAAGTAATCTCTTACTAAATGTACTATTCTTTTTGGTAAAGTAAATGTGGTTTTGGTTTACTTCAGATCACAGATTTCTGAAAGGGAGATCTGCAAATACTGGATACCAGTTGCTGTGCTGGGTAGGACATGATAAGACATAGGTACCTAATAAAATCATGAACTATAGAGTAACATCTGCTAACATGAATAAATGTGGACGTAGTTAAACCACCAAGGATGCTGTTATCCAATGAGGTAGGCAGAAACACCTAAGCACTTCTGAAATCCTTAACCGTTCATCAGTCTCTGCAAAATTGTTTTAAATCCCCTCCAAATTAGAAGGGTTCACAAGGAAGCCTCTAAAGTTAAATACATGCTGAGGAGTCTGGAGTGCAAGCAAGAAGAATACTTAAAGTGAAAAGTGGCAGGAACCCTGGAGCATAAATCTATCTAGCATGGGAGTTCTCCTAATCCTGAAGCAGCCCTTCCCAGGCAGAGTGGGTGTGTGTCTTCCAGACAGACCCTGAGGGTTTTTTAACCCTAAACTTGCATAAAAACACAAGCATCTTCGTTTAGTCTACTGGAAAATAAAATAGCAGTAAGGTTCTAGCTGCCCCTTCCATATGACAGCAGTGTCCTTTTGTCTCATAGATTTCTAGTAAGAAAAGGGAGATTATGTAGAAAAAAAGATCTCAACTCATAATAATTAAAAAACAAGTAGAGGTCAAGGTTAGCTAAAATTTGTGACTAATTCTAACATAATCTGAACATAATCTGAATCTTTCTAATCCTAACTGGCACAATATGGTCTTCTGTGGAGAACTTCAAGTTTTGCAGATGCAATTTCAATGTATTTTACAAGAATTATCCACATTAACGATGCTGTATTTCCAGAAAATAAGATAAATTAAGACAAGGGTTTTTTCCTGGTTTAATGATGTAATAAGTACATCATAGTTACAGCAGGCACAAATCATTGCTGGCCCCTTATGCCACGGCTGCTGTCCTGGTTTGCACTCAAGTGTGTTGTCTCTGGCCACCCAAATTCCCTGAGGGAGAATATATGGAAGTAAGAATGGGCAATGACCCAGTCCTGAGCTAGGATCTCCAGAGCTCACCATGCTACCTGCCACCAAATGTAGCCAAAGTAGCCCAGACCATCTCAGTCTTGCTCAAACAGGCACTGGGAGGACAAATCCCTGTGTATCCAGTCACAAGCCAGTTTAGCCTTAAGCATAAAGGAAAGACCCTTACAATTACATAATTACATGTGCTACTTGAAGTCAGGGAAAGAAAAACTACTTCTCTCATCTGACCAAAGGCTCAGTAATCACTTGAGAAATTAAATGTCAAACAAGAAGCATCTCCAGGGTACTGAACATTCCCAGAGGAAGCAAGAGACACATTTCTCCTTGGGAAAATTTCCCACTGGCAGAAAGCAAGGCCATCACACAGTTTACATAATAAAAAACTGAACAGATCCCACTACTAATAGATCTATTGAGTTTTTTGGGGTGCAATTGTTTTGTTTTGTTTTCATCTAGTTCATAAACCTGTAATTAAATATCTACAAACAGTATTTTATATTATTTTTTCCCGTTCATATGGCTTTTCTCTTTGTTGTTTAAAACAGAAGAGTCAGGATTGTACTGCAAAATCTCTAACTCAGCTCACCTCTGCTGGCTGCTTGGGGAGGTTAACTCTGGCCTGGCCAGAACCAGGACACCGTGTCAAACCAAGACCACAGTGTACTCATCACTTTCTAACATACATTGTTGTGTCTATGAAAAGAAGAGTACAGGAGAGGGAGGCTCTGTCTAGCCCTTTGTGTATCAGCCAAAACTGGATTTGTCACAAAAATGGAGAAAAAACTAGACACCCAAAATAAATGCCCTGTTTTGATATAACCTTTCCTTAACTGAGCACGAAACCCCAACATGCTACAGAGAAAGATAATTCTTCTTTCCCTTGTATAATAAAACGAAGCGCTGGAAAATGACCACTTTCTTAAATAAACTCCTTTTCTTTCCTTGGGCTACTACTAGGTTTTGGCTGGCCCCATGTACGCATGCACAGCAGCTCTTTTCCTTTAACTATAGTCAGCCCTGTCCTCTCCCACTTCTTGTTCCCATATGGGCAACTCAGTGTCAGCATGGAGCTCCTGGTGTGGATCCGCAGCTGGCTCAGGCCACCCTTCTGGAGGCAACGTGACCATGGTGCCACATGGTGACCCAGCACTGGCAGTCTTCTCTGGTGATCAGCCTGGCAGAAAAAATATTTCAGAGATGTAACTGAATTCCAGGAAACATTAAAAATAAAATTATATTGAAAAGCCATAGACTGTGAGAAGACAGGGGAAGTAAGGTTTAAATTCCATGTCTTATCTCTTTGACTGCTCAGGTTTCTCCAGGATGAGGGCTTTTTGGGTTTATTTCTGCCTGGGATAGGAATGTTTGATCACCCATGGAATACTGTTAATCTTTAAATATTTGTGACCTGAAATTTGACTGAAGATGGTAGACTTTTTTTTATAATAAACCTGAAGACTTAACCCAGATTTTAATGTCATAGTAAGACAAAACTATGACATTTTTCATAAATTCTCTTTTGATTGGAATTCAAGGAATCACAGAAGTCGGGACAGGTTAACTCTACATTTGCCTTTCTCTTAATGGCATCTTTCATAGAATTCATACCTAATCTTGCTGGAAATAAGTTTATCACACCAGTTGAAACAGCCAAACTATTTCTGGTAGGCTAGGGTGAAGTTATAGCCAGAGGACTCAACTCAACTCTTATTAGTGATCACGTCTGGAGTCTGTTTATCAGACTGGCTTTACAAGAAACCAAACCATAGAAATTCCCAGACATCCATTCCTTTCCACAAAATACAAAGCTTTGGGGGAGTGGAAAGTCAGAATAAACATTCCTTACTCTGTGTGTATATGTCTATATAAACACATACATATATGCAACTAAAGGAACAACTTAAGCAGTGAAGATTAGCAGACAGGCTACATTAGTCCCTTATGTTGATCTAAAAGCTGCGACAGATTTCTTCTGAAAGCCTTTAAAAAATGGATCCTGACCTCTGCTCTGGCACTGACTGGGTGGAAGAGGATGCAGAGCCGATCAGGACTCATGTATGAAATACAACATATTCTCTTGATAGAGCAGTTATTAAGAAATAAGCCATTGAGACAGTATGTCATCCTTTGGTGATAAGAAACTATGAGATCACACTTCATTCAGAAGAGAAGGTATATTGCAACATATTTCTTGTTGCACTCATCAGTAAGAAGGGCTGATCAGTCACCAAATATTTTTGCAATCCATTTTCTGAATTTCCCAGCAAACGCATTGTTTCATAACTTAGCAATGTCCCAAACCAGCGGTGATTTCTCTTACTGAAAGATAATGGGATGAAGTTCAACCAAACTCACTTACCTCCCTCAAGCTTTTGTCCCTGTTTTGGCTGAGGCAGACAGAGCAAGTCAGGGACAAATAGAGATATTTGATAAACACACCCATTGTTTTGTTTGATAAAGAGAAAAATAGTGGATGGATGAACAAACTTCCTTGACTGTGAAGGATGGTTGGGAGCATTGCATTCTTCAGTATCACTGGCCTATCACCTTGGGGAGTTCGTTTCCACAAATCAAACCTTAAACGGACAGGGTAAAACTGTTCTCACTGTTACAAAGGAGGCAGCTGGCCAGCTCAAAAGGACTAAGTCTCTATTCCTCTGGGATATATGGAGATGGTCATTACAAGACAATATTTATTTATAAACACACTTGGCCCCGTCAGTTGGGCTTGAATATATAGAGGAATGGAGCTTATTAGTAAGATAAAGCTTTCCCATGACCTATAGAGGACACTGCATAGGGACCACAGATGTTCTGTATTAGAAAAGCTGGAAAATTTATGTCAATGGCCATGAAAAGCTCAGTTTGAAAATAAGTAAATAAATAAATAAGGAGGTCACCAGCAAAGACAAGGTTAAGGACACTGGAAAATGGATCTTCCAGGATATTTAACCTTTATTTAATAAATTAAGTGGAACAGATCCCGTCCTTCATTTGTGTTTTTCCTGAGTAGCTCTGCTGAGGTTACTAAAATTCTGGATTTTGCACCTCTATGGTGGCTGGTTTGTCATGCAGGTGGACACACATACACACAGAGTCAAACACACACACCCCCACACACACACCCCCACCCCCCTTTGCAATGGGATTCAAATAATGCCAGCAAAGGGCCAGGGAAGAACTCCACTTCTGAAGTAAATCCATACCAATTTCCATATGTAGGTGTGGGGAAATCTCTGTCCACAACAAATAAACTCATAAGGACTGAGCTTCTGCTACATAACTTAAAGCATGGAGCTTCTTAACACAGATTTTGTAGTCTCTTTTAAGATGGAAACCAGGGTAAGCTACACAAAATATCACAGGACCTGATTCAATTTTTATTTAGCAGGGCCTGTTGTGCAAGCTGGCCTGTCTAAGTCCAAACATCACCTCTGCTTAAACCAACTCTGTAACTAGCCCTGACCAAATGAAACCCTATCACATCCTGGCTAGCCTGAAGATTTGAATCAAAGACTTTGTGTATCTACGCAGGCTGTGCTCATGAAAGTCTGCTCATGAAAGGTTGATGTTGTTTGCACAGCTGCAGACTTGGTGTACACCTGTGGTCTGTTGCTCAGCCTCCTGCATCTCAGCTGCTTCTTTTTCCATCATGGCATAGTATCATAGAATCATAGAATATCCTGAGCTGGAAGGGACCCACAAGGATCATCAAGTCCAACTCCTGGGTCAACACAGCCCCAGCTAAGTCAGAGCATGGGACTGAGTACATTGTCCAAAAGCTTCTTGAACTCAGCCAAGCTGGGTTCTGTGACCCCTTCCCTGGGAAGCCTGGTCCAGTGCCTGATCACCCTCTCAGTAAAGAACCTGTTCCTAACGTCCAACCTAAACCTCCCCTGTTGCAGCTTCATGCTGTTCCCTCACATTAACATGGAGCAATCAGACCAGCATCTCCTCACCTGTCTGTACAGCACGGGACTTTTCGGTAACACAGTAGGTCCTTGAACAGTCTTGGTCTCCCCAGATGCCAAAGGATGCTGGGTAGTAGAGCCTTCTCAGGGACATCCAGCATGGATTACTGTTTTTTTCAACAATTAAAATGGCTTTCATGTGTTCAGGGTGTCAGGCCACTCACCAATCTGTTTTTTTCTAGCTAGGAATGAGAGAAGCCCCATTAACTCACAGGAACAGGAGTGAGGCCATGGAATGCTTAGGGTGGTGAGGTGTCACAGAATGATAGAATCACAGAATCGTGAGGTTGGAAAAGACTTCTGAGATCATCGAGTCCAACTGTACCTGTCCTCTACTAAACCATATCCCTAAGCACCTCATTTACCCATAATCCAGGGTTAGTGACTCAACTACCTCCCTGGGCAGCCTGTTCCAATGCCCGACAACTCTTTTGGTGAAGCTTTTTCCTAATGTCTGATCTGAACCTGCCCTGATGCACCTTGAGGCCATTCCCCCTCATCCTATCACCCGTCACTAGGGTGAAGAGAGCAACACCCACCTCTCTGCGACCTTCTTTCAGGTAATTGTAAGCAGTGGTAAGTTCTCCCCTCAGCCTCCTCTTCTCCAGGCTAAACAACCCCAGCTCCCTCAGCTGCTCCTCATAGGGCTTGCTCTCCAGCCCCTTCACCAGCCTGGTTGCCCTTCTCTGGACCGCTCCAGGACCTCGATGTCTTTCTTGTAGTGAGGGGCCCAAAACTGAATACAGCACTCGAAGTGCAGCCTCATCTATGCCGAGTACAGGGGCACAATCACTTCCCTGGATCTGCCACCCACACTGTTTCTGACACAAGCCAAGATATCTTCCCTACCACAGATCTACAATGAAAATGCTACAGCTGTCTAATGGCTGAGAGTACCACAGATGCATGAGTGACTGACTGACCACCAGCAGGAAAACGATGTCTATATTCTAAATCCTTATGGTGCTGCAGGGGGTTTCCTGTTGTTCCTGACTTGAGAAGGCCAGGCACACATTCACACAAGTACAAAAGTGTGGGTGCACCTCTACTCTCAGTTTGCCACACTTCCTATTTTTCCCTAAGCATCTTGTCTCAGATATTCCCAGTTTTCAGCTCAGCGTATTCCAGAGCTGATAAGCTTTCTTCCGGGCATGGAGAAGGCAGTATGTCCTCAGCCAGCTGCCTTCAGAGGCACGGGCCCAGGCCAACATGTTCCCATTCTCCTGGGACCCTCTAGTGCAGACCTTATGGGCAGCAGAGAGCTCCCTGGTTTGCACCGAGGTGCATTTCCTGCTCAGCAAGAGCCAGAAAATACCAAGATGAGGGCAGCTGTCCTGCCCCTTCTGGGGCAGGGGCTGGTGAGGCAATGGAGGAGCAGAGGACTATGAGCACCCCAAAACTGCAGCAGATGGACACCTACTAAAGATCTGAAGTTGTTATGCTAAACAAACAAACCAACCACACTGCAATTCAACATTTTTAGTATTTTTTCCCATGGTGAGATAGATATAGAATACCAGTCTGATCACTGTTGCTCAGGCTGGGTTTACTGCAAGGGCAATTACCGAAGAATTTTTTCTTTTCCTTTGAGCTTGGTATAGTTTACACTGAGAGAAAAAAAAACCCACAGTGCTGCTTTGCAGAGTCATTTTCCTTTGATTTCTTCTGTTCCAATTTTTCTATGATATTTTTTCTTAGAGTAGTTAAGAAGAAACAAAACAGGCAAAGCAGGTATAACCTTCTGGCTTATGAAATTCAAACAATTCCCACTACTGTTCAATGTCAAGGGGAAGATTTTCATCTGGACTGCAGTAGTATCTGCAACATGGAGTTTGTTGGATATGGTATGTTCAGTTCAGTCTTTGATCTATTGGATCATCATGGGGACATTTGCAATTGAAAGTAAAACAAGATCCAAGATCATTTACTATTTTGAATTAAAAAAAAAAAATCAAATTATCAGAATTTTCATAGCATGTCATCCCTGAAGATTGCCAAAAGTATCGCAAACAAGAACTGTGAACATTTCTGTAATCAAGTGATAGTTTTATTGGTTCTTCACCTCTCCTTTGCCATCCTTCTTCACCTCAAATTTATTTGGAATTTTTTCACTGGTCAATGAAGTATACTTGCAGTATATCATGGCACTCTCACAATCCTACAGTGTAAGACAATATACAGAATCACTGAAGGGCTGAGGTTGGAAGTCACCTCTGGAGATCCCCAAGTCTAAACCATTTGATGGGTGAACTACAGCAGGTTGCCCAGGACCATGTGCAGTTAGGTTTTGAATATCTCCAAGGATGCAGGCTCCACAATCTCTCTGGGCAGCCTGTTTCAGTGTTCAGTAACTGTCACAGTAAAAAAAAAAGTTTTTCTTATACTTAACTGGATTTTTTTGTATTTCTGTTTGTGCTCATTGCTGCTTGTCCTGTCACAAGAAAACAGTCTGGATCCTTCGCGTTTATTCCTTCCCATCAGGTATTTATACATATGGGTAAGGTCACACAAGTGTTCTTTTTCTCCAGGCTGAGCAGTCCCACTCTCTCAGCCCTCCCTTATATGAAAGATGCTTCAGTCTGTTAACCATCTGCAAGGCCCTTCACTGGACTTGCTCTAGTATGCCCATGTCTCTCTTGTTCAGGGAAGCGCAGGCCTGGACTTAGCACTCAACTCATCTGAGTAGAAGGGAAGGGGCATCTCTCTCAAACTGCTGGCAGTGATCTGCCTAACGCAGGCCAGAATGCTGTGGGCCTTTTCTGCCACAAGGACAAGTTGCTGGCTCCTGGTCAACTTGTCCACCACCACTATCAGCTCCTTTTCTACAGAGCTACTCTATAGCCTGTCAGTCCCCAAATTGCACTAGTGCATGGAGTTATTCTCCCCAGAGGCAGGACTTTGCATCTCCTTTTGTTAAACTTCCTGAGGTTCCTCTCAGTCCAATTTTCCAGCCTGTTGAGGTCCCTCTGAATGGCTGCACAACTTTTGGGTTTATCAACCACTCCTACCAATTCTGTACTGTCTGAAAACTTGCTTAGTGTGACCCTCACTGTGCCCCACCATCCAGATCATTAACAGAATCTTTAAACAGTATTGGCCCCAGTATCAATTCCTGAGGTACATCACTAGTGACTAGCCTCCACTGGACTTCTGTTCATGGATCAAAACTGTTTGACTCTGGCAGGTAAGACAGTTTTCAGTCCACATCACTGTCCACCTATCCAAACTATACCATTTTTCTACAAGGATGTTATGGGAGACATTGTAAAATGCTTTGTGGAAGTCAAGACAAACAGTATCCACTGATCTTACATCATCTACCTAGCTGCCATTTCATCACAAAAGGTTATGAGGTTGATCAGGCACTTTTTCCTCTTTGTGAATCTGCTGACTATTCCTAAGGAACTTCTTGTCCTTAATATGCTTTGAAATTAGTTCTAGGATTAGTTGCTCCATCACTTTCCCAGGGCTTAAAGTGAGACTTTCTGGCCTGTAGTCCTGCGGATGGTCCTTCTTGCCCTTTCTGAAGATAGAGGTAACATTTGCTTTCTTCTAGTCATGAGGAACATCTTTTCAAAGAGAATCAAGAGTGGACTCACTATGACATTAGCCAATCCTTGTGGGAGCAGTCCATCAGGTCCCACGAACTTGTGTATGTTCAGTTTGTTTAAATACAAGTATTTTTCTTAGGGAAGGAAAATACTGACAGTTCCTCATTTGTTTTTATTGTTTACTGACTAATTTCTCTGTTTTACTTCTAGAAACACTGGTGTTGATCTTCTTACCTCACAGTTTGTTACCTCACAGGTTCCCTTACAGTTTTCTTCCAGTTTCTAAAACATGAAGAATGGGAGTTAAAACCATTTCAGTGTTGTCCTGTGTGCCCAAAGCCTGTCCTTTTGTGTGCATTAATTACTCTTGCTACCTTTGAAACAGCCAGCTATGTTTCTATCACTAGCACTCTCTGTTTGGACACTACCCTCTCTGGTTCTCACAGAGGCTATTCTATGTGGAATTCGAAACACTGATTCATCCCAATTAGTCTATGTTCAGAGCCATTCCTCATCTTCCCATGTGAGATTCTGAGTAACCCACAAAAGGAAAAATACTATCACAATACAACTTTTCTTTCCAAATCCTCTGCTGTCCCTGGATACCACGGGAGCCCTTTTCAGCCACAGTAGGGACAAAGCTATTTATTTTGATTTATGCTTTCCTATCTGCTCTCCCTTAGCCACAAGAAGCTGATCTCCAGGCAGACGCATCATCTCTGCGTGTATCTGCTCCCCAACCAGGCAGTGACCTATTTCAGAAGTCAAGCTGAGATCAAATGTTACTCTCTGGTTCATGGGTAAAAAAAACTTTGAATCACAAGAGGAACGAGAGGAAAAAGATGTCAATCCTGCACACTGCTGTGTTCACAGTGAGTACGGTTGGTTCCTTTCCCACACATCTTTGCTGTTTATTTGTTTTTTGATTAAGCTAACATGCGTTTCAACAGCTGGATCCTTGAGAGTTTTAAAATGTATCATGGAGTAGGCTAACCCATTAACAAGAAAATAGGACTGGGAGAAAGAAAAACCGTAACCTGGCAGATGCTGGAGCTTGTTTTTCTCTTGGTCGTTCCGTGTACTCAAGGAAGTGGTGAGGTAAATGTGTGTGGGAAGATTTCACAAAGCATGCAAATGACAACACAGTGTGTGCTGATCTGGTTAAAAATGTGATACATCTACCAGGAAAAGGAGCAGGGAAAGGAAAAGGAGAGAGAGAAGATGAATGGGAAGAAGGGGAAGGGGAAGAAAAATGAGATAAAAGGCCCCAGATAATAGTCCTTGTTTCAGCATATTAAAGCTAGAGATACTGACCATAAGTAAGCCAGTTATAAGATTGGGTCAGAGTCCCAGAGTTCAGATTCATAAACCAGTAGCTCATGGGCAGACTGAGGCTCTTAAATCAAGGTACTGAAATAACAGAGGAATAGAGCCTCCCGATATTGAAGGGTATTTAGACTTGAACTCCATAACCTCAGCCTCTTGCCACATCTCCCATTCCCTTTCTGTTGTACCACTAAAACTCCAAGATATTTATGGGTTTTGCTGTGTACAGTGTTCAGGAAGAAAAATGATTCTTTGTACTCCAAAACCACTGGCTGAAGTGATTCAAGCCATAAATTTGTCTTTGTTCAATATGTCATCAAAACACCAATTAAATAAACTTTCTGTTTCTTTTTATGCTCCTTCAAATAATGCAGAACTCGGCCTTAACAAGGAAAAAATAAATACAAAACATCTATAGTTTTTTTATTTGGATCTTTTTCTTTTTAAACCAGGTCCACCAGTTATTTGTCTTAAATGGAAACCAGTGAACCTTTAAAAAATGCATGAGAAAAGAAACTTCCTAGTACCTGCTCTAAACTTGATCTACCCAAATCTATGTTATTTTTTATGGCCACTCATATTCCTGGCATTGGAGGTATGAAGTCACTTGGTTATAGGGGCTCAATCTGATTCCAATAGAAATAAAAGAAATTATTTTCTCACAAGTTGCCCCAGAAATAGCCAACAGCATGTGAAAGGCTCTACTTTGTTATGAAACACTGCACTAGCACAATCATTTGGCCACGGTTTGTTTAAAGAGTGGTGGAGACGGGGAGAACGTAAAAGAAAACACAGTTTTACATCTATTCAGGATGGAGGCACAGTTATTTCCAAACAACAAAAAGATAACGTTGCTAAGTGCAGTTTCAAAGTTGACTTGCCTGTTAAACACATCCAGGTTTAAAAAAAAAAAAAAAAGAAAAGAAAAAAAAAGAGATGAGAGAAAGAAGAGAAAAAGAGGGGAAGAGAAGAAGAAAGAGACAGCAAGCTTTAAATTTTTAAAAAGCAATGTTTTCAAAATCATAAGTTAAGTTAATCACAAGTTAATATTCCAAAAGCAATGTATGTGCCAATACACACACAAATGTTTTCTTCCAGAATGTACCATGTTAGAGGAGTGTCTGAAAATGGGCTCTGCTGTATGCATGATGGATGGGGCTGAGGGAGGGGGATCTCTGGAGCTGTCCTGGCTAGTCCTGAGGGACCTGTTCTTGTATGTCCTTTAAGCCTGTGAAAACAGAGATTGGAGGGGGTAAGGCACTAGATCAAAACCAATGACACTTCTTGGACACAAACTCGTGAGCAGTCTGCAGTGGAGCAGCCCACAGAAGGAGAGATATTCATATAAAATAAAAAAGGTCATTCAACCTGACACAGAGAATTTCTGTGGTATGTTTCAACTGTCCCGTTCAGATCCTCTAAACAAAGGTTAAGACTGCATAGCTTTGTCCACATCTTTGATACTGTTAGTGCAGATTTCCCTTATTAAGACAAAACCCCTCAGTTTAGCCTAAGCTATGCCCAGGCTCAATAGCTGACCTCATAGATACCAGGCAGGCCCTGAGCTAGTTCAACTGGAAAACCATACATCCTGGTAAGAGTCATCTCTCCTTGTATCCTGTAAATAAAACCCAGTAAAGATGGTTCTGGGGCTTTTGCCACAAAAAACAAACATACAAACAAACAAAAAAAACCCCAAACCAAACAAACAAAAAAACCCCAAACAAACAAAAAACCCATCAGGGACTAGAAAATATATTCTTCTGGGTGGGAAGCAGAAAACATCACAGAAATTCTGGTCAACAAATCTGTTTATAAAAGCTTGCAGTTTAGAATACCTAAAAACTCACAGTTAATCAGAAAGTCATCCTCACTACCACTTTACAGAAGAGGTAACTTTAAATATGCATCAAATATGAATGAATACACAGAAAAAGATTTTTAGATGTGATCAGAGATTGTAACAGTAATCTATATTATTGCCATTTTTTGAGAGATAGGATTTCGAAAAGAAATAAACAATTCCCTGAGCAGCCAAACTAATGACTTAATGGTTTTCATTACCTCAGTTTGGTGTTCAAGAATGTAATATTTCCAGGCAATACTCAGCATAATTGGGCATTTATTTATAAAGGCATTATCTTAGGTAGGTTCTCTACTGACTAGCAAGAGGTAGGTTTAAATAGTCCTTCCCTAAGTAAAAATATTAATGACGTGTCTTCTTATTTTCACAAAACCTGTGGCATCTTAATTATCCTTGAAAGCTCTACCCTTTGTGGTTGATGGTAGCCAAAGGATTCAAAAATTGCTAAGGAAAGGGGAAGAAGGAGGGGATATACAGACACATAGGCACAGTGGTTGGATTCACTACCCATCTAGTTCCAACCCCCTGCCATGGGCAGGGACACCCTCCACTAGCCCAGGCTGCCCAAAGGCCCATCCAGCCTGGCCTTGAACACTGCCAGGGAGGGGGCAGTCACAGCTTTTCTGGGCAGCCTGTTTCAGCACCTCACCACCCACACAGGGAAGAATTTCTTCCTAATGACTAATCTAAATCTACTCTCTTTTAATTTAAACCCATTACCTCTCATCCTATCACTACACTCCCTGATAAACAGTCCATCTCCAGCTTTCCTGTAGGCCCTCTTGAATTTTCATCTGCAGCAACTGAAGAGCAAGAAGACTTGTATTTTTTTGTGGATTTTCAGAGAAAAGTGGTAGAAAGGATAACAATTAACTCAATCTTGGGAAGACCTAGTGCTATCGGACTAAGGTAACAAACAAAAATATAAGTTATAAGTAACGGAAACAATGTACCTGGGAAGAGGTGAATGTGACAGACCATAGTAAGGCTGATGATATCTCTAGCAGGTTTTCCCAAGCCTGCAAGGAAGGAGTACAGGGTCCCTTGCAATGACAAACAGGAGTGCTTGGGCCAGATCTCCCTGCTGGGACCTCCAGTCTGCAGGTGCGAGTAGCGTGGCTGTTGAGGGAGTTTGCTTTTGCAGGTAATCACAGCCAGCATCAGGCATCCTGGTTCTATTTCTCACTTGAATATATGTTATTTAACACCAGCTACCAGATCTTGTTCTGACTTTGTGAGATTGAGGAGCACTTTACCGTGAACTTTGACTATTTTTCTCTGAGAGATTACTTGTATGCTTTGCAAAGTCACACCCCAGTAAACTGAACAGATTCAAGTTTTCCTTAGGCTCCCCATTTCCTTTAGCACTGCAGCAGTTTTTGTGACACCGGTTCAATCACCCCAGTTTTTCAGCTTTCCTTTTAAAGGGCAAACACCACAAATCTCTTAGTCCCACATTGGGCTCACAACTGTCACATCACAACTGTAGCTCCTTGTTGCTGCTTACTGCACCTCTATTCCTACATCTGTGGGTCGTATTTGTCCTTTTACCATGGTGTCAGGTGGCATTCAGGTTTTGTCCCCAATAACCTCAGCATTTGGTAAGGGCTTGAAGTGTCTCCTCAGTCTGCTTTCTGTTTATCTTTTCCTACTGTGAGTTTGAACATAGCCTGGGCAGCCTGGAGCTCTGAGTAACAAACATAAAGACACCATGTAAGAACAAAAGGGCATATGTACTCAATCAGACCAAATGTTCCCCTAACTTGGTAGGTTATAGGAGGTTAAGTTATGAACAAATGTGTCATCTCTTCTTAATGGCTTAATACAACAGATGCTCGATGTGAGGAGTTGCTATTAAAAGGTTTTGTTGAGCTGGAGATGGATCCATGTTCTGCTTATTTACCACTAGGTAGTACACTGGCCCTTTTCCACAGAAAAATGTCCTGAAGTAGCAAACAAAGGGTGTGTAGGGAGCAGATAATGGTACACTCCCCCAGGAAGTTTTACTAGCACCTGTATTCTGCTGTCCAAAAGACTTCTGAGGCAGAGGTGTGGTCTCCCAGCCCTAGCCTTTGATTGATTTTTCTTCTCTGAATTTGTCAAATTGGTTTTTTGAATATGTGTACATTGATAGTATACAACAGATGCTGCAGCAAGGAATGACAGCTTAAGCATACTTCTTTGTGAAGAATCACATAATCAGAGAACAGCTGAGGTTGGAAGTGACCTCTGGAAGTCATCTCGTCCAAACCCCTGCTAGAACGGGGCTACCTACAGCCAGTTGACCAGGGTCAGGTCCATATGGCTTTTGAAACTCTCTGTGGGAGTGGAGACTATGCAAGCTCCCTGGGCAACCAGTTCAAGTCATCCTCACAATGAAAAAGTGTTTCCTGATTTCAGACAGAACTTCATCCTCCCTATGAGTATTTATATACATTGATCAGATTCCTTCCAGGCCTTCTCTTCTCTAGGCTGAACTCACAGCTCTCTCAGCCTTCCTCACATCTGTTCATTTGTTCTGAACCTCCTCTGAGAAACTGAGGTGATGCCCATTAGCTCGCATTAGAAACAGTGAGAAGTGGTTTCTTACCCAGCCAACACATCTTCTAAACATCTGTCATACACTCCTTCAGACACTGCTGTTCCAGACTCATTAGTCCTGCCTCATTTACCCTTTCCATTTCACTGATCATCCTGGTTGTGTTTCTTCCGGTTCTACTCTGTCTTTTTAGAATTGAGAGGACCAGAACAGTATTCAAGGCACACCATGAACCCATACAGGGACATCACAATGGTCTGTTTTCTTTAATTTTTATTTTCCTTATGATTCCCAACATTCAGGTGCCAGGGAGTATTTGAAGGAGAATTCCCTAGGAAGGGTGCTGCATTCCTGATATGCCAGAAACAAGGGGTGAGGATTTTGCAAGCAATAACTCTTTTTCCATCAACAGTTCAAGTGGCAGCAGTGTGAACTGATTAACAGTAAATTCAAACTCTTTTATCTTTGAAAACCTGAGATCAAGTTTGGACCTCCTAGTAAAGCAGCGAGACAGATTTGGGGTTTTAAAACCCTCACCACTTGCCCACCAACATCATTAGGTGCTCGAAAAGTTCCAGCCTGGATCTGATGGGTTTTGAATACAATCTACAGAGACAAGGTAATTAAACCCATGCTTTCTACTTTCCACGCTAGTGGAAGTCAGCACAAAGTGGCACATAGTGTCTTCAGCTGAATGAATCATTTTCTGCAGCAGCTTGTCTGACAGCACAGTGAAATAAAAGAGAAAGGGGTACTGGTTGCTAAAAAAGTGAGGTGCGGGGGGGAACAGTTTTCTGTCCAGTTTATCAGCCTGAGCAGCTCCAGGATGGGTGCAACAGAGCACAATCAGTACAAGCAAGCAGGCACCAGCCCCACTGTGCTGTCCGAATTCATCCCCAAAGGGATGCAGGGAGCTCTGCTAAGGGGTCCCACCCAGCCTGCACAGACCCAGGTGCTGTGGCCTCACAACCTCTTATTTCCCAGGGACTTGCAGCACGGGGATGACCCTCCATGGTTCTCAAACCTGCAAATGCTCTGTCAGTTTGTACAGCTGCTGCTGTCGAGCAAAACCCAAATTCATCTGGCAAACACAATGCAATGGCAAAAAATACAGGGAACTCTGGCTGATTTGTTACTAGCTGTGGTATAAATATTCTAGTAAACTAACATGTAATAGCACCATCAACAACTTTTTCGGTGGTATTTACAGGAAGGGATCGTTTCCTTTGAGTGAGTTTGCTTTGACGTTTTTGGGAGATGTTTTGTGGCAGATATTTACACTCAACTGAATTCCTGTGGCATCCTCCAAGCACATTTGACACAGGCTTGGGCCCCAGGCTGCCAGAAGCCGAAAGAGTGCCTTGCACAGCACCTTATCAATTTGTTATGCTGACTGAGTGGCGTGATTACTTTTCCATGGCTGGGAAGGCTGGCTAACCCTCCCTCAACCATTAATCTCAGGACAGTTTGAACTAAGAGAAATTTCTGTAAAAATAGACCACAAAGAATGCATCAGGGAGGAGAGGCTTTACGTCTTTTACAGCTTCTTGAGCTCTTCTGGGTGGATTTTTTTTTTTTACTAATGGGAAGGATTAAAGGAATATCCTGGTGCCTCAGCACAATGCTGTGACCGATTTGCACAGCTGTTCGTAGTCCATGGCCCCGAATGGCATGGCTGTTTGGGCTTTGCTGTTGGGCACACAAAATGACAGCCTGACTCACCGCTGCTTCAATGACCAGAAGCTCAGATTTATTTAATTTTTTTCTTAGGTCTCAAACTTAGCCCCACCTTATACTCATTTTTTTGAAGCTTGGTTTCACTGGAACCAGGCTGGAGAAAAATAATGGAGGAAAAGGGCAAGAAGGGAACACCTGAGGTGACTGATATTTTCCTGGCATACAACTTTTGTCTAGTTCGTGATTAGCTGTGGTGGTGGGCCACCTGGGTCCAATAAATCATAACATTGAGTAATAGTTGCACACACACTAATGCAAGATTGATGATGACAAAGCAATTGAATGGTAATGCAACATAACCTACAGTTATAAAAATATGAAGTGCATGGGGCATGGAACAATTTACCTCAAACTGGGAAAAAAGCCCCCAACTTTTTTAAACTGCATTTGTCATACAAGATTATTTCCTTTGTCAGATATTTTATCTGATGCAATGAAATACAATATAGCTTTTATACTGCGGGAGAAATGCACTCACAAAGTGAGTCTCAGAAGGCTTCATAAACTTAAGAACTGTAGTAGTAAAGATTGCAGAATATGGAAGTGGTTCTTTAACTAGGATTTGTGTTGTAAGCACAATAATCAAGTAAGTCTTCAGCACAGATTACAATTAAGTATGTATCAGCGTGACTCCCTTTATTTTCATATACTTTTATCCACAACAAGAAGTTGTCTGCTAAGTGGAAGGATCACCTAAGTAGCTGCACCAGCTGAAGTGCTTATGCCACCAGAGATATATGTTAATTTAGACACAGAGGGGATTCAAATTTTACATCCCATGTGTACATAAACCTCGGCTGCAGTATGGTTGCTTTTGTACTGCCTGTGCAAGGACTTGGCGGGAAAGGTGGAGAAAATACCTGTGCAGTACAATGTTGGGACACTGGCCTAATGAAGACAGACTCTTTTGGTGTGTTTTCTGTTTGAAAAACCTCATGTATTGGGGACTGCAAGAACAGGGGATTGGCCAAGGTACATTTGAACATTCATTTGCTTAAACTTTATTCCACCAGGACTGAACCAATGCCTTGCAGCAGTCTTATTGACAAAAGCTGCAAACAAAGAAATTCTCAAGCAAACGATAAGACAGACCCATATCTTGTCCTCTATAATATTTTTCTATGTAATTTAATTTAAAATATATATATATATAATTTGGTTGGGCTTTCGGGTTTTAAACCTCACACCAGCTGAAGATGCTGCTGCAACATGAATCCTGCAATACCCAGGTGCTAATGGAAAACAGCATGCTAGTGCATGGGGCCTCGAGCAACCTGGTCTAGTGAGAGGTGTCCCTGCCCATGGCAGGGGGGTTGGAACTTGATGATCTTTAAGGTCCCTTCCAACCCAAACCATTCTATGATTCTAAACCTTCCAGCCTTTAAACACAGAAGGCATTTAAAAGGTAAAACTGTAGCAAGGGAGGAACACAGTCCATTCTCTCCACAGCCAGCTGCTCTGTAACTGGCATTACCCCCCTACCTCCAGTTGGGAGGGGGAATAGTAAAACTGCTACCTTGGACTTTCAGAGGGCAGACTTTGATTTGTTCAAGAGACTGGTAGGGGGAGTCCCTTGGCATTCAGTCTTAGCGAACAAAGGGGTACAAGAGAGCTGGTTGCTCTTCAAGAAGGAAGTCTTAAGGGCGCAGGAGCAGGCGGTCCCCCTGAGCCGCAAAATGAGCCGGCGGGGAAGAAGACCAGCGTGGATGAATAGGGAGTTACTCTTGAGGCTCCGTGAGAAAAAGAGAATCTACCGCCTGTGGAAGGAGGGACGGGTAACTGAGAATGAATTCAAGGAAGTTGTCAGGATGTGTAGAGGTGAAATCAGAAAGCCAAAAGCCCAGCTTGAATTTAACCTGGCCGCTGGGGTGAAAAAGAATAATAAACTCTTTTATAAGTACATTAACAGTAAGAGGAGGACAAAGGAGAATATCCACTCTTTACTGGATGAGGCTGGGAATGTGATCACTGAGGATAAGGAAAAGGCGGAGGTTCTGAATGCCTTCTTTACGTCTGTCTTTAAAGGTCAAACAGATCCTCAGGGTACCCCTCTCTCTGACCTGGTAGTCTCAGCTGGGGAGCATGCTAACTCCCCTGTGATTCTGGAAGAAACAGTCAGAGACTTCCTACTCCAACTGGACTGCCACAAGTCCATGGGGCCAGATGAGATCCACCCGAGAGTGCTGAGGGAACTGGCAGAGGTGGTAGCCGAGCCGCTTTCCATTATCTATCAGTCCTCCTTGCTGACTGGTGAGGTCCCAGAAGACTGGAGGCTTGCCAATGTGACTCCCATTTACAAGAAAGGTTGTAAGGAGGATCCGGGGAACTACAGGCCTGTTAGCCTGACCTCGGTTCCAGGGAAGGTTATGGAACAGATAGTCTTGAGGGAGATCATGCGGTATGTGCGGGATGGCCGGGGGATCAGGCCTAGCCAGCATGGGTTCATGAAGGGCAGGTCCTGTTTGACCAACCTGATCTCCTTCTATGATCTAGTGACCCATCTGCTGGATGAGGGAAAGGCTGTTGATGTGGTCTACCTAGACTTCAGCAAAGCCTTTGACACTGTCTCCCACAGTATTCTCCTGCAGAAGCTGGCAGCCCGTGGCTTGGATGGGTACACCCTCGGCTGGGTAAGGAGCTGGCTGGAGGGCCGGGCTCAGAGAGTGGTAGTAAATGGAGTGGTGTTCCCCAGGGGTCGGTGCTGGGGCCTGTCCTCTTCAATATCTTTATTGATGACCTAGATGAGGGCATTGAGTGCACCCTCAGTAAGTTTGCAGATGACACTAAATTGGCTGGGAGTGTGGATCTGCCTGGGGGTAGCGAGGCCCTACAGAGGGATCTGGACAGGCTGGAGAGCTGGGCTGAAGCCAATGGCATGAGGTTCAACAAGAGCAAATGCCGAGTCCTGCACTTTGGCCACAACAACCCCAGGCAGCGCTATAGGCTTGGGGCGGAGTGGCTGGAGGACTGTGTGGAGGAAATGGACCTGGGGGTACTGATTGATGCACGGCTGAACATGAGCCGACAGTGTGCGCGGGTGGCCAAGAAGGCCAACGGCATCCTGGCTTGCATCAAAAATAGTGTTACTAGTAGGAGCAGGGAGGTAATTGTCCCCCTGTACTCAGCACTTGTGAGGCCGCATCTCGAGTACTGTGTTCAGTTTTGGGCCCCTCACTACAGGAAAGACATTGAGGCTCTGGAACGCGTTCAGAGGAGGGCTACTAAGCTGGTGAGGGGTCTGGAACACAGGCCTTACGAGGAGCGTCTGAGGAAGCTGGGATTGTTCAGCCTGGAGAAGAGGAGGCTTAGGGGAGACCTTATAGCTCTCTATAACTTCCTGAAGGGAGGTTGTGGTGAGCTGGGGGTCGGCCTCTTCTCCCGTGTAGGCAGTGACAGAACTAGAGGGAATGGTAGCAAGCTGCGCCAGGGGAGATTCAGGCTCGACATTAGGAAGCACTACTTCTCAGAAAGGGTAGTCAGGCACTGGAATGCACTGCCCAGGGAGGTGGTGGAGTCACCAACCCTGGGGGTGTTCAAGGAAAGACTGGATGTTGTATTGAGGGATATGGTTTAGTGGGAGCTAGTAGTAATAGGTGAATGGTTGGACTGGATGATCTTCTAGGTCTTTTCCAACCTTGATAATTCTGTGATTCTGTGATTCTGTGATTCTATAAGGGAGCTGTTTGAGGCTGTTTCTGGGGGACCTGCATTCTTTCCTACTGCTGGGCTGTGAGCCTGTGGTTTCCATCCCACATCTGAAGCCTGACGGGTGTTTCATCCTCATCTAACAAGCAGTGTCGTGAGCACATTGTCAAGCCTTTTCTCACTGGGGAGAAAAACCAAAACCAACCCAATCCAGGAAGAAATTGAGAAATTGCGTTGTTACCACCACCTTGTGGTGCTCTTCATGGGCTTGCAGCAGGCACGTCTACTGCATAAAAACTGCTTCAGAAAAGGGCTATGTGCATGTGATTCATATGGCCTTTCTTTACATTCATAGCTCTTGGTGTGCACACAAAATGCTCACTTGTTTTTCCACTTAATGCTGCTTTTAACTTGTTCTTAATGATTTGGGATACTGACCAGTTCTCAATAAATTACTTACTTAAAAGAATCTTTTGGAGAATTTGAAGCTGATGCTCTTAGGAAGCCAACTGATAATACACAGACTTCCACAGTCATTACCTCATACTTCAATTTCTGCCCCTTCATGGTGGCTTTCAGTAGCCAGCACGCCCTTGATGAAAACAAATGGAGTCTCAAAGACTGAGACCCAACTCATTTGTAAACCCCAGCAAACAGAGATAATTTTCTCCATATGGATGAAGCTGACCACAGTCCTGATTCCTCCAGAAACTGTCCTGACCCCACTTATTATCAGCATCCTTCCAGCACTCCCAATAACTTCTAGGAGAGCGAGTACAACATAGCCTATTCACCAGGCTGGGATGTGGCAGGACTCCAGAAAAAGAGTTAAGGTTAAAGAGCATGCACTATGCAGCAAACAAATAGGTTTGTAGGAAATGTTTATTTTCCAGTTTTCCAGCAGACTCCTCAGACCCCCACCAGGTTGGTGTTCAGCCTGCACTTTGTTTAGAGGAGAAGCTTGCATAGATTCAAACACAGGGCAATGAACATGGGCAGGTAAAGCCTGAAAACAGTTTCACTAATAATTACTTGGAGTTTTGAGAAAAAGATGTAACAAATAAAATAAAGTCCATTGGTGAATGGTCATAACACCATGGTCATTTTTCAGCAGCACAGAAACTGCCAGCCTTCTTAGGGTGCAGGACCTGAAGACCTGGAGGAACAGCGCTGACTCTTCAGAACAAGCTCTCAAAGAACCATCAGAGAAAGAAAGATCACAGTGGAGGCTGGCTTTAGGATGTGCCCATGGGCAGAGGATGTCTTCCCACCATTATGAACCAAGGAAATGGTGAAGGCACTCTACTGCATGGAAGCAGGAAAATCCTGTGGCCTTGACCACTTCTGACAAGAACTGTTCTGTCTTTAGCAAGAAATTCATGAGCTGATATACCTGTGGATAAAATGAAGAGAATATAGCCAAGATATACTAGGCAATGCCTGTATATAGCCTATACTTAGCAGGTAATGATGTCCCTTGTTAAATGTTACCCTAGATCATTGTGGAGCTGGATTAGCCACTTCAGTGCAGTCAGTTTTGCACAGATTTGTGCAGATCTGTGGAAGAGCAGGCTCTGATCACTGAAGCAGACCTGGACCTACCAGGAGTGCTGCCACACCTGCAGCCAGAAAGTGAGGGGCTTCTAGCATCCCGTGTAGAGGAGTGATCTTGTGTCAAGGACTCCAAAGAATGGCATTTCATATCATATGTGAATATTGTCACGCTCTGGTGGAATCTGGTAACACTGATTACCCAGGCAAGAGCTGGGATACACAACCCACCTAGTCTCTAGACAGTCCATTTTACTTGGCCTCTACCTGCTCCCTGTGATGTTCTGTCCTCAGTGCTGCCCTGCTTGGATTGTGCCTCCTGGCAGCCCCTGACCAGCCGTGTCTGTCACAGCAGCTCCTGGAGCCAAGGGAGCTGAGCGGTGTGCTGCCCCTGCCCCATGCCCTCTCCCAGCACTGCTCACAGCTCCTCTGACTGGAAACTTGGAACCAGAAAACCCCAGGGGAAGCACTCTCATCTCTTCTGTTCGATGAACCTGCTCATGCCCCAGTTGCTTTATAATATTCAATATTACATTAATAAATTTATAACACATGAAAAATGTAATTAAACCATTCAAATATACCACGTACACACAAGCAAATAGAAATCAGAGATGGAGACCTGAAGTCAGCTTCACACTGACCAGGACCAGGACCCTATAGCCAGTGGGACAGGGGATGAGTGCTGGCACAGAGATGAACAAATTCACATGGTACTTGATTCCCTGAAACCTGATTCATC
This sequence comes from Porphyrio hochstetteri, assembly GCA_020800305.1. Classification (NCBI taxonomy): domain Eukaryota; kingdom Metazoa; phylum Chordata; class Aves; order Gruiformes; family Rallidae; genus Porphyrio; species Porphyrio hochstetteri. Next base: position 78,012,091 of record CM036905.1, on the reverse strand, counting down.
CACATGCTGTTGCTCTCTGTTATAGACTGATAGAGCCAGGGCTGAGAGCAGCTCCTCTGTGAAAGACACTAGGTTGCTCCTTTATTTCTTCATCTCAAAATGTCTTGCAGTCAAGCTGTTGGCAGGAAAAAAAGGCCTTGAATCAGCAGTCACCTCCAACGAGGATGAGGGCATTGACTGAGAGCTCTTGCAATTCAGTATCTCAAACAAGTACATCCACAGTTGTACTGTATTGTAGGTGACATCATGATAATCCATCAGTATAAGGACAAGCTAAATAAAGATCTGATAGGAGAATTACTACATATACAACTGCTCATTGTATGTTTCTTCATAGTAGCTAGTCAGCATTCCACAAATTATCAGGTCCACATTTTATGTATTGCTTGGAGCAGAATTTCTGCCCAGCCCTCTGCTCCCTGTCCTGCTGTTTTGCCATCACCTCTGTACAAGGGAAAAGCTTAGGTTTCTAGCCTGTAGTGAAGCGTGTGTAAGTTAGTGGGGGCATTTTTGCCACCAGAGGTCAGCGTACACCTCTTTAAGTAGCAGTTATTCCTAGCTACTATGGTCTAAATTAAAGGGGGAAAGAACCGGGCATCCCCAGACCCCAAAGGGTCCACCCTTCAAGGACGTAAACTAGACATGAAGGAAAAAGATCTTCTATGCAACTCAGGCCAGGTGGGTCAGGGGTCGGGGTTATTCATCACTGTGTAAGAAGCTCTCCCTTTCCCACTGGGAGGATGATATGGAGGATACAAAACCATATCTTTATTGTGCAGATTCCCTGACAGACACAGGCCTGGAGTTTAAGATTGCACCATCAATCTGGACTTCACTGACAAGAGGGTTTCTCATCGCTGACTGGAGCCATCTTCCTAAATATGGTTCACTCCTTCTTCCTTTCTGGAAGCCATTTTCAAAGCATTCAATCCTTCCTCTCTCTTCCCCAAGAAACCCCCAGACCCAGCTTCAAAGTGCTGTGCAATAATAGCTGTAAAATGCAAACTAAATTGCATTCCTTGTGCAGATGGAGTCAAGAAATAGTTTTGAAAATATGATGCCTTGTGGTGGCACAAACCTTTTCTTCATCTTTCCAAGTGTTTTCGGTCTTGTGCTCTTACCTCTAATTTTCAAAGGAGTCAAAGGACAAAGTATGATGGGAGTTACTGGGGTCTTTTTTACTGGGGTAGTCTGATGTTGTAGGATGAAATATTTATTCTTTGACCCAAACTCATTCATTTCAAAATAGGTATAGGCTTTATTCTACATTGGGGAATGTCTCCCTTACTCAATTCCAGGAATTTCAGGACCCACATGGCTGGCTGATGCCATGCTTCTGCCACAAACACCAACACAAGCTGCAGAGCAGCCCTGCAGCTCAGCAACAGACAAAGCCCACAGCAAACAGGACTCGGCTCTTCTGTGCCATGTACCTAGGGATGGCTCTCCACTGCTCACAGTCAGCCCTTGTGCTTTGGAAAGTGCTTTGGCTGAGCCTGGCATAAGCATATCTGGCCCTTGGTTTTAACAAGGACTATACATTATTTATTTGTTTGTGGCTCCAGGACTTGCCCTGAAGAGAACAGAAGTAATAAATGAATAGCAGGCATTACGAATAGAGGGAGGTCTCACAGACTTAAAAGAAAGATGAATCAGAGGATTCTGGCTATTCAGAATAATAGATGACATAGAAAAGGTGTGGGGGGTGCTTTTCTTGTTTCTTGTAACACAATGAAGTGGATATAGAAAAGGTGTGGGGGGTGCTTGATTTTCTTGTTTCTTGTAATGCAATGAAGTGACAGGCAGCAGACTTCCAATGCTAAAAATTATTTAAAAAAAAAATTCCTACAGGTGTCTGATACCTTGTTTAAGTATCCACTCAGTATATTATTAAACAAGGTATTAGACAGCTGTAGGATCTTTCCCAACTTCCAGAGAGGCTTTAAAAGAAAAAAAAAACTTAAATATTTGTGCTATGGAACAAGTGAGACATTGACAGATAGGCATCTTGCAGGCCCACTGGTTTGCCACATGTCTTCTTAACTCACCTTCTGAAAAGTTTGGTACACTCTTCAGTCTTTACTGACACGTAAGAATGAGGCATGTATCTGGCTAAAACTGGATCAGGTAACTTGGCCTGCTGGTGTCAGCTCATGCAAGTTTTGCCAGTGCAGCCTTGGGACTGAGTTTCCTCCCAGGTCACACCAGCTCCCGCACAGCTCCGCAGGGACACAGCCTGGCTTTCCATGCTGTCCTGGCAGCAACTTGAACCCCCGCAGTGAGCACAGCTCACCTGCAGGGACCTGTAGCCTCCAAACAATGGGAAATAAAGCACAGATGTACTGGGATGAACACAGTGAACGTGGCAGTGGAGTTTCTGCTTGGCTTTCTTGGGAGAAATGCCTTTACACCACACTATGGATCTGGATTCATGGTCACTGAACAAAAGAAAGCTCCGAATTTTGCCATCAACAGTTGCTTTGGCCATTAAAATACACAGCTGAACTCAGTTCCCATCTCAAAAGGCTGTGGTTTTTAACTCGGTCAGTAGATGTCAGTGATACACACGCACACTCACACATGGACAAAATCTGAAACCAGGAGGCCTCAAGAAAAAAGGACACCGCTCTTTTTATCTCCCTGGCATCAAGATGCAGTGGGTGGAAAAGGGGAGAAGTGAATGTATATCAGAGGGAAAATGTTCCCGAGAAACATTTGAGATTCCAGTGTCATATACCTGTGAATATGATGAAACAGCAAAACTGGGTAGTGACAATTTCAGGACTGACATATATCATTTCAGTCTGAATTCTGGAAAGCTTGCCTTCTCTCTTTGTGAAAACATGCATTCTCACTTCCCCGTTCCAGACTAGTGTCCCCCACGCTATACAGTAAAAAGTCTGTTACGTTGAAGTTGTTAGGCTAATCCTAAAACTTTCTCTACTGAAAACTATTTAAGGACTGACTGATTACATTTCAGCCCAGTTTATAGTACAGTTTATTAATAGCATGGTTTATTTTTCTAGCATAGTAAAGCAAGCAGGCAAAACTGAACATCCCATGCAAGAATAAATCCAGCATGGCTTTTTAATTTTCTAGAACCTGCCTAGCCTCACAGCTTGCTGATTTCTGCACAGTGCTGCAAAACTTTCCAAAAATCATTAGGCCAGCCTTGAAAGTCGTAGATGAATCATTTGACATCTCCTTTTGGCTGCTTAAGAGCAGCCCTGAGGAGAAGGACTTGGGGGGTGTTGGTGGATGAGAAGTTCAACATGAGCCAGCAATGTGCACTTGCAGCCCCAAAAGCCATCTGTACCCTGGGCTGCATCAAAAGAAGCGTGACCAGCAGGTCGAGGGAGCAGATTCTCCCCCTCTGCTCTGCTCAGCCAGCACATGGAGTACTGTGTCCAGCTCTGGGGTCCCCAGTACAAGAAAGACATACAGCTGTTGGAGCAGGTCTAGAGGAGGGCTATGAAGATGATCAGAGGGCTGGAGCACCTCTACTACGAAGACAGGCTGAGAGTTGGGGTTGTTCAGCCTGGAGAAGGCTCTGGGGAGACTTGATTGCAGCCTTCCAGTACCTGAAGGAGCCCACAGGAAGGCTGGAGAGGGACTGTTTGTATGGGCATGTAGTGATAGAACAAGGGGTAATCTTAAGTTAAAGGAAGGTAGATTTAGACTGCATATGAGAAAGAAATGATCCCTGTGAGGGTGATGAAGCACTGGCACAGGCTGCCTAGACGACCTGTGGCAGTCCCCTCCCTGGGTGTGTTCCAGGCCAGGTTACATGGGGCTTTGGGCAACCTGGGCTAGTAGAGGATGTCCCTGCCCATGGCAGGGGTTGGGAACTAGATGAACTTTGAGGTCACTTCAAACCCAAACCTTTCTATGATTTTATGATTCTATGATTTTGTGCAAAATGAGGCACCATATACCAATGAACATGTCAAATGCCAAAGTAGGACACCTTGACAAATTCCCCTACCTTCCTAATGGTCAAAGCTGCAACTCCATCAGCTCTGAATCCCTCCCGTTCACCCAAACACACTCCTCTCTTGTGCTTCCAAGAAATGGAAGTAGAAGTGTATTGAACTAATGCTAAGAGAGACCAAGGAGACCAAAACTGGGGAAAGGTTTCCAGCCAGTGAGGATAAGAAGGGAGAATTCTGCATTATAAATAAAAGTATAAATTAATAAATAAATGCATATAGATCAAAGAAGGAATTATTAGAGTGTGTTGGGGTTTTATCAGGTCAATGCAATGGAAGTTTGTGAGACCATTACTAAACTATCTTTGACCTAAAACTCAGTTGTAGGTCCCACCCCAAGTTTAAATGAGACAGCCCCCCCCTTCTCCACCAGAACTCTGCCATGCAAAACCACAACAGATGTGAATGCTACACTTCTAACCATAACATCCTCTTGCAATATGCATAGCAGAGGTGCAAATTAAAATCAGTTTAGTTCCTGTGAATGCCTTGGTGTGACTATAGAGGTTTATCAGGGCTGTCTGAATGCATCCAGCTGAGTACCGCATCAGTAGCAGCTCAAATGAGGGCACCTGAAACATCAGCAGGAAGGTTAATCCTCTCCTGACTACAAAACTTTGTACACCTGCTCTGAATGATACAGATCTGTAGCCAGGTTTGCACTCCCCCTGTTTGACATAGATGGATTGACAAGCCACTGACCGACTGGCTAGAGAATAGTGGAAGGACACCAAGATTGTTAGGGGACTGGAGCATACCATGTATGAGGAAAGGCTGAGGAAGCTGGGTTTGTTCAGCTTGTAGACATCTCTAGAAAGATTTGTTTTTATTCTTCACTTCTTCATGGTGAGAAGGTGAGTCAGACTCTTGGAGATGCCCAGAGAGGCAAATCTCCATTCTTGGAGCTATTCAGAATGAGACTGGACATGGTCATGAGTAGCCTGCTTTAACTGTGAAAATCACTGTAAGCTAGGCAGGAGCCTAGGCTAGAGTAGCTCCAGAGGTCCCTTCCAACACAAATTATGCTTTGAAACTGTTTTTCACATAAACATTTGGGGAATGGCTGTTCTTTCTAAAAACACTGGCATTCACTCACAACTATAGCAGTATAAAGCAGGGGAACCTAATATTGCTTGGTTATTCTTTCTCACTTGCTTTTGGTATTCGTGGCTCCCTTTGGCAAAGAGAACAAATCAAAGAGGGGAGATGCTCCTGGTTACACCAGCTACCACCAAAGGGTGAAAGTGAACATTTTATTATGATCCACTGTAAATTCATACTTGCTTTTAGGAATTGTTTCACATCTGTTCTGTGTTACTGTCTTGGCTGCCTGTGTTTCAGGTAACTATCTCTGTTAATTAAATAAAACACAGAAATGCCAAAGCAGAGTTTTTAACATGTATTTAATGTGGCAATTTTGGAAACCTTGATGCCTGAAAACCTTTTTTTCCTCCAGTCAATTTAATAAAAGAGAGTAGCACTCACTGCAAGCCTAGGGTGCAAAGTGGTGCTCCATAGAGTATTTCTGGTGTCAGCATTAAAACATACCAGAGTCCTCCCATGGTGTGCAGGGGGTTGCTACCAGTTCGTTTGCACAACTCTGAGTTGGGTATTTCGAAGCTACAGATACGCTAATCAGAGAAAAGAAAAAGTTGATGTAAACTTGCTATCTAAGTACAATACTTGTTTCTTGTTTCATCTTTGCCTTTCGTACATGACTCGCTTCCCAAAGTTCCACAACAACCTGAGTGCCCCTCATGGGAAGCTTGTCTGCTTATGGATTGGCACGTGGGAGAAATTGGCATCAGAAGAAAAACATGATTATGTATTGGCACCATGCAGACCATAGATGCCTGGCTAGGAATAAAAGATACTTTAAAACACTTGAGCTCAGCACTGAACATCTGACAGGCAGAATATGAAGCCACTGTGCTGCCAGCTGTCTGTGTACATCTCCATTAGCTCCTTCTGCTCTGGCTTTTTTCCTAGGGAACCTTTCCGCAAATTAATTGTCTTTCCAATTCTTTTTCTAAAACCCTGGCCCGCCTGGGAACACTAAAGAAAGATCAGATTGGCTTAGAGCCCTTGCAGCTTCCAAACTTTTTCAATATGCAAACCAGTAAAAAGAGTCAGTGAAAGTATTGACCTTTTTTTTTTGTGAATAAGCCAACAAACCAGGCTTCCTCTGCTTGCTTTTTTTAGTAGTTGATACACCCACATACATATGTGCACATCCAGACGTAGAGCCATGAAGCCCAGTTTTCCTAAGGCTTCCTCTGAAGGCAGTCATTGCCAAACATTTCAGAAATACAGAAACAGGGACTTTGAAGACACAGGCCAACCAAGGAAGCTTCTTACTAATCTGAGGCAGTTGGAAAATGACTCATTCTTATGTATAAGAACATGTATTTCTCATAACCCTGTATTGGTTATAATGTAAAGGTAGGTATCGGTCAAGTATGGCAAGTCCTTTTCAATCCCCCCTCTTGCATCCTGAGCTTGTTTACACATCGCAGCACGAAACAGCAGCACCCCACAGGCTGGCTGCACCCAGACCCCACATCAGTCTTTCTGTGACTCTTCATTTGCCTACTTCTTCATTCATGCACCTAGCTTGGAAACACCCAGGAGATGCTTTCTTTAGAAGGAAGAAAATAAACCTGTCAAACTGCAAAAGGAATATACAGAGATGGGGAACAAGAGGGAGGGCTGTGCACTTGCAATGCTCGTGCTGCACGCTCTCTGCAGACCTGTGCCCTCAGATGATATCCAAGCCTACTGTCCCATCCATTTTTAAGAGCTAGGGTGCTGGTTTGGCTGGGACAGAGTTAATTTTCTTCATAGCAGCTACTGTGGGTTTGGGTTTGTGCTGGAAACAGTGTTGATAATTCAGCAGTGTTTTAGTTACTGCTGAGCAGTGCTTAGGCTGAGCCAAGGCCTTTGCTGCTTCTCACACCATCCGGACAGTGAGCTGGCTGGGGGTGCACATAAAACTGGGAGGAGACAGAGACAGAAAAGCTGATCCCCACTGACCAAAGGGATATTCCATACCGTATGGCGTCATGCTCAGCTTATAAAGCTGGGGAAGAAGAAGGACGTGGGGGGAGGACATTCAGAGTGATGGAGTTTGTCTTTCCAAGCAACTGTTGTGCATGATGGAGCCCCCTCTGATGGACATCCCTGCTGTCCTGGGGACGGCTGAACACCTGCCTGCCCACAGGAAAGGGTGAATTAATTCCTTGTCTTGCTTTGCTTGCACGTGTGTCCCTTCGCTTTACTTATTAAACTGTCTTTATCTGAGCCCACGGGTTTTCTCACTTTTACCCTTCCCTCATCTCACTTTCTCTCCCTCATCCAGCCAGGGGGGAATGAGCGAGTGGTTGTGTGGGGCTGAGCTGCGGGCTGGGGTTAAACCATGACAGGTAGCGTCTCCAAAACCTCCTATCTTCCTTTCTAACTATGGCACAGGCCTATAAAGCGGAGCACTTACAAGTCAAACTTTTAGAGCCTTCTTTTTAAAAAGGGTTTCTTCTCACAGCACCTGCCCAGCTTTAGGCAGCAGCCTTGCAGAGCTGCAGGCAGCTGAGTAATCTCAGAGGATGCACAGGCTTGATATAAAAGGAGGTTTTGTTTCCAAGGAAAATAAGGGGGAGGGTTGTTTTCAGTAGTGTCATGGAATGACCAGTGTATGGGCAGGGAAGGTGGTGTGAGTTGGGGTGTAACAACCCAGCTGGACTTTTTCTTTCGAATCTTTGTGGTATCGTGATCAGCTCCTGGTATACGAAATCATCAAGCAGCCTGCTGTTCTTGGAGCAGTGTGATTTTGTGAAGGCTGTTTTCAGTTGTCTCCCTTGGTTTGGCTCTTGGTAGAATTTATCTGGGCATTTCCTAGTTTTGTTTCCTTTCCCTTGCAGAAGGAGGCAGTCACTCTGAGGCTAGAAACCGCCTCTTCAAAATGAAAGCTGGAGCTGTCTTGTGTATTTGAGTAATTCAAATGAAAGGAAAAACAAATGGGGGTTCTACAGAAATCCTTATCCCCTTGTGTGAATTTGCATTGGCTTCATCTCAAGCAGATTCCCCTTTCCTCTTCCTTGTTTGTTGTTTTATAAGTTCAGGACAGTGACCTGACTTTGATGTCAGTTGTATATTTTTGCTTAGCCCATTCAGGTTGTGGGGGTGGGTACAAGACAAGAGGATTGCTTAGTGCTGGCTGCATAAAACAATGGGTTGAATTACTGCTGTGCATCACCCTCATCATATTGCATGATCACTTGAAGTGTTTGGAGAGCAATTTCTTGTTACTGTTTCTGAGTAGCTCTTATGCAGCTGAGAGTGCAGAAAAGAGGAGAAAACGGAAAAGTAAACAAAAATAGAACTAGAAAGTTGTTCTGGAAACTGCTTATTTCTACTACTATATATTTTCTGCTTCTTTTGAGTATTTTTTGCAGATATCCCCTATCAATTATATACTGCTAAACAGGAGATCCATAAGTGATCAGGATCTTTGCTGTCAGTAAAATAGACCCATCAAATAGAAAGGCATGGCTTTATTTTTACCCCAAAACTATTTGGATCCTGCAGTGCTTTACCTTTATGATTAATGTTCCATCTTCCTGATGCAGCTAATTGCAGCAGCAGTTAATCCAAAGCCTTTGTCTGTAACTCTGTCTGTAACCTAACTGGCTTTGTAAGCATTTCTATACTGATAGTACCATACCAATGGTATATATACTTCAGCTTTTTTTTTTGCAACATTTGCCCTTTGCTATTCATGCTGTGCAATCAGCCATGGGGGTAATGAATTCTCTTTTCTTTCTGCATATGGGTGACTGGGTTGTTATAAAGCATGTGCCTTCCTCAGATCTGAGCAGCTAAATTTGCTGTGAATGCCTTGGTCCACTTGTGATCATAGCATTCAGACCAAGTAAAGCCATCCCCATGTTCACAGGAGCCACTGTGTGGTTGTGAGAAGGACTGAGAGGCTGAACAGAGGCCAATCCAAAGCTCTTTAGAAATATTATGTTATCTTCTGTGGTGGTTTTTTTGGCTTTTCCCCCCAAAAAAAATGCAGAATGAGCAGAGATACAATAAAATCTTCAGGTTATCTTTTTTTTTTTTAATATCTTTTTTTTTTTTAGATATCTTGCCATCTGGGAGATGGATAGATTGTACCAATGAGAAAAATAATGCTTTGCCAAATCCTCATCTGAATATTGTATTGGAAAGTCTTATGCTGCGTTCCAAAATTACCACCTCTGAGGTTGGAGTTGGTATAGGTCAGTTCCAACTGATGGCTGCCTCTGGGATGGATTTGTCTTGGGTTCACTACAATGGAGATAGGGCTGCAAACAGTTAGACTTGTGCTTATCCAAGACACCTACATCTCTGCTTACTGGGGTACAGCAGGACATCTCCAGACACTGCAGTTGTAAGCTGTAAGCCTCTAGGTTGCCAGGTGAGACAAAGCTGGTTCAAACCTTCTTGCAATGTGTGAACAGGCATAGGAGGAAGAGGATGACCCACTGGGGTATGGAAAGGAGGATGCTTGAAGGGGCAGGAGCTCCTGGCATGACTGCAGGGGAAGTTGCCCCACCTAAGGAAGCAAGTTGTCCTGCTCTATCCAGGCCCAAAAAAACTGCTCTAAGCAAGACTCTTACAGACACTATCCCCATCACAAAATGGCATCAAGGCAAAATTACCATCCTGGAGTCCAGGTAGATTAAAACATCAGATCCTGCTGTAAATACCATGAGATAAAGACTGTCCAGCTTTGCTTTACCTTTATTTCTCCGTGTAACTATGGAAATAACCTTGTGTTCACTCATTTCATACTGGTATCCAGACAAACTTGCAGACCACTGCCTTTCTCATTTGAGTTCTTTCCTTATCTGTTGCTGTCACTTGAGATCTTAACAAAAAATTTCCTGTAAGAGAATGTAAGTTATATGTATCTTACTCTATTATAGCAGTCTTCCCAAAAGTTTAGTTACTGCTGAGCAGTGGCTTACACAGAGCCAAGGCCTTTTCTGCTTCTCACACTGTCCCAACAGCAAGCAGGCTGGGGGTGTAGGAGTAGTTGGGAAAGGAGATAGACAGGACAGCTGACCCCCTCTGACCAAAGAGATGTTCCATACCATATGGCATCATGCTCAGCATGTAATCCTGGGGGAAGGTTGGCCAGGGAAGGGCCACTGCTCAGGGACTGGCTAGAATTCAGTTGGTTGGAGGTGAGCAATATTTTTCGTTTGCATCACTTGTCTTTCTTGGGTTTTATTTACCTATCTTTCTTCATTATTTTTCTTTTCATTACGAAGAGTAGTAGATGCTGTTATTATTTTGTTCGAATCATTAAACTATTCTTATCTCACCCCATGAGTTTTCTCACTTTTACCCTTCCAATTCTCTCCCCCATCCCGCTGGGGTGGAGTGAGTGAGCAGCTACATGGGGCTGAGCTGCCGGCTGGGGTTAAACCACAGGACAGAACAAGGTGAGGCTGCCTGTCTCTTGCAGAGACAGCCCCTCATTTATGGTGTCTCTGGGGACACTGTAAACGCAGTGAGCATCCTAAACCCAAATTCAGCACAGCAGTGAAAACCAGATTTTTCCTACTCTGGGTTGGGCAGCCAATAGTACCAGATAATTTTTTTTCTTCTGTTTGTGTCATTGCTTATCTGGCCATTGGTAGTAACTTGATGAGCCTCAGGAGGCTCTGTGAGGCACAAGTAATCTCTGTTTGTAAAGCACTCCAAGGCACTTGACCGAAAGCCGGTGGGAAAGCATCACCCCTGGCTACCAGCAGAGCTAGGATCTGCACAAGAGCTTGGCTCTGGAAGTGGTGATTTAGGTATAATAACGTGCCCATAGTCACTATCACTGAGCTCTATAAGGCACGTGCCCACTTTGGAGCAGCAATCTGACACGTGTTTGCTCACAGAGGTGTTATCAGCAGTAATGGGCTGTCCGGAGCAGCAGGTGCTTGAATAAGAGCATAACCTTCCGCTTCCAAAAGGTCAGAAGCAGCTGCTCTGACCACTTACCTGGACCGAAGTGGATCTTAAATATCCCCACTGTTATTTCCATGTATGCCCAGAGCATCCCAAAGCCCCTTTGCAGATCAGGGCCCCATTGCATCTGGAAACATCTGACAGCAGCAGTGTCCCAGGCAGCTTGTTATCTCAGACAGGAGGCAACACATGGATGTAGGTCAAATGGAAAATAGAAGATAACAAGGAGATGGCATCAGACAGTACAACTGATGTCTTGAGCATTTTCCAAACTTTTGCTGGCATCCCTGCAATACTGCTGGGGTCAGATAGGACAGGGGAATGGGAAGGGGTATGTTTCTCTGAATGCTCCTCGGTGAGTTGGGCATCTCACGTTGAAGCTGTGGACATAACACATGGCTGCTCTTCAGGGTGAATGAAACCACAAGCAGCTAGACAGTCTTAGACAGACAATAGAAAAGCCACAGCAGACAGCAGAAATACTAGGCAGACACTTGCTGGGGGACACTAGGAGACTTTAAAGTTCAAAACAATGAGGGGGGTAAATGGTGTTTTTCTCCTTAATGTCTCCAACGCTAACATCCCTTTGCTATATGGTCTCTATAAATGAACTGAACAGTATCAAAGAAATACTTGACTCCGACATCTCTTTTTCCCTCAAGAGGAGACAACTTGCAGTTGCTGAATACTGCCTTTGTGCTTGAACCACAGAACAGCATATGCTTGGGCAGAGGCAGGGTGCACAGAGTGTTCTTTCACCTGAGATGGGTAGAGCTGATATCATTTACCTCTTCCTAGATGTTTGACACTTTCTGGGAGGATTAAAAACAACTCACAAACAACTTTTCTGCTTGCTCACTCTTGGTCTGAGCTTCAGCATTTTTGGAAGCAGATGTAAAATTAAGTTTGCTTAAGTTTTGAATGAAAACATGTTTTTGTGTCCTGTTGAGCAGTGTCCTGAGAACAGCAGCATGCTTTGAAAAAGTACCACACATTGCACCAGAATGACTCATCAGAAAGAGCTCTTCGATTTATCCCAGCACTTTGCGTCCACTTCTTTTTCTTAACCCTCTCCCCTCACAAATGGGATCTTAAAGTAAGCAGAAAGCCCACCTGATTCCACTTCAAGCAAGCAAACTGGCTGCTGTTGGCCTTGTTGTGGGTGCCTGTCTGACTGGCTCCCCCCCCTGCCCTGTGTCAGACTGATGACAGAAATCAGGGACATGTCTCAGATGTCCTGAACACAAGGCTGTGCTCAGTGAGCAGCTCCCTGGTCAGGCAGGGCCTCCTTTGCATTTCAAAATGTCATTCTGGTAACACCAAGCGACTGCAGAAGGTTAACTTGGTATTTAATTTGGCACACCTTTCATGTAAGTAGCTGCCATACAGAGGAAGAGAATTAGCCTTTCTTTGTATGATAAAATTCCCTAGGACTGAAATGAGTTTCTGCATCAGACTGAAACACAACAGAGATGAGTAAATGTGCCACATTTCTGCATGTACACTGTTCTCTGTGCCCTTTAAATTTGCTGCATGTGTATGAACACGTAATACTTTCAAAGGAATATGTACATACATTCACACATGTGTATAATATATATATATACACACATATACTGGTGGGTGGGGAAGTAAACTCTTAACACAAAATACTCTTTTGGGGCAGTTATGCAAAGGCATTCACTCTTCAGTAGGCTGGTTTCGTAAGAAGGGTTTGACCATAGCGGGTTAGAACATGCCAATTAAGAAGACAAAGAAACATAATTCTTCTTCGTAAATTGGCTAATTACCGTGAAAACTTTGCAACTTGGAAAGTCTGAACTGTTCTGCACTGGACAGTATGTAAGAAAAGCAATGTTCTGATTTAAATTGAAGCCTCCCACGCCTCCAGCAGAAAAACCTCTGTAGTAACTGCAGCTCTGAGTTTGTTACAAATGCCAACTATGTATTTATCAAATTTTTTAAAGCAGTGAGTACCTGAGTTGTGTTCTGAGACTTCAAATGAAATTGAAGTCATGCCATGTCTCCAGGATTTTAGAGAGTGAGAGAAAGGATAGAGAGAGAAAAAACAGTCAGTTGGACTGCTGATTAGGGCACTGGCTGGATATAGGAAGGAGGAAGCAAGATTAGAGTGCCTGCACCATAACATGTGCTAGTATCTTATCTTAAAAGCGCACTGGAAAAATGTTTGGCATCTTCATACTCCACAATTTACAAGGGGATTTGAACTCTTGCATAAAGACCAAAATTTGTGTCAAGGCTGGGAGCCCTGGATAAAAGCTGGGGTCCCCTGAGCAAGTCTGAGAAGTCCTGAGGAGGAGGGAGATTTGGCACAGCCCAGAGTTACTCTGTTGACTTCCCACCCCGATTGCTGGCTCTCGAGGGTCCACTTCACTCTTCCTGCGAGTCTTGAAGGCAGGCCCAGAGCCAAGCTTAAAGCTATCGACTCTGTTACCAGACCAGGTCTGAAACCCACAGGCACTGTAACACTGAGCCTCCTAGCAGTCAAGTGGCATGCTTCTGAAAATGTCCCTCTCTCATCTTTATCCTCTGCCTCTCCTTGCTATCTAGTCGTACTGCCATGGCAGCCCACTTCTCTGCTTCTGCCTCTTCAATTCCCATGAATCCAGACAGAGCTGAATTCACCCCAAGAACTGAAGATAGAAAAGATTGGAGGCCTCTGCTCTAGTTGTGTCTGGATACCTCCTGTCAGATCTCATCATTCTTGGGAGAGCAGCATAAAAGGAAGGCTAACTATGTATTTTCCATCACACATGCCATTACTAGTGTCAAAATAGAGCCTCTGCTATCAAAATCAATAGAAATAGCTCACATGAGTCACAAAACAGGTAGAAAGAAAAGACTGCTAGAGAGAGTTATCCAGAAAAGCTCTTCAATTAGAAGAGCTAAAAGTGGCTACTGCTCCTTTAAGAGAATCAAAGATTACCTTGTTGGGGGGAAGATTATCAAGGTGCATCAAAGATTAGAAGGTAGCTGGTTATTGAGTATTGCAAGGGCAAAAAGACAAAGATTTGTGCCCCCACAACTGAGATGCCAATTGCGACAGAGAGAAGCTCCTCCATGGAACAAATCAGAGCTTAGACGGAACAAGCTGGGGCCAGCATCCTCCTAAGAGGTACATTTCTAGTGTCTGCATCCTGCAGTTCAGTGTGTGAACTTCTCTTAAGGCCCTGGTTAAACTGTTTTAGTTAGAGACACCAGTCAGCTAGAGCCATTGCAGTCACACCTGTAAAGCAGTGCTTGCTATGATATGCTCTTATCTTTTCACCTTGCAAACTCAGATAAGGCAAAATAGTTCTATACTACAACATCTGCTCTCCCATCTTGCAAAGTACCAGTGGAATTACGTGTCTCTATATACACATCATGCCACAGACAGGTATGACATATTAGATGATGATAAAAGGAGAAAAAAGCAGTGTAAACTGGCTGGTTAAAGTAAAAGCATTCCTGTATTCAATCATTTTAAATTCTTACTACTTGCCCCATTGCACTTCCCTGGTGTGGGTAATGCTGAGCTGCTGTTTTGATAATGATTCTTGGGGATCTTTCACGGAGCCTATTTCATAGCTCATGGCTGGAGCTAAATCAGTCTATGGAAGGAAAAATGCTTTGCTGAGCACTTCTAAAACTCCTGCAGAACTGAGGATGGTCACATCTAAACCAGTTCTTTTTAAGCCAGAAAGGCCGAGCTTGTACCTGCCCTGCTTCAGCAGCTCATGGGAGGAGATGGACACCCCTACAGTAGCCAGAAGCAGCAGCAAACCCACAGCTGACACCTCCCCTAATCTGCTTGGGAAGGGTTGATAAGGAAATGCACAGCACCCTGGCAGAAAGCCCGGGCTGGGTTGGCTTGACAAGCCACTGGACTTACTTCCTTGCAGTTCAGGCCTTCAAGACCAACACGTCACAGAGGAGGAAAAGCAACAACAAGCTTCCAAGGACAAGGTCACTGTGTTTGCCAGGAGCAAAAGCAGAAGTAGGAACAACACTCCCTTCTGTCCCAACACCACAATTATTCTGGATAACTGTAATGTTAGGACATCGGCAGGCAAAAATCATGACAATTAAAAGGCATCACCTACTGGACTATGAAGCAGAGGAGTTATGGAACTATTTTTATGGAATTTTTCTGAAAATTATAAGGAAATTACACAGTTGTTTAACAGTGGGTGAAAGAGGAGCCTGGGCAAGAGGAACTAATCATACTTCTGAGACCAGTGTCGGTATGAAAGAAAAATCTGCAAGAGAAATTTTAGATGGACAAGTCATTTGGTACTCATTTCAGGCAGGAGAAATGACAGTCTGCAGTGAAAACCGGCTGGTGTCTTCTCCAACACCACAGCAGCCTGAAGCTAAATGCCACGACTGGAGCTCATCAGGAGAGCCTAGGCCTTCAGAGAGACGTGGCTGCCCCACAGCTCTAGAGGTGTAGCTCCTGCATTTGAAGGACTCAGAATGAAGGACATCCTGCAGCTAGACCACGCACAACAGAGCCCAAAATACGCCACATAACCTATGGTGTCTGAGCAATGCAAAGTGGAATTCAAAGTCAAAAATGATTCGGAAGTATAGCCATGAATACACAACTGTGATAGGCCAACCAGTGGCAGTAAATCTGTAGTAAATAAAAGAAACAGAGCCAAGACACAGGGAAAGAAGTACCCCTCTCCCCACTTTCCCTCAGGAGGAGGCCAAAGGCTGGCACAAGTCTTTCTGAGGTTAAGGAGAACAGCTGTGTGCTTTTAGCAACTCCCTTTAGCAAGAAGAACCTGGTCCGGCACAACTGGTGGTGGGGTGAAATGGTCACCAGAATTTTCCTTGGCTACTGGGGCAGAGAGGGAAGGTTCAAGAGGGGGCAACAGTTTGGACCAAGGTCTGCTGGTCTAGACTGTCATTCTTTCCTATCTGTAGTTTAGCTAATATTCAACCATTGAATAAACAAAGCCATGCGACTGGTATGGCTTTTTATTTGATGAGGGAATCATTAGCAAGTGTATGTCTTTCCAAGGCCTCTCTTATCTGCAAAGCCTCTTTGAGATTGTGAGAAGGATGCATTTGTGTGTCTTGGTTAATAAAATGTCTCCACACCTCTTGGGTGGTTAAGGGTACTAAAAAAGACATACAGAAAGATGCTAGGTTTCTGTTTGGTGCATTGATAGGAAAACAGAGTCTGGTTTTGTAAAGGCTTCATTTGCTGATGTGCTCCTTATTGCTTTGCTAATACCCTTTTTGCTTCAAAAAGCAGGAAAGGGAGTTTCACCATCAGAATTTTACAAAAGAACTGGGGTTACCAGGCATTAATACAAGTCATCGAATTGCTTTGTGTGGTGTCACACAGCTTAGATGAGATAAAACTGTCTTTATTTGCCTTAAAATCCACTTTGTATCACATGTGCACAAAGAATAATTAAATTCCAGTTTATAATTAACACACAAAACCCTTTATAAATTACACAGCTAAAACATCCTCTGTGAATTAATGTCAGCCCAGTAAAGTACTGCTGGGGTTCCTGTTCTTATTGATGTCCTTTCTGATTGTTTCTTCTCCTTCCAAACTAAGTCAACATGTTCATGCATTGTGTGTTTTTACATCCATTGCCACTTCTTCTGCCTGCCTCTGCTGGGGTGTGCAGCTTGCAGCAAAGGAAAGGGTTAAGGATGCTGTCCCAGAAAGCAGCACCGACACTGACTCCCCATTAATTGTAGGCAGGACAGGAGAGGGTATTGCTGGGGCAAGAGATAAGGCACATTCCTGCCTGGAGACACCAGGAATAGAGGAGATTGAGGGGCTGGCAGGGGGTTGGGGAGCTGAGACCACTTCTGGGCAGGGCTATCCCACCCCGCCACTGAATTGAACTTTCAGTGCAATGGCCCTTGGCTTGAAAAGTGTCAACATCAGTCACTCTGCCGCAGTGGCCACATTCTGCTTCTGACGTAACTCGCCCTTTTCTTTTCCCGTGGAAGCCTGGCCTACCTCCTGGTGCACCCCAACAGCCTCCAGAATCTGATCTTTTTACCTGAGCTCCTTAAACTCAGGTTTTCTTTCTCATAGTTTTCTTGTCTTTGCATGTTGAAGCCAAACACACTTTTTCTTAACTAAGGTACCAAAGTTCCCAGTAATAGGGTATTTTGCAACTTGCAAAGACCTTCCAGGAGCACTAAGTTAAACACAGGGACATGTTTATCACTTTCTAATAGCATATAAACTGTTTAAAGTGACATAATGCTTTACAAAAGTAAGCTAATATACTGTGGAGGACTTTAATCAAGAGGGTCCCATGTATTTTCTCCCCAACCAGAAAGTTTTTCTTAGTCCCACCCAACAAATGTCAACTATTAAAACCACCAGAGCAACAACTTAAGTCTACATTCCAATGTCTGCACTTTTAGCAAAGTTTCTGTGTAGTCTGTACTCAAAGTAAGCTTCATTCTCTGTCAAATAATTACAGTCACAAGTAGAATTTTCAGGAGGATTTTCTAAGATACTAAAAGGCCCGTAAAACATAGGGCCATTGTATGGGTAAATGACTAATTTATGACAGCACAATTAGAAACTTAAAGCAATATGAATCAAAATAATACACTACAAACACAAATGATCTCTGAGAAACTTTAGCAAGGCGGTGTAGACATATCTGTGCTGTAGGCAAGGACTGTCTTTACTACTTACTTCCCACTCTTTTTCTCTATCACATCGCATCTTCCCATTTGGACAATGGGAATAATATGCTAATCTGTTCCTTTGGTAAGAACCTAAGTCTGCACTGTCTGCCCCGCAGGCAAATATTCCAAGAATTTAGTCAAAAATCCACTGAAATCAAAATGTGTTATTTAACTGATGATTTGTCAAGGTCTTGGTGTAAGGTACACCATGGTATGAACTAGGATGACAGCTAAATCTTAAGAGAAGGCTATAGAAATGCAAGACTTTATTGAGGCTAAAGATGAGAGAAAATAGGATATTGTTTTTTGGAACCTGAAAGCTTAAATATCTCCAAAAAGCTTAAAAACATAGGGAAAAATGTTAGCACTTACTCTAACAGGCTTTTTTTTCCCCTGAAATAAACAAGTAAATTGAGTGTTTCCAGTAAAGAATAAGAACCATTCATGATCTCCTGCAGTTCCTTTTTGTACCATCTATGCTTCCAGCCTTTATAGTGCGTGAATAGGAGACTGAGGTGCTAAACTAATTCTTCACCAAGGAAAAAAAGAAGCATGTGAACCTAAAGGAGGCTCTTTTCCTATTTAACAAATACATCCCAATTATCTGTGAAATGAGACTTTCCCTCTGTTAATCACATGTACAATTACAGTTCAGTTTATTGACATGAAAGAGCATGTGCCAATTGCACTGCGAACTCAAGCGTGTGTTTCCAGCTTTCTCCCCTAAAAAGTTGCAAGTTTCTAAACTTTATACATCTATATTGTGAAAGTTATATAGGGGTTTTTTTTTCCTTCTTCTTCCATGTTACGTTTCTTGTAGAAGTCTGCACAGCACAATCACTGCTTCTGCCTGTCAGAACAGCCTGCTTTTGTTCCCCGATAACAGTCCCGCTCTATTTTAGCTCGGATACCAGATACCGGAGGAGGAGGAAAGATATTATCCTCAGACATCCTACCAAAGACCCTGCTGTACTTCGATTCTGCACAGCATCAGAGCACGTAGTAGAACGAGCATCAGACGCTTTAGTGCTTGGGGGTGAAACATCTTTTAGAAGCCAGGAATACATCTTCTGGAGCCCTGTTGCCATGTCGGCTTCGGACATACCGTGGCATACCGCTACAAAGGCAAAGGGAAATCTGATGCTCGTCCCCCAGGGCTCATCCCGGCGTTAGCTCTGTGATGCGGAACAGCCACAGCTCACGTTGCAACAAAGCTGAAGTGGAAGCTGGGGAAGGTAAATCTATGCTGCGGGATGTCTGCCCCATCTTTCCCCGGCCCGGAATTGCCTTTACGCTGGGCGGGAGCAGAACAATGAGGCTATTAAGCAGCTCGGCTTTGTTTTGCATGCTATGGAAACCCTAATTCCCTCCTGGGAGAAGATCTCTGTAAAAGGAGAAGCTGCTATTAGCATCTGAAATCAAGCAGAACGGCCAGAGAAACGAGCCACCTCTTCCAGACAGAGACTCCTCGCACCCTGCGTTTTACACTGCTCAGCCCAGGCAGTTCCTCGTCCTTAAAAATTGAGTTTGGCTGAGTTAAATGGAGCAAAACCCACTCTGCGTGCACAGAAAATATTTTACCTGCGAACAGAATCAGCTGTACTTTCAATTCCCTCTGTTTTTTCTTCCTGCCCTTTGCTGTGTTAAGACAAAAAATAATTTTGAAACACATTTTAAGTGAAAAGCCTACCAAAAAAGGCTAGAACGTGAAAAGCACTCCCTGTCATGAAATCAAAGCATATTACTTGTGGAGCAAATGTTTTGTAAAGCACGGGAGTCAGGCTTAGTGACTCGCATAAACAGGATCTGGGCCATACGTCCAGCATCGCTCCATCTGGCACTCAAA
The DNA here is from genome assembly GCA_020800305.1 of Porphyrio hochstetteri. Lineage (NCBI taxonomy): Eukaryota > Metazoa > Chordata > Aves > Gruiformes > Rallidae > Porphyrio > Porphyrio hochstetteri. Next base: position 77,992,564 of record CM036905.1, on the reverse strand, counting down.
CCACACACTGTTCCCAGCCCAGCTCTGACTTTGGGCAGAGTACCGATCCACTGCCTGCCAGCGACTAACGAAAAAAAAAATATTCTGCCTCAAAATGCCTGGCTTCAATAATATTGGATGTTAAGTGGTTTCCTTGTTGGATATTTTTACTCCATAACATCAAACATTGTCTACTAAGGAACGCTGGACAAGAGCCTGGCTGGAATGACATTATTCAGAGGGTCAAATCCTGCGGTGTGAAAGGAGAAGCATCACTGTTACTTCCGTATGACTATTTGAAAGCCCACAGGGAAAAAACAGGGAGGGTGTGAAGGGGGACAGCCCTGACAGATAATACACTGGCATGCTTAAGCCATAGCAACAGGCCATCGACTCAGCAGCCACTGCCTGACCACAGAACTTTTCATGCATCACCCAGTGTGATTGCATGTCCCGGGCTTGCCTTGTTTGTCATCTTGTTTATGGTCCCCTTGGACAAAAGCTGGCTCCCAACCCCATGCAATTTCTCCTGTGTTAAAGGTGGGTATCACACAGCTAATGTTGGGATCGTTCATAACCTGACTTATAAGCCACCCTGAATGTGGATCTATCACAGATGTAGCCTGTCCCCTGGAGCAGCTCAGATCATTTGTGGAGCCAAGTGGGTGCAAGGGCTTTGCCAAGTCCATCTTTGTTACCTTCAGGCTTTGTCAAATACACAGCCTTGCCTTACACAGCCCTTCCCCTCAAATCTAGCCTGCGTTACAACTGAAGGGATAACCACCTTCAGGTGCTGCAAAAAGGCAACTGAGGAAGGGCAACAAGACCGTCCAGTTGTCAAATGTGGCATCAGTCCACAGACCAAACCAATCCACCTCACCAGCTGGTCACACAGGAATCTCAGATCTCCACCTCCCTCAGCACTGCCCACACCTGAACTTACAGCTTTGCTGTTCACTTTACATCTGCTTCCAAAATAGGTCCTCACTCATTCCTCCTGCCACAAGTGCTGGTACCAGGACAGTGTCTAAAAGCATCTTCCCTTGTGGAAGACAAGGCTGTTATTCCTAATGATGTCAAATGGGTTACTCAAAAGTATCATCTGTTGCTGCTGGGATGAAATCAGGTTGCGATGGTGTTGGTCCTATTTTTGTACAGCTGTCAGGCTTAACCATCTACCTAGAACTGGCACAGCAACACCAAAATCAAAGGGACTAAAGCTAAAACTGTTAAGGGACAAATATAAATTATAAATATAAATTTTGTATCAGCTTTTCACAATGCCAGCATGTGCCAGCCAGACTTATTGAATAAAAAGCTCATGTTGCTTCAACTTAAAACCAGTGGGGTTTTGGGGCAGGGGTTTTTTGGGGTGGGTTTGTTTTTTTTTTTTTTTTGCCAGTGTTATTACAAGCATCGCAGCATAAACAAAAAAGCACTAGAAAATAAACCCTAAAATGGTAATCGGGGCATCCAGCTTTAAATCCCACTGATGAGGCTTTTCAGCTTGTTTCCTCAGGAAGGAAGGCTAAGGAGGATCATGCTGTCCAGCCCATCCTCACTTAATTTTTTCTTTCCTCCTCCTTCCACAAATGTTGAAACACTTGACCAATTTCAACCAACCTGAGAGAAGACAGAGAGATGAGGTTCCCAGAAGTTTCATGAGACAAGGACTGGGGAAAGGAGAGGAGAGAGACCTTGTAACACCCCAAGTGATGGAAAGGTTGGTTAACTCACCCTGTATTGGACCTCAGAGAATCCAGAGATGACAGAGCCATTAAAAGTGAAACCTATTACTCGTCTCATTCTTGGAAGAAGTTGGTTTTTCTTGAAGCACAGTCCCCATTGCATGGATCTTGATAAATGGCTTTATTAACATATTTTCACAAGATGTGTCAGCCAGCTGCAGATTTCTAAGCTAGGCATCCTTGTGCAATACAGTCACCTCAATGTGCAGTAGTCCACCCCTATAGCTGAGCCCAGAAATCCCTTAAAATTATTTTTCTAGGCCTTTACCACTACATAAGTGAAATACACATGATGTGATGTTACTGAGTAGTGGAATTTTGTCTCTTGCTATTGAGATTTTACCCACACTGGTTTTTTTTATCATCTCTGTGCACTGCACAAATCACAGCAAGCCCCTGACTGCTGAACACTGACCTCTAGTTTAGTAATTCGGGCAGAGACCACATATTTTTATGGATAAAGACAGACATATGTTTGGGATGGTAACTAACCGAATTTGGCCACTTGCAACCAAAGCAGGAGTCCATTCGAGCTTATTTAAAGCTAAAGGACTCTGTATCTCATTTACCAGCCTATCCAGGCCATCTGGCTTTCTGATCAGGAACCAAGCCACAGAAATAAACAGCCAAAAATTAATACACACTCTACACTATTAGCTCATTCATTTCATCCTCGTTAAGATGAAAAAGAATTCATTTTGAAAATCCGTAATGCAAAACCTTGTGCAGTGCTTCATTGAGAGGTACAGATGTCTGAAAAAAATCTAATTAAAGCTCTCAGATAACAAAGGGCATCTTTCACATTTAGTTTGTACATCCATCATAGACACACATCTACTGAACATAAAATTAATGAATGAAAAATTGTGTCTACCACTAACATGCTGGCAGACTTGCAGATAAGCAGTGTTAGCAGTATTAGACATTTTCCAGTGGCTTCATCATGACACACAGATTCATTGGCATCCAAGGAAGACATTGATTTTGTGGGAAGGTTTTACTACAACCAGAAGACCAAGCAGGCTTATTTTGGCTTTGTTAGTATTTGCTGGCTTAGATAACAGTGCCACTTACCACATGCTAGTCTGAGAGCCCCCTGTGTCCTGCAGCCACAGCAGAATGAAATGGTGCAAGGTCCTCTCACAGGGACTGGGAAAGCTCTAGGCTCCTACTGCTCCCAGCAAGCACAAGATGCTGTGGGTGTGAATTATGTATCTCTAATCAATACCATTCGACTGTTACTGTGCCCTATATCTTGCAAAAAACTTTCATCTTTTGTGCAACCTTCCTGGACACATCCTGCCTGTGGAGCATGACTCAGTTAAGAGACACTGTGTTGTGCCACTTCTTGGTCCTTCCTCCCCTGTGCCACTTCGGTATTTCCCGCAGCCACAAGCAGTCATGGACACGATTTCACCTCACTAAAACTCACCATGCCCAAGGACAGAAGATTTTTTTTTCCCCCAATTTACTTCTGCAAGCCAATCTACCTTAAAGCTGAATGAGGGATAGCAAATCTGCTTATCCAATGCACGCAGACGGATGGTATATCAGCATGAGTCCATGAAGCAAGGATGCTGGGTGGAGTTTGAGCGCTGGGACAGGCTGCCCAGAGAGGCTGTGGAGTCTCCTCTGGAGATATTCAAAACCTGCCTGGACACAATCTTGTGCAATCTATTGTAGGTGATTCTGCTTTAGCTGGGAGGGAAGAGGGAAGTGGACTAGATGAACTCCAGAGGTTCATTCCAAGCCCTGCTGTTCTGTGATCTGTGATTCACCTTGCTAAATATATGTTTATGCTGGAGGCCATCACATTGAGGCTCCGGTCCATCAGGCAGTCCAGTTGTTCTGTGTTTCCTACATCCTGAATGGAGTTGGGTGGTGTGAACATTAAAAAGCTCCAAGTGCCATCTCCTCCATACAGTAAACCACAGTGCACTGAAAGCACTAGTTCTCCATATGAGGTTCTCTCTCACGGGCCAGTGACACAGCACGCTATGTGACAACCTGCCTCCATCCATCCACACACATACACATCCCACTGCGTGGAAAAGACGAGCTGTTCTGGCACACGGAGCCACAGAAAAGGTGAGATTGCTGCTATATCCCTGGGGGCGATGCTGCAAGGGACTCGGTCCCGGTTCCGTGAGACAACTCCAGGAGCCAGATGTGCACCCCAGCAGCAGAAGCCAGATGTGCACCCCTGCACGTGTCGTGTCCCAGTCGTCCCCGTCCTCCGCCCCCCCACCCTCCACCCCCGCTTTCTCTCACATGCTGAGAAAGAAGATGCTTGAGAAAGGGCTCAGTGAAATGCAAATTTAGCTGGTTCAAAAAGAAAACGAAAGTCAGAAGGTTTGCGCAGGAAACTGCCTGGGGGCGGGGAAAGGAGGCTGAATGCCTTCCATTCAAATGCAAAGTGCAAATTTTCCTTCTCAGGAAGAGCAGAAACCCCCTCAGGGTGTTAATGTTTTTTTTAAGGGAACAGGCCTACGCTAGGTTGGTCCTGAGGAACGGTGCGAGTTGAGTCACCCCTTGCACACCCTTGCATGCCCTGCTGCATGACACTCTGGTTTTGTCATCACTTCTATTTGAATACAGGGGGCACGAAAAAGACCATTGAACTCTAATGAGACCAGAAATGATGCAAACAGGAATCCATCCAAACTCATACCAGCATGTCCAGAGCCCGTCTAGCCATTACCATCTGCCCATGTTCCCCATTAGCTTTAGCCATTCACCCCTTCAGCTGCCTGTGCTCTGCTGCTTCTGGATGGTTGAACCTTCTGCATACAAGCAGAATACATGGTGGGGGGGGGAGGGATGCTTCACAGATGTCATTTTGCCATTCCTAAAAGCATTTTTAGCTTTCTTGGGCTGTGTTTGAGGGGATTCATCTTACCCAGCAGATGAGAAAAAAAAACCGTGAATGGGTTTGACAGCAGAAGCAAAGGCTGATTTGGCTTAGCCAGGCAAAGAGAGAAGCGCTGGTTGAGCCAGGGGAGAAGGGTAGCTGGCAGAGGGGAGCAGCTAAAAGGAAGGTGTCTTGGAGGGGGCACCGAACTCAGCAGGAGCCCAGCGAGCAGTGGTCTGTATCGGCACGTGTACCAGCGATGGAGGCACAACCCCTGCCAGCGGCTCTTCTGGCGTCATTTCTCATTGGGCACTTGTACTTCCAGCCTCACTTGGTCTCCAGCCACCAGTGCTAGTGCACTAATTGCTGATACATCTTCACAAATCAGCCGTAACCTCCTGGTTCTTGTCCTCGAGTTTTCCTTTTACCACATCCCTAAGAACCCTTCTGTGCAGCGCGGACCTTGCACAATTGCCAGGCGTGTTTCATCAGAGCCCTGTCCCGGCTAAAGAACAAAGAAACCAAGCTGTGTGGGCAGTGCTTTTTTTTACTAATTAACAAACTAGGATTTTTTTTCCAGTCTCCTTTGTACTCCCTGGCCACCCAGTCCCTGCTCCCACTGCATGCTTTTATCTGTGTGTGCGTGCCGGCCTGCACCCACTCTGTCCCATTCCTGTGATGGCACAATTGCTGTCCTGTGGTGACAGGAGTGGCAAAAATCTGCTGATTCTTTCATTGCAGCTTGTTCTGATGACTGTGCATGTTAAATAATGCTACAGGCTGCAGAAGGCATGAAGTTGGTTTTCCAAGAAAGCTCTATCATACAGATTCTTTAATTGGCTGTGAAAAAAGGAAGCTCATTAACTTTGCGTATGGGAAGAAAGCATGAAAAATTGCAGCCCCTTCTTGTCCTGTTTCACGGAGTGAGTAGGGAGCTAGTTGTTTTGAGACTCCTCTCTCATGTGTTACTGAACTTCCCCAGGAGTTGCTCAGCAGTTCTCAGGAGAGAACAGAGCAGGAGTCACACACAAGCAGAGCCCATAAAAACTTTGGCACTGTATTAACTTTTAGGAAACAGGGCAGGAAAAAAACACATCCAAGCACCCTAGAAGATGAGGAAGAAGGTGCTGGAGCTTCGTGTGTCCCCAGCTCTGATCTGGAAGGCTGATAGGACGAGGTTGGTATCCTGCTCTGTTGGCTGGAGGAGAGAGGGCTTTGAGCAAACAGCTTCAGCACTGTTTTATTGCTGACTTCAATAAGTATAGCAATTAGACCCACCCTTTAAGTGCTGGAAATAAAGATTATTAACTGGAGTCAACAAGCATAAAGTGTGCTGATGTTTCTGGGTAGCCCTTGTTCACAAAGCCCAGAGGAATAGCTAAGCAAACTCTCTATGGGCTTTGGGGAAACACAAAGGCACTTCAGATTTTGTGGTGCTGAGTTAAGGCTCCTGGTAAAATTTTAACCTAACCTTTCTCCAGCTGTTTGCTTTCACAGAAAAATCTGTGTGTATCCATGTGAAGAAGGAAACAGAAATTTCAAGAAGAATGTTTAAAACTTATATAATTCCTTTTTTTAACCCAATATTCACTTTCTGCAGGGGAAAAAAGAAATCCAACGCCAGCAGGTCTAACTGGGAGATGGCTTAAGTATATCAGGAAACTAAAATGCGATGAAATTTCATGCTCTATCTTTTTTCCTCCTCTACAGTCTTTCCTGTATATTTTAGATTTTCATTCTGCTCTGAAAAAGATGCAATTAGAAAAGACAAAGTCTGTGCGAGGTTCCTGTGTGGCTGTGTACACGGAAACCTATAAAAAAATGTCAGCTGTTAAGTACTTCATAATTGGAGTTACATATTTTTGAATTTCTAATACTTTGTGGATACTCTATTTTTACTACCACAATGCATGAACAGAGAGAGCTATCTTCTAAACACTGTTGATCATTTCTATTCCTTCTTGTTATGCTGCTTTGAAATCCTTTCACTGGATTCTGTGAATCCAGAGTCTGAAGAGGAAGAGCACTGATTTGTGCAGTCTTGTGTGTCTTTTCTTTTGAATTTCCTTGCTTAAATGCCTCAGAGCTTACTTCTGCCTGACTGGCAGGATATCTAAATGAATAGCCTCTGGCAAAATGTAAATATCTGACATTCTGCTTGGGGACAAGTTATTTTAACAATGAAAACAAGCAAATACCTGCCTAAGCAATACTGCAAGTGCTTTAAAGAAGTAAATGCGTGACTAGGTATTAAAAGGTTGGGTTGCGGGGTTCTTTTAACCTGTTAAAGAAATTTATTTCTTTGTATGCCTTTTAAGGAAAAACTATAATAGGCATTGACAACATTAATATTTCCTCCTCACTTGTCAGCTTCTGCAGGGGATCAAAAGACTCTTGTCTCGGCCAGTTAATCTCTCATCTATATCAGCCCTAATTACTTTGCAAGCAATCCCACCGAGGTAAATGGAAATAAATAAGATGTTACCCAAGGTAAGGAAGTTTCCAAGCCCTTGAGACAACAAGGTTGCAGAAATGGGACCTTTGTCCTTGTGAGGGGTCATGTGAGCCGAGGAAGATGGATTTACCTGCCAGAAGGGTTAGGCTGTGCAGGATGGGGTGGGGGGGAATGCTTGCTTCTGTTAGCAAGCAGTTTAAAATGTCTGAGATGGTCACCTCCCATCACTCACAGTAACAGAGCCGGGCTTTCGGCTTTGCTTCACAGTTACTTCCAAATGTACCCTGTTAAGAACAGTTAAACCAAAGATGTTTTATACAACTCTCTTTATCTGTAAGAGAAAATTACTATAAAGCAGACCTAGCTGTGAGTTGAAAACTTTTCTACTGAGGAATAATCTCAGATTGAATATCTCAGGCACTTTCTGTTCTGGGACTCCAGGACATGCTCTGAATGTGGCTGGTTTAGATCTGCATTTTTGTACCAGAGCTCATTCCAAACCGACTGTGCCCAGATCTCCCCCAGGTTCGACCACTGTTCCTTCCTACTGTTGGTGTCTGGGAACTCCCTGCCAGGGTGTTGTTAGGACTTTACCATTGTGGTACAGCATCCCAACAAATGACAGATTTACCAGCAAACTCCATCCCGAAACCACTGGTTGCAGGAAGTTAGGAGGACATACCAGAAGTAACTTCTCTCTCAGTACCTGTCATGCTTCATTTATTCCTTTTTCACTACAACAGGTGTCAGGATACTGGAGTAAATGACCCATTGCTCTGACCCAATACGTCTTGTTTTCTGCAAGTCTCAAAGCACCTTACAAGGAGTGCAGATGCCGAAGTGCGATTTGGGGGCACCTGCCAACAATCTCTGAGCAGACTGACTCTGAGCACTCAGGAAAAGCTCTCAGATCTCATTAGCTCATTTGTAGTGTTTGTTTCTCTTTCTCTTTTGTGGCTATTCCTAATTTGGCTCTCATAAAGCCCCTAGTTTATGATTTTACTGGTGATGTTAGTAAACTGCTGTCTCAGTCATTCTGGTAAGTTCAACACTCCTGCAATCTCCACCATGCTCTTTCAGCTTTATCTGTGCCAGGATTCTATGATTACCACCCTTCCCTTCTCTTCCCTTCTCTTCCCTTCTCTTCCCTTCTCTTCCCTTCCCTTCTCTTCCCTTCCCTTCCCTTCCCTTCCCTTCCCTTCCCTTCCCTTCCCTTCCCTTCCCTTCCCTGTGCCCTTCCCTTCCCCATGGAAATAAACATTAACAGGCTGTAACAGTGCTAATTATGTATTAAGTTCTTTAGCAGTCCTGAGTCTTTATTTCATGATAGCAGTCTTGCTTTCTTCCTCATTTGGCAGCAAATCCTATTACATATAAAAAAACCCCTGGGCCTTGACACAACCTTTACAGCCCCTTTTATATTGTCTTCTTGATACTGCTGTCTCCCAGGTGGCTAACCCCATCTGGAGCCACCTATTTGCTGTTGGCTCACACGTTTGTTATAAAATGTTGTATTCCCTCTGTAAGAGGTTGCAAGCTCCAACTGTAGTTGGAGTTTCTACTGATTTTCAGGCTGAAGCTCCAAGCAGAGCACGGAGCAAAAGATACCAATCAGGAGAACACACATTACCCTGGCACTCCCTGAGGTGACTAGCTAGCAAACCAGAAAGCTGTTCTCAAAATAGATGCCAAGAAAGCCATCCAACTGCATGGCTCTGATCTTCATCTTCCACCTGGAGGAAACCATAGATCAGTACAAGCTGTGCCATCTCCATTGTGTTTTTCAATCTTCAGACCAGTTGAAAAGGCATTAGAGTAATGGGGAAGCTCTGCATGCCCAGAGTGACAGCAGTAAAGGACTTGTAAGAAACTCAGTAGGACAGCACCCTTCATTTCTTGACCCAGATACCTGAAATAGGTGAGGGTTATACTGGTGTCAGTCGGCACAGTGTAATGTAAACAGCAGAGGTACAGACACAGTTAGTCCACAATTAGACAACCTCAGTTGCTCCTGACACAGGCACTTCACAACTGCTTTTTTAACACATCTTGCAATTACACTGCTGCTTGAGATCAAAATACCCATAACCCTTTGCAATATCAAATGATACCTGATAAGACATTTTATCAGTGAAGAAGCACACTGGTCCAAATAACATAAAACTCTCAGAACCAGTACCTCTGAGGCCCGTAACAGCCAGAAACACTTAGATTTTCTCTTTATTTCTGTGATGATAGCACTAGTGTGACTTTGCATCCTGAAATGCCATCAGTTCCCTAAGGATTGGCCAACCCCATTTTGCAGAGCATTCTTTGCAGGAGTCCACTGTGTCTCATTGCTACAGGTGGCCAAGAAGGCCAACAGCCTCCTGGCTGGTATCAGAAACAGTGCAGCCAGCAGGTCCAGGGAAGTGATCGTCGCCCTCTTCTCAGCACTGGTGAGGCTGCACCTTGAGTATTGCATTCAGTTTTGGGCCCCTCACTACTAGAGCATGTCCAAAGAAGGGGAACAAAGCTGGTGAAGGGTGTAAAGCACTAGTCTTAGGAGGAGCGCCTGAGGAGAGGCCTTATTGCTCTCTACAGCTGCCTGAAAGGAGGGTGTAGTGAGGTGGGAGTTAGTCTCTTCTCCCAAGGAAAAACAATAGGGGAAGAGGAAATGGCCTCATCAAGTTGAGCCAGGGAAGGTTTAGATTGTATGTTAAGAAGAATTTCTTCACCTGAAGGGTTGTCAGTCTTCAGAACTGTGTGCCCAGGGAAGTGTTGTAGTCACCATCTGTGGAGGTATTTAAAAATGCGGTGCTTAGCAGTATGGTTTTGTAGTGGACTTGGCAGTGCTAGGTTAATGGTTGGACTTGATGATCTTAAAGGTCTTTCCCAACCTAAATGATTCTATAACCCAATCTGATTTTTTTTTTTAACATCTGATAACAAGATCATGCCAGAATTCGTTGTAGCTGTAAAACAGAGTTCCAGCACACCAGCAGCAGAGGGATCCTGAGCTGGAGATGGCGTTCCTAGACCTGCACATTTTCCTTTGTCTGGGGACTGCTCTGCTGCTATAAATACCTAGGCAGTCATTTGACCTTGGCAGTTGCTTTGGCCTCTCCTTTGAAACTGGCAGGAACACAATAGGAGCACATGCCTGCCGTTCCCTGCAGCCTGGCGCTCAGCTGGAATGAATAACCTTTGCCTTGCTCTGAAGGTGCTGCTTCATGACCAGCTTGCACTGAGCTAAGAAGGGCTAGTACCAAAACACAGGTACTACCTTCTTTTACCTGCTACGTGTCCCTGCCTGCTGATGAGACTGAAAATTGATCTTCTTATTCCCCCTGCCCCCAGTGCTTCAGCTCACTTTTACAATGAAAGGAAGGAAAAGTGCACTTCTAGGATTCAATGCATTTCTCCCCATGACAACTCTCTGGATCAGAACAGATAAATCAAAATAACTTCTCTGTTTTGTTTCACTGTAAGGGACTAGACACCTAGAAGACTATGGCCTGTTTATCAAAAGGTAGATGAGAAAAATCCCATCATTAAAGTGTATATTCATTGCTCCTACATTTCCCCATTAAGAAGTTTTTTAGGCCACAACCCCTTACGATCCTAATGAGAGGTATGTACCCCTACAGGCACTTCATCCTCTTAGCCCGTATTTTAAGATTAGTCAAATTGCCCTTAGGATCAAGGGTCAGGAGCTGATATTCTGCCATTAATGTCTGCAAGGGTCTGTGTTTTCTCCAACTAAATTCCCTAGGTCAAGAGTTCAGTACTGAGCAAGCCCAGGATGGCTTCTGTCACGTTGGATTTCAGAATCACCGTGTCAGCATTGTGCCAGTCAGATCCTCCAGTGAGGTGCCTTCCTTCGTCTATCAGCCATCCATGGAAGCAAAAGTTACCCAAGCACAGCGCCCACAGGCATTTTTCATGGTAAAAGCTAGAAGAGGGCTGCACTCTTCCTGTATATTTTGTCCTGCATTCCTAATGTCTTATAATTTATATTTAGATACCATTACAGTTCACAAATGATACATTAAAAGGCAACTGGGAAGTTGCCCAGAAATCACAACTGATTGGTTTTGGTCATTTACTACACCAAAAATAAAGCAGAGCCCTGGTCTATTCTTAGAAGTGCTACTGCTACAGTAACATTAATATAAAGCTTGAAAGAATACTACGCTGTACCAATAACGCTTACTATATGCAATAAAGTAATTGGCTATAGTATTGCTATTCTCTAACTACACATACCCATGCATATGCTAGCTATCAAAGGTGGCTTGGGTGGTACAGCATGCAGAGGTGACAAAAACTGCCCCAAAACCAGGACCTTGCCCTACAAGAGCAGCCTCCGCCTAGAGAACTAGCTGGCATACTTCCACGGTCTAACTGCACTGCCAAATCCTTTCCAGCATCGAGGAAGCCTCAGCATCTGCAGAGCTAGGAGAAAAGAGTTAGTGCAAAGAGTAACAGCAATAGGCAATTGACAAGAGAGTCATCCCTGCTCCTGCTACTCATTCAGGGGCTATTTAGAACTCATGACAGCAAACAGCTTGAACAAACAGGGACAGATGTTAAGTTCCTTTATTGCATGAAGCAATGATCGGGGATGTGGGCCTGTAAATGACCACTTACTCTGCTTCCTATCACATGGCAAGGCAATTTAATCACGTTCTGTACATAATAACTACAGGAAAAGTGGAATGTAATCACTTTTGTGCATGTATTTGATTGACGTGGGTAAGGACCCTGTCCCCAAGGAGACACAACAGATGCAATAAGCATCATTTCTGTAATAACACAGACAGACACAATGCAATCTGAAATGCATTAAGCAGCATTCAATAGTTCTGAGTGGGAATAGGTGCCCAAAAATGGGTGACTACAGGGTGCATCAGCTGTACTGGGGAAAAGTAAATAAATTTAGGGCATCAAATAATTTTATGCGGTTTTAATCTACGGACTGATGTAGAAATAAATAAATGTAACAACCACTAAAGACAGGAAAGAATAGAGTGCCAATCTGTAACTAAAGCGATGGTTTGGGAAAAATGGGGTTTGATACCTATCACATAATGTTCATTAACTTTTTGTCTTTGGTTCTATGAACTTTTCAAGCTAGCTAGGGTAAGAGCCTCCTGGCACAAAACCAGCCCAAGTAGGCAGAGCAGTCACAGCCAAGTTATAAAAGGGTAAGACAATTCATGGGCACAAAAAATACAGTTTTTACCTGCTTTAATGCAAAATGCTCCCCTTTTTTTTTAAACTTTCAAAATAAACCACTTACAGTGGCACCTTTGTAAGCCAACAGCCCCTTCTATCTAACATGTACCCATTAAAACCTATTTATTTTTATTTCTATTCTAAGTCCTGGTCAGTAAACCTAAAATCCAGGCGGGTTAAACTTCTACCTAGTTTTCTTGGGGTGCTAAAAAGCCAATCAACAATCAAGGGAGCTTATGGCTTTCTACACCTATCAAATCTGGGGCCCACAGGCATATGTCTCAGCATTACCTAGTAAATTTACAAAGACACAGAGATTTCAAGAGTACAAGCTAAATGCACACAGTAATCTCTGGCACATGCCAAGTAAAAAATTACTCATGCTTATCTAGCCAGTGTTAGATGATACCCATGCTAGGGTTGTTTACACTATTCAGGACAACTTAGAATAGTTTATGTACATGAGTTATTATTAAGAAGTGTTGGAATTACAACAGCGGGTACAAGAAGAGGTATTCACATAGACTAAATTTAGCTGAGCGAAGCTAATCCCCATCCCCAGCTTCTTCTGTAGTCTGTAGAAATATAACCTTCTCTAGAAGGCAGCTCAGAGCACGAGCTTAATTTAGGCTGAAGTTACAGGAGAGGTAGAGAGCTGATTTAGTGTTTCTCAGCCAGACAAAGGGAGGGGATTCACCTTGCATCAGCTCATACTGGTCCTTCTTGAGCTGTCTCTGGTGTTTGCCGGACACTTCACTGAACCCAGTCAGTTGGCTAATGAACAGAAAACTACTTCAAGGAAAGAAAAATGATACTCTTCAGCTGATTTAGTGATCTCAGGAAGGGAATCAGAGAAGAATCAAAGCTGGTGGGTTCAAGGGATGAACAGGGGTGGAGGGCAGTGCTTTGAGACTCGCCCGCTGCCACAGCGCTGAGCTGATCCTTTGACTCAGCTCTGCTGAGGAGCTTCACCCTTAGCTTTCATGGAGAGCTTTCATGCTGGAAGTGGCTTAAAGGAGTCCCTACAACCACACTGTAATTTCCCACTCCTGTTCTCATGCTGCTGACACTGTTGTGGAACTGGATAACAAACTGATGGAAATGATCTCCCTGAAAATGGAGATTTGATTTCAGGCCAGTGCAATTGCAGCAACACAGGTAAGGCAGCAGCAAACAGCAGTGTAGAACTGAGAACTGCCAACATGAGGCAAAAGCACCAAAAGCTGTCAGCTTCTGAAGCCAGTATCTCTTACTACAGCTTAAATTGTTTCTGGAGGAGACTTTCTGCTGTTGGGGGTGTGTGTGTGTGAAAATAGCAAGAACTAGCATTTGGGAATACTCTCCCAGAAGTCCATTTATTCACTCACCGTAACAGGAGAGGTTCAAGTCCCATCTTCCACAGGCATTTTGCTTAAGTGTGAGTTTGAAGGTCAAAGCTGGGAGTCCATGTGACATCCAGACAGCAGTGGGTATCTGTGGTGGGTGAGGGGTGCCTGGAGGAGGTCACGTGAGCAACAACGACATGAGTTTTCCTTCTACATCTTGAATTTGCTTTGGGGCTGACTTGCAGAATTGAGGAACAGTTTCTGTGTCTTGGTCTCTGCTTAGAAGTCAGGGGTATCGTTACCCAAAATAACGGTGCTTAGAGCCAGACAGTCAGAAAGCAACATCTTCTGATTTCTGCTGGTTTGACGCAGCTTTGGAGCAATGAGCTTGCATTGAAATCCTCCAGGGCACATTACCAAATTTCAGCCATGAAGCACTTCACTGGCTCTTCTTCCAGTATATAGCAATAGTGTGTGCTAAAGGAAACAACAGTTCCTCACAATAGTTAAAAAGAATCACAGAAGTTATAACCGGGCACCTGTTAAATCCAAATCTGAGATATTTGTTACAGTGAGCTCATGGCTCACTTCGCTTTGCCTACAGTATTACAAACCAAAGGGGGAGCTTGATTGAACAAATAACTGGGATATGCTTTAAAGTTAAAAGAAGATTCAAAGTGTGCCCACAGATATCTCACCTGATTTTTGTGTATCCTGCCTGGATACACAAAACCACCAGAACATACAACCTCCTTCACTTCCTGTGGGACTTGCATCTGTCCACACTTTCAGCAGTGATTTTTTTCCCCTTCAAAGGCCTCTAACCACAGGAACAGATTAGCAATCACGGGGCACTCCAGCCTCACAGCACAGCCCTTCTTCTCAGCATGCCACCATGTGTGATTCTAAAGGCAATGAGGTTTATGTTCAGATTTTGAAAACTCCCTACTTGGAAATACAGACAATGTTTCAATGAGATCAACTTCACTTCAAGACCAAGCCCTCCAGGCTGACAGAGAGTGCTAAGCTACCATGCCTTCTCCAGGAGCAGCCCCTGTGTTGCTGCCACTTGTCATGTCTCAGGACATATATATTGGTCAGGGGAAATAAGCTGTGACTAAGGACACTCCAGGAGTCTCCCTGGCATTCAGATGTACACCGATGCAACTCATCTGCCAACAGTTCTCTTTCCCTGCCCTGTAAAGGCAACACCTTTAAGGGTGGGATGATCCTCCATGTCTCCTGACTGCTTTCTGCCAACTTCCACCCACAAATCTATATCTCAGCAAGTTCCCCAGTGGGTTCAGTGCAAAGTGTGGCCTTCCCAGCCCTCACAGGGGACTTGGCGGTAGCAATGGAGCCAAACATTCCTCGGTACTGGGAAACTTGTTAAATAACGCTCACTGGAAGCTTGGTTGTGTTCACAGTATTTCCCACAAAGCTTGCTCTGTGAACTCCAGAGCAATATGGGTCCAGAGTGCAATATGGCAAAGGTTAGTTAAGATACCAGTGGCCGCTTCCCAAAAAGGTGGCCAGTTGATCAATCTTGACCCTTATCATCAGCAATCTGCTTCAAAGGCGGTGGCTGGAGGCCTGTGACTGTACTAGAGAGCATGGGCAGAGGTGTGTTTCTGTAAAACTAAACAACACTTTCTGAACAGTAAACCGTATCAGAGAAACTGTCCTTATTGCATGGAAATTCACCTACTGATAAAAATTTCTCTCAGTATGTCATACAAACTTTAAATTCTATATATTTTTGCTTGCATTTGGAAGACATAGGCTGAATGGTCCTTGTGGAAGAGAGACTTCTATTTACCTGTGAATAGTGTGCAAAGTGGATGCAATGGAGTAGGCACTGTTTCAAAGGTTGGGTTTTTTTTGACAATTTAAACATGAAATGAGAAAGTGTCTTTGATAAAAATGGTTTAGGATGCTCTGGCCTTTATTCTTTTTCTTTAAGATTAAATTGCACCAAGATGATGACACAGATCCTATGATGCCTTCCCAAGAGCTACACTGATACAGCAGGGAAAAGAGGGAACCATTGTGTAAGGATATGAAGAGAGCACGGGAGGGAGGGAAGGTCTTTCCCAAGCCAGGTCCTTTACCAGTGCCAGATGTGTGTATTATGTAAGTACTGCATCGCCCCATTTCTGTCTTATCACTTCAGTTAGCAGCCATTGTTTCTCCAGAACTTTTTCATGAGCCAGAGCTATCAATGCAGTGTTAGAAACTGAGTGCTATTCCTCACCTAATTGCAAAATTTTGTGACCATTTGTTTCCTCTGACATCAAAGAAATTCATTAGATGGGGTCATCACATTTCATTATGGCCCCAAACACAGAAACACAGACCCCAGTCCACCAATATGCAGGTTTACAGGAGGAAGCCCCATTTGTTCACTTGCCATGGCTCCCAGATAGACTTTTCACCTTCCACATGTCTGGGCAAGCAGTTGGAGATATTTTGGTGACCTACACACACAAGTGCCACAAAATAGAGGGTAAATCAAGATTAGTTTGAAAGCATGGACTATTATGTTTCATTTAAAGAGGAAAAGGTTTCCAGCCTGTTACCTCTTCCACCAACACTAGGAACTTCAACAGAACTTCAACACTCTGCAAACTTGTACACACATGCGTGTGGTGTGTATTTGGGGTTTTTAATTGACTACATTATGAAGCACTTAACTACTATGGCTATGTTATCTTTATAACACTGTATAATCTTTAAGCAAAAATTAAATAGAAACTAGGCCCAATGACAAAAATAAGGAGTCATTCCTTCACATAAAACCGGGGTAAAAGAAACTTGCAGAAACTCCAAGACAATTTTTCTTTATTGTGTGATATATTTGCCCTTTTGAATCCAAAATTCAGATGAATAAGCACAGAAATAAAATACAGGTGGGCCAAAATTTTAGTTCAGCATCTGCCAACATTGTGTGTGCATCAGCACTTCGTGATTTCCAGCAGATTAATTCAGCTCTCTCTATTTTGCAATACTGGACTGCTAATTCTTGTTACTCCATTACAGCCACATGAAATAATGAACACATCCATCCTGCAGATTAATTACCTGATCTACCAGGTGTGATGCAGTGACATAAGATCACCCTTTACCTTACGTTGTCCTGCCACCCAATGTTCTTGCAGCGTAATGGGCTCCTTCCCTTCCTAGATTCTATTTTCCATTGTGTTTACTACCTTAGGAATACAGCCATCATCTTACAATTCATAGAATCATTTAAATTGGAAAATACCTTTAAGATCATCAAGTCCAACCATTAACCTAGCACTGCCAAGTCCACCACTAAACCTTGTCCATCAGGCCATCAACATTTTGCTGCAGTAAAGGGTTCCACTAATAATGTCTTTCAAGTGAGATTTCTCTTTCTAATCAGGTTTAATTGCAGTTTTGGAAAAAAGAAACTGCAGGGAAATCCTATCTACTTTCATGGGTTTGGGGAATATGGTGGGAGAGATGCAAGTAGTGGAGTGTCTCAGACTTATGTAATTACAGACTTTGTATACAAACCAAAAGTTAAATGTCGTTAAAAGGTACACACAAAAAAATGTTGTAATTGTATGAAGTTTACTGGGCAAATTTATTTAGACTGTGTCCCTTAACACTAGGGCTTGTTTTTCTAGAAAACTGTGCTTCATCAAAAATACCAACGTTGCCAAACTAGAGTTGAACTTTGAAACTGTGACCTATGACCAGGAGACTTCCTGTGTGACCTTGGAGAGATTCTTTCACCTCTCTGTGCCTCAATACTTCATCATCTGGAACAATAAAGAAGTAAATCACTAAGATCAGAAAGAGGGAATAATCTTCTGCCATCCTGTACCTGCCTTGTCTATGTCAGTTGCAAGAGCTTCAGGGAGGAGATTAAGTACCCTGTGCTTTTAACACTGAGCACAAAATGAAGCCTGTTCTAAATGAGCTGTTGTAACATGTGATAAATGTCCCAAGCTGCCTTTAAAAGCTTTAATATCTTACAAATAGGGAAGAGACATTTTCTTCTCTATTTAATTACAAATACTACTATGATTCTTGATTGTTGATCGCTCATATGGAGAGAGAGGGATTCTATCCAAAGAAGACATAATGCAGTGGTGAATACTCCTCATAACAGGCACTGGGGAGACAGGCACAGCCCCTTGGGTCTGGTTCAGAAATGAAAAAACCTTGCTCTGATCTTTCCCTAACCTCTCCTGTACTTTTTCTTCTCCCTTCCTCCTTCTTTTCTTAAAGTTGAGCTGTGTATGTTCTCTTTTGGATTATACAGGATAGATTTTCTTACCTTTACCATGGTGTAATTATTATTTACCTTCAGCTCCCACTTCAGCTGCAGTTACCAAAGTCTGGAATTTATTTTCTTATAGCAAACTTCTACCTAGAGTGTCATGTGGATGGCTTAATTCATTACTTTCCCTCCAGAGGACATTCTGCAATGTCAAACCAGGTAAAGAAGCAAAGTAGGTCATGGTTAGATAGCCCTTTAAAGCCAGCACGAGTAGGTAGTGCTGTCCAGAAAAACAGGTTTCACCCTTTCCTCCCCACTCATGCTCGCCACCTCTCTCATGCTGGCACCAGCCTTTGTTTGGCTGCTTGGTGAGCCAGGGGGAATGAATCCAGTTATTACTAACCTGCCAAAATACTTGGACAAAAAAAATCAATAAAACCTTAAACTGGCCACAACAACAACAAAAAGGTAACCACAGTCTTAGGCAGGGCGAGACTCTACCTAGTCACTTTTAGCCCAGTGACTTCTTTAGGAGGACTCTGGAATCTAACGTTCTGCTTTCCCTCTTGAGAGAAAAAGTTAGTCACATGTGAAAAGGAACCTAAAGCTTTCTTTTTTCCCCCAGTGAAACTAAATGTGCACAGTTTGGTGTTTTGCCTCTACTTCCTTCCTCTACAGTGAGAAAGAAGTTAACATTACAGCAGTAGGACAGAATATTCCTTCCTATTTTGCATGTGCTGGTCCTGCAGGAATTCCAACAAATCACCTTCTTCTTCTCTGCTCAGCAACAGTGGCAAATCGTATGTCCAAATTTCCAGTTCATCTGTTCCACAGGTCAGAGGAAGAGTGTGCCGTATCGTCTGATTTTTACTGTTACTTAGAGTGGTGGGTGTGCTTATTTCTTTAAGTGGGCACAAAACACCATTCACGTTCCAGAGGCTCATTCCACCGCTCCTACATATTACAAATTGACTACGATACGGCAAGATAGTCACAGAGAGTGTGGTATGGGTAAGGCTGAAGTAGACAGAAATGGGGGGTGGAGCGGTTGTGGCATCGCATCAGGTTACATTCCTTGTTCCTGCCAAAGCATTTCTGTGTGACTCCAGGCATGCCATTGTCCCACAGGGATTTCTTCAAGCACAAAAAATTCAACCAATGTCAGCTGCAGGGCAGAAATCAGAGAGCATAATAATACCACAACTTGAGCAACTTTGCCCCACAAGATCACAAAAAAATTTTTTTGCACAACTTCTTGCTTGCAGTGGTTCCTCTGCACGTTCGTTCTAGCTACGATTATGGCCCTGTGAAATACAGATAATGCTTCCCCATTTTATTAGCTAATTCTGAAGGTAAAATCAGAGACACTTGTGAAACCATAGAATCACAGAATTGTTTTGGTTAGATCATCGAGTCCAACCATTAACCTAGCACTGCCAAGTCCACCACTAAACCATACCCCTAAGCACCACATCTTTTAAATACCCCCCAGGAGGGGTGACTCCAACACTTCTCTGGGCACACAGTTCCAAAGACTGACAACTCTTTAGGTTTTTTTTTCCTAACACCCAATCTAAACCTCCCCTCATGCAGTTTGAGGCCATTTTCTCCTGTTGCTTTTTCCTTGGGAGAAGAGACCAACCCCCACCTCACTACACCCTCCTTTCAGGCAGTTGTAGAGACCGAAAAGGTCTCTCATCAGCCTCTTTTTCTCCAGGCTAAACAACCCTAGTTCCTTCAGACACTCCTCATAAGACTAGTGCTTTACACTCTTCACTAGATTCGTTGCTCTACTTTGAACATGTTCAACCACCTCAATGCCTTTCTTCTAGTGAGGGGCCCAAAACTGAACACCTGACTCAGGGAGTTGGACATGATGATACTTTTGGGTCCCTTCCAACTCTGTATATTCTATGATTCTATGAGGTGTGGCTTCACTAGTGCAGCGGGACAATCACTTCCCTAGTCCTGCTGGCCATATAATTTCTGACACAAGCCAGGATACTGTTGGCTACCTTGGCCACCTGGGCACACTGTTGGCTCATATTCAGCTGGCTGTTGACCAACACCTTCAGGTCCTTTTATTCTGTGCAGCTTTCCAGCCACTCTTCCCCAAGCCTGTAGCACTGTTGTGGGGTTGTTGTGACCCGAGTGCAGGACCCAGTATTGAGCCTTGTTGAACCTCAAACAACTGGCCTCAGCTGATAGACCAAGCTTGTCTAGTTTCCTCTGTAGAGCCTTCCTATCCTCCAGCAGATCAACACTCCTGCAGAACTTGGTGTCACCTGCAAACTGACTGAGGGTACACTCAATCCTTGTCCAGGTCACTGATAAAAATATTAAGAGAAATGGCCTGAGTACTGAGCCCTGGGGAACACCACTTGTGACCAGCCACCAACTGGATGTAACTCTTTGGGCCCAGCCATCCAGCCAGGTTTTTAGCCAGCAAAGTGTATACCTGCCCAAGCCACGAGTAGTCACTTTCTCCATGAGAATGTTGTGGGTAACAGTGTCAAAGGCTTTACTGAAGTCCAGGTGTACAACACACACAGCCTTTCCCTCATCCATTAAGTGGGTCACCTTGTCATTGGAGGATATCAAGTTGGTCAAGCAGGACCTGCCTTTCATAAACCTGTTCTGACTGGGCCTGATCTCCTGGTTGTCCTGTACATGTTGTGTGATGGCACTGAAGATCAACTGCTCCATAACCTTCCCTAGCACCAAGGTCAGACTGACAGGCCTGTAGATGCCTAGATTTTTCCAGCCCCCCTTGTAGATGGGCATCACTTTTGCTAACCTCCAGTCAGCTCAGACCTCCCCAGTCAGCCAGGGCTGATGATAAATGATGAAAAGTGTCTCAGTGAGCACTTCTGCTAGCTCCCTCAGTACTCTGGGCTGGATCCCATCCCACAAGTCTCTGTGAGAACTACCACAAGAGCAGTGTCCGGAAAAACGTGGACTTACTGCCACTGACCGCATGGTCAGGGCTGCATGGCCGCCGCTGGCCTCGCCGGCTCCCGATAGCATCGCTTTGCTCTCCCGCCGGCAGCACAAAAAAAGCGGCGAGCCCGTATAGCGATGCTAAGGGACAGCGATGCTAACGCCAGCAATGGCGGCAACCCGCCACCCCGTCCCGTCGGCGGGAGCAGCCGCGGGGGCCGGGGACGACGGAGAGGGGTGAAGGGGGAGAAGTGGGGTGTCAGGGGAGGCAGGCGGAGGCGTGGCGGTGGCATCCTTGAGCCTCCGTCCTTGGCAGGGATTGAGCGCGGCGGCCGCCGCCCCCTCAGTGGCGCTGGGGAACGCCCAGGAGGGCGCGGCGGGGGGCGGTGGGTCCTGCCCCTGCCCGCAGGGCCCGCCCCTTCCGCTGCGGAGTTCTCAGTGCCTGAGCCCCCGTCGCTAGTGTCTCTTCTCGGGTCTTCTCGCTCCGAGACTTGCTGGTGGGTACTTGGAGAGTGGAGCTGGCGGGGTCCCCTCTCTGGGATGGGGGCGGGGGGTTGGGGCAGGGTTGCCCAGGCCATCCTTCCCTTCCCCGTGCGGTTCCGTCCCGCGGGGGCTGTGCACATTCCCGCTAGCCCGAGCATCCCCGCGTGGCGGCCGGGTGGTGCCTGAGGCGGGCGGCGTTAGGCGTTAGCGGTTTTCCCCAGCTCCTGGTGACCTCGTGTACTGGCCACGGCCGTTCGGTAGCCTGCGGCTTGGCGGAGTGAGGACGGCTCCCCCTGCCTCCCACCTTGGTGAGGGGGAAGGGGGCTGTGCGTGGGCACCGCGCAGGGCTGCGTGGGTTGAGCGAAGGGAGCTTGGGGGCTGAAGGGGAATAAGCCGGGGAAATCCCACCAGGCTTGCTGCTCCCAGACTGGTTCGTGGTTTTATTACCGAGGCCCTCACGCACGTTTTGAAGGGAGTAGGATGCCAGAGAGCCGTTAGCGCAGAAGGGCTTTCTCCCTCCTGTGAGGAGGCGCGGGACACTGCGGGCAGGGTTTGCTGTTAGGTGCTGCCAAAATAGCCTCTGCTCCCTTCAGCCCCTCGCTGGGCACCAGCGAATGCGGGGCTTAGGGGGAGAGGGAATGGGAGCCAAAGGCCTACGGGCAAGGAAAGGGTGTGTGGGCTGGTAATGCGTGGGGTGGGAAGGAGCCCTGCGAGCAAGGGCAGAGTGCCCGTGTGCTGCCTTGCGTCCGCCGCCATCAGCAGCCACTCGCAGCGCTTCCACCAGCAAGTTTCCGGCTGTGGAGATGACCTCTGCAATTCAAAGCGTGTGTTTTCCGTTCCCTCTGGCTTGTTTTGAAACAGATCTTTCTGTCTCTTTTTGCAGAACACTATGGCTACTCTCAAGGAGAAGCTGATGACCCCCATTGCGGCGGAAACCTCAGCACCAAACAAGATAACTGTTGTGGGGGTTGGACAGGTTGGGATGGCCTGTGCTATCAGCATCCTTGGAAAGGTACAGCTCAAGGACATGTTGTTTTAAGTTCTCACTGCCGTAATGTTCTGCACCGCCTGTTTGTCTTAGCAAATGGTGGGAAATTTGGTAGGTTAGTGCAGGAATGCACAGATGGATCACTTGCAGTTTGTGTAAGCAAGCAGTGACCTGTGCTGTTGGTGCAAGGCTGACCTCCCCATTCAGTTTTGCCTTGTTCTCTCACCTTTCTATCTGTGCTTAACAATAAATCTCTTGTTAGGCAGAGTTATTTTGCCACATGCTAGGAAAAAACACAATGGCTTTGAAGCCCCTGCCAAACTTCTTAATTTTCTTATTCTTCTACAACAAAGCAGGAGCTTGCTTGGTGGGAGAGCTTCACTGGGCAAAGAATGCAGAAATCCATGTTAAATAGGGGATAGGAATCAGAACTATGTATGTTTGCTTTTTATTCTTTTACCACGTGTGCCGCAATAACTGAAAATACTACTGTCCTCTTCCGTGGGCTTCTTTATTTCTCTTGAGCCCTTATTGCTTGGTTATATGACTTTGTTTCCAGAGAGGTTTCAGCTAGTTTTCCAATAGCTTAAAAAATAGAGGACTAGACTTGGAGGTTAATCTGACTTTTCCTGGTACTGATTTCTGAGCTTTTTGAGGCAGATCTCATGTTGCAGCCTCGAAACAAAGCAAAGGCAGCTTATGCAGTAAGGAGTTCTTGTACTTTGACCTTTGTTTTCAGAGAACGTTGTGAACGAGTTAAATTTGATTCCCCCCAAATGGGAAATGCTGGTCTTTAAACAACAACAACAAAAGGCATAAGCAGATAGGTTTAAGATAAGCATATCTTAAATCAAGTAGCTCACAGTGAGATCAAAAGTCTTGCGTGTACTACTAAACCAGCTGTATTTTATTTGGGGGCAGTCCTTCCTCTACCTATAACTTTGAGCATGTACTGAGGTACTTTAAAAACCTTGCAAGTGAGCAAAACTGACAGTAAGGAAAGGCCAGCCATGGTGAAACTAAGTACTGATGTGAAATAACAAATAGGTTTTTTAAAACTATATCTAAATTTAATGAAAAAAACCAACCTGACAGTTCATCTTACATATTATATATTTTAAAGCAAATGTTTTCCTACTGTAGTCTGAACTGATTTATTTTTGAAGAAGTGCTATAACCTGTAAGGTTGGCAGCAAGGGAGTCGTGTGAAGTTACTGTGAACAGCATTTGTCTATGCTTAATACACTGCTCTAAGCAGGATCAAATTCTGCTTTCAGAAATCTGGGCACAAAGTTTTACTGTTGATGAGTTATATGCACTAATGCCAGAGTAAAAACTGTTTCTGAGTTTTTTGAGCTTGGATTATGGCATGAAGTTTATTTCAACTGGGCTTCTCTCTTAGTCTCCCTGACAAGTATAAGATGCACTATAAAATATCTTTATAACAAGACACCTGATTGTTGTCACCAAATTAGATGTGACTTTGACTTGTATAGAATAGCTGGATCCTCAAGATAGCTTTATGTTGAATCATTTGTACTTAATTTCCTATACTTGAATATACAGATGCAGGTGAGTTTTAAATGGCTTAGAAATGTATAAAATCAAACAGTGTGATAATACTGATTTCCCTTTGCTGGTGTTGCATTGAATACAAATTTGAATGCCACTAAAACTTCCATGTTGGTTATTTTTAGCTCCCCCTTAGAAACAAGTCACTGATGTTGCTATAGTGTTTTAGAAATGGAAACAGCTCCCCAGTCACAAGTCAGCTGGTTTCAATGAGAATATTTTAAGCTGCATTTGGTAATTGTGTAGACTTCATTCCTGTGTGTGCTAATAATGAGCTGAGTACTTCTCTAGGCAACACTGATGAAAATTCATGAGGTTAGTCACTGGAGTTATTCCAGGTGCTCCTCTTGTTTCAGTGAGAATTGGCTTCTCTGGTGAATATTGGTTGCAAGATCTAGACTGGAAGTTGCATATTGCTAGACTGTGTGTTTAAATTGGTCCATAATTGCACGTGTATATTCTCTTTTCAAATTGATTGCACTATCTTCTTAGTTTAACACTGAGGACTTCAAGTGAATATACTTTTTCATAATATTTAAATAACTGAGACTTTTAAGTTTATCCTGCAGGCTACTGTGAGAACAGCACAAGTGCAAATACAGTTTCTTATGGTTTTCCTTCAGCAGCTGATCCAATCAGTTGTGAAAGGAAACAATACAGAAAAGCAATAAACTCTGACAGGGTTGTAAAGTATGAAATGAAAGACTGAAATATACCTGCTGTTAAACAGATTTTTTCCCACAGGAGAAATGGTGCATGTTGCTGCTCCATGTTTAAAGTAGTTTACTTCACATGGAGAAATTATTAACATCAATTAATAAGTGTAACCTTTTTATGTAAAGTTAACAAAGAAGCTTTCTTGCAGTAGTAATTTTCAGTAGCATAATAATGGCTTAAGAGCTTTTAAATGGAATATAGATACCTAGGAAAAGAGAGAGAAGTAGTAAATTGAATCTCAGTACAGCACACTGGATAATAACCCTTTAAGTTTAGCTGACTTTACAAGGGTAGTAAACAGTTCTGTAAAGGCAGTCAAACTTTGCCTTATAGCAGAATGATTTTTTTCTTCCACCCCCATATTTCAGTGTTCTCTTGTTGTGAGAGACTGTATGACACTATCTCCCAACTTAACCCAACTTAACTTATATGACACTATCTCCAAACTGTCCTTCCTTAATGGACACCAAGCATATGTGGCTACATCTGTTCTGCAAAGTCAGTATTATGTAGTAGCTCTACTAGAGAAAAATTAGATAAAGTATTTGTTTCCTCTTGGTACTGTTTTTAACATTGAAGAAGACTGATCCAGTTCTGCTTTTTTTTTGGTGAAATGATTTGGATGGAGAAGTGTCAAAAGAGAATACTTATTTAATAATTAAGTGGTATATTTTATTAGGTATTTAAATATTTAAACTAGGCCTATTTTGCAAGATACATAAGAATACAAGGGTAGTGCTGTCCTACTGATTTACCTTTGGAAAAGAGATGTTTTCAAGAAGATATGTTACTTTAAATGTAATATAGCTCAATTCAGGAGTTTTGTTAAAGTGCAAGTTAACTGCTTCATTGACTCCTTCAAATTTTGTTGTTTTACAGAGTCTTTGTGATGAGCTTGCTTTGGTTGATGTTTTGGAAGACAAACTGAAAGGGGAAATGATGGATCTACAGCATGGGAGCTTGTTCCTTCACACTCACAAGATTGTGGCAGACAAAGGTAAACCTCATTTTCTTTTGTTTAATACTGACACTGAATTTGCCTCCTGGTGGAGCATTAGTTATGTAATAAAAAGAAAAACCTTCTAACAATTTGGCATTGATTGTTAAAGTACATGAATTGGGGTGAGAGTTCAGGTGAGCATCATAATGGTGGGAGTGGCTTTTAATCTGGGCTTTCTCATTCATCTCTAATGGCTACTCTACAGTTGTGGGCTGGTTGAGTAAAATTGATTTTAATAAAACTAGTACCTCTTTGATGTAGAAGAAATAGCACTGTTGTATGGATGGTGGAAATGAGTTTTAGAAGGGTTGAATGGACTCTGAAGACCCATATATTGATGTATTGGGACAAGGTGAGATGTGTTGCTCGCTTCAGTACTGATGTCTCATCATTTGTCGGTTTGAATGTTTGCACAGTAGTAAGTTACCCATAATACCTGTGTGTGCACAATGATATTGAAATTAGTGATAAGTCTTAACACATTCTGGATCCTCTCCCTTCCCCTGTTGTAGACTATGCTGTCACAGCCAACTCCAAGATTGTGGTAGTAACTGCAGGAGTTCGTCAGCAAGAGGGGGAGAGCCGTCTCAACCTGGTTCAGAGGAATGTGAATGTCTTCAAATTCATCATTCCTCAGATCGTCAAATACAGCCCCAACTGCACAATCCTGGTGGTTTCCAACCCAGGTAAGGCAATCTTTTTCTAGAACACTTAGAAAAGCTGTGTTTGTCAGAGAACTAGTGCTTTCTTTTACCTATCTTCTCAACTACAAATTGAATGTTGCAAATTGATAGTTTTGTGTGGACCTCTGCCATGTAGTTGCTAACAGGAGAATACAAATATTCTGTACTTCTTGATGCTCTCTTTATTCAGAACTTCTCAGGGCGTTCGTATTTTGAAAACACATCTCATGGTAAGTACTTCAGTTTACATACTTTGGCTTAAGCAGTAGGTAGGTTAAAATTTTGATCCCTACATGCCACATCCTTTTTGCTTTTAAATTGTTTGTAAATCGTATCTCTTGTGTCTGGCTGTGATATGGCTGTTCACAGCCCCCCTGGCTATGAAGTGATACTGCTTTTAAAGATAACTTGGCGAGTCAAACCAGTGCATGTAAAGCTCACAACTCAGCTGATGGCTGAGTAATTAGCTGGTGTACAATTAGTACTACTGGAATCTAGTGTACTGAGCAAGTGGCTTCCATGCAAGTACAATAACTTACGGCAATTTTAAATACTTCTCTTAAAAATCTGAGGCAAAGATCAAATTGTCCTTGTTCTAGCAAGGCTGAATTCAATCTATAGACATCTCTCCAGTAGAGCAGCTGCAGAAGGAGAATTGCATGTTATTTTTTCAGAATTACTTTTGTAATACTTTGCTCTTTCCATGTGTGGAGTTGTTTTTCTCTAGTCCTATATAGTGGAAGATTTGAATCTACTAGAAAGGACTTCAGGGTTCTGGAGCATCAAGGGTGTGTGTGTTGGTGTGTGACCTTGATGTCCTTCCCTAGGAATTTTCCTAGATCTCTCTGGGCTCTAGCTCAGCACAATCCACAGCCTGATAGGAGTGGAAAGTGCTACTGTAGCCAAGCAATGAGATTATAAAGCAGCACTCAAAGTCTGGGTGCCTGTCTCAGCACCTGACTGGAAAACTAGAGTGTCCAGAGCAAGTGTAGCTGTTTGATAGGGAGGTGCTATGTACAGAAACTGCTTCAACTGAAGCAGTAGGGAAGCTATGCCTGACGAGCATACCGCTTGTAACAGCAGGGTGTGAATTGTACAGAGACGACGTGCTTCTCGTGCCAGAGCAGAGCAAATGATGTATGTTGGATCTAAGGACACGGATTTATGCCTTCCTGAGAACTGGCTGGCTTTTGAGAGCTTTAGAGATGTTATTAATTATTGTAATCTGTTCATTATTGTTGTTATTTTCTCTCTGCCCCAACCTTAGGTTTCTGTGGCTTCTTTTTTTCGAAAGATGTATTTTTAGAGCCACATGCAGCCAAAGCATAGCACTCATCTGGCTTTTCATCATACAGAGGCAACAAACTGCTTAATGCACAAATCTTACTAAGGAACAAACCTGAAGTACTTACGAACTAGAAACAAAATGTAAATCTCAAACATGTTAATTTTCAATTGCCTCTTACTGTGATGAAGAAGTGGAAGGTAACATTACTTGAGGAAACTGCTTGAATGTTTTAACCATATGAAGAGTTCAGTCCCAATTCTGAATGCTCTAGGGGTTTAGCTATGACAAAAAAAGTGCCTCTAATTGAAGATGATAGGATACTAATCCCCAAAGACTTTCCTGAATGTTTTAAACAGTAGCTGGATGGATCCCAAATTTCAAGCAGTGAGACCCCAAATAATCACACCTAAAAATACTGTGACCAATAAGCCCAACTGCATTTTGAGTTGTCCCGATTGCCTTCAGCAAGGTAACTGTTGGACCATCACTGGTGTATGTGAACGGTTTAATTTACTGTGCATGTTCTTCTTTTCAGTGGATATATTAACCTATGTCACATGGAAGCTGAGTGGCCTGCCAAAACACCGTGTGATTGGAAGTGGCTGCAATCTGGACACAGCTAGATTTCGCTATCTGATGGCTGAGAGACTTGGTATCCACCCAACCAGCTGCCACGGCTGGATCCTGGGAGAACATGGTGATTCTAGCGGTAAGGAGCAGTTCTGCTCACCTTGGGGATAAGCAGCATGGTGTTAGAGGCGGGGGCCTAAGGGATGTTGCAAAAATCTGAAAAACAGATGCAGCTGAGCTGGAGTAACTAGCACTTTGATGTGATTTTTATGAAGATCAGAGTTGAGACAACTCCAGGACATCTAGTTACACTTTTTAAATGAAAGTGATTCTGATTGTATAATTAAGTCCTGAACTGAAAAGGCCAAATTTGTTAGCTGCAATTGTGTCCTAAGGGCTATAGCCTACTACTTCTGTTTATCCTCAGTTTTTGGAGTATCGTAACACCTGTAGCATGGTTCTCCTTGGAAGGGAATATTACTGCTTGTTAAATCAGTGGCAGAGCTTGTCACAAGTAGCAGAAAAAACTAGTAATCTAGATTCAGGCTAACAATTATCTCTTATTTTGTGACTCTTAATTGCTACTTAAAAGAGAAGATGCTTTTAAAATCATGTGAAATGAAAGCAGCTTATTTGTTACAATTCAGTTCATGTATTTAAAATCTGAAACGATGCAGCAGAACATCTGTGTAAACTGGTGCTGCTTTATATTTTAGTGGTGTGTATTTCTAAAGGAGCCATCTCTTCAGTGGCCCATTGCAATTGTATTTGCAGAGTACAGGTATTTAATCAACGACAGTATTTACTGATGCCACCCCTACGCTGCAATGAAAGCAGAGCTAGCCTGACCATATGGAGACCTCACTTTTCTTCAGTATTGTAGCTGGTTTTGCTTTGAAGCAACTAAAACTTGATAGTTATTTCACAGGAACAGAGAATGAATCTGCCTGTAAGCTTCCAATGTGAAGGAAGATGTGCACATTCTTCCCCTGATATTCTAAGTTTGCATATTGCTACCCTGTTATTCAGTGAAACAAGTGGAATTCATGAAGGCTAGCACCAGTGGGATGGCAAATACATACTTGCTATAATTTCTGAGTAAGATTAGTTTTAAAAGTTTGAACAGCTAAGATATGACTTTTTGCTAGAGTATAAGGTTTCAGATTTCAAAACCAGCTGTCTATACCTTCCAAGGACTGAAATGCCTTAAGCGTTATTGTGGCTCTGGCTACTATTAATTTGTTTCCAGTTATCTTAGGAAAAGTGGAGGTGGAATTGCTAAGTGCTACTGAAACTTACATCCTCTCTCTGTTACAGTGGCTGTTTGGAGTGGAGTTAATGTGGCAGGTGTTTCCCTCCAGGAGCTGAATCCAGCCATGGGAACTGACAAAGATAGTGAGAACTGGAAGGAAGTCCACAAACAAGTGGTTGAAAGGTACAGTGTCTGGAGGAATAAAGTGGATATGTGTGATGCTGAAAATAGCTGGTCTGCAAACTGCTTCCTTGTTGTTGCCTCTCCATTCTGCTGCAGCTCTCATTCTTTGGAGGGCTGCATGGGTGAGTGAAACTACTGTTAAAGGCAGAAATGCAGGATTTTGGTTGGTAATCTTTATTATCCTGCAAAGAGACAAGCTATTGCATAACATACCCACTCTAGTACTGCATCCCTTAGAGTTCTGTGTGCTTGTTTTCTCACGAGTGGCCTCTTAAATGGTTAACTGTTGGTCACAGGGCATAAGACTCTAGGAAAAGGTAGTATGTATCTGTGAGCAGAGCATTGGAATTAGTTTGGGGACTGCTGCTACATTGCTTGTCTCACTTGTGAAAAAAGGACTGAACTGGTATGTGTAGGTAGTGCATGGCTTTGACTCGAAATGCTTTTTCTATTCCAAGTGCAGTGGGAATGATTGTGCCACTGACTTGAATAGAGAGCTTGTTCAGTTGTAGGTGTCTTATTTTCTATTTAACACTGAGCTGTTGTTCATAGGTGGAAGCTGTTTTTCTTTCCAGCTAATCCTGTGAGAACAATAGTGCTGCTTTATTATACAAATGGGATAATGTAGACTTTATGCTATTATCCTTTAATGTGTACCTCTCTTACCTTGACGTTTTAATTCCAGAACTTAAAGTATGTGCCACACGAGTTTCACATTTTCTTTAAATGGGAAACATTGGCTCATTGTAAGACTTAGCATTCAGTGTCCTGAAGACATCTTATTGCAACTGTATTTCACTATTTCCCTAGTGCCTATGAAGTAATCAGACTTAAGGGATACACAAACTGGGCCATTGGCCTTAGTGTTGCTGACCTCTGTGAGACCATGCTGAAGAACTTGTGCCGGGTTCATTCAGTCTCAACACTGGTAAAGGTAAGAAGTGGTGGCTAATAGAATATTCTAGGCCATTTTGTTTTTATGAAAAAGCAAGCTATTCAGCTAGCAAGGTGCTGAACAAAGGAAGCTTTTGAAAATACTACTTTGAATTTAAAATGGGAGTGTACCATGGCAACTTTTTGCTTACCCTGCTCAAGTACAGAGCTAAAACTAACTTCTCTGTACTCTACCCAAAGTTGCACTACTCTACTGTCAGGTTTGCCATGGAGATTCAATAAAAGGTAGTTTCAGTGCATAAATGGAAAACTTGTGGAGGCCCAGCTGTGATTCCATAAACAAGGGTGATAGGGAAGAGAGCTTTGTCCTTTTACAGCTGGTCTAATTGGTGGCATCTAGTCTGCACCAGCCCTATAACCTCTGGTGGAGCAAGGACTTGGAACAGTCCAAACTTAACTGCTCCCTCTATCGTTGGAAAAAGGCCTGCCCTAATCCTGTGTCTGATTTCTGTAAGCTACTTGCTGTAACAAGAGGTTTGGAGTTGAAATCAACTCATCTCTGTACTGTCAGTCAATTGGTCTAAAAGAGCTCTGCACTCTTCATTTACCTCAAATAACATTCTGAATGCAAATCAAATTTTCTGTAGGCTTCAAAATGATAAAGTCTGAAGTTCTGCTCTCAGAAGACTTTCAGCTATATAAACTAAAAGCAGAGCTGGGGTGATGGGCTCATGTCTGAGTGATCTCTTGTTTGTGGCAGGGCATGTATGGTATTGAGAACGATGTCTTCTTGAGCCTTCCTGCTGTCCTAAGTGCCTCTGGATTGACAAGCGTCATCAACCAAAAGCTGAAGGATGATGAGGTGGCTCAGCTGAAGAAGAGCGCGGATACACTGTGGAACATCCAGAAAGATCTCAAAGATCTGTAACTCATGAATGTTAAATTCCAACAATAGAAGAACAGCATGTTGTGTGCAAATGTGGGCTCTACTTACTATACATCTCTATGGTTAACATTTAATGCTCTTCTAGACTGAGCTTTGTCCACAGTAGCTAAACTTATGCTTGCTGTAACGCACAGACTTTATGAACAAATAAAGAAACCTTCAGGCTTGTTTGGTTGTCCTAGTGACTTATTTTCAGTATTTAAATTATGTAGCCTATCCTTGTCTTCTCCTTTAATGTTTGCCACAGGTTAGGTGGAAGTGTATACACCTGTCCTTTCAAAAAAACCAATGTAGTAATTGTCTCTGGTGGGACTTCACTAGTACAACCTTACTGGAAGCCTTTTTGTGTGATTTAGTTTTGATCTAGATGCTGACTCAGTGTAGTTAATTCCCAAACTTGTTTCTGATAGGGTATTTCCCTTTTTTTTGCTGATGGTGAGAGGACATGGAATGGGGATTTCTCTTTAGGCCACCTGCCAAAAATAGGCCAGTGTTAAGATTCCATATGCCATTGGCCTAGAAAAAAGGTCCTGTAGAACCTTCTCTACTCTGAATTAAGTTATTCACCTTCTATTGGTGTCTAGTTTTCGTAATGATCAGAACAAATAGAAATTCTTCTGTATTTGATTACCAAAATCCAAGGTTTTGTAGAGTTAAAGACTGGAGTCCCATGGTAGTCTTGTTCATAGGACTAAACATTTGGGCCTTTAATCTTTAAATTTCAGCATGATTCTTTTAAAGTGCTTATGTGCTCTGGGGGGAGAACAGGTTTTTTTTTTTAAATCCCAAAGGTTTGTTTCTTAATGACTTACAATTCTGGTGTAGATATTAACCATAAAATATCCAGTACTTGCTTGACCTAAATGTCCAGGGGACAACAGTGTCCGATCGTTTAAGTTGGGGGCTGCAAATCTCACCTCATTTGTTACAAGAGGGTAAATTTACAGCTTCTGCTTAGGGTAGAGAACTGACTGGAAGGATTTCCACATCTGGATAGATAAGCTTTGTTCCTGCTAAGAACTGCTCATCATCAGCTGCTGTGAGATAAACAGCTCCCTTGGCAGAAAATACCCATTAGCAATCTTCACCTGATCATGTTTAGCTGGCTACCTTGCACAGTTCCTTCTTTGCTTTGTTCTTACTCTGTTCTTTGTTAATAATTCAAAACTGTGTTTCCAGATGTGATCTTGAAGGATTCTTGAGACTTGACAGTGGGACCCTCTTCCCTTCTGCTAGTGAATCTTGACCTTTAAAGATCAGTCAGCTACAATAAAACTGGATTTCATCTTGTTTGCAGCAGTGTGGATCCCTTACCATGGAAATGTAGGGTCATACCTTGTCCTGTGGACCTAGAGCAGGTTGGAATATCTTGAAAGCACTGTAATAAGCAGTTGAGCTGGGAACTTGAACATCGGTCTCACCTAGTGTCTGTCAGCTACTGCTTCAATCCCCTCTGAATCCCCAGCAGGCTTTTTTTTTCTTAGTGATTGTAAGATTCAACAACTGCTTAAGATCTTTTGTGCCTAGACATGTAGCTGTCATTAGCTTTCTGGCTATCTCCCCTACAAAAAAATTGTGGTCTATTACAAATAAGAGTGGGTGTAGATGAAGTAGGGAACTGGATGAATGAGGAAAGAACGTTGTTTTGCATGATGAGCACTTTTTTAGCACATCAGCAGCCTCATTGTACCAACATCTACTTTGTTGGGAGATGACATCATGAAGGAAAATCAGAAGAAACTTAAACGGCAATGAAATGGCTTGGGGAGCGGTTCCAAATTGTTACATATGAGTATCTTGATATTTCGAGATTTTATAAAAGTCTCTTAAGGTTACTTTTGCTTTCACAGATGTTTGTAAGCCCTATGCAAATACACCATTTAGATCATAATTATTTTTTGTTGGAAGTCTTATCACACCATCTCATATCTTAACTCCATTGCAGGGGCGTGGCTGTAGCTTCCCTATGTATGCCTATCACTTCCTGTTATCTGGAGTCTATCCATAATGAAGTCTTAAACATATAAATTCCCTAATAACTATATTGCTGTAGTACTTTATCTAAAAGATACCTGTGGGGCTTTTTTCTGAACCTAACAGGCTCATGTTTATCTTGCATATGCTTTGTTTGTACAGCCCATTCATACGTGAACTTTGTCCTTGTTTTATCCCATGAAAGGCAATACAGGTTTCTAACCGCATTCCCCTGTGCCAAGAGGTACCTCTGTCATTCCTTGCTCTAACAGAAAATGTTGAGGTGCTTTTGGACAGAGTAGCACGGCCAGGAAGAAGCAGCACAGAACTCTTCAGAAAGCGCTGGGGATGACTTGCTCGACTCAAGTGAAGTAAGACCAGCGATGCTATTTTAACTGCTGTGAGGCCCTAGACCCCCGGGCATTTGCAAGTATGTAGGTACAGGCTACAGCATGGAAAGTCAGTCTGACTGCCCTGCAAGCCTCAGATGAGACACAAGCAGATACTGACAGACCACAGAGGGAGGAGGCGTACTACTGGTGTGGTTCCAGAGGACTTTAACCCAGTCCTCTTGAGTTATGCTCAGCCTTGGAGATGTGCTATTACTTCTGTGTTTGTATCATGGCTTTCCAAAGAACTGTTTGTGAAGGAGAGCAGGCTGGAGTTTTCTACCTGCACATCCAGAATGTCGAGGTAAATGAGTAGCATCCTTTCCTCTCTCAGTCTAAACAGCAACTGTCTGCAAGCTTAGTAAAACAACAGTGATGTTAGCAGTGATCAGCCATCACTCAAGCAAGAGGTGACCTTGTTCCGAGCTCAGATGTAGCATTAAATCAGCTGCTTTTTTAGTAGTTGGATGGGATAGGTGGGGCAGGGAACTGAAGGCAGGTTTGAGCAGTGAAACAGAGTTAAAAAGAACATGTAGGTATAGAGCAATGGAAATGTTTTATATATGCATTTTGCTAGGCTCACAGTGTTCTATGACTTTTGTACCAACTAACAGAACTATGGTTTATGATACGTAGGTGACTTGTATCTCAAGTTTTTCACTAATTTCCTGTTACAATTGTGTTTACACACTTCATGTCACACTTGTGCTGCAAAGAAATGTGTTTTCCCCTAGTTATAGATACAAATCAGAACAGTTAAGCCACAAATTCTCAGTGCAACGTGGATGCTGTCACTGATGTCAATGTGACCTGGAGCCCTTATCTAAGTCAAAACTTTCTGAGCTTTTCAGAGACTACAGTAGCCAAGGTCTTCCTAAAATCACACCAATCAATGTGATGTACTACATTTTTATAAACTGTTCCTGCGATACAATCACTATGTGAGTTGTTATTCTGTTCAAGCAAAGGAATCATGCAAATAATTAACTTAGATTGGTCTATTAGAGAGGCCAGAATCAGGAGGGCTGGATTTGCCCAGTGCCTGAAATGAATAATTTACCTGTAACAAAGCACAGTCTGGCCCAGGCAGCGGCGATACAAAGTAAGATTTCTCAGTAAATATTTTCTCCCTCATGTTGTCCTCTTTAATAGCTCTTCAACACAATTTAGATGTGTTTACACATGTAATATCTGAAGTAAAAACTCCAGAAAATTTGTGAAAGCAGCATGAACGTGGATTCCTACCAGCACTGTTTTCTGGAAGGGAACATTCATAGTTCTTGCTCTGTGAGATGTGCTAAATGAAAACACAAAGGGAAGACAAAAAATATTTTGCCCAAGATAGTTTTCTCTGTGCTCCTAGTTCTCTATTTCAGACAATAAGACAGAAATGCAATGGTTCCAAAGACTGCTCAATATCATTGGGATACCGTGTCTCAGAATCACACCAAATTAATCTTCCTACCCACACATGACAATAGAGTAGTCCCTGATACTCAGTCTGAAGATCAGTCTAGAAGACGATTTGTTAACATTCTGATCATTTTACTGAGTTTGTTTTTCCCTTACTGTTGTGCAGTAGGAGGAATAAATGTTTTTCTTAAATTACTTCTGTGCTGGCCTAATTCTGAATGCTGCATTGTTTTTTACATTATTTAAAAAAAGATAAAAATCTAAAGATGAATAAACAGAAATATCACTTTTGATATGCTTCAAGGGCATTCAGAATCAGTGGAGTGGTCAGTGGAGTGCTTCTCAAACAGAAGTTAAGAACACAGTCACCTTAGATCAAGAGCGTCTATTCCACTGAGAAGGATTTATGCTTAAGTGGTTTGTTGAATGAGGTTAAATTTCAATGCATTACATTTCAAACTAAATGCAGATCATGGCACAACCTGTTTTTCATTAAGTCCTTCCTCTATTGAAAGCCCTTACTATACTTACACAGCTGAATGAATGGAAATGCCTCATCCAGCACTACACCTTTGAGTTTGCATTGAAACCTTTGTTTGCAGCCAGAGAAGTAAAATGATGCAGTCCTGGCTACTTGAGGAGATGCAGATAAGCTCTGTGAAGCTGAGCTGCCAGTCCTGATAACAATTCCTCCAAGGTCACACAAGATAAGAGAGAAATGTACCAAGAATTCATTCCTAGCTTGAGCTTTTTGATGTTTCTAACAAAAGAGGAAAAAGAAAACCCCCAAACCACCCACCCAAAAATGTAAAAGAGCCCCCTTTGATGTAGCAGAGAAGAAGTATTAAAAGAAAAAGGGAACCTCCCAGAGTATTAGGCAAATGAGGTTCAGTCTCTGTGATTGCACTTGCAGTTAAAGAGAAAATACTGCAAGGTACACCAACACACTGAGAAATCCTCATGTTAAATATGACACAAACTCTGTGCTGACTGCAGAAAGCACATAAATAGCAAAGCAAATATGTGTGCATATATCTATGACAGTGTTTGAATGTCTTTCTACATGGGTGAACTGCAGGTGGGGGCATGGTACTATACTGTAGAAAAGACATGCAAAACTGATTTAGCCTTGCATTTTACTTACTGAGTTACAGCTGTATCAGACATCAGCAAATCATGGTGTTTCTCAGAGAAATTGTGTCTGCATGTGCCTCTGCACTTATTTCTGGAAAGAACTAGTGGGTTTTTTTCAGTCTTTAGTGCCTACTGTATGGCTGGAGATACAGAAAGTGGGACTGCTCTCTCTCAGAGTGTGGGCTGTATGTCTGTCCTTTGTGAAGAGATCACTTCAGGTGCCTGGGCTGAGGTGACTTAAAAATATCTCATATCTCTACTCCCATGGGGAAATCACATACATAAATTGGACCATACTATTATGCTTTTTTAACAGCCCTGTCCCTCAGAGGGGTGCTTAGTCATCAGAATATTTATTTTAAACTTCAAATAGGACAGTAGCATTCTGATGCTTATCAAAGTTGCAAGGTTCAGCTTAGTGGCCAAGCTATACTGGCATCTTTTTCCAAGGGCAAGTCCAAAAGGATTAGCATTAAGCTTGCCCCTGGTGAGTTGGTATCTGCAGAATGGCTAACTCTCAATCCCACTCTCCTGGATGAAGCAGCAGAATGAAGCACAGTGCTCTGCAGAGCTGGGAACATCAGCCTCTGAGACAACCTGATGTGAACGTCTTTTGTGTGTCCTGGACTCCACACTCTCCACGTCTATTTGGGACATGTCACTGAGAAAAGTCCATTATGTCACATCACTCCCCAAAACTTGAAATGTTTCATACCTTCCTTTCCCTGCTGGCTGCTTCACAGGGTCACTGTACAGCCATCAGTCTCTTCTCACTGGGAGGGACAATTCTCCGCTCATGTGAGGTTTAGAGCCTTTTTTGGACTTGCACAAAGCAGGGGTGATGGCCATCGCTTCGCAGCTGGGATGATCCGAATTTGCTGAGTTCAGGCAGGCAATTAGGGCTGGCCCTAGGGCGCTTCTGAACAATTCCCCGATCTTCCCTAAACTTTGCAATGACTCTAGATGACCAAAGTGCTAGAAAATGAGCTATTCTCTCTGCAAACAGCTTTGTCCTCCAACAGCTTTCTGGGATGCTTCTAGCAATGCCGTGGAACCTTCCGCTAACCCGCTCAGGCAGCCTCTCTTCTCATGACATTTGCACAGCAAAACTAGCAGCTCAGGAAACCTGAGGCATTAAACCCGTAAATGGCAGCAAAAAGGAATGGTCTTGCTGACAGGGTCTGATTCCTCAGTGGCTTAGGCCCTGATGATTAAGCCTAAAGATGGCAGCCAATGCAAGAAGAGTGGCCAGCAACACTCCAAGGAGTTAACATGGAGTTCTGAAACACAAACTGCTTTTACTTTCATAAGCATTCTGCTGTGGCTGCAAAATAAAATTATTTAGTTATTTGTCATGCCACACAACTGGTATTATCCTCTCATCAGTAATTATGGTTTTGAACAGGGATTTTTCTCTCTAAAACTAAATTATTCCTTTCATGGCAGATCATGAAGACCTAGATATTTTTGATTAGCATTTTAACATACATACAAAATAGTTTGTAGTGCTGATATAAACTGGTGTCTATCAGTCTGTGGCTTTAAGAGGTTTAAAATCATATATAATTATCCTTAATATATTTGGTATTCAGAATTGAGGAAGGGTCTACCAATTTGTGAGTATCCTCACCCAGGAATGTCTCAACAGTTATTTACCCCAGAATGCAGGGGTCTGAGACTGAGTTTGAGACTCAAGTCTAACAAGGTTAGAGTGCTTAATAATACATCATTATCTAGCCTACAGTACTAGGAAAGTAATATCAGGCTGATAAACACTTATGATCTTTCAAAACATCTGAAAATTCAATTAATTGGTAGGGGGGGATACATCCCAATCAACAGGTTTTTCTAGAGTTCCTTTGGGCGAGCAATTTTAATGTTCATATTGAATGGAGGGAAATCCTAGCTACGTATCAACCAGAGAGAGAAGGATAGTTGAACTAACAGATATGTGGCTTCCAACTCCTCAGAACAATCAACTCTTCCTGATTTTGTCAGCTGCTAGGACCTGGATGTAAACCTCCCAGATTTTTTTCCCAGACACTTTTCCAATAAATTTGACTAGCATTTGACCATATGCTGAGTGATACACACACACACACACCCCACACATACACTCAGACTCAGACACCCCTTCCCCATCCATCCATCCATCCATCTTACAACAGCTCATCAGCTGGCCCAGAGCTAAGATGCCTGATCATAAAGCCTCTTGAAAAAACGAGGAGGATGCTGGTGAACAATTTAGACACATCACTTAGGCAGGTTTGCTTTATTATTCTAATTTTCTCTATTGCTTTGGAATTTATAATGAGGTTTACTAGATCCTGAAGCAAAATATAGTAAGACTTTATCCTTTTTCTCTTTAGAAGGGTTAAAACCAAGTGCAGCTGACATCTTACTGAGGTTGTATAACACAAAACTGAACCACAGAAAATAAACATTTCTACCTTAAAATTTGGAAAATTTTTTTTTCATTAAGTAAAAATCTGAGTATTTTCCTAAAATATTTCTAGGGAGGTTCATCAGCACACCTAAATTGTGGAAGTAATAAACAGTTAGGCCTTCCAGTGGGGTCAAAAACATACCTGCATCACATGGAGATCTAAGGAACACCCCTTTAAAAGTTAGGCAACTGAAGACAGGAAATATCACAAAAGGAGAAAAGAAGGAATGGAACAAAAACTGTGATGAAGAGAAAAAAAAAGAAAATACATGGAATAGAATGTTATCACACTGCTTTTTTAAAGTCAACGACATCCTCAGCAAACAAATGTCTGTAATCTGTCCCTTTAGAAGAGTAGCTATTACTTGGAGGGGTATAAAATAAAGCTCAGAATCTAAGTCCATGTTACTTCATAAGGATTACTCTAGCCTTGGCAGCCCACACTGCTAAAGTACTTCTCTTCTTCTGCTCTTCTTTTCATCTCTTACCTGTGCCTCAGCCCGAGGCAAGGGCTTTTCTTCCAGACGGAGATCTCCCATGTGATTCTGTTTCCACGGGCTTCATAAAACTAACGGTTATCTCAAACCAGGATCTAGCGAGGATAAAGCCGCCTTTTGGTCAAACAAAACATTGCAGGCACTGGAGAACTCATGTTAAACCATCAGTGCCACCTACTGCTCTATTTCGAAAGTACAGTATGTGCACATCAGTAATCGCTACAAACCATCGTAGCTTCCTCCTGTAGAATTTGACTGAGTGTGTGTGAGGCTCTTTAACACCTATGTCTTCATTGTTTTTTCCTTACAGCTAACGTAGGCAAAGCCTGAACCCACAGTTATGTTTAGAGCAAGCCAGACCTAGACAGTTAACTCCTTGTAAACTCACACACACTGAGGGTGCTTCTTCCCCTAACACGCACTTTGTCCCTTGCAGCCAGGGAGGCTAAAGTTAATTTTCCAACAAAAAAGCTTGTCTGAAGTGGTTCTTCTGGAGGTACTGCCGTGTGACTCACTTCCTGGGGTGATGTGATGAGTTAGTTTTCGCAGAAAACTTTCCTCTACACAAATAGAAGGAGTTGGATCAAAGTGTGTAGGGAAGACAACATCCAGGGATGGAACTGGGGAGAGTTTATAGCAGCCTTCCAGTACCTGAAGGCTGGGGAGGGACTTTTAAGAAGGGTATATATAGTGATAGGATGAGGGGGAATGGTTTTAAATTGGAAGGGGATAGCCCCTTAGATATACAATTTAGATTGGATATTAGGAAAAAATTCTTCACAAGAAGGGTGGTGAGGCTCTGGAACAGGTTGCCCAGGGAGGTGGTGGCTGCCCCCTCCCTGGAGGTGTTTAAGGTGAGGTTGGCTGGGGCCTTGGGCAGTCTGGTCTAGCAAGAGGTGTCCCTGCCCATGGCAGGGGAGTTGGAATTTGGTGATCTTTCAGGTCCTTTCCAACCCAAGCCAGTCTGTGCTTCTAAGATTCTATGAAAAGTGTGTTTTAGTTAAGGCAGAATGCACAGCATTGTTCCTGCATTGCTATCTCTAGAGAACTATAGGAAATTTAGGAAAAACAATACACACTTTGTATAATTTCTCTTCAAAGACCTTGCAGACTCTACCTTCTTATTGTCCAGTACCCTTGCAAGTGACATTATTTCACTTCTGTGGGCTGAAAAAAATCCAGCTAGCATCAGGTCACAAGTGGTGTTCCCCAGGGCTCAGTGCTGGGACCAGTCCTCTTTAACATCTTTATTAATGATCTGGACAAGGGAATCAAATGTACCCTCAGTAAGCTTGCAGATGACACCAAATGGTGTGGGAGTGTCATGTCGATCTTCTGGAAATCAGGAAGGCTCTGCAGAGGGACCTGGACAGGCTGGACCGATGGGCAGAAGCCAGCTTTATGGGGTTCAACAAGGCCAAGTGCCAGGTCCTGCACTTTGGTCACAATAACCCCAGGCAATGTTACAGGCTTGGGGCAGAGTGGCTGGAGGAGAAGGACCTGGGGCTGTTAGTGGACAGACAGCTGAACGTGAGCCAGCAGTGTGCCCAGGTGGGCAAGGCGGCCAACAGCGTCCTGGCCTGTATCAGGAACAGTGTGGCCAGCAGCAGTAGGGAAGTGATTGTTCCATTATACTCAGCTCTGGTGAGGCTGCACCTCGAGTACTGTGTCCAGTTTTGGGCCTCAGATATTGAGATACTGGAGTGTGTCCTGAGAAGGGGAACGAAGCTGGTGAAGGGTTTGGAGCTCAAGTCCTAATGGGAGTGGCTGCGGGAGCTGGGGCTTTTTAGTCTTGAGAAAACGAAGCTGAGGGGAGACCTTATCGCTCCGGATAAGTGCCGTCAGGGAGGGTGTAGAGAGGTGGGGGTTGGTCTCTTCTCTCAGGTAACAATCGATAGGACGAGAGGGAATGGTTTCAAATTGCACCAGGGGAGATTTAGGTATCAGGAAGAATGTCTTCACTGAAAGGGTAGTCGAGTATTGGAACAGGGTGCTCAGGGAAGTGGTGGAGTTACCATCCCTGGGAGTACTGAAAAGGCGTTTAGATATTGTGCTTGGGGACATGGTCTAGAGGTGGACGAGGCAGGGTTAGGCTGTGGTTGGACTTGATGATCTTAAAGGTCTCTTCCAACTTAAGTGATTCTATGAAAAAAGAATTTGGTGGGATAGCAAATGATGTCTGGCAAAATTGAGTCACATGGAATAATGCATTATCAGAGGGCATTTGTGTACTTTGGTGATAAGAGCAATATGGGAACCTAAATAGACGAGACTTAAAACCAGTTTCACTGGTTTCAGATTTCTGTAAAATACTTTAAACAATGTTGTTTTTTAAAAACTACTATTTTGGGTAGGTTTCCATCTTCACACCCTGGCAGTTTTCCTCTGTGTTTTGCTAACAAGGAACAAACTGTACAATCATAGTGACAACCTTACCCTCTCTCTAAGACAAAGATGACACATTGTTCTAGTGTCTGCAGACACTTACACCTCACCACACTTCTCATGGAAGAGTAGCAACTACCCTTCTGTTCCTTTCCACTCTTGGTGACTGCCCCTCCACCATGTGTGCTAGCTTTGCCCATTCTTAATGTCGGAATACAGCTTTTCTCCTGGAGAGCTCATTTTGCTGTCGGTGCACAGCTACAGGCAGTAAACATAGATAAATCCAGCTGCATCACAGAGATCCCATACTTAATCCAGGCAGGCCATAAATACAAACAAGGGCCCTTTGATGTCTTGCAAATAAAAGCATTTGCAGGCATGAAAGCTTTTTAACTGTCTGATCTAAGCTTTCATAGGCACTTCATATGCTTTTCCCTCACTAAAAACAAACAAACAAACAAACAAAAAATAATCAGGAATCTCGGATGGCACTGTGTGAGAAAAAGCTTCTTTAAGGCATACAAATTGGGCAAAGTGAAATATACTCAGAATATGAAATAATGTTAATGTTCATAGTGCTATTGAGCATTTTTGTCACATCAGAAACACTCAAAAAACCCAATGAGAACCCAATGAATATGATCTCCAACTTGTGGAAGAAAAAAAAAAAAAGTACAGAACATTCACGTGAGTTGTCCAGGTTCACACAATGATGGTGTTACCAGTGCTTGTGAAATTACCTCCTGGTATGTCATGATTCTTTCAAACTCATTCTCCAAGGTTTAAGAAGTTACATCATCTTTTGCCAAATCCAAAAAGTAAAAAAAAAAAAAAAAAGAAAAATACCCAAAACAACTGTGAAAATATGATGGAAACCACAGACTATACAAAGAGCTTGGAATTGTATTATTACAACATCATTCC
The DNA here is from genome assembly GCA_020800305.1 of Porphyrio hochstetteri. Taxonomy (NCBI): domain Eukaryota; kingdom Metazoa; phylum Chordata; class Aves; order Gruiformes; family Rallidae; genus Porphyrio; species Porphyrio hochstetteri. The sequence goes on along the minus strand of CM036905.1, from coordinate 77,950,056 downwards.
ACTGTTCTAAATTTATTAGTAAACCAGTGTCATCAGTTATCTGGCATCTTTATTAGCAGCTTACTGGTCATCCCTGGAGCAGTGACTGGTACTTACACATCCCAAAGGAGGTTCAAAGGACTGCAGATGACAGCAGTACCCAGCCAGCAGTACCTTACCGCTGGGAAGCTGCACTTTGCAGTATAGTTACTTGGCATGAGAGCAAGCATGCCTGAGTTCCTTAGATAGAAAACACTTTTGCTGAATAGAAGCTCCTATGTACCACCTAACATTACAAACCACCCCACCAACAGTTCCAATAGCAAGGTACACCAGTGCCACGTCTGCCTACCATCGTGTGAGGGGACAGCACGGCCTGACATGATGGCCTGCAAGCAGGATGGCTGCAGAGGCACCCAGCACAAGGATCAGCTGGGCAAAAAGCAGCTCCACAGGTAGCAATCAGTGAGGCAGATTGTGGGCTAACTGCCCCTGCTGTCTCCAGTAAAACAGCTGGTTTTGCAGTGTATTTGTTTACACAGGCTTGACCAAAGCTTCTGGGATCGGGACAGGTTTTAGAGCTGCTTTGTTCTTACCTTCTCCACCCCTCAGGAGTCTGGCAGCTTTCAGCCTCCAGGAAAAAGTAAAAATGTGCCTAGGTCAGATTTGATGGCTCAGAAATGAAGGGAACTTTACTGTTTCTTTTAAATAACATTTTTTAAGCTACTGGATGATCTGGTTTCCAACCTACCTACTCCAAGTAGTAAAAGCCACACCTGCTCCAAAAACAATGACTTCTAGCCAGGCTTTTTCTTTTGCTTTTTTTTCCCTGTAAAATAATAACTAAGGCTGCTCAAATCATTGAGGCAAAAACTAGCCAACAAAACCCTGAATCCTTCCCCAGGATGGCTGCAATACCTCCCAATTAACCCAGAAAGGAAACCTCTTTTCCTCAGGGCCCAGCTGAGGCTGTGGGTGAAGTAGCAGACTGGAAAGGTCTGGCAACCGTTGCTCTCACCATTTCCATCTCTCCCCATTCCCAGTTTTGCTGCTCCATCCCCTCTTGCCAGGCTATTTGATGAGCTAGGTCTTTGTCCTAGCTTTGTAAAAAAAATATATTCTGTGTCCTTGGGTTAGTTTGGTGAGGTGCACCTATCAGCCAAGGGATGAGTCCAACTACTCTAAGTGAAAGCATGGGAGGGGTAAGTGGAAGAGCAAATCTTTTGAGGATAGTTAGACATTAAAGTAGGGTCAGACGTAGCATATTATGTCTAAGAGACTTGCAGGTAGGTGGGTTGCCAGTTTTCTAAACCAATTGCCTTGGACTTGTTTAAGTGAGCTCTGGTGCAGAGCTATTCGTTACAGTGCCAGAGATGCCTTGGACCTCACTTGGAGATTTGCTCCCTGATGAACAGTTGATTTTGAGCAGGTAAGCTCAGAATCAGATTCAACTTACACAGCTGTCCCAGAAGCAGTGGCTTTTCAACCAGACACAAACACATAAGCAAATTCCAAGCAGGCAGCTATCTGTAGACCTTTGAAGATCTCAGGTTACAAATGAGGGGCTGACATCTCTGTATATGTGCGTGCGCTGCTTGCAGCATTCCAACTCTGTGCTGGGTATACTGTTCCCTGACTTACTACGTGCTTGTGTCCCTGGGCAGATGATATGGGCCCAGAGGCCAGAAAAAAGCTGTGACAGAGAAAAAGAGAAACCATATGGAAAATCAGAGTTCAGGACCACAGGGAGGGCAAAAGTCTGTGCCAAAATAGAGTTATAGCTGTTGTAGCTATTTGTAGAAGCACTCAGGGCTGTGAGGTTGTTCAAGAGCAGAATGAAGCCAACAAGTTGTGCAGGGCCCTGGGGATGCAGCTGGAGTTAACTGTGGAGGAAGGTTATGAGGTAAATGAGCATTTATGGACTGATGAACTGCACAAGACAAGGTAACAGTGTTTAACTTGGCAAATAATCTAAGAGACAGTGTGGAGAATGAGTCTACTTACCTGGCTTGTAAGTGGTCAGTGGATAGACAAGGTCCATGAGTGTTAATGGGAGGGTGTTATCTCAAGGGGAGGACTCAGGGGCTGGACTCAAATCAGGTGGTGAACTCAAAGTGTCCTCCCTGTTGGAGTTTGCTCAGGGCAGAGCTGAATTTACAACTGTGAAGTTTCAGTTGTCCCTGGGGTGGTAGATACTGAATGCTGTGGCTGAGGAGCTCAAAAACAACTTTTATTTTCCTCTTAAGAGGAGAAAAAGAAAGAGGCCTGGCCCCAAAACAGTCAAGACCTTTCTCAGGTCAGTCTTAAATTCTTACCTCTGCCAGCAGCTGCTTCTCAAGCCCTGAGGATTTCACTGAGCCAATTTAATGCTGGTGGTCAGACAGTTTAAACCCATTAGCTCCCAGCTATCTGAATAAATTTTCTCCTTGGAGGCTAGCACACCAGGAGACTGCTCCAACCAGAACTGTGGAGAACCACCACACTAACTGGACATTTGCTAACTATTGTGGCCTGTGTGGTAAGCATTCAAGAGCTGAAGAAAATGCCACTGGCTAGATCACTGTCCATGACTTCTCTTAATGGCCTTCCTCAGTGGGAGGATGAAGACCTACCAGTGGAGGATTTGTTGCTCTTTGAAGTTTCTTGGGAAGTTACCAACAAAGGTTTGTACAACACTCTGGAGCTGGTGTTGCTATTTTACGGGAGTAGGGGGAGGCCTGAATGACTTGGGCATGAAAGGCATTAAGGGGAGATTGGGGAAAAGTAGGCAGCAGAGCTGTTGTAGTGGAAAAGAGTGAGTGTGGCATCTGTGCATAACTGTGCATGCTGTGTGTGGGCTGCATCTGCCTGTGCTTGTGTAGGATGAGCATATAGTCAGGACATCTGTCTTTACATGTTTCACCACCAGGACCAGGTTGTTGTTTAGACAAGCATCTAAGTGCTGTGCCTGGGTGTGCAGGTGTACGGACACACTGGTGTTGCTTTGTGTACATATTTATATTTTACCTTCCATGAAAATGCACTTGGACATGTAACATGTGAAAATGAGCTGTAAAACAGCCATCGGAATCAGGGCAGTTCAGCAGTCTCCCTCAGCCTCTTGTGTAGCAGTGTGGAGGAAAGGTGAAATTGAAACAGGTATATATAAACATAGCTGCATTGAAGCCACGGAACAAAAGCCAGATGTCAGTGACCAGCAGTCTTTGTGCCAGCTGAAAGCCTTTTGGACTGGTCTTTGCAAACATAGGTGGTGCCAGGCAGGGACTTCATGCTTTGTGCATGTGCACAGATTGAAAATCTGTTTGCTGCACGCAGTTCGTTTGGCAACGTGCACGCTGCTTCTTAGAGAAAGATCTTTCTGCCTTCATTCCTAATTCACGCATCAAATCATCCCCTTTCAGCTAGGTGTAGCCCACCAAGGGAGAAAAGACTCCAGTTTTGCTTCAAAAGTGAGTTAATATGAATAAATGATTGACCTCATGTGTCTTATTGTTCCGGCAGATAAATAGAGAATTAGTCAGGAGAGAGAGGGGATCTGTAATCTGTTAAGATTTTAACTCTGAAGGGGAACTGCCTATCAGAGGAACAGACAGCGTTAGGGTTTATCCTCATGGCAAAACTGGAATTACTGTTCTGTGATAGCTTCTGTTATTTAATCTGCAGTGCAACTTTACACTGCTCTTTTTTTCAGTACCCATACCCAGAGGTAGAACAGAGTAGCTTTTGTGCTTCAAACCCCTGTGGGTTTATTCTTCAGAGGTTTCAGTCAAGCTTTTTTCGAGTTAATTTACTTTTGTTAGAACTTGGAGCATTAACTTTTGCAGTGTGCATGATGAGTGAGGCCCTGGCAAGCAGATGGCAGCAGAAATCTAGCGAATTCAAGTGTTCTTGCTAACATCTCTAAACTCCACAGTATATGTATTTTCTGGTCATCTGGACCCACTGATTATAGATATCACACAATACGTTTAAGAAAATGTAAAGCACAATCAGATTTATTTTGTGTTTATGTACAAAACACAGTGAATCATTTAGTAATCCATATAGATCTTGTTGACTCACCTGAAGCTAAATCAACTGACTTATGACAAAATTTATTATTCTCACATTTTATGGGAAAATTAATAATTATGAGAGTGGATATTTATTCAGTTAACTTAAAAATAAGGTTCTGTTAATTATGCCACTTACCAGACCCATATATTCAAATAGGGCTGACTGAACTAGTCATGGCAATTTCTTCATTAGAATTGAATCTCTGCAGTTTTCATAAATCAACCTTGACTAGAACCATCTGTGCAAAAGCTCTTTAATAAGCCTATTTCAGCTTTTTTTTCCCCCTGGTAAATCCTTGATACTGAAGGGGTTTTTTTCCTGTATCTTCCAGGCAATTGAATGTTTGAGTCACGTGGTGAGATACTGTTCCCTGGTGACCTAACTTTTATAAACAGTTCTTGGAAAATATTTGGGCACTGTGTTTCTCCAGAGAATCATCAGAGAAGATACATGGTCTTAGGAAATAGTAACTTACACTGTATATTTCTTGCCTCCTTAACACAACAAAGAACTAACTGTTTATTTGACTAAATAAGCTGACCCCATATACGTTTAGTACTGCTACATGTTTTAGTGTTTAAATGTTGCTGTATATGTTCCTAGTATAAAGGGAAAGATGAGCATTAGCAGGGTTTTTTGCCTGAAAAGCTAATTCTGAGCACTTAATGTGAAGGTTTCTTTCTTCATTTCTGGCAGTGCATGCCTGTGTCAGAGTAGTTCAGTATGGAGTTGTTTTGCACTGCTAACATGATGTAAAGCTGCTGCTGCCTGTAAGGCAGAGTTTAAGCCTCTGTGCTAACTGTGTGCTTTGCTAGGGGTACATTTCCTCACTGATCAGTCCTACTTCTTAGCAGCACCTCCATTTCTCTGTGGCAGTGACAATAAAGCTGAATGTCATCATCTCTGTGAGGCACATGCTACCACAGCCCACAGGTGGCTATCTCCACACCTGTAAACAGTGCCTTTTGCAGGTGCCGAGCTCTTTTCTGAACCTCTTAAATATCTCCTCCTTCAGAGTCTGAGGATGATAAAGGGATCCTGCAAATTGGACCAAATTTGATTGTGTAGAGGCAGAGTATCTTCATGTGCCAGGCTACCCATGGTGAGCAGGAATTTACTGGGATTTCCCCGATGGTCCTGGTTAGTACTAAGCCATGAGATGCAGCTGTTGGGAAGGACAAGTCAGTTGTACGAATTCAGAGCTTGGAGATCTGCAAGTGTCCATTATTTCCAGAGTCTCATCAATTCTTTCTCAGGCACTGGCACAGTGAATGTGTTTCTAGATCATTTAATACATGGTTTAACAAGGAAGAACCTTTGTCCTCTGCCAAGAAAGAGCAAAAATATAGTTTGTTTGGCAAGATTTTCCTCACTTTATTTGTCTCTTCACTGCTGGGCAAGACCCACACTGTGAAGGGGATCTACTGTGTTCCTGTGGCAGAAGGGTAAAAAAGCAGCCAGGCAAGGGCCCTGGTGCACAGCAATGCCATGTGATAGGATGGTAATCATGGGGAAGCTCAGCATTTTTCACCCCTCCCCTTCTCCCCCAGCCGGCACGCTTTAATAAAGCGTTGTGAGGTCATATCTCTGTGAACACTGGAAAAGAAGACTGGATTGCTTTCCTCCACCATGAAGATGAATAAAAACTTTAAGGACAGGAGCACAAACCAAGTGGCTACAAGCTGTGTAGGTCTTGTGTCTGAAGCCCCACAGACGGAAATTCTCAATGGAGAGCAGCCAAAGGCCATTGCAGGAATAATGGAAGCAGTTCTGGATGTTTTCCACAATGAAAATGGCTCCATCCTCTTTAACCTCCTTTAAATTTTTGCCCACTGAAAAGTATTTAATCTGGGAAGGGGGGAAAGTCTAATTCTGTAAAGTAGAATAACAGCTGTATTTTAGTGGGCTTTCTGGTACATTAATGAGAAAAGCTGAGAATGTTCAAAATCTGGTCTATGGTCTTTAAAGATGTCTTTAAAGTCATTCCAGCAATATTTAGATTAGTATCTCCTGCTGTACTACTAACAGCTTTTAGACAGAAAATAGAAGAATGCTCGAAAATGCTGGGCAAACAGCCAGTTTGTATCATCATTCAGCTCTGAACAGTTTAGCTCAAGAGTCACTTGTAGATGAATTCAAAATGTTTTTTTCCACCCCTATTGAAATGAAGACTCTGCTAAAAACAAACCTTGGTTCAGCTCTCCCTGGAGCAGAGCTCTAGGTACAGTCCTGGTGAAAATCTGGACTCTTAGAAATTAAATCTTGAACCCGTTGAAGTCCGTAGGACTCTAGTGTTTTACCTCCTCTGTGTTAAACATCTTTCCATGATGAAAGTTCCTTGGGAGACAGTGAATGATGTAATCTGTGACACACCTGAATTAACACACTATTGGGATGGGGGGTGGTGAGGATGTGCTGGCATAAACTTGGCATAAGCACAGCATCAAAGCTCTGTGCATTTCTAGAGTGGGGTGGTATATCAAAGTCAAATCAATTTCAAATGAAGTCTTGTGCCTTTTGGATGATGCACACAGAAATAGCTTCTGTATTGGGGACATCTGTCATAAATTGCAGTATTATTTCAGAATGTTTGGAATGCCAGAATTTCACAGAATTTAGAGAACTTCTGCTTCTCATGAGTCCTGGCCACAAACAAAGAATAATACAAATGATACATGAAAAACACCTGCTGTCTGAATAGGTTGTTTTTGTTTTTTTTTTTTTTACCTGGCACATTTTACAACCTATTCTATAAATGGTCCCCAGATATCTCAACAGGCAATCAATTGATAAAATTCCAATGAAATGTTGGGGGGTGGAGTTCAAGACTAATTTTATCACATCTCTATAGAACAATGACATGTTCTGAGGAGAAAGGGTGAAAGGATAGTTGATATACCTAATAATTGTGGCAACAAAGTCAATTTGAATCCTGAATCTGAGATCTGACTGCTCTCTTGGATTGTGTGGCACTTAGTCCTTCAGAGAGGCCCAGTCAGGCTGTAGCAAAGAAGCTGAAGAGCCCTGGGAGCACCCTGATCCTCTGTCTCTCTGTAGCAAAGGTGTGTGAGGAAGATCTTGGGGATCGACAACAATCTCCATTTGCATAATTTGTTTCCTACCCCTCTCCTTCTGTTTTGGTTTCTGCTGCTCCTTCCTTCTGTAATGTGGATGGTGAGAGAGCAAGTAAAATGAAAGGTGGGTATGCCTGGCAGTTTTCATAAATTTTGGCAAGTCCATGCTCAAAGGATCGCAGCCAAAGCTTTTTTGTCAGTGCAATTGCTTGGTAGTCCTGGAAGTTCTTCTGCACATGTTCCACGCCAATATGGGGAAGAACTTTTTCACAGGCTGCCCAGGGAGGTTGTGCAGTCTCCTTCTCTGGAGATATTCAAGACCCATTTGGATGCCTCCCTGTGCGACCTGTCCTAGGGAACCTGCTTTGGCAGGGGGGTTGGACCCAATGATCTCTGGAGGTCCCTTCCAATCCCTACAGTTCTCTGTGATGCTGTGATTCTGTGATATGGACCCTTCCTCATCAGGTGACAAAAGGCACTGGCAATGCATCTTTCCATATAACAGCTTGTGGCAGAAAGACCACATCTGCATATTCGATCTTGCACAAAGATCTCCAGTTACACAGCTAGATCTCCACTTCTGCTTAATGTTGTCCTCAGTAATGATGTATTGGGAGACTGTTCTTGACGTACAGACTTTTTATTTCTTTAGCTAGTTCTGATGTCTATCCTGGAGGGCTGTAATTGCTGCTTGGATTTTAAATATAAAAAAGAAATAGTGCAGCAGGACTTGAAGAAAGGAAATAATGGCTGAACCGATGCAGATAACTTCTTTAGACAAATTCACAGTAGTGGTAATGTATATGAAAACATTCAAACTTCAAAAAACAATTATAGGAAATATTTTCTGAGAAAATACTTTGTTTCTATCTTCTACTTTTTAAAGGGGTTGCAAAAAAGGGTAAAAATTCTCTTAAATTAATGAAATCTTTCCCAAACATTTTATTTCCCCTTTTCATACCAGTTTATTTTTCCCTGGAAAAAGAGGAAGAATGGAAAGGAAATAAATGGGGGGAAAAGATTTGTCGTTGATTTCCTTTTTAATGTGTCTTCCTCTCTTCTGGTGGAAAAGTTAAAAACACATTTTAAAAAGAAATAATAGAATTATTTTAGTCTTGAGGATATTTAAAAATTATTAAAATTTAAATTATTTGAATAAAGCATTTTGGAGGAGATGAAAACGCTAAACTAGCCCTGTATCCATGTTTTCCTGCTAATTCCCCATGCTTGTGATGATCTGAACCAGTTCTCTGGATCTGACCTCATCTGATTCTGCATCTATTTCATTTTGCATTTTATTGTTTGTTTTAAAACCTGTTTCGAAGTACAAAACTTCACAGTTTTGCTGCATACAACATCATGGCATTTTGGTACATCCCTCTTGTTTGGAAAGGTTTTCTGTTTGACCTTAAAACATCATATTAGAGAAGAATAAGGAGGTTTGCCAAATTGTTGGAAGCAATTTGGGAATTTTCTTGGGCTCCAATGTGTAAACCCTTACTCTGTTACTCAGTAGCAATGCATTGCTTGCTGGCACAGGTGTTTCCAGGAAATTCAAAGTAACTGAGCAGGTAACTTCTCTCTTAATGACACATAATGTGTTCCTTCAATTTGCTATGGAAAAGTGTAATTTCAAAAGTCAATACATTATTGTAGACATTGCTCTGATCTTCTCAAGATGTAGATGTATTTTTTTAAGTTATGCCCAACAGTTTCCACACACGTGGTTTTCACATGCATGCTTTCCCTCCCCTGTCAATTAAGGCTTATGCAGAGACTTGCTTTAAATCATATTTCCACAGTGATGGAGAAGACAAAAGTAAGTCTTGGGACCAGGTAACCCAGAGCTTTTATCACAGCTGTCTTCTGACGTATTCCCAGTCTGTAAAATGTTTTTATCTTAAGTATTTTTTCCTATTTTGTTTTTATCTTAAGTATCTTTTCATTGTGTTTCAGGCCAAAAAGTGCCCTGAAATGTCTTTTTTTACTTTGCTGTGCAACAGATGATGATGGCAGAGCACAACATGCTTTCCATCTTTACCTCAGAACAGGCCTTCCATATGTCTTGACAGGGCATGCTTTAGGACACACAACGCTCCAAGCAAAACCTTGTGAAGAGAAATGCTCTGCTGTTTCTATACAAAACAAAGTTCCAAGCTCTGTTCAGCTCTGGAGTTACAGCTTTCTTCATAATCTTAAAATTTATAGCTGTGGAAACTCAGTTACCTTGCTGATCCTGATGTTGGGTGCCTTTCGATGTGAAAGAGGCTGATCATCACTCTTGTGATAGCGGGGAAAGAGCTTTCCACCGCTGTAGTCATATGCAGCTGTTATCTTGTTACTAACATGTGTAAAGTATGTTTAACTGAACCTAAGCTATTCAAGTAGTCTCTTTCAGCTTGTGAGCAGGGGACCATGTTGTGAATATATAGTGTCACTTACCTAAGACTTCTCTAAATCCCTCTCCAGAGCAGCCATGGTAGAGTATGATGATTATGAGTTAGTTTCTTAGCTTTCCAGTCCTAATGAAGTGGAAAACAGTGTTGTGCATTATCTCCTTTTGTAGTTCCATGTCTACACGATCTGAAACAGTGAGCGTGATTTTGGAACATATGCTTCTAAGATTCATGTCATCTTAGGTCTTGAATTACTATGTAGGGTAATAATTTATTGTAATAGTAATAATATATTGTAATAGTTCTATTTTGCAAGCTGGTACAGATTGGTACAGTGTTTGTTTTTCTTTGTAAAATATCTAGAATCCTGAGACATCTTGACATAACAATAGTAGGGCTAGGGATCCTTCAAGCATTCAAAATAAATGGCATATTTGTAAAGAAAAGGTTTTTAAGTGCACAATTTCTTTTCTAGTATCATGATTAAAAGCATGGTTCTGTTAGGCAGTTCCTAAGGGCTGCAAGATACCAGCTTGGCAGAAGGCTTTCTGCCATTGTCAGGTGATACAATTTAATTAATCTGGGAACTAATCTCCCAAAGTGCTGAGCAACTTCAGCAGCTCTATTGTAAATAGAGGTCATTTGTGGCAGATTTTTTTAAAGGAGAATCAGATAACTTCTGAAGAATCTTGCCATATGCAGTTGGATGTGGTGCATTGGCACCTCTCGTATCTTTAAAAAAAAGTAAGTCAGGAATACTTCCTATGGATCACTGGCAACTTGCACTGCTGACTTCTTTTGTAATTTTAATGTCACTGCTAAAAGGCATAGACACTTCCAGATTGGTGGAGAATTAAATTTTTAAGTAGGAACACTAATTCCCTTCCTATTGTTTCCTCTGTTGTTTGCTTGTACCTGTTGTGCTTTATTTATCTCAGCATGCTTTAAAATCACTAGAGCTATGCTAAACTTGTCTCTGATGTACAGCAGCTACCTAGCCTCTGAATTTTTTTCTCTTCCCTTGCCTTCCCTGCCACTCTCTGGATTCAAGCGTGTGCTGCTGTTCTTCCAGATGTGTGGTGGTGAAACGCCCACTGCCAGACCCCATGATCCCTGTGGCAAGTGGGGCTTTGCAAGACTGGCCTGCCCATGTATTAATTACAGGGCTGGCTATGGAAAACTGAGAGGAAGAACAGCTCAGTAATCCTTGCGTATCATGTGCAAGACAAGACAGATTTGTACTGACTTGACGGAAGATATTGTCACATTTTAATATTGCGTTTGATTTTAAAATGGACAATATTTTTGTGGAAAGTGCTGCAGACATTTATATTGGCAGCATAGGCTACCTTCATTTCAACTTTAACAACTCTTTAGAATGATGGTGAAACATGACACCTTTTACATCGAGGATATTAGTTTAAATCCATTTTTATAGTCAGTTCTCAATGAAATCCATCAGTCCCTCAACTTCTCTCAGTGATTTATGTGAAACAAGCTGGAAGTGCCATCTCAGTTCTCACCGTGTGTACATCCACATCACAAAAAATCATGTTTGAAAATTATAAGCAGCAGAAGGCTGTACTTGGGATCCAATCTATAATCACGGTTAGGTATGGGAGAGTGGAAACATGGATTTGAATCCCACAATCTGAACCTAAAGATTTCAAGATCCAAAAGCTGGGGATAAGGTAAGAAAAATATACTGGTTGAATGTTTGTAGTGTGACTTCGAACACCTAGAAGAAATTTTAAAAGATCATAGTCCAGATAAAAATAGTGCTTAAGAAGAGAAAACATCCATTTGAGATTAGAGGAGAAGTTCAGGGAAGCCATAGGCGGTCTCCCAGGAGTAAGCAAAGCATTAAATCATCATTTAAGAGTTATACACAGTCTGCTCTTGGTGCATACTCCTAAATTGAACAGTGAAGATCTGGCTCCATTTACGAGACTGAATTTCTATTTATTTGAGAGAGTTTGGGTTTCACTTAAAATCTGAGTATGTGAAGAGATTTAACTAGAGAGGCATCTGATCCACAGGTGGGTTGGAGCTTATCCCAGAGCTTTTTGGCCTGTGCCCCTTTCTACTTTTTTGTTCTTTGTGATCTTCTTTTGCAGTGGGAGGCATTTACACTGTGATCCAGACAAAAGCCAAGATTACAGCAGATGAATGGGGTGAAAACTATTTTCTGGTTGGTCCCTATTTTGAACACAATGTGAAGACTCAGGTGGAAGCATGTGAGCCTCCAAACCCCGCAGTTAAGAAGGCAATGGACACCATGAAAAGCCAAGGGTGTCAGGTAAATCAGATGTGCTACTGCTTCCCAGGGCAACAAAGCTGACCCTGAGGAGATTACAGTTTTGGTTAATGCTCTTGCTGTTCCACTTGACACAGCAGTCCTGGTCAATGTCACAATGGGAAAGGCTCAGAATCCACTGTTAGAACAGCAGAGACAATTCATTAAAGGTTATTTTTGAGGAAGAACCAGTTTATCCAATTACAGGTTTTAACAGTCATTTATCTGCAAGTCTACTTAATTGGATTAATTACTTATTCAGTCTCTAAATACTGTGAGATTTTAGTAGATATGACCTTACTTTGGCTGAATGCTTACATTACATTTGGCATTCTTGTGCTGGAGAGAGGAAAACATTCAACTAGCTCACAATTTCTTACGTAGCATTATATTGAATTGAAAGGCAGAAAGGGACAAACCAGGGGTGGACTTAAATAAGCACCCGACTGACAAAGAATCTGCTCCCTCAGATCGCTGTGACTAGCTGTCTGTTCCCTAGCAAGAGGGGTTTAACCACAGCACAAGGAGTGAGTTCATCCATGTTTCCTATGCAGTGTTTTCTGTGTGATCTCAGTCAAACCTGGTAGCCTGTGACACAGTTTCTCAAAGCATAAGCTAGGAATAGACCTCTTCCTGTAAAGGTGATCATCTGAAAGGAATAGAGTCTACTGTGTTGATGGGCAAGCTCCTGAGTTGCAAGCAGCTGCAGCTTTGAGGAGAATTGTTTACCTGAAAATGGGTGGAAGATAACACATGCTAAATCTGTCCTTTCTTGAAAGTCCCTGTTCATCAGAAATCTAGAACTTACCTTCACTCTCTTAGAGTATTGAATCCCTTAGCAATGTTAGTTGGCAGGAGGAAAAATTACCTGCTTATGTGTGCCAGGCAAATGTGAAAAGCATCAAGAGGCAGCAGAATGGAAGGACTTAAATGTAGAAATTCTTAAACTTCTTGGACTGCCACCAGCAGTTCTGCTGTTCGTAGGATCTAATGCCTTATTGCATATCATGTAGAAACATACTATTGGACATGTGTGCCACTGCTTGGGAAATTGTCTGTTGGGGACACTAACTATGTGATACTTCAGTCTGAGGTTCAAACTAAAAAGGTCTAGTCTGTTGTCTCTTATTTCTAATAAAATGTTCATAAGTGATTGATTAAGTTTTCTGTGTTGCCTCTGTTGCTTTCAAAGAGATGTCTCTGGAGGCTGTGTAACATTCCTTTCTTTGTTGAGAAAACAGCTAGAGACTTGTGGGGCAGATTAATTGCAATGCTATATATATATTTCATGCTGTTTCAGCAACACATTCAGTTTAATCAGCCGACTCTGCCAGCCTAACATGTGCATTGTGCTGCTGGAATATTCATATATAGCAGCAAATCTGTCCCAGGTGCGTCAAGTATAGCTTTGATCTCCAATAATGACGCTCTAGTTTCCAGGAGCTGTGCTTATCCTATTAACATTTATGTCTGGATTTTGCTTATGCTTCACAATGGATCCCTTTAGACCAGGGGACCTAGGAACGCTTCCAAAATTCTCAGGTCAGGTGTGTTCCTTGCCACAGCCTGGCTCCAAAATTAGATGACATCTGGATACACACAAACTCCCTGCTCTTTAACCTCATTTTCTTGAATAAGAAACCTGATAGCCTGAAATAAGTACATAAGGAGCGGACCTTCCTTCACACACCTGCTGTTGTTACAACCTGTCATTTTTGTGCAAACAGATCTAAGAGCTTTAATCTCATTGCTTTCAAGGCTTGACCTCTATTTAGCCTGTTCGAGCATTGGGCTGGGTTCAACCCCTGAGGTCCCAGGAACTGGTGAATGAAAGGAGATTGAACAGGGGCACAAAAGATACTTAAGAATGGGGTACAAACTTCACTAGCCTCTCTATAGTACCTCATTCTTCCTGGTTGATATGTCTCTGTTGCTATAGCCATTTGGAATTAATGTGAAATAATTTGGCTGTGCAGACTGGTACCATCTGTAGCATGGACCCAGCCGTGTTGTGTTGCATTATGACAGTTCAGAACACTCCTCTGGTTGGGCAGATAGGTTGTGTCAGTGGAGTTCTAACTGCTCTTAGGGATACTTAACTATACTGATGCAGAGAAATCAGGAAAGCTGTGTTGTAGGCTGATGTGGTTTTAGGTTTTAATACACTTTCTGGTTGATCCTTCGACTCTGCTAAAGGGCATCAGATACACTGCTTGGGTAGAATGAGGAAACGTCATGCTGGATACCAAGCACCTGTCCTACGATATCTATCACCAGTAATCTAGCATAAATGGTAAAAGATTGGTAACAAATATGACTGAACAAAAATAATAATTTGAAATAAGAACAAAAATGGCATAGATACTTCAATGCAAACATAAAACATCTTTATTAAACCATGTATAGTCTTCCTAAGTTTTTTTCATTAAAAAACCAAATTACCATTGCAATGAAAATCTAAATTGAAAGTCTTACAAACAAAATGTTCCTAAAGATTCTAGTTTTCTTTTACTTCTGTCTTTGGTCCAGTACTATTCCATGTATTTTACAAGGAAAACTACACATCCTGGTAGGACTACGATCATGTATTCCTTATGTAAAATATTTAAGATTTGATGGATGAAAACAGTTATACTAACTGGCTTTTATGTCCACTTTAACATTTCCTGCTTATATCCTTGCATCTTTCCCATAGGCCTTCTTTGGAAGATGGCTGATAGAGGGTAGCCCATATGTCTTGCTGTTTGACATAGGATCAGCAGCCTGGAATCTGGACAAGTGGAAAGGTGAATTTTGGGATGCCAGCAACATAGGGATCCCTTTTCATGACCGAGAAGCTAATGATGCTGTGATTTTTGGATCACTAACAGCCTGGTTTTTAAGAGAGGTATGTTTGTTTTTTAAAAGAGGTACAGTTTTTAAACCTAGAGATTTTCAAATCTCAGCCTTGTCAGGAGGCCAAAAAGCTTTGGGATATGGTTCCTATTCTCCAGTTTGAAAATTATGATTTTAAGGAAGTTGATACCTGATGCAGGCCAGATTTGTATTTAAAATGTAAACCTTAAGTGGTCATTTACCTATTTTTTTCCAGGGGGGAGAGGGGATGTCACTCTGTGTGAAATCTGATGTGTCTTTACTGTCACACCCTCCTCTGTCTTTTCTCAACTCCCTTACTTGTCACTGAAAGCTCTTACAGGCAGGGTCTCCAAGTCCTCTTTCCTCTCCTATAACGTCACATTCAACAGTGTCCTTTTCCAAGCCATATCTCCTCTATTAGATACTACCTTGCACAGGGAATAGAGGCAAAGAGAAAGAATTAGTGACAGCACTGTGACTTTGCATGTCACTCTACCACAGGCTACCTGCAAACGTTTCACAAAGTTTCCTTCTGACATCTGCAGAATTGTCTGTCTGTCATAGATGCTTATGATTTTCTTATCCAAACAAGAATTTCAGCAGCAGTTAAGAGTGCGCTTGCCAGAGGTCCCCAATGCTATGAAGAATATTGTTCTGAAGCATTAGTGAGGTTCATGTACTTCTTGGGCCTAAGGATTCAGGTTAATGGGAATCAAGACATGTGACCACTTAGAACTGTGTACTGCTTGATCGTGTGAAAGAAAGCAAACACAAGTAAGAAGATGTGACAAAAAGGTTTCTGATGGAATGGTGAGCAGGGTAATATGTTTCATGTATGTTCTTTCCAATTATTTTCAGCTTTCCTGTCAGTTTGATGACAAGCCCAACATAATTGCCCACTTCCATGAGTGGCAGGCAGGAGTGGGTTTAATACTGTCTCGATCTCAGAAGCTTCCTGTTGCCACAATTTTTACTACCCATGCGACTCTGCTTGGGAGATACCTGTGTGCAGCCAGTATTGATTTTTACAACAATCTTGACCAGGTAAGAGGTATTTTTCTCCTTCCTTCTTTTTTCATCTAACCATCTCCTGGGTCCTTTACTGTTTACTGTGTACACCACATGTTGTATTTTCTCAGTGAGTGTGTGATGATTTACGATTGACCTATAGCTGAGGGGTAAGTTGTCAGTTCCAGAGAATGGGAAATGATATTTGTAAGACCGTGGAGTGTCTTTTGTCTCTGTGTCATCATACAGGTTCTAAAGCTCTCAGTAGAGTCTAGAATACTTACAGTACCTTCAGTGAGCTTTGATTTACCAGACTTGTGCCGCAGTCTACCGATACTCACTCAGCCTCCTAAGTCAGTGCCTCCTGATAAGACAGAGTAATAGTGCAGCATTACAGGATTGCCAGCAAAGATTCTTAACCTTCTTGTCAATGGATCCAGACATTTTCAAAAAGAAGGGGAGAGTTACAGGCCCAGACATCACTGCCAGTCAAGTATCCTTGAGAATCTTCCTCTTTGTGTTCAGGAGAGACAGTCAACTCAAGCAATGGGTACTACAGGTTGGGAGTTACTAGTTTTCCTCAGTGTATGTAAAACTGATTATTGTACTCATCTGACACTTCAGGTGCAGCTTCATAGCACTCTTTCTTAATCAAAGGCAGTAAAAAAAAATAGCCAGTAGCCCTCATCTTGCTTGAGTTACTCTGCAATGGCGTGAAATAGTTTTTGTTTTGTTTTTGCAGCCAACTCCTTAATTCTTGCAAGTCATGAGAAGTCCTACTTTCAAGCTTTTTAGGTTAGGTTTAATGTGTAAGTATTTTCTGAGTTCAAAAAACCCACATCTGTTTCTTGGAATTTTTGTACACTGTCTG